>OZ022560.1:42229073-43715667 GCA_963991005.1 Barypeithes pellucidus
GTCTTTTTATTCGAGATGATCTCTGCTGCCAACGAGAACTTACACTTGAACCGAAAGACTTTGATGTAATGTAGTTTAAAATATCAACGCAGAAAATCATCAAGTTTATCTACTATCCTCCAAGCGATATCCATTACAGAGCCCTTTTCTCATCACTAGCCAATACAATCGACTTCTTGCAAACCAACCATCCAAATGCCGAGATTGCCATGCGACTTTAACGTCCACAATGTCAACTGGCTTAAATATTCAAATACAGACGATGAGCAAGGCTGCGAGGCCGAATCTTTTGCGATCAGTTCTGGTCTAACTCAACTCGTAGAAGAACCAACGAGGATTCCAGACCGAGCTGGAGATTTTGCTAGTCTTTTGAATCTTTTCTTTACATCAAATCCAGATCTATATACAGTCACCGTACATCTTCCGTTAGGATCTTCCGATCACAAACTTATTTCAACTCTAAGCAAACTATCAATTAATTCGAAACAACCTTCTAAACCTCGCAAGATATGGAAGACCTGAAGACCTGAAAGACCATTTTCGCATTTCCTTGCTTCCTTCTCTTCTGATGATCCATCCATCTGTGCCGGGGAGGTCTCAGACGTCATTCTAACTAGCATGGAAGCATCTATCCATTCCTCAAAAAACGCCCTTCCAACGGCAAGCCCTAGTTTAGCAAGGATTTTGAACGTGCTGTCAGATAAAAAAATCTGGCTTACCGACAGTGGTGTAAAAACCCTATCACTGAGAATCGTACCATCTTTATTACCGCTCGAAACCAATGTAAGCTAACAAAGCTAATAAAAGTAAAGAATCCCATAATGCGAGGATCAAAAACAAACTTCTTGACAGTCCAAACGGATCAAGGTCCTTTTGGTCAGTCGCTAAGGCCGTCAGCCAAAATTTTACCAAATCAACTATTCCACCTCTAACACGTTCCGATGGTACAATAGCATCCACAGCCGAAGACAAAGCAAACTTACTTGCTGAACTATTATCTTCGCATTCCAATGTAGATTTCCAGGGAAGAATACCAGACAATATTCCTGCAGTTCAATCTGAAATTACCGTAATCGTGTTCCGTCAGCGTCCCGTCAAACGAATCATGAAAGGGCTCGACGTCAAGAAAGTTTCTGGTCCAGACGAAATTCCTGTTACAGTTCTCAAGAGATGCGCCGATGAATTAACACCAGTATTTTGTAGACTTTGTAACTTATCCAACAAACAAGGAATATATCCGCTGTGCTGGAAGACGGCGCGAGTCCAGTCTATACCAAAGAAAGGTAAGAGAACCATGCCTAGCAACTATCGACCAATCGCATTGCTTTCAGTTATATCAAAAGTAAGGGAGGAAGCTATTAACCAACATCTCCTAAAGTATCTGGAAGGCTTCAACATTATCAGCGATCATCAATACGGTTTTCGGAAGTCCAGATCAACTGGAGATCTTCTAGCCTATGTCACCATATTTCACATCATGGGGAGTCTCGGGCTGGTATGCGTAGTGGATTCTGTGCATGGCTGTCTAGCTTTCTTAAGGACCGCTCTCTGCAAGTGGCGATTGACGGATTTCTCTCAGACATCTTCACCATCAATGCCGGTATTCCTCAAGGGTCCATATTGTCTCCAACTCTCTTCTTACTCTACATTAACGACCTTCTAGTGGAAACGAAAAATCCTATATTTAGTTTTGCTGACGATAGCACATTTATCTCATCTTTCTCTTTGAATTCACAAACATCGGCTGCCGACGCGCATCTTCACAGACAGCATAAAGTATCACGCCTCAACCAAGGCATGAAAGAACTTTTGGCTTGGGGTCACAGTAACCAAGTCGAATTTAACGCTAAAAAACCCAGGCAGCAGTTTTCTCTAAAAAGGTTAACATTACAGAACCGGATATAGTCATGGACCGACACGCAATCCCACTGGCTTCATCTATTAATTTGCTGGGCGTCAATCTAGGAGGAAATATGTCTTGGCATAACCACGTTGTGAGCATCGCTAATATAGCTTCTCAGAAAGTTGGTGTACTCTTCCGAACCAGAAAGTTGTACACACCCCAACAACTTTTGACACTATACAAAGCCCAGTGTAGCATTTAAAAATCCCAAGATACCTATCTCGAGGTAAATGCTACTGCTTTATGATTTAAAAAGGATACAAAACACGGTTAGTTCACTTGTTCACTTTAATTTTAAACTTTAATAAATAAGAGAACAAAAAAGGTGATATAAAACAATACTTGACCTCCAGTGTATAGTATTTCTAAATTTCATGAGTATTTAATTACCTTGTATTATAGATTTTTCCTTGTAAAACGAGGATTGTTGTGGTTTTGTTTATTTTCCAACTGACAGCCAGCAGTCGATGACTTTAGGATTTGTAAAAATCGATAACAGATGATCGGCAGCGGTCGAGAAGAACAGCGAGCACAGAAAAGGATTAGGTGCAAATCCTCCTTTATATTTCAGGCCTTTGTCACTAATAGGGAGTGGCTCAGGATATTTTTGGTTATTAGTTAGGTTTTCGTTGATGGAGCCAGCGAAAGACCGGAAACTTGTTTTTCTCTTGGTAGGTTAGTCAGACGAGAGGAAGTGACTTTTTTGGGACCAAGTTTAGCTGATAAAGGGAAAAGAGAGGCAAAGACACTTTCTGTCAAGGAGTCCGAAGATGAGGTGCTAATTTCTTGAAGTCTTCGTTAAAAGTGTAATTTTGCGGCGAGATGGTCGGTGCAGTGAAGTAAATAACATCTTAAAGTTCTTTCGGTTTATATGGGTGCAGAAACACGAAGGATGTCTATGATTTTTGAAGATTTAGTTTATGGGTGTCGTGTGACGACAGAATCCCATATGATTCCCTCATGGCAGAGGTAGGTGTTGATTTATAAGCGATAAAGGGTTGTTGTAACGAGATTGGCCGTTACTATTTTGTTAGAGAACAATTATTAAGGTAGAAAATTATTTTAGGGATCAAGTATGGGATGGTATTTTTTTACTTATGGATGTATCCTTTATGGGGTAGCAGTTCCACTATGGGATGGTATTTTTCTACTAAGGGGTCACGTTCAATTATGAGATGGAGACAAGTATAAGTCCGAGGTTAGGTCCAAGGCAATGTCCCACCTCTATCCAGGAGTTCCACTTTCAATGGGAGGCACGTGTAAGTCTAAGGTTAGGTCCAAGGCAACGTTCCAATTCCACTTGGAGGCAAGCGTAAGTCCAAGGTTAAGTCCAAGGCAATGGTTCTCTCAGCTATCCACTTAGAAGTTCCACTTTCATTTGGAGGCACGTGTAAGTCTAAGGTTAGGTCCAAGGCAACGTTCCAATTCCACTTGGAGGCAAGCGTAAGTCCAAGGTTAAGTCCACGGCAATGGTTCTACTATGGAGTTTTCCACAATGGAGTTTTCTACGAATGGGTTTCCCTCAACTATTGGATGAGTCTTCCTACTATCGGGTATCGAGACATTTTTTTATTTATTTATAGACCATAGACATTTTTTTTATCGAAACTAAGATATTTTCACTTTCAAGTAACAGTATTGTAAAAGACAATAAGGTATGCCTTCGTTTTAAACTATATATATAACTACACGCACCAGATAACAAAATTCATGAATTTTCCCTAGGTAATTAAAGTATACAGCGTACTGCAATTTCGACTTACCCCGGTTAAACATACCATCGTCTTAAATTCACTCTTTTTCAGGTTCCGTATATTGTATCAATAAATGTACCTACGTAATTTTAGTAAAATGAAATAAGTAAGATTTTAATTTGATTTCGAATAACCAGTTGATGTCATTTAATTCGCTTATCTAAAGTGTGGAATAAAATCACAGTAATTAAATGATTATTTTTGTTTCAATAAATTTCTTCAGAAGGTTCTGGTTTCTCCAAAAAACCAGTGGCGCCCAAAGTTACTATTGATAGACACAGAGTACTTGAGGCTGTAGGAGAATCAACGATCCTGAGAGCTAGCCTGGGCAACTATAGGTGAACCTTTTAAGTACACCCGTAGCACCAGATTCGACCATCACTAGAGTACTGACTGCTCTCATGCCTGGAGCTCTGCACCCAAACATACTTTTCGGTTACTGGATTCCATCGAAAGGAGGGCCATTCGTTCGATTGGAGACCACGAGCTGACGAAGAACCTCGACAGCCTAGAACATCGACAGGTTCCATTCATAACCAACGTAAATCGCTTTTTGCGCACACGCACCACTCCTAGAGTGCCCTAGAGTACAAAAGCTTGAACCTTCATTTCAAAACTAAATATAAGAGAACGCAAGATAAGCAAGAATATCAATGAATACGCAAATTAAATAAATGTTAGATTTTCTGAATTAATGTCTGCTGCGTATTTGTAATGTATTGTATGGTTGTGTTTGTATGGATGTGTAATGGTATTATATTTTTTTAAAGTTTTATTCTTCATATATTATATTTATGACTTTATCTTGCGTCACTTTTAAATATTGATTTTACTTTTTTCTTTTTTTTTCTCTGGAAATACTTTTATATACAATGTGTTCCTTAATGACGTGCTAATATATCAGGGTGAGATTCCTTAGATCATTTTATAAAGAAAAGTTCATATAAACATATGTCCGCAATGGCTTAAATTTCTTGCTAATAATTTTTATTTTTTAAATGGTTATTTTTTCATATCTCCAAAAGTACTTAGATATTATTTTCAATTTTGGTTTATATTAATAGAATATAGAACCACACATTTTAGTTAGAAAAGTTATTGAATTGTTCCACCAGTGGCGTCCCTGCAAACATGTCCTATGATATTTTTTACAAAAAGATGGTATGCTACTGATATTTTTCCATGAGGATATATTTTCTGATTAGCCTGGTAAATTCTACATGAAAACGGTTTCTTGAGTTTTTCTCGTCAGGTCTTGATTAAAACCACTAGACTCATATTGAAACTCATTATTATTAACATTGATAAAATAATTAACGATAAATTTTGTATTATAAAAATTGTTGTAAATGATCACCTTCACTTAAAAGGCATACTTCCGCCTGTCCTCGCATCGAATTGCCGGCTCCAACAATTTTTATAAAAAAAAATTATCATTAATTATTTTATCAATGTTAATAATAATGCGTTTCAATATGAATTTAGTGGTTTTAATGAAAAACTGAAGATACCGTTTTCATGTAGAATTAACCAGGCTAATCAGAAAAAATATCCACATCGAAAAATGTCAGTGGTGTACCATCTTTTTGTAAAAAATATCAGGCACATGTTTGCTGGGACGTCACTGGTGAAACAATTGAATAACTTTTCTAACTAAAATTTCTGGTTCTATATCCTATTAATAGAAACCAAAATTGAAAATAATATCTAAAGTACTTTCGGAGATATTAAAAAATAACCATTTACAAAATAAAAATTCAACACCCTGTAGCAGTTTCGGACATATGTTCATATGAACTTTTCTATATAAAATAACCTAAGGAATCACACTTTGAAATATTAGCAAGGCATTAAGGAACACCCTGTATATATATATTTTGTCCTCTTCTTCTTTTTTGGATTGTATTTGGCTTTTATGTACATATCATAAACATATATATTTATCTACTATTTGTATAGGTATTATACATTAGAATAGTCTTAGCTATATTAGCATTCATTATGTTCAGGGTTGTATGTAAGACTAGCCAGACAAGGCTAAATATCGCCTTGTTCATATAAAATCAGTCATTGTGTTCCTAAATAATAAAGACGTTTATTATTATTATATTATTATTATTGTATAGAGATGACCAACTTTGAGCTGCGCAGTAGTGAGTTCTGTAACATCATACGTTATTTTCAAATTTAATAAGTTCCGCATATTTTTGAAGACATTTGGGCAAAACCGAATTTTTACGATTTCATTCCTTTTGTTTTCTGATTCTGTTTAAAGAGATATGTCAAAAATCATTTTGATAATTATATTAGCTGATTGATTGAGGTCAATTGGATTTTGTCAGGATAGGCCGAGTTATGGTATTTTCATAGTTAGGTAGCGGTTGGTAAATAATTATTGTTAGGTAGGGTTGTAAAAATATCAAGTCTTGTCAAAATATAAAAGAAGAAGTCATGTTCTGTAAAATGTTGAATTATTTAAAGAGAAAATAAGGGATAACATTTTACAAAACATGACTTCCTTCTTTTATCATCTGACAATACTTGGCATTTTTCAACCAATCCTACATAACAATTATTTACTAGACCTACCAGACTATGAAAATACCATATTAGTAAGGCAATAGACACATATTTGTCAAAATTGTTTAACAGAAAATAGAGCTAAATAAATTTGATACATAAAATATAATATTCCTTACTAACAATATTATTATTAAGTATATCTTCTTCTCTTTACGAAACTAATCAAAATGTTAACTAGAAGATAATTTTTTGACATTTTGCTACACTAATCTTGGGAATACCGCAAGATTCAAACTACATATCTATTCAACGTTCGAGAAGAATATGAATATGGCAAGACTAAAATGTAAATAATAAACTACATGCGTAACTTCGTAGCACCCCACCTTATACAAATCTGCTTTAAGGAGGGTGGAGCTGCTGTCGGGGAAAGTGACATATAGAGGAACATTTTGATACTATTACCCTCCTAACGTTGCTTGGGGTTAGAAGTGAGTACTCGAACTCCTCCGTAAATAAGAATATACTTGTTGGAACAACCACTTTCTAATTGTTAATGTAAATTATTTATCATAAATGTTTTTTTATTTAGAATATCACTGAAGAAAGAATTTTATGTTCAAATATGTATGGTTAATTAAAAATATATATACTTCAAATAAGGTAGTTGTTTTTTAAAAAATCAAATATTTTTCTAAGATTACTGTCAGTAAACATGTTTAGTTTATAATAAATGAAAATCGCCTAAGTAAGAATTTATTTATTAAAAACCCTATCTTTTCATTCAGTGTAGGAAGCCAATGAATAATACGGTACAGCTGGCATACTTCGTATGAAAAAATGTTTTTATTTCACCACCGAAAGAAACAATTTTTAAAATATAAAATAGCTGCTGTTAAAGTATAACTCGTACAATTTTATGCGTTTTTGCTTTTAGCGGAAATACATTTTCGTTTCCTGAATCGAGAATAAACTCATAGCTTTGGGAGGTATATTAATATATGCAGAAGTGTAAATATACGTGTGATTTGAATAGAAAGTTAGAAAATTTGCACCGTATTTCTTAGTGTAGTATAAGTTTAATTTTATATTTGATTCCTTTCAGAAAAATTGAAAAATAATTAAATTCTGTATTAGTTATTTATGTCAGGATCAAAATGACGATTCTTAAATTCAGCATTGAATAATGAAGAATATGTAAAGCACGGTAATTTACTCGTTGAACCCAAATTTCTCTGAAAAATAAGTATATTCCCCTGAATACAAAATATGTATATTGCCAGAACTTCGTGTGACTAGACATGGTTTCTGAGATATTAGTATTTTGCGATCGAATCAGGCACTGACCGATTTCAAAAATCCATCAAATTTTTTCGATTATTCATCATTCAATCGATTTTTTATATTACTTCCGACACAAAGCTAAGAGAGTGATCCAATTTTTTTATTTCAACCAACTAAAGTTGTTGAATTTACAGAAGGTCAGTCATTTCAACGTCGCTACCAAAGTCAGGATTGCATTTATTATGTGGTACAAGAAATATATGGCAACACTAGTGGTATGTAAATCAATTATGTGAAAGCTATCGATTCAGGCACTGACTGATTTCAAAAGTAGATCGAATTTTTTAGATTTTCATCATTCAATAAATATTTTATGTTTGCATGCATAGTACACTAATCTTAATACAGTGATCTGTTTACAGGTTCCGTTCACCGAATGAACGAATAACCGAATGAACGATTGATGATTATGCATTTTGATATTTTTATAATATAATATCATGCGGATTGGTTGATTATGTTAGAATATAGTCGTCCTTATTCAATAAACAAAGTATTCATTTTCTTTCATTTCCATTGACAGTGTCGAATGTTTTGACGCCGACAGCAAAAGTGTCTTGACTAAATCGTTTTTATCTGTTGTTTTTGATATTAACCGGAAAGGTGTTGGCCATTGAATGTTTTCTACTGATACGATCCTTGTTTTCGAATCATTCACGATTAACACACCTATAGGCACCACCAATATAGTACCTCGACAGGACGCAGAAAAATTGCAGAGATTTTTCTGGCAGGCCTTATACATGTCTTAGAAAACCTTTTTTGTAAATAAACGTTTTATGGTTCAAAGTTCGAATAGTTGTTTTTATTTCTGCATTGAAGTCAATCAATAGAAGAATGCTTCAGACCCGATTTCTTGGATATTAACGCCTCAATTTACAATTCCTAGGTAATATTAGTGAGCAAGATGAACTACTGTCCCGTTTTGCAGGTCCCGTTTTGCGGGAGCCATTCGGAGCAATGGTAAAAATACTGTGTATTTGCAGGAAAGATGTGACAGTAGCGATAAGATAAATATAATGTATATTTACCATCCCACCGAACGGCTTCCGTTTTGCGAGACAGTGTAACATAGTACTAACTTGGCGACAAAGTATAAAAAATTACAGGTATAGTTAGAGTAAAAATTATCAATAATAAGGAACGACAAATTAAAACAATTCTAGCCAATAATTTTGTAAAAATTTTTTCAAAATTTCTTATTGTTGATCACCGTCTGCTTACCGTTGCTTCATTTTATTTCGAGCGACATAATAAGCACCTAAAATCAGATTTAACTCACATACATTAAACCACATTACAAGTTCGGTGCTTTCTATTGGGATCTGATTAATGGTTACATTTTGGCAAAGGTAATAAATTTCGATCTAAAAAAATATAAATTTGTAATTGTTTAAAGACAATAGTTCAGCCTGTTACAAGATTGTACAAGCACTGCCAAAGTTAGCAGAAGTCCCGTCAAGATGGGCTAATTTAAAGTTTACTGGTTTACTACTTTTAAGACACCGTAATGCGAACTGAAGGTTATACAGATTCAATTTAGAAATATTCCCGCATAATGTAATACATAGCCAACATCTTTTTGGAGAGTCCTTGACTTCATCTTGTAATAGGCATCTTTATTTTTAGTTTCGTAATGATATACTAAAGTAAAAGTTCAACAAAATGCTTAAAGCGTCGTTGAATGTACTTGTGAATCTCTGCAAAGCTCGAGTCTGGCTTTTGAGCAATTTGAGCAAACTTTGCTCTCTACATTTGAGAAACATTTTCTTGTTCTGCTAAATTATTGAAATAAATGAATCAATCTAGCTCTTAGGCTTCCTTGCCTAACCGATGAGAACATGAGTAGTTCGAAAGCTAACAGACTATCGCACTGGGCTTAAAGATATCCTTTTGTTTTAAAAGTGTCCCCTAGTCGGATACAATAACCGTAAAATGATATAGGAAAGATATTTATGTTGCAAATCTGGACAAACTCCTTTGGAATATTCCTTTTGGAGAAGCAAAAGTGCAAAACTCTTCGCAAATCTCCGCAAACTTCGCGGCACGTTTTGAGTGCACAAAAGCAAAACCTTGTGGTCTATCAAACCTTTGGCGTCCTTTTCGACTTCAATTTGTCTCGTCAGGTAGAAAAAAACCTTGAGAAAGTATAGCATTACACACACACAATTCACAATCTAAACTCCTGGACAAAATTAACGCAACATTATAAATTTGCCATATCTTTTATGCTATTTTTTTCTGAATTTATGATCCGATTTGATTGATTTTTTCTTTGCATTGTAGGTTGGTTCCTTGACAATGTCATAGTTTCCGCTCTTTATGATAAAAATTTAATTTTCGATTTATACTGGGTGTAATAAAAATGCTATGTTTTTTTCGGAAAATTCGTATCACCCTGTGGAGTATATTAGCAAGCGAAACATATAGCAGTTGACATTAAACAGTAGGTCCATCTTTCCCCAACATTTTCTTTTTTGGTTTACTTCATTATCTGTGTTATTAAAGGAGGTACGCCGTTTTATAACGTAACATGTTTCTATAGACTTTATTATTCAACACATTCATTGTTAAATGTTTTCAAGTATGCTATGGACCTTCTTTTCTGACATTGCAAGCGATGGGTCAATATCGAATACATTATTTGTTATCTGTAAAGCTATATAATTTCTGCTCGCTTTGATAAATGAAAACAAAATTAACGAGTTACTTTAATTAATAAAGTAATTACAATATTAAGATTACGTTTATTAAACAATTTTTTTTTGGGAAACGAGTAATTGAATTGAAATGAACAAAAATCAGAAACAATCTAATTCTACTTCGAATCACTGCATTCATAGGCCACGGCATACTGGAAATTAAATTTTTAATTGTTGGGGAATATCCTCCAATTCTGCAATTGCTGCATCAACCAATTGATTGTGGTTAACCGGTACCGGAGTTCGACTTTGAACCTTTCTTTTAAGAGCGTCCCATAAATGCTCTATGGAATTTAAATCTGGACTGTGAGGTAGCCATTCCATCAATGGAATAGCTACAGAGTTCATGTATATAACTTGTCTAGCCACGTGGGGACGAGCATTATCCTGTATAAATAAACTATTCGGTACCAAAAAAGGAACAAATGTCATTACATGTTCAATTACAATGTTTTCTAGATAAAAATCGGCGTTCATTGATCTTACATGTATATGGACTAACTCTGTGCGTCCGCTGAAACATATTCCTCCCCAAAACATTACAGAACTTCCACCAAACGGGATTTTTGGAGAGACATTGCAACTTGCAATCCTGTTCACGTTCACGCCCATCAGGATAAGACTAACTCTAGTTTCATCAGAAAATAAAACCATCTTCCAATCATTAACAGTCATATGTTGATAATTTTGCAATGTCAGAAAAGGTCCATAGCCTAGGTACTACATTTAACAATGAAAGTGTTGAATAATAAAGTCTATAGAAACATCTTTCGTTATAAAACGGTGTATCTCCTTTAATAACAGAGATAATGAAGTAAAGCAAAAAAGAAAATGTTGGGGAAAGATGGACCTACCGTTTAATGTCAACTGCTATTTGTTTCGGTTGCTAATATACTCCACAGGGTGATACGAATTTTCGGAAAAAACATAGCTTTTTATTACACCCAGTATAATTCGAAAATTAAATTTTTATCATAAACAGTGGAAACTATAACATTGTCAAGGAACCAACCTACAATGCAAAGAAAAAATCGGATCAGAAATTCAGAAAAAAAATAGCATAAAAAATATGGCAAATTGTTGCGTTAATTTTGTCCAGGAGTTTATTTGGTAGTAGGAGAGTTATCAATATGGTATCATGAGATCCCGAAATTAAGAACGACTAGTCAGAAACATGAGGTACTACCACCGACCTGACCTGTAGCTATGGAATGGATAGCCATACTCTAAAAGCAAAAGTAGCAAATTTATGGCCCCGCGCATGTAAACAAGGCTAATCATAATTAGTCATGCGTAATGCCGAATGTTAAACAATTGGCGGGCGAACAAGACCGTACTTCGGACTTAATGAATATATATATATATATATATATATATCTTTAAAATTAGACGGCAATATTTTCACACATCAAGATCTTCTTTACTGGGCAATAACAGTCTATTTTCTCATATAAGAGAAGCCTTGTGGTCATCGCTGAAAAGCCACTTTTCAAATTAATTTTGATATCCATTGTCGACGTATCGTTAGATTTTTATAGCCACTTAAATCTTAAGATAAAAACGTAAACGCATCTCAACCACGTATACCTTAACAACTCGAGGTTACATCTTAGAAAACGTCGTCGTTTAAAACTCCTAAAGTACTGATTCTTTCACAACCGTAAATGCAACGTAATTTCTTACGCATATGGCATAAATAATTTTCTTTTGAGGTTATGATGTCCTTCATTCCATATTTTAATAATGAGATGCGTGTTGCGTTGAAAAGATCCATGAACGCAGGATCCCATCATGAACGATAAGTTTAACGTATCCCTTATTACTGTCCGTATCCAATCTGCACAGTCGCAGATCGATATGGATACGTAAACGTGTTGATAACTGGCTGTGCTTTAAGTGTCTAATATTGGTAGACCCCTACAACTGATTTCGACTGTGGAGGATCACCCGCATGGGTTGCTGGTCGGGTTGACTAAGGAACAGTATTAAACTTTAACTTTTTATTGCATACCCCAGAAGGTGTACGTATTCATAAGTTAAAGTCGGTGGATACTACGGACTAGACGCCACTGGTCAGACCTAAAGAAAGTCTCAACATGTTAAATTGTGCATGGATCAGGAATGTACCAAAGTATAATAGAGTAGACTTAATATTAAAAGCTACTAGGCGTCAACTTGATACTACGTACTAATGGAACTTGGGTTGTTGCTTAGGTCAGGAGCGTCACTATGTATGAATTTGAATCTAAATAAAAATATTAGATTTTATATTAAAAGCTAATAGTTGGGAACTGCTACGTACTAGAAGGAAGAACGTAGGTTATTGCGTAGGACTGAAGAGTCACTACGTGCCAGTGGTTGGCGGCGCTGCGCGCTGTCGACAACAATTGTATTAGGCTCAAGTTCTTGTATAGAATAATATCTGCAGTCAAGCCATGACGGCAATGGGAATTTTCACGAAAATGATTATCATGAGTTTTCGTCCCATGGAAATATAATAATAACTGTCAATAAATACGTTACAATATTTCACATGTAACTTACACTTGGACTAATCGTTATTTATTACTGTTTTTAGGTGACATTATTTAACATTCAATTGCAATGTAAATAATTGATTATGTTCTCTGTCTGCTTAACCATTTGGGTAAATTATTCTTTTATTTAATTTCAAAAAGTAATATATAGTATGTAACAGAAAAGATCAAAGTAAACTACACTTAAAATAAAAAAAATATATTCTTGTTAAAAAATTTGTAGATTTGTATATTACTCTATCATGCTACATATTGTGTATGTGCGGGAAAGTAAAAATTACGGCTTGTATATCGAACGATCTACCGGTATGATTGATTTAGTTTAGTATATTAACATAAAAGAAATGTATTTCGGAATCATTCTGCCGTTCATCGTTGGTATAAAACAGCATAAAATCCTAATTCAAAAATATAAATATAACCTTCTACCTGCAAATCTTCAAAATTTCTTGGAGTAGGTCACAAGAAAACTTGATTTAGGTTAATATCACGTAACCGCAGACCAGTAAAAACTTTGTTTTACGACGGCAACGCTAAGCTAGAAATCGTGCTGTACTAAATATTAAATGGAATACACATGTATAACCCACCTTCAGTGGTAATAAATTCCAGCCTTTTTCCTTAATAAATATTTAAATATCAGCAGGATTACTTTATACTTTTTTCAGGCATCAATTTACTGGCAACGAGGGGACTAGCTTGGGTAATGTCTTTATACGAAATTACTGTTTGTAATGTTACCAGAGGGAAACTCTTGAAAACACGAAATTCGATACCCTTAAATAAATCACATTTAAAGGCTATAAGGTAGTATAATAATATATTATATAGGACGTCATATGGAAACCTTACAGTGGATATTTTAATATAATTATGAACTTTATAGGTGGTCAACAATTAAGATCCGATTTCTAATTATAAATTCTTGAACTGTAAGAATTAAAGAAAGTTAAACAGTTATAATCACAACCAATATTTCTATTGAAGGTTTACTTGAAGCTGTATAAATTTTCCCTGAGATTGTTTTTAAAATAATTAAAAGGTCTATAAGTATAAAATCCTTGCAAAAAATGCAAATCGAGATTTGTAACACTATTTATTATAAATCATAAATTTCAGCCAAATCTTATATAGAAAGTTAGTGTGCGTATTGAGTATAATTTTTGAATTAAGAATGGATAGTTTTTTTAATAGTTTCAATTCCATTTAATGGTTTTAATAAAGAATTATTTTAAATTAATTTTCATTGCGTTTTTAGTTACCCATTTTTTTTTAATAAATTTTTGTTTGGGTCCTATAATTTATATATTGGAACTATTAAGTTCATACTTCATTTTCTGGATTTCAACTTTGGACATTTTTATCTAGGAGATATGGATAAATATTAATTAGAAAAAATAGAGTAAAAATACAAAATTCTAATATCCTAACTCCTTTAATATTTTGCATTCCACTTCCGTACTGAAGATATCTAAAAATTTTAATTTATCTAAATGTGCAATAAACACCGATCCTGTTTAATTTATTATTTTCAATTAGTTCTATTTTGTATAGCAACCGTCATTTTCTTAATTATGGTTTGCGTAAAATTCTTTGTGAGTCTCTTGTTCTATCTAGCTTTAATTACTGTTATTTTATTTATGGTCTGTGTTTGGTTATTTTAGATAGGAATAGGATACACAAAGTTCAAAATACTTGTTCTCGTCTTATTTTTGGTCTAAGAAAATTTGATCATGTTTCACATACATTTAAAGATCTTGGATGGCTCAAAATGAACAATCGCCGATCTCTTCATTTGGGCAATTTCTTTCATGAGATTTTGAGTAACCTTTACCTATACTATAAAAAATAAGTTCCAATTTCGCGATTATATACATTCACGTAAGATTTTCTAATAAAATTACTCTTCCTCATTATCATAGTGCCATGTTCCAGAGAACATTCACTTATAATCGTTTTTTTTTCCTTCTATGAAACACAACCACTATCGGAAAAATCCTTTAGGGCAGCCTGGGAGTGGTGCCTGTGCGCAAAAAACGATTCACGTTGGTTTTGAATCGTTGGAGGCTATATTCGGTTGGAAAAACGACCTCGAGAAGGCCGTTCCATAATGATGAAGTCCTCCAGATGAATGAATTCTTAAATAATGAAGTTCGAGGAGTACTAAGCTTAACCACATATGGATGGGCGGCAGTGGCTCGTCGTGTATTTCTGCTATTCGCCGCTCTGGGCGGAATTAAGAAAGCAAGGTCAGCCGAGCACTTTCCATGAAAATATCTGTAAAAGAGAGTCAAATCCCCAACCTGTCTTCGATCTTCTAGGCTGTCGAGGTTCTTCGTCAGCTCGTGGTCTCCAATCAGACGAATAGCCCTCCTTCCGATGGAATCCCGTAGCCGAAGAGTATATTTGGGTGCAGAGCTCCAGACATGAGAGCAGTGACGGTCAAATCTCGGCTTTGTATAGTGTCAAAAGTTGTTGAGGTGTGTAAATGAAAAATTGTGTAATAAAAAAATTACGTAATCATAAAAAAAAAAAAAAAAATTCTGGTTCGGAAGAGTAAACCAAGTTTCTGAGAAGCTATCTTTGCGATTGCCACAACGTGGTTATGCCAAGACATATTTCTTCAAAGATTGACGCCCAGTAAATTAATAGATGAAGCCAGTGGGATTGCGTGTCCGTCCATGACTATATCCGGTTCTGTAATGTTAACCTTGTTAAACTGCTTCCTGTGGTTTTTTAGCATTAAATTCAACTTCGTTACTGTCACTCCAAGCCAAAATTTCTTCCAGGTCCTTGTTGAGGCGTGATACTTCATGTTGTCTGCGAAGATGTGCGTCGGCAGGATGTTTGTGCATTCAAAGGGAAAGAATTCGTTTTCACTAGAAGGTCGTTAATGTAGAGTCAGAAGAGAGTGGGTGACAATCTGGACCCTTGAGGAACACCGGCATTGATGGTGAAGGTGTCTGAGAGAAATCCGTCAATCGCCACTTGCAAAGAGCGGTCCTTAAGAAAGCTAGACAACCATGCACAGAATCGACTGGGCATACCATAGGATCGCAGTTTACGTAGAAGTCCCTCATGCCATACATGATCTAAGGCTTTAGAAATATCCAATGCAACAGCCCGAGACTCCCATGATGTTCGATTGCGTTGTTTCAAAGATGGGTGAGATAGGCTAGAAGATCTCCAGTTTATCTGGACTTGAAGCATTCCAGGTACTTTATAAGATGTTGGTTAAGAGCTTTCTCCATTACTTTTGATATAACTGAAAGCAATGCGACTGGTCGATAGTTGTTATGCAAAGTTCTCTTATCTTTCTTTGGTATAGGATGGACTCGCGCCATCTTCCAACATGATGGAAATATTCCTTGTTTGTAGGATAAGTTAAAAACTCTACAAAATACTGGTGTTAGTTCATGGGCGCATCTCTTGAGAACTATAACAGGAATTTCGTCTGGACCAGAAGCTTTCTTGACGTCGAGCCCTTTCAGGATTCGTTTGACGGAACACGATTTCGGTCATTTCGGATTGAACTGCAGGAATGTTGGGTTTGTTCTCAGAAAATAGTTCAGCAAGTAAGTTTGCTTTATCTCCGGCTGTGGATGCTATTGTACCATCGGAATGTGTTAGAGGTGGAATAGTTTTTTGGCTGACGGCCTTAGCGACTGACGAAAAGGACCTTTATCCGTTTGGACTGTCAAGAAGTTTGTTTCTGATCCTCACGTTATGGGCTTCTTTGCTTTGATCTATTGTTAGCTTACATTGGTTTCTAGCGGTAATAAAGATGGTACGATTCTCAGCGGTAGGGGTTTTTCTCCACTGTCGGTAAGCCAGATTTTTTGATCTGGCAGCACGCTCATAACCCTTACTAAACCAGGGCTTGCCATTGGAAGGGCGTTTCGTGGAGGAGGGGATAAATGCTTCCATACTAGTTAGAATGACGTCGGAGACCTCCCCAGCACAGATGGATGGATTATCAGAAGAGAAGCACACGCTCATCCAAGGAAAAGTGCGAAAATGGTCTTTCAGGTCTTCCCATTTGGCCGATGTGTAATGCCATATCTTGCGAGTTTTAGGAGGTTGTTCAGAATTAATTGGTAGTTCGCTTAGAGTTGAACTAAGTTTGTGATTGGAAGATCATAACGGAGGATTTACGGCGACTGTGATAGATCTGGATTTGATGTCAAGAAAAGATCCAAAAGTCTGGCAAAGTCTCCAGCTCGGTCTGGAATTCTCGTTGGTTCTTCTACGAGTTGAGTTAGACCAGAACTGATCGCAAAGGATTCGGCCTCGCGGCCTTGCTCATCGTCTGTATTTGAATATTTAAGCCAGTTGACATTGTGGACGTTAAAGTCGCCAAAGATAACAATCTCGGCATTTGGATGGTTGATTTGCAAGAAGTCGATTGTATTGGCTAGTGATGAGAAAAGGGCTCTATAATGGATATCACTTGGAGGACGGAAAAGGCAGCAGATAAACTTGACGATTTTCTGCGTTGATATTTTAAACCACATTACATCAAAATCTTTCGGTTCAAGTATAAGTTCTCGTTGGCAGCAGAGATCATCTCGAATAAAAAGACATACCCCGAAGTTGCGTCGAAATAGGAAATGAAAATCGTGTCCAGTGAATAAATAGCTGACAGTATTTGTTGACGATCTGACCTTTGTCTCGGCCAGTGCAAGCACGTGAAGATTGGAAGACGGTAAGTGCTGGTGAACTGAATTGATGTTCGTGTTAAGCCCTCTAATATTACAGAAATCAATTTTCTGGGTTGGTTAGCAACTGCAGATGCATTTCTTCGTTGAGTTTTGTTAGAGGAACCCAATTGTATTAAATTATATAACAATTTACCGGATCATCTTCTGTTTCTCAACTTTAACAAATTTAAAATTTTGCATAAGAAATATATTTGCTCAATCTCCAAAATGCCTAATTGATTTATTCTATTTTATTATTTTTTCTTTTTCTTTTTTTATCTTTTTGCGATATCTGCGTTAATTCAGTGTTTGCCTCTATGTAGGCCAGTTTTAATATATTTGGGTATATCAGAACTTTGATCTTAACTTTGACTATTCCTATATTTTTTTATTGTATTCAGTGTTTTTTTTTCTTCCTTTTTTCTTTTTTGTTTGGGTTGATTGAGGTTCAGTAGAGTAGCCTGTTGCTAGACTGCACCTCGAATTGACTCCATATTGTTTATATATATTTACTTGTATTTCAGTTTTTAATAAAAGGCATTTATTATTATTATTATTATTTTCCATATTTCAGTCTTACCAACGCATTTGGCAAAAGGTATTTAACCTTTATTCCCAAGTTGTAACCAACAACCTCAGGGATCGGTTTTAGCTCGCATCTACTATATAACTTTGCGGAGAATATTGGCTGTACCATATATTGCTATATCCTGCACTTAAGATTCTTTTACCTGCCCTGGCAACTTCGCAAGGTAAGTAGTTATGTTTTTAGATGCAGCTCCTAAGGCTCTAATAATTACTGGTATTATTTCCGTTCTTAAACCCCACATTCGAGAGACTTCTATAGCCAGGCTTTTAATACTTTAATTTCTTTTAAGACTCTTTATTTATGAAATATTTGTCTCCCGGAACAGATACATCGTTAATTTGACAAGTCTTGTTATTAAGGTCTTTTATAATTATATCCGGTTTGTTGGCCCTGATCTCCCGATCTGTATTTACCTGCTGATTGTAAATTATTGTGTACAATCCTATGTTTACCACTGGCGTCGGTTGATGTTGGTACCATCTTTCAGTTACTTGGAGGCCAAGAGATCCACAGATATCATGATGTAAGTACGAACATATTCTATCATGTCTTTCTATATATTCATGTTTTGCTAATTGTTCACCTGATGTTAAATGATCTATAGTTTCCGAGTGTTTCTTACACAGTCTACAGCGGTCATCATCCCTTATTTTTAAAACGACTTTTTCATAATTTCGTGTTCTAAGGGCCTGCTGCTACTATGAGCGATTCAGTCTAGGCTTTAGCGTTTCCTCTTCTTAGCCACCCAAATGTTTTGTTTCTGTCAGTTCCATCTGTATTAATTATTTTTAGATACTGACCATGTAAACTTTTTTCTTCCCACTTGTTCTTTAGCTTTTTTGTGTTTGTTCTTTAAAATTTATTGTTCTAAGAATTTCTTTGGTTTCATTGTTCCACTAAGCATTATCGTTAGTTATTGCATATTGTTTTAGAATTTTAAGCGCCCTTTTTGTCGTGGGTTTATTCGTAGTGGTTTTGTTCTCACTGCTCAATATATTTTGTACTATTTTGTCGTTCTCATTTTTTATTAGATATTTTGCAAACGATACGATGGAATTCTCGTAAGCTACGTCCAAACCCCCTACCTCCGTCTTTCCTAGCAACATACAACCTATCGACATCAGCCCTTGGATGCAGAAGGTGGTTTATGGTTAGTAGCTTCCTGGTTTTACGGTCAAGCTTTTGGATTTCAGTTTTTGTCCAATCCAATATCCCAAAGCTATACTCTACTATTGGTAGCGCTATACTACTGATGGCCTGCAGTTTGTTCCTACCAGTCAGTTGTGTTCTTGCAACCATTCTGATTCTCCTCACATATTCTCTTTTAAGTCGGCATTTCATTTCTTCATTGCATATTGCTGGGTCCTCCTCGACCCCCAAATATTTGTAGGTTTCTCCTGGCTCTAAGTTTATTATGGTATTGTCTTTATCTAGGTTAAGATTCTCTCGCCTCTCCATCTTACCTTTAACGATTGTTGCTTTCGCACATTTTTCAAGTTCGAACTCCATTCTTATAGAATCGCTAAATTCGCGAACTTTCTGCAGCTGCTCCTGTAGTGCTTCCTCCGACTTTGCAAATATCTTCAAGTCGTCCATATAGAGGAGATGAGTTATAGACCTTTCACGGTTATGTAATTGATACCCCAAGTTGTTGCTTTCGTTTAATAAGCTTGTCATTGGAAACAATGCTATGCAAGATAAAAGTGGCAATAAAGAATCTCCTTGAAAGATACCTGAGCGAATTTGTATAGGTCGTGTTATTATTGTTGTCTCAGAGCTATTTATTTTTAGTATGGTGCTCCATTGTTCCATGCTATTTTGTAAAAATAATGTGCGGATGAATTTTGTATATTTGGGGTGTTTTTAATATCCAGTCATGTGATACGCTATCAAAAGCTTTTTTATAATCCACACAAGCTACTGGTAAGTTTTTTTTCCTTTTCTTCTTTTCCTGTCACCAGTTTATTTAACAGGAAAATATCCTTGCACCCATAGGTGCCCCTG
The DNA here is from genome assembly GCA_963991005.1 of Barypeithes pellucidus. Taxonomy (NCBI): domain Eukaryota; kingdom Metazoa; phylum Arthropoda; class Insecta; order Coleoptera; family Curculionidae; genus Barypeithes; species Barypeithes pellucidus. The sequence continues at coordinate 42,249,130 of OZ022560.1, forward strand.
CAACATCCCCTTTGTTCTGCCGGGAATAGTTTCTGAGCTATTAAATGATTGTAAATCTTGTCTGAAGGGACGCCCGTCAAAAGTTTTTGTAAATTACGGATAGACACGTTATTGGTCTATAGTTCTTTGCCAGCTTCGAATCACCACCCTTGAAAAGCAAGGGTGTCACTCTCTGTGTCATCCACGGTGGAATTACTGCTTGTCCAGTCAAAATTTTACTTATTTCCTCTGCGAGGTATGGATGAAGAACGCCGATTCGTTTAAGCCAGAAGTTTCTTAGTTTGTCCCACAGGGCCAACACTCCATTCATAAATCTGTTGGAAAGTGAGTTGTGATTGTGTGAAATGTTATTGAAAATCAGTAATGGGTGGAAGAGAGACAAAACATGTTTGTCTCGATAATGGCAACAATGTTGAAGTCTGGTTAAATCCAATAACGTTTAAAATTTTATGGAGCGGCCTTTCGCGTTTTCTTGCAGCGGAGCTAGTCTGGACAAAAAGCCCGACAAGGGCGTATAATTTACTTTCAAATTTTTTACATTTAACTATATTACCTATTCAAAAAGTGTAGTTTCGAATATTAGATATTTATAAAAAAGATAGAAATATTGATCCAGTTTTTATATACAGTGTGTCTAAGGATGGACTTAACTATTTATGCTTAGCATCAATGTTTCTGGTGTATTCATTATTGGATGATAATTCTCTAGATATAAAAGTGTATATTTCTAGCCAGATTGTCATATTTATCACTAAGGTATCTTGCAACATCCCAATTAAAAATTTGTAAATTTCATAATTATAACTGGTTTAAGGTTAATCCGCAATTGCTCTTAAAATACATTTATTTCCTAATAATTTTGCTATAAACTGTGAAAAGGATGAGAAATTCTTTAAAAGAATATTATTATACTTAAAAGTATCAAATTAATCGTGAAATAATCCAACTGCACTCTGGTCATCTATTTTTAGTTTATTGCCCGCTCACATACATTGCGTGCAGTGGGCGGCAGTGGTTCCTCGTGTATTTCTGATATTCGCCGCTCTGGGAATTAAGAGGGAAAGGTGAGCAGAACACTTTCCATGAAAATATCTGTAAAAAAGAGTCAAATTCCCAACCTGTCTTCGATATTCTAGGCTGTCGAGGTTCTTCGTCAACTCCAATCAGACAAATGGCCCTCCTTTCGATGGAGTCGAGTAGCAGAACAAACCCAATTAGCAAGGAGGGAGAAACGGAAAGTTAGATCAAATAAACTCATAAACTCATAAACTCATTTTATTCATACTGTGGCTATACATAGTACAGATGTATACGTCAGGTTTTAAAATTAAGAAAATAGTAAAATACACAACAACTAGATATTCACAAACAATATTAACATAAAATCAACAACAAAATGACGATTATGTGACTAGAATAGCATAAGTTAGACAAATATTTTCCACATAAAACATTTTTTTTTAAAAAGTCATATCTTGAGATAAAATTAAGTTTATATACTATCGATAAAAAAATCTTTAGTAGAATAATAACATTTGTTTAATAATATATTTTTAATTTCTTTCTTAAACTGGTCGTATTGTAACTCCTTTATATAATTTGGTAATTTATTAAATAGTTTTTTCCCGGCATATACCGGGGATCTTTCAACTTTTGTCAAATTATGACTATCGATAGTAAAGAGGGGACCCCCTCTCGTGCGGTAACTATGATAGTCCGAATTCTTTAAAAACCTATGCGCATTTTGTTTCACAAACAATAAAGTTTTAAAAATGTATATGCATGGAAAGGTCATAATCCTATGTGCAATAAATGTTGGTCTGCAGCTCGCCCTAAGGTCCAGACCAAAAATGCAACGAATTGCCTTTTTCTGGGAAATAAAGACTCTCTCCCACTCCACACTTGCTCCCCAAAGTGGAGTATTATAGCTAAGGTGACTATAGATAAAAGAGTAATACATAGTGATAAGTGTCTCCTGGTTTACGGTATGCTTTAGCCGATATATGGAGTATACCCCCTTATTAACCTTACTGCAGATATGGTCAATCTGCGCAGTCCAGTTTACTAAACTATCCAGGTAAATACCTAAGAACTTGGTAGTGTCTGAGCAGTTGAGAGTCTCTACCTCCACTTTTTGTTTTCTAACTGAACTACAAAAATTCAGGCAGATTGTCTTGCTGACATTCAAAATTAAATTATTTGATGCGCACCATGCGCTGAATTGTTCTATAATCCTTAATATTTTCAATCTGAGCTCGTCCGGACTCGATGCTGAGACCACCACCGTTGTATCATCAGCAAACATTATTTTTATACCCTCCTTGATGTAATCAGGCATCTCGTTGACATATAAAAGAAACAGAAGTGGTCCCAGAACCGAGCCCTGGGGGACCCCTATGTCAATGTGTGCATCTTCAGTCAGATCATTACCCACCTTTACGCGCATCTTCCTGTTTGTAAGATATGATTCTAACAGTCTTAAGATATTTTCTCTAAAGCCATACACATACAGTTTGTTTAAAATGAACGTCACATTAAGGCTATCAAAAGCACGAGACAGATCAAAGAAGAGGGCCGCAACATAATCCCCGTCGTCCATTCTCCCATACACAAAGTCCATAAGATCAATCGCAGCACTCTCCGTTGATCTGCCTTTCAAAAAACCATGCTGGCATTCTGTGATTAACCCATGGTGATCCAAAAAGCTAACAATTCTGTTGTAAAACAATCTTTCAACTATTTTCGAGATGATGTTCAAGATAGTGACCGGTCTATAATTCTCAATGATCGTTTTATCAGATTTCTTATGTATGGGAATTACTAAACCTGTCTTTAATTCTTTTGGAAAAACCCCTGTATAAAATATTAAGTCCGTCAAGTATCGAATAGGATCTGCTATCGATTCTTTAATGTGTTTAATAGCAACAACAGATAAGTTATCTACACCTGTGCTGTTCTTATTTTTTAACTTCGAGATTGTATTTATTACTTCGTTTTTGCTCACCGGATTAAAAATGAAACTATTACCATTATATTCAGTGGGTAGCGTACAGTGTTGCGACCTATTATTCCCGAATTTTTCCTCGAGACTTTTTTCTGTGATTGTTGAGAAGTAATTTAAGAAAATATTTGAGACTTCCTTAGTATTGTCTATAACCGTGTTATCTTTAATAATAGTAATTTTTTTGCTTACCTTTTGTCTTCCTAAATCGCGATTAATGATATTCCACACCGTTTTTTGCCTATTTTGAGATCGATTTATCTTGTTGCTATTAAAATCTTTTTTAGCCTTTAAGACCATAAGATTATAATCTTTTTTTTTCTGTTTGTAATAATTATGTAAATTATTGTCAGCTACATTCTTTGTAAGCCAAAATAGTTTTTTTAATTCATTACTCTTGTCAATAATGTCCGCATTGATCCAGTCTTTTTTTGCTCGGTGTTTTCTCGGAAATTTACTTTTTAAGGGACAGTTAGCCTCGATAGCCCATTTTATGGTCTCCACTATTTGATTATAAACCTGATCGACCTCCAGAACATCATAGATTTCATCAAAAGTAATATTAGTCATAAATGATTTTAACATGTTTAAATTGAATTCTGAGTAGCTTCGATAAGTATAATTTTGAAATTCTCTGACGTTCTGATCTTTATTATCGAATGCTCTAAATTTACTTACTATTGCCAGATGATCACCAAGGTTTGCCTGCACAGTGCTTGTTTCCACATAACTAGGGTCTAAGTTAGTTATCATGTAATCTATCATAGTTGAACTTAAAATATTATTTTTATTCAAAAAAATTCTTGTTGGCTGATCTGATAAGCTCTCCAGTTTAAATTCAGTAAGAAAGTCCACAAGTAGTCTTTTCTCTAATGAGTCCCTAAGAAAATTTATATTCAGATCTCCACAGAAAAAAACGTCTGGAGATATATTCCTACACTTTAAAAGTAGCTCGGTCATTGCCTTAAAAAATAATTGTATCTCTCCGGTCGGAGGTCTATATACACAGATTATGCAAAACTTACGGTTCCGTGTTTTAAGTTGTATTGCGCAACACTCGACGTTCATCTCACTTGTGAATCGGTCGCAGTTGATAATTTTCACTTGGTAATTGTCATTGTCCTTACAGAATATCAGTGAACCACCATGTATCCGTTCCTTACGTACAAAAGCGGAAGCTATTACGTAACCGGGAATATTTGTCAAGTCAATGTTGCTCTGGTTACACCAATGCTCAGTAACACAAAATATGTCAGCACTTTGCTGTTGCAAGAACAGCTCTAGTTGCAACAATTTATTTGATATTCCCTGAACGTTTGCATGTCCAATCCTTAATTCCAAGTAATCATTCTCTTTCCTTTCGGCCTCGAAAAAATGAAAATCTTTTAACAGCTATCCCCTTTGGCCACATTGAGGGGTTGTTTAGTTCGTTCAGCAAGGAATAATCGGCTCCAATTTTAAAAGATAAACTTGACGCCCTTTCGTGAGTTGTCAATGCTTCAACGTTGAAGTTATGTCCCTGAAATTTATTTTCAAGGTATTTACTTATCTGCTCTGGGCGAGTGCCCTCTTTAACTTTCCCAACATAAATCCAGGCACGCTTTGCAGCTGCCGCAAAAGAGGTGGGTGTCTCACTGTTACCCCATAAAAAACTAAAAATAAATAAAAATAAATAAATAAATTATATGAAACCTGTCTTCACGTACTAGTTACACTGCAAACGTTGTTTAAATATAGAAAAATAAAGATGTAAAATATTTTGACGGGACTGTTCCTTTCTTCAGTATTTTATTCCCATGTACATTACCTCCATAATCTTCTATTGTGAAGTGTTTCTCACAAATAATTGTTGTATCACCTGGACTAGGTATAATTATTCCTTCTAAGGGCATGTATCCAAATTTGCCGTAGGCTACGACCTTTTAGTATCCTAATGAAGTGGATAAACATTTGGTACATTCTTAAACAAAGCGAATTTTCATAGTGATGCAAACTCAAAATCAAATTTCTAAATATATTTACTAACCTGTGAAATTTTAATTGAACACCATTGCATCTTCTAGTGAAGCATTTTATGGCCGCACAAGACTCAACCATCTTGTAAATGCAAGATTTATATTAAGAAATAAACCAACTCGACTGCTTTTTGCCCGGACTAACTCCACGGACCGGTCCATAACCTTTTAAAAATCAATATCAGAAATCATATCAATACAATCATATTAAAACATAACCATACTTACCGAACATCATTGTTTATAATAAAGACGATTTTTCACCAATACTCACAAGAAAAAATAAAAACCACCAAAATATATAAACACTCCCTTAAAAGCAGTTAGCAGTGACCAGCAACACTGTATTGTTTACTATAATCCGATCCATTGATAAAGTTTGACTTTGTGCCGTAGAGCGTAGTAGCCGTAGCGTTGATGTTGCCAGAGTGCAGTCGGCTTATTTCAAACTTTTATATATAATAATATTTTTTTTTTAATTCTCTCAAGGCCTATGCACAATTTATAGTAAAATTATTGGGAAGTAAATTTATTTTAACAGCAATTGCGGATTAACCTTAAACCAGTTGTAATTGTCAAATTAACAAATTTCTAATTGGATTTTGCAGATACCTTAGCGATAAATAGGACAATCTGGCTATGCTGCAAACATATCAGCAAGGTGGGGAGTGCACGTTTCCATTCCTTAGGTCAACTACAAATAAAAACAATTCTATCTGGAGTTTGTAAGATCTTTGGTTTGTCCGGTCCACCTGCTTTCCAGTTAGCTGCTTTCCTTAAGGTTTTTCCTATTTCCTGCACATTGATGGCTGGCTCATTCTGCATATTATTTGGAATGACTTGCTGTTGTTCTACTTGTTTCAGAATTTTTTCGGATTTGTTCCCTATTTGTTTGTCTTTTTCCCAGATTTCAGCCCAAAACCTTAACAATTCTTCCTCTTTTGATGCTTTACGGGTGCCCTTTTCTTCGCTGTTAATTTGCCTGTAAAACATTCTTGTATCCCGTTGAAACATACTATTTTGTTCTTTAAACAAAATCCTGTTTTTAAACCTTCGTACTCGTTGTGCGTATGCCTGAATGTTTTGCTTAAGCGTCTCTATCACTGTTGTTTTTTTTTTCAGAACTAATTTCATATTTCTCTTGTAATTGTGTAAATTTATTTATTTTCTTTTTTACATTCCCCCTTCTTACTTTGAATTACTGATACTTCCAATCTTAAAACGTTTATTTTACTTTCAAGCCTTTTAGCCCATGATGGGTTATTTTCGCGTTTCCCCTTGGATTTCCCTGTATTTAAAGTACATTTATTTTGTTTATTTGGAAGCAGCTTATTCGTAATTACACTTGCTACTGCATAATATAGTTGGTTAAGGAAAGTCTATTTCTTTATATTCTGTAATTATTTCAGACACACCTTTCTGGAATTGTCTGATTAGTTCTATTGTATGGGCATTGTCCCTAATTTTAGAAAGTGTTGGTCTTGCTATCATGTCAATATTTCTTGTTATTTCAAGTTCTTAAAGAATCTCAGCTTTAAGGGTCAGTTCTTCGCTATTTATTTTTGTTCTAGTAGCATCCAAGAGCTCTACACTCTACAGGCCTTGTAACTGTATGTTGTGTTGCTGGTTTCTTATTAATGCCTTCCTTATTGGGTGACATTTTCGTGTTCTGAATTTCATTTCGTATTGTTTCGGCCACTTGTCCTCTAATCTCGCGTATATCAGCATCACTTAAACGACCGGAGCTTAATATGTACCTACGCTGTACTACCAGTTTTTTAGAGTGTATATTTAATCTAACATTAGGATTCATAATTCTCCAAAAGTTATATACGGCTACCTCGTTTGCAGTAGTTCTCGAATGGGTATAGTAGTAGCATATTATTATTATTAGTATTATTATTATTATTAAAGGAAATTTTATAAATATGGAGAATGGAATGATAATAATGCAAAATATTAAAGTAGGCAAATAGATAATTTAGTATTTCTCATCAACATCTGTTCTTAATAACATTTTTTCATATCTTCTACAAAAACGCATTTTACTAGATGGGGAAAACTTGCTTGTAAATCTCCAAGACATAATATGTACTTGATTTTTCGAAATTAAAATTATGACACAAATTAGTTTCTATCCAAGCAGAACTGAACCCCAAAAGATGAAGTTTTTCTCAAAAAATTTCAGTTCTTGCTCCTATTCATGCGTCGATCCGGGAACTGTATGACGCTGTATTTAAGAATTTATAAAAATAAATATAAATTGCGCTGCTTTATCAAATTTATTTATAGGTTTTATCTCCTCTTCATATCTTCTATTTAATTTCGTACCTGGTTCTAAATTATTATAACTGGGCCACTGGTACCATGCCAGTGTCGTGTCGGTAAGTGTAAAAACGCCCAATTGAAGCAGAAAAAAGTATTAGGTTCCCACTTTTGCCATATGACTGCTTATTACTTTTATTTCTATATGCAGAATCACCTTTCCAAGCATTTTGATGCATTTTACGGACATCCTGTATATTATTTTCAATAATATATATAAATTTTCTATGTGTTTACAGACCGTCCTAGCTTTATACCAGCACAACCGATTCGGTTGCTTGTAAAATGTTATACAGTTTAATTACCGTCATATCCGATAACCATTTTAGTCAGGCAGCATATAGGGTAGGGTAAAAAATATGAAAAACATTCTAGACTGAACTACCTTTATGTCGAAAAATAGATCAATTAAGAAACGTTTTTTAGAATTAAAAAATATGTCAAAATAGTAAGTCAAAGCCATCTACTTTGAAATTAACCCCTTATAATGATTTTTTTATATACAGGGTATTTCCTAATCTCACTGAAAAAAATGAAAGAGGTGAATGCTCACCTTATTTTAAGACAAAAATGTGGTATAAAAGTTTTTCGTATGTCGCTTAGTTTTCGAAATACAGGGTGTTAAAAAAAATATTGTATTTTTCATTTTATTAATTAATGTCAAACGATAGTAGTGATATTTGTTAAACATTTGCATTAATTTTTTAGTTATTTTGGTATTTTTATCGTCAAATTCTACGAGTAGGCGTTGCTTCGTTCCATGGCAACCACATTTGTTTTCTTCATGACATTTCTCTCCTTTTAACACCTTTCAAATAATATCCTATTTGAATTGAACTGAAGAAGACCTTCGACTGCGTATTATTGATGGTTTTAATACGATTAGCGCCAGTTCCGAAATTTTTCAACACGTAAGAGACAATTTAGCACATCGTGTACATGGGTATTTACTGGGTCATGGAGGATATTTGCAACAATTTATTTGACTTTTGTTCATATAAGTTTATTCAAAGATTTTAAAGCATATGCATTTTCAAATCATTGGCATTAATTAATAAAATGAAAAATACAATATTTTTTTAACACCCTGTATGCGAAAAACTTTTACACCACATTTTCGTCTTAAAATAAGGTGATTATTCACCTTCATTTTTTCAGAGAGGTTAGGAAACACCCTGTATAGCTACAATACCTTCTGGTAGTTTTCCTGTAATATTAATGCACCTACATAGTAAAAACTAAGTACCATAGAGGTCGATCACGTATGAACTAATAAAAAATACAACTAAAAGAATCTAATAGACAGCTAGAATTGGAAGAAATACCTCAGGTAGCACCCCCTACCAATGAAGAAATGCGAAAATTTGAGCGTATTTAAATTTCTCATATCAGGAAACCTCTCGGTATGAAATTTTATGTCACTACTAAATTATTAACGAATTAATTTAATAAAATCTGAAATAAAATTAGAACTTCGACACCCTATGTTTCAAAAACTAACTAAGTACTAAGTACTAAGGTAAGTTGAGTTAGTTCGGGTTATCTATCTTTAAGAATTTGAGCTTGCATTTTGAACAGACCTTTTAGAGATACCCTGTATATGGTAGAAATGGCCTTCGTAATGCAATATGTATGTCGTTTACCTAGGTAGCTCTAGGTTTTAGGATCAATTGTTTAATGATCTGTTTTAGATTTTACCTTGGTCACTATTTCTCGGTTCGATAAAAATATAAAATATTAAACTTATAGTTTTAAAGGCCGATAACAATTTATACAATAAAATATCACATACATAAAATCAATTCACATAAAGCGGTTTCGCTCGCGAAACCAATTGAAAAGATTTTAAAATCACTTCAATTGATTTAGAATTCCATTTTCTACGGATTGAATTGGAAAATAAAAAGGAAAGAAATCGTCCTTAACACAATGTGGGCTTTCTAGATTGAATCATTTATTCAAGATCACGTTGAGTTTTACTTAAATTAATTCAGTCCAAGAAGGCAACTATTATTCGAACCAATCAAAAAACTTTTCCTTGTTATTTTACACGTACTATATTTACGCATATTGTCACAAAAGGAACCATACTATTTTATAAATTCGATATTCAGATTTTTAATGAGTTTCTATGGTTAATGTTAAAACACAGGTCATTTATATGTAACATTAAACCTGTATTAGATTTATTAAACAAACTGGGAAGTTGTAGTTTTAAAATAGTATACGTACATCCTGATGAATCAATAATTTGTCAACTCATCATGTCAGCACAATTACAGTTGGACGACCTGAGTTCGTCGATTCCCAATAAGGGGGAAAACTGCTGACCTGAGGAGAAGGCTCATTATTGGTAATAGGTAAATTTTAAGATCACTAGTGCTCGAGATTCCGTTGAATATCTTTGTGTAAAACTTTGCTGGTCGCCCGGTTCCCGATCCACCGATCCAACCATCTAACCTTATTGTAAGTAAGAATTATTTTTGTCAGTTTAAATCTTTGTTCTCATCGTCTTTTGTAAACCCTTCAGGTAATTATTTCGTTTGACTTTATAATAAATCTTTGTTTTATAAATAGTATCGTTTTCTATTTAATAACTAAGATCTCGTCGATACCTTTACACCCCTAGTCACACCCCAAAACCTGGGCGTGACAATATTATAACCATTTATTTTGCCTATAGAATATACAGGGTGTTATGGGAATGATTTATTATATTTAAATGGGTGACTCCTTGGGTGTCCTAGAGAAGCGGTACATATATATATATATATATATATATTTTTTTAATCGCCCGTTTTAAAAGGTCAGTCCGCGCTGCTGTAAAAATATCACCCAGACCCAACGGCAATGTTGCCAAATTTAATGTAAAACTGAAGATGCATATAAATTATAAAAATTAATTACTTCCTTGTATTTATCTTATAACTAATGAGCAGAACATCAAGACGCATACATAATAAGTTGCTTTTTCTTTTTCATAAGAAAACTTTCTGCACGGGACATCTTAGATTTTCACGGCAACACAGAAACACACATAGTGGAAGAGAACTAATGAGTTGCACATTCCAACGCGATATTTGGCACTACTTAGCAGATACAGAAAATTTACAAATAATAAAAACGCTGATTTCTATACAGTAGGCGTCACAGCAAATTTGTAGATTCCAAACTATTATTCCATTTCCCTTTTCTTTTAAAATATTGAAAATAACCGACTGCTTCCAAATCTTATTTCTCAACTGATCCATATCTTCGATTGACTCTTTATAAACTATTTCTTTATTCATCGTACCTCATAGAAAAAAATTGCACCGTGTAAGATCCGGTGGCCTTGCACATTGTTTTACTAAAGGAACATGTTCTAATATGCCTGCGACTTGATTTTTCTGTAGGTAATAAACATTTTCACAGTTCCTCGCACGTTCTGTATAGTAGGCGTCACAGCAAATTTGTAGGTTCCAAACAATTATTCCATTTCCCTTTTCTTTTAGAATATTAAAAATAACCTATTGCTTCACTGGTAGTGAAGTGGGTGCCTCGAATTCTCTGAAAAAAATTCAGCAATTATTTTATCTGCTGAATCCCATATCTTATTTCGCAACTGATCCATACCTTCGATTGACTCTTTATAAACTATTTCTTTATTCATCGTACCCCCTAGAAAAAGAATTACACCGTGTAAGATTCGGTGGCCTTGCACATTGTTTTACTAAAGGAACATTTTTACATATGCCTTCGACTTAATTTTTCTGTACGTACTAAATATTTTCACAGTTCCTCGTACGTTCATGGCTTTTATAGTTGATTAATATCCCGAAAAAAATGCTTTTAAATTCGAAATGACCCAACGAATTGAAGGAATTCGTTTTTTGTCAAGTCAAACGTCAACTTCCAACCGTCCTTCTTCGTTCGATATCGAGGAGAGATGGGCTAAAATCACGCTGTGAAATGATCGATTTAATTTTTTTAAGCTTCTCGAATGAAATAGAGCAGCAGAGCAGCGATTAACAAATTTCTTAAACTTTATTGGTACGTACAGCAGTGAAAATAAACAACAAATAATGAGTTGTGTTCGCGCTGTAGATTATTTTCTATTTCAACCTTTTGGTGAATGCGCGGCAATCTACAGGTCCGAATGCAGTCCCATTTAATGTATGCTAAGAAAAACACGCATTCAAGTGATCTTCGTTCGTGCCGTATCGCCAAGCTTCCAATACCGTGACTCAAACAAATATAAAACACCAAACAGGTTGTTCTTTCCATTATTGCAAAATCACCGACTGTGAAATATTAATTTGACTAATTTGAGCGAAAAGGTAAGGGAGCATATGACTTAAATAAAATTGCATTTTTCTCTAGAGTAAAAATTAAACAACGAGGATTCATTCAATTGGTCAATGGCATTTGACCTAGTTAAGTACGTGCGTATTTAAAACTTGTTTAAAACTATTCCTAGTGTGAAAACATTTTCGGTCTACATTTTTCTTAAACTAATTGTAGAAAACAGAATGTAAAAGTGTTTAAAATATTGTATTTTGTCTAAAGAGTTTAAAGTGTAAATTGACAACACCGGTCACAATTCGTTGATTGTTTACATGTGTCGCTGTGCCCCACAGGTATGTTTCTGGCTTGACGTCAGGTCACTTTAACCACTGAATGAATTGAAAGTGCTATTTACGGATATTTTTCTTCAATTTGTCTTAATCTCAGGATTTGCTGGATAAATATAAGTCATTTCCATAACTTCCTGTATTTTCGTAGTTGAAAAACTATTTTGTAAAATTAATTTCCTGGTTTAATATGGCCAATATGTTTCTTCTATGTTCAGGAAAGTTATTTTGTGGAAACATGTTTTGAACTACATGTTTGTTATAGAATAACTTGCTATACGGGGTGTTTCAAAAACATGTGTCATTGGTTATTACTTATCCAAAAAAGTCCCTTCAACATGAGTCCGCAGATGTATTGTTTGAAATATACAGTGCCTTTATCTTTTTTCGACCTTTTCCAGACATTTCTGAATTCGCTTCAGAAATGTTAGTGAAATTTGGGTTATAAAATCGCACATATTTTAGCAAATAAAAATGCGTGAACATGTTTAAGTTTCAATGTATTGATTGAGGCAACCAGATCTTTGTTTACCCGTAGATGTTTACATGTGCAATGTCAAGTAATGTTCTAATATGATTCAATAAGAATATTTTTCGTGCAGTCCCTCATCTTTATAAATATTCCAATTCTCAATTCTTCAAAAAGTTAGGTGACCCTGATATACATCACTGTTAAAACTCAGACGTAGCCAAAATATTTCAAATTAACATTAAGCATTTCATTTAATAAATAGTTTTGGTATTGAAGGCCACTTTTTTTAGCTTACGTATTTTAAAAAAACGCAAGGTATTCTTTAGTTTAAATTACTAAATGTCAAGTAATAAAAGCGCTTAATTTGTACGTTTACATGGTTGAGAACAACTACTAATTATGCATTGCTTATATAGAAAATATTAAAAAATCATACTTATAAGGGGACGATGACATATTTCCTAGTATAAATATGGTAATGTAAAAATTAATTCTGTTCAAAATTTCACAAAATATTATTATACAGGGTGTCCGGTAAAAGGAGGTCAATCCATTAACCATATATTCCTTGAGCAAAAATAATATTACTTTTATAATGCCATTTTTCATTCTTGACCCTCATGTGCGATATACAGGGTGTTAAAGTTTGAAATTAAAAACTGATTTTTTTGAATAGTTAGAGTATTTAATGAGATATTAATTTTGTACATTGCATCTTTTGAGAGGAACAAAACAAAAAACTTTTGTCAAATACTCAAAATAGGGGGGGTCCAGTTCCCGCTGACTACCCCTATTTTTTAGTGTGTGCGCTAGTGACTTCTAAACTATATTTTTTTAGGTAATCATTTATTTTTGATTATTTTTTCTCCCTTATAAAATTTCGATCAAATCATGCGTTTTGGAGATAATTTGAAAAGCATGGATCCTTACCAGATGCCAGCGCGGCTGACGGTAATCCAATAATTTTCAAATGCTAAATCAAGTCAGCCGTTGTGGCATTACCATGGATACAAGATATAATTAAGTAAAACTTTGCAATAAGTGACAATACCGAAAACAAAAGACTAACCAAAATAATTCACTTAAATGAAATTAGTTTATTGACCTACTAAGAACTTACTATTGCTAATCTTCATATAACAGTAAACACCATTGTTATCATTCGTTCTTAAGACAATAATTTACTATTACTTATTAAATAAATTTGAAACATCATAACAAGATAACAAATACTCAAAACATATTATTTTCGAAAGGAGCATAATAATCGTCGCGACATCTCGCGGTGGTACATAAAAACGGCGAAACGCGTCCGGGTATTAGTCTGACGAAGGAAAAAGGAAACAAATTTCTATATTCAAATATTATTTTTTTAAATTGACGTTAGTAACAAAAAACAAACAAACAAAAATAGTCTAAAGGAATTGCTCGATATGACCTCAATTTTTTTGAATACACATGCGAGCTCTCTTTATTAAAGAAAATCTTAACCTTTGAAAAATATGTGGTTTTAACCTGAACTGCTGTCCAGCTTGAAGTATTCTTTCTATTAAATGATTCTCGCTCAAAATCGGAACCATATACACAAAATCTTTCATACACCCCCAGACCGAATAGTCCAAAGGAGTAAGGTCTGGGGAACGGAGTGGCCATTTAACATGTGCATCATGGCCCCGACCAATCCAGCGATTAGGAAAGATTTGGTGTAAATAGTTCCTAACATTTATAGCAAAATGCGGGGGAGCACCGTCTAGTTGAAACCAAATATTTTGTCTTACTATTAGAGGCAAATCATCAAGTAAATCGGGCAGTGTGTTTTGAAGAAATAGTAAAAATGAATGACCAGTCAAATTTCCTGGTAAAATTACAGGACCAAGAAGAAAATTATTTACGACACCTGCCCACACATTGACTTTAAAATTTACTTGATGATGCGTCTCTACTATGGCATGAGGATTTTCTTCTGTCCATATGTGTGTGTGTTATGAATATTTGTTATCCCGTTTCTCGTAAATGAAGCTTCATCAGTAAACAAAATGTGTATGATGAAACGTACATCTCGGTTATTCATTTCACATAACCATCTACAAAATATACATGCCTTGCTTCGAAGTCTTGAGGAAAAAGAGCGTGCACTTTTTGAATATGATACGGGTAAAGCTGCTGATCTCGTAAAACATGGTGTACCTCAGTTTTCCCAATGCTTTCAATCTAGACAAAACCCTGGTACTTATGTTTGGTGTTTCTTCGACAATTCTTAAAATATCCTCCTCTTGGCCTGGCCGAATTACACGAGGTCTGGCGCAATTACCTCTCCGATCTTCGTGAAAATGTCCATTCTGTCTAAGTCGGTTCACTAAGTTAGAAAAATATCTCCTTTTTGGGTGAACTCGATCTGAAAATTTTTCTGCATAGCGCCTAGCGGACAAACTAGCGTTGGAGTTACATTTTCCTATTCGAGAAATGGAAATTAATTTTTAGCATTAACGATATTATAAATCTCACCCATCATTAAAATCATATCCGTCATTTCAGAAAACGGTAATAAATGTTCTCGTTTAACATCCATATTGTTTCTTTTTTACTTGAAAGAAGACTTATTAATTAAAAAACTTTTAAATCTTAAAACACAGTGAAAAGTAATATTTAATTTGATAGCAAATAAAACAACGATGCCGTATCCATGGTAATGCTACAACGGCAAACTTGATTTAGCATTTGAAAATTATGGGATTACCGTCAGCCGCGCTGGCATCTGGTAAGGATCCATGCTTTTCAAATTATCTCCAAAACACATGATTTGATCGAAATTTTATTAGGGAGAAAAAATAATCAAAAATAAATGATTACCTAAAAAAATAAAGTTTAGAAGTCACTGGCGCACACACTAAAAAATAGAGGTGGTCAGCGGGAACTGGACCCCCCCTATTTTGAGTATTTGACAAACATTTCTTGTTTTGTTCCTCTCAAAAGATGTAACATTTTGTGCTGACGTAATGTACCAAATTTTGAATTAATATGTCATTAAATAGTCGAATTATCCAAAAAAAAATCAGTTTTTAATTTCAAACTTTAACACCCTGTATATCGCACATGAGGGTCAAAAATGAAAAATGGCATTATAAAAGTAATATTATTTTTGCTCAAGGAATATATGGTTAACGGATTGACCTCCTTTTTCCGGACACCCTGTATATCTGTCAATAATAAAAAATAAATATGTCGGAGAATTGAATTTGATCTCTATTATAAAGTAACACGAAAACTTCAAATGAAAAGCAAGAACCAAAACATTTTTGAAAACGATAAAGCTACCCCATTGAGAAAAGAGGATTTCCCGAGCACAACCATGCTTTGCCTGATAACGGGATATATGCCGTACCCAAATAAATCTTAACGAAGTAAATGCATCCATTTATTTGTAGTCGAATACACATATTCATGGCGAACGAGAGGGGTGAATGTTGGCTTAATTTTCATATCTCAAAAGTTTTTATCATTTATGCTGTGGCAGATTTAAATATCGATATTATTTCTGGATAATATTCCATATACTATGCAAAACTTTAGTTGACTGTGGTTTGATGGCAGATTTACATCTGTCAGATTTTTACCATTGTAGTAATAGCTTATGGTAGCGATCGAAAATTAAACTCTGTAATAAACTATTTAGGTTATAAATGTTTTATCTTTAGTTAATAGAACCACGCATGCATAAAATACACTTTACTGCCAATAATAGAAGTTGCAATAAGAAATAAATGGTAATACTCGACATTATATAATATATTTATTAAGCAGAGAGAGTTTTGTTTTATTATTTTTTTATTGATCTTATCGTACAATCAAAATACATTTTATTTTCTCTCAAATATACATTTATTACTCAGGCTTATCGATATTTCATGTTCTAAGTTAAATAGAAAGAAAAAAATTTGGGAAATCTTTCTCAGTATGCGTAAAATTTTGTCGTTTTTTTGTTAAAAAATCCCGAACCGCAACTTTTGAAATAAATTTGATGTTAGAGAAGATCAATATTTCACTGTATTTTTGTCTTAAGAGTCATTGTTAATATTAAGAATTTTTTAAGAATTTCTTAAATTCAAAATTTTAGATCTACTATTGTCGATTTTAAATTAAGCTATATTAATCACAACTTTCCCTTGGACTTAATTTTGTTTAATAAAATACTGTTAAAATATCATAAATACCATAGCGTAAGTAATAGCTGAAAAAAATAATTTTAATCATTTTAATTTTATGTAACTAACATTTTTTCACAATGTTAAATGTCATTTTGATTAGTAAGTCTACATGGTACTTAAAAGTTTGATTAACTTCCAGTGTAGTTGGCAAGGTCTCAAAACTAATTACTCCAGTAGGAATAAAGTTTATCTCGTCACTTAAAAGTTTGTCAGCCAAGTTAATGGTTCGCCACGTGTTTGTCATACTTAATTTTCATTCCTCAATCAATCTAGAGAAGAGGCGGAGAGAGGATAGGATTATTGGCCAAAATAACCCTGTCAACAAACTTACTGTTCTTATTTTTACATAAGCAAAATCCAAAGAATGTGTACCTAACTTCCTATGTTTGATAATACAATAAAGTAGTTTAAACTAGAAATATCAATAATCTTTCAGATTTGCGAATCAGATAATAATTTTTATAAACATTATCTGTACATCTATAGTTGGAAAACGGTTTGACAAATCGTTACCTTACTCACTTGCAACAAAACACTCCGAACAACCGAACACGCCGCGCTCGCTGCAATAAATTTCGCTAGTGAGTACGTTGTAAATCAGATTTGCACAAAGAGATTTAGTCATTCTCTGGTGCGCAGTAGGCATGGGTGTTGTCCTGTTTGCAATGATCGGTCGAGCAAGTAACTGTGTTTTGACTTTGGAAAGATGGAATAGACCAGGGGAAAATGCTTTGAACTCATTGATTAGTTTGAAAGACAACCAGTATTATGGAATCCTAGGCACGGGCTAAATTTTAAAAAACCGATGTGTGGGCCACAATATGAGATCTGACCCGGGAGAAGCTAAGTAGAAAATGGAAAGTCTTCTTTCAAGCTTTAGGAGGGAAAAAGCCAAGGGCAATGTATGTGGTCAATATCCCTAAGTAGTGCCATATTTTTTCGTCTCAAAAAGAGTCGTCTTGTCCACACTTTTCTTTCCATTAATTTTTCCTTATTGCTAGTTAGATCATCTATGATGAAAAAAGCGCCAACGGCTACCATCACATTATCTGTATCCATATCAAACATACAAACACTATCTACTGACTCTTTGGCGGGAACGCAGATAACATAGTGAACAATCCAACATCACGATCATACGCTCAGAAATACTTATTGCATTCGGCGCAGAGCATTTTTGGTTTGTTCGGAGTATTGTGTTACAAGTGAGTATGCAGCTTGAGAGTTACACTATTACAGTTAAACTTTGCCATACGACATACAATTATGTAATGAAAATGTTAAAAGATTGTTCTTTGTAGATAACATCATGATACCTTTATAATGTAATCACAGCTTTTCCGTATATACAGGGTGTTATGGAAATAACGTATTATATTTAAATTGGTGACTCCTGGGATGTCCTAAAGAAGCGCTACATATTTTTTTTTAAATCGAACTTAAAAAGAGGGGTAATTCAACCATATACCCACAGGTCACTCCGCTGCACAATCATATTATAATGCCCAGCTGTGTAACAAACACATGTTCTAGCGCAATGTTGTCAAATTGTTTAAAAGTGTGAAACTTTCTTATAAGAAAGATTCTTATAAAAATAAATATTTAGCTTACCTGTATCCAAATAGAAGTGAATCCAGGTGCCAGTACACTAGCAAGTAATCCAGGGCACAAACATCTTCAGTTTTTTTTGGTTTTAGTGGGTAAAGCTTATACCCCACTAAAACCCCTTCGGCATTTTTCTTCCAATCTTAGAACATAACCCTGTTTATCGTCAGAGACACAGAACACATAGTGAAACACTGAACAAATTACCATAAATCACTTAAAGAAACACACACATGCTCAAATTAGTTTTTTGAAGATAGGCACACAAAATCGCTAAACACTTTATAAAAACACAAATAGGAGAGTGGACACAAATTGGTTCTTACTGCCTCCAGGCACATACATATCAGCAGTTGTTTTAGAGACACTATCAGATTATTAGCTTTTATTACACAGGTCACAGGTTTCGCGAAAAAAAGCACATTTCAACACGAACACTGATTTCTGTACAGTAGGCATCACAGCAAATTTGTAGATTTCAAACTATTATTCCTTCTTCGCTTTCCTTTTAGAATGGAAGATATTGAAAATAACCGACTGCTTCACTGGTAGTGAAGTGCTCGAACTCTGTGAAAAATATTCAGGAATTATTTAATATGCTGCATCCACTATCTTATTTCGCAACTGATCCATATCTTCGATTGACTCTTTGTAAACTATGTCTTTATTCATCGTACCTTAAGCTTCTCGAATGAAAAAGAGCACCAGAGCAGCGATTAACAAGTTTTTTAATCTTTATTGGTACCTATAGTAGTGAAAGGAAACAATAAATAAGTGCTGTAGATTATTATTTATTTCAACTTTTTTTGGTGAATGCGCTGGAATCTACCGACCATTTTAATTGATGCTAAGAAAAACACGCATGGTGCCCATCTCTACTTCACGTTTTGACAGCTCGTGTTTTGAATGATTGCAGATGTCATGAAATTTGTAATTCAAAGAAATGTTATTAACAATGTGATTTTGAGTCAATTAGAAATAAAAGTTCATACAAATCTAGGCGAGACCAGCCAATTTTAATAAAAACGATGTCTACAAGTGAATTTATGTATTTAACTGTTTTATGGCAGTCAGTGTTCATGTGAAGTTTTGCGATTATTATGTAATAATGAGCAAGTGAAAAGGTCATTGACATTTGACCTAGAAGGTATGACAGAATGGAAAAGTGTTTAAATTATTGTATTTTGTCTAAAGAGTTTAAGGTGTAAATATGACAACCGGTGAAAATTTGTATGTGTCGCAGTGCCGCACAGATGTTTTTCTGGTTTGGCGTCAGGTCACTTTTACCGCTGAATGAATTGAGAGAGCCATTTATGGGTATTTTTCTTCAATTTGTTTCCATCTCAAGAATTGCCGGTTTAAATATAATACGCCATTGCCCTAACACCCTGTATATAGTTTACATAAACAGTTATTCACGGCGAGTGGCCTATTAAAGGATCTCAGGAACTAGAGTATATTTGTACTCTGTATAAATGATGCCGATCATTAAGATAATGAAGATATTTTTACGTATCTATTAGTTCCGGTTATACCGGAAGTTAGACCTTACAGTATTATTTTAAATAGAATGCCCTGTATATTTTGTCATTTTTGTTGTATAAATCCCAGTAACTTTTTTAGACAATGAATTTTATCTCAGAAACGATTAGAGATTGGCATATGAAATTGTTAACAACAGTTACTTAGATTTTTACATAGAATCGAGAACTGCCAAAATATATAGATTTCTATTTAAAATAACAATGTTAATCCTAACTTCCGATATAACCAGAAGTATGATACGTTAGAATATCTTCGAAATTTTTTATATCAAATAACAATATTCCAAATAAATATAGTTTTTAGTTCCCGAGATTTTTAATAGGCCCCTCACTGTGAATCAACATGTACATTATCTATCAATCTATCAAGTGGTAAAGAAACTCGCACATCTCAAACTTTCCTGCTATTGATAGTCCGTTATTAAGTATTTTTGATGTTATTATTTAATATTATATAATAACACCAGTTTTTTTCGGTTTGAGCTGCTATTCAGTCAGTTACTTATCATATCATCATTTTATAATTTACGATATATTGAGATCTTCTCGGCAACTTTTTGGTTCAATGCGTAAAACAATAATTATTATATTCTCTAATAAAAAACTAGTTCTTAGAGATGCAATTAATGAAATTGACCCATTGAAATGATTTATAGTTTATTAACAGGAAATAATATAACTTTATAAGCAATCACATTAAGTCAAAGATAGAAAATATACAAGCGCAATATTTCAATATGTTTAGTGTCAAATTTAATTTAAACAAATTGAATATTCGTTATGTTATTATTTTATTGTCAGATAGCTCCTCAATGTTTCAGTCATCACATGTTTACAGAATTTAAAGCAAGATTGATATCGTTTATACATTTGATTAAAATGCAGGAAAAATTTTATTGCAATTTGTAACAACAGCAATTTCTTTAACAGGTTAATGGCGAGTTTGTCGATTTTCTTTTAAACAGTAGTATTCGTTCGTTGCGTTTACTATTTTTGAAATGATATGACTCTTCTACAATATCTGTGAAATTATGAACTAAATAAAGTTTTAATATTAGATAATATACTTTTAGTCTAAGTTGAAGAGTATATTAAGGGTACTTTTTATGTAAATTATCAACTTAATTCTTTGAAGCTTAAACTAATATGTCCATTTGTAACTCGGTAAGCGATGCAGGTTTCAATTTTTTCAGAGAATTAATAACATTATTTTATCATATAGAATCACAGAACTGTTCCGCAGTTATAAAAGGGTATCTGGATACGATATAAGCGTGAAGTCTCGGCATTACCAATGCCTACTTGAATCAAATGAAGGGATAAGTGGTGCAAATAGTGAGCAAATGTATCCTATCCGTAATCGCTATCCAGCCGATGTCACGTCTTGAACAGCAATGAAAATGAAGTGGTGTCAGAAATTATTCTTGATTAAAAGTAATAGGTTCACGGTATTAAACGATATATAATAGTAAAAAGTGAAAGAATATGGAGAGATAAATAAATGATCTGTCGTATTTACCAATTCGCCAAGGAATTCTATTTATCTTTTAACCAGCCTACCCTACCTACAAGAACTACTACTACAACTTCCTAAAGTACTAAAAAATGATACAATTATCTAAAACTGTTTTGTTTTCTTTACCGTTTTTTCAAATTATAGGTAGTTAGTTATTGGGTTTGGGTGACTTTGAAATGAAATTCAAGTATTTGTTTACGTTTCGGTTTTTTGTATTAAACCATCTTCAGAAATATTTGTTAGGAAGAAAGAAAAAACGCGTATAAATAAAATAGGAAGAAACAATATTTTATATATATAAAATGATAGTATAGAATGAAATGAAAAAAAAAACAACCTTGTACAATTCTCACTTACACTAAATTTGGGTACATTTCATATTTTTGTTTGATGTTGAACTTTAACGATTGGATGTTTTTTTTATGATCAAACACAAGCGGTATAGGAAAATCCTTTAAGGCACTCTGGAGGAGTAGTGCGTGCGCGCATGAAGCGATTCACATTGGTTTTGAATCGTTGGGAAACACGGCCTCGGGAAAATCGTTCCATAAGGATGACGTCCTCCAGATGAAAGAATTCTTAAATAAAGAAGTTCGAGGAATACTAAGCTTAACTACATATGGATGGGCGCCAATGGTTCGTCGTGTATTTCCGCTTTTACCGCTCTGGGCGGAATTAAGAGGGCAAGGTCAGCCGAGCATCTTCCATGAAAATATCTGTAGAAGAGAGTCAAATCACCAACCTGTCTTCGATGTTCCAGGCTGTCGAGGCTCTTTGTCAGCTCGTGGTCTTCAATCAGACGAATGACCCTCCTCTCGATGGAATCCCGCAGCCGAAGAGTATGTTTGGGTGCAGAGCTCCAGACATGAGAGCAGTTCTCTAGTGTCGTTTGGTCTTTGTTGAGCCGTGATACTTCATGCTATCTGCGAAGATGGCATAGGCAGCCGTCACAAATTCTTGATGAAAACAAGTCACGAACTAACACATTTTGAATATGCATGATGGATGATGAGCATGATTATTTTCGACTTAAACCTTTGAAATGCTCCTAATATCAAAAATCGTTGTATTCCTCTTTAGTCTGTAAATATTTTTAAAAATAAGTTCAACACTTGCACAGCATGCTGACTCCAAATATTGAATTCCAGAGAACGAATAGTATAATATTTATTAATTCTTATCAAAACAAGGTAATATGTTCGTTGTCATTTTGTGCAATTAAAAATTATTTGCAACTATCCAGTTGAGTATGTCATGATGATAGGTTTTTTCATTAAACATCCGGTACATTATTGAACATTTCAATTAGGCCAAAATTATATACTTATTTTATATGGCGTAATTTTCAGTATCTCGAAAACAACTGAATTTAGAAATTTGTTGCTTTTAAATTTTATAGATAACTGCAATTATTATACTTATCAAAACACAATTAAAATTATTATATAGTATCACTTTAAAAGAATTACTGTGCTGTTTATTTGCCAGGTTATCTTAAATAGAACGGAAACTAAGTTTGGATTTTGTTGGAAGTTTGATGAAGTTGCGGTCTGGTTCTCCAGGGTGGGATAAGATTTATCTCGTCATTTAAGAGTTTCTCGGTTAGGTTAATAGTTTAACACGTGTATGTTTTACTAACACCATGTTAGGGCTTTGCCGCTTTGCTTATAATTTTGTGATCAATCATTTAAGTACTATTATTTCTTATTGAATTAAATAAAATGTAAATTTCCACCATTCATTCACAAAGATTGTAAGGACTAAGGGGAATAAATATGACCCTCAATAATTTCTGTTAACATTTATTTTCTTCAATCTAGAAATAACTTAATTGCGCCCGAAAAATGCTTATAAATTGTGATACAAAAGATACACAAATATATTCTGCCAGGGACAAATAAAATAATATACAATAAACAGAATAATTTACTTGCTTCCACAAAAATCGAAACTATCGTTTTTTTTTTATGGTCAAATACAAGCACTATAGGAAAAATCCTTAGGGCACTCTGGGAGTGGTTCGTATGCGCAGAAGCGATTCACATTGGTTTTGAATCGTTGGAGGTTATATTCGTCGGGAAAAACGACCTCGGGAAGGTCGTTCCATAAGGATGAAGTCCTCCAGATGAAAGAATTCTTAAATAATGAAGTTCGAGGAGTACTAAGCTTAACCACACATGGATGGGCGGTAGTGGTTCGTCGTGTATTTCTGATATTCGCCGCTCTGGGCGGAATTAAGATGGCAAGGTCAGCCGAGCACTTTCCATGAAAATATCTGTAAAAAAAGTCAAATCCCCAACCTGTCTTCGTTGCTCTAGGCTGACGAAGTTCTTCGTTAGCTCGTGGTCTCCAATCAGATGAATAGCCCTCCTTTCGATAGAATCCAGTAGCCGAGGAGTATGTTTGGATGCATAGCTCCAGACATGAGAGCATTACTCTAGTGATGAACAAACCCGAATCTGGGCTTTGTATAGTGTCAAAAGTTGTTGAGGTGTGTACAATTTTCTGGTTCGGAAGAGTACACCAAGTTTCTAAGAAGCTATATCGAACAAACCCGAACAAACCCATATTGCAATCTGGTGATGGAAAATTTGAACATAATAAATCGCCAACTAGTGTGAATATAATGTTACTCTGTGAGTAATATTATTCTCACTAATGGTTAGCAGTATAATTCAAACGTATGCCTCAACTAGCAACAAACCTGATAATATTACAGATGAGTTCTCCTCCACCTTGGAATATGCTATCAAAATAGTAAAATAAGCAGATATAACAATTATTGTTCTCTGTGATTTTAATATATACAGGGTGTTATGGAAATGACTTATTATATTTAAACCAGCAATTCCTGAGATAAAGACGAATTGAAGAAAGCGCATAAATGGCGCTTTTAATTCATTCAGCGGTAAAAGTGACCTGACGTCAAACCAGAGGAACACATGTGTGCCACGTCGATACATGTAAGCAATCAAGGAATTCTGGCCGGTGTTGTTATATGTACACCTTAAACTCTTTAGACAAAATAAAATAATTTAAACACTTTTCCATTTTGTAATAACTTTTTGTACTATTAATTGAATAACATTTACGACGGACTATGTTTCAAACAACCCGAAAAAACATATGGAATAGTATTAAATAAGTTATAAATAGGCCCGTATGTCACTAGGTCAACTGGCAATGACCGCTGTTAGTTGAAGACCAACCAACGGCCGGATACGTTGTGTCTCGTCGATCACCAACACACTCTCAGCAATCCGATCTGTTTTTCTCGGTTTACGCGTGTATCTTGCCCGTCCATAAATAATCTTTGAATATTGTTTTCATTGACGCGTTTCTTCTGGACGTCAAATTTCGTCGCGTGTAATAAAATCTAATAATCTGTAGTATAATCTGTATTATTGTATTTTCAAAAGCTAACTATCGGTTCTGTTTCACTATTACTGTGTGTACATAAAGTGTTTCCAGGAGTGTTCCCATGAAAAAGAAAAAAAACTGATTATGTTTGTGCCTAGATTTCCTCGCTCTTTAGGTATAAAGATAAATACAAGTAGGTAGAAAATAATTTATTTTTATAATTTTATCTGGAATTTCAGTTTTACATTAAGTTTGGCAACATTGCCATTGGGTCTAGGTGAAATGTTGTACATTAGCGCGGACTGACTTGTGAGTAAGAGTGTTTGTTACCCCACGTTTAAAACTAGGACACCCAAGGATCCATTTAAATATAATACGTCATCTCCATAACACCCTGTATAACCTGGTTAATCACTGTTTTTTGATATTGGCTTATCGCCCAGTCACGACAAACATAATCTTAGTTTCAATGATATCTTAAAAAGAGTGCCACTTACTGCTTCTATAGTACTAAACGCTTCGTCGTGAACGCCTCCGTAAGTAGAAGTTCTCGTCATGAAACTGAAGTGTAGTTGTAAATGAGAAATGCTATTATATTCGTAGTAATTCAGTGAACAAAATTTATGAAATAAATGCATATTATTGACTTATTGATTAACAGCAAATTGATGACTCTCCTGCGAAGTTCATGGTGTGTTCTCAATTAGAAACAGGCCCAATGGATTTGACTCCTATGACCTTGCAATCAAATGAACGCATGACGTGGTTACACTTTCCTGATTAGACTTACTCGATGCTTCATATACTTGCTCGTATTATCGTCTTAATCATATTAGTACGGGGTTCAAGTAGGTGATTCTTTGTATTACGGATCTTGGTGATTTGTATAATCCGTATATTTCGGGACAAAAACGAATCGGTCACGAGGCAATTGAAAAAGAAGAAACACTCCAAATAAATGCCTGAACGGCGAAAAGACCAAAATAATCGACAAATATGATTCATTATCATAATAGTCGGCATTGATTATTGTGGAATTGGTCAATGAAAAACACAGGTTTCAAATCGGAATTAAACCTCACAAACTCGATTTAAATGCCCCGAATACCAGGGAACAAATGGCTTCTAAAATTGGTTCCTTAAGGAAATTTTTGAAAAAATCAATCGTTCCAACCAATACTGACTTTTTTTTTTTTTTTTTTATGATCAAACACAAGCACTATAGGAAAAATCCTTTAGGGCACTCTGGGAGTGGTGCGTGTGCGCAAAAAGCGATTCACGTTGGTTTTGAATCGTTGGAGGTTATATTCGTTGGGAAAAACGACCTCGGGAAGGTCGTTCCACAAAGATGCAGTCCTCCAGATGAAAGAATTCTTAAATAATGAAGTTTGAGGAGTACTAAGCTTAACCACATATGGATGGGCGGCAGTGGTTCGTCGTGTATTTCTGCTAATCGTCGCTTTGGGCGGAATTAAGAGGGCAAGGTCAGCCGAGCACCTTCCATGAAAATATCTGTAAAAGAGAGTCAAATCCCCAACCTGTCTTCGATGTTCTAGGCTGTCGAGGTTCTTCGTCAGCTCGTGGTCTCCGATCAGACGAATAGCCCTCCTTTCGATGGAATCCAGCAGCCGAAGAGTATGTTTGGGTGCAGAGCTCCAGACATGAGAGCAGTATTCTAGTGATGGTCGAATCTGGGCTTTGTATAGTGTCAAAACTTGTTGAGGTGTGTACAACTTTCTGGTTCGGAAGAGTACCCCAAGCTTCTGAGAAGCTACCTTGGCGATTGCCACAACGTGGTTATGCCAAGACATATTTCCTCCGAGATTGACGCCCAGCAAATTAATAGATGAAGCCAGTGGGATTGCGTGTCCGTCCATGACTATTTCCGGTTCTGTAATGTTAACCTTTTTAGAGAAAACTGCTGCCTGGGTCTTTTTAGCGTTAAATTCGACTTGGTTACTGTCACCCCAAGCCAAAATTTCTTCCAGGTCTTTGTTGAGGCGTGATACTTCATGCTGTCTGCGAAGATGTGCGTCGGCAGTCGATGTTTGTGCATTCAAAGAGAAAGATGAGATAAGTGTGCTATCGTCAGCAAAATTAAATATCGGATTTTTAGTTTTCACTAGAAGGTCGTTAATGCAGAGCAAGAAGAGAGTGGGAGACAATATGGACCCTTGAGGAACACCGGCATTGATGGTGAAGGTGTCTGAGAAAAATCCGTCAATCGCCACTTGCAGAGAGCGGTCCTTAAGAAAGCTAGACAACCATGCACAGAATCGGCTGGGCATACCATAGGATCGCAGTTTACTTAGAAGCCCCTCATGCCAAACACGATCAAAAGCTTTAGAAATATCTAGTGCAACAACCCGAGACTCCCCATGATGTTCGATTGCGTTGTTCCAAATATGGGTGACCAGATCTCCAATTGATCTGGACTTCCGAAAACCATATTGATGATCGCTGATAATGTTGAAGCCTTCCAGGTACTTTAGAAGATGTTGGTTAATAGCTTTCTCCATTACTTTTGATATAACTGAAAGCAATGCTACTGGTCGATAGTTGTTAGGCAGGGTTCTCTTACCTTTCTTTGGAATAGGCTGGACTCGAGCCGTCTTCCAGCAAGATGGAAATATTCCTTTTTTTGTAGGATAAGTTGAAAAGTCTACAAAATACTGGTGTTAGTTCATCGGCGCATCTCTTGAGAACTATAATAGGAATTTCGTCTGGACCAGTAGCTTTTTTGACGTCGAGTCCTTTCAGGATTCGTTTGACGGGACGCTGACGGAATACGATTTCGGTCATTTCGGATTCAACTGCAGGAATGTCGGGTGGTGTTCTTCCCTGGAAATCTACAGTGGAATGCGAAGAAAATAGTTCAGCAAGTAAGTTTGCTTTGTCTCCGGCTGTGGATGCTATTGTACCATCGGGACGTGTTAGAGGTGGGATAGTTGATTTGGTAAAATTTTGGCTGACGGCCTTAGCGACTGACCAAAAGGACCTTGATCCGTTTGGACAGTCAAGAAGTTTGTTTTTGATCCTCACTTACACGTTAATACATATTAAAGAATCGATATCCATAGAGCTAACATTTCAGCGCCATGCAAGTATGAGAAAGTGAGGTTTACGAACGTTTCCTACGGTGAGAAAGAGCGCGGTGCCAATAACCATTCTAAGACAACGAAACGTGCAGTTACTTAGCTGTGTTTACTGCTCCGCACACGAGCCATTGGAACTGCCTATGAGTGTAAGACAAGTGTTAAATGACCACTGAAAAGACTTAGCGTGTGAACGTTAAAAATGCGATTGGTTTTCGGACAATATAATTCGGAGACCACAATTCCAAAGTAGATCGACCGGTACAATTGCGTACAAAGCATCAACTTTCAGCCGCCTCACATCGAGATGGCGACAGTTAGAAATCAAATAGATTTTGTACTCATCAAATGCCATCTAATGAAGTGTGCGAAAACAATATATCCTGTAGTTGTGTCAGCTGCGACCACAATCCTGTCGTAATACACGTCATTAGGAACGAGCCCAAGCAACCAATAATATTGAAGCACGTTTGCTAACAGCTGACAATTATAATGATCACGGGGAACCTCGGTGGAGTGCCATAAAGAAGGTTCTTATAGATAAAAATGAGATTAGAAATAGGATATGCAAACGTCTCTCGGAAACAACAGTGGATAACAGATGAGATCCTTATACTTATGGATTAGAGCAGCAAACATATGGCCAAAGACAATAGGGCCTGAAAAGGGTGGATAGGGTGGATATGGAGCTGAAATGGGTGGGAGAGCAAACACACTACATAAACAATGCCGTGCCACTCTTAAAGACGAAGCTAATAAAATAATTTTGGTGAGCATCGAGGAAAAGCTGAAACAATAAAAAGAATATGTTGAAATTCCAAAATATATTTTCTTCATTACCTTGTAATAACATGAGTTTCAACCTCCAGCTCCCAACCCTTACAGTTAGTAAGCTTAGATTTGTTTTACTTTCATTACAAAGATTTTTCCAATTATTATCTCGTTAAAATAACATATTCGTATTGCAACATCTTCCCAGCCATTATCAATTCTATTGTATAATTCGCACATGTATAAATGAAAATATTGATTAAAATATCGCTATGATAAATAACAACAATTGCATCTTTTTTAAACTATCGAATTTAGTGAAAGAATAATTAATTCTTTATACAGTGAGTCCCAGAAGAAATGTCTAAATTCATTTAAAATTCAGCGGTAAGTTTTTTCAAAAAACGCTCGTACCCGTCGATTTTGATTTTTTAATTTTTTTTTGTGGTAATTTCATGTATACAGGGTAGCTCAAAAATAAGTTACGACCATCAACTTCATTTTTTCAAATGAAAACATATATTTTTTATTTAATTTTTGAATTTTGCATTGAATTCTAAGCATGTTTCATGTACCATGTCCTATACATAAACTCAACAGTTATTGAAAAAATTAGGATTGAACATATCATTTAGGGAATCCAACGATCTATCAAATCTTCTGGCAATATTGCATTTTTTGCTCCATAATAAGTAAGAGTGTACTGTCTCACTGTCACCGTTTATTTCCATAGAAACTGTATGACAATTTTATTTCAAATAAGTATAATTATTGTCAAGCGTAGTTTCAAAGTTGCGCGGTTTTCACAATAATGGTGAAGTTAACGGAACGGGAAAAAATTTAAATTCTATGCATGGTTGGGTATGGTGATAAAACACGTACTCAAATAGAAACAGCCCAATTATTTAATGAAATCCATCCTGATCGTCCTCCCATATGTCAAAAGATGGTGAGTAGAATAGAGGCTAAGTTTAGAGAATTCGGTCATGTTAGAGATTTGCCTAAATCTGGTCGTCCTACTCGAGATGATAAGAAACAACTTGACGTTTTGTTTTCCTTGGAAGAAAATCCATGTACTCCCCTGTCGCACATTGGGGCCGATTTACACATGCCGAAATCTGTTGTTCACCGAGTAGTTCAAAAGCACAAATATCACCCATACAAAGTTATTCCAGTGCATGAGTTATTTGAAGATGATTTCGATAGGCGAAGTGAGTTTTGCGGACGCATGCAAAATATGTGCAATCTAGATAAAAATTTAGTAAAAAATATTATTTTTTCGGATGAAGCTACGTTCTATTTGAATGGTAATGTGAACAGACAAAATTGTCGATATTGGGCAACAGAAAATCCGCATTGGATGATAGAGGTTCACAGCCAGTACCCTAAGAAAATAAATGTTTGGTGTGGAATCGTACGCGAAAGAGTAATTGGTCCATTTTTCTTTGAACAGTCTTTAACTGGACAAGTATATCTCGAATTTCTCCAACTAGAATTAATTCCAGCATTAGTGGCTTTATTTCCGAATCCATTGGATCCAGACTCCCCTGACGAAGAACTGATATTTCAACAAGATGGTGCTCCTCCGTACTATGCGGCCACTGTGCGCACATTTTTGGATGAAACCTTTCCCAATCGGTGGATTGGAAGGAGAGGACCTATCGAATGGCCTGCTAGGTCGCCAGACCTAACTCCGCTGGACTTTTTTTTTGTAGGGTTACCTCAAATCAAAAGTATTTGTTAACAGGCCAAACAATATGCAGGAGTTGAAAGAAAGGATCCGAAGAGAAGTGCGTGTCATAACTCCAGAATGGTTGGAAACGTGCAAAGAGAGTTTATTGATCGTCTTGGATATTGTCAAGCCGTAAATGGCGCACATTTTCAACATTTAATTTGATTTTGTTGTGTTTTTTTTTAATAAACAGGTCTTACTTATAGATATGTTCAATCCTAATTTTTTCAATAACTGTTGAGTTTATGTATAGGACATGGTACATGAAACATGCTTAGAATTCAATGCAAAATTCAAAACTGAAATAAAAAATATATGTTTTCATTTGAAAAAATGAAGTTGATGGTCGTAACTTATTTTTGAGCTACCCTGTATACATGAAATTACCACAAAAAAAAAATTAAAAAATCAAAATCGACGGGTACGAGCGTTTTTTAAAAAAACTTACCGCTGAATTTTAAATGAATTTAGACATTTCTTCTGGGACTCACTGTATATTATTCTTTAGGATCGAAACAGGAAATCCTATAAACAGTACCTTTCCACTTATTTTTATTTAATTTTTAATACTCAAATGTGGCCTGAAAATATAATTAGGAATAACTAGGATATTATAAATGGAATCCAGCATAAAGGTCCATACTTACTAAAAAAATTTAGGTGAAGAACTGATGTGAAAGGGAACATAATTCAGAACTTGTTTCCAGATCGAAGAAAGAAATACGAAGCTAATCATCTTGTTACAATTGAAATAAATAAATGAACTCATAGGAAACTTCAGCTCGCATGCAATCGAAAAACAATAGCAACTCATCAACTCATCATACGCCTAGATTAATTATAATCGTTGTTTCGTGATTAATTTAAGACTTCTAAAAAACCTTTTATATAAAGCCTTTATTCACTTATAGTATAAGAAGCTTATATTATTTGTTATCCATTAAAATATCACGTTTTCAGAAACTTATAAAATAAATTCTTCTGGCCATTAGATGACGGAAGTTTGGTTTATCCAGAGCCATAAAATGAAATCACATACACACATAGTACATCATATTTTCTACATTATATATATCTCTAAACAACATTGTTTAATTCCCGTAGGTCCGTTTCATGCATGTTACCTATTCATTACTTTATATGAGCTAGCGGTAAATGAAACAATAACAACTAGTTAGTTTCTTATAGGAAACAACATGAAACCTAATATTGTAGAATTACTAAAAATGTTGCTCATTATTCCAACCAAATTGTAAATAATGAGTCCTAAATTACGAACTTGATTAAATTTAAAAACGGGGGTTGGCATTATAAGCACACGGCTCTATGTTTACGATGTGTAATCAGAGCATAAACATTTTGTTCGGTTGCGCCAATGTTTGGCCCATAAGTAATAAATTATTAGCCCTCTAGATAAATACCGTATGATGTTTCAAGAGATATTGTGAATTTATAACATTTATAGGTATCTATATGAATTTGGGGTTTGGGTGTGTTTTATGTTTTGATACAAATCGATGCTAATTTTGTCGGATTGTTTTGTATTATTTTTTCTAGCATACCGTTTCCTTGAGTATGTAAGTTTCACCATTTTCAAGTGTAAGTTTCCACTTTATTGGGACTATACAATAAATTATCATATTAAACAGCATCTTTAAAATTGAAACGGGGTAAACGGGGCTTGCTATAAAAATCGACTTTTTTGGACGAGGAAATTATCATGCCATAAAAATTTGCTTCTGGAAAGTGAATGCCGAAAAATTGTATGAGTTCTAATTAATTCGACTGAGGATCCTAAAATCGCATCAATGCGGTAAAACACTTTCTTCAGAATTATCTTGTTAACTTTTGGTGCTAGAGCGCCAATCGGTAGAATACTGTATAAAGAAGAAGTAATGTATACAGGTAAATAAAATATTTAAAATATTTTATTTTATAGAAATTTATTACATTGAAGTACTAAAAATAAACAGCATATAATACAAGATGTTGAAATAACTTATTTAAATTACTCCTTGGGTGTTTTAAAAAATACAATAGATTTTTTTTATAATGGTCTAAAAATTTGGGCCAAGACCCCTAAAATTTGGTAACCCTAAAATAGGAACACGCGTATTTACTTAACAAGTGTTCCAATGATACTGGTATCACGCAACGTTGCAAAACATAAGGTAAACATCAAATCTATCTCAAATCCTAATGAATATTAAAGTGCTTAAAGATTGTTTCACGAAAAATGGAAATAACTTAATGACTGCAGTAAAAGTACCTGGGGCCATCCCATTATTTATGACCCTTTGTTATTATTATGTGGAAAGGACCAGATTGTATTAATTAAAATTAAATATAGGCACAGGTAGGTTAGGTTGCTTAATTTATATTTAAATATCTTTTTGTGGTAAAATTTGTTAGTTTTTGAGAAATGGTTCAAGAATTGTCTTTTACCAAACATTCCTCAGAATAGCGTGACAGTAATGGACAATGCGAGCTATCACATGAAGCTCAAAGCTCAAATAATACAAAATTGGAGATTCAGAACTACATGGCGGCGAATGATATATATTTTGAAGAAAGTTATAAAAAAAGTGATCTTTTAGAAGTTTTAAAGACATTTTGTACAAAAAAGTATTTGTTTGTGACACATTGACAGAAGAAATTGGACATACAGTGCTACGGCTCCCACCCTATTATTGCATTTTTAACCCCATAGAGCATATGTGGCACCAGTTAAAATCACTGATTAGGTCTGAAAATATATCTGTAGTTCTAGTGTTGTAGAATTAATACGAAAATGCTTTAATGATACCTCACGTAATAACTGTAGAAAATTCGTATATTAGTCTGGATCGCATAATTAATCCAATTATAATTAATTTTGATGAGGATAGCGATAGCGAAACAGAACTATCTATAGAATGGCATTATAAATGTAAATAAATATGACTAGTAATATTTTTAAAAAATGTTATTTCATTTGATTACATTAATATAATCATATCATTACTTGTTTTCCTTAGTCCGTCCCTTCATACGTCACTTGTTTATTGCCAAGCTCTTGTCGACACAATGGAACCGACCCAGGAAATCATTAAGTCGTATCCATTTTTCGTGAAACAATCTTTACCTATTCAGTATTTATAACCAGATTCGACACTATCAGATTCCACAAAATATTATACGGGTATTTTATTAAGGTATGGCAGGTAGCCGGCCGGTAACTACTGGACTTTATGACTAAAGTGTCTATGAGAAAATCTTGGAAATTATTTTTAAGTTCCGAATTAAACCGAAATTGATAAGATGATATTAAAATTTTAAATTTCTCCGAATATTTCCACATTAATAAGGTACACCTTTGGTAACACAGTTAGGAAGTTTGGATAATGTATAT
This sequence comes from Barypeithes pellucidus, assembly GCA_963991005.1. NCBI lineage: Eukaryota > Metazoa > Arthropoda > Insecta > Coleoptera > Curculionidae > Barypeithes > Barypeithes pellucidus. The sequence goes on from OZ022560.1 coordinate 42,282,775, forward strand.
CATTTTGGTCTCAGGCTCATTACGTACCGTACGACCTAATCAAAGGGTACCCATTCAAATGGCTGTAACTTCTAAACGACTTATTCACCTTAGCTTGTTTTGAATAGGAATGTCCGCAGTAAAATCTAAACGACTTATCCAATTTTCGTAAGCTTGTTTGGAATAGAACTGTAAATACTTTTAACTCTCGTATCCAGTGGTACACGATAGTTCCTAATAAAATTGCTAGAGGGCGCAATAATAATATTTTTTTGATTTTATCATGAAAACTTAAATCATGCGGTATAATTATCAATTGTAGTCGGAAAGTAGATTAAATTTGCAAGAATAAACTTGAAAACTGCAGTTCAACAATTCCTCAGAAGAAGAATTTTTAACATTTTAATTGCTAGTTTAAATAGAATGCCCTGAATATTCTGGCATTTTTCGATTCTATGTGAAAATTTAAGTCACTTTTGTTAAAAATTTCATATACCCAACTCAAACCGTTCCTGAGATAAAAATTCATTAAATGAATTTTTTCTAAAAGCTAATTTGACTTTCTGTGCAACTAATGCAGTTAAAGATTTAGAAATTTGTGAAAATTTAGTCTGTCTTTTTAGTTCATAAAAATCTATATATTTTTTATACAGGATATTTTAAAAATTATACCTTTCTGGTATAACATAATAAATACTCATAAGTAAAATGCATATAACTGAAACATACCATCTTTAAAAAAGTCTAGTAATTTTATGAAATGAAAGTACAAAGTATGGTTAAATTACAAAGTTTTTTTTACAAAAAATTCTTTAATGAATTTTATCGCATAAACGGTTGGACATGGGTATATAAAATTGTTAAGAAAATTTTTTTAGTTTTTTATAAATAATCGACGAATGACTAAATATACAGGGCATTCTATTTAAAATAACAATTGAAGTGTCCTAAATTCTTCTTCTGACAATAACTCTGAAACTAAAGAAGATATTGCGTTTTTCAAATTAATTATTATACCGTATAATTTAAGTTTTGCAATTTTATTAGGAACCATCGTTTACCACTGGATACGAGAGTTAAAAGTATTTACAGTTCTCTTCCAAACAAGCTTACGAAAATTGGATAAGTCGTTTAGAAGTTACGGCGATTTAAATGATTACACTTTACGCACCCTTATCAAGGTCGGTACGCCACTGAGCGTTAGACCAAAGGATATAGAATTGTCCAACTTCCTAATGATGTTACCAAAGGTATACCGTAATGTGTGAATATTCGTAGATATTTAAAATTCAATATTAACTTTTTAATTGCGTCGTACTGCGGAACTTAAAAATAATTTCCTGGGTTTTCTCATGGTCACTGCAATAAAGATTTTTTTTTCTCTGAATTTCTATACCCAGTAGTTACCGGAATATGGCAAGTGGTCGGTCTTAATAAAACACCCTGTATAATTATACGAAATCACTTCAAAACATCTAATGTTACACGTACAGGGTGTCTCATTTTCGACACTTTTAAAGGGTATCTCCGTTATTGTTAGTGCTATCAAAAAAGTAATGTAGGTGTCATGTGCTCCTTTTGTGTCAAACTTAAAATGGTGAAACAAAATTGGAAAATTTTCGTTCGCTTAAGAGATACGGGGAAAAATCAAAAAATTCACAATTTCTAAATTACCCTCTATTTTCTTGTGAAAAGACAAAGGTAGGGAAAAATATTTTATACAGCAGTTTATTTATAATGATTGTTGAATAATCTGCCGTTTTCAGAATAAATGTACGGGGTCAGTTAAGAAAGTTATCGGACCTAACCTCGTATTTTTAAATGGAACACCCTGTATATTTTAGTCTAAAAAGATAGCATTTTAAACTCTCTTTTCAAATTTATAACACACCATGGATGATAGATATATCAAATTTTTCAAAATGTTGAGAAGTCATTTTCACAAATGAATATGTAATAATGAAATTGACGTTAAATGTTAATAACAACTGAATCTGTACATAGTTGTCTCTAGAATATTAGCTTTTATTTCATGACCTACTGTGGTTTAAAGTAATAAAATTTAAATAAATTCCCTAGGAAACCAATATCATGCATGTGTGTATATATTTGTAAAGAGAATTTAAAATGCAATCTTCTTAGATTAAAATATAGATGGTGTTCCAATTAAAAAAATGAGGTTAGGTCCGATAACTTTCTTACCTGACCCCGTATACTTATTCTGAAAACGGCAGATTATTCAACAATCATTATAAATGAACTTCTGTATAAAATATTTTTCTGCATCTCTATTAACTAATTTTTTGATTTTCCCCCGTACCACTTAGCGAGCGAAAATTTTCAAATTTTGATTTTACCATTTTAAGTTTGACCCAAAAAGAGCATATGACACCTACTTTCCTTTTTTTATAGCACTAACAGTTGCGCAGATACCATTTAAAAGTTTCGAGAACATTTAATATGTCGCCACCACTAAGAATTTTGCACACCTGGACAAGAACGAAAGTTTATTTTTGGTTCACAACTTTACGCTTTAGTAAACATCCGTCCAATCCCATGACCTTCTTGAAAAATTACCAAAACTTTTGTAAGCTTAAGTTAGAAATATGAAATGTTTATATTTAGCTAGCTTAGCTTTATTAGTGGAGCCATGCGGTTAAATTTTTATGCACCAATAATTTCAAAAAAAAACATTTTATTTCACGTCAACGATTTTATAACCCACAAATGAAATCAGATTATTTATAGCGGTCTAGGCAAGTTTGTTAATTCATAATGTGGAAAAAATATTCCTGAATCTTATGGTTGGAAAAAATAATGTATTGCCATTTTTATTTCCTTACCCTGATATGGTATTTTATGTCAAAATTGCTTCAAGGAATAGAAGCGAGTAAATAGATTAGGACTTATTTTACAATACTTACTTAAACCACATATTATTATTAAGTTAAGAATAAAGCTCGCTTCATATCTCCAATAAAGACATAGCATATTCAGCACGTAACGTTGCAGACGTTCATGTAATTAATACTGACCCGAGTTCAGACAGACTTGCTCCGCTCGAGTTCGCTAGATGTGACAAAGATAATTCCAAGCGTAGCTATACGCATCTAGCGAACTTGAGGAGAGCGTGTCAAGCTCCCCCCCCCCCCCCTCATGATTGAATTCCTTAAAACAAAATACATAGTCCTTTGCACACCTATTCTGGAATTTTCCACACGCTCGTGCGAGAGACTGGATGCCTATTTTACATGGGGGCCTAACTTGATGGTTCCCCCCATTTAGAAAAATTCAAATTACGAAACAAAACATATCTTTATATTTTATGTGAAATCATTTACAAGATAAATGCAATATATCAACCTTTGTTAAATATCAAGCCTAAAATAAATAAGTAAAAAATCTAGTAGTCTATGGCCGATTCTATAATAATACATACTTTAGCAATAAAAATGTGTGAACAGGATTACCAGGAGCCTGCCTGTGATCAGGCGCTTTAATGATTTTTCACAAAAAATTGGTACGTCACTGATTTTTTCATTGTAGAATCGGCCATAACTGATTAGATGTTTTAACAGACCTTGATAAAATCGTATTTATCTTTTAAACGGTTTCAAATAAATATTAAGCGTTTTTTTTGTCATTTGAATTTTTTAAACAAATTGGGTAATAAAATGTGAAAAAGTCAATTTCTGTTAAAAAATAATTAGAACGGCTGATTGCAAATTTCCCGAACAAACCCGAAAATATCTTGAAAATACCGAAAATTTTAATTGTTTAACACCCTGCATCTTTGAAACAAAACGTCTGCGGACCCATGATGATAGGACTTTTCTTATTTTTGGGTAGGAATCATTACACGATAGATAGCACATGCTTTTTTTTAACACCTGACATAATATATTATAAATTATAATTAATAAAAGTAAAAAAGACAAAACAGTCACAGACGTATACTTATTGGAGTCGACCTGGATAGACCATGGAAATAAAGACTTATTCTGAACTAGTAAAAAAAGTTAACAACTCTTCATCAGATAAAGCCGCTGTGACGGTGAAATACGTGTCACGTTGACAAATTAAAGTTAACATCAAACATCTAATAGTTTTTTCTTTAATAATTTTATTTTATTGAATTAATTTCTTCTAGTTACGATGAATGATGAAATTGCCTTGCCGTCTTGCCAATTACATATGCCCGAACAGGAAATATGTGAAAATTATTTGAAAAGAGTTCATAAGCATATGGTATGCAATCGTGTAGTAGAGCACAGAATTCTCGCTTGGGTCAGCATAGATCAAACTGCTATTGAAAATTGGAAAGTACTGGCAGCTCAGCCGAAAAATGTCCCCGAGCTTCTTATTTGGAGCTATCATCTGAACTGCTGGCAGAACACTTTTCAACAATTCGAAAAGAACTCCCAATTGGAGTGTTGCGTAATGAAAATATCTTAGAATTAAAACCTATTAAGGTATCTGATAATTTTTCACTAACATTAAATAATACCTTCTGGTATGATTCTCTGATTCAACTAATGGGTAGTGCATATTGTGAAAGTTTTGCTTTTAAATTTTTAATTGACCTTCTAAAAAACAAAAGTGAAAATGCTGGTACAATTTTAAACTTGAAAAGAAGGTGTTACTTGAAACACTTATAAACAATTAACTTTATTTTTGCAAAAATATTTCAAAGCACAAGAACAACTTTATGGAATTTTCAGGTTGAATGCGTTATCAGAGATTAATTATTACTCAAAATAGGTGTCCATAAATATTTTCTGGATGAATTATCCTATTCCGAGTTGCAATTTTGCAATAGCTAACTACAGACAATCATTGGAAATTGGAAACTAAAAAATGAAATTTTAAACAATTTGTGAAAATGTAATAATACCAACCGTAAATATCAATTTGATAGTTATAGCGGAAACTTAGACTGTAAATTCAATGTTTCCTTAACTCATTTTTTCATAGAGCCTATAAATATAACTAAGATGATGTGTGAACTAGAATGTACCCTAAATGGCCTACCGAAATATTTACAATTCAACGGTACGATACGGTACATATTGCGAGGTGTAGTGGGATACGTTTGACCAGATTTAACTATAGGCCACTTATTTTGTTATGAATTTAGCATAGCATAATAACTTATGGGAAGAGTATGATGATAGAAATACAAAAACAAAACCTTATTCTTCACAGAAGGTAGTAAGAGTGCAAATCATTTTGTATATATCTAATTTTATTGAGCAGGAGCAGTACTAATATTATGATTTTAAGGATGCAAATTTTATAGTTATTAATATGTACCTGAGTCTTGGGAAGAAGTGTTAAATCATGCGAGCATTAGAGTTATAGCTTTCAAATTTAAAATTTGTAAAGAAGATATTAATTCTCTTAAATATATCGACTCTGGAACATACGAGACTTTATCTTGACCATTGTTCCGTCTATAAAATATTTAATAATCTTATTGATTCAATAACGTTGCTAGCTATAATAAATTTTCGAGTACCTACAAGAGTCACTATGATCATTTTGATGTTATTTATCACAGAACGAATTATGCTTTTAACTGTCCGATGTCCAGATTCTTTAGAAAATTAGAAAAATCAATCAATAGTTCACCAGATCATGTTGACATTCTTAATTTAACATAATTATTCCCAATTTAAGACAATCCTTAAGAACAGGTTGTTGTTAATATGTGTTAAAATTAAATATATTTTAAGTTTTAATTCATATATTACGTTTGTATACTTTTTAAAACCCGAACACCCTTTTTTCTCGCTCAGATTTTATTTTTTGTTTTCGACCTCCTCATATGATTTTCGTAGTTTTGAGGGGGCAATCGAATGGCTCAGGTTTTTTTCACCTGCGGTGTTCAGGTGGTGTCCTGCGCAGGTGAACTTTTTTTAAAAATGTAAACCCGATTTTTTTCTCACAGGTTCCGAACCTTCATTAAAAAACAAACAACTTTCGTCCCAAACATTTTTTTATTCGAATCGATCTTGACTCCGATAAAGTGAAGGGCAAATTGAAATCAGAAACAATTTTGAGGTTGAAAGTAATTTTCTTATTTTAATAAATGTTCAAAATGCTCCCCGTTTCTTTCTATACAAAAGTACAAACGACTCTGAAACCCTTCTCGAACTCGATCTAAAATTTCTGGAGTCACATTTTCTCTACAGGCAGCGGTGATTTTTTGTCTTAACTCCTGAAGATTCTGCGTCCGCGTACGACTCACAATCGACTTGATGAACCCCCAGAAAAAGAAATCCATCGGCGTTAAATCTGGTGATCTTGCTGGCCATAATACCGAGCCGCCCGATCCACTGTCCAGGAAAATGATCGTTTAACCATTGGCGAACAGGTACAGTTAAATGAGCCGGGGCTCCATCTTGATGGTAGTGTAACAATTCATCCTTGAAAAATCGTTCTCCATTTGCATCGACTCGATTTTCTACCTCATGCACTATCAAAGGGTGGATGATATCTTCCAGTATTTCCAAATAGAACTCCCCATTGAGGTTAAGATCATAAAATATCGGCCCGATGACTGCATTACCAAGAATCCCGGCCCAAACATTGATTTTTTGAGGTCACTGGGTTCCCGTCTCCTTTACAAAATCTGTTTTTTTGTCAGACCAGCAACGATATTGATTCAAATTCCCTTGTTCATTCAGATAAAACGTGCATCCATCAGGAAAGCAGATATTCTTCAAGATGTCCTCGTTTTCATCTAAAGTTATAGAGAACGTCTCATGAAAATTGGTTCTCAAGAGAGGATCGTCAGCTGTCAATTTCTGATGTTGGGAAATTTTATACTGTTTGAAATTGAATTCTTTCAAAACCTTACAAACACTTGTTATTGAAAGCCCCGAATTCTCACTCTCCCCCGAACAGGAAGATCAGGTCTGGCAAAAAATGATCCCAGGACCTCCATTTTTGTAACATCACTCAAAACTCTGGGGCCAGCAACTCTTTTTCGATTGTTGATTGATCCTAGCTAGTGGAATTTATTCACAAGTTCACTGACTGTCGAAATACTTAATCGATTCCCCGGATGATGTGCTCTAAATATCTGTACGGTTTGACGAAGGGACTGATTAGCTTGATAGAGTGAAACGATTTCAACCTTATCGTATCGAGTGTATTGTGGCATGATAGCGCAGAGTTTTCACAAAGTGCAGTCACTGTCAAAAATCACACGTGTTCACACATCTTTTGATTTTTATTCCACCACATATCAAGGTAAAAGCCCGAGAATAGTCGGCTCAACGCGGGCGATTTCGAAATCGCGGGCGTTACATTTTTCGGTTTGTCGAAGTTCAGGATCTATTCGAATAAAAAAATGTTTGGGACGAAAGTTGCTTATTTTTTAATGAAGGTTTGTTCGGAATCTGCGAGAAAAAAATCTGGTTCCCATTTTAAAACAAAAGTTCAAAAAAGACATCCTGTATATATTATTGGATAAATTCGTAAATATATATTATTATTATTAATATGGCGTATTATTTAATAAATCGAAAAAAAAAATCTTAAAACAATTGTGACAATACATTTTAAATATATAAAATGAAACTAAAGTTTACCTTGTCGTTTGTCACTATATTAAAAGGGTTTGGTGTTACGGCCGTTTCGTACTACAACTACATCTTCAAGACGCTCACACGAGAGTGAACCCAAACTAAGAGTATATAATATACCTAGGTAGTACTTAAAATAAAAATATTAACTTGGTATAATAAATAACGTTTGACACAATAGTGTAATAAACTTAAATTAGGGACAAATGGGTCAATACTATGCAAGCTTTGTAGGTTGCTTATATCTGGAAATATGTGATTTGTATCTAGAAAGTGATTCATAAAATTAGATGATCTTTTATTAAGTCTATTGTGTTATTATGTTCTTTAAATCTCGTTTCAAAATTTCATCACGTTTGTCATATTGCTGTTGCATTCATTACACTTTAACTTATAAACTCCTGATTTTTTATATTTTTCACACTTATCTTTGATGTTAAGGAAATAATTTGGATAAACTGTTGAATGGTTTGAATGCTATGGCTACCTGATCAGATGATAAAATATTTGCAATTTTTTCTGAGGTCGGACCTGAATATATAAGGCTATAAAAGTTTTCGTTATTTTTTTATGGGATGTATATGCGTTACAGCTAGTGTATGTGGGTTTTTTTTATTAATAAGAGGTTATTTCTTTTAATGTGTTATTATTGACGGCAATAGCCCTAATCGTATCGTTTGTTGCCGATATGCTCGGTATATAAATTATTTTAAGGATATCTTACGTGATTAAAATTTAAAATTTAATAATGGTTATTTATCGCCAAATATACAAAGAATTTATGCCGATACTAGAGCAGTGGTTCCCAACCTTTTTGAGTTCGGGGCGCAACTAGAGATTTAGTATTTTGCCATGACAAAAAAGAAAAAAGGTCATCAGAATAAAAAAAACAGAAAAGGTCGTTACATTTATACGGGGCGGCACCTCCATCAGATCACGGCACCCCTGCTTACTCTCCGCGGCGCCCTGGGGCATACATGTTGGGAACCTCTACCCTAGAGGATGAATTATTTCCGAAAATTTTTTCTAGGTACGGTATTTTTGAAAATTTCCACCTATTAATCATACAAATTAAGTTGTTGTTGTCATAGCAATATGTCGAAATGCAAGCATCTGATTGGCCTATAATATAAGTGGTGGTGTAATATAGTGGACTATTTTCAGCTGTGGGGAAATTTACTGTACTATATTATAGTTCAACTGTGTTATACGGTATCACATAATACTTAATACATAATATGCTTCTCTAATTAGTCGGTAGCAAGTTGATCGATTTTATCTAATTTCAGATATGTTAAATGGTGGTAAATTTTAATAACTTTTCACAGGAAAACCTAAATATATTGGTAAACTGATATTTTATTGCAAGCTTGCTCTGGTTTGTTTTTTGCCTGGGCTATATTCACCCCACCTATCTTAAGGTACTCGTTGACTTTTGTGGAGTAAGTTCTTATTGCGTAATTATAAAATTGCTCATTATGTAAATACACAATTAATGAAATGTCTACATAAATGAGTTCTGCAACTTAAAAATGTTGAAGATATTCTTAAAAGTTGACAGAGGCGGATCACTTGCACATTACTTATTATTGTAAAACTTTAGCTGATATTTTTAATATATGTTTGAAAACAACATTTGGTCCGTCTGCTAATTATTGTAGACAAAATTACATGCTCGTCAACAAAGTTTTTGGTGTGAGAAAAACTTTTTTCAACCAATCTTACAACTGTAAGACTGTTTTATATTGCTACAAAAATGTATTTGATTTTAAAATGCATTCTGATGACGAAATATAAACCGATTCCTTCACTAACCTTACTGCAAAGACACCAAATGAAAAAATGACAAAGACGTAAAAAACGAGTTTGGATCATAGAATGGATTAAAAAACGTGATCAATAGTTGTTTCCCTCTTTAAACTATGCCGAAATATAAATTGTAGAACAGTGTAAACTCCTATTTAGTTTTGTAGTTTAGAACGCTCATTCGTATATTTTGTCCTCAAACTATCGATTTTCTTTTTATTTCCTCAGCGGAAAGTTTTAATACATTTGCCATACATACATACTGCCTTTTCCCTTTTGAGGCCATCCTTTAAAACATTCCATAACTATTGAGTCTTCTATTAAGCTTATAAAATATATAGTATCCTTGGACATCCTTTTATTTTTATTCGACATTGTACAATTAATAATAACGTTACTCGACATAAGCAACGTTCTGAATTTATGCCACAATCTTTATGGCATTGACAATGAAAATTTACTATTTAAGTTTGAGAGGTCAAAAACTGTTAATGAATGTTAATCAAATTTGAATTTGGTAGCCGGAGGTCATCAAATCGCCCGATTTTAACCCAATGTATACAGGGTGTTATGGAAATGACGTATTATATTTAAATGGGTGACTCCTGGGGTGTCCTAGAGAAGCGCTACATATATTTTTTTTTTAAATCGAACGTTTAAAAAGTGGGGTAATTCACCCCTAAACCCACCCGGTTACTCCTCAGCACATTCATATATGATCATATTACATTGCCAAGCTGTGTAATCAACAGATGTTCAAGCCCAATGTTGCCAACTGTATAGAAAATTGATAGATAGATAGATTCTTATAAAAATAATATTTAGTTTACCTAGTATCCAAATAGAAGTGAATCCAGGTGCCAGTACACTAGCAAGTAATCCAGGGTACAGAGACATCTTCAGGTTTTTCTTTCTTTTTCTATGAGAAAAGCTTTATGCTCATCACGTACCCTGATGATAATGTGGAACTGCATAATAAGCTTATACCCACTAAACCCCATTCGGCCTCTTATTTCCAATCTCTCGGAACATTTGCACTAAATCACTTAAAGAAACACACACGAGTTTCCATTTTTTTTTTTTTTTGAAGATATGCACTTATTAGATTACACAAAAGCAATAAATACTAACGCATAATTACACTTTACAATAACCTACCGTACACACAAAACAATAGCACTATAGGATACAAATTATTTCGCATAGAAATTCAGAATTTTATATTGATAGACCCTTCCATCCTTTCCTTTCTAGTCTAAGCTCCCAGCCCTTTAAAATAAATAGTCTCGTCCAAGCAGCGCGGTTGCCATTTCCGAGACTATCATTATAAATAAAAGCATTTCAGAAGGAAATTCTTCCTTTTATGAATATAACCTTATAAAACATAGAAAGTATGGCAACGCTGTATTTTTGAAGTATAAAACTCAGTCGAATATTCAACCGTTTCTGCTGAGTGCTGATCAGCTGTTTCTCCAAAATAAACAGGCCGTTTTCATACTGTTTCAAGCAGATTTGTGTGTTAAATTGTATGTTAATACTTAAACCCGAGTTTAAATTATTAAGTTATTTGTTCTTTTCGCGACGGCAGTGCCCCAGTCCAGCAGTTCAATATTGACCGACGGAACCAACGTGTTATTTCGACAATAAGGGCGTACTTTTGTCTACACAGTAGCACTTTAAAATACTAATTCAGATTGAATGGTACTTAGATGTGTTGTGACGCGAAAACTATGTGATTTTGTGATGTGAGGTGTTTTTTATAAATTAAGTTGGTTTTAAATAAGTCCGAAAAGGTAAATAAAATTGCATTTTTTTTTCTAAAGGGTAAGTGGCATTTATAAACTTTTAAGTTGTCCAGATCTGACGGGTGTCGTTCGAATTGAACAAATGAGAACATACCTGACCATTTAAAAACTCCGCGGCGTTTCTTTCGAGTCAGTTTAAGTTTATAAATCAGAGATTGTTTCCTAGCGAACTGAACTGAACGTAAAAGTTTATAATAATGTACCCTGAAAAATAAACAACTTGCAATCTGTCAAGCGGTTATTGACTTTCTAGAGAGTTTACCCGTTTACCCTGAAGATATGACAACACTGTTAACATATGTTGCTTTGTTTACCTTCCTGACAGGGGCACCACGTGGTAATTTTTGGTTTGACATAAGGTCATTAAATTAAAGCGCCATTTTTGGATATTTTTCTTCAATTTGTTTTCATCTCAGGAATTGCTGATTTAAATATAATACGTCATTTCCATAACACCCTGTATGTACATGAAAAATTTAGTTTTTAAATTTAAACCCAACTCGATAGATAGATAGATTATGGAGTCCATTCGATGGGTAATACAGGAATTTTTTCCATAAGTAGTACAAAATATACAACAATACTTTTTAGATCGATTGATATACTGCAGAATAGTTGTTGGAAGACATGTTCAATATCTTATAAAATAGTTTCTTTTCATACTTTGTCGTTTGTCTATTTTGTTTGAAAAGTTAATATTTCGTATAAGGCATGATTTATTAACAATGTCTGGAATTAATTGTAGAATGTAAAAATGTAAAAATATACAATATATTTCAGTAAAAAAATAAAGTAGCATTTTATGATATACCTATTTTAAACTATTCATACGTTGATATTTCTGAATGTAGCGGTAACTTGCGTAACTTTTTATATTGATGATATTCTTAACTTACAATACCAGGAAGCACCATTTTTTCAGGTGGCGTAACACAAAAAGTGTGGAAGCCTGCGAGTACCTTTAGAAATGATTAATTACTACAAAATTTCTTAAACATAAAAATATGTTTAAAACTTTAAAATATTTCTTTCAATTAAAAAGTCATCACCAAAAATTCGTTGTTTTTTTTTTTATCCTAATGCCAAGAAACCGACGTTTTGTTATTCAAGTTATATCCCTGTGGGTTTCGATGTTGCTATTCCGTACGAGCGTCTTATGTTAAATTAGTTTAGCTCTCGTGAGACACCATACGGGACCGGGTTACATGCCACACAAGTTATAAAAAACAAATAAAACTTATACAGCTGCAAAATAAATTCCTTCGTTTCGGAACAACACCATTACGTCAATACCCTTGAGGTCTTTTGGGGAAGCAAATGGGAAATATAACAATAGCACATGTCATAATTTATTAAATGAACATTTTATTAAAGAAAAGTTGATCCTTGCGAAAAGGAATAACCACTGTTAATTTAAGGAATATAAAATAATGAATAATTTTATTAATATTTATAAATAGCAAGAAAAACATTGTTACCGTATTGGTATAAGCGACTAGGCCACAACACTTATTTAGTTCTTATTGATTTGAGTGGTTTTTAGAATTTAAAAAAATAACAAACCTAGGCGGCGACTTGGTGAGAAGTTCCCTTAAGGATGGTTAAGATGGCGTTTTATCTTTTGGCATATGTTTTTGCTTGTCCAAGAGTAGAGAATGGTATATTCAAAAACATTTATCAAATTTGCCCATATTTTCATATGCATAAAGTACTATTTTTTAAAATATTTAACGTTTTTAACTTTAAAAAATATATATCAATATTGATGGTAAAGCAAATTTAGAAATCAATTTAGAATAGGTCAGTATTCATTCTTGGATAAACATAGCCAAACAAATCCCAAAGTGAAAAAAAATTCGATTAACTTTCTTGATGACAATGTAAACTAATTTCAATCAAATTTTCAAAGAAGAAATGATCAAGTTTTCTAAAATATATTATATAATAGTAACACATACAGGACGATTTACTTTCACATTAGGTTAGAAGTATATAAAAAATCGGTAATTGGATCGTTTAAAAAATTTAGGGTCTTATTTAAATGTACGCACACCATCGATCTAAATATTTTCCGCGTTGCCACTTCTACCTATACAGGGTGTCCGCTAATTAATGGTACATGAAAAAACCACATACTTTTTACGTAAAAATATTAGGATTTAATAATCCTTACCTATCTATTTATCCGAAAGTTGATATTAACTGAGTGAGATACACGGTGTTAAATTTAAAACTTCATTTTTGTTTTTCTCTAATAACTTTTACAAAATTTGGCAATTATGGTTTCTCTAGGACGAGAAATTGATTTTTTGTGAAATTTTAATATACAATGTTAGATGCATTTTTAGCACATTTATTAGGTCATAACTTTTTGTGCCTCAGTGTATTTAAGTTTTTCTTGAAAAATAATATTTTTCTCATATTTATTACGTAAAAAAGTTCAGGTCGCCCAAAGTTACCGTTTTGGAGATATTTGCATTTAAATTGTTTATAGCACCCTGCCCAATTACTATTATTTGCAAGCAAAATTTTTTTATTTAAAGTGACCTATGAGAAAACAAATGAAATTTAGAGATGCAGTTGCTATGAAACCTCCATGTTGTTATTTCTTTGTTGATTGTTGTAAGACAGCTTGAGAAAATTTTTCATTTCTTAGTTTATCGTAAGTTAAATAAAATTGCCGAGACACAATTTGTTTTCAAACGCAGAAATGCAGGATGTGTTGTGTGTATACTCGCTGGAAAATTTGAATGTACGAGGTGTCCAGAGACTACGGAACTCTATCCTAATCGAAGGCAACCTGATTTTAATATCTTCAAAAATATATATAATATAACAGAATTTCTTCTTCCTGTTCCGGAGTTAAAGTCTTCGTGCGCCATTTGGAAATCCTCTTAGGGCGATAGGTTCCTGTTTCTCCTAATCGGTCGTAAATATTTTTGAAGATATTAAAATCAGGTTGTTTTCGATTTGGATAGAATTCCGAATATTGTCTCTGGGCACCTTGTTCATTAAAATTTTCCTGCGCGTATATACACAACATATCCCGCATTTCTGCGTTTGAAAACAAATTGTGTCGGCATTGTTACTTAACTTACGATAAACTAAAAAATGAAACATTTTCTCACAAAGCTTATACTTACAATAATCGACAAACAAATAACAACATGGAGGTTTCATAGCAACTGCATCTCTAAATTTCCTTTGTTTCCTCATAGGTTACTTTAAGAAAAAAATTTTGTTTGCAAATTAATAGAAATTGGGCAGGGTGCACTAAACAATTTAAATGCAAATATCTTCAAAACGGTAACTCTAGGCGACCTGAACTTAGTATGCCTTTTTTACGTAATAAATATGAGAAAAGTATAATTGAAATTATCGCCGATTAAGTATGGATCAGTATGGAACGAAAGTCTACGCGCAACCACTAAAAAGAAAAAATGGTAAATTTTCTTTTAACTGATATAGATATCACCTTCTAGTTTCTTCAATAGAACCAGTTTTCTTGGAAATCTAACATATTTTGATGCTTTTTCATAGGTCTTAGGACATATTAAAAAATTTTGAAAATGTAATATAGAATTCTTTACATTAATAACACAAGTGGACCAAATTTAAATTTTTGTAAAGTTACATTGATGAAAATAGGTTTATCTGAAGTACCTTAGAGTCCTAAATCCGAAAATGATAATCTAATTACTGTAACACGTACAGTTTTTTGTTATAAGGGATGGGGAGAAAAAAGAGGAGACGACATATTTTTACAATCTAATATATTTATTTAATATAAACATATTATAAAACATGTGGAATCTATGCAACAACATTACTGAGGATTGGTTGTTATGTTAAATAAAATCTATGAATAAACGCCACTCCCTAGGATCATGTTCCATATTAAGCTCATTCATTAAACCATCAATATCACAACAGACACATAGCGACCCTTCCATTTTATAAAAACTTGATAATGTTACATTCCGTTTTCGCTAAAGTGAAACACTTGCATTTTTATCTAACAAGTAACACTGTTGAAGTCTGGCACCAAGAAGTTCCGATTTTTGTTTTGACAATCCTAGGACACGTACCGAGTCATTTAATTCATTCTGAGTTATTAAGTGAGGTTCACTGGTGGTTGGTGAAAATGTTGGGTCAAAATTGCTGTTCTCCGGAAGTTGTGGATCAGATTCAGATAAAGAATTAGAATCACCGGGAAACACGATGTTCAGATTTAAAGACGCTATCGGTACCGGTAGTTAATGGTAATGAGGAACTGGATACTTTATTTTGTCTCTATGCTTTTTGAAATCCCTTCTGTTTTAGTTATGCAAAAGTAGCTTAGCAGGTTACATAGTCGGTAGGTTCTCTCCACACCATAGGAACAGCAAACGGAATAGAATTTTTCTTGCGATACATCCACTGCACTAAATTTACGTGACAACTCACACAACAAACATGAGAAGCCCAACTTTTATCTTTATCCCCAATTTGGCACTTAAAATATAAAAAAAGGCTTTTTTGACTTCCTTAGATATAGATGAGACTTTATAATAAATCGTCCACATATATAACGAACCTTATTGGCTGGATTTTTGCAACATCGACGACTTGAATTTCCCATTTTATATCAAAATCGACTTAAACACTTGACTCTACTGTAAACGGGACAGAAACCAACTAAACTGCAGAAAACAATAACACTCTTAAAGGTTCGTACAATACTGTGAAAGTAACCCCTCCGCGATCTTGTTGTACTTTCCGGTCCTAAGGCAGGTTAAAAATGATTTCAAAGATCGCATTATATAAAAGAGAAGCAGGTATAGTATTTGCAGTATTATATCGTTGATCTTTGGACTGCAATAAAACTTCATTATCCCTTGGACCATAAAATAAATAAGGAAATCCCAAATTTTAAAACCTTTTCGAGCAGAGCCGGACCAGGTATACAAATTCAATTTATTACAAAAGTGATTTCTAATTTTTAGTGGTTTTCCGGCGAGTTAGGCTTATTAGTGGTAGAAGGTGGCATCCTTGGAATTGTGCTGATAGGGGGGGCATCTTCAAGTGTAATTTTTAAAAGAAAGCATTTATCTACCGATGCCAAACTAATAATTAAAAATGTGTATCAATCGCTGTTGAGTACAAATCTTAATTCGATGGATGCAAAAACTCCTTTATCTTCGGTAAGAGACATGGTACTTAAACCTGTTAATCCTAGAAAAAATCGGAGTGATTCTGGCACATTTAGAAGCATTCACGAAAATGACATGGATTTATTAAGAAGAAAGATTTACCAAATGTATGAGGCACAAACTGTCTGTTGCTTTCAGCTAAAAACATAGCAGATTCTTCTTTAGATTACCATCAAGATACCGACGCACAACTTTTTGAAGATTAGTTTAAACATAAACTCCTTAAAAATATACCTGAAAATAGCGTCATTGTAATGGACAATACTAGTTATCATAGTCGGCAAGCAAAAATCATTCCCAATTCTAATAATACAAAAGCAGAAATTCAAAATTTTATGATAGAAAATGATTTATATTTTGAAGAAACTTCGAAAAAACGAGAACTGCTAGAAGTATTAAAAGCTTTTAAAATAAATAAGGAATACGAGTGTGACAAACTTGCAGCAGAAAATGGGCATACAGTGGTGCGTCTTTCTCCGTACTATTGTATATTCAATCCTATTGAGCTAATATGGCACCAATTAAAATCAATATTAGGAGAAATAATATTTTTCTCCTACATTAAATGCATCTGTAGTAGAATTAATTAAAAACGAAGTAAGAAAAATTTCTGCAGACAGCTGGAAAAACTGTATACAGCATGTACTTAAGGTGGAAAATTCTTACAATTGTATGATTACAAATGTTCAACCCTTAATAATTATAAGTTTAGGCTTAGATGAAGATAGTGATAGTGATACAGAGTTAAATTTTGAATAAATTATCAATAGTTTCTTAGAATTTAATTAATTTTTATTTTACTTGTTATCCTAATAGTTATACTTTTAAATTATATTATTTTCAATTATCATTAATTGTGATCATTATTTTACATTTATTATAGGTACCTAAAACTAAAAATACCTATCTATTTATTTTAAATTATAAAAATAAATCATGTGGTGTGGTATACATTTTCAAACCGGCCCTGATCCCAATTATTGAGCTTTCAAGAGGTTGAGGCGTATACAATCAGGTAGTTTATTTATGGCAGTAAGGGTCAACGGTATAATTCTGCAACAACTATATTTCAAAATGAGACGTACTAGGCCATTTCTGGGAAAAAGTGTTTTTTTTATGATCAAACACAAGCACTATAGGAAAAATTCTCTAGGGTACTCTGGGAGTGGTGCGTGTGAGCAAAAAGCGATTCACGTTGGTTTTGAATCGTTGGAGGTTATATTCGTTGAAAAACAATCTCGGGAAGGTCGTTCCATAAGGATGATGTCCTCCAGATGAAAGAATTCTTAAGTAATGAAGTTCTAGGAGCACTAAGCTTAACCACATATAGATGGGCGGCAGTGGTTCGTCGTGTATTTCTGCTATTCGCCGCCTGGGCGGAATTGAGAGGGCAAGGTCAGCCGAGAATATCTGTAAAAGAGAGTGAAATCCCCAACCTGTCTTCGATGTTCTAGGCTGTCGAGGTTCGTCGTCAGCTCGTGGTCTCCAATCAGTCGAATGGCCCTCCTTTCGATGGAATCCAGTAGCCGAAGTGTATGTTTGGGTGCAGAACTCCAGACATGAGAGCAATACTCTAGTGATGGTCGAGTCAAAAGTTCTTGGGGTGTGTACAACTTTCTGGTTCGGAAGAGTACACCAAGTTTCTGAGGAGCTATCTTGGCGATTGTCACAACATGGTTATGCCAAGACATATTTCCTCCCAGATTGATGCCCAGCAAATTAATAGATGAAGCCAGTGGGATTGCGGAACCTTCTTAGAGAAAACTACTGCCTGGGTTTTTTAGGGTTAAATTCGACTTGGTTACTGTCGCCCCAAGCCAATATTCTTCCAGGTCTTTGTTGAGACGTGATACTTCATGCTGTCTGCGAAGATGAGCGTCAGCAGCCGATGTTTGTGGATTCAAAGAGAAAGATTAGATAAGTATATAATTGTTTAATAACTTCCTAAATAAAATGCAACATAAGCATTCTCATCAATGTTACAAAAATTATGTCGACTTGTGTAATTATTCTGTATTCGTACAAACTTCCTCTCGTTCATTTCTGAATCAGGATACATTAAACTTGTTGCAAGTTCTGTCCATGTAAAATAAAAAATTTCATAAGGTTATCATCGGGTGGTTGTGAGATAATAATTTTTCCATACATTGGTATTTCATAACAACTTTATTTGTTCAACTATTTTCGTTCATTCTCGGAACATAAAGCTATATTTTTGTTCATAAGATACCATGTATTTTATTGCATATTTAGGTTCACATAAATATCCTATATAATTGCCAATAATGTTAGCTATTTTTTAACAATGGGATTGAGTGAGTTTTACAACAAGGGGTCTCGAGTTACTATGAATCTAATAGTTTGAATCTATTTTATACAGTATGTTCATAATAAGATTTTGAAAAACGACAGCTTTCAAAATAATTTTTCTCATGATTTTCAAATTAAATAACCTGTTTATTATTTGAGTATTATGTAGCATACTACTACCTTTATTTTAAGATGTAGAATCACCTCTCCAAGTTTCGTCATGTATTATCCGAACACCCTATATTTCCAGTTTATTAGGTCGTAAAGTATTTTTGATTAAAATTATAAGAACTAAATAAAATAAAATTTTTTAATTAAAATATAAGTTAAATTTTTCATTAATTACAAATAAGCTATTATGATAAAAAGGCCCAGCAATTACATCAGCTACTTCTATATTAAATGTCGGATTTCATTCTTTATTAAATTAAGTCGTATAAACCTGTTCACCTTTTATTTTAAATTATAGTCTCAAGGCAACATAGAACCAAATAAATGTCATTTGCGTTACAGAAACACATAAAACCTGTAAAGCTCCAAAAATAAAGTATTTTGTTCGAAAAGCCACAAGAAAATGCCCTTATGTCAATACTCCTGCAATATATGTCACACGAAATGAAAAGATATCATGAGAGTTTTTGCTATGTTTTTCTTTTCATTCTCCGTAATATAACCAGAATTATATCGGAACTTTCCTATCCAACATTGTTCAAACAGAAAATCCTCAAGGATGCCAGAATAGATTCAAAAATAAATTAATAAGACGCAACCCAAAATATTAAAATTAAAATTACCTAATTTTTCTTATAAATGATACTATATTATCATTTCGTATAATAAATAAGTATAGATATTTTAGCAATGTTTTGTTGGTATTCATAATAAAGCATACAGTAGTAAAAAATAAGAATTTGTGGCATATGATTATTCTAGTCTTGTGTGCTTCTTGATTTTAATATTAATACATCTATACAGTCTGTAATAAATGCGCTATAGAGTCGTCACAGATTCTATACATGAAAATAATAGGTTTGAGATAAATATGCCTTTGTAAAATGTTAGGCGTGAATGAGATACAGGATGTTCCTAATTTCTAATTTTTTTTCATAGCTCAATTGTAATTGAGGGGTTTTGACGGCGAGTAACATGAATCTAGTCATGTTTATCAAATAACATGTGGAGAGCGCTAGTTGCACCCTACACGTCCAATAATCAAGTTCAAGTTTTTTTGAGGGTACCTCTATTTGAATTCTGATTAAAACTTATCATAGAGCCAGCCATTTCTACAGAGAAGTTTTAGTAGTAGTAGGTAGCACTATCTAAAATTATTTGTTAATCAAACATCAAATTCAGTTTTATTAGGAGGATCTAAAGGCCGTCTATGGTACAAATCACTGTTAATAATCCATAGTTCACCAAATTATTATTAATTATATTCTGTGGATTTGTTGTTAAATCAACATGAATGGTTGGTGAATGAATTACTTTCAAAACTATTTTCGCACTTTTAGGGCGTAACAGTGATTCGAGGAAGATCTTGATCTATTTAGATAGTACTCATATACTCAACTGTATTAATTAATTCTGGAATTATCTATATTAACGGTAACGTTCCCGTCACCTTCGGTTATGCCAAGAATTAAAGTCAACTTTGGAGGTCATAAACCTAGACCGGTAACATTTTGAGATATGGATAATTGGAGGGTTAAGAAGCTAAACAGTGTATGTCAAAAATATACTGAAATTACTTAGGCGGTTAAATAATAACCTTCAGATTACTAAAACTTTCCGTTCTCAAAAGGTACAGCTAGTTTGATATTACCCTGGCAGATAGCGACATCTGTTTTGGCAACGTTAGTATATGTTAAACTAAGAATGTAGTATTAATTTAAATACATTTTGCCTGAGCGGCTAAAACTCATGCTTGTCGAATCATTTATTCTTCCCAGTTAGATTATTGCAATGCGGTGTACTTGCAAAACCTAGCCCTTGAGTTTCAGAATAAAATTGAGCTAGTTCAGAATGCATGTGTTCGCTTTATATATTGTATTAATAAATTTTGATCATATTAGTCCTGTGTATATCCCATATATTGCCAGGGTTCTTTTAGAAGCCATCTACGGTATTTTGTCAAAGCCGAAAAAAATATTTAATGCTTAAAAATCAAGAAAAAAAAATAAAATTGATATCTGGCAAATAATTTTTTAAAAATCAACTGTTCGTTTAAAAATATGGTGGCAAAATACCCAGCCAATCTTGACAATAACACAATTATTAAACACAATTATTTTGAATGATAGAACAAAAACAACACTTTAGGATGCAAAAATTGCACCCTTTGTGACACAACGCACAGCGAGTTTGCTTCTCTTGATATAAAACCAAGTAGTCCATCCTGTCATATCGTGAATTGGAATGAGCGTCTCTGGGAAGCTTCCTAGCTCCCCCTGCAGATGGCATTTTTTAAAATGATTTGAGGATTCCTACTGCTATTGACCTTCTAAAACTTAGATCAGCTAACGTTCCACTATTTGTTCAGTAAATACGCCAAACATTTTGCTCAGCCAGGTCCACAAAATGGCTTATTAGAGGAAAGTACCATTTTTTGCCCCGTACTTTTTTTTCGTACTAACACTGTATACAAACTGATATTCTGATAGCTCGATCCACTAGCCCCGTGTTTTCATTATACATCTTAATTACCTTCGGCTGCTCGACATAAATAACTTTTTTCTCTTTTTGTGAAAATCGTTTAACTTGTGGTATTGTTTGTAGAACCGTTGTATTATTAAAGGCAATGGAAATAATATTGTTATCATGCCACTTGACGTAAAATCATGACGACCCCGCGCTTCTTTCCTCATTTGGTCGGATGATTTTATAGGGCAACATTTAGGAATACGATTGTTACGAATGGTACCCATTATTTTACCACCTCAAGATTTTAGTTCTAAGTTTTTTATATTTTATATTATATAAGTTTATGATATCCTTACAAGACAGCATAGTATCTACATTAGAGAACTACATTAGCTCCCATACCTAAATCTTTGTATTCTTCAAGCAGGTTGGTTTTTGAATGGTTCAAACAACTCAATGTCATCTAATCTATTAGTGGATGTCCATAACTTGTACCCCCAATGAATCGGTTCTCCACGTATAAATTGTTTCGTTGGATGACGTTCATAGTAAGGGATCATAGATTCGTCCACACTATGATGCTGTTCTAGACGCGCCAACCACAATAAAAGGACGAACTGTGGAAAATCTGTTATTATCATTCAAACTCCCGTTGTCACAGTAATCATTGTTTTACACACCAATCTGTTATTTGTGTCGGGTGAATTTTCCCAATATGCCGAGGAAAGCTGCTGTACCCGCTTAGTAGTGAAGTAGTAAAATGCCAATAAAACAGCGCATTTGGTCAATGGATACATCAGCAAGACGATTATAGGTTCTAGTATATAAGATGGTGTATCTTCATCAAAAAATAAAAATAATGTTTCTACTGATGATATCTCCTGCTTTGGACCATAAGCTTCTGTCCAGTCGGGCATGTTAGATTCTATATCATTTTTTGTCCACCTCAGATCTTTAGGCTTTTATATCGCTTCGGCTTTGCCGCCATTAGATTATATAACTACATTATCTTCTTTGACACTGTCCTCATCTATTACATCACCATTTTCGAGTGGAAAAATTAAATCCTGATCAAGATCCAGATTTTTCGCCTCCCTAAAAGCTGATTCAGTCAACAACCTTTTCTAATACTTACTGAAATCGAGATCATTTTGCCACTGTACTTTTAAAAGGACTAACATAAAACAAAAACCATAACCTATATCAACAGAAACGAAACTTATTACGTAATTATGTTAGTCTGAACATGCGATATATACAATAGTCATTAATTATACAGGGTGACAATTTAAAAACTTGAAATGACCATATATTAGAAACGAAAAACTGAAGAAAAAAACGCAAAAAACAGTTTCTATAAAACGAAGGGGGAACAAAAACAAGCGTATTAGCCCACCCCTATCTGCAACCCCTTGGACAGGGTGAGATAATCCCTTAAAATCTTAAATAGAAAGGGGGGTCGAGTGATACATCATTTTGAAGCTCTTGAAAAATGCTTTCCAATGGTACCATAGAAAGGTACATTTCAGGAAATTCTTCTCTGTTTATTAAGGAAAACAATAAATGAAAAGACAATTTTGAAATTTTTTATTATTAGTAAATTAAATGTTCAAAATGATTTCCGTTGTTTTGAAGACAATAATAAAGCCTACTTTCAAATTCTTCACGTACATTTGCAAAGGTTTCTCTGGATATAGCACGGCATTCTTGAACTATTCTATGCTGAAGTTGATCTAGTGACTCAGGTTGCGTTTTAAAAACCACAGATTTTAGGTGACCCCACAAAAAGAAGTCAACAGGTGTTAGGTCCGGGGATCTAGGTGGCCATTCAACAGGACCTCTTCTTCCACTTAAGATAAGAAGTGCTGCTTTTCATTTAAACTGAACCGAAAGTTAACTGTTCTTAAAATAATAATACTAGTAGAAGTTACCTTTAAGGTAAATTCTGTGATAATAAAATGCGAATATTTATAAACAAATTTTTTTTTTCGACAAAAAAAAAATAGCAAATAAACCAAAACGAAATACCGAGGCTTAAACTGTTTAGAATTCTTAAGAGATATCTCTTAATATGCCAGGATATTGGTAGCAATCATTTTGAACATTTAATTAACTAATAATAAAAAATTTCCTTAATAAACAGAGAAGAATTTCCTGAAATGTACCTTTCTATGGTACCATTGGAAAGCATTTTTCAAGAGCTTCAAAATGATGTATCACTCGACCCCCCTTTCTATTTAAGATTTTAAGGGTTTATCTCACCCTGTCCAAGGGGTTGCAGATAGGGGTGGGCTAATACGCTTGTTTTTGTTCCCCCTTCGTTTTATAGAAACAGTTTTTTGCGTTTTTTTCTTCAGTTTTTCGTTTCTAATATATGGCCATTTCAAGTTTTTAAATTGTCACCCTGTATAAGTATTGTTAAAAATAACTCACTTAGAATAATCCATGTTTTTTTTTAACTACACTATTTAAATTCGTACAGGTGCTCATTGAAAGCGTTTCACTTAATTGAACCAAAATCATTAAAATAAGAAAGTATTGTCTATGTCAATTAAGGTAAAATTTGCTTCATCTCTATATCAATAGCCAAACTAAAGAAATTCAGGAATTTGTCATGTTGCCTTTTTAAAGGACAGTGGCATATAGGGTGACTTGCATTTCGGATTTATTTATTATAATAAATTCACTTGTGACTTTTAAATAAGGAATAAATGCTTTATTGCGCATTGCTAATGAATACTTTGTTTTAGTGATATAAAGTGCTTTACTGTTATTTAAATTTTGTGTGCTGGTATTTTTTTATTATATTCTATATGATTTGACTTGAATAGAAATAGCATATATTTATATACAGAATACGATCAAGCGTTTCCTACAAGTGTTTACGAAAACTCCATTAAAACACGACATTACATAGTATTTTCATCAAAAATCAAATTTTTCATATAAAATTATATTGAGTATAGAATTTCTTAATTATAGTAGTGAGAGTCATTCCACTTTCTCATGTCTCATATTAAATCTTAAATTCCGTACTAACTTATTATATATATTTTTTAACGTTTCAAGAAATTAAGTTTTTTGAATACCCTGCGTAACATTACATGATACTTTTTTATTTGATGTTTGTTACACATTTATTACACTCTCGTTCTTGTAATATCCCTTAATATTTTCGTTCAATGTTTATTTTAAAACATTCTTTAGAACAAAATATTCCAAAACACGGCTGGTTAAGAATACAGACCACTAAAAAGTAAGCTTTTGTTGAAACATCTTCGTTAAAGCAGGAACATGAAACTTATTAATGTTTTTAAAAGCATTTTAAGCGATTATGTATACTGATGACATTTATTATATTAAAATTTAAAATTGAGGAGCAACATAGAATAAAAAATTTGTTAAACATTTAAAGTATGTTTTATTATAACAGAAAATTGTATATTATTATGTTTTAGTAGCAGCAAAATATTTTTTAAAACCATTAGTAGAGAATATGTACAGCCCTAATAATTGAAGTACATTTAGACCGATCAACAATCAACCGAACAAACCCGAACAAACCTTGGGCTTATTTAGATAATGGATTTATTAAGTTACAAAAAATTAGCTATGACTAATATCTTCTTAAAAGCCAACGTTTTGGAATTACTTTCAAATTTTCGATCATACTCTTTGTTATTACGGCCTGATAGGGTAAATATCCAAGTAGATTTTTGTCAATATTGATATCTAAAATTCACGGAATTCACATCAATACAATTGGCACACTGGAGCAATCGGTAATATTGTTCGTTTGTCTGAAATCAAACCAACAAAACAAGATAGTGACCATATTTTTATGAATATGTCGGACACTGACAGACAATATTTTACTATTTTGGTGGGACTTCGGAGGTAAACTCGCCACCCTATCGGATTTCCGGGCGGGGGCTGTTCTTGGGGCCTCATCAAGCGAAGTTCAACAAAAAAGAACCATTTCCGACAATCTACTGGGTTCCTCCAACAACACTCAACGAAAAAATGGTGTGGCACCTGAAGTTGCTAACCAACCCAGAATTAGCAACTTCAAAATGGATTCTTGCAACTTCGAGGTATGATTTTTTTTATTCGAGATGATCTCTGCTGCCAACGAGAACTTATACTTGAACCGAAAGACTTTGATGTAATGTGGTTGTTACCGCTCGAAACCAATGTAAGCTAACAATAGATCAAAGTAAAGAAGCTCATAACGTGAAGATCAGAAACAAACTTCTTGACAGTCCAAACGGATAAAGGTCCTTTTGGTCAGCCGCTAAGGCTGTCAGAAAAAATTTTACTAAATCAACTATTCCACCTCTAACACGTTCCAATGGTACAATAGAATCCACAGCTGGAGACAATGCAACTTACTTGTTGAACTATTTTCTTCGCATTCCACTGTAGATTTCCAGGGAAGAACACCACCCAACATTCCTGCAGTTGAATCCGAAATGACCAAAATCGTATTCCTGAAAGCTTCTGGTCCAGACAAAATTCCTCTTATAGTTCTCAAAAGATGCGCCAAAAGTAACACCAGCATTTTGTAGACTTTAAATTTATTCTAAAAAAAAGGAATATTTCCATCGTGCTGGAGGACGGCGTGAGTTCAGCCTATACCAAAGAAATGTAAGAAAACCCAGCCTAACAACTATCGACCAGTCGCATTGCTTTCAGTTATATCAAAAGTAATCGAGAAAGCTTTAACTAACAAGTTCTGAAGTACCTCGAAGGCTTCAACATTATCAGCGATCATCAATATGGTTTTCGGAAGTCCAAATCAACGGGAGATCTTCTAGCCGGTATCGCGTCAAAAGGACGCGGCAATTTGGACGTGCATCATTAGGACGCGCAAATCTGGACGCGCGAGAAAAGGACGAGTACGACAAATGGACGCAGGGTTAATTGGACGCGTGACATTTGGTCGCACTTTATTTGGACGCAAATACACAAAAACAATTTAATAATTTTAACTAAATTGATAACCTGAACTATCTCGCAATTGGAAATCATACACACTCATAATTTCAAATAAATTCTATGTATGCATTTAGCATATGCTTAAACTTGTTGAAGACTACAATAAAAGAAGGGAAAATACAAACATCAACAAAAATAATAAAATTGAAATAATTGCAAAAATAATATTATGTATTAATTCTAATTTTTATATTACTGTAAATATACTAACATAAAATTATAATCCTAGCCTCAATTCTTAGAAGTAAAAATGCGTTAATCTCGGTCAATTTTAATAAAATTTTGCAGCAAATTGAATTTAAAAATATCTTAATCCCTGTGAATTTTAATTATTTTTCACTATTTCACTTTAATATAAATATCCGGCCAAATCTACTACTATTCAGTTATTTTCTGATATTTGTTGGAGTAACTTTAAATTGGCGCTTTAGTCTATCGAAAGTCAAAAAGGCAATAAGATGTTAGTGTATAATTGATATATTCATAAAAAAGAACGTGCTATTGGTGAGAAGATTATATGGAAATGCGTAAACTACAACAAGTGTAAATATCCTGGAAGAGTACATACAGTACAAAATAAAGTTTTAAAAAGTACAGTTCACAATCAAGTTGTTGATGCTGCAACACTAGAATCGAAGACCGCAGTTAATTCTATAAAGCAGATAGCCAAAGAAGTTGGAACAACAACTTAGGCAATAGTATAGCCACTATTTCCCAACAAGTTCCAGAGGCTGCAGCATCTCAGTTACCCTCAGTCCCTTGCAGAAACAAGAAGTTGTGCCTGTCAATCCTACAAATCTGACTAATCTTCGCATTCCTGTCGAATTTACCCACAATAGTGTAGGTGAACTCTTCCTTCTATTTGACAGCGTTCCTGGTGAACAGAGAATACTATTATTTTCAACACAAAGGAACTTGGAATTGATGGAGAAATGCGATCATTGGTACACCAATGGAACATTCACATGCGCTCCAAGATTATTCAGCCAACTATATACCATTCATGGAGTGCAACACAGTAATGTTATTCCAACCGTTTTCCAAGTAAAACTGAACAAATATACAGTGTGTACATAAAGTAAGGAAAAAATTCATTATCTAGGACATGTGTATAATCATTTTTAATGGCGCATTTTTTTTCCATACAAACTTAATATACAAGGTGGCTCATGTAGTAGATATGTCATTATCGACGATTTTTTTAAATGGGAACCCCTATATTTTAGTTCAGATCTGTAATCTACAAGAACAGCTGATTTCAAAAACATAACACACTTAGGGCCTAAAATTCATAGTTTCGTTACTACAGGGTAAAACAAATAATTTTATTTAAGATATTTTTTTTGGCTTGGGAGGCATCAATTAATTACGTGAGGCGTTTTTAGCCATTTTTCAACCCCCCTTCCCTCAATAAAAGATTTCGTGACATTTGGCTCAATCCCTTCCGCCATCACCCAATTTTACCTGAAAGCCTTACGTAATTAATGGACGCACCATCATTTGCTGTTACTTATGTTTTTTCTCGAGTAGGCTTATTTGCTGTTATGTAACTATGGTATTTAGATAATGTCATTGTCATTACATTGTATTTTTCTAGTAAGTTTATTAGAAGTAATAAATTTTATTTTAAAACATATTGAGTTACTATGCGTTTATCTTTAACACAAAGAATAGAAATTCGTATGATGATTGGATATGGTGATAGGATCCGTACTCAACAAGAAGTTTGCATTTTGTTTAACACTAAGTATCCAGCAAGACCAATTACTAGATCAACTGTGAGTAAACTTAAAATAAAATTTCGGGAAACGGGTTCAGTGGAAGATATTCCCAAAAAAGGCCGTCCAACTATTCCGGATGATAAGAAATTAGATATTTTATTGGCTATGGAAGAAGATCCCACAACAGCGTCCGCCAGATTAGCATTGATCATGGGGCGGCTGCTATGACCGTTCATAACCTATTGACGGTAGAAAAATGGCACCCGTTTAAAATCCGATTGGTTCATGAGTTGAATGAAGATGATCCAGATCGTAGGATGGAGTTTTGTCAAATATTAATGGAAAAATGTAACTTAGATCCTTTGTTTGTTGAAAATATCCTATTTTCGGATGAATCTACCTTTAAATTAAATGGAGAAGTGAACCGGCAAAACTGTAGATACTGGGCAAAAGAAAATCCCAGGTGGATGCGTGAGCACCATACTCAATATCCTCAAAAAATTAATGTTTGGGTTGGTATTGTGAAAAACAAAATTATTGGGCCATATTTTTTTTACAACAATGTAAACAGGCTAAATTATCTTCATTTTCTTCAGAACTTTCTTATCCCTACGCTAGTTAACTTATACCCTAGTAGAAATAATCCAGGAATTCTAGATGAAAATTTGTGGTACCAACAAGACGGCGCACCTCCACATTATGCAGCAGTAGTGCGCCATTACATAAACCAAGTTTTTCCGAACAAGTGGATTGGAAGACGTGGGCCTGTTGAATGGCCGCCTACACCTACACCTACACCACAGGACTTTTTCTTGTGGGGTCACCTGAAAAATGTTGTTTATAAAGTCAGACCTGCCAATATTGAAGATTTAAAAAATCGAATAACAACAGAATGCAGGAACATTTCAGAAGAAACCATAAGAAAAGTCCAACAAGAATTTATTGATCGCTTGGGGTACTGTCAGGCAGCAGAAGGAGGACAATTTCAACACTTAATTAAATAGCTTATTTAATTTTTTTACATTTTTTTAAATTAAAAATATCTTAAATAAAATTATTTGTTTTACCCTGTAGTAACGAAACTATGAATTTTAGGCCCCCAAGTGTGTTATGTTTTTGAAATCAGTTGTTCTTGGAGATTACAGATCTGAACTAAAATATAGGGGTTCCCATTGAAAAAAATCGTCGATAATGTCATATCTACTACATGAGCCACCTTGTATATTAAGTTTGTATGGGAAAAAATGCGCCATTAAAAATGATTATACACGTGTCCGAGGATTTTTCCGAAATATTTTTAGATTCCTAGATAATGAATTTGTTCCTTACTTTATGTACACACTGTATATACGTCTCTTCCAAGAATTGAAACGACTCAAACCAGGACTGCGACCGAGGACGAGGATGATAGACTTTGAGAGATCGGCTATCAATGCCATCCAGAAAGAATTCCCAGATGTGGGTATACGTGGTTGCTTCTTCCATTTTACCCAGTGTATTTGGAAAGACATTCAACGTTCAGGATTACAAGCCCGGTATAGTCAAAATTCTGATTTCGCTTTACAATTGAGGAAATTGGCAGCGCTATCTTTTGTTCCAAGTGATAACGTTGTAACTGTATTTGAAGAACTGCTCGATAGTTCTTTCTATAGAGAACATGAGGAAGTCCTGCTGCCTGTCATCAGTTATTTCGAGGATACATGGATAGGGCGTTGCGATAGAAGAGGACAGCGAAGACCGCCTTTGTTTGCAGTTAGTCTATGGAATTGTTTCCGATTAGTAGACGAAGATATACCCCGGACGAACAACTCAGTGAAGGATGGCATAATAGTTTTTCTTCTGTGCTTGGTGCGGCACATCCTAGTATATGGAAGTTGATTAATGCCTTAAAGAAGAAATAAAGTTTGAACCATCTGAAAGTAGAATAATTGATAGCAGGTTATCACGCACCAAGTAAGAGGGTTTACAAAGACACGGCAAGAAGAATAAAATAGATCGTTTCCGAGTACGAAAACCGACCGATATTAGAATATTTACGAGGGATTGCGTATAATTTCCAGTTGCAAATATAGTATTATGTATTAATCCTAATTTGTATGTATATTTCTGTAAATTTACTAACATAAAATTATAATCCTAGCCTTTTTTTATGTGCCAAGATACAATTTATTTGAAATTATGAATGCGTATGATTTCCAATTGCGGGATAGTTCAGGTTACTCAATTTCAGGTCAATCAATTTGCGTCCAAATAACGTGCGTCCAAATGTCATGCGTCCAATTAACCCTGCGTCCATTTGTCGTACTCGTCCTTTTAACGCGCGTCCAGATTTCCGCGTCTTTTTGACGCACGCCCAAATTTCCGCGTCCTTTTGTCGTAGATCCGGCAGCAGTTTTCTCTATAAAGTTTAACATTACAGAACCGGATACTGGGAATATTGCTATATTGCTCCATCCTTTCATAAGCAATAAAACAAAAATATTCATGATCAAACACAAGAATTGTCTCTATAACAGCAAAAGTTTATTATTTGATTCGGTTATACTTCTCTCCGTGGATGTACACTATTTTCTAAAATGGTAACTGTGAAATATAAACTTTACTAATTGTGTTATACATGATACATGTAGTATTTAAAACTTACCAAGGAACAAAAAATAAGCAAACATTATGAAACAAAAGTTCGAAACATTTATGGAAAATTTTTAAATTAAATTTGTGAAAAATATTGTTGAAAGCCAATGGCTTGCGAAAGATAAAGCAGGCACATTTTATTACTTTCACAAAACAGCTTTTCCCGAGATTAATAAAAGTACGGGTTCAGTAAGATGTTTGACGCGACACTTTTTAGTTTCTATTAAATTTTTCCCATTTATTTCTTGAATTTCTGGTGCTTTAATTAGATTTTGCACTTATTATCTAAATAAATATTATTAAATTAAAAATAGCTATTTCTGATTTCATTAATCGAAGTTTGGCCAAACGGCGACCACTGAAATATCACAAATCAGAAAGACAATTGAGCAACCAAGTAAAGTTAGGCAAATTCACAATATTTTTAACAAAAGAATATGCAGTTTTATTGTATACTCTTGATTTTGGGACACCTTGTATAGAATATCGCCCCACTTTATCAAGAATAATTTGGATCTGGGACATTTATGTTTTGAAATGTATTTGTTAGGAAAAAGATATTTAATTATAACCTATGCCTAGTAGTGCCTTCCAAGAAATCGGGGGCCAAAAGTAAAAGTAATTATAACTTTTTTTAGGCGGAGACTTTGCCCCTGAAAAAGAATTGGACATGATGTCACCTGGATTAATTACTTACTAACCCCTAATAATTCTACTAAAAGAGATGTGAATACAATAATATTTTTTAAATAATAACCTAAAAAACATAAATTTCAGTACAGGTAAGTAAGTGAAATTACGTCAATTTTTGAAATGGAATTTCTTGGTACTTCTACTCAAGAAATAATAATGTTATTAATATTTAGTTAGAGATTTAAATGATCTTTAAAATGATATTCCCTTTAAGATTTCGAAGGTAACATCTGACCCTTCCAGTGAATTAAACCACGAAGTCTGCAAATATTCTGTTAAATAGTCCCCTTCACAATAAAAGTGACGTCCCTATTCGTATTATTATTTACTGGAACATAATTTTAACACTCGTAAGTAGTGGCATAGCTATATAAATGGGGGCCCTTTTAAAGGGATGTATCCCGTTGAGCACCAAATTTCCGTTACATTCCCGCGGGAACTTGACGGGAATGTCACGGGAATCCAACGGGTTCCCATTTTCCCATAAGGTTCCTAATATCTCAAAACCGGGAATTCCATTCAATATTACGGGAACCGAACAAGAGTCGAAGGGGAATCGAACGGGAATTTCGGGGATATTGATTTTTTCGGTGTTCAAGTTCGCTGTAATTTGGTGCTGTACGAGATTCGAGGTATGGATACAGAGACGTATGAAAAAAAAAATTATCTATGTTAATTATGCTGATGGTACAATACGGAAATGAAAAAGAGTCCAGTAGGGTTATGATTTATGATAAGTAACTAATCTGCTTTCCTAGTCTAAGCACTAATCAGACAGGCGATCAGGATCAGCTGAGATTTTTACAGAGAATGGTCATAAAAACGTACAAACCTTGCTCCCCTTGTGCATCGGCAACAAACAGTGTAAAATTAACGCATGCCCACAAAATCGATCCCCATAATTTCGTGACGGTTCTAGAACGATACAAAAATAGGGTGTTGGAACAAACCTAATATATGCATGTCCGTGATGGCGCGCAAATTTGAAATTGAGAACATAAGAAACGTAAAAATATAAAAGGTAGATAGCGAATATGAAAAACTGAAAAATCAGCTTTTTCACTAAAAACTTTTATTTGATCGTTTCAATTCTACAAAAAGTCAACACAGCAATTTACAAAAAAATTTTTTTTCGTTCACCACTTTTGGGGGCCCCCTGATGACAATCTAACCGGCCAGACCGACGGTAGTTACGCCACTGCTTGTAAGTAACGTAGCAGTGGAGATATTTGTGCCTCGGAAACTCGAAGTGAAATTAAGGACACAAGCATTGAAACTTTCACTAGGAACGATATGGTTAGAATGAGACAAAATATTCATAATGCTAGTAATTCCGCGCTAAATAAACTTTCTAAAAATATTTCCAAATTCCAGGGTGCAGTTGAATCGTCCCATATTCCTACAAATCAAAATGAACGTTTTTCTGCTTAAAATATCACGAAAAATTAAACTTCTATCATGCTATTTCGCCTTCATACACAAAAGCATTTACAAAGCGTTTCCGGAAGTTGTTGTTCGCAGTTGTAAGTTTCACTTAGAGCAGTCACGATGTAGCAAAATTCAACAATTAGGCTTATCTCCAAAATATTAAAAGAAAGAAGATAATTAAACATAAATTTGTAAGTTATTAATATTTTTGGACTAGCAGTTCTTCATTTTTGTTATTGAGTTCGCAGAAATCAAGGAGGAAAATGAAATACTCAATTTTATTTGACGAAGCTACATTGTTAGCGAAACATATAGAGGAACTGTACCAAGTTTTACTATTTTCCATAATATTGTCACGAAAATAGGGTATTTTCCTAAATTATTATTTGTTTCATAATTATTATTTTATCTACCTGAAATCTAGTCCAAGTTTATTTTGCAAAGTGCATATAAACATAGGTTTCTTTAATTTATACTGGTCTAATTAAATAATAGGACGATCAGTATAAGTATCGTTTTGTATGAATGTCCGCATCCTCAAACTCGGTCATAAAGTCTTCCTTAATGTCGCACCAGCCTTTTTGTTGATTAGCTTGGTTCCCAAAATACATTCTGTACCATAAGTTAGCTCCACCTTCTAGGTATGATCCGAAATAAGTTATTTTTAGGGTGTTGTCCCATCCATTTGCAATTGCTGTGCGTTCATAGTTATTAATAAAATTGCTTGCCGACCCTTTACTAGGGTGGAAGGTTTGTGGGCTGATAAATGTTGGTACTGCAGGTGCCTTGTTTGCATTTAAAGCGTCAGCAATTGTGACGTTCATCGTGGACTGTATTGGGGGTTGATTTCCAATTCCTTTCTGGACCGTCCCGGTTCCTGGGGGTCTTGCGTTTCCTACCGTGTCCATCTCTTGGTTTGGGGGTGCGTCACTGCTACCCTCTGGCGAATTTTCCTCCACTTGTTGGCTTTCTTGCTCTTGTAGATTTTTATTTGTATTTGGAACTGGCGTGTCTATGTGGCGGTAGGGGATTTGCTGTAGGACAGTTCTAGGTGTCTGGGGGGCCTTTAGTAGGGTGGTTTCTAGTATTGATTCCTGTGCGCTTTCGCTTGACTCGGCGTCTTTATCGATCGTCTTATTAGCGTTTTCCGTGTTTGGTGCTGACTCGCTACGTGTGAAAAGGACTTTTGACTGGGATCTGGTTACTCTTCTATCAGTTGATCCTCCAGTCGAATGTGGCCTTTCTTTCCTGCTTTCCCTTGCGAGGGGGTGCTGTGTGGGTTCGGAGTCCTAGATGGGCTACGCGTTAGTTTTGGGGCTCTTCTGAACACGTCTTGCTCATCCACTATAGGTGAATCGAAATTTGTTTCTATTGGCGGGGCTCTTGTACTGCTTAGTTTAGGGGTAAAAGGTGTCGATGGGGTGATATTAAGGTCAAATTTTTTAAAACCTTCTGACATGCTCTTCTGACATGTCTTCGGTCAGCACTAACAGTTTTACGAACCGAAATTATTAAAATGTTAACGATACGTCGAATACGTACTAGGGCTAAATCTTGAAAGAAAAAAAATATATGTACTAGGTACACTTTTCGCAATAGGTACACTTTTCGCAATCATATACAAATATATACACAAAAACACAAAAAAAAAATTTAACTATTTCTCTGTCTGATTTTAAGATAAAATATTAAGAATGCAAAACTCTTGTATTAGATTCTGCCGTTCAATGGCTTTTCTCCTGATTTCTAACCAGGATTTTACAAAAATCTATTTGCCCTGTGTGTGCCTTTCACTGTACCTCCCAGTAAAAAAAATCTCTTTAGATTATGAATTGGGAATTACCATTGAAATTACTGAAATTACAACATAAATAAGCCTCTATGCCGGTCTGTACTTCCAAAAATAACCTCTTCCCTTCGCGGTATAACTCCCACGACCCCAAACAAATGAAAAAGTTTGAAAATTTGAAGGGAGACAACTGTTGCTACCTAGGCGGTTTGGCGCCTCCACCATGTCACACTCGATTGGTGGTGTCTACTCGACAATATATAAATCCTCACGCCTTTGTCCTGTCACGCGGCAGGATTCGCCCTGTGCTGAGGGGTACAGGATCCCCGCGCTAGCTCGCCCTGTGGAACTAGTTCCACAGTAACGTGCAACAGTTTGCCACTAGTAAATGTTCTCTAACCTGAAAAGGGGATGGGGTGTCTTTGCAAATAAAAGAGAGAGATTTTAAAAGGAACACCAGACACAAAGTATTTATTTACGTTTAGATTACTCTTTGGTACAATACGGGAGTACTATTGTAACGCACACAGAGGGGCGAGTTGGCCGCTGCCAAACCCGCTTAACTTTTAATAAAGATTACAATGGTTAATACTTACATAAGAACCCACATGACTGGGGCGAGGACTCTGCTTCGGGAGTTGGCCACCTCACAAAAAAAACAACTGATCGAACACCCAAACAAAAATGACAAAAAATAAAACACAGCCCTGGTACCTCACTAGCGGGCCTCGACCGCCTCGCGTCGTGACCAACGCAAAAAGCCCCAACCTTTTTCTTTTTTGGTTGAACGTCCCCATACGTCCTACTTTATTTCTATTTTTCGAAACTGCGGACTACATTTAATTAACGGATATTATAATTATACTTCGATGTCGCCATCGTAAAATGCTGATGCTTAATCAATGTAAAACGAATTTAAACAATTTTGCCGTAATTGAAACGAAAACCAAAATGTTTCGCCTTGCTCATGTAGCGCCCTTGACAATAGCAAGTCGACAAGCTTGGAATGGTCCCATTTTCTTACTAAGATCGACAGTTTTGGTTGGGTCATATTAAGCCCTTAAGACTGCCACACTAGACGACAGCCTGAAAGCTGCACCCTACGAGATTTCCATATAGATATTTATACGTAATGTAAGTATAATAAAAGAATAAGGTTGCAAAATAGTGATATATATTGATGTACGAATTGTCCCTGTTTTTATTAATATAAGTGTTACTTTTGAAGACTTGTCTACCTTTCATTATGCACGCAACCCCTCAGCGTGCCATTTGGTGAATGCGCCGTTTTGAAACGCGTACGGTGTGATAATATTTTACATTACCGATTTATTATAATTTGTCAAAGTAAAGTAGAAATTCTCATGTATTTGAAACATCGTCTTAAATATCATTGCCTTTTAATAAAGAAAGATTTATAAATTGAAATAGTTAATTTGGTTGAATATCCAGTACATTCGTAAAATCGTTAACAATTCCCAATGCTGTATAAAAATTCTTTTCAATTTATAAACTGACTTTTGGTCGGGTAAGAGTTTCATAACGTAAAAAAAAAATTGTATTTAACCTACAATTTAAACACACTTTCACTCAAGTTAATGATATTTTTAATATTATCGGGGTAATAAATTGAACTACTTTTGAATGTAAAAAATTAGCACACCTATTTAATAGGTGTAAATAAATCTAAACAAAGAAGAAAACGTGAAAAAGTTAAATTGTTTACGTTAATATAATATGTAAAATGTTCAAAAACCTCGTAATATATGTAAAAGTAAAATAATGGTTTAAACATAATTATTGACAACTAAACAAAAAAATTCCCCTTCAATTTTTTTGAATCACTGCCTGTGTATATAGGTCAAGTAACTTCTTTGTTTTGCTAATTTAGGCATTATTCTCTTCACTAGAATATGGCCCATTGAAACCACATCAATATGCAAGAAGCAAGGACACTTCACCTAAACTGTATTTTTTAATGCAAGATTACATTTTATCAAAAATTAGGGAAACCATTACGAACTCCGATATACACAACGATTTAACTCGAAATAAATCAGATTATCTATCGAAAGCACAGTGGCTGTTTAAATAAGGGAATGGAATATTGTTCCGTAAAATATTTAAAGGATGTTCAGAAAATGTTTATATTAAATTTGTAAAAACCATCGATGGAAGCAAATGGCCTAAAAATGATAAAGCAGGCATGGTTCATTACTTATGCCTTTTACAAAAGAGCTTGCTTGAAAATTAATGAAGTTAGAGGTCGAGAACAAATTATTAATGTTTAAGATTTTTAAAAATTTCATTGAAATTTACGTTCTCTCTTCCTAAGGAAATGAGATTTGTAATATATATTTATATTATGATCTACAGGATAATAACTTTGTTGCTTCTATGAGTTATATAATAATATCCCTTTCCCAACTAGTGATATAACATTTCGAATGGAGCTATATTGATTTCACAACAATTTAAAGTTTTAACATAGAAATTAATTTATTCTAAAAAGTTAACCCGGTATATTGTGAGACTATAATAACTTTAACTTTACCAGTAATATATCAAAAATACTAATTCGCGGGTTTAACGCACTTTTTCTTTTTTTTTCATGATCAAACACAAGCACTATAGGAAAAATCGTTTAAGGCACTCTGTGAGTTATGCGTGTGCGAAAAGCGATTCACGTTGGTTTTGAATCGTTGGAGGTTATATTCGTTGGGAAAAACGATCTCGGAAAGGTCGTTCCATCAGGATGAAGTCCTTCAGATGAAATAATTCTTAAGTAATGAAGTTCGAGGAATACTAAGCTTAACCACATATGAATGGGCGGCAGTGGTTCGTC
Source organism: Barypeithes pellucidus (assembly GCA_963991005.1). NCBI lineage: Eukaryota > Metazoa > Arthropoda > Insecta > Coleoptera > Curculionidae > Barypeithes > Barypeithes pellucidus. The sequence goes on from OZ022560.1 coordinate 42,320,207, forward strand.
GTGTATTTCTGCTATTCGCCGCTCTGGGCGGAATTAAGAGGGCAAGGTCAGCAGAGCACTTTCCTTGGAAATATCTGTAAAAGAGAGTCAAATCCCCAACCTATCTTCGATGTTCTAGGCGGTCGAGGTTCTTCGTCAGCTCGTGATCTCCGATCAGACGAATGGCCCTCCTCCATTCGATAGAATTCAGTAGCCGAAGGGTACGTTTGGGTGCAGAGCTCCAGACTTGAGAGCAGTACACTAATGATGGTCGAATCTGGGCTTTGTATATTATCAAAAGTTGTTGAGGTGCATACAACTTTTTGGTTCGGAAGAGTACACCAAGTTTCTGAGAAGCTATTTTTTTCGATTGCCACAACATTGTTATGCCATGACATATTTCCTCCCAGATTGACGCCCAGCAAATTAATAGATGAAGCGGGTCCTGCCATAACTATACCAGGTTCTGTAAAGTTAACCTTCTTGGAGAAAACTATGGGCCAGGAAGACGATAACAGCTGTTATGCTCGTTTTGGAGCTAAATTTGCAATGAAATACTGTGTGTCCTATTAAAAAAGTACAACTTATGTTATCACACTTTTTTGGGAAGTATATGGAAAGATATTTTCCTGAAATACAATTTATGACACAGTATGTCATATGAATGGAATTTCTAACATAATTTATATATAATTCAATAGGATCAATAGAAACCTGACGAACTATTGTACGACCCTATGTGGGCCAAAATTTATTTTTGCGCACACAAAAAATAGTTTTAGTTGGGGGGGGGGGGGGAGTTTCTGGCTGGTTTTATACATATATATATGTTAATGGAGGGATAGTCTCTTATTACGTATAAAAAGCCAACACATAATATTAATATTTAGCCACGCCCGTGTACCGCATTTTACTTTACTGCTGCGCGTCCTGCCACTTAAGCGGTGAGTGCATCCACTTATATCAAGAAAAAATAATGCGCGATGCGCAGGTCAGTTTCGTTCTAGAGCTTATTAAGTTTGACCTATATTATTCTTTAAATAGCAATGCTGTGACAAGGGTTTCATTTAAAAACATTGGCGTTATGATTTTTATTAAATCCTTTATCAAATTTTTGTGAACATGTCTAGAAAAATTTTACATACTCGTACTTGTAACAGGTTTTATTTGTTTGGCAATGTAGATGATCTCGGTTCGGAATGTCTGCTTTTTCTTCCAAATGTTCGTATTGAAGTAAAAGGTTACGGAAGCAAGGAACTTGCTAAGATTATGACAGAAAAACTATATATCGCAGCATTATATGGCAACGTGCCTTATTTCCAACCCTTACTTATAGTATACATGATTTTGTCATATTATGATAAGTACAAAAACTCGTTAAACCTATTACAAATCAAGATACATCTTTTTATCAGCAAACCTGGAAAAATTTAAGTTCGATTCACAAAAATTGTTTGATATTTCTACTTGCAAATGTTCAAGGAAATAAAAATACCAGAAGCAGAGTGACCTTTTATACTAGATGAAGAAATGAACGAAAAATGTGCATCGACCCTGTAGATAAAACTGCCATGGAAAAACTTAAGGAAAAAATTAAGAAGGAAGAAAAAAGACTTGGGGCTTGTAGTATATATGAGTCATTGCCAAGTACCAGCGTACTATCATGAAACACAAACAGTGCAAATGTGTCTGGATTTTAATTAGATTCAGATAGTGATGTTTATAGTACAAGTGATGATGATTTTAAATGGTCTGCTCCTTGGAAAACGCAGAAAGTATTAAAATCTCCAAGAAAATAAAACTCAAATTATTCTCTTGATACATACAGATATGTATATATTCAGCTAAGGCTGCAGATTTGACTGGAAGAATTTTTAGCCGGAACGTAACCCAAATATACCTAATTGGCTATGATTTAATAATGGCAAAACAAAAACAAAGTTTTGAAAATAAGAAGCCGTACTACAGCACAAATCTAAACTAATGCATATAAGAAATTGGTAGGAGAGTGGAACTCGAGATACCCAAAACTCACCATGGGAGGTGCCATACATCGATGAAATGAAAGAGTATAAAAATTTAAAACAAAAATTAGAACAGGAGGAAATCTTGGACTGCACACATACTGCACAACTACGGAAAAAATCACCTAGCAAATACTGAAGAAATTAATGAATAGCTTCAAGCCACATATGTCTTCTGAATATAAACTCACGCAAGGAAATAAATTACTTGGACCATGTTAGGGTAACTTGGGAGAGAAGACACACAACAAACATAATTATACAATGCAAGAGATGCTGCCAGTGGGGGCATGCTAAGATTAATTGCTATCATCATCAAAAATACATGAATAGTGCAGGCAGTAGGGCAAATACCGCCACCGTGACCCAAAACAATCCCCAAGACCGAAGGACACACTATGATTTTGCCGCCACTCAGGACACTCTTCCAAAATGAGACCGCCCGTCCTCCAATAAAAACACTTGCAGCAAGCAGTCAAAATCAGGTTAGTGCTCTTTTTGATGCAATTGGAAACTTTAAGTCTACATGGGACACTAATGATCTTTTCAAGTTTTCAAATCACTTTGATGAAATAAAAAATAAATACACTCATAAATTTCAAAGAGATTGAGTTTGTTGCGAACGATACAGCAAAGTATAACATATAAAAACCTGAAAATCTTATTTTGGAATGCCAACGGCATACGAATAAAATAGGGGAACTTATTTACTTCTAATAGGAACATAGAGTCGACCTTTTGATAATTACTGAAACAAAACTAGCTAATAACAACATATTCAAGCTTAGAAATTATTGTGTATACCGAAACGACAGAAATATTCGAGAAGGGGGCGTGGCTCTATTAATTAAACAAAATATACCGCATACACGAATGCCCAATGTGATATCTTAAATTAAAACGATATCAATTAAATTAAAAAACGGTACACCAACCTCAAGATGACAAATGCGGACTTGAATAACATTTTTTCACAGGGTAACAAAGTGATCCTGCTCAAAACAACCGCAGGGAAAATTTCATAAATTACTATACCACGGAAAATGACATACAAATTCTCGCTCCGCGTATGCCCTCGCGCTCTCCAGCAAATAAAATTACGCCATCCTACATCGATATCGTATTAAATAAAAATATCCTTGATCTCCCGAATTTAGTAGTTCTCAATGAGTTGTCGTCAGATGACCTCCCCCTCATGCTAGATTGGAAAATCGATGCAGAGAGGGGGGGGGGGCTCCCCCGCTACAGTGGTCACAGAAAAATGCAAATTGTAGACTATTCAAAGAAACTGTAAATAATAAAATACAAATAAATAACAATATATCTACCTCGGTAGAGCTAGAAATCGAAATCAAAAACTCACTGATATCCTCCAATATGCAAGAAATATAGTTGCAACACAAGTGCGATCACAGCAGGTTGATGATCAGCTGCCAGTGGAGATCAGGGATCTAATAAATTTTAAAAACAAAATTCGAAAAAGATGACAAAAATACCACAGATTACTGGATGGTGTGGTGGTGAGAGAACTACAAAAAAAAACAATTAGAGTCAAAATAAATCAACACAAAAATAACTTCTGATCAAAACAACTCTTTGTGGAAATTGGCCGGTATATTAAATAATAAATTCAATAAAAAAAATTTCCTACAATCGGGAAATCCGCAAAGTAATTTGAAAAGCCAACCTAACACAACCCCTGAGCAGGATTACATTACACAAATTGTAAACAATACAGTGAGGCAAAAATATTCCATCCCTCCTCCCGTCCTAACCAAACTGCCAGAACTTCCCTTAAACACAGCGCCTGGGGATGATGTTTGCCCAATATTATAATAAAAAACCTACCGCGAGAATGATGTGCATGATGATCCTCCAGCATTTTCATCACAATGGAAAAAGGCCATTGTGATTCCCGTCCTCAAGCCGAGTAAACCACCTTCAAATCCTGACTTCTACCGACCCATATCCTTACTAAATACACACAAATTTGATATTTTTCAACTAGAAACACACATACTAGATGAGCAAATGCCGAGTATTTAAAATAAACAAAAGAACACAGTCCTATGTGTCATAATAATAAAATCTTCTAATTCTGTCAGAGCATTCAGGTTCTGTAAGTTGTTTTAAAATTTCTAATTAATAGTGAAAAATCAGTTTGTCCTAATTATGGCAGAGCATGTGAACTTTGAGAAGTATGACATGCTCGTTTGTTATATCCAATATAACGAAAATGCAGATGGAGCATTAGAAGTGTATTTGAATAGGTGAATATAATCCCTTATGTAGTAATTCTATGAAATTTATAAATTTTCTTAAATTATTTGTAGGTATCCCGAAAGACGACAAACGGATAAACGATTTTTTTCAAGAATAAAATCAAATTTAATTGAACACGGTTCATTAACTAAACCTCGTCCTAAAATCTACCACAAGGATGAAATAAATATGTTAGCTTTAATTGAAACAAATTCAAGTAGTTCTTGCAGAAACGTTGTAGGTTCGGTCCGAATAATTAAATCAAGAGTGCAAACAATCCTAAAAAAACACAATTTTAAGCGATATAAATTCCACCGTGTTCAAAACTTACATCCTGGTGATGCACAGCGTCGTATAGAGTTTTGCAATTGGTATTTACAAAATCTGAACAGGAAAAACAATTTTGAAAAAACCGTTATATTGTCTGATGAGGCTCATTTTACCAGTGCTGGCATATTTAATCGATATAATACGATGTTTTGGTCTCAGGAAAATCAGCATGTACTATTTCCAATCGAACGGCAAGGCAGATTTGGCGTTAGCGTTTCATGCTTTATACTGAATAGCAAAATAGTTTATAATATATTTGAAGGAAGCCTTAATGCAAATAAATATTTTAAATTCTGGAAAACGTTGTGCCAGAAATAATAGAAGATGTGCCCTTAGCTGGTCTCAATACCTTGCAGCTTCAACAGGATGGAGCGCCCGCTCACAATGCCCAAATTATAAGGTCTTACCTAGATAATAACTTCCCAGGTCGCTGGATTGGAACTAATGGACCTGCAAGATGGTCAACAAGGTCACCCGACTTGTCGGTTTTGGATTTCTTCTTATGGGGATACCTTGAAAATAAAATTTATTCCATTCAGTACCAAACAATGGCAGATTTAAGAATTGCCATTGACAGAGCTTTTAGGGAGTTACAAGCGCGGCCGTTTATTATTTTTAATTCATTAAGGCGAATAAGAACCACGTGTGAAACATGTCTAAGGCATAATGGAGAACAATTTGAGCAATATTTATGAGGGAGTTCAATAAATTTTCAATGTTTGTGTCTAATATTTAATCACACCAGTATTTTTTTAATATCCGTCATGGCCTACTAAAAAAAAATGGTATATCACCCCGTATATCAAAAACAAGGCGGCCTAGAAAAATTCTGATTAAGTAGCATAGTGATGTGAAATCGCATCCTTCTATATTTACTAATATCGAAGATACCCCGTAAAACTACCCCACAAATGGACACCCTGTACAGTCCCATTAGAAAGAAACATTAGCTTTGTCATCATATTATTTAACGACACATGTGTATACAACGCGTATGGTAGAAATTTTAACAAATAGGAAACTTTTTACATCAAAATACCGTTTTGAAGCTCTTACTAGAATTATATTCTCTCTTTTAACATGCTGGCGAAATACAGCCAGCTATGAGATATAATTTTGTCATTTTATTTTATTATTATTTTATTTATTATTATTTTTATTGGCTGAATACTAAGTTTCCAACTAGATGAATATGACGTGGTACGCATAGAGATAGATAATTCACAAATTGACCTGCGAGAGCATCTGATTTGACGTTCCTAGGGGGTAGATTAAAAAAATTGTTTACCGACATAGACCCGTAAGTGCTGAAATTCTACAAAACAGAATTATGCACGTCTCCAATGGATTGCCAGGGGCAGAAATAGGAAGAACAAAAAAAAATATGTAACGATGTATAGCAAATGATGGTGGATCTGCAGAAATTTGACAGTTGTTTTATACAGTTAGGTCTTTTTTTTACGTTATGTATTTAATTTCTTAGGTAATCTAACTCATTGTTTTAATGTTTGGATTGAAATAAAAAAAAATCGTTTTATAAAATGTTAATATACAGGGTTATTCACGTTATTCGAGACGACATAGTATAGCTAAGCTATTTGTTTTGGATAAAAACAAAGGTGGATAGGGGCCTATTTGAGATACATTTTAAAATTATTTTCATAATGTACAGGTTGTCCCAAAAACACGAAACGTATCAAAGTTGCATTCTTTTAAATGGAATGCCCAGAATATTATTTCATTTTCGGTTCCTACGATCAAAATAAATATTACGTTCATTAAGGTTTACCGTACTTAAACCTTACGGTTTGTGAAATATTTCATATTTTGTCAAAATGTTGTAACAATTTTAATGATTAAATTCTCAACATGTATTTTGTTTCTTAAACCCAATTTCTCAGTGCACTCTACTCACTGATCAAGTTTTGTGTATCAGTTATGAAAAATTCACTAACTTATACACGGTGTCCAAAAAGTATTACTAAATAATTACAAGTTTGAAATGGTAATAACTTGCTTAATTTAAATATAACACCCTGTATTTTATGTCATGCAGATGTAGAATTCAATTGTCTATCAAAAAGTATTAACCTCTCCTATAGCTAATTACTCGCATTTTCATGAAAAATGCAAATATTCACAAAGCAGGCAAATTATAATCAATTTAATATTAATCAAGTCGCCTATGACATTTTGACAGATCAGATCTAGATTCTAGAGAAACAGAGGATTTACAGTAAATGTCAGTTATTTCTAAAAGAATTTCGCTGCAAATCGTCATTTAGTTATAATAGTGGTAGTTTGTGTTTTTTAATTTTATTAGTTACTTAAAATGATAAGTTATCCAAAAGAAGAACGAATTGATATGATTTTTATTCTTGGAGAATGTCTGCAAAACTGCTTACTTGCTTCCCGAGTTTACGCTCAAAAATTTCCTAACAGAAACTATCCAAATAGAGAGGTTTTCGAAAGATTGTTGACTCAATTTAAACAAACTGGGAGTGTTCAGTATAAAAAACCCACTAAAAGGAAACTTGTGACAGGAAACGAAGAAAATAAATTTGCTGTAATTGGTTCTGTAATCGAAAATCCTCATATCGGCCAAAACCAAATAGCGCAAAAGATCAACATTAGCCAAGCAAGTGTCTCACGGATTCTTCAGAAACATAGTTTCCATCTCTATAAAATTCAGGGTCACCAAGAACTTTCTGCAAACGATTTTGATAAACGAGTGGAATTTTGTATGTGGGTGTTAGACAAAGTGGCACATAATGAAAACTTTTTTAATTTTATTATGTTTAGTGATGAATATACATTTCATAATAATGGATCTGTGAATAGACATAATTTTCATTATTATTCTGGTTCCAAGAGTGACCTTTTTCTATAAAAATAAAGAAGTTTTCTATTTCTTACACTTTCCACCACACATGCTTTATAATATATAATATATATATTATATACTGAAATAATCTCAACTTATTTGGGCATCGCATAGATAATACAGCGTGAAGTATTCGAGGCTTCTCTGGTGATAGGTGTGTACACCTACCCTGTACTGACGAGAACAAAAGAGTTCGAAACCGGTCTGCAGATGGTTACATCCTAGCAATGGAAAAGGCTTCCTTTCCTTGGTAGTACCATTCAATCTGAAATAGTATTTTAAATGCTACTGTGTAGACTAAATACTGTATAAAATAATAATTTTTCCATACATTGGTATTTGATATTAATACCACCTGAAAAGTATAGACTTTTTACTTTTGACATAGATAAATATTTCCAATTTCTATATAGCTGATTGAAAAATGGTTATTTAATTAAAAAGGTAGACACAATATTTTTTATATTTGCTATGATAAAAGGTCAAACGCGGTCAAACGCTAAAAATTAGGTTGAAGTGGATAAGGGGAGAAAGCGAGGAGAAAGATAAACTTGATAACTCTCATCTGTTTTCTTAAAGCTACAATTACTACTCAGGAAATGAATTGAAATAATATTTTCTTTTCAAACGATATTAAATATTGGCTTTTTAAATAAGATTTTCATACTGAAGCTTCATTCATTGTTCGTTTTGTAATTATTCGTTACTTATAACTTAGAAAATTATAATAAGTTACTAAACCTTGGCGAGACAAAAAATAAAGTTGAAGATAAATACGATAATTAATATTTCTGTAGTAAGGAATTAAATAATAGTTAATTAAACCAATTCGCCGTATCTTTATGTTTTTTTTTTCATCCATACCCAAAATGAAAAATAATTTCAAATTGTAAAGAAGTTTTAAGAACTATAATCTACTAACGAGAACATCGTAATTGTTGGAGAAGATATTAACCAATGGAAGCAGAAGTGTCACTTGATATGGGAAATGGAAGAAACTATGTCGGAAATAAAGTAATTATAAATTAGTGAACCACAAGTAACGAAAAAGAGGTATTGTATTATACTATTATGGTAATCACATTCCATTTATTCGATAAGCAATGGCTTTGGCTTTTGAACTAGATGAGTTTCAGATGCTCAACATTTATTTGTCTATTACAGCCAAACAATTTTCTAATGCTCAAAAACACTCTGTAATCACTCCCATTCATATAACTGGCGACAGGGGTGAGCTCAGAAACTATAGGCCGATTAGTCTAATTAATGTGGTGGCAAAATTTTTTGAAACTATACTGTTTAACGACTTGACTAACTTCTTAGTATCTAAATCTTCCAAATGTAAACATGGATTTGTAACTAATAAGTCCTCGGTAACAAATCTTACTATATTATCAGAAGCTATAGCGGAAGCAATATCGAGCGAAAAGCAGTTGAACATAATTTATACGGATTGTGAGAAGGCATTTGATAAGATCAATCATAGATTGTTGTTGGACGCAAGTTTGGCATATCTGAAGGTGCGTATTATTTTCTGGGGTCATACTTGTCTCATAGGGTACAGCCCGTAAGAGTTGGTATGTAGATGTCAGATAAAATTCACGTCACCTCTGGAGTGCCTCAGGGTAGTAACCTGGGGCTTTTTATTAGCTTCATTAACTCTCTGTCTGACTGTCTCTCTTGGTCGACTGGCATATTTATTGTTTGCGGATGACTTTAAGTTATTTAGAATTTTTGCATCACTTGATATACATAACATAAGTAATTGGTTAAATCCAATAAAATGTCATTAAATGTAAACAAATGCTCCATTGTAACCTATACTAGAAAATTGAACCCGGCAGAATATACATACCGTATTAATGGTCTTGACCTTAAGTGTAACAACGAAATTAAAGACTTGGGTATTGAATTTCGGCCAAACTTAAAATTTAACAACCATTTTATTTATATCGTGTATAGGGTGTTAGGGAAATGACGTATTATATTTAAACCGGCAATTCCTGAGATGAAAATAAATTGAAGAAAAATATCCAAAAATGGTGCTTTAATTTAATATGCCCTGTACATGACCTTATGTCAAACCAAAAATTACCACGTGGTGCCCCTGTTCGGAAGGTAAACACAGCAACATAATATGGAATCTTGAACAGTGTTGTCATATCTTCAGGGTAAACTCTTTAGAAAGTCAATAACCGTTTGACTGATTTCAAGTTGTTTATTTTTTAGGGTACATTATTATAAACTTTTATGTTCAGTTCCCTGGGAAACAATCTCTGATTTATAAACTTGAACTGACTCGAACGAACCGCCGCGGAGTGGGAGGATGTGGACAACTTAAAAGTTTATAAATGCCTCTTACCCTTAGAAAAAAAAATGCAATTTTATTTACCTTTTCGGACTTATTTAAAACCAACTTAATTTATAAAAAAACACCAAGTACTCACATCACAAAATCACATTAATTGTCGCGTCATAACACGTTTAAGTACCGTTCAATCTGAATTAGTATTTTAAAGAGCTACTGTGCAGACAAAAAATACGCCCTTCTTGTCTGGGAAATAATGTATTTAACATCTAAAAATTTAAAAAATAAATAACACGTTTCTTCTCTCGATCGATATCGGCCGGCGTCTTTAAACAGCTGATTATGTACCATCGGGCTAATATTTCAAAATACAGCGTTGCCTATTATGCACTCCCACACTATCATCAGGACACATGATGAGCATAAAGTTTTTCCCATAGAAAAAAGAACTGAAAGTGTATGTGCCCTGGATTCCTTAATCGCGTCCTGGATTTACTTTCTAAGTAAGCTAAATATTTATTTTTATAAGAAACTAAAGTTTTACACTTTTAAACATTTTGGCAACATTGTTCCTGAACATCTGTTGATTACCCAGCTGGGCAATGTAATATGTTCATATATGAATGTGTCGAGGAGTTGTGTGTGCGTTTAGGGGTGAATTACCCCAGTTTTTAAACATTCGATATAAAAAAAAATGTAGCGCTTCTTTAGTACACCCCAGGCGTCACCCATTTAAATATAATACGTCATTTTCATAACACCCTGTATATCTTTGGGCTTTGTAATAAGAAACAGTAGGAATTTTAAAATATCAACTAGTATTAGGTTATTTATTTTAATGCCCTGGTGAGGCCACATCTGGAATACGCATCCCAGATATGGATGCCAACAGCAGTCACACACATAGATTAGATAGAGAGAGGCCAAAAGAGATTTATAAGATATCTTTATGTAAGGAAACACAATGCGTATCCGTATATGGTCTTATACCGGAGTATGCTAGAGACCTTTGATATGCAGTGTCTTCTGGATAGGAAGAAGCAACAGGCTATGCTATTTATATACTTTATTTTAAACAATATTAAATACAAAAATTGTAACCTTGTTAATTTTTTTAAGATTAATTGCCAAAGATTAATTTAAGAATTAAGAATACATATCGTTTGTTTGATATAAATCCAGATAGTTTATCCCGAATAAATAATGATATGGTGATATCCAATCAGATCCAGGAACAAACCCGAACAAACCAGATCTATTAAACACAACCACATCGGTTCATCGGGTGGTTCTTGTTGGTAGGTAGGTAGGTAAGTAGCTGTTGGGATTTTACATGTTGAAAGATTAACGGCAATACTTAAGAGATATTTCCAGAAAGCATGCCCAGTTGGAACATAGCTGCACGTTTTAAATCAATTTTGCTGTATCCCAAAAAAAAACGTATAAGGCGATCTTCGATGTCAGTAAAGATGTTCATTACTATTGGCATGATGTTTCAAAAATATCGATAAACATGAGCCTGACTTATTTTAATCTAGTCACCAGGTATAGTCTTATATGATGTTAAATCTTAGCATATTTCGAACACAATAAATAATAATCTTTCTACAAGATATAAATATGATCAAACTTTGACACGAATAACGTTCACAATTCAAAATATGACACTGGAACTAATAACGGAAACTTCAGACGGCATAGGAACCTCATATATTTTTTCGTATGTCCGAATATTAAGTTTGAAAAGTTGAAAAATTTTCTTTCTCCTATGGTCGGCTGTTAGAAAACTTTCCGAGAAGAACAGAAAACTAACAAGACGGACGTGTTTTGTATTTTATTGGTATTTTTTATTTAGAGCACGAATTGACAAACTGTAAAAGTTAGGAAAGATACTACATACAGGATGTTATGGAATTGTCTTATCTTTCATTAAACCCGCAAATCCAGAGATCAAAACAAATTATAGAATATCAACCGTAAATGAGGCTTTGAAAATTGTCACCTTAATAGAATGTGGTGTGAACCCCTGTTGTAGTTTAGAAATAAACCGATATGATAGGTCAAAGTCAGTAGCTATCAAAAGGCATCAGTGACACCTACAAATTAAAAAAGTAGACAATTCTTAAGAAGATTGAAACACTGATTCAAAAATCATAAGAAATGTTGGCCAAACAAAAAAATACTAACAAATGTAAAAGAAACATTTAAACACATCCTAAGTACAGTGAAACATAAATAATTTAAAAGAGATAACAAATCTAGAAAAGATTTATGTTTTTTAATATTATCTATATTAGCTTATAAATATTTAGAAGAATTGTTAGAGTTCACGACGAAATTTGTTGTTCTGATCATTACAAAAGCTCATTTAAATAATTCAAGTCAAAAACAGGACAGAAATTGGACAAAAGCAGGAACACATGAGGAAGCTTGGACCAGCTTATTAAATTTTTATGTTTTACCGTATTGCCTGGAGAAGGCAGGCGATGAACGAAATCGGCATCTTAATCTTAAATCTTATCTCTCGCAGCGAGGCAAGCCGGGCACACCTATTTTGATAGTTTGTTCATTAATTATATCTGCCCTAAAAAGTATCTTTAAAAATACTAGCCTTTATTGTCATTTAAATAAAATAAACTTAACTTAAATTCGCCCGCCTACATGTGGCATATCACTATAAGTAATATGCTGCTTTGCATGATAGCTTTACAAATCACTTCTTGTTTAGTGTTTATTCTTCCTGGAATCAACCGGCAGTTACAGGACTATATAGCAATATGGCAACAGAGCTCCAGTCAGATGGGTTGTAGACTTGTAGTACTTCTCAAGCAAATTTAAAGAATATGCTCTAAGTTTTAATGTTTGATTCATGTTTCTTCTCCCAAAAATATATTTCAAAAAGGCAAAACATATTATTCCGGAAAAATAGTTTGTAAGTTGAATTAACATAACCAGAAATAAAAATGCGTTACGTGTTTGGCGATGTCCCTTTGCCAGAAAATATATAATTAAGGTAGGACTGGGCAATTTGTATGAATTGTTTATGGTGTTACGAATATAGGGTTGTAATAATTAATGATGTAATCTGTGTTTTAATAGTGACATAACTTGGTGGAGGTCGCCGTTGTTTAGGACCATATGGCCGTTGTTTTTTTAACATTTATCTTTCAATGAGGTTAATTGCAAATTTCACCATTCCTTCAGAGTATTTTAAGAAGTAAAAGTTAGGTTAGGTAGTAAAAAGTGTTTCGTTATTTGCGCCGATGGCCGATAACTTTTTATTACAGTAAATTTTATTTTATGCAGTTTGATGAATATTTTATTACCAGGAGTTGTGTTTGCGATGCAAATAATTAAACGTATTCTCTTAAATAATTTTTCATTTTTCCATATGATATTGCGAATTAGTCAGTATTTGGTGAAATTTAGTACGGTGTACACGGTTCTTATTGGCGCGGCGTTAGTCCTTTAAGGTGCATTTATACATCCATGCATTTAGTGACGCCAATAAAAACTGGTATATAAAATTAACAAGTGTAAACATCGACTTGCATAAAAATGTATTTTTGCATGCATAGACCAAAACAGTTTGTATCCTTCTGAAATCACTGGCGCCAGTGATGACAAATTCGTACAGAAAATCAAGACTTGCAAGTGTAAAAAGAGCATCTACACATGCATGGATTTAGCGGCGCCAATGGTCGTCTGTCAGAACAAACCCTAATTCATGTGATGTCGGGTAATGCACTTGAAAAGTGATACCAGTGTAAACCTTCTATAAAAAAAATAGTGATAAACAGTCCACTCGTATAAAATCATTAGGACGAAATCTTCAAAGAGTACATTATATAGTAATACAGAGTGCCTATGGGGATCTCGTTAATTTTTTTTTCATGGTCAAACACAAGCACTATAGGAAAAATCCTTTAGGGCACTCTGGGAGTGGTGTGTGTGAGCAAAAAACGATTCACGTTGGTTTCGAATCGTTGGAGGTTCTATTCGTTGGGAAAAACGACTTCGGGAAGGTCGTTCCATAAGGATGAAGTCGTCCAGATGAAAGAATTCTTAAATAATGAAGTTCGAGGAGTACTAAGCTTAACGACATATGAATGGGCGGCAATGGTTTGTCGTGTATTTCTGATATTCGCCGCTCTGGGCGGAATTAAGAGGGCAAGGTCAGCCGAGCACTTTCCATGAAAATATCTGTAAAAGATAGTCAAATCCCCAACCTGTCTTCGATGTTCTAGGCTGTCGAGGTTCTTTGTCAGCTCATGGTCTCCAATCAGACGAATGGCCCTCCTTTCGATGGAATCCAGTAGCCGAAGAGTATGTTTGGGTGCAGAGCTCCAGACATGAGAGCAGTACTCTAGTGATGGTCGAATCTGGGCTTTGTATAGTGTCAAAAGTTGTTGAGGCGTGTACAACTTTCTGATTCGGAAGAGTACACCAAGTTTCTGAGAAGCTATCTTGGCGATTTCTACAACGTCGTTATGCCGAGACATATTTCCTCCAAGATTGACGCCCAGCAAATTAATAGAAGAAGCCAGTGGGATTGCGTATCCGTCCATGACTATATCCGGTTCTGTAATGTTAACGTTTTTAGAGAAAACTGCTGCCCGGGTTTTTTAGCGTTAAATTCGACTTGGCTACTGTCACCCTAAGCCAAAATTTCTTCCAGCTCTTTGTTGAGGCGTGATACTTCATGCTGTCTGCACAGATGTACGTCGGCAGCCGATGTTTGTGCATTCAAAGAGAAAGATGATATAAGTGTGCTATCGTCAGCAAAACTAAATATCGGGTTTTTAGTTTTCACTAGAAGGTCGTTAATGTAGAGTAAAAGAGAGTGGGAGACAATATGGATCCTTGAGAAACACAAGCATTAAAGGTGAGAGAAATCCGTCAATCGCCGCTTGCAGAGAGCAGTCCTTAAGAAAGCTAGGCAACCATGCACAGAATCGACTGGGCATACCATAGGATCGCAGTTTACTTGGAAGTCCCTCATGCCAAACATGATCAAAGGCTTTAGAAATATCCAGTGCAACAGCCCGAGACTCCCCATGATGTTCGATTGCGTTGTTCCAAAGATGGGTGACATAGGCTAGAAGACTCCAGTTGGTCTGTACGTCCGAAAACCGTATTGATGATCGCTGATAATGTTGAAGCCATCCAGGTACTTTAGGAGATGTTGGTTAATAGCTTTCTCCATTACTTTTGATATAACTGACAGCAATGCGACTGGTCGATAGTTACCAGGCAGGGTTCTCTTATCTTTCTTTGGTGTAGGCTGAACTCGCGCCGTCTTCCAGCACGCTGGATATATTTCTTGTTTGTAGGATAAGTTAAAAAGTCTACAAAAGACGACACATCTCTTGAGAACTCTAACAGGAATTTCGTCTAGACCAGAATCTTTCTTGACGTCGAGCCCTTTCAGGATTCGTTTGATGGGACGGGATGCTGACGGAACACGATTTCGGTCATTTCGGATTGAACTGCAGGAATGTTGGGTGGTGTTCTTCCTTGGAAATCTACAGTGGAATGCGATGAAAATAGTTCAGCAAGTATGTTTGCTTTGTCTCCGGCTGTGGATGCAATTGTACCATCGGAACGTGTTAGAGGTGGAATAGTTGATTTGGTATGTCGGGTTTGTTCGTATGTTTGTTAATGGTAACAGATACAACTTCGATTAAATGAGGAAAAAGTATTGCAATCAATCCACGAACACTATGCCGTATAAAAAGTATTGATAAGATTTTTAAGATTTGAGTTGAGCCATAAGTTTGTAAAAATAGTTCAATGCAGTAGATACTAAAATTAATAATTTTAAAATTATTTTATAATAATACACTACATAGTAATTATAAAAAAAGATAATTTATGAACAATAACAGAACAGTAATTATGAAAAAATAAACAATAAATAGATACACCGGCAAAAAACTATTAATTAAAGAAAAACTAACAGTAGATTATTAGAAATTAATTTTTCAGAAGGTGTACCAAATCATCTGCGTTATTCTCCAGAGACCTTAGACGACTAGTAAAATTATTGAAGTGGTTCAAAGCATAAGGCCACAAATGCTAATGAATCTTTTAAATTCTGCAATTTTAAGATGCTATTTGTTTGAAGACTGACGGATATCATTTCGAATACCTTTATGGCAATTCATTTCTAATAATCTACAATCAGTTTTAATTTAATTATTTTTTTTTGTCGATGTACCTATTTGTTGTTTATTTTTCTTAGTTACTGTTTTGTATTGTTAATAAGTTGTCTTGTTTAATGATTATTATTTAGTGTATTATTATAAAATAATTTTAAAAATATACCTTCTAGTCCCAACTACATTGAACTGTTCTTACAAAATTATACAAAATACAGTTGACATTCTCAAATCAGGGCCGTATTAGAAAAAAATTACGTTGATGATGATTGCTTGAAAACGAAACGTCGTATACAAATATTTGTTATGTAATCTAATACCTAGTCGCTGTGAGAATATTTGTCAGTTTTGCTCTAACTTTAATATTAACGTCGGAAGAAAATTAAATATAAAATTCAAAATATCATTTTTTTTTTAAATAACTCAAAACTTTAAAATCTTATTAAGACTTTTAGTACGGCATATTGTTCGCGCTTTGATTGCGATACTTTTTTCCCTTTTAATCGAAGTTGTATCGGTTACTAGTAACCGATATAATATTGTCTCTAATATATATCACTCTCTTCTTACTCTACATTAACGACCATCTAGTGAAAACGAAAAACCCGATAGTTAGTTTTGCTGATGATAGCACACTTTTATCATCTTTCTCTTTGAATGCACAAGCATCGGCTGCCGACGCACATTTTCGCAGACAGCATGAAGTATCACGCCTCAACAAAGGCCTGGAAGAAATTTTGGCTTGGGGTGACAGTAACCAAGTCTAATTTAACGCTAAAAAAACCCAGGCAGCAGTTTTCTCTAAAAAGGTTAACATTACAGAACCGGATATAGTCATGGACGGACACGCAATCCCCCTGGCTTCATCTATTAGTTTGCTGGGCGTCAATCTGGGAGGAAATATGTCTTGGCATAACCACGTTGTGGCAATCGCCAAGATAGCCTCTCAGAAGCTTGGTGTACTCTTCCGAACCAGAAAGTTGTACACACCTCAACAACTTTTGACACTATACAAAGCCCAGATTCGACCATCACTAGAGTACTGCTCTCATATCTGGAGCTCTGCACCCAAACATACTCTTCGGCTACTGGCTACTTATCTTGGGAACCTTGTAATAACGTAAATATACAGTATGAAAAAAAAAATAACCAATAATAACTACTATTAAAAACTAAAAAACTTAAATAAATTAATAATGAACATATTTTCAATTTTACAGAAAATCTTTTTTTCTTAATTTTCTATCAATTTAATTTTCTTGATTTTTTTGGCAAATTATTGTATAATATTATTTTCCATTATGTAAAATTGATTTTTTTATAGTTATAATAAACTCTTACTTTTTATGAGTGACGATGTGATGAATTAATTGGAATATATTTATGATTGTAATAATGTATTGAATACATAGAGGTCAGCAAAACAAACTTAGAACATAAAATTTATATTTGTATATTTATATTTCGAGCTCATCCTGAGGTTCTAAAATGTGGGTTTTCTTTTTAAGTATAATTCAGGAAAACAAATTATTACAATAATTTCTTACATAGTAAAAATAATATAAGTATAATTTGTCTTTATAGAAAAACCTATTGCCGCTACATTTGAATAATAAATATACAAACTTTTAAAATGTGCGTATTACTTAACAATTATTTATAAGTGAAACAAAAATATTGAACTAATCTAATTAAAAAATAACAAAAACAGGTACTTCAGTTAACAACTCGAAAGACGAGAGTTTGTTTTTAAAAAAAAACTTTATTTCAATCTAATGACGGTACAATAAGAATGATGATCTTAACTTTGTTACTTATATTTATAATGTTCGAAATGCTGACATTGCATGGGATCATCTAAAGAATCTAAGAAAATTTAGGAAATGTAATAATAGTTTTGATGATTCTGCATAAACGTTCTAAAGGGCGTGATTTCAAATAATTGTTAATTAATAATTATAAAATTGGATCATTTGATTTTTGAATAATAATCTTAGAATTTCTTACACATTTTCGATATATGATAAAGATTATGATAAAAATATAAAGGTATATTGTCCAAAAGCTTGATGTAGCTTTGAGCTTGACATAGTTGAGGTCCATAGTAGGAGGGTTGTAAAGTGATTGATGCTGATTGACTAGGCTGAGGTTTAGGATTGGTAAATTTACTTCGGCGAAGCTGATTCGGCTTGGCTTGTATCTTTCCAATATTTTGACTTTGCAATCGGTTGGGGACTCCAAAAGATAGGACCCATAAAGAGGTATATTGTCCACTGAATTTTGGCAATTTATGGTGCTGATTAGGCGATTTGGGATGGTTAATAAACATTTACCATCGACCACTTTTCGGATTTGAACTTCGTGTAATTGTATCTTAAAACGGTGACAGGAAGTGACATTTGCGTGATGCTTAATAAGTTGGACTGCACAGAAAGGGATGTCTTCCGTTAGGGTAGTGCGGGTTTCTCTGCATAAGTAGTTTTCGGGTTGAATCTCCATACATCTTTGGTCCATATAAGCGTACTTGTTATTGCTCAGTGCTAGGTAAGGCTTATAGGGTAGGTTAACGAAAAATGAATGGTTATCGGGAATTGGTAAGGGGAATAAATTGAAATATTGATACGTCTCTGGTTCTACAAGAGGTAATTCCAATACAAATACAATATTAAATCCTTTTAAAAAGCTTTTGATTATTAATATTTTTTCAAAACTAAGAATATGTTGGGGTTTAACTTCTAAAGGAAGTTTATCTGCATCTAGATGCTTATTAATATTTTCTATCTCGAATAAAAGTTCATTTGGATCTACTATGGAATTATGAAGTATGTTAATTTTTGTAAATGTGATAGCTACTTCGATCTTATCGAGAATATCATAAATTGACTGATACATTAGTGTAATTTGACTAATTACTATGTGGGTAAGAAAATATTGTTCAAAGTTAGTTTGGTGTATTCCAACATCTTTAATTGTTGCGTCTATTCTAACAATGTGCGATTTTAAGAGCAATTGGTTATGTGTGATATTTGATATCATTGATTTAAATTTGTTGATTGTAGAGTCTAAAATTGTAATTTGGTTTATGGCGTCGATTCTTAATTTATTTTGGTTTTCCTGCAACCTTTTGATTTTTGCATCGATTTGCTCTGCGTCATTTTGATCGAGGTTTCCCGTTATACTTTTTAGAAATGTGCCTAAAGGGTTAAATAGGCCTCTTTTGTTTCTATGAACATTTTTAAATGGTTAAATTTGGTCTATTAGATGTTCTATTCTTTTTTCAAGCGTATAAAGTGAGCTAAAAGAATTAAGATAACCTTGGTAGTATTCGCTATTATTCTTAATGATAGAAGATAGTCTTTCTGTTTGATTTTTTAGCGTTTCAAATTTGGAAATTATAGGGGTTAAGTCAAATTTTTCAATAAAGGTCCATTTATTGGGTTCAAGTTGGACGGTTCCTAGCTTGAAGAGTAGAATTCCGGGGTGATCGTTTAAATCATGGAATTTCACTATTCCTGATGCGATGGTCCAGCTCCATCTGGAACAAGCGGCATAATTTTAGTTTCATTAATGTGAATGACTTCTTTCCTTTTCGATTTGGGGTTTTCTATCTCGATTTTGTTGTTTTCTAAAATAACGATCAACACAAATGGTCCTAAAAATTTTAATTTTACCTGATCGGCTATCTGATTTTTATAAACTTGAGAACCTATAATCAGTTCTTTAGGGGTTTTATTTTTATTAATTTTTTCTATGGTTTTAAGCTTTAATTCCTTTGTTTGTTCAGTAATTTTATATTATTTTTATGGTTATTTATATACTCTGTATATACGTGGGATGGTATTAAATCCATAGGGTCTCTAGAATCCGTGTATCCGAAGACGAGTTCGTATGGGGTAAAATTTGTACTAGAGTGAATCGTATTACTGTATGCAATAATTGCGTACGGCATTAATTTTATGACGTCAGCATTTGGATTCGATTCGCGTAAAATACGAATGTGCTCGATTAGCGTGGAATGTAATCTCTCTACGGGTGAGTTCGACTCATGGTGATAAGGGGTAGTAAAATGAATTTTTATATTATGAGCTTTTAGTAAGCCACTGACTACTTCGTTCTGGAATTCTGATCCGTTATCTGATACGATTTGTTTTGGTACGTGAAGAAATGAAAAAAAGTTAATTAATTGATCGCAGCAGGATACTGCATTTCCAGTGTAAGGAAGAGCTTGGGCGTATTTAGAGAATTTATCTATGATTGTCAAAAATTTTTGTTTACCAATAATGAACGTATCGACATGTACTATTTCAAATGGTTTACTAGGCGTTTCTGTTAACACTAATGGTTGGTCAGGGGGTTTACGGTTATATTTTGAACGTTGACAGATTTCACAATTATTAATGTATTTTGTTAAGTCTGATTTTAAAGATTTCCAATAATAATTTACTTTTAAGAATTTACAAGTTTCTTCGATTCATCGGTGGTTTGTTTTACTTTCGTGTCGATATTTAATGATTAATTCTCTTTCATCCGGTTGAGCGTTATTTATTAATTTCGTACACTCTATAAGTTTTAAATTTTTAAAGTGGTTTGTCATGGATTGTTGAAAATAAGGCCGTAGTTCTTTAGAGAAGAAATAAACATAATTATTTTTATTAGTTAAGAATTATTTAAGAAAATTAATAATAGCTGCCATATTCGTTGGAATGGTTACATGAATGATTTGTTTGTCATCAAAATTTTCGCGTTCAGTTTTAAAGTAAGCGTCATAAGGGGATTTTTTAATAATAATTTGATGGGGTTTGTTATTAATAATTTCATCTAATAAAGTCATATTTGAATAATTATCATCGGCGTTAGTACTGTGTACTGTATTGTCCGTGTTATCATCATTAGGCCTAATTTCTATTCTTGGGGGTTTAATTTGTATGTTTTGTAAATTTTTTATTTTTGGACTATTTGGATTTTTAGTATTTGTGAGATTTTTGCTTTAAGTTATCAGGGTTAAACTGACTATAACTATTCTGTAAAAATTTATCAATATCTCGACTTATATCGCCGGGGTTATTGATTGTCGACTCTGATTCATTGCGTGTAGTGAAATACGACTAAGTGCGTCTGCATTTGTATTTTGTTTACCTTTCTTATAAATGATCTCGTAATCGTATTCGTCTAGTCTAAGTCCCCAACGTACAAGTTTAGAGTTGGGTTCTTTTAAATTAAATAGCCAAACTAGGGGTCTATGATCTGTGTAAATTTTGAATTTTCGGCCATATAGGTATGGTCTGAAATATTTGCATGCAAAAACGATACCTAGAAGTTCTTTTTCTATTGTAGAATATATTTGCTCGGTTTCGTTTAGAGTTCGTAATGCAAAAGCTACAGGGTGGTCATTTGGAGGGTCTCCCTGCGAGAGTACAGCTCCAAGGGCTATATTTGATGCGTCCGTTGTAAGGGTGAACGGTTTCTCAAAATTTGGGTATTTAAGAACAGGTGAATTGATCAATAGTTCTTTGAGGTGATTAAACGATTTAATAAAGGCTGGCGAATGTTCGACTTTTGCGCCTTTTTTGAGACACAGTGTAAGTGGTTTAGTAATTCTCGCGAAGTCTTTTATGAATCTACGGTAATAACCCGCTAAACCTAAAAATGACTTAATTTCTTTTTGAGTTTTTGGTATTGGGAAGTTTTTGACTGCGTTAACTTTATCGGTTTAACTCCATCTATAGTTATTTTGTGCCCTAAATAAGCGACTTTTTTATGTAAAAACTCTGACTTATCTAGTTGAATTTTAAAATTTGACTGTCTCAATCTCTCAAATACGGCTCTTCGCCTATCGATATGTTCTTGAAGAGAGGTGGAAAAAATAATTATATCGTTTAAGTATACAGAACAAATTTCATTTTGAAGTCCACGTAAAACGTTATTCATAACGCGCTGAAAAGTTCAAGGGGCGTTTTTAAGACCGAATTAAATTCGGTCGGTTAAATTGTTAAATTCATAATGGCCCGTGTCTGTTGAAAAAGCAGTTTTAGGGATGTAGTTTGTTTCCATTTCGATTTGGTGGAATCCTGTTGCAAGGTCTAAAGTCGAAAAATATTGAGCTTAACCCAATTTATCGAGAATATCGGAAATATTGGGCAGTGGAAATTTATCATCGATTGATTTGTCATTAATTTTACGAGTCTATCTACGCCATTTGCGCATTCCCGAAGCGTCTAATTTTTTTGGTACTATCCAAATTGGACAACTCCACGGTGAAGTTGAATTTTGAATAATTCCGTTTTCGAGCATTTTATTGATTTGAGATTTTACTTCTTGTTTATGAATTTCGGGGTATCTATACGTTTTAGTAAATATAGGTGTTTCCTCTGTAAGGTTTATTTTATGTTTAATTTGGTTAGTAAAAGTTAAAGGGGTACATTCACTATAAAATATGTCTCGGTATTCGTAACATAAGCTTCTGATCGCTTTGTATTCTTCTTTGTTACAGTGCGACAAGCGCAAATTTTTTAAATTTTGTTCTTGAATGTTGTCAAGATATTAGGTGAGTTCCGTATCGGTTTCCATTTTTTCAATAAAATTAGTTACATTTTCATCCAAAACTTCGATATCTAAAGGTTCAAATATAGTAATTTTGATAGGGTTTTCGCCTTGGTTCGTTACGAGGGTCGTCGCAAAAGAGTCAATAACATAACTAATTCTTCTGGCATTTCACAATGTCCGAATTTTTTATATTTTAAAACTCCTATACCGGTTGATATATTGACAGGTAATTTTACTTTCTGGCATGTACGAGGGGGAATCGTTATTTCAACAGTTTCAAAATGTTGCATAGTTTGAACATTAGCTTGATAATATAAAGGTAAAATAGCATTCGGTGTTCTTAAGTTATAAGTTTGTAAATCGATATTTGCGCCAATTTGTGTTTAAAAATCAATTCCTAAAAGTCCGTCGAATTTTGGTGAAAAATCGAATAAGTTAAACTTGTGGTCTCCTAAGCAATTAAATGAGGGGAATATTGGTATATCGATTACTTCGTTATGCATAGAAATTGCATGAGCTGTTCTAACAGTAAAAAGTTCTGAAAAAATAAAATTTGGATAAATTTTATAAGCAAGGTCAGGTTTAATAAAGCTTTTACCACTACTAGTGTCTATTAATTATGTTGCATTAATTTCTGGAATAAAAATTACTGGCAGATTTAAATTTCTATAGTTATTTAAATTTATTATGGTGGGTTGAGTAAATTCGGGGGTTCTCGAAAATTTTCGTAGTGAGAATCGTTTTGGTTTTCATATAGGTTAGTTTCTTCCTGCGGAATATCGTAACCTTGTTCATATTGCTGATACGACGTTTCGTTAGAATCAGTATAATACTGAGAGTCATCAACGGGGTTCACGTAAAAATCGGTATTTTGATCGTTCGAATTATACATTGGTTCGACCGCTTGGTTAAATAGTTCCTCAACAAGAGTATCGCGTCTTGGTTGGCTATTAGCAAAATGATTAGGAGGATTAATGGTTGCGTAACTTGATGACATATCCATTGGTTCTGGTTTCTTTAATCGTGAAATATTGGTAATTAAAATTTGGTCTTTGAAATCCCGGTCTGACAGATTGAACTGGTCCTTGTCTAAAAACTGCAGAAGGTTGTTTAAAGTGATTTAAACCGTTTTGATTAAAACCGTTATAATATATGGTCTGTTAAAATTGGGGTTCATTGACATATTATCATTTAGCATATACGATGAATAATTTTGTTGAAAAAATCGGGTTTGTGTGTTAGTGGAATAATGTTGTGGTTGCGGATGCGTATTTGGTTTATTTTTGGCAATATTCAAATTAACATTTGGTTTCGTACCAAAATTTCCGCGATTATTATAATAATACATAAAATTTTCTTCTTCCAAGGCATAGCTCATAGCCTCTTCTAGATTCTTCGGGGTTTTTAAACGTACTACTAATTGCATATGATAGTTAAGCCCATTAATAAATGTTTTTGAAATTAAATTATCGTATTCCGTAATTTTTAATAATTTTAATTTATTTGTGTCCATAGACATATTTATTTTAGCAAATAATAAGCTACGGGCGTCTTGCAAACGCAGGCCAAATTGTTGCGTATTTTCATTCTTTTCCGGTTTTACTGTAATGATATCTTGAAGAACACAATCAATTGATCTTTGATCGGCAAAAGTGAAAATTATTGCTTGTTTTAATAGTACCCAAGTTTTTAACTCGGTTCTAGAGGCAATTAAGTCAGCTGCTCTACCAACTAATATATTTAAAACAGTGTCAAAAAGGCAAATATTTATAGCTACACCAGAATTTGTAGTGTTTTTATGATTTTTGAAGAAGTTTTCACACGCGTTCAAAAATCTATTAATTTGTTTCGGATTTCCGTCGAAATTTAGGATGTTGTCTGCTTGATATCTAATAAGTTGATAATTAGGTTGTTGGTTCTGCATATTAAACAGATTTGCAAGGTCCGATAATAAATCGTCCAGTTTAAAAAAATGTCAAATAAAGAGACTGATCAATACAACAATTAAGGTAAAAATAAGGAAAAGTATTTTAAAGGATGCACTTACAATAATGAAGTGATTGCTTCGATTTTCATTTCCTAAACTAGGCTCCAATAGGAATGGCGATGCTGTCCTTCCCTGGACTACTTATGAGCTCGGGACGATGCTTGTTCCCTGTACTCGCACCAATAGGACGTAGGATGATGCTTGTTCCCGGTTCCCTGGTCAGTTGAGACTTATTGCACGTCACAGATTTTTGGGAAAAATGTTCGTTATTGTCATTAATTGTAGATACCAAGACGGAATATACGCAGGATGCGCGGAACCGCTGACAAAATCCGACCCGACTGCGCCAGTTAATAACTCGAAAAACGAGAGTTTGCTTTTAAAAAAACTTTATTTCAATCTAATGACGGTACAATAAGAATGATGATCTTAACTTTGTTACTTATATTTATAATGTTCGAAATGCTGACTAACTGCATGGGAACATCTAACGAATCTAAGAAAATCTAGGAAATGTAATAATAGTTTTGATGATTCTGCATAACGCGCAAAACGACCATTCTCATGGGAATGTAACTCTTCTTACATACAGATAAGATACGTTTGTTTTGCTGACCTGTATCCAACGAGTTAACCCTTTTGGAAAAATAGGTATATATTTGTCAACTACATAAAAGGAATGATATAATATCCTGCTCTATATAAAATACCAATAATTGACGACATATAATTTCGTCAATGGTCAATTTGATTTGTCTAACTTAATTTTGCAGCTAAATATAATCCTAAAAACATGACAATGTATGACAGTATAACAGATTTTTTATTTTCATATACATTTTACTAATCGTTCGAATTTTGTCTTCATTATATTTTAATTGATAAACATGGAAGCTGCTGTTATAAAATGTAATAAGAGTCTGTTTAAATTTATATTTAAATCATATTTTATGTTACAATAAATGTTAGAGATATTTTCATTAAAGTGTATTTTCAGTAAAGTCTATTTTCGATAAAGTGTTACATTGATATTATCTTCAAAGAGTTGGTACTACCTTTTAAATTTAAACTTGATATTGAAATGATGGAAAAAACTAGAAGTGGTCCGAAAGTAGACCCTTAAGGAACTTCACATGTAATATATTTTTTGGTACTTTTTATATTTCCCATTTGACAAATTGACTTCGGTTTCATAAATAATATTGAAACTATTCGAATAAATTATTCCCCGTATTCCATTTATGTAGGTACCTATTAGATTTTATTGATTATATCAAATGCTTTACGCAAAGCTAGAGTAATAAACAAAAAATGTTATTATTATGACCATTGTGCTGAATATTTTGAACATCATTAGCAACAGAAATTTCTGTATCTCTAAATTTACGTAAAACATATTGACCTGTAAAAAGAAATTTCTTTGATTCCAAAAAATAATTATTAGGTCTATAAGATTTTTAACAATATTTATAAAACTGATATTGCACTGTAGTTATTACAACTTGACTGATCAACAATTTGTACAAATGGTAAAATTTTTGCTTCTTTAATTTTTTCTGTAAATTTCCCTGTTTAATGTAATTTTTTCAAGATACAATAATATTGGAAGAACTAGCTTTAACAGATTATACTATTTTAACCAAAATGTTATCGAATTAGTTGCTTTTTTTTAATTAGTTCATCTATGATATCATCTAACATCATTTCCACAGGATCTAAGAACATTTTGTCCCAATTTATTTGATCAGCTTGATTTCCTTTACTGTAATTTTGCTTCATAAATTTTCTGAAATATTAATAAAAATAGATATTTATTTCTTCACATATTTCCGTTGGAGCATCCAATTTTTTCCATTTATTGTAAGGTGATCAATGACAAATTTATTATTCGTGTTAGAATTTGTTAAAATGAAATTTAAATTTTCCATATTAATTTTTCATTGCCGGTCATAAACTGGTCTTTATAATAATAATTCTTCTGTCTCTTGATACTATTTTTTAATATGTTATTTTGATACTATATGTAATATGTTATTATAATTATTCTAAATTTGCTAGAATAATAATTTGAAGAAAATTTGTCACAATGTTTACTCATAATCTTGATCATAAGATGCCAGATTTATAGTAAACCAAGGCTATGAATTTGATTTTATTGCTAAATTAGTTCCTTATGAGCAGTCTTCAAATATTCTCAAATTTAAAGGCACATTAAATTTCGATCATCGAAAGAATTTTTGTTATATTTTAAAATATTTAACTCATGTCTGATGTATATTAAATATTATACTTTTAAAGTTTGTATAAGGATATTAAAGTTTACTCGATTTTGATTGATTAGCATAAATAGGAAAGGAAACTCATAGTCTGCTCCACTAGTTTAATGAAAAAGTTCAGTTCTTAATTTCCATACATTTTTCGAAGGCGCATGCCCTCATCATCAGTAGAAAAACTATACATAGGCAGAAACATTTCACATTGTTCAGTCAAACTTTTGTAGCAGAAAAAAGAAAAAATAATTTAAAAAAATAAATTTAAAAAAAAACTGGAAAACAATAATTGCAAATTTTGCAAAATTTGATTTTTGGGAAAACTTCAAAAATAATTTTCAACAAGAACAAAATTGAGCAGACACATGGCGAAACGGGCCCAAGGAGCTCAATTTTTACTTTCTTTCCCAACAGTCAAATAAAAACTCCCATTGTTTTTCTTTTTAATTAATTTTTTAATTAATATTTTTCATTAATTTATTTAACTTATGGGGTGTAATCTTTATTTTTGTTGAACTGTTCTACTGTTCCCTTTTCCATAACTAAAATTTCACCTCTAATTTAGAAGGTTAATATTTGTTAATAAAAATTACAATACAAAAGAACTGTTATGGTCCATATTTGATTGTCTCATTACGTAAAGTGAACTGTATAAACTCTGGAAGAAATAATTATTTAACTTGCAATATAAAAATAAGTTGGTTCTGCCCAAAGAAAATTAAAAAATACCGCCAATATAAAAGAATAATTTAATTTCAACTAAAAAGATAATCTTCTTACCTATCTTCTTCTCCTTCGAGTTATTTGATTTTCGTACACTCACCTAAAAGAACATAAATTGGTAAAAATGTTTGTGTCACATTTTTGAAATTATATACGTTTAAATATAATTAATGAACTTTAAAACTGCGTTCTTAAAATAATAAATTATGATCTTTAATGACCTAGTTTTGGGAAAAGGATGTTTGCTACAAAAATTAGGGAAAAGTGTCTTAACGTACTGAAGCTTACTAAGTATACGGGTTGTCCTAGTAATACGATATATTAAAATAAACCCGAATTAACTGTCGCTGGTCTGGTAACAAATAATTTTTTAGAATTAATTCTATTGGCATATTTTTAAATCATCGAGATCTAGGAAAAAGTAACGTCATACAAATTATACCTAATATTTTATGACATTTTATAACTAGCTTCATAATACTGTATACATATGGGGCATTCTGCGAGAGATTTATTTTCAAAATTAAAGTTTACCTCCTGCATAGCCCACAATGTTTGTCTATGTGTCCCTAATGACCGTGAATATTTTGAGATTTTTTTTCGCCCCCGTTCCCCGAGATATCCCCGCTTTAATAAAGCAAAATCCGGGTTTGTTCGAGTTTTTCTTGGGCATTCATCTGCAAATAACTTTTAACAGACGCGTTTTTGGGGAAAATGTTAAATGGCAAAGTTGTTCGGCTTGACTAGAGGAAAAAGATTCTGTGGTGGAATTTTTTTGGCTGAAAAACATAACCTAAAAATTGCGTTTTTCCGGACAAATAGAGAAAACCCTAATTTCGTCCATTTAGAAATCGATCCACCTGGGCCGAAAACCTTGATAAATGTGTCAAGAATAAGCTGGTAAATTTTCACAGTGGTTCTCGCCATAGATCAGCCGCAATCTCAATAATGGTAAAAAAACGACAAAAAATTTAAGAATTTGGAAGAAATACATGACGATGCACAATGTATCTCGATCGCTTTCAAGTTTCTTTCCCGGTGAAAATATACTCCAAGAGTAACACAGAGGACCGCCAGAACCCAATAAAATCCTCTACACCCTCCACAAATCTCTCAAGTAGCCCCTTTTTCATCATACAACGTGTGAAAAACAGGTACACAAAAAAACTGAAATTCTGGTTTGGCTTTTTCTTTATACTAGAAGACTTGTTTATTTATAATATTAGTTACACCAAATACTTGACTAAATTAATAATAGATTAAATAACAATATTATAAACAGAACACTTCATTGATGTTCCATCTCTTTTAACAACAGCAAATTGAATGCTCAAGGAAATGTTCTTGAGGGTAGAACCGCGAAGCGGAAGATAAGAAATTATATAACTGTTCAGGTGTTTGGATAGTTTGTCCCGTACTCTGCAAGCTTTTTTTTTGAGGCAGCGCGTTTAACAGTAGCTTCAATACCATCGCATGGCCCTTTGCTGTGAGAAGTGGGATGGAAATACCAAGTAGCCTCTACATTAAAATCTTGCGCATGATAACAAATTAATTATGTTTTTAAAATTTGTATATTGCTCTTTACAGATGAAGGTATGAACAAAAAAATGATCTTTCAATTAAGCACAAAACATGTACACGAAATTGAGCGTTGAAATCACTTATTTCTCGAGATTAGTTTTTGGGTTATTAATCCATTGATTAATAGTTACGTCAGTTATATTGGAATTCTCAAAAATTTACAAACAATAATCTTTTAATCTATCTACTCCGGGGCAGTTTTCGCATCGATTATAAAAACAGAGGAATGTCGCCGAATCGCAGATCATCAAATCGAAGCAATCGTCAAAATGCCTCCTAAAAAATAATAATTATTCCGAGTACTCTTACAAAATA
This sequence comes from Barypeithes pellucidus, assembly GCA_963991005.1. Classification (NCBI taxonomy): domain Eukaryota; kingdom Metazoa; phylum Arthropoda; class Insecta; order Coleoptera; family Curculionidae; genus Barypeithes; species Barypeithes pellucidus. The sequence continues at coordinate 42,349,574 of OZ022560.1, forward strand.
ATGTCAAGTTTAAATCGGAGAAAATATAAAGTTTCTTCAACACTCACCGGCGATACAGGGTCTCACATTTTCATGACAAGGGCAAACGCACATTATTTGTTTTGTGTACCTACCTGTTTTGCACACGTTGTATGATGAAAAGGGGGCAGCTTGAGAGATTTTGTGTGTTTGGAGGGTTTTACTGGGTTTTCAGGATCCTCTCTGTGTTACTCTTGGAGCATATTTTTCCCGGGAAAGAAACTTGGAAGCAATCGAGATGCATGCTGCTTCGTCATGTGTTATTTTTTCCAAATTATTAAATTTTTTGCCGATTTTTTTTTAAATTTTTGAGATTGCGGCTATTCTATGGCGAGAACCACTCTGAAAATTTACCAGCCTATTCTCGATACATTTATCAAGGTTTTCGGCCCAGGTGGAGCGATTTTCAAATGGGCGAAATTAGGGCTTTCCTTATTTTTCTGGAAAAACGCAATTTTCCAGGTATGTTTTCCGACCAAAAAAAAATTTGTACTTCGGGATCTTATTCCTCTATTCAAGCCAAACAACTTTGCCATTTAACATTTTCTCCTAAAATGGGTCAGTTAAAAGTTATTTGCAGATGAATGGCCGAGAAAAATGGGCAAAAACCCGTTTTGCTGCTTTATTGAAGCGTGGATATCTCGGGAACGGGTGGTCATTAGGGACACCTAGACGAACATTTTGGGCTACTCTGGTCAACTTTAATTTTGAAAATAAATCTCTCGCGGAATGCCCCATATATATAATTCGACTATAAATATAGTTGGGAAATCAGAATGAAGGATAACGGCTAGCTGACCTGTGTGTGTATACTGTCAATTTGCAGACAACTATAATAAGCGATAATGTCGTTTCCTGTACTAGGTATGTGGCGCACTGCACCGTTTATTGTATTTTATTAAAAATAATTTGCTTACGGACTCTTTTCTGTTAATATGACTGTTACGTAATGTATACCGGTCCGCAAACGAAGCGGGGACAGAAGATTAAATCGTTATCGAAGAACTTAACAATACTAAAACAGCTTAAGATATTTTATTTAAAGCGGCATGTTTTAAAAATATTTTACATTATACAGGGTGGTCCAAAAAATTGTGAAAACATAAAGTTATATTTTTTTAAATGAGACACTTAGTATTTTATTGCATATTTAGGTTCGTTGTAGTATCGTGTATAAGTGCCTCAAGCTTTATTTAATTGGGTTTTGTAGTTTCGGAGAAATAAATTAAAAACTAAAAAAAAAGTTTTGTAGTCCAAAATAAAAAAATAAAAAACAAAAACAATAGAGAACTAGTTTTTTAACCTCGCCATTTGGTGAAATTTATGACAAGAGGTCTAGAGATACTATGAATCTAATTGCGTTTATCTATTTTCTACAGGTTGTTCATAATAAGCTTTCAAAAAAGACATATTTTAAAATAATTTTTCTCAAGATTTTCAAATGGAACACCCTGTATATTATTTGGCTATTTGACGTAGAATTCATAGACTTTTTGTAATACAAGCACATAAGTTATATCCAACCGTTTTCGAAATATTTGTAAATATCATAAATTATGTTGTTTAAATAGTTTTTATTGGGAAATTTTGTTATAGGCGACCAGACTAATACTTGTAAACTAAAGTAAATGTTCAAAATAGCTCCTTTTATTCTTAGAGTTCACCGTATTTTAGTTATTTGGATATAAATTTTAAAAGCCTACATTTTGGCTACTTTTATTTATTTAATTTTATTTTTTATTCTTAATCGAGTTGCAATGATTTTTTGTTTAGATTGTCACTATGACAGCCACTTGCACATTCAACCAGTATAAAAATCATATTTACCATTTCTAAAGTTGTAAAATTCCACATTTTGTGTAAGTTAGTACTTAATTTCGACGACTGAACAAATGTAAATAATTTTATTTGGCTGTCATAGTGACAATCTAAACAAAATAAAATCATGGCAACTCAATTAAGAATAAAAAATTAAATTAAATAAATAAACGTAGCAAAAATGTAGGCTTTTAAACTTTGTATCGAAATAACTAAAATACGGTAAACTCTAAGAGTAAAAGGAAGCTATTTTGAACATTTTCTTTAGTTTTCAATTATTAGTCTAGTCGCCTATAACAAAATTTGCCAATAAAAACTCTATTTAAACAATATAATTTATGATATTTAAAATTTTGATATCATTTATATGATTGTATTACAAAAAAAAAATTGTCTATGAATTCTACGTCAAATAGTCATATATAGTTCCATTTGAAAATCTTCAGAAAAATTATTTTACAATGTGTCGTTTTTGAAAGCTTATTATGAACAATAAAATAGATAAACGCAATTAGATTCATAGTATCTCTAGACCTGTTGTCTTAAATTTCACCCAATGCTGAATTTAAAAAAATAGTTCTGGATTATTTTTTTGATTTTTTTATTCGGGACTGCAAAACTTTTTTTTAGTTTTTAATTTATTTCTCCGAAACTACAAAATCAAAAGAAATAAAATTTGAGGCAATTATAAAGAATACTCATACAAACCTAAAAATATAATAAAATACTGGATGTGTCATTTAAAAAAATATATCTTTATGCTGTCACACTTTTTTGGGCCACCCTGTATAATGGAAAATATTTTTTAAATATTCCGCTTTAATCCAATATCTCAGGCTATTTTAGTATTGTTGATAAGTTCTTCGATAACGCTTTAATCGTCCGTCCCCGCTTCGTTTGCGGACCCTGTATAATATACAGGGTGGCCCATCGAAAGCAGTCCAGCAAGGTTGATAGCTGTGTACGTGAAAATTTCATCCCTGTAACCTCAACCCCCCCTAGCGGGGGCAGCTACTGCCCTTGTTTTTTCAAATGGGAATGGATATGTTGTGATACATCTTTTTAAAGGGCATTAAATTCTTTTTAAAATGGCGCTGTCGTGGAGTTTCGTACTTTTTTGTTCTCACTTCAAAAGGCAAGATCTTTTAACTGAATAAGCTTTATTTCACAATTTGTCGTTTTAAAATGAACAGTAATAATTATATTATATTTTGTCGTTGACGTCAGATTGTGACAGCTACTGGTCCTCTTTCACCTGTGTCACCTTTTATGCATAGCGCCCTAACATGCCGCCCCCGTTGAAAAGTTAATACTTTTCAAAAGTTGTATTAATGTTCATCAGTGTCAACTGGGAGTAAACTGGAGTAAACATATTTTAGAAACGGCGCGTTTCACTATATTATTGTTCGGTAATTGCACTGATACCACTCGCACTACATTGTCTTTGCCCAGGTGCAGTTGCATTACTCTTGCCATTTAACTGAATAAGCTTTATTTCACAATTCGTCGTTTTAAAATGAACAGTAATAATTATATTATATTTTGTCGTTGACGTCAGATTGTGACAGCTACTGGTCCTCTTTCACCTGTGTCACCTTTTATGCATAGCGCCCTAACATGCCGCCCCCGTTGAAAACTTAATACTTTTCAAAAGTTGTATTAATGTTCATCAGTGTCAACTGGGAGTAAACTGGAGTAAACATATTTTAGAAACGGCGCGTTTCACTATATTATTGTTCGGTAATTGCACTGATACCACTCGCACTACATTGTCTTTGCCCAGGTGCAGTTGCATTACTCTTGCCATAGGCCATCGTAACGGCGCCATATTATCTTCTATTAGCACTACCAAGGAACCGATTTTGAGTAGGTTCTCTGTGCTTTTCTTCCATTTTGTTCGGGTTTGTAAACTGGTTAAGTACTCCTTATACCATCTGTTCCAAAACTGCTGATAGATTTGCTGCAAATGTTGATATCTGGATAAACGGTTGGCCTTTATTTCTTTGACATCTTGTTGGGGTGAGCTTAGGAGGGAATCAGCGATAAGAAAATGGGATGGGGTTAAAGGTAAGTAGTCGTGAATATCCATTGAAATTGGAGTTAAGGGACGAGAATTTAAACAAGCCTCGATTTGTGTTAATAACGTATACATTTCTTCATAACTCAAAGACGCGTTTCCCAATACTCGTTTCAAATGAAATTTGGTCGATTTCACTGCAGCTTCCCACAAGCCACCAAAACGAGCCGATTTTGCGGGTATAAAATGCCATTTGATTTGGTCATTTGCTAAAAATGTGGATACCATTTCATTATGCCTTTCGTCATTTAATAATTTATAAAGTTCTAAGAAATGATTGTTCGCTCCTACAAAATTCAAACCGTTATCTGAAAAGATGTCAGTTGGCTTTCCGCGTCGTGAACTGAACCTTTTTAATGCATTTAAAAAACCGTCAGTGGTCAAATCATTTACCAACTCTAAATGTACTGCACGCGTAGCGAAGCAAACAAAGATAGAAACGTATGTTTTTACCAATCTACTTCTTCGTGAAGTATTTTCTTTTACATAAATTGGCCCTGCGTAATCAATTCCACAATTACTAAAAGGCCTACTGGGTGTTACTCGAGATTTAGGTAATGATCCCATTAAATAATTTGTCTGTTTTGGTTTCACGCGAAAACATCTTACACACGATCTGATAATACGTTTAACTATATTTTTTCCGTTAACTGGCCAATACTTTAACCTTAAAATAGATAATAACTTCTGTGTGTAAATATTTTAAGTGAAAATGTGTAACGATTAAATCTGTAAGTTTGTGTTTGTCTGGTAGAATAATCGGGTGTCGCTCGTCGTAACTTAAATCTGAATTTGTGAGTCTACCTCCTACTCTTAGTACATTGTGTTCGTCTAAAAAAGGAAGAAGGTTTAAAATCTTACTATCATTAGTAATTTCTTTCGAGTTTTCGAGAAGTGTTATTTCTTTAAGAAATGTTTCTTTTTGTACGATTTTTATTAGACTATTTAAAGATTCATTTAACTCTTCGACAGTTAAGGTATTTGAAATAACTGGTGTATTTTTTAAAGTTCTATTTTTAAACCTGTAGATGTATGCAAATATTCGTTGTAATCGAATTAAGCTAGAATATTTAGTAAACCAGTCAATTTTCTTTTCGATTTGGTTGGTTTTTAAATTTTCAGCTACTGTTAACGTAACGTTAGTAGGGGTTTTCATATCTGGTAGCGATTTATGATCTAAATCAGTTTTAGTTCGAGAAATAAAATTTTTAAAATCATTTTTTAAAAACTCAGGACCGTTAAACCAAGTTTTATTTTGAACCAATTCTATTGGATCTAATCCTCTCGAGATAATATCTGCGACGTTGTCGTTAGTTCTAACGTGGTTCCACTCGTCAATATTTGATATTTCTGTTATTTTTGATACGCGATTAGCTACGAACGTTTTTAAGTTACAAGGTTCGATTCTTAATCATGCTAAAACTATAGTAGAGTCCGTGAAATAAGTGGTTTTCGAGATTTCAATATCGATTGTAAATTTTACTTTATTTACTAATTCTGCGAGTAAGTGAGCAGCTAATAACTCTAATCTAGGTAGGGTTATTTGTTTAACCGGCGCTACCTTTGATTTAGCAGTTAAAAGTTGTAATTTTCGTTCCCCATTTTTATTTATTGAGCACAAATAGACGCAAGCACCGTACGCCTTTTCTGAACTATCACTAAAGCCGTATATTTCAACCATCTTCGTATCGTTTTCTAACACGTGTCTTTTTATTTTTATTTGATTTAATAACATGATTTATGATGCAAACTGTAACCAAGACTCTTTTATCTCTTTTGGTACTTCTTGATCTAGCTGTAGCCGCCATAATTGTTGAATAATTAATTTTGCTTTTATTATCACGGGTCCAACTAAGCCTAATGGGTCGAAAATTTGAGATATAATCGAGAGCATCGTACGTTTAGTTATTTGATTTTCATTTATTTTTAAGTTTACCGAGTATTTTAGTAAATCCGAATTCGCGTCCCATGATAATCCAAGTGTTTTTAATTCTTTTTTATCGTGAAATAATATTAACTTTTCGTCTTTACTGATACTTGATTGCGATATATAATTTAAAATAGATTTGTCATTAGATGACCACTTTCTTAATTCGAATTTGGCTTGTGCTAAAATTTCCGTTAGTTCGTGATATATTTCTACTGCTTCTTGTTTCGAGTCAACGCTTATAAGTAGATCATCCATATAAAAGGAATTTTCTATAATTTTAGATGTTCGAGGGTATTTTTTCTTATTTTGAATCGCCAACTCTTGCAAACATCGCGTTGCCTGAAAAGGCGCGCAAGAGGTACCGTACGTGAGCGTTTTTAAAGTATACACTTTTATCGGATCATTAGGGTCTCCATAGTATTTGTTGAAATTTACATTGTTTTGCATCCATAAGAATGCATCGATACATCATTTTAATATCAGCGTTTAATACATATTCTTTTAAACGTAGTCGTAGCAAAATTGAAATTAAATCGTCTTGAATAGTCGGGCCTACTAAAAGCATATCGTTTAGTGACACTTTGGTGGTTGTTTTTGCGCTAGCATCCAAAACAACTCTGCACGCAGTGGTTTCTGAATTCCGTAAAACTGCCGTGTGAGGTAAGAAATATGATTCGTTTTCGTTAGAAGTATCTGTGCTTAATTCACATGTTTCCGTCATGTGATAAAGTAATTCATATTCGCGCATAAATTTAATATATTCAATTTTTAAATATTCGTCACGTTCTAATCTTGCCTCTAATCGTAAAAAACGTTTTAATGCCGTAGTTTTAGAGTCTCCTAACTTGTTTTGATAATTTTCGATAAATGGAAACTTTACCACGAATTTTCCGTCATTGTCTCTTGTGATTGTGCTTTTAAAATAATCCTCGCAGTACTGTTCTTGTTCCGACAGAAACCGTTGATTAGGTAATTCTTCGACTTGCCAAAATTTTGTTAATGAACTTTGCAAATTGTTGTTTGCGATATTCGAAACATGGTTGCAAATAGTATTTTGACTTTTTGCATTATTAAAATAAACGGAACCTGTAAATATCCAACCCAAGTGCGTTTTCTTTAATGTTGGCATACTATTTCCTAACTTAATTTTTTCGTTTTCGAGAAGTTCATAAAATATAGAAGCACCCAATAGAATGTCTATTTCTTTGGGAGTGTTGAAGTTTTCGTCCGCTAAATTAATGTTTTTTGGATATTTTATCATAGTTTTTGAAAATTCGATTAAAGGTAATTTTTCAGTTATAGTAGGTAGCACTAATAGTGCTAAATTTGCGTTAAAAGGTTTAAATCTTGATTTAATATTCGCGAACGTTCGTTTGGTAATTTTTGTAACCGTTTGATTTATTCCTGATATTGGTACATTAAAATCATAACATTTAATCTTTAATTTTCTACATAACGATTCAGTTATCAAATTCGATTGGCTACCTGAGTCCAATAAAGCATTGCATTCGTGCCAATTATTGTCGCCATCTTGAATTAAAATTGTTGCAGTGGATAATAATACCTGATTTGTATTAAAAACAACGTAACTAGTTTCCAACAAGTTTTCGTATTGCGTTTCAATTTCATTTTCGTTCATTAATTTTATATTATTTTTTAAACCGTTTTTTGATTGATCGAGTACCGCTTGATTCTGGTCGAACGCGAGTAACGTAGGCTTGGGCATCTCGACCTTTTTGTCATCACCATCAGGGCCACGCCATGATGCTTCGCGTCTATTAGTTCGAAATTCCCGTGCTGGCTGAATATCGCCTTCCTTTTCTACCAACTCTACGCGCTGCTCATTACTGCTGCCGCTCTGATTTCTGAATTCGTATGTTTTATCACCTCTAGGGCTCACAATTTGAGCATAATTTGTTATCTTTTATTTCTTTGTACTTATCCGATAACGAAAGACCGGCAAACTTCGGGCAGTTATAAATGAAATGTTGGTCTTTACATACGACGCACAAAGAACCTGCACGAGGTTCTGTTACCGAATAAGATTGATATTTTTGGTGATTTCCGTGTACATTTTTTGATGATAGAATTGTTCTGTTACTGTTTTGTCGAGTATCATGTCGAGAATCATGTGATTTGTCTAAATTTAACGCTTCAAGAGAGAAACATTTTTTCGTTAAGAAATCAATCAATTTCTGTAGTGTGGGTAAGTTTGAATCGTCTAATTTATTTTCCCACTCGCGTCGTGTTCTGTCGTCTACTTTATTTAAAATGATCGGTATTAAAAGTGCATCCCAGTGTTGAACCGGTAAATTTAATTTTTGCAATGCCGTTTTATGATGATACACAGAATCTAGTAACTTTCTCAGGGCATAGGATGATTCTTTGTTTACTTCGGGTAATTTAAACAATAAATTGTTGACATGATGATTAACCATTGCACGCTTATTTTCATATCTCTTTTCAATTAAATCCCAAGCTATCTTATAGTTACCGTCAGTTACCTCGAGTGGTTATATTAACTTTAAAGCGTTACCTTTGCAGCATAACTTTAAATATAAAAATTTCTCCACATCGCTAATATCCGTGCGTTTGTCTACAACTGATTTAAATATGTCTTTAAAACTAAGCCATGTATCATATGTTCCGTGAAATTGAAGTAAACCGAGATCGGGCAATTTAGCAACATTATTAATCGGAATAGATGCGCTTGTGTTACCTGTGTGTAACTGATTTTTAATGTCATACTGATTTTCTTCCGAAATGATTATCGTTTTTGCATTACTAATAGTTTCATAGAATGAATCCTCGATATCTGACCTATCTTGATTTTCATCAGGATTTAAAAACTCTATTCTAGTCTGACATCTGTCAAATTCTGCGAAATCATCTTCAATGCTTTTCAACCTTAATTTTATTTGAATTACATTCGTGTGTGTTTTTTCTTTTAAATATTTATCAAAACGATCTAACCTTGCGCAAACCACCTCTCTAACGTGTAATAACTCTGCGAGTTCTTCGTCGATTTTTGGTTCTTTCGTTTTGATATCGATTTTACCCTTTTTTCGTGACATCTTTTCGATAATTATTACTATTCAATCTTAGAAAATACCAAATAAAATGGCTTCGAGATATTTAACGATATAATTATTATTATAAATTTCATGAATACTGTCATGAATCGAGAAACTTTACTTATAAACGAGCAATATTATCGTGTATCGAGACTTTTTTCGCTACAAACGAGATTTGTTTTCTTCTTCGTGAATCGAGAATATCGAGATGTAGGAATGGACTGTATAAACTGATTTTTCGTGGATCGAGATATTTGAATTGTAAATAAACTGCGTACTTGCTTGCTAAACTAGAAGAAACCGAGTAATCGAAACTATTCGTGAGTGTTTCGATTAGGAAATATGATAGGTATTATGAAATTTATGAAACATGGAAAGAGCTCACCGAGATTTGTGCTGGAACTTTTCATGCGGGTCGAAGGCCAAAATCTATGTCGTGGAGATTCGTACTTTTTTGTTCTCACTTCAAAACGCAAGATCTTTTAACTGAATAAGCTTTATTTCACAATTCGTCGTTTTAAAATGAACAGTAATAATTATATTATATTTTGTCGTTGACGTCAGATTGTGACAGCTACTGGTCCTCTTTCACCTGTGTCACCTTTTATTCATAGCGCCCTAACATACGCTTTGTTTTGTAAATTTGAGCTACGCGCTACAAACTCAACTAAGAAAATTCAGCTGAAGCATATTATCAAAATATCATATTAGCTATATAATCAAATTTAAAATATTAGTTTTTAAGTTTTTTAAATTTCAATTAAATATAACATAATATTATTAACATATACGGTCTACTAGAAACTAGACCATTCAATCAATTCTATGAAACTGATCCAACAACTCAGAAATCAATATATATATATAATTCATTAGTTGCAAACCAACCTTCGTATACAAAGTTTCTGGGTGTATTTCAAACGGAGCATATTCCTGAGATATTGAAAAAATACAAACATTTCATTGACTTAATAAAACTATCAACATCTGCCAGAGAAGAGAACGTCATCAGATCGTATATGATATCGTCATCTTATCAAACAAAATAGTACATTACAAATTAAAAATATTATACAGCCTGTGTCGTAGAGAATGTAACAAATTGGAAACCTTCTTATCCTTCATTTTATCAAAAAAGTCATTCTTACTAAAAAATTTTACTTGTTTGAAAACTTGAATATCCTAAATATTATACAGAATGGCCAAAATATGTGAAATTGATCTAAAAATAAAATACCCTTATTTCTAAAAATACATCACAATGCCGTTTCGAAGCTCTTTCTAGATTATATTTTCTCTCCCGAACATACTGACAAGAAGCAGTCACATGTGAGATATAATTCACTTTACAAAGTCCCTCATTTTGATGTCGCATTTTATACGTAGATCAATTTCACATTTTTTGGCCACTCTGTACAATATTTGGGATATTCTACTATGGCCAAGAAGGTTTCCACCCAAGCAAAACTTCTTAGTAAGAGTGACTTTTTTTGGAAAAATTGAAAGTTAAAAAAGTTTCCCATTTGTTTCCAAATTTTTTGCCGCTCGGTGCAATATTTTGGATATTCAACTATGGCCAAGGAGGTTTACAACCAATCAAAATTTTTTAGCAACAGTGACCTTTTTCGGAAAAGTGTAGGATAAAAAGTTTCCCATTTGTTTTTACATTTTTTTTGCCACCTGTACAATCTTTCGGATAATCGACTACGGTCAAGGAGGTTTCCAACCAATTAAAACTTTTTAGCAAGAGTGATTTTTTTCGATAATATGAAGAATAAAAAAGTTTCCCATTTGTTGCACCTTTTAACACACTAGGCTGTATATATACGGTGGTCAAAAAGTTAGCAGCAAATGGAAATATTTTTCATTGAAATTTCTGTTAAAAACAACTTTGTTATACAGGGTTTCCCACCAGGAAAAATAAGACTAGTTGTCCAAAATTTAATTTTTTGAGATGTGTTATATCTCTTATATTTTTAAATAGAGAAAGTATTAGTGTATATTTTCAAAACACCACTCTTCTAGATGAATGATGCCTTGCAGAAAGATTTTAAATAAATAATTAACTAGCAGACTACTTTGAATGTGAGGAAAGCACTTCCTGCCAATTTATGTCAAAATCAAAATTATCTGGTTAGTTACTTATGGAATACAATCTTACAATTATTGTATATTATATTATTTAAAACCGAATAAGAATAATATTTCTACAAAACAACTTTATTGATCTGTATCCGAAAAGAATTAACAATCAACTGCCTAAGAAAAATACAAAATCAGCGTTCAACCTATCGAACGCATGAATCAGCGGTTATCCAATAATCCATATCAGTCATTTCGGCCCCATATTATGCACGCAGCTTAAGGATCGTTTACAGTTTTAAGGATCGTTTACAGTTCGGCCATGCTACCTAATCCACGTCCTCGGGGAAATTCATGAAGTTCCACCTGTTAATGACAAAATACTTTTTAGCGAGTTAGCATCTTACTTTTTTTGGCATAAAACTTCGTTGTTTATGCATAATACTAAATAACTTAAAACCCACTTAGCAGAACCATCGTTAGTCCTACTACTCAGTTATATATAAATGATACTTTCATTCATCCATTCATTCATTTTATTTATACTTCCGTATACACATATATCTTTCATACCCATTTCCACTCTTTACTTCTCTAATCCTTGTATTCTGATAGTGATAGCTTCCTGATCACTACATACACTCATACATCATAAATACATATACAATTTTGGGTTTACTAATTATTAACGTATGCGCTAGCTAGCTTGAATACTTCTTGCTCAAAGCGTGATGTCAAATTGTACCTTCCCACTAGCCATCATCAGAAGCTTCCAGCATAACTTGCTTGGGTATTTTGTAAATTTATTAGACCAGCGACTGAGAATAATTTTGGTATTATCGCGAATTAACCAAGATCATACTCCACCGTGGTAATGTGCTATGTTCACACAGTAAAGGTTTTATTAATTTGTTTTTATTCTTTTTTTTATCTAACCCCAAGAACAAGTAAACCGAACATCTTCATCCGAGGCAGCAGAAAACCACAAAATTCCATCCCTTTATTCCACTTTCGTTTGTGGCCAATCTGCTTCACATTCAGAGCTTACATTCACATTATTGGCCATGAGTTTGTCTAAGGATACGATTCCTTTGTATCCGTTGCGATGCGATCTTATTGACCCTTTTAAATCCTTCAATTACAAATCTTTGTCTTTCGTTATTTGATAGGGTCCACTATATTTTGGCAAAAGTTTCTTTCTTTTTGCCGCAATGGCGCCGCGAATCTTATAGGGCTTTCTTTTGCTCTCAATGGCGCAGCGAATCGTATAGAGCTTCCCTTTGCTCTCAATGCCACAGCTAATCGCATAGAGCTTCCTTTTGCTCTCAATGGCACATCTAATCGTATAGAGCTTCCTTTTGCTCTCAATGCCACAGCTAATCGTATAGAGCTTCCTTTTGCTCTCAATGGCACAGGTAATCGTATAGAGCCTTACTTTTTCTTTGTTGTGCCTCTATCTTCTGGCTAACATCTTGTCTACTTGTGGTCAAATTTTCATCGTAATGGGGTTCTACAACTTCATTAGACAGAAGTGCATTTGCAACACCCCGGGTAGCCGAAAAGCAATTCATAGGAAGATTTTTTTTGTAGCTGAATTCACACTTGCATTAGTCCCCATCGAACCTTTTGAACCCCATCTTTCTTCCTCGTTTATTGAAGCAGATAAAAATGCTAGGATGGTTCGGTTATATCTTTCGACCTGTCCATTCGCCCTAGGCGTTGCAGTTGCATTTAATACATGTTTAATATTTAAATTTTGACAATACTCTTCAAACCTTTTGGCAGTATATCAAGAACTTCGATCACTAATAATCCTTTTTGGTACCCCAAAATTTGCAATAATTTCGTCCAAAAAAAATGTAGAACTGGGATAGTTTTTGTCGATTTTTCTGCTTTCATGAAAACAAACTATATATAACCCAGCCGTTTTCCACCTGATTCCTTATAGTACAAGCAATCCAAACAGCAAGCTATGTACTTCTTTGCATAACTCTGCATGCCTGGAAACCAGTATGACTTGGAAATAGTAGACAATGTTTTATCTAGTGCTAAATGTCCTCCACCATCATGGAAATGCATTAAAATCTAGCTGCGATTTGTCCTGGTTACAACCTATCTATTTTCCGTATTTGTTTTCCGGTATAATCGTTGATTGATCACAGTCTTCATCATAGATTTTTCGATCTTCAGCATCCTTGTGTAACTTTTGTAACGTTTCCACGTTATGTTGCCTAAAACTTTATTGATAGTTCTTTGGAATACTGCAGGACTACTTGAGACACCAAAAGACATTCGGACTTACTCAAAATGACCATCCGGCGTGACAAAAGCGGTTTTTGGTATCGATTCCTCATCCATTTCAATTTGATGCTAACCGCTTGCCAGGTCAAGACTCGTAAAGAAAGAACAGTTTTTCAGCTCCTCCAGAGAGTCATCTACCCTAGGGAGTGGAAACCGATCTTTGACGGTTTTGGAATGTAAACCCCGATAATCTGCCACCATCCTTTGTTCGCCATTTTTCTTTCTGACTCGAAGGATTTGGCTTACGTATGAAGAATTTGACTCGCGAATAATATTGTCGTTCAACAAATTGTTAACAATGTATCTCACAACTTTTCTTTCGCTGTGAGGCAAATAATACTGTATACGATTGTCTTGTCATCTTTAATTTTATTTTGACAAATTCGTCAAAATTATTTCACCATATTGGTCCTTAGTGACACATTCGTCAATGTAAAACTCTCTTTGAGGTGCTGCTCGTAGTCCTGCAGATACATAGACGTCGTCCATTTTCAGGCCTCTTAACGTCACCTCGATTGCTGCAACTGTTTGTGGTGGAATTACTAGGTCATTCGTTGTTGCCCATAGTGGAATTTTCGGAATGGAACTTCTACAAAGTCCTAACATCAACATCATTATCTGTGGACATAATACGCACATTTTTGGCAGACACAATGAGCACTATTTGTGGTTGATTTAGTAAGGGTTGTCCAATGATAACCGAAATATATTGTGCGTAATCGGGTACTACCAAATAATCTATGTCAGATTCAATTTTATCAATTTTGATCGAAGCGCGCCTCTCTCCGATCACGGAAATACTGGTACCGCCATAGCCTGTCACTGTCAATGAGCTTGCAGCATAATTAGGCTTAGCTTCCTTTGCTAAACTTTCTTTTATTTAAAACTGCTCCACTTCCGGTGTCCAAATATGTGCGTGTTGGCTTATTATTTAGTACACAATCAAAAAAATAATGCTTGTTCAGGGAAAATGCATTATCTACCATATTGTTTTTCACATCTCTGCTTTTTCTTTTGCAATCACTTGCAAGATGACCTAAACGTTTACAATTTGTGCAATGCTTCTTCGGTTTTGGACAGTTTGGAGATATATAGTATGTCCTTCCTCTCGACAATTGTAGCATTTTACGATATGTTTTTCAACAATCCTTTGGCGTTTTTGTATTGACTCTACGTTTTTTTTTTATTCTATTGTGCTCTAATCTATATGGGACGTTTTCATAATGATGCCTAGTTGAACTAGTAGAAAACGAAAATGGTGGATATGCTGAGAATGAGAAATTATTTTTTGACCGTAGGTCTTGAGAATAATTATGATCACTTGATTCTGATCTCAATGTAGACGGATATTCCCCATAGAGCTCATCAGGGGCTCTGTATCTGCCAGCTCTAGCACCTGCCTGGATAGAATCGTCGCTTATACTATCAATAAGACACAACCTTAATACGAATAAAACACGACCTTCCCGAGGTCGTTTTTCCCAACGAATATAACCTCCAACGATTCAAAACCAACTTGAATCGCTTTTTGCGCACACGCACCACTCCCAGAGTGCCCTAAAGGATTTTTCCTATAGTGCTTGTGTTTGATCATAAAAAAAAAAAAAAAAAAAAAAAACGAAACAGTTGTCTTTCCTGTTATGTCACATGCACTTAAAAGATTCATTTGATCAAAATAATATTGTTCCCAAATTTCGCTTGGTTGTTTACATCGATTTAACATTTTTCTAAGCGTGAAAGCAAAGTCCTGGTGCTCTGGAAAGCTTTTAATAAACGGAGCCTTCCATACCTCCCAGTTTATATTGTAATTATCATACCACAGTCGTGCAAGTCCAGCTAATCAACTTTGCATGTGATAAATCACAAGCCTTTCGTCCTATTTATTAATAGAAGCAAGCTATTGAATTTTCCCTATCCATTTGTACACATTTAAATTTGGATTCCCTGGCTCGAATTCGGGTATACTTTTGGGATAAAAAAAAACACTTTTGTTGGTTGTGATTGGGATGGACAAATTTGATTTTCTATTAACTTTTCTACAAGTCTTTCTAATCCCGTCACATTATCGCCTGGTTCTTCAGATAGATCCGGTTAAAATAACCTGCCGTGGAGGGATAGTTGATTTTATCTCTGACGTACAAGGTTCTGGTCCGTCTTTGTTACTCACAGTTTGACGGCGAAAAACTTGTGAAGGCACAGTAACGTATTGCACCCCCTTTTCTGCAATTTCTTTAGCAGGCGTAGCAATTTTCTTTAATGCTATTAATTTTTCCTTTTTGCTACGCTTCTAATTGTAACTATCTGAACAAGTATTTGAATCTGAATCCATATTAATTTGTTTTTTAATATTATTATAATATCTAATGATAAGTGAGTAGTAATATAGTTCAACGGCTGGTATTATACATTAACCAGTTGACAAATAAATGTAAATAAAAGTTATAGGAACTGGTATTACGCTTTAACCAGTAATTAGAACTAACAAAACAATATCAGAAGAGTAAGGTACTGAACTTATACTTTAGCCAGTAAACAAAACAAATATAACACGGGCGAAGAACAATTACTGGTACTATGTTTTTGATCAATAATTTAAGATATACTTTGAATTAAGCTGACAAATATTTTTATGTGCCTCAATAGCATTAATGGTATTGTATTTTATCCACTAACAGTAAAAAAAATAAGCCATGACTCATAATGCACTGATATTAAACATTAATCAGTACGAAAACAAAAGAATTTTACCACAATTAAATATGTGTAATGTTCTAAGTTTGTACATACAGTTTTGTGCCCATGTATAATCCAGGTAAACACTAAACACTATTTTTGTTGTTAATCACTAGATAAATTAATCACTAGAGCAAAGTCATGTAACTCCCTTTTCGAAAAACGTATTTATTTTATACACTAATAACTTTATTCAAAAGCGCAATTCACATCCCGCCGCTGCTATATTGTATATTATATTATTTAAAACCGAATACGAATAATATTTCTACAAAACAACTTTATTGATCTGTATCCGAAAAGAATTAACAATCAACTGCCTAAGAAAAATACCAAATCAGCGTTCAACCTATCGAACGCATGAATCAGCGGTTATCCAATAATCCATATCAGTCATTTCGGCCCCATATTATGCACGTAGCTTAAGGATCGTTTCTAGTTTTAAGGATCGTTTACACAATACAATTTTGCAGCCCAATACAAAATTTTAATATTTATCCCTTTTTGAGATAACCAAAAATGTAAGTTTATGTCTCTGACATAATAATCTCCAGCCCATCCGTGAAGGCTATTACCTTTACTTATTATATGCTATATGTCATTATACATTTGGAAAAATCTACACATCCAATCACAAAAGGTGTGATATAAAAAGTTAATAGGATAGGCGAACCAGTAAAATAAAGCTGCCATTATTGTTGAAAGCGGAAGGTCTTAGAAAGTAATTAGGTTTCATTTTCTTGAAAATAAAGGAGGATTCTCTTCCAATTACTCAACAAATGCTGCTTAACGAGTTACATTCTCTTGTTTTCATTTCGTTTGTCAATGATTATAGGCAGCTAAATTAAATTTTCACAGAACCATCCGGCAAATATCGTTTTACCGCAGAGTTTGAAACTAAATGTGCCTGAAAATTAAATAACTTAATTTCACAAGTCTAATAAAGATAAATGCTTCAATTTAACTGATAATATAAATAGAGGTACAATAACCCTAATCTAATAATTTACATAAGCTTTGAAGGAAGCACAACAAGTTTTTTTTAAACAATTTATTCATTTACAAATTTATAATATTAACATGGTTTCTACATAATATCTCAATAGTGCTTAAAGTTCTGGTCTCGAAACTTTTTATTATTAATTTTACGAAAAAAAGTTATTCTTTATAAGAAGGTCTGCATGGTCCAAAACCTAAAATGCAATCATCAAATGTCAGATTTTTTCAGTCATATACGAGGTTTGCCAAAATATATAATTTTGGAACAAGAGTAAAGTACTTTTATTTGTGACAATATCGAAAAGTGCAATTCCTTCTACACTGAAGAAGTAGTAAAGGAATGTATCATGCTATTTAATTTTATTAAGATAATTAAAAAAACAGATTCATGGTAAACAGCGCTCTCTAGAAGACGGAAGTTGGATATTTAATTACGGTAAAATGGGAATGAATTAATGAAATTGTGTGCAATATCTAAAGGTTGTAAAATTTTAGAAAAATGGCAAAATCCTCTCTGACTTTTAAAGTTATTAAAAAATATAAAAAATCCACTTATAGAGACTAAACTTTTAGTAGATATGATATATTTGCATTTCGGTTACCTTCATTATTTTGGCTAGAACTTTTTGGATATAGCCGGGTTTAATGCACAAGCAACATTATTACCGTAAACAATTTTAATAAAAAATCAAAAACTGAGAGAACAGAAAAAGAATTTCCTTTTTCCCACTAGATGCGATATAGTGGATTCTCATCTTATATCCATTATTAAATGAAACCGGAACAACGATTCGACAACCTCCAACGATTCCAAGCCCAGTGTGCCTTGGTAGAATACCTTGTAAATACAGGGTATTTCAAAAACAATGTGCCATCGCTCTCGTATAGGGATTCCTTACCCAAAATTAAGACAAATAGTTTCTATTAAGGTCCAGTGGCCCACAGATGCAGGGTGTTAAAATTTTTTAATTTTTTCGTTATATTGAAGATATTTCCGACGGCTTTAGGAATTTTAGTGAAATTTAGTTTAAGAATCAATAACACATATTTAAGCAGTAAAAATCCGTGGAATTTATACCTAGGGCATACATGCTCTTGTAATTTTTAACAAAAAATATTGATTCCATAGTTACATTCTATCAATGGAAAAGGCTTCCTTTTCTTAGTAGTACCATTCAATCTGAAATAGTATTTTAAAGTACTACTGTGTAGACTAAATACGCCCTTATTGTATAAGGTATCATCGGGTGGTCTGGAAAAATAATAATATTTCCATACATTGGTATTTGATAAAAATTTGTATGCCAGTGGTTTGTTCACATTTTGATAGCCAATTTGAAAAAAAAATTAAATTACAAAAAGACATCTCTTAAATCGCTTACAAGATAAATTCAATTTTATCAACTTCTGTTAAATATCAAGCTTCAAATAAATAAGTAACACAATCTAGTATGCTATGACCGATTCTAAGACAGTACTTATTTGAGCAATACAAATGTGTGAACATGTTTCCCAGGAGCGTATCTGCGATCCGGCGCCTTAATAATTTTGAACAAAAAATAGGTAAGCCACTGACTTTTTAATCTTTTCATAGATATATTATTGAAGAGCCTCATAGCACGCACGTCCCTGTTCACGCTTGTTTATTGCTGCGTTAGGTACTTTCAGGAACTAAATTGTTTAAAAATTTCTAAAACCGTTTCGGAAATATCTTGGAAACACCGAAAATATTTGAAAATTTTAACACTCTGTATTTTTCAGACAGAGCATCTGCAGGCACATGTTCATAGGAATTTTTTGTTTTATTTTTGGGTAAGGAAGAACAAATCCGAACAAACACCCTGTCTACATATACAGATTTGACGTTATTCCTTAATAAAAATCCAAAGAACATCATATATAAATAAAAATGTTTGCGTTTTTTCAATTCCGCATTTTATTTAATCGTACGATTATTTCGATGATATATGCATTATCGTATAACAGTGGTTGCGTTACTAATATTTTTTCAAAATTTTCGATTACTATTCGTAAACATAATAATATATAATTTCTACTTGTGCAATAAAAGTTAAAATTTATACTGACGTACCTTTAATTTCACAGCCACTTGGTCCCATAATTATCAAGAGCAAATCTATTTTGTTTCTTTTTAAATTTTTTTTTGTCCCATAAAGGCGGCCTGACATATATTTCATTAAATACGTCGTCGATATCCATGTCGACTAAACTTAATAAGAGCAAGGAAAATAGGGAAATTAATTATTGACGCTCTTATTGCTACAACACGTATCTTCTCACGAATTTGATTAATTTAAATAGAAATAAAATTTCTCTTCAAAAATTAAATATTTTTCTAGCTAATATAGGGTCATATAATTTCAAAATATATTTTTAAGCATAAACTAATGGGGTGTAGCCGAGTTGCTAGACGTATGCAGGTAAAATAAATTGAGATAGCCGAATTCCTAGACCGACATACACTAATTGCTAGACGGGGGGATGGTCGAGTTCCTAGACGCGACCTTCATTACAGAGAGGTAATAAAAATCATTAGAGCCTGGAAAATTATATTTATGCTATTAAAATTTAGTTAAACAGCCCATTGACCCATTCCAATAATGATACAATAGGGTAATTCCAATAATTTATTATTATTATATTAAGGGATTATTGTTGCACCTAAATGATCATTCAGTTTTGTTATAAATTTGGTAATTCAGTCCTTCCTTAGCTTAAATCAAGTGAACCTGCATGCTGCAATGGAGTTACAATTCATTTTAAGTGAAAAGTGTAAAACTTTGCTAGTAGTCAACAGTGCTCTAAATTATTTTGGTACGCAAATTAAATATATAAGCTGCTATGAGCGAACCACTTTTGATCAGATATTGGTAAGCAATTAGCGGGTAAGTTAAATATTTAATCTTGGTCATCAAAAAAAAGCAATAAAACGTGAAATAGTGACAGTGCCCTGGGAAAACAAGTGAAAACCCGCCCCCGCTACACCTTTTGTAGCCGATTTCGTTCTGTATTCGGCAAAAGAAAACACAAGAAAGTTACATAAATTGACAGTGCCCTGGGAAAACAAGTGAAAACCCGCCCCCGCTACCTTTTGGGCCTTGACTGCTACACCGATTGATTGTGTTATTTCATTGAAGTTATTTCAAAAAATAATTTTTAATGGCTACGATATTTGGTCAATAACAGGACGATGTAATTTTTGCCGTCTAGGAACTCGACAATGTTTTTCTAGCAATTCGTACATCTTCGTCTAGCAACTCGACGATTCCAAATTCATAATTTTGTTACCTACTCTCCACCGTCTAGCAACTCGGATACACCGAACTAATGCTATTCTTTAATACTATTAGTTATATTGCTATTAAATATTATTCTAATTTTTTTCATTATATCATCCAAAGTGGGAAACTTTTCTGGTTAAACGAATATGGGAATTAGGACTTGAGCTAATGCAAGTAAAATTATTTTTATTTAAATCGCATTCTACATATGGTTTCTAAAAAAGGTCTGCTCACGTTGAAATATTCCCAATCCTTCAAGACGCATAAAACCCAAAAAAAACTACTAACGTAGCAGTACACTACGACTGGTATCAACTAGCAGTATACCACTATACCACTCCTGGCATTAAATCCAATGAGAATTCACTCATTCCCAATGTTCCGTGAACCGTTAAGACTTGCTTGGTAACGTTTAATATGGGAAACGGATTAAATATCTTTGGATAGCTGGAAAAAAACAATAAACACTTTAACGAAACTTTATATCATATGTCCCACCTTTCGGTTAGTTAAGGCGCATGAAACCACAAAACCTCAAAACATCTACTTTCCCAGTAGTATCGGCAACAGTGTATTTTAGTTATTTTTAAAAAAATGGACTTTAGGCGAATATATCATTTTATCATTAACTCTATTTACACTATTCTATTCTACGAATATTAAAATATAAATATTTAACTTATCGAATCCTTAATGGATTAAATGCTTAAATAACGCCTACTGAGTTTAATTGAATCGTACTAGTATTTGATTGGTAAAGAAGATAAATTATATTAAATAAATCATAAATATCTGTAAATTGTCACTGCGCTGAATTAAAGTGATATTATAACACTTATAAAATATGAAGACCCGAAATGAAAGTGGATCATACCCAGAGAGATAGTGCAAGTACTTAAGTAAGTGGGTATCATGCAGTCTTAAATTATGACTGATTTTAATGTCTCTTATAAATTGATACTAATCAATTAAAGTAAACTCCATTAATTTAATGTAGAACAAATGAAATAATATTGAAATCAGCTAAATCCGAATAATCTTAATGATAACAAACTTAAGATGTTTTTGAAAAATATTTAATTATTTTTCGATTTATCATAGGAGCGGTCAATTACCTCTATTTAGGACGGAATTTCAAACAGTTTACAAAAAACAGGACTAACCGTATATTATAATTAACGCTGTCAAGTTATTAAAATCTGTTAAAATATTCCATTTAATAAATTAATTTTAGAAATAATAATAATTTCTAATTGATAAAATAAATTTACGAATAATAATTATGATTTCTAATTGTTAAAATAAATTTATTAACTAAATCCCTAGACATTTGATTACAACTAAATTTCACAAGATAGTAACGTGGTTTGTTCGGACTTTCGCCGGTATCTGTCGACAAATACAAATGAGCTTCGATGACTGTTGAAGACGACAGGTTTTAACAGGCTTCCGCCATATTCTAGTACCAGCATGAGATGCGTGTGTGTTTTGTGAATCAATCAATAGTATTGATAACCTGCATTCAAGCGGGCTAATTTCAACTTTTATTAGATATTCTAATTTATGTTTAATGACTAAAGCAGTGAACCATGATCATTTTTTTGGAAAGTTGCACGTCTTATTTGGGAGTAAACTAGAAGACAATTGTTCATGTTTATTTTTGTTGTATATAATAAAAAATTGTGTTTTTTAAACATTTACTATTAGTGCATGCTAAATATTGATATTCGTCGGTGTAAGTGAGTAATGATATTAGGCAAATATATCTGACGCAAGACAACTCGGAGAATGTTTCATCGTGAATCATTCACCTGAGAACCTGGTTATTCAGATAATGCTGACATTCACGGAAGAATCTCGACATGAGTCAATTTCGGTCTTTCACAGGAACAAATATAATGTCATCCTAAGCAAAAACAACCCAAATATAATTATTATACTTTCGAATAAATCATGAATTAATGTTTGAACGCTTGCAAAACATTTGTCATTTTACCTAGCTATTTAATTTATTCTTCTATAATTACAATAAAATCGGAATTAAAATTAATTTGAATAAATTTTATTAGAGTTTCTAAGTTCCTTATTAGTTCAGTGTTCTTATCTTCTCAAATAATTCAAAATTAAAAAGAAAATCTTTCAGTTAACTTTGGAAACTGTTACTTATTACATATTACAAAGTCTGGTTAACCGTTATAAGGCTCTTTAAGTTTTACGAAATGCGTATAATAAAAGGAAATTAAATCCTTCTGGGGCTTGTTAGAGTTGCCTTAAATTTAATAACTGTTCTCAGTATATGCATAACTAAATTTTTTGAAGCGGATCAACACAACGAATATTTTTAGTCGAAAATGTTATTACTTTAAAAAAAATTACGATTTCTTGCATTAAAATAAATAATGGCGTTGGCAATTTGGTTAGCGCAGCATGGAATATTTATTTCCCTGGATAATCTTGTTCAAGAATTAAACAGCCCAATTAGAACAATAACATTGTGTTATAGATTAGAGGAGGACGAGCATTGTGTTATCTAAAACGGTAAGACAAATAAAAACGGTTATATTGAGAAAAAAGTAATAAATAAAATAAATAAATCTATTTTTTTTTTAAATATTCCCTTTCACTTTTCTATTTTATTGCTGAATTTATGAAAAATTAGAAGAACACAATATTTAAACATGTTTCATGATATTTTAAAAATATATGTTTAGTGTTTAGAATGATTATGGTGTATAATTTTTATTAGAAAAAATAATCTTTACTTATTGCGAATATTGCAGATAGTGTAACATCACATAAAATTCCATATAAATGTCACTTTTACAAACAAAGAATCAATACAAACCGTTTTGATCAATAAAGCAAACATTTTAGTTAAAAATAAAAAGTCATAATAATTTATAGCTTAATGCATAACATTTCACTTTAATAAAAACAGAATATCCATTTGAAAATGCAAAATATTCCTCACTAAATTATCCATAACAACCCTCGCAATTTAGTCACTGGAATTAATATGAAACGATAACGGCCCTATTCAACAGTCCATTAGTTTAACAGTTCGTTTTATTGACGTTATTTTGATTTATTAAACAAGTTTTATAGTTTTCGTTTTTTACCGAAAAACCAATAAATATTTTAATGCATTATACCAGGCTTCGCTAATGCGATCACTGTCAGCGATGACAATTTTTGTATCAAACCTGCTTAATAAATAAAAATAGATATGTGAATAGCATGTGACGCAAAAATGGAAATGTTACGCATAGCGCGAGTACATCATTGGATTACTGATTACAATTACTGAAGCTTGCTTGAGGTGTAGCATTTTCTTGGACAGACTTAGCTGATGTTTGTTCCTAAAAATTTAAGCATGTTACCCTTAATGCTCCAGGGCAAAAGCTGCTTAAGTATTCTGATTTTGTTATGGGCAAATTAAGTGCTGAATCTGTCTTTATAGTCAGGGTGCGGTTCTGTTCTTGGTCTTCTTTAAGAGCGATAAATTCGAGGTCTAAGTTTTGGTGATTTGAAAAACTTTCATATGTAAGTGCAAGAGCATATAATTACTTTTGATCTCGTTCCAAACTTCTGTAGATGCTTTTTTGAGGCAAGGGAGGAAACATATATGGTCCAAGAATCGTTTTATTTTATTTAATTTTCCCTATACTATGGAATAGTGGGGCATACGTTTGACATAACTAATCGTTGTGCTGGGGTAACTAGTCTAGAGGCTTGTAATATTTGTCCATCAATCTCTATATAACCATGTTCAAATAAAACTTTGGATATACATTCTATTGTGGAATATGCGAGAAGAGGATTTAGGGTTTGTACTTTGGTCCAAGAGCAAAAATATAGTCGTCAAGAAGTATTCCATCGATGGAAGGAAAAAGGTGAGAATTCTTGCTGTGATAAAACTGTTGAATATGTCTTTTGGGTGGTCGAATTATTAATTTGATCATTTGGTTGTGATTGGTTGGGGGTTCTGTAGTCACTGACCCCCGGCGAATGGATATCCAAGCTACTGTTTGCCCCCTCGATCTCATCGGAAACACCCGTACCACTGCCCTATCTCTTCGAAACCCAGATCGCCACCGACCAGCGAGTCCCTGCTCAATTGGGAGGTGCGCGCGCGCTCTCGAACTTGTGGTTAAAAATAGTTGTTTTTGTACTCACTGAGTTGGAAGTAGACTTGGATGATTGACAATCTTGTATAATCAATTTTGAAATTTAAATTCGCTAACACCACATTAAATATGACTTTCCTGTAGAGCCTGTCACTTGATACGTTTTTACATCAACGACCAGGACCAAACTCTTTCTTAGATGTATTTTTATGAAATATATATATACCTAGATACCTCTTCCATTTCACCTACTATCAATTGCATAGAATTTTTTATTCATTTGAAAACGCTAACAGCAATGTAAATCTCCATAAGCAATTTAAAAATCACTCACACTGTATATGGTTGTAAATAAAAAGTATCTATTGAATTTAAACGGAATGCTCTTTTGAATCACGAGAAAACGGCTTAACGGAATATTTGATGAAATGATATTTTCAGATGTGTGATCTAATAGAACCTCGAGAGCATCAGATCGAGAAGTCTTAGTTTTGCTCTCTGATCATACTCAATAGAGGTATGAAGGTTATGCGGCGATTCTAGAGGTATAATTTATTAGATAATTTACTGAACGAATATGTTTTATTATCAGGTTTCCACTTTTTAGCAGCAGTAGAATTAGTAAAAAATTTTTGCCAATTGTCCTAATCGAAGGCAATAAATTTTTTTTGCAACATTTATTTTATAAGTTATAAATAATGGCCTAGGTCGCTATGGTCAGCTGTGTATAAGGGTTGCTGTTTCTTTCTTTTTGTTTCTTTTGAAGAGTTTACACTACTAATAGCACTATGCCTTAATAATTCCTGAAATCTTTATTTTTATTAACAGATAGATTACTAATAGTAACAATATTTACTGATCAATGGGTAGAGCACAAATTTTATCCAGAATGCGCCTCATGCGTTTCATGTTTACTTCCTGCGTAATTAAGTTTTCCGAAGTGCATACGAACTATTCATCCTAATTGCCAACTTACCATTTTCGCAGGGCTGCTTTCACTTTGTTCGACCATGTAGTTCTGGTTTTAGATCAAAAAACATCCGATAATGCATACAATATTTTATTTTCGATATCTCAAATATCGGGTAAAACAATTAGGTATATAAAATATTTTTTGACTATTTTAAGCTCATCCTAAATTTTTGGTTGGGTTTCTTATATTATTGGGGAAATATGAAAATCCGTCTTTTTAGCATATATCGTTAGAATTTATTATGTTTCATTTTAACCTAGATTAATTTATAGTTAAAATAGAAAAATATTTGAACTCGCCGATTGATTATTGGGTATAGAAGTGGGTAGAGGTATATCAATCGGGAATGATCGGATCATAATCACGAATCAGTAGAAAGTATTCAATGATCGAATCCTTTCCAGTTAATGCCAATCAATAATTTAATTCAATCGTAATTTCGAGATTCTTTATTGACGATGACTACCGAGTACCGACCGTCCCGAAACCAATTATTAACGGAGAGTATCATGCGGAGAACCATTGGAGAACGAAGAATAAGAAAGTTTGAATTTAAATAAATAATAACATCTAAGCTGAATGCAACAGAAACAAACATTCAGTCTCAAAAATTGCCAAAACACTCGTCATTCGATGTCTCTAATCTCACACACAGGAAATGAGATATGATGTATACCTTTGTGTATTAAATAAGGACGACTGTATTCTAATTCTTGTTTAATTTTAAATTATTGTACTATTGTAAAAAGATTTATACTATATTTATTTATTATATATATAGTATAATAAATACAGAGGGGGTTACGTTTAGTTATACCTGTACAGTAGTGTATGGAATAAGCCTAAAATAATAATTATTATAACTACCTAACTAGGTAATAAAATGATGTAGTTTCTAAGACAAACCAAAAGAAAAAGTTTGTATTGTAATGGATTTAATTTTAGTCAATAATTACCAACCCCAAATAAAATTAAGCCACTTTTAGTCTTATACAATTATTATTTTTACAAATATACGTAGAAAAGAACTTCAAAAAACGAATACTCATTCATTGCTCATACCTAATCAGTAAATACTAAACCGGAATACCGATTCGATAAGAGCATAACTTTGTGTGAATCCCAGTAGCTCTATTTTCAGAATGTATAATCAATCGTTCAGTGAACGGAGTGAACGTGTCGCTACATATTAAGACTGGTACTGTGCATGAATAATAATAAATATCTTTAGAGAAAGAACTTTTTTAAAATCGGTCAGTGATTGATTCGGTCTCCTCTAAATGATTTATACACCACTAGTATCCTATTACTATGATGGGAAAAATAGTAGGTAAAGTGACACAAGTGTCCCTATATAATGATGTTTCGCAATATTTGTTCTACCGTCACTATTGGTTGTTTTAATTATGAATCAAACAACTAACTTTATTGTGCACGGTATATATGAGTCAAAGAAGTATTTTGTTTAAAACTATTCGTATTTTGTATATGAATGAAATATAAAATATGAATATTTGTATAGAAGTGGAAGATGTTGGCCCACCCGGCATCGCCTGGTGAGATACCATTGCATCGGTTTAGCTGGCGAGAAATTTGCTCCTTGAGTTAACCTTTGCTCATTGAGTTGACGTTTCGTCGCTGTGCCGATGTTTCCGGTTACCAGGGTGGGACCCCCCCCCCCCAAAATAGCATGATGGAAGCTCCAAGCCCAAAATATTCCGGAGGTAAACTCGCCCCCTATTCGGATCTCCGGGCGGGGGCTGGACTTGGCGCCCCATCAAGCGAAGTTCATCAAACAACAACCATTTCCGACAATTTACTGGGATCTAACAACACTCAACGAAGAAATGGTGTGGTACCTACAGTTGCTAACCAACCCAGAACTAGCAACTTCAAAATTGATTTTTGCGATGTTAGAGGACTTAACACGAACATCAATTCAGTCCACCAGCACTTACAATCTTCCAAGCTTCACATGCTCGCACTGACCGAGACAAAAGTCAGATCGTCAACAAACACCGTCAGCTATTTATACCCTGGATACGATTTTCATTTTCGATTCCGATGCAACTTCGGCGCATGTCTTTTTATTCGAGATGATCTCTGCTGCCAACGAGAACTTACACTTGAACCGAAAGACTTTGATGTAATGTGGTTTAAAATATCAACGCCGAAAATCACCATTTATTTGCAGCCTTTACCGTCCTCCAGGTGATATCCATTACAGAGACCTCTCCTCATCACTAGTCAATATAATGGACTTCTTGCAAACCAACCATCCAAATGCCGAGATTATTATCTTTGTCGACTTTAACGTCCACAATGTCAACTGGCTTAAATACTCAAATACTGACGGATGAACAACGCCGCGAGGCCGAATGCTTCGCGATCAGTTCTGGTCTAACTCAACTCGTAGAAGAACCAACGAGGATTCCAGACCGAGCTGGAGATTTTGCTAGTCTTTCGAATATTTTCTTAAGGTCAAATCCTAATCTATATACAGTCACCGTATAGCCTCCGTTAGGATCTTCCGATCACAAACTTATTTCAACTCTAAGCGAACTACCAATTAATTTTGAACAACCTCCTAAACCTCGCAAGATATGGCATTACAGATCGGCCAAGTGGGAAGACCAGAAAAACCATTTTCGCACTTTTCCTTGGATGAGCGTATGCTTCTCTTCTGATGATCCGTTCGTCTGTGCTGGGGAGGTCTCCGACGTCATTCTAACGAGTATGGAAGCATTTATCCCCTCCTCCCAAAAACGTCCTTCCAACGGCAAGCCCCGGTTTAGCAAGGATTGTGAGTGTGCTGTCAGATTAAAAAATCTGGCTTACCGACAGTGGCGTAAAAACCCTACCACTGAGAATCGTACCATCTTTGTTACCGCTCGAAACCAATATAAGCTAACAATAGATCAAAGCAAAGAAGCCCATAACGTGAGGAACAAGAACAAACTTCTTGACAGTCCAAATGGATCAAGGTCCTTTTAGTCAGTCGCTAAGGGCATCAGCCAAAATTTAACGAAATCAACTATTCGACCTCTAACAAGTCCAATACAATAGCATCCACAGCCGGAGACAAAGCCAACTTACGTGCTAAACTATTTTCTTCGCATTCCACTGTAGATTTCCAGGGACGAACACCACCCGACATTCCTGCAGTTCAATCCGAAATGACCGAAATCGTGTTCCGTCAGCGTCCCGTCAAACGAATCCTGAAAAGACTCGACGTCAAAAAAGCTACTGGTCCAGACGAAATTCCTATTATAGTTCTCAAGAGATGCGCCGATGAACTAATACCAGTATTTTGTAGACTTTTCAACTTATCCTACAAAAAAGGAATATTTCTATCTTGGAACAGCGCAATCGAACATCATGGGGAGTCTCGGCCTGTTGCACTGGATATTTCTAAATCTTTTGATCGTGTTTGGCATGAAGGGCTTCTAAGTAAACTGCGATCTTATGGTATGCCCAGTCGATTCTGTGCATGGTTGTCTAGCTTTCTTAAGGACCGCTCTCTGCAAGTGGCGATTGACGGATTTCTCTCAGACACCTTCACCATCAATGCCGGTGTTCCTCAAGGGTCCATATTGTCTCCCGCTCTCTTCTTACTCTACATCTAACGACCTTCTGGTCAAAACTTAAAATCCGATATTTAGTTTTGTTGACGATAGCACACGTATCTCATCTTTCTCTTTTAATGCGCAAACATCGGCTGCCGACGCACATCTTCGCAGACAGCATGAAGTATCACGCCTTAATAAAGACCTGGAATAAATTTTGGCTTGGGGTGATACTAACCAAGTCGAATTTAACGGTAAAAAACCCAGGCAGCAGTTTTCTCTAAAAAGGTAAACATTACAGAACCGGATATAGTCATGTACGGTCACGCAATCCCACTGGCTTCATCTATTAATTTGCTGGGCGTCAATCTGGGAGGAAATATGTCTTGACATAACCACGTTGTGGCAATCGCCAAGATAGCTTCTCAGAAGCTTGGGGTACTCTTCCGAACCAGAAAGTTGTACACACCTCAACAACTTTTGACAAAGCCCAGATTCGACCATCACCAGAGTACTGCTCTCATGTCTGGAGCTCTGCACCCAAACGTACTCTTCGGCTACTGGATTCCATCGAAAGGAGGGCTATTCGTCTGATCGGAGACCACCAGCTGACGAAGAACCTCGGCGGACCTTGCCCTCTTAATTCCGCCCAGAGCGACGAATAGCAGAAATACTCGACGAACCACTGCCGCCCATCCATATGTGGTTAAGCTTAGTATTCATCGAACTTCATTATTTAGGAATTCTTTCATATGGAGGACTTCATCCTTGTGGAACGACCTTCCCGAGGTCGTTTTTCCCAACGAATATAACCTCCAACGATTCAAAACCAACGTGAATCGCTTTTTGCGCACACGTACCACTCCCATAGTGCCCTAAAGGATTTTTCCTATAGTGCTTGTGTTTGATCATAAAAAAAAAATATGTGATTAGTATTTATGGGTATAAAAGTAAAACACAAAGTTGAACTTATTAATTTTCACTATATTGAATGAAACTTAACATGTTTCGCTACACAGTAGCTTCATCAGAAGACAGTAGTTTCGTCAACAGACAAAATCTAAATAAAAAAGTACAATAAAATTTCTAGTTAAATAGGGTATAATAATTAGGTTATAACCAATTAAAACTATTAAAATTAGGGTTTTTTCCTCCTTATCTATTTTCCTTTTAACGGGGTTTATAGTAGGTATTAGATTAGAATATCTAAAGCTTATTTCAGGTGAAGATAAGTAAAGATGGGTTATTTACATATTAAATACAATACAAAAGCTGATAAGGGTAATACTGTAGTAGCCATAGATAAGAACACCTACATTAAAAAAACAATTGATTTCTTAAATCCCACCAATTATCAAATCCTAAAAAAAGATCCCACAGACAATTTCCAAAAATCTATTAAATATATTATTAAAAACTGTAAAAGTATATTTACTGACATAGATTCTACCAGACTTACTCTTATGAACCCCCAAACTCCCAAATTATACTCTCTACTAAAACTACATAAAATTAACTACCCTATCCGACCAGTAGTTTCTTTCTTTATGGCCCCGTCTTACAAACTTTCCAAAAAACTCATAGATATAATCAAAACAAACACACAGTTTTCACCCAAATTTGGAATAAAAAACACATTCAACCTTGTTGAGAAAATTGAAAACATAAATATACCAAATAACGCCAAACTAATTTCTTTCGATGTTACAAATTTATTTCCTAGCATACCCATTACAGAAACAATAAATTTAGTTAATAAACTTCTCTCTGCAAACAAGGTAAATGTAATTACAAAACAAGAAATAATCGATACACTTTCTGTATGCCTCGAACAAAATTATTTTGAATTTAATAATAATATCTACACAAGTAATAACGGCCTCATAATGGGTAACCCCCTTAGCCCCTTGCTAGCAGAAATATTTATGGATTTTTTGGAAAGTCAAATCAGTAATCACCCACTTTTTAAACAATGTCTTTATTGGTATAGATATGTCGATGATGTATTAACATGCTTTCTTGGTACCGATAGACAACTAAACCTTTTCTTAGACTATATCAATAGCTTACACAAAAACATTAAATTTACAATAGAAAAAGAAGTACAAGAGGCTATTAATTTTCTAGATCTAAAAATTAAAAGAGAGAATAACAGGCATGTTTTTTCAGTTTTCCATAAACCTTCTCACACCGATACCACTATACATATGTCTTCATGCCACCCCATACATCATAAATTAGCTGCTTTTCATAGCATGATCCATAGACTTGTAACACTCCCGTTAAATAAAGAAAATTTTCTTAAAGAATTAAATATCATAAAACAAATTGCAATTAATAATGGATATACTGCTAATTTAATCGACCAGATTTTAAGGAAAAAAACATATAAAAAAGCTATTGATTTAGTTTACCCAAAAGTAAAAGACTCTCCAAATAAATTCAAAGTTATCACTTTTACTGGCTTACCAAGTAAATCGATAGGTAATTTTTTAAATAAATTTGACATCAATATCGCATACAAAACGAACAATTCCTTAGGCAAATACATCAGAAACAATAAAACCAGAACAGACAAGAATAAGAAATCAGGAATCTACAAACTAACATGTGATGACTGCCCAAAAACGTATATAGGCCAAACCGGTAGAAATTTTAAAAAAAGAATACAAGAACATCACAATAGTTTTATCAAAGATAAAAAAGATTCCAATTATGCTATCCATCTGCTGGATAATCAACATAATTTCGACCCTAATTATAAAATATTACATATCGAAAACAAAGGCTTTAAACTAAATCTGTTAGAATCTATGGAAATAAATAAACTTAAAAATACCCAATTACTACTCAATGACCAAATAGATCTTAATAACTCCCCTTTATTGAATCTGTTCGATTAGTATCAACTATAATAAACTGTAAAATCCTAATTTAATATGTAAATAACCCATCTTTACTTATCTTCACCTGAAATAAGCTTTAGACCTACATATTCTAATCTAATACCTACTATAAACCCCGTTAAAAGGAAAATAGATAAGGAGGAAAAAACCCTAATTTTAATAGTTTTAATTGGTTATAACCTAATTATTATACCCTATTTAACTAGAAATTTTATTGTACTTTTTTATTTAGATTTTGTCTGTTGACGAAACTACTGTCTTCTGATGAAGCTACTGTGTAGCGAAACATGTTAAGTTTCATTCAATATAGTGAAAATTAATAAGTTCAACTTTGTGTTTTACTTTTATACCCATAAATACTAATTATGGATTTTCACCAAGTAACGGCTGACTCAATTAATTAAATATGTGATTGTTGTTAAATTATGGTACTATATTCTTTAAATGAATTGAATAAGAAAAATCAGAATTCTTTAGATTCGTTTTGATTGGACATTTTCCTATTGAAGTATCTTTTAATTTAGGCTAGTTAATTGATTATCTAGTAGCATTTTCATTAACATATTAAATTCATATTGTCAGATTTTATCACGTGATATAATATAACCAAACTTGGTAAGTCAGGGAGATGTTTTGGAAAGTTCTGGGTCAGCCATTAATCGGTTCAACAATTTAGCTATCTAATTTTTAATTAATTTCTTGTTCTGCCTCGATATTTCCTCCACTTTCTTCGTGTCGATTTGGTGGAACATAATCTATACCTGTTCCGGAAAATTATGAGACTGTGCAGGAAGCAACACTATCGCAGATAAAACAAGAAAAAAACGAACAAATTTAATATTTTCTCCGTGATGAACTTAACCATTTTGGACATTATTTTATACAGTATCAGTTCAGTCCCTGTGAGAAAATTGTATGCTTTTTTCCAAGGTAAAACAAAAATAAAGTCTTTAATGCTATTTTAGAAGGAAGCAAATGATTTAGCATTTTGAAACAATAAGTTAAATCGCCCCTTCTGTAATGAATAATTTTATTATTTTTATTAAGTAATTAATTTTAAAAAAATTTTCTCTGCCCATTTGTGAGTTATAATTTTTCAAATTATTGCTCAAGTCCACTTATAATTTAGAATCCTAATCTTATTTAGTCTTTGCGGAGGAGTCACCTAAACTTTAACTTCACGATGTCAGAGGCCTTGGGTATCCCAGTCAAGTTGGTGCTTTAATTGGGTAAGATTTCTACCTTTATTAAGTTCTTACTTTTTAACCATATTATTCGTTCAGTCTTGAAGACTGTAGATTAAGAATTTACCTCCGAAACATGTAAGTCTAACTATGACAGATTGATCAGCGAGACATTGTTAGGCATACATGTTTCACATTTACCCATAGCATTTCTTTTCAAATCATAAACTATAAAAAAAGCATATTAAATTTCCATATAAAATTTATAAGCAGGTCTAAAGTAATGCATACAAATTCGTGAACAGCGTTAAACATGGTTAAAATTCCAGACCGTATATCAGCTAGTCAGTGATGTGCAAGGATTGTATTCCAGGCGATGCGAATATAAATTAACCTTAAAATATTGGTAAAAGCAATGTGCATTATGAAGGTAAAATACGAAGATATTTTAACTTTCTGGCATAATTTGTTGTCAAATAAATTAATGACGATCTTCAAACAGAATATTTGGTATTTGTTAAAGCAAGATAAGTCAATAAAACTAATTTGTGCTTTTTAAATTACCAGCTAGTAGGAATTAATTGTTTATTCGCACAAAATAAGTTATTTGGTATGACGCCCAAATCAGTCGCAGGAAAAAACAGCGAAAATAACGAAAAGGCGATAAAAACCATCTATCTGTGAAAGGATATTGCCGTTTGGCACACTAACTGGTATTACCGTAAGGAATGTTTTTCTAAGGAGCGCCATATTCAGTTCCTACTGATGGGGATCCAAGATGCAGGTTACTTTCAAGAAATCATTGGAGGTAATTTTGTGGGGAATCTGTTGACTGTACAAAAAAGTGTTATTCAAAGTTGTTGCTTATTTTATTACCAACAAAAAAGCTATGTATATATATATTTTACAAATGTTTTTTGAAATAAGGTTAGTATTTACAAGAACTGAAAATTAGATATACTTTTTCTTTTGTGTGTGAAGTTTATTCATTTTAAATGGTATTTATTTATATTATTAAATAATATCTTTATTTCAATTCGAATCGCAAACATAAAGAATAATTTTTGGTTCACTATAAAAAGTTCAACAACTATTCACTTAACACTTTGTTCACTATAAAAAGTTAATGAACCCGAACAAACCAGACGCCATTTTAGATCCAAATGGCACCTGAAGGTGGCACTCCTTAGAAAATGATTTTTTAGGGCACTATTAATAATTGTACTAAGCGACAAAATTATTTCACACGTATTTTATTGGCTTGCGGTTCTACTATTATGATTTTCCTGATTCTGGCTGTTTCCTCTAATCGTTTTCTTGGTGTAGCTGGAAAAGTATTAAACCATAGCAAATTTTTTTTAAGAAGAATATAATAATATATACAAAATCAATGACGGAAAAAGTGATGGGACCAAACAAACCCAAGCCATTAAAGCCAATATAGAACATTTATGTCATTACGGGAACCCAAATCAAAATATTTCGCAGGGTGCTTTTATATCATAAGGCAATCAGTTAATTTTTTAATAGCTATTTAACAAATAATAATTAATTAATAATGAGTATATTTATGCTAATTTAGGAGTAGACAACATTCGCACATTAAGACAAAATATTTATAAATGTTTTTTTTTAAATGTGCCAATTTTAACTTCTACGAAAAATCTAAAAGAGTATTTTTGGCAGATGAAATATTCTTTACAGTTATACTCAAGTAGAGACAAATGCTTCAAAAGATATGTAAAATCAAATAGGTGGAAATTTTCTTAATTTTTCTAACTCTAATAGCAACCGATATTACAATGATATTGTGTATGTCATTTTTTGAATGTGTACAAATTACACAATCTTTTTTTGTTAATTAACAAAAATGTTGAATTTTGACATGCCTATTTAACAAGTCGAGAATTGAAAACCGAATTCAGTTGGTAATTATTTCTCTTAAAATTGATTTATTATAACAAACTGTCGATCCTTCTTTAATTTTTATACAAGCTAAAATAGCTAGTTTTTAGCATTCTTCAGTCTAAACATTTAAAAAAGATACATTAAAACATATAAATATGAAAATAAAAAAATGGTTTGGATTTTTATTCTATTAAAATACAAGAAACAAATACG
This sequence comes from Barypeithes pellucidus, assembly GCA_963991005.1. Lineage (NCBI taxonomy): Eukaryota > Metazoa > Arthropoda > Insecta > Coleoptera > Curculionidae > Barypeithes > Barypeithes pellucidus. The sequence continues at coordinate 42,384,785 of OZ022560.1, forward strand.
TAGAATTTTCATCTCTTAATGTTTTTTTATCAAAATAAATATTGTATTAAATAGTAGTAACTTGATTTACTACGCAGCAAAAAATGAAGCTAAGTTAAACAAAGACAATAAGCAAATATTTGTTCATTGAACTATTCATGAACAGTGTTTACTTGCGGTTTAATATTTGTTTGATATAAATGTAACTTGGTGGTAATCGAACTGAGCTAAAACTAAGTTGACCCATTTACTGCCAAGAAAGGAAATCATCAAAATTTTAGGTTGGAGACATATTTTTCTATTATTTACATACACACATCACATTTTTACATATATTTTCGTTTCCTATAGGAAGTTTTTTTAAAGCATAGCCAATTCTAAAAACTAAATTTAACAAACTTATTTTGATTTCTAGTATGATTTTTAAAACAGGAAGAATGTAAATGCACATTGCACTTTTCACAAAGGTAAATAGTATGATTTTGACACAGTTTACATCTTCTTCGCGCATTTTCCGCCTGCCTTATTATTAAATGACCAATATCTAGCCTATCTTTAGTAGGAACAAATTGTGTTAGTAACCTACCGAAAGATATTTCGCTTACTTTAGAGTCTACACTTCATAACAAACATAAGTATTTTCTATAAATTTTCCAACACTTAGCTATCTATAACGCTATCCAAATAATTAATAGAAAGTTGCTGCCACAACGTATATTTGTTCTATAATTAGCAATTGGATTGCCCTCCCATACGCTGATTATACTCTTTTATTACGTCAGGTTGTTGAAGTTGTACTTCTTTATCATTTTCCGATTGTACCTCTTAGCACTTACTAGAGATTGTACAGAATAAAAAACAGAATAAATAATATCATGTTGCGTATACACAATATTCGCCGAAAATGGGTTTTAAAGTAGAAAAACAAACCAAACTATTGAATATATTGAATTAATTAGCGCAGAAAGATTGTCTGCTTCGTTAAAATCTAGCAAATTGATTAAGCATTTCAAAATTTTTTGTGTATAAGGATAAAAAAAAATCTATTATCATTTTTAATTTTAGACTAATTACCGATTATAAACACAGTTATTTTACTATTTCCGAAAGTTTTGCAAATTATGATATTCCTTATAAATAGTGTGAGTTCCTCCTTTGGAAATAAATAAGTAAGTAACGAATGCGATTTTCGTCAAGCAATAGTGGATATTTCCGACTATTCATATATTTTTATGTATATATTTTTTATTTAATATTATTATAAATTGTACAATTATTATTATTATTCGATATGCATGCTGCATTTTATTTCATAATTTAAGTTTTATTTACTCAACAAGCAGAAGTTTTTATGAATAATAAATTTTTTCCGTAAAGTAAAAAATAAATAGGTTTCCCAAATGGATTCTGGATACGCTATATAATTGTGATGATTATTATAATTTAGTTTCATATAAAGAATGTATTAATAAACTTAATAATTATGAAGCATTATATGATTTGGATCAAAAACACATTTACTAATGAAAAATATTTAGTTTTATAGGAGAATTAAATTGCATATTTATGAATTGAACAATACAAAGACGATATATATTTATTAAAAGATAATTTTAACAGATACAACATTTAAAATCTATGATTTAGATACTAAATTTCATCGTTGTAATAATTAAAATAATAATGCAACACATAAAGGTTATGACAACGTATTTTCGAATATCAATACTATATTTATAATGAGAAGATTGACCAAAAAAAAATTATGTAGATTGAATAAATATGTGTAGAAATAATTAATAAAAGAACCGTAACATACTTAACGGACTAATTTTAAGAATAAAAGTTATCCTTCACAGAAAGGTGAACATGATCTAAAACCATCAGATATTAATTTTTTTATTGTGAAAAGGATACAGAATCCAATTATCTAAACTGAGTGTACTGTAAAATGATAATTGTGCAATCAACTTGTTTTATTTTAATTTTGAAATAGTTCTTTGTCCTGACCAGTAAAACACTGTTTTAATATTGAGTATTTCAAAACATATTATTATGCTTATAAATATATATGATGTTAGTTTATTGCAACCAACACAAATTGGCAGTTTTACACTATATAATGTTTATTTTATCTATATTCCGACCGGCTTAATCTATCTCTTTTATTTTAATATTTCGAGCTCCTGATGAGCTGAATTGACTTTTATAGCATTGCTTAGTTTTAGTTTTAGTTTTTTTTTGGGGTAAAAAAGTCTAGCTTTGGTATTTGTTCAACTACGTGAAGGTTCTTCAATATTTCATTGGTTTCATCACCCGAAAATTTTATTTCTTGCGAAATGGATATTCCTTGGGCGTTCATACTGCTCTTCGAAATTATCACACCCCTTCCTAATTCTATTATCCCTCCCGTAGGAATTAAATCAGAAGGATTCTCCAGTTATGAACACTAATTTTTAAAAATAAATTCATTTAAACGTCACGGAATTTGTTTAATTATATCACTCTTTTATATCGATTAATAGCGTAAAGGAAAACTCGTTTTGTAATTAAGAATAAGAAAATTAGCTTGTATTTTAATACTACTTTGTTTATATCTAAGTAACGGAAGTTTAGTAGTCTACTATTCTCAAACTTGTTTGTAATTGTTAATATTTGACAGTTTAGCACTATAACCAGATTAAAACTGAAGGGTATATACATTTAGCACACCCAATATTTCTTAAATAGTTCAATCGATACAAAAACGGCTTCAAGATTGATTGTAATATTAGCGTCAGATGCGTTTAGGTTTTTTCTGCGTTCCAACTTGGTTTGGTCTGGTATAAAAGAATCTATTAAATTGTCTTCATGGTTTTCGTCGCATGATTTAGGATTATTTTCTTACAAGCTTATTATAGATAGTTTTCCTTCATTTGCAGAAACTTGTAGTATTTCAGTATACCTATGTATGTCGATCCTTTAAGTCCTTTTGTATATAAAATGATTTTGCGTAGGAATTTTTTAATTATATATTTAGACTGTAGAGTTGTCTTAGTATGAATGACTGTTAATAGTTTAAAGACAGGTCATGCTACACACATTAATATAGAGATGCCACTGGGCTCGGCTCTGTATCCACTATAGTTTCTTTTATAGTTGCAGATACCCGAATATACATGGTATTGTCACGGGAACGTTTAAAATAAAAGAGTCATCATTTCAATGCAACTTGCTTAATTATCCTTTTACTTAAAATACACTAATTATAAAAACTCAGTCCTACCTTTGACTGATTAAACCTTCTGTATGGGGGTTACTCTGTCACCAATTCGTATCTACTTGGCTTGCTGCGAGAGGTTGCAACAAATTCTAAGATGTAAACAATTTATAGAACAATATCCATGCACTTTCAGGCATAAGGAAAATTACCTTCTCTCATTGTCATAAAAGCGTGCACTACTGATATTTTGTACACATATGATTGTTACTCAAAAGTTGTCGGTCGTCAGCGATGTTGAGAAAATAACAATTATAAGAGTAAAGTACCTTATTAGCGATTATATTATATCAAAACTAATATCAAAAGTCGATTTGGGATCACACAAAAGGACTGAATACGAAGTTTCAATAAATTAACCCAACCAATGAAGTGCGTATAATCAATTTTATTTTTATTTCTTTTTACTTTTTTACATCTAAAATATACGAGGAAGGAAAAAGCTAGTTACCAAAAATGTTAACTGTTTAACTGGTCCATATAGAAAAATGCTATATGTTAAAAGCACCTACTGTATTTTCTGATATAAAATTAAATGATAGTTACTCCTAAACTCAGACCATATCTCAAGTGGATGTCTCAGAACATGTTAGCTAGCAGTGTTGCCAGGCTTAATGTAAATCTTATAATAAAAGGATATGTGCTTACCCAGTTGTATTTATCTTATACCTAAATAGCGAGGAAATCTTAAGAACGGGTACCATAACTTGTCTTTTTTTTATGGGAACGAATCATCAAAATCTTAGATCTTAGACACAGAGTGAAAAATAAAACAAATTAGTGTTTTCATTATAAGGCAATTACATAACATGCTATTTGTGTTTAATAATATGCAATTATGCAATTCTTACAGATTTAAATTAATTACTTTAGAATTTTTTTAACAAGTTCCCTCTGACAAACTGGCCATAAAATATACGAATTAAGAGTACAATTTAAATTTTCGTTACGTTTTGCATATTTTTTTATGAAATTTCTAAAATATTTACTAGGAAATTTTCCCCAAAGGAGCATTTTCGTTATCCGCTAAATTGACAAAATGCCATTGACATCTTTACGGGAATAAGGTAGCTCAAAAGAAATAATAACTTTGAGATAAAAAACGACGAAGCCATTTTGTGTAGCGTGCATTGCTTTGAAACTAGATATTTTTCTGAAAAGGTCAAACACGGACAACTGGTGGAACCAGGCTGCAAAAAGAAATAAATAGCGATGGAAGCTGCTACCTACGTAAAATATAAAAACTGACGACTAAGGAAACGTCTTCTAGGAGAATAATATTTATTTTTATTTTGTACACGACAAAAAATAATATAATAATAGTATTTTCTTAATATATGCATAATTATTATGAAAAAATAAGAACTAAAATATTTCAATTTTATTTGCAGACTGGTGATACATTTTTAAATTTAGAGCCTATTGATTCCATAAAATTTATTAAATAAAAACAAACGGCTGTGTTTTTGTTAAGCGTAATCTTTGGAAATATTCATTGTCTGTCCATTTAGTAAATTGATCAGGATTTTTCGGGTATATCCGTGTTCACAGCATTGACTGCAATATTCACAAAACCCAAAAATCTTCATCATCAGTTATAATTTCATTAAATTCCTACATTTTGAACCCGAACAAACCCGAACAATAAAATCACGATAATTTGCTGTATTGTATAATATGACACTGACCTGACACAAGAAAATATTTAAGGGTAGAAGGTGCTTGGATTGACAGTTCAACTTCTGATCCGCCAAAGGTGGATGTTCACGTGAACTCCTGATTTGAACTGAGATTAGTGTCAAGAATTGTTTGTACAACAACTTTTTTACTTTGAACTTCAGTTCAAGAGTGAACTACAGTTCAAAGTATTTATACAACGAGCCCTAAATATCCACAGAAATATTCCTATTTTAAAAGTAAATAAAACTATATGCGACTATAAATTCTGAAATCTTGCCCACGGGCACTAATCTATCTAGGTTTTATTCAACAAAGGAAGATGCATTTAGGAATGATTTAAAAAAGATGAATTAATCTAATTAATAATAAAAAAAATCTAAAGGACATTGCTTCACTTCATGAGAATACATTGAAAATGCACATAGTAAAATCAAATTTTACTCCTTAACAGAGACTTGGTATTAACATTTTTCTATACACATTATACATTTGTCCCAATTTGTTAGCGGCTTACATTGCTGCAGAGTATATTCACCAAATCGTGGAGCGGAGATTTGGTGCCATAGAGATTAAGTCAATTCCAGATTTTATATAGAAAAAGTTAATTAAAGCTGCGGTATTGTTTGTTCGGGTGTTGTAAAAATATTATTTTACACTGATCTCGGTTATGTCAAAAATCTAAAAATAAAATAAAATTGACTACGTAACATTCTTAGTTCAGCTGAACTAAGGTTAAATTTATATTGGATGGACGTAGTTCACAGGTTAATCGGCGCTCCGTTGAACCTAAGTTCAGAATTATTTTATATAACCGGATTTTAGTAATCCAATTGAATAAATTTCTTCTCTAGGCTTCTTATTTTACATTAATTGTCCACAAAAACATCAAAATAAACTCAATCAGAAAAACTCCTGCCTTGTTTCCGGCGAAAATTATAACTGGCTTCGGAAGCTCACTCGAGAAAAGTATGGTAATATAACAAATGCATCATATCATGTGTGACATGAACAAACTCGTATGGAATTAACTTCTGATTAAAATTTTAACTAGATTTTTAAGTATAAATTATATTCTTATTATCATGATTCCAATTAACTAATTTAAATTTTATTATAATCATTGCTACCCGGTCAAGCGCCTCCCTCACTTATGAAGATGTGTTTTCCGAATAAACGAATAATAAGACCAATTAGCAATATTGTTTTGTGGTTGTGCCAAAATCAAATATAGGCTATTATATTTAAATAATCTTATATTTAAAGCTTCTATTAAATTTAGCGGATACAAACAAAGCAGAATTACAAACCAACATTAATTAAACGTACACAATCAGAACTGTGGGCTTTTGCAATATCTACATAACTTCTGAGATAATCTTCTAAAATCACAAAAGCAAATAATATCGCCAAAGTTCCTCAATATCTTACAAGCATAAGCTCTCGTGTAATACCTATACTTTCAATGGATTTCCCTTATACTTAGGTAATTATAATCCCAATATAAAGTTATTTAAGTTAACTTTTGTTGGCTTAAGGCATGTTGTACCTTAATTAATGTAGTACCGTAAATTCCAAGACAAGATATGAAAAAATTATTTAATTTAGAAAATATAAAAAGAAACAGTTCAGCTTCTCAGGTAGTAAACATATAAAATACATATTCTAGGAATAATTTGCCGTACAAACCCAAACAAACCTAGCTACATTTAAAAATAATAAATAAAATTGAATGGAATTACCAATAAAATTGAGAATTGCTATTGTTAGGATGTCATTAACTGCATTCCAGTTTGGAATCTTATGAGTTCAGGGTTATCATTATGGAACTTTAGAACTCCAAGGTATAATATCGAATCTGGTCGTTAATATGTTAGTATTAGCCCTATCTCATAGTGATCCCATACAGTCTGAATAGAACTGTTCCTGTTTTATTTTAAGATACGAGATAATATTTTATTTCGAACTGTGCTATCAACATTTCCTGCCTTCTTGAAAAATTATTGTTTAACTTAAGGAATCATTCCCTGTCCGGAAAGGGGCTTGTAGTTTTGAGTTCATATGATTACAAATGAAGCTACGATGAACCGGGTTAGAATTCTGAAATGAGTTCCTTCACAATATCTTTCGAACTTTTTATTCCATACTGCGTAGAAGAATTTTTTAAAATATGTTTATTTTGATATTTAAATTAATTCGTCTAGAAAAAAATTAAACATAAGTCCAGCAAATTTTGCTATGTGTACCGAGCGCTCTCAAACTAATTTATTAACGGATAATGGATAGGAGATATTAAAATTAAATAAATAATAACAACTGTTCTTCAACTTGTTCTTCAATAATCCCAACTAAACCGAATTACATCGTGTATGTTATTGAATTTACAAATACCAGCTTCGTCCACATAATTACATGTTTACTGACTGACGACTCTCTTATGTTTTAATTTGTATAGTGTAGACATGTAAGTCAATTTTGAATTATTGTGCGCTAATAATTTAATTTTAAAGTATTTAGCTGTGGAAATAACAAAAATATATACGGTTAAATTTTTAATATAAAGAAGGAAAATAATTTATTGTTGAGGATATATAACGTTTATTTGCGCCTGAACAATAGTGTATAGAATAGAGATATCTTCAAAGGCAAAGTAAGCCTAAAATAATAATTATTATAACTATATTTATAGGACTTAAAAATAAATTGATTAATGAATGGAGTTTTCAAGACAGATGGAATGGAAAAGATGGCATTGCCAAAAGGAACCTGCGACGGAAAAAAATCCAATTTAAGTCAACAATCACCAACATCAAATACCATTAAGTTATTATTTAGTTTAATATTTTATTATTTTTATAAATACAAGCAAGAAACTAAACTTCGAAAACGAATACACATTCAATGCTCATACTGAATTAGTAAGTATTAAACTATTACGGAATACCAATCCGATAACTTTGTCTGAATCCCAATCGTCGCTACAATTTCAGAATGTGTAGTCATTGAATAATAGATTGATGAGATTTGATCTTTTTTGAAAATGCACAACATTTACATTGGTTCTGAAGAATTATTACAATGAGCAACGAATTAGATTATCTACACATCATTTTAAAATCATTAAAATTAAAATAGTAAATAATCATTTTGTTTTAAATACTATAATAATTATTGAGGAAAAAATATTCCCTATTAAAGTACAAAATTAAATCTAGGTTTTGTTCTGTGGAACTTTACCTAAGACTAAGTGTATTATTACAAATTTACTGATTGTAAAAATATTCTGGAAGTTTAAAAAATTAATTAATTAAAATTATTTTATTTAAATGGTGTGAGTGCTACGTCACCTTTACCTTCTTAGTACCTACATACATATAAAGGCAGCATTTTCTATTTTTATCGTCCGTCGTGAAATCTTACCCCAGTTCGCACAGTTGACCGAATTTGACCTAAGCAGCAAAATATCCAGTTCGAAAGCAAGCCGTGCGACGTAGATTTACTGCGACTGTTTTTTGTTTTAGAATTTATACTAAGTGGTAGTGAATAATGTTTGTTCCATGTTTCTTCCCATTTCGTTTACTGATTAAAATTTTGAATTGTATTTTTACTTTTAAATAAATTGTTTATTAGAAAACTATTGAGTATTATTTAAAACATCATCTTAGGAATCAAATAGGTAGTACTTAATTATAAATTGATATATAAAATTCAGCGACCCAGTTGGGTATGGAAATAATAAATAATCGGATCTGCCTTGTTTGGAACACGAGAAATATTAATTAATAAGCCGAATAGAAAATTAAGGAAGACATTTTCAGCATTTAGGTAGACATTGACTAGCGAGCGTTCATTGTATCTTAAATTAGTTTATATCATTTTAGAAACTTTATAAGCGATAATTTTATTAATATTAATTTCATAATGTTTTTTCTTATAGGAAGATAAGGTTTGTCGCCAAGCAAGAAAGCAGCAATTTTTTTTTAAATGTTATTATTTTTTCCTACATCTCTGGTTCAAATTAAATGCGGTCTCCACCATTTTTTTAATTTTTAATCCATTTTCTATTTAAATAAATATTTTTACTTAGCGTCCCGAAATTAAGGGGCCAAAAAATAATGTTCTTTTTCATATGGGCATAAGTGCGCTACTACTTTCTAAGGGAACTACGGCCCATATAATGGGAACCCTAAATAGGTTTTTTTTTAAGATTTTTTTATAAAATTTGACATTAAGTATGGTGAATAATCTTTTGAAGCTTATCAGAATTCAGATTTTCAAAGTTTTAATCATAGGCGTCACATACCAGAGTGGTTTAATCCGATTTTTTTCAATTAGTCGTCTTCTGTTAATGTTGTTAAAAATTATATAATTTCACAATATTTTAGGTAAAAAGGTACCTTTAGTTGATTTTGATAGGAATTACACTTTTTGAGTAAAAATGTTTTGAAAAAAATAATGCTCATAAAAATAATAATAAATCAAAGTAAAGTTTGTGAATAGAAGGCCATGGATTAAAACTAATATTTCTTTCGTTCAAGTCTCGTTTGACATTTCTGTATCCCAATCCATTTCTGTTAAATAATGATATTTTTTACCATGTAGAAAAATTGTCGTATTTATTTCGTTCCCAATTATTATTTATTTCGTTTCGTAATATGACAAGAATTCACGTAATATTTTATATGGAAATAGAATTACTAACTTTGTTCAATAATTTTTATATAATTTTATTAATTAACTCTTTTATAGATGTAAATGTTTTCAAACGAAAGGATACCTTTTTTAGGTAAAATAAGTAGGTACTTTGAAATTACATAATTTTTAAGACATTTAAAAAAAAGATTAATTGAAAAATTAGATTGTTTAACTCTTAAACACCATATAATATGTGACACCTGTACAGGGTGTTCCTTAAAGACCTGCTATTATTTCAGGGTGTGATCTCTTATGTCATTTTATAAAGAAAAGTTCATATGAACATTTGTCCGCAACGACTTAAATTTTTTGTACAGGGTGTTGAATTTTTATTTTTTAAATGGTAACTCCGAAAGTACTTTAGATATTATCTTCAATTTTGGGACGTGATAATAGGATATAGAACCACAAATTTTAGTTAGAAAGTTACTCAATTGTTCCACCAGTGGCGTCCCAGCAGACAAGTCATCTGATATTAAAAAAAAAAGATGGTACGCCACTGACATTTTTTCTGATTGAACATGATTTCTACATGAAAACGGTCTCTTGAGTTTTTCTCATCAGTTTTTCTCGTTCTTGATTAAAACCTCTAAATTCGTATTGAAACTCATTATTATTAACATTGATAAAATAATTAATGATAAATTTTGTTTCATAAAAATTGTGGGAGCGGGCAATTCGATGCAAAGATGGGCGGAAGCATTTCTTTTAAGTGAAGTGAAGGTGGCCATTTCCAAGAATTTTTATGAAACAAAATGTATCATTAATTATTTAATCAATGTTAATAATAATGAGTTTCTATATGAATTTAGTGCTTTTAATCAAGAACGAGAAAAACTGATGAGAAAAACTCAAGAGACCGTTTTCATGCAGAATTGACCAGGCTAATCAGAAAAATGTCAGTAGCGTACCATCTTTCTTGTAAAAAATAACCAGGGACGCCACTGGTTGAACAATAACTTTTCTAACTAAAATTTGTGGTTCTATATCCTATTAACCCATACCAAAATTTAAAATAATATCTAAAGTACTTTCGGAGATATAAAAAATAACCATTTAAAAAATAAAAATTCAACACCCTGTAGCAAAAAATTTAAGCCGTTGCGGACATATGTTCATATAAACTTTTATTTATAAAATAACCTAAGGAATCACACCCTGAAATATTAGTACGTCATTAAGGAACACCCTGTATATGTGGCTCCTATGATTAAAATTTTGAAATTCTTATACACCATACTTAATTTCAAAAATTTATTATGAGCGGTTTAGAAAATATTTTAAAAAACCCATCTTTAGAGTTCCAAATTCGAAGGACCGTAGCTCCTTTAATAAGCATTTCCACACTAATGTCTACATAAAAAAATTATAATTTTTAATCGGAGAATATCGTGGTAAAGTATCGCCGTAATTTTGGAATGCTCTGTATATTTTATTGTTCTATGAGAAATTCGATGATTGCGCACATGTCCCCATCTAGTGGCGATGGATATAAAAATAGTAATATAAATTTAATTACTCAGCCTTGTTGTATTTATATTTTGCGTTAATTTATTATTAGAAATATGGCTGATGAGCTGTTACTGTGTACGGTTGCTCTTGCTGTAGTAGCAAAAATGAAAAAAAAAAAAGAAACAGGAGAGAACGTTCCACGTGGTCTAAAGAATGGTGACTTAAGCGACAGCAATTATCAGACATCAATTTGCTAAGTGAGCTCCAATTAGAACCTGAGGACTGGTTCAATTTCTTAATACCAAAATAAAAACCTTCGTGGGACCGTCAATAACAATTAATTTTAGCAACAATAATAACAAGACTTAAAATTCGGTGCAGATAACTCTGTACACGCAGTAAAAATATCCAGAATGTTCAATTTTATTCAATATATACAGGGTGACAATTTAAAAACTTGAAATGGCCATATATTAGAAACGAAAAACTGAAGAAAAAACGCAAAAAACAGTTCCTATAAAACGAAGGGGGAACAAAAACAAGCGTATTAGCCCACCCCTATCTGCAACCCCTTGGACAGGGTGAGATAAACCCTTAAAATCTTAAATAGAAAGGGGGTCGAGTGATACATCATTTTGAAGCTCTTGAAAAATGCTTTCCAATGGTACCATAGAAAGGTACATTTCAGGAAATTCTTCTCTGTTTATTAAGGAAAACAATAAATGAATAGACAATTTTGAAATTTTTTATTATTAGTTAATTAAATGTTCAAAATGATTTCCGTTGTTTTGAAGACAACAATAAAGCCTAAATTCTTCACGTACATTTGCAAAGGTTTCTCTGGATATAGCACGGCATTCCTGAACTACTCTATGCTGAAGTTGCTCTAGTGACTCAGGTTGCGTTTTAAAAACCACAGATTTTAGGTGACCCCACAAAACGAAGTCAAGAGGTGTTAGGTCCGGGGATCTAGGTGGCCATTCAACAGGACCTCTTCTTCCAATCCACTGGTTGGGATAATTATCATCCAACCACTGCCTAACGAGAACTACATAATGCGGAGGTGCTCCATCCTGTTGGAAATGTAGTAAGCGTTCTTCTAAAGATAAATTTCCGAGTATGTCCCTCTGATTTTCTAATTCTCGCACTATTAGTGGTTCGATAGACCTCTGTAGCATTTCAGCATACCTGTCGCCATTTAAATTTCCTTGTATAAATATTGGGCCGATAATACCATCTCCCAATATACCAGCCCAAACATTAATTTTCTGGGGGTACTGGGTATGCCCTTCTCTAAATACGTGGGGGTTCTCGTCATTCCAGTAACGACAGTTTTGCTTATTAATATGTCCATTTAAATAAAGGGTACACTCATCACTGAAGCAAATATTTTTAACTAGTCGAGGTTCTGCCGTAATTCTATCTGTCATTATTTCACAAAACTGTATTCTTCTGTCAGGGTCGTCGTCACCAAGTTCTTGAAGTATGTGCAGTTTATAGGGATAAAACTTATGAAATTTAAGTACCTTTCTTATTGATTCACGAGATAATCCAGTTGCTACAGCTGCTTGACGAGTTGATAAAGTTGAATTCATTGCAAACTGCCCCAGAATTTCAATTTGCGCTGCTTCGTCGGCTAGTCTCGGTTGATTTCTCTTTATATTCGCGACAGAACCAGTTTCTTTAAATTTGGCTACTAGTTGGCGAATATACTCCGGGCTTACATTTTGACCTGGATGCCTTTCGTTAAAACGTTGAGCTGTTCTTAAAAAACATTGATCCTGGGAACCATAAATGAAAATAATTTCTACCCGTTCAGCTGTGCTGTACACCATTGTTAAAGATAAGAAGTGCTGCTTTTCATTTAAACTGAACCGAAAGTTAACTATTCTTAAAATAATAATACTAGTAGAAGTTACCTTTAAGGTAAATTCTGTGATAATTTTTTTCGACAAAAAAAAATAGCAAATAAACCAAAACGAAATACCGAGGCTTAAACTGTTTAGAATTCTTAAGAGATATCTCTTATAATATGCCAGGATATTGGTAGCAATCATTTTGAACATTTAATTAACTAATATTAAAAAATTTCAAAATTGTCTTTTCATTTATTGTTTTCCTTAATAAACAGAGAAGAATTTCCTGAAATGTACCTTTCTATGGTACCATTGGAAAGCATTTTTCAAGAGCTTCAGAACGATGTATCACTCGACCCCCTTTCTATTTAAGATTTTAAGGGTTTATCTCACCCTGTCCAAGGGGTTGCAGATAGGGGTGCGCTAATACGCTTGTTTTTGTTCCCCCTTCGTTTTATAGAAACTGTTTTTTGCGTTTTTTTCTTCAGTTTTTCGTTTCTAATATATGGCCATTTCAAGTTTTTAAATTGTCACCCTGTATATATATTAATATATCAATCAAGCCCAACAACAGTTTATGCAAATTTCATAAGTCGGCCACCACCAATAATATGACCACTAACGCAATGACAAAACTTAGAAACTAGGCTCGTACAAGTAAGCTGTAATGCCTTTAATACAACTTTGTTTGTTCGAGCAAATTCTATCCTGATATTTTTTTTTTGAGTTAACAATACATCTTCTGATGTTTGATGATCATTGATCCAAGATACTACATGATTTAACAGGTTTTTAGCCTCAGAAATATAATATCTAATAATTTTATTACATAGTTCATTTTATTTATAAATAGGTTATCGTTAATCATTTTTTATTGTTCGTGTTGTTGTCCAAATAAATATAATTTTTATCATATGCATCGTCACTCGCATCGTATAAAAGAAATTAATTTATCAAGACATAAATGATTAATTTGAAGTAATTTCTTATTTAACACATTGCACCACGTAATTTAAATAATCTACCTTCTCATCTTCTAATTCGTGTTATAACTTTTGGTTGGTAGGAAGACTTAAACTAATAAGAGTAATATTTCATTTTAGCTTTCGTGACTACTTTGTTGTTTATTTTGTAACATAACAGGATCCACAAATTTATTAAATCCGTATTACGAGGCAGTTAGTATTTTCATTGGATACTAATCCTACTCTTAGGTTTTCAAATAATTGGGTTAGTAAAAAGAATATTTTTGGCAATGATAAAAGTCCAAGTTTGTATTAATAATATTATATTATTATATATTGACAATTGAATAATATTCTCTTTAAAAAAAATCGGAATATTATTTTGCCCTTTTCTGGACTTTACAAAGGTCTATCTACCTAGTTGAAACTTAGGGCAGATATTTTATAGTGACCTTATGGTACAGAATAACACAAGTTTCACCGTATATATTAAAGTTCTCTTAACTCTAAAGGAATAGATCTGTAAGTACATGGTAATCTTCCACTTAACAAGTCAACTGACCCCCAAATTAATTTAAATATAGTTTTTTAAGGTTTATTTCAATTTCAGGCTACCTTAGCTAAGCTCTATCTTAAGGTAACATTCAAATATCGGTCTGTAGTTATGTACCCTACAACTGCATGGGGTCCAATACTGTGGTTCATAAGACTTAAAGTATGTAATAAATTTACGTAGGTACTGTTAGGTTTTGGTTAGTAAAAATTATTCCTAATGTCATGTATTATACTTATTTCATTGAAGTAGCAACTACTTCATCGCAAGAACTAAGTAAATAATATCAAAATATATAGAAATCTTTACTAAACAAATCCGAACAATTGCTCTCGTATAATCGGAGCGATTAATAAAAAAGCAGTTCTTATTAAATTTAAAACCTAGTCTGAAGCTTTTTACTTAAATTATGAAACTTTATAATATTCTACTATTTATTATACGTCAACGCCTTCGTAATTATATTTTAAGGATTTGTTCTGTATAAATAGAAGTTTTTATAATTTTATTTCTGGTGGAAATAATAACTAATTATAAATTTAAATTAGTAAATGGGGAACTATTCTATTGGTGATGTGAGAAAATAATCTCTCGTTTATTTCCATAATTCATAAAGAGTTTTAGAGATTCAAGGCCTCATATTTTTAAAACTGATGTTGATTATTTATTATATTTTGTATTGTTTGTCCTTTTGCTAAAGATCTGTCCGTTTTTGCTATGTATACCCCACTTTTCCGTTCTATTAACTTTTAATTTGTTTGGTTTTTAATAAATTTTAATAATTTATTTTATGGTATTTATTAAATTTAGTTTTGTATGCAATATTAAAATTCTGTTGTTGTAAGTTTTTTCTCTTGATGATGTGTGGTATAACTATTAAGAAGTAAACAGGTTTCTGGAAGAAAATGGACTATTACTTTGATGTCTGGTATAGGTGAGGGATTTACAAATCAATTAACCTTCTGATTTTACAATCGGATATATTAAACTATTTATACACTTTGAAAGAATTTCTTATCCAGCTTATTACAGCAAATATATTTTATTCAAATACCAATGTATGGAAAATTCCCATTTCCCAGACCACCCGATGATCCTTATACAATAAGGGCGTATTTAGTCTACATAGTAGCACTTTAAAATACTATTTCAGATTGAATGGTACTACAAAGAAAAGGAAACCCTCTCCATTGATATGATGCAACCACCTGCAGACCGGTTTCGAACCCATTTGTTCTGGTCATTGATAATACAGCGTTAAGTTAGAGTCCTCTCTGATGATAGGTATTTATACCTACCCTGTACTGACGAGAACAAATGAGTTGGAAAGCGGTCTGCAGATGGTTGCATCCTGTCAATTGAGAGGACTTCCTTTTCTTGGTAGTACCATTCAATCTGAAATAGCATTTAAAGTGCTACTGTGTAGACAAAATACGCCCTTATTGTATAAGGATTATCGGGTTTGTATAACCACCTGACAACATTTTATTTCTTAAATATATTTTATTTATTTATTTAAATATAAGAAATTACCAACATTTAGTTTACAATTGATCTGTAAGTTTTAAACGGAATTGTATTACTGTTTATGTATGGGTTAGACACAGAGCGTCTGTATGTGCATCTATATTTATTTATAGCTTATATTTTACTAATGATAGTCTATATTGCGTTTAAATTACAGATAAGTTTTTTTACATATAATCTGATTTGTTCAGACGAAGGCTTTCGACCTCATTGAGAACAGTTTTTGCTTCATAACAATTTTTACATCAGCTGGTAACAAGTTGTATATTTTCGGACCCAAGAAGTTAATTGATCGTCAATATAATTCGCTATGAACTTGTAAAGGCTGATCAGTCTGACCGCGGGTATTTTGGCAATGTGACATAGCAGCCTATATTTTATGATGTTTATGAATGTAACAACTCACCTAGTTGAAGAATAGAACAGTCAACCTTACTGGTTGTCTCGCTATACTGCAAATTTGTGTATTTATTTTTAAAATTATATTTTGAATTATGTATTTGTAACGGCCTTATGGCGTTCTCATTCTTCAGACAGTTATATCATAAATCAACAACGACTCCACTAGACTCCGATAAAGCGTGATCAACATACTTGATGACAAGATATTTCGAAGAATATAAAACATATATGCTAAAGATCTAATATTTCTTTATTAGATATTTGAGACATTCTACTTTACAAAGTAATCAATCATTACGTCAAGGTATTTTGTGTGAGTGACCTCCTCGATTTCTTCGTTTAAACCTATTTCGATGTGGGACAATTTCCATCAATTTTTGTGAGCGCTAAATAATTTGGTTTTATTTTATTCTATTTATGTATATTAAGCCATCTCTTAAATTTCTTAATTCCATTTGTTGTGTTTATTTTAGCTTCTTCCCAATGAGGAGCCACTGAAAATTATGGCCGTGTCATCTGCGTATGACACAATTTTATCCCTATCATTTATTGACTGGTTTATATAAAGATTACATAAAATTGCCCCAGAAATGTTTTTTGTTAAACGGCTATATTAATAGTGTGTGGATCACTCAAGGTTTCTCGTATTTTAACCTGCGCATCTACGTTGGCTTCCAATTAAGTAGGTCTCGAAGACCTTCCATACCGTGTCCCTAATTCCACACATTCAAGGACATAGAAAAAAAATCTGTATTTTATAGGAAAGATAATCCTTCGCATAGCCCAGAAACACCACCAAAGATTTTTATTTCGATTAATTATATTTGTGGTTTCACTGATTAGACACACATTGCGTAAAGTCAAACTGAGTATCTGACATAAGGTTATGTAAGTTGATTTGCTAGTCTGAACTTTAAAGTCATTTCAAAAAATTTCTAAAAATTATTAATTAAGCTTATTTGTCTTTAATTACTTATAAGCTTATGTTTTCCAGACTTGTATATAGGGAAAAGAATTGATCTCTTAAGTGACGAAGGCACGATATCAGTCCCGTATATGCTTAGAAAATAATTATGAAATTTGTAGAAACTATAATTCTACCGTTATTTGATCTTCATCAGGGGGACTGTTTGATTTTAGACCTTTGATGTGCTGATTGAGTTCATTTTATGATACTGGTAAAATAGTAATACAGTATAGTATTATTAATAGAATATGTAAACTGTACCAGAATCTGCATGTTCAGTTCAATTGCTATATTAGAAAAATATTTTTTGCAGAAATTAGATGTATCTAGATCAGTTCTAAACCTTTTGTTTTTAATTTGATCACTTATCTTTGAGTTTTTTTTTCTGCATGCTTTTTTATAGTATGTATCTGTCATTATTATTATATTTTTTATTATTATGTTTCCAGTTTTCGTTTATTGCATTTTTTCGACACCAATTAGAAGTTTGTAGGGGGTCACTAAACTCGACTGCTCAATTCGATACTGTAGATATCATTTTCAATTTTGGTATGTGTTAATAGGATATAAAACCTTCTATTCTAGTTAGAAAAGATATTATACCGATCCACCAGTGGCGGCCTGCAAACATGTTCTCTAATATTTTCATAAAAATAACTAGAACGTCACTGACATCTTTCCATGTGGATATTGATCTGGCCACTTCTGTTCCGGTGACTTGTATCTCCCTTATCAGACGATTAAAACAATTAAGCTGAAATGAAAATCATTATTATACCTAGTGGACTGGTCATTTCCTAAAATGTTTGCAGAGCAAACTACCAAGAAAATTTTCACGAAAATATTGAATTTTCGAGAAGCCAAACCCATAGGAAAATAAGGAAGTGTCCAAATTAACGTACCAACCAACTAGACAGAATATTAATATTACGCCAGATAAACTCAAAATTGGCATCCCATAGAAGATTTTCGGGCTTTTTGCTGCATGTTTACTCAGATAGTTTACTATGGTAAACTTGTGGTAAAGTTGAACATCAATTGCTAGAAACTCTGAGGGTCTCACAGAATTATTCTATTTAATATTTTTATATATAATTAAAAATAGATTATAGTTTTGTTTTCTTGGCCGTTTTTTAACCAATTGTAAAAAAATTACCGAGACCCAGGAACAAACTACGAACTAACCCAATAAATTAAAAATAGATTTTCGTGTTTGCGGTTTATTCTGAACTCAGAATAACTCTATCTCTAATGTACGAATTAATAGGTAACTATTAATTATACGGTTTTTGTTTATAATAAAAATGTGTACAAATTAATATCATACTTTGTACACATGTTTCTGATATTCCTGTGTTCTTTTAGTAACCGGCGTATAATATGGTTTAAGAATTTTTAACAATTGCTAAGACCCTCGCATAAAAACTTAATGGATGCTATACTATTATTGCAGCGTCACATGATTATATATACAGAAACACAATTCGTCACAAGACAATTTGTCATATCAGGTAAAATAATAATTTTCGAGTTCCGTCGTTATTCTTACCGAACAAACATTTGTCGCTTGACATGAATTAACTATAAACATTTATCTTAGATCCGATTTATTTTAGTTGAGTGCCTAGCATGCTCTCATTATATTCTTGCCTCATTATCTAGCGAAAGGTTCTCCTGATACGTTCACTTTCATCACATAAAATTCATACATTTTTTTAATGAAGAAGGCAACCTCAGTATTTCTAACTATAGTCGGACACACGATTGAATTGCTGGTCAGGAGGCAGGGGTGTCGTCGCCTGCGGCGCATTCAGCAAGCGTGCGAGAATCATTGTCACGCACGTTCGACTCTCGTACCTCGACGGTGATTTGTAATAGCTTTCATAGACGTCCTTTACGTCTTATGTTATTGATACTGCAAACAGTGGTCCGGGATGATGAAATATCGGAGGGGGTGCCATCGTATTTTAATCAATGTTTAATATTGTAATATTTCAACAGCGGTTTTTTTAAATAAAATATATTTTTTCTGGAAAATTATTCTCGTGAAAAATTAAATTTCACGAGAAGGGGTTAAATGTATAAAAATGTAGTGATGTGATGATGTTTAACTAGAATGAAGCCGTTTTAGAATAAACACACTTAGTTATTGTTCAGATTTACATTTTTTTAATTTAATTATGTATTTCTTTTTATGACCTAATACAAGTACTATAGGAAAATTCCTTTAGGGCACTCTGGGAGTGGTGCGTGTGCGCACAAAGCGATTCACGTTGGTTTTGAATCGTTGACGGTTATATTCGTTGGGAAAAACGACCTGGGGAAGCTCGTTCCATAAGGATGAAGTCTTCCAGATGAAAGAATTCTTAAATAATGAAGTTCGCGGAGTACTAAGCTTAACCACATATGGATGGGCGGCAGTGGTTCGTCGTGTATTTCTGCTATTCGCCGCTCTGGGCGGAATTAAGTGGGCAAGGTCAGCCGAGCACTTTCCATGAAAATATCTGTAAAAGAGAATCAAATCCCCAACCTATCTTCGATGTTCTAGACTGTCGAGGTTCTTCGTCAGCTCGTGGTTTCCAATTAGACGAATGCCCCTAATTTCGATGGAATCCAGTAGCGGAAGAGTATGCTTGGGTCCAGAGCTCCACACATGAGAGCAGTGATGGTCGAATCTGGGCTTTGTATAGTGTCAAAAGTTGTTGAGGTGTGTACAACTTTCTGGTTCAGCGATTGCACAACGTGGATATGCCAAGACATATTTCTGCCCAGATTGATGCCCAGCAAATTAATAGATGAAACCATTAGGATTGAGTGTCCGTCCATGACTATATCCGGTTCTGTAATGTTAATCTTTTTAAAGAAAACTGATGCCTGGGTTTTTTTAGCGTTAAATTCGACTTGGTTACTGTCACCCCAAGCCAAAATTTATTCCAGGTCTATGTTGAGGCGTGATACTTCATGCTGTATGCGAAGATGTGGGTCGGCAGCCGATGTTTGTGCATTCAAAGAGAAAGATGAGATAAGTGTGCTATCGTCAGCAAAACTAAATATCGGATTTTTCGTTTTTACTAGAAGGTCGTTAATGTAGAGTAAGAAGAGAGTGGGAGACAATATGGACCCTTGAGGAATACCGGCACTGATGGTGAAGGTGTCTAAGAGAAATCCGTCAATCGTCACTTGCAGAGAGCGGTCCTTAAGAAAGCTAGACAACCAGGCACAGAATCGACTGGATCGCAGTTTACTTAGAAGTCCCTCATACCAAACACGGTCAAAGGCTTTAGAAACATCCGGTGTAACAGCCCGAGACTCCCCATGATGCTTGATGGCGTTGTTCCAAAGATGGGTGACATAGGGTAGAGGATCTCCAGTTTATGTGGAAAACCATATTGATGATCGCTGATAATGATGAAGCCTTCCAGGTACTTTAGAAGATGTTGGTTAATAGCTTTCTCAATTAATTTGATATGACTGAAAGCAATGCGACTGGTCGATAGTTGTTAGGCAGGGTTCTCTTACCTTTCCTTGGTATAGGCTGAACTCGCGCCGTCTGTAACGGGAATTTCGTCTCGACCAGAAGCTTTCTTGACATCGAGCCTTTTTAGGATTCGTTTGACGGGACGCTGACGCAACATGATCTCGGTCATTTCCGATTGAACTGCAGTAATGTCGGGTGGTGTTCTTCCCTGGAAATCTACAGTGGAATGCGAAGAAAATAGTTCAGCAAGTAAGTTTGCTTTGTCTCCGGCTGTGGATGCTATTGTACCATCGGAACGTGGTAGAGGTGGAATAGTTGATTTGGTAAAATTTTGGCCGACGGCCTTAACGACTGACCAAAAGGACTTTGATCCGTTTGGACTGTCAAGAAGTTTGTTTTTGATTCTCACGTTATGGGCTTCCTTGCTTTGATCTATTGTTAGCTTACATTGGTTTCGAGCGATAATAAAGATGGTACGATTCTCAGTGGTAGGGTTTTTACGCCACTGTCGGTAAGACAGATTTTTTGATCTGACAGCACGCTCACAATCCTTGCTAAAGCAGGGCTTGACGTTGGAAGGGCGCTTTTTGGAGGAGAGGATAAATGCTTCCATGCCAGTTAGAATGACGTCGGAGACCTCCCCAGCACAGATGGATGGATCATCAGAAGAGAACCATACGCTCATCCAAGGAAAAGCGCGAAAATAGTCTTTCAGGTCTTCCCACTTTGCCGATGTGTAATGCCATATCTTGCTAGGTTTAGGAGGTTGTTCAGAATTAATTGGTAGATTGCTTAGAGTTGAAATATGTTTGTGTACGGAAGATCATAACGGAGGATGTACGGTAGCTGTATATAGATCTGGATTTGACGTCAAGAAAAGATCTAAAAGACTAGCAAAATCTGCAGCTCGGTCTAGAATCCTCGTTGGTTCTTCTACGAGTTGAGTTAGACCAGAACTGATTGCAAAGGATTCTGCATCGCGGCCTTGCTCATCGTCTGTATTTTAATATTTAAGCCAGTGGACATTGTGGACGTTAAAGTCGCCAAAGATAGCAAACTCGGCATTTGGATGGTTGGTTTGCAAGAAAAATTATCATTTCCATGGAAATGCGTTATTTTGACTTAAGTTAGTTGATGATTTTGACGTTTAAATGAAATTCAGTTAGAAACAGATTGTGAAATTAATAACTGGAAGGTAGAAGGAATATATACCAATAAATAAATTGAAGATAAAAATACGATTTTTTATTATTGATAACTTATTATAATATCATTACGTAACTGAGAGAGCAAATCAAAAAAAATTGTTCACATACGTAGTTTATTTAGATTCTAATATTGTAAACAAAAGTAGGAATATCTTATTTAAAATACCAAGCGTACCCACCCACAACACCCAAAATTTTAAAAATGTGTTGCCGACCTTATCTACTACCCAAAATTTCATGAAACTGTTTTAGTTATCGCTGTAAGTGAGGAATAATGATATAGCTAAATATTTCCTACAAATACCAAACAATTCTGACATTCATCGGACAATCTCGATATTAGTCAGATTTCGATCTGTCACATATACATTATTAACTGAAATTTTAAATGACGTTTTGATACATTTTTTTCTATCCTGTTGCAATAACAAGCTTTATTTAATGTTTTTAAGTGATTTAAGCTTCCATGATTTTTAATTTTTTAATTTATAACTTCCATAAATTCAATCAATCTTTTGTATTTGTATGCAAAGCATACTAGTATCGATCTATTCGCCGGTTCCGTTTATCGAACGAACGAGCGATTGATTATGCATTGTATTCTGATACTTTTTTGATGCGTTGATATAATGCGCATAGGTTGGGATTATTTCAGAATATAGTCGATCCTTATTCATTACACAAAAGTATTCAATCATTATAGTTCATTTCTTTCGAGAGTGCCTAGTGATTATACACCGCCCGATAGCATGCAAGTGAAAGAGTGAATTGTTTGACTTTGTTGCTATCAGCTTGAATGTTATTCTTTATTTATTTGGTTTCAGTATTTCGTGTCGTTCGATCTCCGGTAAACAATAATTGATTAGCGGCGCTCGGTTCTCTCCATCTATAGTCATCGTCAATCAATCAACGATTCTACTGATACTATCTATGTGATTTAATCATTCACGATTGACATCCATTATTTCAACAATTTTCTCCAAAAATTTTTTTTTTTAAATAAATTTTTTAATTTAAACAAAAATATTTTTTGAAAACTTTTCCAAAATTTTTTTTTTCAAAATAATCGAAAAAAATTTCTTTCTCCAAAAAATCTTTAAAAAAAAATATTTTTTTCAGGTTAGACACCGAACAAACCCGGATCCGGTTAGACACTGAAGAAGCCCGGATCGGGTTAAACACCGAGTTTGGGTTTCTTCGTATACAGGGTTCTGCATCTTACCTCCCGTTTTCTATAGATCAGTAATTAATTAAGTTGGGCTTCTGATATTTTGCAGACGTTCTAAGAAAATATTTTTAAATATAGGGCAGGATACCCCAAAAAAATCATGGAGATATATTTTTTTAGGTAACATACCATATATTCTGTAGCTTATTTCACTATCTCTTATGGTTACTTGCCTCCAAAAATTTGATTGAAATCGGTTTATTCATATCAGCGACAAAAAAAAATAAAAAAAATCAATTCGGAACCCTTCGGAAAAATTGTTTTAAAAAGTAACGAAAAATAGAAATAGTGCGTTGTTAATAAATTTAAACAAGCTACTTATTAAAAAGGCCTAGCTGTCTAGTTAACCACGTTTGATTGATACGAGTTTTACAGGGTGTCCAAAATTAAGTGTTAAAGAACTTTATTTTACTTCAAAAAGTGGAAAAATAATTGTTTTGATATTTTTTCGGAAACGGGTTTGAATGCGTTTTAAAATATTGTTCTTAGGTTATTACCTTAGCTCTTAAATATTCGTATCGGTAAAGAAAAGTTTCTTAATTTCTTCATATTTCGTTAATATTTTTTGTATTAACTATATTATAATGCTGTTTTCGCCATGCCCTAAGGTAGACCTTATCTTAGTTTTTATATCCAATGACAAATGTATACGTTGATATCTATGCACGACGATTTTAAAGTTAATCCTCTGTTATGATTTCTTAAAGAATAATATTACAACTCAAAAAACTTAAACTAACAAATTTAATAAGAAATGTTTATATTTTCAGTTCGTTCTTCTGCTTTTGCAGATATTTTGAGACGTTTTTGGAAATTATCATTTAATGTTTTATGCTAATTTTCTATACCAGTCATTTTTGACGCATATATTGAGATACTTTTATTGCAATTCAATTGATGATTCAGGAAAATATCCATTTGTTAAGTAATAATTAATCAATAAAATACAAATTAAATATCGGATCAATAGTTTTCTTGTAAGACCGTTTAGCATATTTTCATGATAAGGTACCTAATATAATATTTAACTTGCATTTATTTACTTCCCAACATAGGTTTGATCCAGTGCAATCCTCCCTGTGGATCACATTTATCGTCTTGGTAATGACAGTCACACATGATCTAAAATATTAGATGGTTTCCGAACAACATATGTTTACCAACTAGTGTTATATGTCGCACAGGTTTTCGGATCATGTTGCACTTCTTGTCTACCACAGACCTCGCCCAACCTCGACCATATACATCTCTATGATGTGACTTAAAAGCATGTTACAGCAGAGCCCCTCGATCAATCAGGATCAGATTTAGATATGCATCCCTACGTGAGCAACTGTCCACATTAAAGAGTGCTTCCTAAATGACACTTTTAAAGCCGAGGTTATGCGGTTATGTCGTATAACCATTTGATGGTTATTAATAATATTTATTCCGTACATTGCAACATCGTTGACCAAAGTGAGTTCTAGTAATTAATTTAACGGTAATTATTATAGCCTGGCCAAGAAAAATAAATTCGTTCACAATGGAACAATCGACATTTCACTTGCAATGAAAAAAATATTTAAGAAGGGAACAATCATATTAAAAGTTGAAATTGAACAAACGCGAACAAACAATTCAGTTGTATATTGCTTATAAATATTTTTCTGTTCAGATATTCGATACACTCGATTCGATCACAATTAGGCATCTGGATTATTTTTACTTCTAATGGCCTAATGAACTACATATTTGTGATAAAGGCATTCTTGGAAAATATTTATTCCTAAACTTTGTAATAACCAAACACATAATAAATGATTAATTGCGTAAGTTATCACCATTATCACTGATGGGGAGATCATTACTATTACCACTGAGAGCTGGTTCGGCCTCTTCAGAATAATAACTAGAACTAGTGTTACAACATCTTGAAAGTCTGGAATTGCAGAGTTTTAAGAATGAATATATACGGATATGATATAGATATATTCTTAGTGTTCGCCCATATCGACTAGAGCTTCATAAGATATTATGATCATGATCTTAATCAAAAATAGACTAAAACATTTTATTTTGCTTCGGTTTGGAAAATAAATTTATTATAGCGTTATAACTATAGCGCCATTATTAGTAGATAGTAGTAAGTAGATAAGATAAATATGTTGTAAATGAGGGTGGGCAATAGAATAATTCGATTTATATTTATCAATGTTTATTTTATTTTAAAACTTTACCAATGCGTGTGTTCTTATACTTTGTTAATAAAATAATAAATTGAGTTATTGTTGTCTGTCCTCATTTCCGTTATATTTACCCAAAATTTATTATATGAAAGCAATATAAAGCCACAAATACCTAATTATAATAATATAGCTATTATTGACTATATTTAAAACAAACACGGAATAATTTAGAGGTCGTCATTATTGCGGTTAATAAAAAACAGATGTGAAAGAGAAACATAATATATTAAATTTATTATTTCTTGTATTCGAATAAAATAATTTATGAACTCACTATTAACAGATATTTTTTTATCGGAACTTTAGTCCCTACTTTACAATGGGGTTCCGGCTGAGTAAATTCAATCCCAAAGGACTAAACTGTATCACGAAAACTAATAGTGTAAAAATGTCTGAGAGCTGTTTCTGAATTTACATCATTCTAATAATAAATGGGTCAATTTATCAGGATTTAATGTATTATATGCTGGGTTCTTTTAAAGAAATGAATTATTTTACAAACGCGATATTCGTTAACTAAAATACTCTGCATCGAAAGAATGCGTAAGTATTTATGGTTTTAATAGTAGTATTCTTGGAAAGTGTAATTTTACAATACCTGCAGATTATTGAAAATAAGTTTACGGTAGTTCCTTCTTGATAATTTATTAATGAACACGTAAAATTAAGTAGGAATTACAGCTTGAAGCTAATTAATATGTCGATTTATGTATTTGGATAGCACAATAAAAATTATATATTTTTACTGTGTTTACCTATGTATTTATGTTAGTAAGTAAAGTAAATAACATATTTACAATATATTAACCAGCAATTATGTTTTAATTTAATAGATTTTTATTTATTTGTAAGATTTGTAGATTCGAAAAAAAAATACGAAAAATTTTATTTACATTCTTTTACCTTACTAACGTGGGACTTCTGCTTAGGTATATAAAACTCCAACATAAAACTTTTACCAACCGCAGTTGTTAGTTGGTGTAACGGCTTTATTTAATTTTACCTCGGTAAGTGCGACCCTTCTGACTTTTACGGGTTCTTGCACATCTTTCTCGCATCCCGACCAACAAAAATACATACTCGTAAAGGGTCGGCACATTCATTATTTTATATCTTGCTCTAATGCACAAGTTGCGTTGCATGCCTCTACTAAAGAAAAAATATTTTTATTGTTATTAATAGCCTGAATATAGGAATACATATAGGAAAATACAGAAAATAGCATTATAATATCAGAAGTAAAATCAATGAAGAAATAAATACAATTTCTTCCTAGATCAGCAGAGCAGAAACTTAAGAGGAGGTTAACTAAAAAATTTGTTTCCTATCCGTTAAAAATATAAGTATATTAAATTTTCTTCATTATTAACAAAATATCAGCTTATTAATTTGGTGGTTCATTTTTTAATATTCGGTAATTAATAATTGGGATGTGTAGTTTTCAATGATTCTGTCATTTTAGATTTTTATCAATGAAATAAATATTCATTCTAATCAGCTGAATTAAATAATTAATGATTGATATTACTTAATAATAATAATAAGTCTGAGATGATGAATATTAGTTTTTTTTTATAGATAATGGCATAAATTTAGTTTTTAAAATGACTGACAGTTTATAGACAGTGTTAAAAATTTAACTGCTGAATTCTGCATTTTCCGTTACTTTCTAACACGAATCTCCATCCAATATCATCGCTGTATCATCAGCATAAGGAACAATACTACCAGGTTATATTCGTTGGGAAACGCGGCATCAGGAAGATCATTGCACAAGGATGACGTCGTCAAGATGAAGAAATCATAATCATCAAAAAACATCTGTTACGAAACTCCAGAGGGTAGGTTATGATTTTCCCGCCAGATTTTTAGAAGATATATTCTCGATACTATTACGTCTCATAGGTTACTCAATATATATAGATTATGTTGAGACAAATAATTAAAGTGTCATTGCGAAACTAAGCCTCAACTTTTAAAGATGAAGCACAAGAAAATGGTAAATGGCATATATTTGTAAAATGTAATATTATACACGTCGGCACAACAGCGGATGTTTAACATCGCTTATACGAGAGAGAAATAATGTTTTTACTCATTGTAAAGTAAAGGAAACGGTGATTAGTATAAAGGAACATAATTTTTCGTTGAAGTTTTTTAGATCGGATAAAATAATATCACTTAATTTGTTAAATTTATATCTGACGATTTAATAATGTTTGTTATTAAAGTATACCCATTTATAATATAACCAACCAATAAACCAATTACTAGATAAATATTAATAATTCAATATTTTTACATATACGAATCATTACCGTTAATAGCTAAAAATATATTACCCACTTCCTATGTAAGTTAAACTTTAAACAAATGGAAGATATTGGCCCACCCGACATCGCCCGGTGAGATACCATTGCATCGGTTTAGACGGTCGCGGCGTGAAGTTTTCGCTTTGAGTTGACGTTTGCTCATTGAGTTGACGTTTCGTCGCTGTACCGATGTTTCCGGTTACCAGGGTGGGACCCCAAGAATAGCATGATGGAAGCTCCAGGCCCAAAATACTCCGGAGATGAACTCGTCCCCCATTCGGATCTTCTGGCGAGGGCTGGACTGTGGCAATCGCCAAGATAGCTTCTCAGAAACTTGGTGTAATCTTCCGAACCAATAAGTTGTACATACCTCAACAACTTTTAACCTATACAAAGCCCAGATTCGACAATCAGCAGAGGTACTGCTCTCATGTCTGGAGCTCTGCACAAAAACATACTCTTCGGCTACTGGATTCCATCGAAAGGAGGGCCATTCGTCTGATCGGAGACCACGAGCTGACGAAAAACCTCGACAGCCTAGAACATCGAAGACAGGTTGGGGATTTGACTCTATTTTACAGATATTTTTATGGGAAGTGCTCGGCTGACCTTGCCCATTTTTATTCAGCCCAGAGCAGCGAATAACAGAAATACACGACAAACCACTGCCGCCCATCCATATGTGGTTAAGCTTAGTACTCCTTGAACTTCATTATTGAAGAATTCTTTCATCTGGAGGACTTCATCCTTATGAAACGACCTTCCGGAAGTCGTTTTCCCAATGAATATTACCTCCAACGATTCAAAACCAACGTGTGCACACTCCCAGAGTGCCCTAAAAAAAAAACAAGGCAAGGCAACCTCGTTTATTTTCAACAAAAGTACATATTACGTATCAACGCTCTCCTTTCAATATGGAATTTTTAAAGAATAGAAAAGAGAGTCGTATGCAACTGCTATCACAAATAAATATGATCGTAGGTAAAATACTGTTTGTTCGGTTTTTTTCTATAAATACGAATAGTTTGTAAAAGTTTTGCAGACACTTTTATCTAGCCAATTAGATTTACACATCACATAGATTAAAATTGGTATTTGTATACCGCAATATTTCGACAGCGTACATGTGAGGCTAAAATAATACTAGTAGTTCATATACTAGCCCCAATGACGCTCCTGAATATTTACATTCTTGATAAAATCACGATCGCTATATATTTTAATGATTTTTTTTTGCCTTTAGACAACTAAAAGACTAAGAAACTCATACTAGAATCAATCTTGTGCATAATAGCAAGGGAAACATAAATTCTTCTTGCTTCTATAAATTAGTGCTTATCCATAAATTAAATGCATGTTTTACTTGATACGAACTTATTAGGTTTATTGAGACTTTTCATAATTTGTTTTTTGCTCTATATATTTTATTTTGTTGATTTTTTTATTTCACCAATGCGAATAGAACTTGATCTCTACCATGAGTTATTTTCAACTTTCTTTAAGAATTATTTTTGAGAATTATTAGGAGACTGCGAAAATTAGGCTCTGTATCGATGAGCTGAGAGAAGATCTGGTATGGGGTCAACGGGAAAACTATTTTAAACACCCGTTTACTTGGTTTTATTAGCTACGCTAGCCGTGGTAAAGCCATGGCAGAAATAATTTTGCATTAATTATAGTTATCCTGTTAGCTAATTGTCTATATAAATCATCTTGCAATCCATTTTATTTGAGGTAATAGTGCCACCTTAAAGTTATTTATTTAGAATACAGAACTTTTGGGACAACCAACCCGACAATCCGAAACTTCTGTGGCATCAAACTGGATATTGCATAAATCATTCCCAAAGGATGCTGTGACTAAGATTTAAGCCTTCCGATGGAATGGAATATTCAGTTTTCATTAAGTAATAATGGTTTATCGTAGATTTAAATTTTAAAATACTCTTCATATTACTAAACATTTCGGATAAAGTGATCATAAAACCTTATCAGATTTTTTCTTATAGGAACATATCTGAAAGCAGACTTTAAGTACGCTCACAAATAAATAATCTACACAAACATACTCTTATGTAAACAGGTAATAAAGGAATACAAAGTCGAAATTAAAGGGCAATTTCCATTTATATTTATAAAAGCTATAAATATACATATTTTTATAACATTTTACTTTCAATGCGTAAAGGTGAAAGTATTAACACATTTTTACATAAAGCAGACAAACAAAACATTAATAATGTTGCGTGTAGCATTACAATATATTATAGTATCTTGGAACATCGCAATATATTCATTGACAAAGAGATTATATTAGAACCTCTTGGAAATATGTAAGTTTGTATTTTGAATTATTGCACATTGATGTTCCTCGACATGGCCCTCTTTAATAGATAGACAAGTGAATCTGTATTTTAATGACTATAATATATTATATACAGGGTGTTCCTTAATGACGTGCTAATATTTCAGGGTATGATTCCTTAGGTCATTTTATAAAGAAAAGTGCACATGAACATATGTCCGAAACGGCTAAAATTTTTTGATACAGGGTGTTGAATTTTTATTTTTTAAATGGTTATTTTTTAATATCTCCGAAAGTACTTTAGATATTATTTCCTATATAGGTATGTCTTAATAGGATATAGAACCACAAATTTTAATTAGAAAAGTTATTCAACTGTTCCACCAGTGGCGTCCCTGTAAACATATCCTCTGATATTTTTTACAAAGAAGATGGTATGCCACTGACTTTTTTCTGATTAGCTTGGTCAATTCTACATGAAAACGGTCTCTTAAGTTTTTCTCGCAGATTAAAACGACTAAATTCATATTGAAACTCATTATTATTAACATTGATAAAATAATTAATGATAAATTTTGTTTCGTTAAAATTGTTGGAGTGGACAATTCGATGCGAAGACGGGCGGAAGCATGACTTTTAAGTAGAGATGGCCATTTCCATGGCATCAGCATGGAAAAATGTCAGTGGCGTACCATCTTTTCTGCAAAAAATATCAGAGGGCATGCTTGCAGGGACGCCACTGGTGGAACAATTGAATAACTTTTATAACCAAAAATTGTCGTTCTATATCCTATTAACACATGCCAAAATTGAAAATATAATCTAAATTACTTTCGGAGATATTAAAAAATAACCATTTTAAAAATAAAAATTCAACACCCTGCAGCAAAAAATTTAAGCCGTTGCGGACATATATTCATATGAACTTTTCTTTATAAAATGACCTAAGGAATTACACCCTAAAATATTAGCACGTCATTAAGGAACACGCTGTATATACTATCAGGAGTAAATGTTGTAAATTTTTGTACATATTTACTGATCAAAAGTATGTTTCGGTTTATTTATAAAAAGTGGGGTTTTGAAGAGACAGCCGAAATACTCCAATATTCAACTATCGCTTGAGCTCGAACGATTCGTCGGAGAAAGAACTTAAATAATCAAATTTGAAGATATTAGATTATGTACTTTAATTTTGAATAAGGTTATTTACGAAAAGTTGAAAGTTATAAGCAAAAAACGCCAAAAAATACATTTTTTTACCGTTTTTGGATTTTTTTCAATTTTGCGTCACGAAATTTTGTTAGCAAACCTTTAATTCGGATTCAGCATCCCAAGGAACATATAAAATAGAAGAAATCAAAACTACGCCAAAACTTTCCAGGTGAAAACACAATTTAATTGGAGTAATAAGGTCTTACGAAGAATTGTGTTTGGCACGTCTACTATGGATCACGACCACATATATATAACCATTATATTGCTAATACCATCTGAAATTATGTCCCCGCTATGGACCTCGAACGGGTAATAGTGAGTTTGCGCAGTTCGGAAATTTCCTTGTGAAAATAAACATTCGACAGGACCGGATTTCAACTTTTTTAATGCAACTTTCACTGGTTAGTTCGATTTAAGCGTTCCATGCATACGATTTCTGACGATATGATGTCCGACGGTGCACTGCTTGGTGTAAACTTTTGGTGCCAAATTCCGTCAGAATATTTGTAACAATCGACACGATGAGCTTTATTTTAACTTTCATCCGACGTCGTATGTTTCTTAACCTCACTTTTTTCTAAACCAAAAATTAAGAATGAATGACTATATCGACTATTTTGGGAATTATCAGCTACTAATGCAACAAATTAAAAATACATTAATTTTAAGGTTAGGTAGTGATCACATATATATTATATTGTATACGAGTGACACTCCCTCTTTTTTTTTACAAGCTTTTTAGTGAAATTCGGTTCCGACGATCGGATCATGTGATAAGCAAAATATTTTCGTATATATTATGTACCTACATACCTGAAATACTCTATACCTGGTATTGATCCACAACTTTTGCAAAAAAGCACCATGCACTTGTGTCCTTTCATCTTAAACAAAACAAGTTACTAACCTAACAAACAGCGAATTGAATCACCACAA
Organism: Barypeithes pellucidus; assembly: GCA_963991005.1. Lineage (NCBI taxonomy): Eukaryota > Metazoa > Arthropoda > Insecta > Coleoptera > Curculionidae > Barypeithes > Barypeithes pellucidus. The sequence goes on from OZ022560.1 coordinate 42,417,030, forward strand.
ATTAAAAACTCCTTTACAAAAATTGTTGTTAGGTAATGAAAGTTTATAAGCACTAACATACCGACAACAATATGGATGAACCACTTTTTTTTCTGTAATTTGAAAAAGCATACCAAAGGTGGCGATGAATAACAAAAACAAATAATGTCGGGCCGGCTCTGACGCGATCGATAAAATTTCCACCCTACTGCGCAAACTCAATGGTGCCAAGCGATATTCCATAGCGGGGACACTTTTTGTAATTTGGAACGTTCGTATTGGCAATATAATGGTTATATATATGTGATCACGACGCGCTTATAGTGATATTTATTATTCAATCGATCGACAGTATTTAGATGTACGATGATGGTTACGTCGCGTCTTGTATTCTTGCGTACTCATTGCTAACCTTGAGCGTATGTTTTCTGTGAAATTATTTGCATGTGGGTGAAAATTTGATTTAGTTGTCACCTAGTCACCTAAAGCTGAATGAACATTTATTTGGCTAACAGTGCATTTTATAATATAATGTTCATACTTTGTTTCTATAATCTGTCAACTGAACACTGTATTGTAAACGTGAAGCTAAAATATATTTAATCAATAACCGACAAGTTAATCTGAAATTTGAAAATCCTAATTCATTGTGAATCTACTACCTTGGGTAACTAGAGATTGGCCTACATTCATTGCCAAATCTTGCAAGATCAGGATATTTTGGTAGGAACACATGGCCAAACATAAACCTGCCTTATAAAAGATGTCGATGATTGTCGTCATAAGTATATAAGTGCAATTGAAGTTAGAGATATAATTGATCAATTAAGCAATCTTAAGCTACAATTAGAATCAATCAGAAGAAGAAATTAAACAAATATTAAACCTAGTAACAAAAAGCGGAGAAAATTTTTTTTATGATCAAACACAAACACTATAAAAAATCCTTTAGGGCACTCTGGGAGTGGTGCGTGTGCGCAAAAAGCGATTCACGTTGGTTTTGAATCGTTGGAGGTTATATTCATTGGGAAAAACGACCTCGGGAAGGTCGTTCCATAAGGATGAAGTCCTCCAGATTTAAGAATTCTGAAATAATGAAGTTCGAGGAGTACTAACCTTAACCACATATGGATGGGCGGCAGTGATTCGTCGTGTATTTCTGATATTCGCCGCTCTGGGCGGAATTAAGAGGGCAAGGTCAGCTGAGCACTTTTCATGAAAATATCTGTAAAAGAAATCCCCAACCTGTCTTCGATGTTCTAGGCTGTCGAAGTTCATCGTCAGCTCGTGGTCTGCAATCAGACGAATGGCCCTCCTTTCGATGGAATCCAGTAGTCGAAGAGTATGTTTGGGTGCAGAGCTCCAGACATGAGAGCAGTACTCTAGTGATTGTCGAATCTGGGCTTTGTATAGTGTCAAAAGTTGTTGAGGTGTGTACAACTTTCTGATTCGAAAGAGTACACCAAGTTTCTGAGAAGCTATCTTGGCGATTGCCACAACGTGGTTATGCCAAGACATATTTTCTCCCAGATTGATGCCCAGCAAATAAATAGATAAAGCTAGTGGATTAGCGTGTCCGTCCATGACTATATCCGGTTCTGTAATGTTAACCTTTTTCGAGAAAACTGCTGACTGGGTTTCTTTAGCGTTATATTCGACTAGGTTACTGTCACGCCAAACCAGAATTTCTTCCAGGTCTTTGTTAAGGCGTGATACTTAATGCTGTCTGCGAAGATGTGCGTCGGCAGAAGATGTTTGTGCATTCAAAGAGAAAGATGAGATAAGTGTGCTATCATCAGCAAAACTAAATATCGGATTTTTCGTTTCCACTGGAAGGTCGTTAATGTAGAGTAAGAAGAGAGTGGGAGACAATAATATGGTGTTTGAGAGAAATCCGTCAATGGCCACTTGAAGAGAGCGGTCCTAGCTAGACAACCATGCACAGAATCGACTGGGCATACCATAAGATCGCAGTTTACTTAGAAGTCCCTCGTGTCAAACACGATCAAAGGCTTTAGAAATATCCAGTTCAACAGCCGGAGAGTCCCCATGATGTTCAATTGCTTTGTTCCAAAGATGGGAGACATAGGCTAGAAGATCTCCAGTTGATCTGGACTTCCGAAAACCATATTGATGATCGCTGATAATATTGAAGCCTTCCAGGTGCTTTAGAAGATGTTGGTTAATAGCTTTCTCCATTACTTTTGATATAACTGAAAGCAATGCGACTGGTCGATAATTGCTAGGCTTACTTTTCTTTGGTACAGGCTTGACTCGCGCCGTCTTCCAGCACGATGGAAATATTCCTTGTTTATAGGATAAGTTAAAAGTCTACAAAATACTGGTGTTAGTTCATCGGCGCATCTCTTGAGAACTATAACAGGAATTTCGTCTGGACCAGAAGCTTTCCTTACGTTGAGACCTTCCCGGATTCGTTTGACGGGACGCTGACGGAACACGATTTCGGTCATTTCGGATTGAACTGCAGGAATGTTGGGTGATGTTCTTCCCTGGAAATCTACCGTGGAATGCGAAGAAAATAGTTCAGCAAGTAAGTTTGCTTTGTCTCCAGCTGTGGATGCTATGGTACCATCGGATCATGTTAGAGATATAATAGTTGATTTGGTAAAATTTTGGCTGACGGCCTTTGCAACTGACCAAAAGGCCTTGATCCGTTTGGACTGTCAAGAAGTTTGTTTTTGATCCTCACGTTATGGGCTTCTTTGCTTTGATCTATTGTTAGCTTACATTGGTTTCGAGCGGTAATAAAGATGGTACGATTCTCAATGATAGGGTTTTTACGCCACTGTCGGTAAGCCAGATTTTTTGATCTGACAGCATGCTCACAATCCTTGCTAAACCAGGGCTTGCCGTTGGAAGAGCGTTTTTTGGACGAGGGGATAAATGCTTCCATGCTAGTTAGAATGACGTGGGAGACCTCCCCAGAACAGATGGATGGATCATCAGAAGAGAAGCATACGCTCATCCAAGGAAAAGTGCGAAAATGGTCTTTCAGGTCTTCCTACTTGGCCGATGTGTAATGCCATATCTTGCGAGGTTTAGGAGGTTGTTCAGAATTAATTAGTAGTTCGCTTAGAGTTGAAATAAGTTTGTGATCGAAAGATGCTAACGGAGCATGTACATAGCTCTGGATTTGGATTTGATATCAAGGAAAGATCTAAAAGAGTAGTAAAATCTACAGCTCGGTCTGGAATCCTCGTTGGTTCTTCTACGAGTTGAGTTAGACCAGAACTGATCGCGAGGGATTCGGCCTCACGGCCTTGCTCATCGTCTGCATTTGAATATTTAAGCCAGTTGACATTGTGTACGTTAAAGTCGCCAAAGATAGCAATCTCGGCATTTGGATGGTTGATTTGCAAGAAGTCGATTGTATTGGCTATTGATGAGGAAAGGTCTCTGTAATGGGAATCACTTGGAGGACGGTAAAGGCAGCAAATAAACTTGACGATTTTCTGCGTTGATATTTTAAACCACATTACATCAAAATCTTTCGGTTCAAGTGTAAGTTCTCGTTGGCAGCAGAGATCATCTCGAATAAAAAGACATACCCCGAAGTTGCGTCGAAATCGGAAATAAAAATCGTATCTAGGGTATAAATAGCTGACTGTGTTTGTTGACGATCTGACCTTTATCTCGGTCAGAGCGATCACGTGAGGGTTAAGCCTTCTAATATTGCAGAAATCAATTTTGAAGTTGCTAATTCTGGGTTGGTTAGCAACTGCAGATGCAACACCGTTTCTTCGTTGAATATTGTTATAGGAACCCAGTAAATTGTCGGAAATGGTTGTTATTTGATGAACTTCGCTCGATGGGGACCCAAGACCAGCCCCCGCCCGGAGATCCGAATGAGGGGCGAGTTTACCTCCGGAATATTTTGGGCCTGGAGCTTCTATCATGCTATTTTTGGGGGGTTCCACCCGAACAAACCCGAACACACACCCACCCTGCTAACCGGAAACATCGGCACAGCTACGAAACGTTAACTCAATGAGCAAACGTTAACTCAAGAGCCAACTTCACGCCGCCTAAACCGATGCAATGGTATCTCACCGGGCGATGCCTGGTGGGCCAACATCTTCCATATTCCCAATGGCATGCCAGAAGAAGAAAAAGAGTTTCTTTCTAACAACATGCAAGGACTTGAAATTTCTACTGACTGACACGGAACCTTAAAAAATTCTTAAAGACATAAAGTGTGTTTTGCGCGACTACATAATGCCAACACCAAGGTAGTATCAATTGAAACTACACAACTTTACTGCGGCTGTACGAACTATCTGCCATACTAAAGCCTCCAAGGCTCTGGCAATATCTTCAGGTGGTCTAGCAGACAAACAACGAGGAAGAGCGTAAGACATTGTGCTGCACTGAGTGCACATAATCTGAGCTGTCTGTATCTAGATCTAGCTAGGATCAAGAGAGGGCAATAATCCACAGAGTCAGAAAGAAGAAAAGAAAGGCTTATCCCATGATAAGGAGTTTTAAATGGACCAAAGAAAACTATTAAGAGAAGGATCTAAGACCGGCGGTATGGCTTAGTTACAATAATATCGTTACCTACTCCTCAAAACTGGTGCACCAGATTGCTCCATGGTAGGGAATTCGCAAAAACATCCACCCTAGCGGCAAAAGACAAATTGTTCTGGAGATGGATATATAAAATAATAGTATAAAATCATCTTATAGAGACGCTGTTGTGAGTTGTGGGATGACCTGAAGGAGAAACTCTGCTCAGGTCGAACTCGGTTGTTGAATCGACGAAACGGATTTGCCTCCAGGAGAAGTAACCAACACAGTATTCTGTGATGCTCTTGCCCTGATACAATCGGTTTCCATCAAGAAGATAAGTAAACCACAAGGATGATTTTTTGGACTGGACAGTAGCCAGGAATCTGAACTTAGAATGGAGCTGTCAATGATATGACGCCAGGAAACAATGGGACATAGGATATTATTTTATATCCTCTTAGGAACACTATGGTATATGAAGAGCCAGTTACAGTTTAGTGCAATATGCAATATGTTCGTCGCACACATGTAAATACATATATAGCCATTAATATACACTTTTGGCAAGGAATTATTACAATCAGGCGCCTAACAGGCCGAAAAGGAAACGTAATATACCGGCTATAAATTACTAAAGAGAATCAAAATTCCCCTTCGTAACTTAAAGCATGTTAATTTTTCCTTCCACTATGAACCAATAAGACGCTGAGGAATGGAAATTCTGTGGGCGGCTTGATCCTGATCGACCGTCGAATCGTGTCTTTTGGTAAGTAGAAAAATATCGGTATTCTAGAAATAGTAAACTACCTACTTGCGCATTACATTTAACGGGTTTGTGTAGTGAATATTGCATGCCGCTTCTAAAGACTTGTAAACTTTACTAGATTTCTGCGAGAGAAGAGGATGAGATTCCCCAACCATGGTAGAAGCGTGACCAGCGAATTAGGATACAATGAAATCTGTTTCCGCTTTATTTTAACTTGTATATTACGTTCTCTTTTCTGATCTTTAAAACTAGATTGTAATAATTCCTTCACAATACGTATCTATATTTTATCGATTATTTGAGTTCGAGGGGTTTAGCAACTTTTAAATTAGGTGCAAAATATATGTAGCATATATCAAGAACAGCCATTAGAATCGAAGATGAAATATTGTATACTCATAAGTTAATAGTATATATTTTATCCAATATGATAATAACCTGAAGTTTTTAATATTCGCTAAACAAACCCGAATAATACTAGTTTCTAAAAAGAAAGGAGATCTAAAAATTAATATAATTATATATATATATATCTTGATACATTACGTTATAATGCGTCAAGTTAATAAAACCACAATTGATTTAAAAAAGCTATTTAAGTTTATACAAGGAATATCTCATCTATGTAAGCACTTTAGCAACTGATAATATTTAATTTTAACCCTCTATATAATTTTTGTGATAAGAATTACTAAATTTTGAATAAAGAACGTCTTGGGTTATTTTGCTTAAATTATAACTTGAAAAATTACAATTACATCAGGTTTACGATGGTATAAAACAGGTTAGATATTTATACTTCACTTTAGTTAATTGATCGTAATTTAAACAGCCCTTATCAGGCTAATGTAAACGATTTTCTTTGAGGTAAATCAAGCGTGGTCGGAATATCGGAAGGATAAGCCTGGGCCTTCCCCGGAATCTGACAGTTACGGATGCCGGAAAATCCATCACAGTTTGCAGATTTACAGCTAATTTAGTTTGAAATCTTTCTGACCAGGATAATAAAACACGTGTTTAGTTCACTGACTGTCAGAATAAAATTTGGTAGGGAATGGGATTCTATGAATAACGATATTTCATTGGAGTTGGTGATGGTGAAATGAAAAATTGCTTAAATGAAATTCTACCAGTCTAAGTAATAAGTACCTACACTGAAAGAAGATTAAAGTTATTTTTAAATGCAATAATACGTATTTTCTTATATTTAATTTTGAACTATTCAAAACTAATCAAGAGGGAGTTTGTTGTATAGTTCAGTATGAGAAGCACTTCTTAAACAAAGCCATAGAGTGTTTTGGGATTGTCTCTGAGATATTGAGGTGTTGCCAATGTCACAAATTTATTTATGAACAAAGCTTGCAAAATGTAATTCTCTGAGTTCGTTCATCTTCAGCTAATTTAAGCTCCTAAAGTCCTCAGAGATATGGTCAGATTCTCTTAAACAGAATATAAACCGACAACAGGAGTCTGAATATTTTGGATTCTACTCTTGGATAACATTTAGATGGCATGACAGCACGTGGGGAATGTTAAATATTTAGTCATTAGACTTTAAAAAAAAAGTAGTCAGGCTTCTCTATGATACCCAAGGAGTTAATCATTTAAAAAAAAACTTAACCATTTCCATAACGTACTGTATTGTGGTTATAAATTGCCAAGGTAAATTCTTTATTTTTAAGAGTGTGGTATATTTAGAACATGATATGGTAACACATTCTTGCTTCTTGTGAGAAATGTTAGTATTTATTAAATGAAAAAATATAGTGAAAATCTGTGACTTTTTCTATAAACCATAAAAGCGTTTTTAACGTTTGAAACGTTTTATGGCATTCTTTAAATCAATACTACCTTCGGCGAAGACTAAAATATGTTACATTAAACAGCATAAACTTTATCTCAATATTGAATATACACTTACATCCGTTATATAGTAGATAAGCGACTACAAATACCTACTTAATATATAGTAATATTGATATATACACTTATAAATGTTATATATTTTATCTATGTATAATGTAATTCGATTAAAGTCTTTGGTTACTATTACCTTCTTATCACAATGTTCTTATTTTTATAGATAAAAAAAGTTTCAAGTGTATGAACGGCATTTCGTAATATCAGGAAGTACCAATTAAGAGGGTATGATAAATTATTCAATTATCTACATTTCCCCCGGGACTCATAACATTCCCGGCGAGGAAACATACTATTCATTATACTTCCTCTAAAATTGGGTCAAACTAGGATAATATTTGACCGTGAATAAAGCTTTAAATATTTATTTTATTTTGTAAAGAAGAAGTGTTAATTTATTTTGTAGACGGGAAGTATTGTTGGTTAAAATTAATTAAATACTAAGAACATTTGTACAGTAGGATATTGCCATAACGTATATATGTTCCACTATTTTCATTCAGTGCAATATGTTGTGTTTAGTTCAATTAATTTAGTCGAGTATATCCTATGATATATGCCTCTTAATTTATTTATTTGATTTTTGACAAACGTTACACAAAAATAATTTTATTAGCTCTATTTCTACAGAAACATATTATTTAGATTAATAATATTAATAACTTAAAAGACTGCGCTCCATTTTACACTCTAAACTATCAGTGAGGAACATCTCGAAAGCAGTAAACACTTATGCCACATCTGCAATCACCTACAGTTATGGTGTCATTCACTGGACGAAGGCGGAACTCAACCACCTTAATATAAAAACAAGAAAAGCATTCCGTAAGTACCGAGCACACCACCCTCGTTCATCCCTAGGAAGATTTTACTTACCTAGAAAAATGGGTGACAGAGGTATTCCCGACTTAGTAGCGAGACATGCCAAACAACTTACCAATTTATGGGAATATTTTAATATTAAAGCAATGTCCAGTGAGATTCACCGTGCTGTGGTAGGAGCGGATAAAACGGCTACACCCCTAAGGTTGTCGGACACAAATTACCACCCAATTGAAGAGACCCCTACTCCGGAACAACAGTTACAACAATGGAGAAGCAAGCCACTCCACGGTAGATACTTAGCTAGGGTAGAAAATGAACATATCGACGGGAATGCATCTACGGCATATCTAAGAACTGGTCATTTGTTTCTGGAAACGGCTTCATTGCGGCTATTCAGGACCAAGTCATCGAGACCAAAGTGTACAGAAGAAATATACTAGGGGAAAGGCAAGACAGCGTCAAATGCCGCATATGCAATCAAAGGGATGAAATGCTAGATCATATAGTAGCTGGTTGTTCGGTGCTGGCACCGAAAGCGTATCTGGACCGACATAATAGAGTCGGAAAAATCTTCCACCAAAGTCTAAGGAAGAAATACCTGGGGCTCACGGAGCATACGCCATATTATCAATACGATCCTCCACCGGTATGTGAAAATGATGACATGCGTCTATACTGGAACAGAAAAATAATCACATACCGAACAATAACAAATAATATTCCCGACCTTGTACTTACCTTCATGGCTGAAAAGAAATCATTTATTGTTGATTTCGCTGTTCCCCTTCCCAACAACATCGAGAACACCTACTCTGAAAAAATTACCTTACTTACTTAACTAACGCTGGTTAAACATCAAAATAAATGGTCAGACGAGATATTGGGGTGTTAACTCACAGTCAGAGGGTAAATCCCAGCGAAAGTCAATAAAGCCGCAAACAGAATACTGAATCGTGAAAGAATCAACGATATCCCTCCTCTGTAGAGATACTGGACCGTTTAAAGCAGAAACTGGCAGCTCTTGTAAAAAAGTTGAAGCGTTACAAAGTAAGCAATATCAGAAGGCAGCAAAACAATTTATTCGCCAAAAGTAAAGGGGTATTTTATAAACACCTAGGATGCTCAAGCCGTAATGATGAAGCACCAACTGAGACGAACGTCAAAGTGGCCGCCACTCCAATCGTCAAAAGGCAGGGGTGGAAAAGAATAGCTAGATGATAACCGTTAGCTTGGCTATTTTGTAGCTTGTCTACATTTGGTTATTTATCGCTTGGTTATTGATAATCTTGGTTATTTTTACTGTAAGCTGTAAAGAACAGAAACCTAATTTCATCCTCGTGAACCAGCAATAAGATGAGAACAAGCTGAACTTTTAAACAAAAGAAATGTGAAAAGTGATTACAGAAATTAATCATTACCTTAATTGTAGTCAATCGTTTTCCACTTTCAAAATGCCCTTAAGGGCCCATGCAGGAAATAAACTATTTTGCTTGCTCACAGATCAAAGATGATGTCGAAAATTGTCTCCTTATCACCCGGAACCGAAAATGTAAAAATAGAACACCGTACTTGAACGCGCGCATCGCTAGCCGCTTCGAAAAAAAATTAAGATATCGTTTCGACTAATTATTTAAGGCGGTTCTATAGTCATTAAGGCAGTCAAAAATCTTTCTTATAAGTTAAATTATCAGAAGTTATACCCGAAATAGCAAAAGTGATATTAATTACAGCCAGCAATTGCATCACCAATTATCAAATATAACAGGCATTTCAACAGCTATTTTATAAACTGCCTGCGATCTACCATTTAATACCAGAAGATAATAGATTTACTTTATTATTGATTAAAACTCACTGTGTTTGAATTATTACTAAAACGAAAGAACCAGCGAACCCACCTACGTATTACAGTATTACAAACCCTCATGGCAGAAGGGCAATTAACCCAGCCCCATCATTTGATCCTACAGAGCCGGATTAGTGGAATTCAAACCAAAACAATGAGAATAAATTCTGAGAGAAAATAAGAATAAATAAAACGTAACCTGTCCGAGAGAAGAGAAGAATAAATTAAAAAGTAAACAGTCCGAGAGAAGAGAAGAATAAATTAAAAAGTAACCAGTCCGAGAGAAAAGAAGAAAAAGTAAAAAAATAAGCAGTACCAGACGAATAAAGAAAAGTAACAGAACTATCAGTAGTGGAAAAAATACAGAACTGTCGTTCGTGCTAAGGTTTCAGAGCTACCTACTGCCAGTGAAGTGAAGTGCAGCCTAAAATAGTACCCCGGGCCAGAGGGTAAAAATCATCCAGACAGTCTTCCAGACGAAGCAAGATCAGTGATTGGGTTCAATTTGTAGTATCAAGGTACCTAGTTTTAGTTTGATCACGTCAGAGTCATAAATATATTATTAATGCATAAAAAGTTTATAACATTGTTGTAAACTAAATTTAGCAAAAGAAAACAAAGAAATAAATAATAATAATAAGTACAGTTATTTAAAAATAGTTCTGTCAGGAAAATAGTAAATATAAGCATATTTATTTCAGGAAATGACATTGATTAAAATTATTGATAAATATTTATGGTTGCATTATGATTACTTTTCGCAGTTCGTTATTTATATTAATATATATTATTGATATAACCATTCGATGATCGCTTCCAATTAAAAGTCTATTCAATACTGTTCGTCGTAAATAATTTCTGTGTTATTTGAAATAATGAATTATATTTCATTTTTTGTAAGGCAGTCCGGGCTTCATCCATTTTCGCGGCGTCGCTCTATTAAAGAAAGTGTTCATCGCAAACAGATTTGATGCAACGAGTATAACAGGATATGTCCCCTTCAATTTTCTTGTACCAAATCCATGTGGACCCATTCAGAATTTTGTAGAGTCGTCTTTGTTTTCCAGTTTTACATTGAAATCTCCAATGTGTATAGTATAATATGTTGGTTTTTGGCTCGGTGCCATGATGATATTCTGATAGAAATTTTCCCATACATACCTAGATAAATTTAAGGATGCATCTAAAACTTATTTTATATATGAGGTATATTATTGATTTGAGTAATATTATTATACCAGCAATACTACCCCACCTTGGTGAACATCGGCGCCTCCATTATAGTGCAGCAGATGTCAAGATGGAAGATCATTTGGTCTTATCTCTTTCGTTGGTGTTCACCTATTCCAAGTGTGCCCCACTTTATATATGAAAGTTCTTCTTGCAATTCCTGCACTTTTTGGTTTGCGAACAATTTTTTTTCTTATGAATAGCAGCAATTATTAGTCGACGTCTCTAGTAGCCTGTCTGTCGAACAAACCCGGTGATTCTTAGCACCCTTCACTCGAGTACCTGGTCATCCGTTACTTTGGGCGATTGCCCTCGAGCTATCGGAGACTTAAGGCCCTCTCTCTTTACTGTCTTTCATACAAGGTGCCACAATACTTCTACCACCCTGTTCACTACGGGTTGGTAAAAAGTCATTTTGGGAGTATCATTTTCTTTAGCTCGCATTGTAAACGATCATACTGCTACTAGGAATATACTAGCATTAAATCAGTTGAACGGTTTCATATGTGTAGTAAGGAGGATTAAAGCGTGGAACACATATATTTGCAATAGTGATCGCGATCACAGAAAGACGAACACTATACGCGATCGCCACAACGACCGCGATGGCGATACAATAATATATTTTTTAAAAAGTATATTTGGTACATGAAATAATTAAGAAAAACGGGCGAATTATTAGTCTACTTAAATTTAAATAAAGCAGTGTAGCTACCGCCATTACTAAACAAAACTCTCAGATTCAAGTAAATTTACAATTCTGGTTATTACCTGACAATCTAAATTTATCATTCTACGAGACCACATTTTCCAGTCATATAACGATTTATGCCGTAAAGTTAAAAGTTCTATTTTATATACCTACTTGTCACTGTCCGGCGAGAAGCGATGTCCGAGCGAAAGCTCTTATTGATGTTGGCTCATTATCGCGCCCTGCGGCTGACACCAATTAATTTTGCCGGGAGTTTCCATAAATAAACCATAAGTGTCATATTCCAGTAATTTATGGTTTGTGTACTTTCTGACTGCAAGATAGTTTGAAGGCTGTTGAAGTAATGTTTTAATTTTGAAATAAGTAATTTCAAATCGCGGACTGTTAAATCAACCCTAAAGGATGAATTATTTGAATTGTTGCGTTATAAAATATTGTGCTGTAGAATAGTTCTGCTGCAAAAAGTCTTAGTAGTACAGAAAGAATGCATTAGTAAATATTTTATTCTTTAACTTATTATTCAGATACCAGTTAGATGTTTAAAATAATTGGAAGTGTAAAACAATTATGTTTTGTGTCGTAATAATCTTAGTTTGGTTTCCTTAAATCTATATAGAAACAAATCCTAATAATAATTGAATTAATGAATATGATAATATATATTTAAGTTCCCTTATATTAATGTTAAAGTCATTATCGTTGTCATTAAGTATTGTAATCTAATAACCCCCGATTTGTCAAACGGAGAAAAAACAAAAAGAAATAATTAGAAACATGATATTATTTATAATTAACAAAATTTAATAAATAGAAAGAATAATTAATAACAACAAAGGAAATTATGCTTGCAGTTAGAGGTCCGAGTTTACAATATACAACTTAACGGTAGACTTATTAGCTATTCCAACTTTGCACATGTTATATGCAAATATATTTAAAAACTTGATATAATCTAACTTAGCCTTGGACTTGCTTTTCCTAAAAATGCCACTGAAAGGTAATGACAAACACTTACCTAAAATCAACACGAATCCAGGCTGCTTGCCGTCCACCTCTATGAACTAACTCATCTCATGGTGGTTTCGCTATTTTTATTTTAAAATTTTGGTAAGGTATATCAAAGAGTCAATACCGAGAAAAATAGTTTTCTTTTTACAATAGGAACCTTAATTAAATTGAGTCGGCCTTTAAGAAGAAAAAAAAAACAGGAAAAAAATATACTATAATGTCAAGTACGGGAAAATTTTTAGTACATATATCCAGTGCGTATAGTCTATGAAGAATAAAATAAAACAAAACTTTTCAACTATAGAGCTTACTTTATTGGAGAATGGAAGTTGTCGGTACAACTTGCCAAGCTCATAAATGTAAGCTCCTCAGTTCACATATAATATTAAATTGTAATTACAATTAATTATGAGCGCAATAAAAATCATAAACTGACCACATTGACTAGAACCTAGATGAAAACAAATTGAAAAAAAATAATCATAAATGGCGCTTTCAATTAATATGCGGTATAAATCGCCTGACGTTAAACCAGGGAAACAACATGTGTCGCACTGGCAGAAAACGTAAACAAATTGAGGACAGATATCAAAAATTCCACAATCCACATTGGGATAGGTTCTGTCAAAAAACGTCAGCGAATTCTGACCGGTATTGTCATATTTGGACGTTAAACTCTTTAGAAGGTCAATGACCGTTCGACTGATTCGAAGTTATTTGGTTTAAACTTTTACTTTCAGTTCAGCTGCGCTGCGCTCCCAGTTGCAGTTCGCTGGGACATAATTTCTCATTTATAAACTTGAACTGATTCGAACGAACTGCCGCGGAGTTTATAAATGGTCAGATATGTTTTCATTTGTTCAACTCGAATGACCCCATCGGAAATGAACTCAACCCAACTGAACTGAACTTAAAAGTTTATAAATGCCACTTAACTCTTTAAAAAAAATTAAATGTTATTGCCTCATGATCTATTACCTTTTCGGTCTTATTTAAAACCAACTTAATTTATAAACAACTGATTAGAAAAATACATATAATATACCGGGTTTGTTGGGGTTTGCTCGATCGATCGATATTTCGGGGTCGGGTCGGAGATAATACTAATATCTACAAATACAGCGTTGCCATATGTTGGCGTGTTTTCGCTATTTTATAAGATTATATTCATAAATTGTGTAATTTGCTTCGATAATATTATTTTTCTTATATTCTTTCTTACTAAGGCAAAATTCATATTTTTCAATCGAATTTTCAATATAAAGTTTTGGCGCGCAAACCTCGACGTCGAAGTATCGAAAATGTCAACCGCGCTCTAGTTCCAGGTATTGGAATATAGAAATATAGTCACATGTATTTATTATTATTTTGTTTCCATGAGTATATTCCATAGCCAACTACCAAAAAAAATATTTTTATAAGATAATTTTTAACTCTCGCTATAAGTCCGAAAATATTGAAGATATGCATAGGAACACCTAACATCATTAGATAGAAAATTCGATCCTCCATTTGCAAAACATATCAAATACAGAGTGTCCCATTTAAAAAAGAAGTTTTGACAAAAGTTCAACTTCCTGTTCTGGAGACTCCATGTATAAAACTAATAATTTTCAAAAGTCTTTATTATATTGCGAAACTCTAATCTAAGTAAGTAATTCATTTAAAATTCTAAAGTTGCGGCCACTTTCGTTATGATCGGGCAACACCGCATCATCCAAAATATTTTATAAATGTAGTAAACCATCTCTTATAGTCACAGCCAAATTTTGTATGTATGTATGTGTGTATATGTACTTAAACAATCAATATGGGAGACTTATTAAAATCTGTATCAAATCGTAGACAGTGGTGTGCCTAGAGACAGGTATAGGGAAAGTGTTCCGCCCATTCGTCCGGCTCCCTTTGACAGTATCCCGTCATTTGATCTATTTTATTACTAATATCTCTTATTGCCCAACAATAATCCATATATTGTATAGTACAATACAGCCTATTAAAAGATCTCAGGAACTCAAACGATATTTGTTTGAAATTCTGATCTTTTTATGAAGTTATTTTGACATACCTATTACTTCTGGTTATACCGGAAATTAGGCTTAACATCCAAATAACTTTAGTTAGTTTCCAAATATTCAAAATAAATCTCATTTAGTTCTCGAGATACTTCTAATAGGCCACTTTATTTGGGTACTATATACTCTGCATTTGAATTATTTATGGTCTTGTTCCTACAAACGATTAATACATTGCTGTTTAATAGGGTCGGGCACCGGGAGATATTTCTTAAAAAGTGTCAAGCATCCTAACCACCTGAAGTTCGCAGCTTCGTCAGTTGGTAAGGTATGAACATCATCCCTGAACAACACAGGTACCCGGTTACCGTACCGGGTAGAAGGGTACCGGGTAATAATTTTTAATGCCGATCATTGGTATTAGGGCTTCAATGAAAATCTAGAAACGCGACATCGTTCCCTAGAATTTTTTCTGACAATCTTATTATACAATAGGTACAGTGTCCATGAATTGATTCACGAATAGGGAACACTGTTTTTATTTGTGGGTTTATGAAAAAAAATATTTTTCATAAAAACTCTTGTGCTCAAACGACTCAAAAACATTATTATTCTTTCAAATTTATATACTGGGTACTCAGAACTTAGAAAAATATAAAAAAAGCTAAAGAATAAAGTGGAGACTGGCAAAAGTTCGACACAACGCGATTTGTTTACTAATTACTATTTAGCGTATCTTTACACATAAAAGGCTTAGCTTCTTTCATTTTTCTAAATTCTGAACACCCGGTATATAAATTTGAAAAAGTAATATGCTTTTGGGTCAAGCACAAGCCGGAGTTATTATGAAGAATAATTTTTTTTTATAAACCTACAAATAAAAATTTTTCCTCATCGGGGGTCAATCCGTGGACTCAATGTATATGACAGTCAGTAAATGAAATATATTGGCAAATGTATATGGATAACGTATTATTTTACTAATTAGGGATGAAAAGTGCTAATATTCTATTACCTAGCAATAACTTCTACAAACTACAGAAATAACAAAAATTATTATTTTTGTAACATATAAGCAAGCTTGCAAAGCAATGTTTAACATGGCAATAATATAGATTTATCTGGTTTAATACCCTCGGCTGCGCTTCAGCTAATAAAATGTTCTACTTTAATCCCTAGTAAAGTAATAGTTAGTTATTTATTTGTGCAGAAAAGTAAAACATTTAATGATTGCTGGAGTGTAATAGCAGAGGAGCTTTATTAAATACATAATCTATTCTTACGCTGTTCTTTATTTTTCCAAAAACAACTATTTGGTTATAATATTATTTAAATCAAATATAATCTATTCTTACGCTGTTCTTTATTTTTCCAAAAACAACTATTTGGTTATAACATTATTTAAATCAAACATATTTTACATTTTGTGTATTCGCTACTGCCTAGGCAGTAAAAAATATAAGTTTATTGAGTAGTTGATAAAAGTGTTACTTTTGTGCTCCAATACAGGTCTTAAACTAGCTCATTTACTGTTGGGTAAAAACAAAATTTTTTTAAAACACTGTAAACATTTATTATTAACGAATCAAGTCAATAATTAGAGGATAATTCTGTACATTTTACTTTATATTTAAAATATAATTATTTTGTTTTCTTGTAGTATCAGGCCGGAAATGAGATAGGCATGGGATATTTTCATAAGGATGAAGTCCTCCAGATGAAAGAATTCTTAAATATAGAAATTCGAGGAGTACTAAGCTTAACCACATATGGATGGGCGGCAGTAGTTTGGCGTGTATTTCTGCTATTCGCCGCTCTGGGCGGAATTAAGAGGACACGGTCAGCCATGAAAATATCTGCAAAAGAGAGTCAAATCCCCTGTCTTCGATGTTCTAGGCTGCCGAGGTTCTTTGTCAGCTCGTGGTCTCCAATCAGACGAATGGCCCTCCTTTCGATAGAATCCAGTAGCCGAAGAGTATGTTTGCATACAGAGCTCTAGACATGAGAGCAGTACTCCAGTGATGGTCGAATCTGGGCTTTGTATAGTGTCAAAAGTTGTTGAGGTGTGTACAACTTTCTGGTTCGGAGGAGTACACCAAGTTTCTGAGAAGCTATCATGGCGATTGCCACAACATGGTTATGCCAAGACATATTTCCTCCCAAATTTACTAGCGAAAGCTGGCGGCTTTGCCGGGTACCTGGTGTAACCGGGTAGTAGCAACCCTAGAATGGGCAGTATTAAATGGAGCGCATTTATTTTAATTTGGTTAGGAGCTTAGTTAAAATCAGCTAAGAAAATGTCGTCGGCTCCTTTTCGTATTTGAAAACATGCTGGCAGCACTCTGCCTAAAATATGTTTATTCCACGAGAGTTAATAGACCTTTAAGATAAGGCTTACGTGTTCGTAAGCAAATAATTCTGGATAAGGATCCTTAAGCTTGTGCTGTCCCACTTTTAACAGTCGGCCATTTGGCAAACGGTGTGTAATCCGGAAATGAAAGGCACGGTCAATTTCGGCGGATGAACTTTTAATGATCTACTTTTTGTAACGGTCTTTTGGAGTGGTTAAAGGGAAATAGGAAATGAAATAATCATAAAGAAGTCTATGGAGAATTTTTTGTTAAATTTCTCAGTTGATCTGCTTCTTTTAAAATATATTTATTAATATATTATCTAAGTCTTATTTAAAATATATTTTTATCTTGTTTTTCTATTTTAGTACGGAAACCTGAGAGCTAAAGAGTCCGATAAACTGATTTTTGAACATTTTTTTCAGGATATGACGTAATCTGAGTATAATTTCATAAAACGTGGCAAAAAATTTAAATTTCAAATTTCCAAGTGATAATTATTAGCAATTGTTTTTCATTTAAATTATGACATTTCATATCGTCGATATATTAAGATCATCATGGCATTTTGTTTGTTCATTCCCCATTAAGAATTATAATTCATATTCTAGACCACGCACTAATGAATTTAATATTACCTATTTAATCCATAATCCGTGCCATGGGGTCTATGAGATACTTATCATATCATCACCAAACAACCTTATACCTACTTTTTAAGCTGGGCAAAAAGGGGCGTGCTTGTAAATGTTTAGAGGAATAGTGCACAATTCGTCATAAGGAACGTAAATATGAAATGAATGTAAGGCCATTCGTACGGGCTAATATTTTTTATAAAGCTTATTTTATTTAAAATTACAGAATATTTTTTCATTTTACCATTGTTTATTTAGTTACTTTTCAAATAAAAATCGTTTGATTTGATTTATTTAACAAATTGAAAAAAATGCTGATAAATTAAATAAAATGTAATATTTTTTACGTTTCAGAGATTAAATAAATATTTTTGTTATAACATAGCTTTATTTTATCAAATTTCTGAACATATTTATATTCCGACCATAATTAAAAAAAAAATTGTCTTTATGATCAGGTCGCTTACTCTGTATCATTTTTGTCATAATAGGAATAAGCATATTTGCATTCTAATTCATCCATCCTAATAATTATTCTAATTTTTTAACAAGGATCCTTTTTTAACAAATATTGAATTGAGGTACCTAAGTATGTGCATTTTTTTATGATCAAACACAAGCACTATAGGAAAAATCCTTTAGGGCACTCTAATGGGAGTAGTGCGTGTGCGCAAAAAGCGGTTCACGTTGGTTTTGAATCGTTGGAGGTTATATTCGTTGGGAAAAACGACCTCGGGACGGTCGTTCCACAAGGATGAAGTTCTCCAGATGAAAGAATTCTTAAATAAAAGTCGACCAAAATACTGGAACTATAATAGGAATTTCGTCTGGACCAGTAGCTTTTTTGACGTCGAGTCCTTTCAGGATTCGTTTGCCGCTGACGGAATACGATTTCGGATTGAACTGCAGGAATGTCGGGTGGTGCTCTTCCCTGGAAATCTACAGTGGAATGCGAAGAAAATAGTTCAGCAAGTAAGTTTGCTTCGTCTCCGGCTGTGGATGCTATTGTACCATCGGGACGTGTTAGAGGTGGAATAGTTGATTTGGTGAAATTTTGGCTGACGGCCTTTGCGACTGACCAAAAGGACCTTGATCCGTTTGTACTGTCAAGAAGTTTGTTTCTGATCCTCACGTTATGGGAGTCTTTGCTTTGATCTATTGTTAGCTTACATTGGTTTCGAGCGGTAACAAAGATGGTACGATTCTCAGTGGTAGGGTTTTTACGCCACGGCCGGTAAATCAGATTTTTTGATCTGACAGCACTCACAATCCTTGCTAAACCAGGGCTTGCCGTTGGAAGATCGTTTCTGGGAGGAGGGGATAAATGCTTCCATGCTCGTTAGAATGACGTCGGAGACCTCCCCGGCACAGACGGATGGATCATTAGAAGAGAAGCATACGCTCATCCAAGGAAAAGTGCGAAAATGGTCTTTCAGGTCTTCGCACTTGGCCGATCTGTAATGCCATATCTTGCGAGGTTTAGAAGATTGTTCAGAATTAATTGGTAGTTCGCTTAGAGTTGAAATAAGTTTGTGATCGAAAAATCCTAACGGAGGCTGTACGGTGACTGTGTATAGATCAGGATTTGACGTTAAGAAAAGATCCAAAAGACTAGCAAACTAGCAAAATCTCCAGCTCGGTCTGGAATCCGCGTTGGCTCTTCTACGAGTTGAGTTAGACCAGAACTGATCGCGAAGGAATCGGCCTCGCGGCCTTGCTCATCATCTGTATTTGAATATTTAAGCCAGTTGACATTGTGGACGTTAAAGTCGCCAAAGATAGCAAACTCGACATTTGGATGGTTGGTTTGCAAGAAGTCGATTGTATTGGCTAGTGATGAGAAAAGGCCCATGTAATGAGTACCACTTGGAGGACGGTAAAGGCATCAGATAAACTTGGTGATTTTCGGCGTTGATATTTTAAACCACATTACATCAAATTCTTTCGGTTCCAGTGTAGGTTCTCGTTGTTCTCGTGTATAGTGTGATACAATAGTACGGTAGGCTTCCATAGCTCCTATAAGAATTAAGCTAGAAATTTCATTCATCTGCTGATTTACAGTATGTCATAAGGTATATTTCAGGAAAATATTTTTCCATATACACGGTTGTTCAGAAATGTGAGATAACATAAAGTTGTATTTTTACGTTCGATACTCTGTATTTTATTTCATATTAAAATTCACATTAGTCTCCTTTATAATTTCTTAAATTTACTTTGCTTCTTTAGTTGAAGAGGACTAAAAAAATGTTTTCTAGTAATGTTACTTAAACGACATATTTCAAAATAATTTTTCAGATCTTCAATATATTATTTGACTATTTGATGTAGAATTCATAAGAATAATTTTTTGTAATACTAGACTTGAGCTTTCTAGCATGTGGTTTGTACTTCCATAATACTCTGTATATAGGGTATACCTATACAGGGTGCAATTTTGCACACGTACAGGGTGCAATTTTCAAATCGAGATAGAAGAACGTGTAGTGTACAGTTAAAAGACGACGCCAAGTCTTTTAACTGTACCACGCTCAATATTTATCGCAATATCTTGATCACGATACTGGATCTTGATAATTACTGATTGTGTAGAGTAGAAAAAATGGTGATACTCGACACAGGATTTCTAGAAATGTGAGTTAAATAAAATATATTTATTATTATTCTTTTTGTGCGGCGTCCACATAGTCCGCGATACGTGGTGCCATGTAAAATCAATAAAATTGCGTTAGTTATAAACCGATAATTAATGGGTTTGTTGTAGAGACTTCTAGCTAGATGTACTACTTGCATCGTGATGATGCAATAAGTGATAATACAGATATACTGTGGGTGCAATTGGTGAACATGCTAATAGTAACATAAGAGTTTCCGGAGAAATATGACATCTGCAGCAGGTAGGATTCAAGTCCTACTTAAAAATATTTCTCCTATAAACTAAGGTATTGTATACTCCATCCTGCACTGAGGTATGTTAAGCTTTTAAAAACGCTGCCTTAAGAAAACTAAAAGTAAGCCCAGTAGACAACTCCTCTCTTGCAATATTAGAGTGGTATAGCCTGTGTATTCGTTTGCTGGTGTGTTTTATGATATATTCCTGCTTTCTTAATATTTGTTTTATTTCATTAATATTGTCTTGTAAGCCTAATTTGTCATGTCACATACTGGTGGAGGTTCGTATTGATAATATGGCGTATGCTCCATGAGATGCAGGTATTTCTTCTTTAAACTTTGGTGGACGATTTTTCCGACTCTATTATGTCGGTCCAGTTACGCTTTCGGTGCCAGCACCGAACATCCAGCAACTATATAATCTCGCATTTCATCCCTTTGATTGCATATGCGGTATTTGACGCTATCTTGCCGTTCCCCTAGGATATTTCTTCTGTACACTTTCTTCGCGAAATGAACAGTCTTCAGAAGTTACAGAATGCGTGGTTAAAGTTCTGTTATAATGCTAGAAAATATGGCCATGTTACCCCCCTATTTCATGCATCTGGATGGCTCAACTTTAGTCAGAGACAATCTTGTCATATGGCTGCCCTTATCCATAGGGATATTTTAAATCACAACCCTTCCTACTTATTTTTAAAACTGGTCCGTGGTAGCCATGTTCGTAGGACGCGAACGCGACATTGTTTCAGGTTTAATGTTCCAAGATAACTGTGATGTTTCAAGATCTCCTATCTCGGGGTTACAATATTTCCGGAAATTACTCTTTTTTTCTTTGCGCAAAGATTTTTGTGGAAATAAAAAGCATTTGTTATTATTATACTATAAAATTGCATATGAATCCTACATTCAATAGCCAAATAATATACCATTTAAAAATCATGAGATAAATTGGTTTCAAACGTGTCGTATTTGAAATCTAATTATGAACACCCTGTATAAAATAGATAAATACTATTAGATTCATAGTATCTCTAGAACCCTTGTTATAAGCTCACTTAATCCTGTGATTAAAAAAAATAATTTTAGGCTGTTTTTTGATATTTTATTCCAGGACTCCGAAACTTTTTTTTGGTTTTTAATTTATTACTCTCAAACTACCAGAGTAAAGTAAATAAACTTCTAAGCACTTATCAAATACACTAATGAGAATCTAAATATGAAATAAAATACCCCATCTAAAAAAATACAACAGAACTATGTTATCACACTATTTTTGAAATACACCCTACGATACATTATAAATCAGCATATGAATGAAATTCCCGGTTTAATTCGTATATATGAGCTATGGAAGCCTGACACACTAGTGCAGGACCCTGTATACCAATACAGGCACGACTATAATATGACTTTATTTTTTTTTGAAAGTTCTCTCTTTACAAGTCAACTAATAATTATGTCGTATGGAGGAGAAAATATTATATTCAGAAATAATTGTGATGGTTCTTGATGTATGTGGTTTGATCTCACACTTCTATATAAAATGTCCAGAAAGTAAAATAACCTTTCCTATTTTTCAATAAATCTGGCGGTGTACCAAGAAATATTTTCTCTTCCGTCGGAACCCAGTTCCTGGTTTTTGCTAACTCCCGCGGGAACGACCTTTTCTGTAAACGACGCCTAATTATTTTCTATAAATAAAATTTATTTCCTGCGATATCTCAGTTTGTTTTATTGGACTTTTGGCCTAGATACCGGAAAAAGTAAGTAGTACTGCTTAAGCGGTATTTTTGATAATTATTGCAATTATTATTTTCCTAGCCCTAACCAGTATGCACCTTCAGGTTCTTACTATTTATTTTATCTAAAACTCTCTAAACTTTCTTAAATGTAGTTAATGAATAATAAATGCGTAAATACCTCCTACTTCCTCTCAGTAGAAGTTATATTTCCTGCAACACAGTCCTTGTCGACAATTTCTACACATTGTCGGCCGTTTATGTCTTGTTATATCCGTATAATGTGCAAAATTATAGGGTTTCGGTTGACTTCGAGTATAATAACGCTAACAACGCCTGTAATTGATGGCAAGGACCGACACTAACAAGGACCACGTGACTGAAATTTATCGTATTTTCTTTATTATTAGTCTCTTGTTCCTTTTTGTGTTTTATGAAAGCAGGCTTGGTGTAAGTGTCAGATAATAAATCACGACTTTCGGTCAACTAAACAGAAGCTTTGTTGAATGTATACAAACACGAACCCATCGATAGCAAGAAGAAAAAACTGTCGTTGTTTACCTAATTTTTATTTTTGAAAGTTTACGTGTAGCTCTTGTTAAAGTTCGTTTGAATGTAATTAATACAAAGTTAGAAGTTGATAAAAATTATAATTTTTTATTAATGATTTGTGATAAATTTCTATTTTAATATTTATAAATCACTCAAAATATTACAATTGAAGTGAGAAAATCATATGAGAGCGAAGAGTGATATAGCCATTAATTTTATAGGTATCTGATTATTATTTTCCAAAAACGAAATATCATCCAAAATCCAAATTAGGAATTAGAAATAATTTTAAAAAAAAGAGCACCGTGTATTTTATGAAATCTCAAATGATTCATCAAATACGAAATTTAATGATTTGTTTCGAAGATATTTTTACGATTATATTACGATTAATTTGCGTGTTTGTAAAAACTTATTATTTACTGAAGATATTATTGACTAATGTTAGGTATTTGAATTGACATTTAAAAACTACTATTTTACACGTCGAAGGGACTATTCAAAATGCTCAAGTTTTGGTAGTGCTGCTTGTATAATCCTAATTTTTTCCTACGTTTTTCAAAATCATACGACCATTTTTAATTAACCTATTTTGTCCTATCGTGCCATTTTACCCTAAATTTTCCATTTTTTATCTTACCTACAGTGAACTACGCTGTTCCATTAATGGGAATATTCAAAATTGTGATGACATATTTTTAACTTATAAAAATGTTATAGTTACCATTAACATAAGACTTTATCTTTAAGTGCACAAAGTTCCTATTTTACATAATATATCAGAATACAGTGTCATGTAATGAAAATCAGTATAATACATATTTTATATGAAAACTATGATTCAATTATGCATATTCAGCTTGGAATTAAGAAAACATGTTTAAGGTAGTTGGAGCATTATGAGCCACCCTATTTTAATAGACTGGAAATTTATTGACAAGTTTCACTTGACATTTCAAGATTTAAACCTCAAGGTGCATTCAACTTACCTTTTCAGAACAGTAAGAAGGAAAATTAAGTATTATTTCGGTCCTATGCTCTCCTACTTTTCCTTAAATCCTCTTAGCAAAGCAGTTAATAACATGAACCAAAAACATTGCGTTAAGAATAGATCACACTTCAAAACAAAACATAATTCAGCTAAATTCAACGTCTCAATTTTTCCGCAGGGCGTTAAGAAATTAAGGATAGAAAAATAACTTTTAATTCTGCCTGTATAATGATTAAGACATCAGTATTTTTTGAAAATTATTCACGATATCATCACCAGACACAAATCTACACTTCTCTAAAAATTTCACCAAGATTGGACAACAATTAAAGAAGTTACAGGACTATAAACCTGACATGATCTTTATCCGGGCTTTATTGTCGGGGAGTGTATTATAGATTTACAAAAAAAATTGGTTATTAGTTATGCATCTACATGAAATATAAAAATAAAGGTAATATAAAATTTTTCCATTAAATCTAATAATATTAAACAAGACACCTTAAAAAAAGGAGAGCCAAAGCTTCTAGATATGTGATACCTTTAATTGGTTGGTTATTCTCTTTTCGCTATCCCAGCTGGTTTGGAGTTAGCGCTTTGTCAGTAAATGGCTTTGTTGTATCTTGGTAAAGTAAAATCCGTTCCAAAGTAATAGCTTCACCCTCGGATGTAATTGGTTAATAATTAATACCAATAAATTGCTTTTGTCTCTTTTTGAATTGCCTTTATAATAATTAATTTAACTGCGTATTACCTAAAAATATATATAGGATTACTAAAAATTATACTTTACTACCAAAAAATATACATAAACCTTGCCCTCCTCTACCTTATTTTCTTATAATTAGGCATTTGAAATAAATTTCTTCTGTTGTTGTTTTTAAACATATTGTTTTACTTATTTTATTAATCGACTTTAAGAAAAAATAAGTCGACATTACATTCTGAAGCTTGATTACAAATTTAGCAATGTATAATATGCTGAGTCAATATACAGGGTACCAATTTGACAACTCTCACCCTTAATATCGAGGTTCCATGTCAAAATATAAAAAAACAGCCACCTACGAAAAAAAAAACATTATGATCAATTTTTTTTGGCCTAAAATGAAAAATATTTTGTTAAAAAGAAAAGAAAAATAATTTTTCCATTATTAGGCTTCAGCTGAGCCACTATCATTTTCAATGAATTTAACGAGTTTTCTTCTCCTCGAACAGCATTTTCAATTTCGAATCCTTATATTTCGTTTCGTGTTTTAATTCATTGGCATTTTCAGATCTGTCCTTGTAAATAATTTATTTTATTCTTCCCCATAGGTAGTAACCTAAAGGGGTGACGTCAGGTATTCTTGCAGGCCAATTGGTAGATTGGTTGGTATTTTAATAAGCGCGCCAAATCCATCTATTTTAAATTCACATTAAGCCATTTGCTTACTTGTGCTGAAAAATGGCAAGGCGCTCGATCGAGTTGGAATATTAATCCAATCGTTGTTTCTAATGGCAACTCTTCATTTAAGTTCATAAGTTCGGAGTGTAAAAAATTTCGAAAAATGATCGCGTTGAAATTAACATCAGAAAAGACCGGTTCAAAAGTCATATTTCCCATGATACCAAACCATACGTTTATTTTTGTGAAATTTGATTTCTGCATTCAACCGCTGCAGTGAGGATTTTCGGTAGTGCAATAGCGGGAGTTCTGCGAAGAAAAAATGCCATTAATAGTAAACGTCGCCTTATTTAAAACAAAATTTTTATTCTTCTAACTGACCAATCATTAAAAAATAAAAATCTAGCCTAATATCCATATCCCCTGGTAATACTGAATGTATAAATTTCGGTTTGAATGGATTATAGTGGTGCATTATTAAAAGATTTCTGATAAAATTGACATTAAACTCTAAGTCCAAATGTCGCTGATTTAGATTTACACCATAATATTTCTGTACATGAAGTAGAATTCATCTTGATATTAGTTATTTTCTTCATTTCTTTCTTTCTTTATTAACAACTTATTTTATTGCAATTTTAAACTTTTGTTCGGGTTTACTCATGGTAGTTAATTGGAATTAAAATATGATGTGTGTGTGAAGTAGGCAGGTATGAGATCGTTCTTGTTCTAGTGTCATAGCTGTAGACCTTCAAAAGCTTGTATCTCAGGTTTGTTCGAACAAACACGAAGATTATGCAGAAGGCAAAGTTTAAATTTGAAAGTGTTTAAAAGCATCTAAACAGTCACTAACAGTGCATATATCATAGATAAGTGAACAAATTCTTGTTTTAACTAGGTAAATCTAGAATTTATCTAAAATGTGTTTGTAAATTCTAATTCTACCAGTTAAATCTAGAATTGACGAGACAGGACAGTTAAATCTAGTTTTTCCTAGGAAAATCCGATTTTAACTGAAATCGGCTTTTTATGAACATATACAAACCCGACAAAGTATTCCTCGATTTACACAATTATTTAAATGATTATCAAATACTCTACATAGCAATTAACTTCCAATTATTGTTATATATAATAATCAGTAAATCACTTGAATTATATTATATATGACATTTATATTTCCCATAAACTCGAAACTTAAATCAAATAATGATATCATTTTAAATAATTTATTTATGTTGCCCCATGTGTGAAGCGACTCGAGAAAAATAATGTTACAAGGATCAAATTTATTGGCTCGTATTCAGTTACACCTGTACATACTCTTGTTAGTATATTATTCACCCCTTTCAAGAAGAAAAACGAAACACTTGGGACGTACGAAAAGAAATGAAAAAATATTTACAAAGCTTTTAAGGCTGGGAGATCGTTTTTCATGTTATACAGATTGGTGTGTGTGGTTTAGTAAAACATTCCTTATAATAGCATGCAACGATATGTAGAAATAACACAATATATGAAACACTCTTTTATTTCTATATTATCCCAAAAGATTGTACAGAAGAAGCATTTTTCTTTGAGTTGATAAAGTGAAGATTTTAAAGTGTTACAATGTTAAATCCGAAAAACGATTGCAAATATTTTATACATAGTCCTTTTTATAGTTTCGGTCATTATTCGATTGTGCATTATAATCTTTATTTATGATAGATTGGTTTGTTTAATTTGTTTAAAAATTTCTTCCGCCTTAATTAAGCCCTGTCCATGATATTGATCCCCTTATAACTGAAATTAGAAGTTTTATATATATATATATATATATATATATATAAAACGAGTTGGGTAATATTGGGCTTTGCAGCAAATGAAAGTGCACTCTTTAAAGTTGGTCCAAGCTTTCGGAAATCTTTATTTCCATCATCAGGGAGACTACAATATAAGAAAAGGTTGACTGATGTTAGAGATAAGCTCTGAAGTAATCACGACAACCGTAGTTACTTACAACTTTGTTGAGCTTGTTCATATACTAGTAGAAAATTATTTATAGTAATAATTAATTCATTCAAACCCCGCACTCGACATTTTTGGTTTTATTTATTTATCAGTTAAAAAACTATGAGGAGCGGGAAGTACATGGTGACTCAAAGCGGACGGGAAAAATCTTTCCTGAACGCCCTCTCGGAGAGGTCTGGAAATCGCCACTCTCAGTGAAGTGAACATGCATTTATTTTTTCGATGTTTTTTTCGAATACCCTGAGGCAAGTACGAGGAAGATCGCATTGCTTCCCAAGGATTTTCCACAGCGTGTGAACGTCTGTCAGTGGTACCATCAGAATGTTACACTAAATTCGCAGTTTCAGTCACAAATTACGTTCATAGACGAAGCAAATTTTTCTAGGAATGTTATTAAAAATTTCCATAATAATCATGTGTGCGCGGACGAAAACCCCCATGCCATAACCGAAACCCATTTCCACCAGCAATTTATGTATGAGCAGAATTATTGCGTTATTGTAACTCCTGCTCATTTCAGTGTAATTATTCGCGACTATTTACATACAATTTATCCTAATCGTTGGATAGGTCGCCGAGGGCCGCAGCAATAACCAGCAAGAGCCCCCGATCTCAATAGTTTAAATTTCTTTTTTTGGGGCCATCTTAAAACTCTGGTGTATTGGACTCCCATTAACACTTTAGACGATTTAAGAGAGGGAATAAGTTACCTCGTGTGAAAAAATAAGGAATACGCTGGGAATATTTGAACGAGTGGGCAATTCAATGCGAAGTTTGGCGGAAGCATGCCTTAAAGTGACCTTTTCCAACAATTTTTATAAAACAAAACCCGAACAAATTTTATCATTAATTATTTTATCAATGTTAATAATAATGAGTTTCAATATGAATTTAGTGGTTTTAATCAAGAACGAGAAATGAGAGAAACTCAAGAGACCGTTTTCATGTATAATTATAGTTCTATATACTATATTATAATACAACAGGCTAATCAGAAAAATATCCACATGGAAAAATGTCAGTGGCGTATCTTCTTTTTGTAAAGAATATATATTCATAAAACTAAGTATTTAAAAAATAAAAATTCAACACCCTGTAGCAAAAATTTTAAGTCGTTCCGGACATATGTTCATATCAACTTTTCTTTATAAATGACCTAAAGAATCACACCTTAAAATATTAGTATGTCATTAAGAAACACCCTGTATACTGAGATACAAATTTTTAAGATAAGGTTGGTTTGGCCAGAACAATTAAATTTCATACCATACCATCATCACCGCATTATGAAGGAATAAAACCGAGACCTGTATTTTCAAATGTCATAAGAATTTTTAATTTTATGAATTTTGTGGGACAATATAGCATTGAGTATATATGTGCTGCTTCTAACGTAAATTAAACTATAAGATTTTTTTTCTCTCTCTTTGTTTATCCTCTCAAATTTCGCCTCACCACTCCTCTCTGTTGTTCTAGCTGTTTATCTACTAGTGATCATAAGAAGAAATGACAAATCAAGGGAAGCAAAAAAGTTTACTTAATATGTGTTTTAAATTTCCACTTATAGCCAAAGAACATCTTGATTTTTTCTTGTCCTTAGTCGCCAAAATAATGATTCTTATATTTCTTGTATTTTTACTGCTTTTATAATATTGGATTGGATTGATCAGGAGATAATTTTAAGTAAATATTTATTTGAAATAAAACAATTTTATTATTTGAAATACTAATATATGTTTTTCAGAGTAATACTCAGATACTAAAATAATGGAAACATCTTGAAAAATAAATCTTTATTTGTAGAAAAAGGTAGGACACTCAAACCCTAACAGCCATATTTTACTCTTAACAATAATTTCAATTAATATTTATTGTTTAATACTATGAAATCTGGTTCTCTCATCTGTAAATAAATAAAATGAAAAAAAAATTACTATTATATCAAAAATTGCTATTTTTGTATCATACAGTAGTCAGAAAAACTCATAATCGACAATTTTAAGTTGTTCTAGTATTGTTCAAGTACTGCGATATTTATTTTACTTAACAGATCCAAGACATCAAGTAATTTTTCCGGATTAATAACATAAGATAAGATAAAACTTATTCTTCAGAAATCCATTGTAATGGAAAGAAATTTTTTAAGAAAATTCAACAAAATTTTTTTTTCATTGCATTGCATTTTTATGCATCACTTATTAGGCTTCCATTACAAGTCGAAAGTAACATACTGTTTTTGATATGAGGACCCCAATAACTGATATGACTGATAAGACTAATATTGATGCGTCTAAACCAAATCCTTGTGTTCCTTTATAAATTATCCATATATGCTCATTATTTATATGTAACCTCTTATGTATCACAGTACCAGTATATTATTCCAATCCAATTATTGTTATGTGCAAATTATGTAAAAAAGACATAAAGTTATATTTGATAATCATTTTTATAATACATTCGATTTGATCAGGAATAATAAGCGTCATAATAGATCAACTACAGATAATATAATTTATCAAACTTAGCTAGGCAATCTAAGCCCACCAAAGTGCTACAATGGGATTATTAATTATTATATCATGGATCTATCAGAAATGTCAGTAACTAGAGGTCCTTAGCACGCAGAGTTAGTTCAATAAATTGACTTCACCTGATTATTAGTAGTCTTGAATGTTCGTAACAAAAAAATTAATTTTTGTTCGGGTTTGTTCGGTTTATTTGGTTTTTGTTTACGAAATGTTACCCGAAGCTGTATTTTAAGGCGGTACAAAACATTTGAAATTGACATATATTTTCGATTCGCTAAATGGCCTGTTCCTTTGGGAACATATATAGCAAGCATAGCACATATATTAGCATAATAAATTTAATACAAATAAATTATTATAGTGCTAAAGCGTTATTACGGGGTGGCCTACTCTGCCGCGTTAATACAAAGGGGCGTAACTACTGCAAATTTAATTGTGAATTATATCGATTATTTAGCTTTCAAATTTCAATTGCGCTTGTATTTGTAGTTATAAACATATTGATAGGTTTTGGTAGCATAGACTGCTTTTTAGTTTAACAAACATTTAGATAAATTAATTTATGGCACGCTTCTTGAACGGTATAAGTAACTTTTGACGACATTTGCAATTACTCCCTTTCGAATTAACATGGCAGTACTGTCAGTAAGAGAAGACGTCAACTGTATATTCAAAGCAGTTAATCACACAACTTTAGGAACTTTTTTTTAAAGAAAAGTTGCAGAAAATAATTTTTTAGTTGCTAGGTTCTTCGATAGAGGCCGTAACACTAAGATTAAATTAGAAAAACGAAGTTTCTCCTTAATTTCCCCAGGAAGGTATATTGAAAATACTTCTATTGAAATCGTTAGAAAATTCTACATATTTTTTGTTGTTAATGTTTTTCTCTAGCTCATCAAATTAAGATTTGATGGGGGGGTTTGTTTATTAGCATCCTAAATAAGTTGATTAAATAGTTATACATCGTGTCCAAGATAAGGAGGGCGTGTACACGGATCTCGAAAACCGAAAGAGATACGAAGTCGGTTAAATGGAGGTAAGGTTGCGCATTTACGTGCCTAATCATAATACGCAATTTAGAACGTTTCAAAATTCCAAGTAGTTCCGGAGATATCCGGAAAAAACCGAAATTTTAAAAAATCGTTTTATTTTTTCCGGGGTTTCCTGAGATCGAATTGTAAAGTAAATTGTACTTTTACATTGCCACTTTTTCCGCTTTATCTAACAGCGTTAATTGTTTTGTAATCCGACGAGTCGTCTTCGAAGGGCCATTATCAACTTTCTTTTTTTCAATACGGTCCTGTTTTCCTGATATTGGAATTGGAATTTTCTTCTCAATGTATGACACATTGTGGTTTTATGACGTTTCGAGAGTTTTTTGAACAACATCAGGATATTTTGGATTTGGTCCTGTATTTCTCCTAATTTTATAAATAATATCTCATAAGTAAGCTCTAATTTTTTACTTATGTTGGACTAGTTCAATAAATAATTTAATAATAAACCACAACAATAAGTGAACAAAAAACATACGAAATTTTATAAAACGAACAACGCAAAAAGTAAGGAACTACATAATCAGGTGTTAAAAATGATTTCCGTTATTTTCTAAGCACAAATAACATCTTCTAACTGTCTATTCTAAAACATTTGACACATTTCTGGCGTAATATTTTGAAGGGCTTCAAGCACCAACCTCCTAAGTTCCTATTCTGTTTCGAAGTTGTGTTTATAAACATAATTTTCGACATACCCCAGAAGAAAAAATCGAACAGTGTCATATCAGGCGAACGTGCTGGCCATGGTGTTTCAGAATACGTGCCAATCAGTTTTCCAGTAAATCCCAAATCAAAAAGTGATGTTTCTGTATTTTGTTCACTTATTTGTGGTTTATTATTATATTATTTGTTATTTATTGAACTAGTCCAACATAATGGACAGCATGAAGTATCACGCCTCAACAAAGACCTGGAAGAAGTTTTGGCTTGGGGTGACAGTAACCAAGTCGAATTTAACGCTAAAAAAACCCAGGCAGCAGTTTTCTCTAAAAAGGTTAACATTACAGAACCGGAAATAGTCATGGCCGGACACGCAATCCCACTGGCTTCATCTATTAATTTGCTGGGTGTCAATCTGGGAGGAAATATGTCTTGGCATAACCACGTTGTGGCAATCGCCAAGATAGCTTCTCAGAAGCTTGGCGTACTCTTCCGAACCAGAAAGATGTATACACCTCAACAACTTCTGACACTATACAAAGCCCAGATTCGACCATCACTAGAATACTGCTCTCATGTCTGGAGCTCTGCACCCAAACATACTCTTCGGCTACTGGATTCCATCGAAAGGAGGGCTATTCGTCTGATCGGAGACCACGAGCTGACGAAGAACCTCGACAGCCTAGAACATCGAAGACAGGTTGGGGATTTGACTCTCTTTTACAGATATTTTCATGGAAGGTGCTCGGCTGACCTTGCCCTCTTAATTCCGCCCAGAGCGACGAATAGCATAAATACACGACGAACCACTGCCACCCATCCGTATGTGGTTAAGCTTAGTACTCCTCGAACTTCATTATTTAAAAATTCTTTCATCTGGAGGACTTCATCCTTGTGGAACGACCTTCCCGAGGTCGTTTTTCCCAACGAATATAACCTCCAACGATTCAAATCCAACGTGAATCGCTTTCTGCGCACACGCACCACTCCCAGAGTGCCCTAAAGGATTTTTCCTATAGTGCTTGTGTTTGATCATAAAAAAAAAAAAAAAAAAAAAAAAAAAAAATAAGTAAAAATTTAGAGCTTAGTTATGAGATATTATTTATAAAATTAGGAGAAATACAGGACCGTATCCCAAAATATCCTGATGTTGTTCAAAAAACCCTCGAAACGGCATTAAACCACATCGTTGCATTCGGAAGAAAAAAATCTTTCTAATTCCAATATCAGTCGATAATAGCACTTCGAAGACGACTCGTCGGGTTACAAAACAATTAATGCTGTTAGATAGAGCGGAAAAGGGTCAATGTAAAAGCGCAATTTACTTTAGAATTCAATCAAAAAAAAAACAGGAAAGAAATTAAACGAATTTTCAGAATTTCGGTTTTTTCCTGATATAACAATAATAACTTTATTCAGAAATTATGGCTTTACAAAATTATATGATTTCTCAAACAGTTATACAATATACAAAATATGTGTGTTATGGTACCTAAGTAACATGTTTACTTGTATGTACCAGATTCTTTCTCAATTCATTTGTCATTATGTTTACAATTTCGTGCTATTCATGAACTTTATTCAGAAATTATGGCTTTACAAAATTATATGATTTCTCAAACAGTTATACAATATACAAAATATGTGTGTTATGGTACCTAAGTAACATGTTTACTTGTATGTACCAGATTCTTTCTCAATTCATTTTTCATTATGTTTACAATTTCGTGCTATTCATGAATAATTTGCTCTTTAATTAAATATATTTTGAAATTTTTTTAATTCTGTAGATAAATATATTCTCGTTTAAATTTTTTTATGTTTTTTATATATTTTTTTAAATTTAAAGGAATCATATTATAAACTTTTGGTCCCAAGTAGGCAACGCTCGTTAGATTAATATTATTAAAGTTAACTGGAATGATTGCGTCATTATTTATGTTAGCACGAGTGTGATAACAGTGGTTAACAGTATTCTTTGAGGATTTGTATTTATGCATAAACGTTGACACTGTAACAAGATACACGGTCCTCACATTATAAATGTTACCTGAAAAAAGCAATTCTGTAGGATACAGTTTGTTCCTCTTAAATATAACCTTTAATATATACTTTTGCGCTATATTCAATTTGTAAAGGGCACTGTTATGTAGACCACCCCATACCAATATTCCGTAGCCAATCAACGATTCTACAAGACTCTTGTAGATTATAACTAGTAGTTTTTTATTTAATATCTCCCTGAGAATATAAAACTTGTGTATCAACGCTCCAATTCTCTTAGAGAGATACTCTATGTGCGGGTACCACTTCAGAAATCGATCAATTATTATGCCGAGATATTTTGTTTGAGATACTTCGTTTACTTGTTGATCGTCAATTATGATACTTGTGAAATCAGGTCTGTTAGCACCTGTCAGGGAGAATGCAATGTAATTTGTTTTACTTAAATTAAGAGATAATTCAAAACTTTCCAACCATCTCTTAGTGACACTTATATCTCCGGAACTATTCGGAATTTTAAAACGATCTCTAAACGGCATACTATTAGGCATGTAAATGCGCAGCTTTACCTTCATTTAATTGACTTCGTATCTCTTACGGTTTCCGACATCCCTGTAATGGCCCTCCTTATCTTGGACACGGTGTATATGTCAATATGCTTGGCTAGAGATATCACTTTAGGGTTTTCAATGAATTTTTATGTTTTTGACATTCTTTTTAATCATGTCAAAATAAATATACTAAATTTCATTTCAAATTTTTAAGAAAACTTTCAAAATATGTTTGCAATGTAACTAGCGCCCCTACATTCCACTCTAAAGTTTATAAGATATAACTTATAACACAAGTAATAAAAGTCTTTATACGGATACTAAATTAGATTAATCTTATTAACCCATTCAACATTTAAAATAATAAATGTTTGCCCTTCCCCCACTACCTTATTTTATGAGCTAGAGAAAAAGATTCTGGACTAAAATTATGTTAAATTTTCAATGGGAATATTTTAAATATATCTTGACTAGGGAAATTTTTCTAATTTGTAATTAGTGTTACGCCATCTAGCGGCCAACTAGCTTCAAAAATATTTCCAGCAATAAAGTTTAAGACTCTTCTTAAAAATAAAATTATAAACCAATTAAATAGAG
This sequence comes from Barypeithes pellucidus, assembly GCA_963991005.1. Lineage (NCBI taxonomy): Eukaryota > Metazoa > Arthropoda > Insecta > Coleoptera > Curculionidae > Barypeithes > Barypeithes pellucidus. The sequence continues at coordinate 42,451,825 of OZ022560.1, forward strand.
ACATTAGTTGTTGTTCACTTTTCTTTAAAAACATACTTTCTCAAAGCTGTGCGACTAACGGTTTCCAAGATACAACCAGCGTCCTCTCTTAGTGAGCCAGCCGGCGGCTGTATCTCCAAACTATACGTGTTACATCGTTGGGATAGCGTTGTTATTGGGAAACATAATCAAAAAAATTGCTGTAAAATATTTGAAAGTTCCTAATTATTTCGCTAAGGGCGTAGGCACTATCCTATTATATATAATTTATACTTTGTGTCAAATTTAAAAAAAATATTTCGAGTTTTTCAGATATCTTCACAAGTTTTCGAGGCGGGAAATAAAAACTTTGGCTTATCTTTCTTCTATCTGATAGAGAGCGCTATGAGCAGCACTTTTCTTGTTTTGAGCTGCAATGACTTTCTTTTCACTAGCTATAATAAAATATTGTCACAACGATATTCTCATTGTGACTGAGAATTCTCTGAGAAATCTTTAGGATCGATTTTAGAGGGAACGTAAGTTAAAATTATCACTTTTAAAAAATATAATCTATTAACGGGGGTTTACGGGGTTTGCTGTGAGGTGTCCGATGCGCCGGGAAGGACTTCCAAATCAACGGGTGAGACAAGTGCATCGAAAGATAGGTAGCCTCTCGCTGGAAGCCCATCGAGTCCGTACACAGCAGAGATTGGTGACAAAGAACCCCCCAACCAGGAAGAACAATAGTCACATTAAGGTAGGACTAGGTTCCTGAATTAATTAATTTCACTCCTAATTAATAATTTTATGACATTTTTACATATGAAAGGTACACTACACTCAAATAACGCTAATGTTAAAAGATTTCGAATAATTGACGGGTAATTTAAAATCATTAAAAAAATCACATAATGTCAAACTTACCATAATCACTGTGAACCTCGATTCACTTTTGCAGACGGTTCATAAAATACTGTCTAATTTTAAGAAAGACCCTTTCGTTTCTAAACAAGTTAGCAGAGTTTTCAATTTTTTGTAGTCTCACTATATTAAAAATAAACCCAAACACAATAATCCAGTGCGTTAAAATCCAGACCTTGAGCAGGCCAACTAAAAGCCTATCCAGTGTTGAGCAAAAATGTCGTTTAATGAAAAAGTGGGATGTTGCACTTCTTGCATGAAATATATATTTTGCCATACTTAGGTTTAACAACAAATTGTCTAAAAGAACAAACCCGAACAAACCCAAAGAAGCCCGTTCTCTAGAAAATTTAGATAAGAATCTCCACTTAAATTCGGTGGCAATTGATCCATAGCTTGATACCTAAAAAGTAATTGAGATAATTCCACTACCTAATGCCTCTGTAGCCAGTCTTCTAGATTAGAGGGAGGGAGGGAGATTAGTTTTGCTGACGATAGCACACTTATCTCTTCTTTCTGTTTGAATGCACAAACATCGGCTGTCGACGCACATCTTCGCATGAAGTATCATACCTTAACAAAGACCTGTAAGAAATTTTGGCTTGGGGTGACAGTAATCAAGTCGAATTTAACGATAAAAAACCCAGGCATCAGTTTTCTCAAAAAAGGTTAACATTACCGAACCGGATATAGTCATGGACGGACACGCAATCCCACTGGCTTCATCTATTAATTTGCTGGGCGTCAATCTGGGAGGAAATATGTCTTGGCATAACCACGTTGTGGCAATCGCCAAGATAGCTTCTCCAAAACTTCATGTACTCTTCCGAACCAGAAAGTTGTACACACCCCAAGAACTTTTAACACTATACAAAGCCCAGATTTGACCATCACTAGAGTACTGCTCTCATGTCTGGAGCTCTGCACCCAAACATAGTCTTCGGCTACTGGATTCCATCGAAAGGAGGGCCATTCGTCTGATTGGAGACCATGAGCTGACGAAGAACCTCGACAGCCTAGAACATCGAAGACAGGTTGGGGATTTTACTCTCTTTTACAGATATTTTCATTGAAAGTGCTCGGCTGCTATTGCCCTCTTAATTCCACCTAGAGCGGGGAATAGCAGAAATACACGACGAACCACTGGCGCCCATCCATATGTGGTTAAGCTTAGTACTCCTCGAACTTCATTACTTAAGAATTCTCAGGAAAGGAAACTTATTTCATGATTATCTGCAACGCGACGAATAATTTCTTCTTCTTGTTCTGGGGTGATGATTCTTGGATGCCCCAAAATATCTCACTTTGAGTGGAAGGAACCACTTTCACTAAGCCAGTCAGAAAGATTTTGAAACAATTTATAAATTGGTGTCCTTCTATTTGGATAACCTGATACATATGATATAGTCGTTGCAGCGAACCCTCTCGCCAGATATGTCAAGTGTCACGTGACATTAATGACTTGCCTGCTTATTTCTGGTTATTTGTTTTGCCTAGGTTAACATATAATTTCAACAAGAACTGACTCGTATATGGGCCTTAGCTATTGTTTTATTATTTATACTAATAATTGCTATGATAAATAACTCTGAGGATAAATAAGAAGTATTACATTACATGTTTCATTAAAATAACAAATATTTCGAAAACTGTTAACTTAGCGGTATTTGACAAGAACATCTTTTTATTTTATATCCTGCCCCAGAAAAAACCCTACACCAAATTTTAAACCAATTCTCTGAAAACTTTTAAAAATAATAAATCGGGAAATAATTTTTTAAATTTTGATATCCTATATCTTTCTTAATATCAATTTTCGGATTATAAAAATTGCACTAAATCGATAAATATTTAGAAGTGAAACATATTCTGCTTCTCTGTGTCTTATTACTTAAGAATTACCCTGTAACAAGGTCCTCCAATAGTGTGTCAGGCTTCCACAGCTCCTAAACGAATTAAGTTAGAAATTTTATTCATATGCTGACTTATACTGAATCAGGAGTGTATTTCAGAAAAATATTTTTTAAATAGAGGGTGGCCCAAAAAACTGTTATAACATATTGTTATTTTTTTTTTAAAATGGGATACCCAGTATTTTATTGCAAATTTATGTTCGTATTAGTGTCCTTTATAATTTCCTAATACGTTATTAAATTTGCTTTGGTAGTTTAAGAGCAATAAAAAAAAGTCCATTCTAAAATTCTTTTTAGCCACGGGATTGGATGAGCTTTAAAACAAGTGGTCTAGAAATACTATGAATCTAATAGTGTTTATCTATTTTATACAGGGTGTTCATAATAAGATTTCAGAAACGACACAGTCCATTCATATTATGGAGACTCTCTCTAATACGAATACCATAAGAATCACAAACGGAACATGTTGGCCCACCCGGCGTCGCCCGGTGAGATACCATTTCGACGCAACTTCGGGGTATGTCTTTTTATTCGAGATGATCTCTTCTGCCTACGAGAACTCACACTTGAACCAAATAACTTTGATGTAATGTGGTTTAAAATATCAACGCAGAAAATTATCAAGCTTATCTGCTGCCTTTACGGTCTTCCAAGTGATACCCATTACAGAACCCTTTTCTCCTCAGTAGCCAATACAAGCGACTTCTTGAAAACCAACCATCCGAATGCCTAGATTGCTATCCTTGATGACTTTAGCGTCCACAATTCTAACTGGCTTAAATACTCAAATACAGAAGATGAGCAAGGTCGTGAGGCGATCAGTTTTGGTCTTACGCAACTCGTAGAAGAACCAATGCGGGTTTGTTCGGGTGTGTTCGAGAGACCGAGATGGAGATTTTACTAGTCTTTTGGATCTTTCCTTGTTCCAGATCTATATACAGTCACCGAACAGCCTCCGTTAGAATCTTAAGATCACAAACTTACTACCAATTAATTCTGAACAACCTCCTAAACCTCCCAAGATAAGGAATTACATATCGGCCAAGTGGGCCACTGTAGATTTCCAGGGAAGAACACTACAAAAAAATTCCTGCAATTCAATCCGAAATGACCAAAATCGTGTTCCGTCAGCGAATCCTCAAAAAAGTTTCTGATCTAGACGAAATTCCTGTTATACTTCTCAAAAGATGCGCTGATAAACTAACATTACTATTTTGTAGACTTTTCGACTTATCCTACAAAAATGAAATATTTCCATCGTGCTGGAAGACAGCGCGAGTCCAGCCTATACCAAAGAAAGGTAACATAACCCTGCCTAACAACTATTGACCAGTCCCATTGCTTTCAGTTATATCAAAAGAAATGAAGAAGGCTTCAACATTATTAGCGATCATCAATATGGTTTTCGGAAGTCCAGACCAACTGGAGATCTGCTAGAATATAATAAGAATAATAATAATAAATGTATTTTATTACTGAACAAGAATTAAATACAAAATAAAAGAATGGAGGCGAGATCTAGCCATGGCTACTCAATCTAACCTTCCACGCTAGTTACTACTTAACTACTAAACTCTATTAAATATTCGCTGTAATAGATCCTTAAAACTACTTATACTTGAACAATTACAGTTCCAAAGCAATCTATAGATTATTCAAACAAAACATGGAATAATATATTATATCAAATATTTTATAGTTTATTTCTTACTCTAAATAAAAATAAAATTTAAAAATATAAACACAATGGCAATTAATTTTAACCTAATATCTACCAATGATCAGCCATTGATCCTCTGATATAATGTGTTTAACTGCTTTTTTAAAATGTGGAATTTTATTAATCGCTTTAAGTTGTGCAGGTAACCCGTTATATATTTTAGTCGCATTATACGAGAAAGGTCTCTGAAACATGGCTGATACATGTCTAGGCACTGTTAGCTGTCGATTATGTCTAGTATCTCTTCCATGAATATTAAACCCATCAACGAGTTTTTCTTTAAGGTAATGAGGGGTCCCAGAAATTAAAATCTTTTGTACCAGAGTTGCAAAATGAAGTTTGAATCGCTCATTTAGTTTAAGCCACTTCGAGATATTATACATAGGTGTAATATGATCATACTCGCGGGCTCCATAGGAAAACCTCAAGCAATTATTCTGTAATTTCTGTAAGCTCTCCATATCTCTCGCCACTAAAGCTGGCCAATAAACGACATTTGCATAAGATAGAGCTGACATGATTAGAGTATCACATAGTTTAATTTTGATATCTGAAGGCAAATATAATATTTTGAGTTGGCATAGCCTTTCTGAAGAAGCCCGGAGGTATGTTTACCAAACCTTAACTGACTATCCATGACCACGCCCAGATTTCTAGCACTGTCCGTAGCTTCAAGGAATTCACCATCGACCTTTATTTGAAAATTAGCATTATTTACTAACAACTCTTTTTGTTTGCCGAATATTATCATTTTAGTTTTACCAGCATGTCAGACTAACCCATGTGCCTTCGAATAACTAGACACAATCTTAAGATCCTCATTAATAGCTTCAGAGGTCCCACATAAATCATTAAGGGAACAAGAATAGTAAATCTGTGTGTCGTCTGCGTACTGGTGTTTACTACATTTTTTTTAAAATTTACTCAAGTCGGACGTATACAGCGAAAACAATAATGGGGACAGAATACTACCCTGCGGAACGCCCTTATCAAGTAGAAGATTATTAGAAACTGAATTGCTTACAAGGACACGCTGAGATCTATCCAAAAGGTAACTTTTAAAAAATTTAAGTGCGTCCTCACCTACACCAAAGAATATTAGTTTAGTAAACAATACATTATGGTCCAGCGTGTCAAAAGCTTTACTAAAATCTAAAAGGATTAGATAACTATTTTTACCTTGATCACAAGCCTTGTAAAGATCGTCGGTAACCTTCAGTAAAGAGAGAGTCGGAAGAATACTTATTGGACGAAAGTTGTTCACATCTTTGGGGGTACCCATTTTCGGAACCGGGACAACGTTGGCTTTCTTCCATGTTGATGGAAATGTGGCTAAAGACAGACAACTATTTATAATAAAAGTGCCATAGCTAAGAAGATAAGGGGTTATTAAAGTGAGCATACTAAGATTAATTTCATCTGTTCGTTTGGCGTTTGATTTAAAATTATAAATTATTTTCTGAACCTCCTCTTCCGTAACCAGAGAAAACCGAAACTCATCTTGAATATTTTCATACTGCTTACCTTCGTAGTTATCTATAATTAGATTATTATTACCTATGTTAGTGGATGGTACACTATCAATAAAAAAATTATTGAAAATGTCTGCTGAGCCAAAATCTGCAGGGTTTGGTTTCGATTGAGAATTTATGTTAAGAAATTTTAATGTTTTCCAGAACCCGGCTGGGTCAACCTTGAATTTATGTTGAAGATATGCTCGTTTTTCATTTCTAATAGCAACAGTAATAAAATTTCTTAAGTCCTTATACTCAATCCAGGCAGCATCCGTTTTTAGTACTTTATATCTTGAAAGGGCTTTTTTTACGTAACTTAATCATCAACTTAATGTTATCAGTTATCCATGGCAGTGGTGGTTTTGTAAATCTGGAGGTTTTAAGTGGAGCATGCAAATTGAAGACGTTTAATAGATTTACATTGAAAAATTCAACCATATTATCCACATTATCAAGAGAATAGATGTAGTTCCAATCAATGCTAAATAAATCATTCAGAAAGTTATTGAAATCAAAATTAGAATAATCTCTGTACGTTCGAAAACAAATATTAGGTCTAGTCTTTATTAGTTTTAAAGTGCAGTTTACCAGCCGATGGTCAGATATATTGTCCATCCTAAGAACATCTGGACCCTCAATAAAATCCCGGTTCGAAGTCACAAGTATATCTAATAAAGAATTTAAGTTGTTAGTAATCCTTGTAGCAGAACTTATCAGTTGATATAAACCGTAATTGGTTAAAAGTCGAGATAGAATATGATATCCGTTACTCTGAACATTGCCAAAGTCAACATTAAGATCACCTCCAAAGAGGATGCAATCATATTGAGGTACAAAAGTAGTTAAAACCGACTCCAAGTCGTTGATGCAGTTGTTAAGATTAGCAGTTGGCGGGTGGTACAAGGAACCCAAACACATATGCTTACCTTGTATTTTTACACTTAAATAAAACACATAATAAAAAGCGACTCCCCCCTCTACCATCCCGGTCCGTCCTCAAAATATTATACCCCGGAATGGAAATCCCGCTCTCACGAATTTCGTTGTGCAGCCATGTTTCAGATAACCCAATGATAACATAATCTTCTTCTACTATAAAATCAGAAAATAGATCAAAAGCTGAACATAGAGTGATCGTACATTAAAGTGCGCAAAAATAAAGTTAGGTTGCTGATTCATACCTTAAATTAGCATAATAATTAGTTGGTTTGCGCGTGCGCTCCTTATAGATAAAGACAAATTTATACAAGCTGTGTCTCTAAGTTAAGTGACTAAATATAAGTTAACTGAAAATGCATATCCCAGCAGTAATTTATTTCGATAACAGAACAATCCCAATGTTTACTTATCTTTACTAAAGGTAATCTAAAGTAATTCACAAAAATAGAATGGATGATACTGTTTATTTTATAAAATTTTAAAGGCTTTTTGCAAGTGCCCATTTCAATATATTCCTATCGCGACAATAAACTTACAAGTCTCTATAGGTTTGGAATCTCATTTCTTGATTTAATTATCTGTGTTTTGTTATCATCGGTGGTCTGATAAATTTTTCCATTAGATGACCAGACGCATAAATTGCCTCATTTTTTCTTCGCCTCAAGTAACAATTGGTATCTTATACTTGTAAGGTCTTCAAAAATGGATACTTGAGAAGTTTTTTTGAGTTAAAAACTTCGTCTCGTTTATGACTATGTACAAAGTTTATAATTATAGGACGTGATTTACCTTCTTCGCTTTCCTTTCCTGTTCGAAAAATGTAGTTTATATCACTTTTGGAGCACAGAATATTCAGTTTGTTTACAAAAAATCTGGGGATACATTCCAAAAGATTTTCTCCATCTACTTCTTTAACTCCACATATACGCATACTGTTCCTTTTACTCTGCTGATCTAAAGTGTCAACAGTTTCTTCCATCTTTCCAATTCCATCTGAATTGCTTTGTAATTTTTGATTTATCACCTTAAATGTCTCATAAACTTGGTTGAATTTTGAGTTCAACTTTTCTATCTTCGAATCTATATAGAGCGAGGAACCAAGCCAAACTGAGGTTATACGAACAATACTTTAATAACTTGTTTAACTCACCACGTAATAGGGGTATAAGGGTAAGTTATAATGGCCAACAGGTTGTATTAACGAAATTTCACTTGTAGGCAGAATTTTATAGCAGAGAACACTACTTTAAAACAAAAATCACGGAGCGTCACAACAACCGTCTACTCGTGTATAAAGCAGAACATCTTATATAATATATATGTCACCCATCTTTGGAACAACGCAGTCAAACATCATGAAGAGTCTCGGACTGTTGCACTGGATATTTCTAAAGCCTTTGATCGTGTTTGGCATGATGGGCTTCTAAGTGAACTGCGATCCTATGGTATGCCCAGTCGATTCTGTGCATGGTTCTCTAGCTTGGAAAAAAAATTTGAAATTTATATTCTTAAACTTTTTATTTTATATTGTAATATAATATATTCTATTTTTTTCCTTAGATCTCCATTGTCCCAATAATAAATCACTATTATCTCATATAGCTAATAAAATAATATAACATCAGCGTTTTAGCTAACGGGGTAGTATGTTTATTAAGACGTTACAGTTACAAAGGATAAATCTTTTAAACAAACAAAGCAAGACAGCCTTAAACCGGCTATATTTAGTTAGTGCACTAAAGTTTTGGTGCATATTAGGAATTGTATGTAGTATTACTTTAAGTGTGTCTTAAAATTAAGTTCCCTATTTTAACTGGGTAATACATTATTTGAAAATGCCGTACGTAGTAAAGTTGACTTGAAGCCAATTTGTGTATTACATTAAGTTTAGTTGCAGAACTTTATGGAAATGGTTTATTAGAAACAAATTATACCTTGGATTCCCAATAGAATCACAGAAATCACACCATCTTTAAAAATGAAGTAGTGGCAGAAAATATTGGAACAAATGGATGCTACGTTGCCATCTTAAAATAGAATGAAAAATCCTACGCCAAATTAGAAAGAGGATTATTATAAACAATGGAATGGACAAAATGAATGTACTTGAAAAAAAAAGGGATCAGATATGATACCAGAAGTAACTATTTACGTCTCAACTCACAACATGGACGTAGTGACTACGGAATATATTTATACCATCAGAAGTGAAATAAGAACTCTGAGACTTACCTTTGATGAAAAATAAATTATGACAGTCATATTTTCTAACAAATTTATTATCTTATTTAAATTTCAATTAAGAATAGTTGTTTTGTAGTGTTTTTCATAATAGGAGCAAATAGAGGCCTAAAGCAATAATAAATGGAACAAATGCAATAAATTACCTCGCGTTTTTAAACTCTGTCAAAGAAACATCTTCCATTACTACTTGTAATCGGTTTTAAGTCATATAAATTACAAATGTTATACGCTAATTGAGATATATGTTCTGACTCTACGAAAGGTTGGTTGGTTAGTTTAAAAGGTGTATTGCTTGGCGGGGGTTATGTTCAAACATATATGTTGAAAAAATGCACATTATTCATTGTGTTTCAAGGACGAAAAATCTTCCTGTAATGAAATGGCAGTATTGTTGCATTGCATCAGGGTAGTGATCACCAATGTAGAGTACTGTTGGTTAAGACTTTCAACGGCATCTGGGAGAATTTAATTTATTATCATTAAGTTCACTTAATGAAGGAACAAAAATTAATTTATAAGATATATTGAAAGAGCTGTTTCACGATTATGTCTACTACCTATTGGAAGGACTATTACTAAAAATGAGTAGAATATAATTAGGTTTTAATTTATTCAGATTTATAGTAGGTTAAAAATTTTCTTTTCAAGATAAAATTTCAAAGGGGCCGCACGTACAGTTTTAGCTCAGTCAGCAAGAGAAATCACAAAGTTATATGAATCGCGGGCCTTGAAGGCTTGTCAAATGGTGATATCACACCAGTAGAGGATGATTTTATAATTAGGATTTGGATTATGCAAAGGTTTTTCTTTGAACGGCAATAAATATGTCTCATTATAAACCAGCCAGCAAAAATAAAGGGACGCGTATTTTAATAGACCGCCAATTGATTGAAACCATTAAATAAATTTCTTATATAATATAATAACTATTGAACATAGAAATCGTTTTCAACAACAAGTTTTTTCAGGCCTATTTTATATTAAATATCTTATAACATCAGAAAAATGCAATCGAATCGAATCCCTTGAAATAATTCCTACAGAACCAATTTTTTTTGTTGAAGGTATTTTTGATTTGGGTACCTCCACAAGATTTGTAAGCAATTGTGTTGTCTTTTCCGCGTCTTAAAATTTTTCTATAATATTATGCAGGGTGTTATGGAAATTACTTATCTTGACTTATTAAGAAAAATAACCATAAATGACGCTTTGAATTATTAAGCGAAATATACACTTTATATGAAATTTAAAAATTTACGTGCCCGCTCCTGAGGACCTTCGCAATCAATAGTTTATTGAGGCAGCCTCGAGGTTCAAAAGAGGTTAGTGCATTATAGGCGATGTTGTCATATTGCAACACAGAATTCTAAACGCACGTGTTCAGTTTTTGATAACAAGACGTCTTTGACGCGCGTTATCACTTCTTTTTCAAACTTTTTATAAAAAAAAACTACAATTTTAAGGTACATACTCTCTACCGTCGATCCTATTTTCAAATAATCCGTTTTATAATTGAATTTCATAAAAAAATAAAACACAAAAAGTATGTTTTTCAATAGAACCAACAGTAGATAATATCACGTAAATTTGAAATCGCATCACAACATTTATTATTATGAATTATTTCACAACAGAACGAACGAACCCGAACAAAACGTTTAAAATTCGTATACGTCAAGCACGTGGAACCCTCTACAGCATCATTCCACTCCCGAGTCTCGAAACATACTGAATCAACGATATTTTCGCGCGGCAAGTATCCAAGCAAGGGCGAGACACGCGGTGTGACCTTACATCACTATTAATATACTCTAGGAACGGCGCGACAGTATGTGGGTAAAAAGGGTTTTTACCTTAGTATTTAGATATTCGATTTAAAAAAAAGTATGTAGACTTTATCTAGGACACCCAAGGAGTCACCCATAACACCCTGTATATTATATACTATTTTTATTCATGAAAATAGATCTCAAGAATAATACAACCAACTTCAATCATGCTGTGAAAATTTTAAAATAATATTATTTTAGATCCTATTCTCAATAATAATAATAATATATAATATCATATACCTAATACTTTAGTTTCTAGTTACAAACGCTGATGTTTGTGATATCAGCACAAGTATTATTAGTTGATACTTAAAAATATATTGTGTCCTACTTCGACCTAGACATGTAAAACTGTACATAGGAAAATTTTGAATATTGAACAATCAGTAAGTATGCTAATGTTGATGGGTGAACTCGGATAAAATATTTTCAATATTATTATGTTAGTGGCACTTAGGGTTATACCGGAAGTCGATGCCTTGATTATTTTAAATTGAATACACTATATATTATTACATTTTTAGATTCTACGCAAGCTTATGGGCAGATTTCTTGTGGCTATCCCTAAGTCTGAACGTGTTTGACATATTTAAGGATTTATATCTAAAATGACTTTATAGTAAATATTAATTCTCCTATAAAGAAAGAATCCTTGTTTATTTAATTTGAGTTGGATTCCTTGTTAGTTCCTGCTTTAATAGATTTTTTATAATATTTTGATAAATATTAATACAGGTTGTTCAGAATAATTAAACATGAAATAGAGAAAACTGCAAAAAATTATAATTATAATTAAAATTATGTTTTAATTAGCATTAAAGATAAGATTAGGTTTACATAAGGTTGTCTATTCCGAAAATTTATAATTTTCGAAATACTGAAAATTCAATAAATTTATACGCCTTTCTGCTGTGGATTTTAAATTCAGTTACTCGTTGGCTATCACGGCGTTGTGAAAAATTAGTCAAATGCTAAAGAAATACATGAAGCTGTCAATTGTCATTTGAATACTACTAATAATCATGCCGGAGCGCTTAAATTATACAAACGAAGATTATTTAGACTTATTTATTATTTATGGAGAATGTGAACGAGTACTCTCTCATATTTATAAATTGTAAGTGCATCTTAATTAAAGAAATACTGATGCATATTTAATAACATTTTATTTATGTCGACACTAAATATAAAACCTTTTTAAAATGTGTCCTTTGGCCTTGTATTGAACTTCTTTTATCTTTTGACGTCTTATTGAGATTTATCACCCCCCACAACGAAATAACACTCAACATTTGCGATATATATTCTTATTCCACCCTTCTTTCCCCTACTGTATTACGTTTTTTAGACCAATAGCAAAAGCAATGATTTAATAATTGGCATCCCTTAACACCTAAAACGACATTATCATTCAACATTTTTATAATATTTCATTCAAGTTTGATCGAAATTATTTATTTTGACCTCAGTAACATCACCTCTTTAAAGTTCTTGCAGATTTATAGATCAAAATTGATATCCTAACTTCAATAGTTATTAACCACAATATTCCTATTATACACCTTTAATCTTCTTTGAAACTTACTGTTCAAAATTGGCTGCCTTAACTACCATAAAAATTACATTCATCGTCTTTAACAGTATTTTTTTGTGCCTATATTTCATTAATGTCATTCTACCTTCTGTTCTGTATTTTCTTTTTAATTTCATTCCATTAGTGTGTCTCAGATATACAAGATGTTCCTTAATGACGTGCTGATATTTCAGGTTGTGATTCCTTAGGTCATTTTATAAAGCAAAGTTCATATGAACATATGTCCACAGCGACTTAAATTTTTTGCTGCAGGGTGTTGAATTTTTATTTTTTAAATGGTTATTTTTTAATATCTGCGAGAATACTTTAGATATAATTTTCAATTTTGATATGTGTTAATAGGAATAGGTGTTAATACAAATTTTAGGTGGAAAATGTATTCAATTGTTCCACCAGTGGCGTCCCTGCAAACATGTCCTCTGATATTTTTTACAAGAAAGATGGTACGCCACTCATATTTTTCCATGAGGATATTTTTTGTGATTAGCCTTGTCAATTGTATTTGAAAACAGTCTCTTGAGTTTTTCTCGTCAGACGCACGTTCTTGATTAAAACCACTAAATTCATATTGAAACTCATTATTATTAACATTGATAAAATAATTAATGATAGATTTTGTTTCATAAAAAATGTTAGAGTGGGTAATTCGATGCGAAGACGGATGGAAGCATGCCTTTTAAGTGAAGACGGCCATTTCCAACAATTTTTATAAAACAAAATTTATCATTAATTATTTTATCAATGTTAATAATAATGAGTTTCAACATGCATTTAGTGGTTTTACTCAAGAACGGTACATCTGACGAGAAAAGCTCAAGAGACCGTTTTCATGTAGAATTGGAAAAATATTAGTATCGTACCATCTTTTTTCAAAAAATATCCGAGGACATGTTTGCAGGGACACCACTGGTGGAACAATTTAATAACTTTTCTAACTAAAATTTGTGGTTCTATATCCTATACATATTGAAAATAATATCTAAAGTACTTTCGGAGATATTAAAAAATAAACATTAAAAAAAAAATTCCACACTCTTTAGCAAAAAATGTAAGCCATTGCGGACTTGAACTTTTCTTTATCAAATCAAATGACCTAAAAATCACACCCTGAAATATTAGCACGTCATTAAGGAACACCCTGTATATTTCAGATTCAAGAAGAATTATCAAAATGGGTTAAGCCAGAATAAATTATTATGCATATTAAAATATTCTTAATAAGAGAGTTCGATTTGATAACCTCCTCCTTTTTGAAAGACGGTTAGAAGTAAAATTTAAATAACCGATTTTTTTATTACTACTATTCGCTAGTTTATAAACATCTCTGTAATTGTATCCTTCCGATTTTTTTTTTAACAAATAATAATCAATTAGATATAATTAGAGGTTGTCTTGGAAAAAGATTAATGATGCTTGACCACAAAATGATTAAAATTAATTTTTTGTCTAAAAAGTTCACGCCTATAATAGTAATTAATCTTCCTGCTGTCATATCAAAAAATATAGAATTTTGGTAAAAATATGTGCCGTTTCCCTCTTTCGGTTAGGTCGTAAATATTTTATTTTTTATTTAGAAAAACTGTCAACATCTTGTATTCAATTCCTATTTAAGGTGAAAGCAAAAACAAAAAATACTATAATTAATAGATATTGAAATTGATTTCATATGACATGACATGATCTTTTAGGCAAATTAAATTTGTGAAGCTGTGTGATTGATTGCATATAAACTTAAAACATTGCGAAGCAAAGATTGTTTAATTTATATAATATATTCAAATTAGGTTTGGTATAAACTAGAGAAAATTAAATAAAAAACGAAGAAACCCGCACAATACCGAGTAAACCAGAACAAAATCGTTTATTTTAAATCTTGGTTCTTAATTTGAGTTAGTGAAGGTTCATAACATGAGATGATGTCATATTTAGAGATTAAGGGCAGATATTTGAATATTATCTTAACTCATACCTCAGCTGAGGTAACCTATTATAGATAGTTTGTTTTTGGTTTCGGTCACTTTGAAGTGAAATTCCAGTGTTTGGTTAACGTTTCGATTTATTATACTAAATCATCGTCAGAACTATTTATTATAAAGAAAAAAAGGGTATAAATAAAATAGAAAGAAACAATATTTTTTACGGTGTTAGTGACAAATCTTTTATTTTATGTTAATATAAGTTACGTATAGAATGAAATGAAAAAATATATAAATGAACATACCTTGTACAATTTTCACTAACTTATACTAAAATTGGTAACATTTTTTCTTGTTATTGAGTGGACATTAACTAACTAAGTTATACCATTTAGTAGTAAGGTATATAAAATAAAATAAAAGGTATGCATTTTTAGCATTATTTACATTTTGGGTATTTGGTTTGTTTATATTTTTAACAATGATGTCTTAGATTACGAAACAAATTACAAAAAACGCAACATTAAAGAAATGATTCATATAAAAAACAATAATACGATCAATTTTAGAACTGATACAGTTAACCTTAGTAATATTTACAATAATATTATTACATCAAACTCAATGCAAATATTTACCATCATAAAAATATTAATAGCACCAAATTATATTAATATACCAAACCCATTTAGCCAATTTCCAAACCAGGACAAACCCGAACAACTTTTTCCCCAGACATTTTCCCCTGCAATGCGATGCACCGGAGTTATTCCGGGGTACCGACCTTTTTTCAACACGGTGTATATACAGAAAACTAATTTTTAAAATAACCTTATGGAATTAAAAAAACCCATATGTTTTCTTAATTTTCTCAAAACTTTAACTGCATTAATTACAAAATAAGGTCCAATTACATTTTATATATTTTTTAATAAAAAATTTCTTTAAAGAATTTTACCTCAGAAACGGTTGGAGACGGCTATATAAATGTTTTAAAAGTTACTTGGGGTTTTACATATAATATACAGGACAATCTATTTAAAATAACAATTAAAGTGTTAAAAATTATCCTTCCGGCATAATTCTGAAACGGAAAAAGATGTGCAATTTTAACGTTTTTTCTTGTAAATTTAATCTACTTTCCGATTATGACATCATAATTATACCATATGATTTAAGTTTTCAAAATAATGTCAAAAAAAACTGTTGTTATTGCAATTTGGGCCCCTTAACAATTTTTGCATGAACAATCGTGTACCACTGCATCGAACAATAAAAAGTAATTAGATTTCTCTTCAAAACAAGCTAAGGTTTACTAAAATTGAAAAAGGCATTTAGAAGTTTAGAAGAGATTTAAATGATTACACTTTCAATAGCTTCTCCCACTCTCATCAAGGTCGGTATGCTAATGAGCCTTATAACAAAATGATACAGAATTATCCAAGCTTTTTAACGAGGCTATCAAAGGTATCGTTAATGTGGGAATAATCGGAGAAATTTAGAATTGTAATATTTAATTTTCAATCATGCTCCCTTGCGGCGAAATGCGGAACTTAAAAATAATTTCCAGAATTTTCGCGGCCTTAAGGAAACACCCTGTACATATTTTGTAGTAGTAATCCTTATATGGTTCGGTCCAATTTATTGGTACCACCTTTTTCTTATACTTTACATGCATTTCTGTAGCTGTTTTCAATCATTGCTTGGTGATTTAAATGTATCTTAACGATACTTAGCAGATCAAACGAACTTACCTGTAAGTGAAGTTCGATGTGGATTATATGAAGCCTTGTTGAAGTAAATAAGTTAACAGGTAGTTTCCCCGAAAGGGTGCCGATACCACACGATTTTAAAGTTGAAGCTCCCCGCATCCCGCCTTGGGTCTGCACAATTAGCTGAACATTCAGTCCTGTTTAAAGCAATAATAATATGTTGTTGCAACTAAGCGGTAAAAGTAAGAAAGGGTTCGGGAGGGACTTATTTACTTCAACAAGGCTTCATATAATCCAGATCGAACTTCACTTACAGGTAAGTTCGTTTGATCTGTTAATTATATTTCAGCATTGTTTCGTAAATAAGCTAACAGGTAGTTTTTTAAAGCAAGTTGCAATAATATATCTATTATAAACATTTATGTTGAGAAAAAATATGCATATTTGTAGATAACATACTACCAAGCATCTCTGGATACTAAGGAACGAAAAAAAGTTAAACATCTCTCTATTTTATAACGAACGAGTACATACAAGCACATATACTCGTGTGTAGCAAAAACTAAATTTAAACGAATATACTATTAGCATCAAGCCGAAGCTAGTATTTAGGATACAAATTGTCATTCTCAATCAAGAGTAGTTTAAGTAGCAGTTTGCAAAAACAGAATATTTCTCTGTCCCTTTTTAAGTGTAATTAATTAGTTTTTTTACTTCGGATATTATCAGATTTATTTAGATAGTTCTGGCTGGGCAAATGTTTCGTCTACAATCTACATCATAAAATGGTAGATACATGTGGGTTGGATACGCCCTATAACTGAAGTCTTAAGCCTACTAGATATTTCAATCTCAATTTTGCAATCATGCCTGGCCATATCATTAACCTCAAGTGTTCACATGGCCAATAGGTTAGATGCTCTGATGATATTATCTGACTGGGCATAAGCTGTACAATGATAACAACACCGCTGGGGCCCATGCGTGCCTAAAACTATGGACTTCTTTCAGCAATCTTTAAATTATAAAATCAGAAGTTAATGTTGGAGTATATAATTGGATGTGAAAATAACACCATTTTCAAATTGAATTGTAAAAAAAAATTTTAAATGTCTGTAAGTGAAGCTGAAAAACATTAATGTTTTCTGATTTTCTAAATTGCCACCATAATTTAAGGCCTGAATTGCACTGCAGAATGATAAAGTCACAGATCGATATCTTTAAGGCTTCTTCAGAACTGACTCCGTTCCTCGGACTTGGAGAATAACATTCCTGCTATCAGGGAAAAAAGGGGTCAGAGTGGACGAAGTAGCTTCCCCTCAGTTTTTGTGACAATTTAACTCTAGATTCTGCATCCGGTTCAACTCTAGATTCTGCGTCCGCTTCAACATCGTCTTGAGACTCTATGTAACTTGCAGGTTGCTAGATGGTACGTAATTGTTGATTTAGTAATGGATGCTGTACACACCCGGCATAGTATGTTACAGTTTGACATCTTATTTGCAAAATATTTCACTGCGGTAAATACTGCCTTATTATTTGCAAAATATTTCACTGCTGCGGAAAATATCGCCGTAAGCTCTAGGTCATTTATGTAATAACTTTTTCAGTTCCTGTTCAAATCCATATGTTCTATCGGCATTACTCTATCCCCCCCAACCTGCAGCTTTTTTCAAGGCTAAGAATTTTTTGGTCTTCAAAAACCATTTGTATAAACTCATCTATAGTTTACTGCAGGTCAAATAGAACAAAGTGTGCCAAGAAATTTTTACAATTAATTCTCTTATGTTACAACTGTGAATAGTAAAAAATTTAGTAAGTAATCTTTGTAGGTTTCAACTTTATCCTTAGATAGGGATAGCCATGGTCAAAGAGTCATGTAAAAAGGTATTAACATACTCCTTGTATGATTTACGACAAACCCTTCAGTACTTTAATGGTGCTCCTTTGGTCATCATAAGATTTATCCAGCAGTGGAAAATTATCTTGATATAGTACCGAAATATAATTTGTATTCCTATATCAAGGTGGTGACAAAATCAATTTTGTCGGAAGTAAGTTTTTGTCATTCTCCGACTGAGCTGGACCCCTGGACTTTAAAGTACTACGAGTAGGTTTTTAAATGGTCTAGGCTGTTTAATCTCCACACATCATGGTTTCAGGCTTCTTGCGGGTTTGACTCTTTCGTCCAAAGCTCCCCCAACAAAATATTATCGATCGATTAGCATCCGAAAGGTCATCGTTGAGATCTTTATTCAGATTCATAGAGATAAGGTCCCTGCGCTTAATTGTCTCTGTATGATGCAGGTCGATCCGCCCCGCAAATAGTGTTGCACTAACCTCTGGGTTAAGTTTTGGCACTATACTTGGAAAATGGCCTGGTGGAAGATGTTTCTTATTAGGTCTTGCTCTGTATCGTCACTAACACCGTCTGTTAATACAGTGGTCCCCGTGTTCCAATTTTCGCATGCATCAGGGAACCCTCCACGTTTATTTAGTCTTCTAACATTTGCAAAGGTTAGACCCTAAGGTATTTTCGTTCAAGATTTCGAAGTGAGAGAAACAATTAGTAGTCAGTGTGTCACCAAAAAATCACACTCGTTACTAAAAACAACAGAGTCTTTTACCAAAAACATACTATATCAAAAATATACTATGTATGTATATGTTATTAAAAAATATTATGATGTGTATGTTATCAAAAAACATACTATGTATGTGTGTGTTACCAAAAACCTATTATGGATGTGTATGTTACCAAAACCATACTATCGATGGGTAAGGTCCCAAAGACATACTATGTATGTTAGCAAAAAATGTGTATGTTACCAAAACATACTATGGATGTGTATGTTACCAAAGAACATAATATGGATGTGTATGTTACCAAAAACATACTATGGATTTGTATGTTACCAAAAACATACCTTGGATATGTATGTTACCAAAAACATACTCTGGATATGTATGTTACTAAACACATACTATCGATATGTATGTTACCAAAAACATACTATGATTCTGTATGTTACCAGAAACATACTATGGATATATATGTTACCAAAAAACATACTATGTATGCGTATGTTACAAAAAACATACCTTGGGTATGTATGTTACCAAAAACATACTCTGGATATGTATGTCACTAAACACATACTATCGATATGTATGTTACCAAAAACATACTATGATTCTGTATGTTATCAAAAACATACTATGGATGTGTATGTTACCAAAAACATTCTATGGATGTGAATCTTACCAAAGTGACTGTGTGCATTTGAACTCTTGTTAAGTGAATAAATGTAATATAATTGTAATTAATTATCATTTATTGTGTTGAACAGAGTGAACAGACTATATTCATTGATTGGTAAAACAAACAATATTACGTTACTTCGATCTAACCAGTCAGGTTCCTTTTTAAAAACAACAACCTCAATAAACAGAAAAGTGTCATATTTCAAGCGGCGAATAACTTAATGGTATTAGTGTAAACATATGCATTCTTTGAAAAATAAAAGGAACCACTTTTGGTTCGAATCGAAAGAGGCTCTCGATAATTTGCTGTAATGCACGGCTCATCATTCGGTAGAATAAAATAAATGTAATACCTAATTAATTACTTATTAATATAATACATCCCAAATACATGTGAGGAGGAGGAGGGCTACTGAAAACCAAATGTATTTTCTTGATAAATAAAGTGTACAAGATTGATTTGTTTTAGACATCATTGTTATTTCTTCTTTGTTTAACCCTTTATCCCTCTCTCATAAGCTCTTTATCCCTCTCTTAAAAGGTCATGCGTCAGTGATGTAGGAGCGGTTCATTAAATTACCAGAATAATTACATTAATAATCAAAGTGAAGTACTTACAAATAAGTATTATAATTACATTTATACTTAGTATAGTAATAACTTTTTTCAAGAACTGAATATACAGCTAATTGTGCAGACCCAAGGCTGGATTAGGGGAGCTTGTTTACTTTAAAATCGTGTGGGATCGGCACCCTTTCGGGGAAACTACCTGTTAACATATTTACGAAACAAGGCTTAAATATAATAATCTGTATTTTACTTCGTTTCTATATGGGAAGGTTGTAATGGTGTAGAAATAAGTTAAGGAGTGTCTAATAAAATTTCAGTCAAAATAATATTCCGAAAAGTTGCCATTAATTTTAGTTGAACAAACACCGCTTTCCAACCAAAAATCAAGTCTTTGTCAAAAAGAGAAATGTTCAAATTGGGCCAGGGCTAATATCCCAAAGTTCTGGGATATTAGCCAGATTTAAATCGCAGCTGGATTGATTAATGTTTCCTGAAAAGAATAATGAGTTTGCATCCTTTAACCCGAAAAACTTGTCACAAACGTGCTGGCGGATTCCATTATAAATTGTGCTTAAAAACAAAGACTACCTATTCACATTTTACAAACAACAGACCAGTGGCGCATTCGACGTATTCTTTCATCTAAATAATTATCAGCGCGCATAATATATTAACTAATTTCTATCTATTTTTACAGAACATTTAGGAGGTACCCTCAAATAATTGATTTACTGAAACTAATAACTGTACATATAATTATGAAAGCTATAGCTCTAAACTATCAACTTTTTAACGACTTTAGTCCCATTAAAGGTCAAATAGATTTTTCTAAAATATATTTTGTAGTGTCGATGTCGGGTTGCATAAATATTTGAATCAAGAAGTAACTGACCAACCAACTTTGACTATTGTACATAAATTACATTGGTAGGAATAATATTGTTATTATGAAAGTGACATAATTTTCCTTTCACTAACTTTTTGACTGTAAGAAAATTATTTCTGCCAATTGATGTTACAATCAAAGTTATCAGGTTTGTTTGAGTTGAGTAGCCTAACATATAGCCAGGTCCACACCAACTAAGCGAGCAAGAGCGGGAGCAAAATCATGTTTATATGAATCCTCACATGGTGTAGCCTGTAGACTGTAGACGGGTTTTATGATGATCCACGAGATATCGGTACTTCAAAAAAGAATCGCGTTCTTGGATTCCGGACGGGAAATTTTGTTTATAAATTCGCTCTCAAGATATTTTTATTTATGTTTAGTTTTGAATTAACAAAATAGGTTAGTTAAATGAAAGTGTGTTAAAATTAATAGAAGAATATATTGTATTGTGGGATTCAACAAACAAATAGTTTAAGTTAAATGTAACGATATTATTATGAATACAGTGTTGTTTTATATTTTTAAATTTGTACGGCACATCTTAAAAACTAAAAAAATTACAAAAAAAAAATAAAATAGGAAGTTCATTTTAAAAAGCATATTCGACTAGTTTGTCTGACATTTTTAATTCTGCACCGACTCACCGAGCATATCGATCAATGTTGAACATGAACCTAATCGCTAAGTATATGCCGATCATATTTTTTTTATGATCAAACACAAGCACTATAGGAAGAATCCTTTCATGTTGGTTTTGAATCGTTGGAGGTTATATTCGTTGGGACAAACGACCTCGGGAAGGTCGTTCCATAAGGATGAAGTCCTCCAGATGAAAGTATTCTTAAATAGTAACGTTCGAGTAGTACTAAGCTTAACCGCATATGGGTGGGCGGCAGTGGTTCGTCGTGTATTTCTGATATTCGCCGCTTTGGGCGGAATTAAGAGGGCAAGTTCAGCCGAGCACTTTCCATGAAAATATCTGTAATCCCCAACCTGTCTCCGATGTTCTAGGCTGTCGAGGTTCTTCGTCAGCTCGTGGTCTCCAATCAGACGAATGGCCCTCTTTTCAATGGAATCCAGTAGCCCAAGAGTATGTTTGGGTGCAGAGCTCCAGACATGAGAGCAGTACTCTAGTGATGGTCGAATCTGGGCTTTATATAGTGTCAAAAGTTGTTGAGGTGTGTAAAATTTTCTGGTTCGGAAGAGTACACCAAGTTTCTGAGAAGCTTTCTTGGGGATTGCCACAACGTGCTTATGCCAAGACATATTTCCTCCCAGATTGACGCCCAGCAAATTAATAGATGAAGCCAGTGGGATTGCGTGCCCGTACATGACTATATCCGGTTCTGTAATGTTAACCTTTTTAGAGACAACTGCTGCCTGGTTTTTTTTAGGGTTAAATTCGACTTGGTTACTGTCACCCCAAAATATCTTCCAGGTCTTTGTTGAGGCGTGATACTTCATGCTGTCTGCGAATATGTGCGTCGGCAGCCGATGTTTGCGCATTCAAAGACATGATGAGAGATGAGATAAGTGTACTCTCATCAGCAAAACTAAATATCGGATTTTTCGTTTTCACTAGAAGGTCGTTAAAGTAGAGTAAGAAGAGAGTAGGAGACAATCTGGATCCTTGAGAAACACCGGCATTGATGGTGAATGTGTCTGAGAGAAATCCGTCAATCGCCACTTGCAGAGAGCGGTCCTTAAGAGAGCTAGACAACCATGCACAGAATCGAATGGGCATGCCATAGGATTGCAGTTTACTGAGAAGTCCATTATGCCAAACACAATCAAAGGCTTTAGAAATATCCAGTGCAACAGCCCGAGACTCCCCATGATGTTCGATTGCGTTGTTCCAAATATGGGTGAAATAGGCTAGAAGATCTCCAGTTGATCTGGACTTCCGAAAACCATATTGATGATCGCTGATAATGTTGAAGCCTTCCAGGTACTTGAGAAAATATTGGTTAATAGCGTTCTCCATTTTTTTTGATATAACTGAAAGCAATGCGACTGGGCGATAGTTGCTAGGCAGGATGTTGGGTGGTGTTATTCCCTGGAAATCTACCGTAGAATGCGAAGAAAATAGTTCAGCAAGTAAGTTTGCTTGGTCTCCGGCTGTGGATGATATGGTACCATCGGAACGTGTTAGAGGTGGACTAATTGATTTGGGAAAATTTTGGCTGACGGTCTTTGCGACTGACCAAAAGGACTTTGATCCATTTGGACTGACAAGTTTGTTTTTAATCCTTACGTTAAGAGCTTCTTTACTTTGATCTATTGTAAGCTTGCATTGGTTTCAAATGGTAATAAAGATAGTCCGATACCAGTGGTAGGGTTTTTACGCCACTGACTGTAAGCCAAATTTTTAGATCTGACAGCACGCTCACCATCCTTGCTAAACCAGGGCTTGTCGTTGGAAGGGCGTTTTTTGGAATAGGGGATAAATGCGTCCATGCTAGTTAAAATGACGTCGGAGACCTCCCCAGCACAGATGGATAGATCATCTGAAGAGAAGCATACTCTCATCCAAGGAAAAGGGCGAAAATGGTCTTTCAGTTCTTCCTACTTGGCCGATGTGAAATGCCATATCTTGCGAGGTTTAGGAGGTTGTTCACAATTAATTGATAGTTCGCTAGAGTTTAAATAAGTTTGTGATCGGAAGATCCTAACGGAGGATGTACGATGACTGTGTATAGATTTTGATTTAATGTCAAGAAAAGATCCGAAAGACTAGCAAATTCTCCAGCTCGGTCAGGAATCCTCATTAGTTCTTCTACGAGTTGAGTTAGACCAGAACTGATCGCAAAGGATTCTGCCTCGCCGCCTTGCTCATCGCCTGTATTTGAATATTTCAGCCAGTTGACATTGTGGACGTTAAAGTCGCCAAAGATAGCAATCTCGGCATTTGGATGGTTGGTTTGCAAGAAGTTGATTATATTGGCTAGTGATGAGAAAAGGGCTCTGTAATTGGTATCACTTGGAGGACGGTACACGCAGCAGATAAACTTGACGATTTTCTGCCTTAATATTTTAAACCACATTACATCAAATTCTTTTGGTTCAAGTGTAAGTTGTCGTTGGCAGCAAAGATCATCTCGAATAAAAATACATACCCCGAAGTTGCGTCGAAATCGGAAATGAAAATCGTATCCAGGGTATAAATAGTATCCAGGGTATAAATAGTTGACGGTGCTTGTTGACGATCTGACCTTTGTCTCGGTCAGTGCGAGCACGTGAGGCTTGGAAGATTGTAAGTGCTGGTGGACTGAATTGATGTTCGTGTTATGCCCTCTAATATTGCAGAAATCAATTTTGAAGTTGCTTATTCTGGGTTGGTTAGCAACTGCAGGTGATTTCTTCGTTGAATGTTGTTAGAGGAACCCAGTAAATTGTCGGAAATGGTTGTTGTTTGATGAACTTCGCTTGATGGGGCCCCAAGACCAGCCCTCGCCTCCGATTGGGGGCGAGTTTACCTCCGGAGTATTTTGGGCCTGGAGCTTCCATCATGTATTTTTTTGGGGGGGGGGGGGGTCCCACCCTGGTAACCGGAAACATCGGCACAGCGACGAAACGTCAACTCAATAAGCAAACGTCAACTCAAGAGCAAACTTCACGCCGCCTAAACCGATGCAATGGTATTCCAGTTTAATACTGCGAACACCAGCAATCTTGAGCTCTCGCTTGCTTCTGCTCGCTTATTTGGTCTGGACCCTGCATTAGTCTAAAAATGGAGCTTAGGCGAAAATTTCGAAAAAGAAACTTCCAAGGAGGTACCTTCTAATTCAAGAAGTATTAGGTGATGACAATGTTATGGAAAAGGTGTTCGGTAAAAAAAAATTTCAAACAAATCTGAGGTCATATCTTCGTGATAATAGTAAGAAGATTAAGTGATATTTTTTTCCGAAAAAATCTACGCATTAGGTACAACCCCATTCAACTAATCACATGAAAAATAATAACCCATTTTCCAGCGATACTTGGCAATATGGCACATTTTTATTCCTTGCTAATTTCCATTAATATGAAGCTTTTTTGATTTCCAAGAGTTTTACTCATATACCTTGTATGTCCTTCTCAAAATATGTGTACGATAAGTATTATTGCATTAATCATATGGTCTTTTTGGAAATACGAGGATCGTGTATACCAAGAAATTGTTACTAGAAACCACATTGTCCAATTTTCAAGTAAAAGTTTTCATGCTTTAAATTTGTTCCCATTTAATTGAGGATTGCAATCGTAATTTTTTTGAGTTTATATATTCTAACTCGTGCAAAATGTAAGAAAATATTTAGAGTTGCCCTAAAATTATTTCATAACATCAATGGAAAATACGTTTACAAATATGCATTGAACAAACCGGAACGCAGGTCATATTTTTCAAATATGTATAACAAATTAAAGATGAAATATATTTCTTCCATCCAAATATAATTTCTGTTTAATTTTATAAATTCTTCCCATGGCAAATTGACTAAAAACAGTTACAATCAGTCATTAACTGCTTAGGTTGGTCAGAAAATTAGTCATAAATGCTGAACCGAATGTAATATCCAAAAATCTTGAAAAATTTTAATTGAAAAAATTATTTGAAAGAAGGAAGCACTTATTTTTGCGACTTGTTTAAGGCAACTTCTTATTTTAACTTGCCATGTATAATACTCTAACTCGATTTTATAATTTTTTATTCATTTTACAAGATCTTTTACTTTTGTAAATATTTCCTGCGAATTTTGTTTAACCGTTCGACAGACGCGCCTGCGGCATATACACCACAGTTTCCTACAGCCTAACATCTTAGAGCTGGACCTGATATGGTGCGTTATTTTAATCTCATTTTGTAGTGATTTACATTCAAATAATAGAGGTTAATAGAGCAATGTCTTGTTGGCTGTATTTTTGCAACACGTTCCATAATGTAAGTTAACTTTTTAGTTTATAATTATTAAATTAACATTTTTCCTGTCGCTGGGAACTCCAGGACGAGAGTTCGAAGGTACAAAGCCCGTGGCCGGTAAACCAATTCGCACTCAGTGCATCTTAGTGGTCATGTCCGGCGTCACGCAAAAAATAGGGAAGTGTGAAAAATGTATCATCCCCCATCCTTACTCCGGTAACCAGGCAGGGCGAGATCGGATGTCTCGTGGGGTACGGTACTCACTCCCAAATTGGTAGGTCATACAGTAATGCGAGAAACCAAGGGGTTATAGTCCTAAAAAAAGGTCGTTACTTTCATATGTGGCAGAGCCACGCCTATACCTTAACATCTGTCATCAGCTCGTGGCGCCCCTGATGACTCTCCACCGACGACCCGGTTGGGGACCCCTGATCTATAGGCTGATCTATAGGAAGAGATCACAGAGAAGAACATAGTAGTATAATTGGAAGAACATTTGAAAGGAAGAGTATTTATTAAATCACACCCTAAAAAAAATTTCCATTTTGTATAGGAAGTATAGGAATAAGGTGTGTTTAATATCCAGTCAAGCCTGGTATTTCTTTCATTTGTGGCACTCATAAAAACAACAGAATTACTTGCAAAATTTCACATTTTAAGATCTCTATTCTTCTAAATGAATTTAGAAAAAAAAAAATGTAATTAAATGCGT
Organism: Barypeithes pellucidus; assembly: GCA_963991005.1. Lineage (NCBI taxonomy): Eukaryota > Metazoa > Arthropoda > Insecta > Coleoptera > Curculionidae > Barypeithes > Barypeithes pellucidus. Next base: position 42,478,429 of record OZ022560.1, read on the forward strand.
AATTTCTAAAAACTACTTTTAAGCAGTTAAGACAACTAGTCTTAGCAGGGCAATATAATAGTCAATGAAATAAAGTTCAGTGAGGCACAAATATAAGTGGAATAATATTTAACATTTTCGGAGTTTTTTTTAAACTTTATTATAACTATAAGTATTGGTTTTTGTTTTATGTTAGTTTTCTTGTTTCATCTAATAAACCATGTAGCAATTAAGTAGTTCTGTTAGTTATTTTATAATGTTTCAAGACAAAACATTAAAAAATGGATATGTGGTGTGATTGACGCAACGCGAGGGCTCTTGATATTCTTAAATACGCCCCTGCCGAAGGGGTAAAAATGATTTGATTGAACAATAAAGTTATTCAGAAAAGAAAAATGTAGTAATTTCTTGGCCCACCGTGTAGACGATATTTAAACTGTAGATAAATGAATGCAGTAAGTAATTTTACAGTATCAACAAACCTACTAATATAATTTATAAAGTTGTATAATAAAATATTTAAGATGCAAGTTCGTATATGTAAATGTTTGCTCCATATACAATTCAACGGCAAAATATATTCTTATGTTTTCTTAAACTTGATCGTAAAAAGGACAAAATTTAGTTAAATATATCAAAATATTTTATTGTCAAATTTGAATTGTTTATAACGCGAACACAAAACTATTTTAATTATATATATTTTTATTTTGGGTGCTGGCTGGGAAAATCTTCAAAAGGCGCTTGGCATACAGGTTAGTAGGCGCCAAACAGTGTGGGATTTTTACCTCACTAAAAACCCACCCATGAAGAGCATCGACTACTAGGGTCATTAGCTTTAGGTAAGTATTGTTTTAATTAAATATCACAGATGGCAAGTATCACATAGTAAATGCTCGTGGGCGCTTTTCAGTTTAGTGTGTTTAATGTTTTCCATAACATAATGTAAATACCACAGTTGGTAAGTATCACAGAACGTAAGTATGACTACTTATTTTTAAATTTTGTCAAATAACTCTATACATTTCATATACTCTAAATTATTTTTTATGTTTTGTGTTTGCAAATTTTGTGCAGTATTCTCTTTCAAGCTATATTGCTGTCTTTGTGCGTTATATACTGTAAATTCACTGATAATATGTACTACTGACAGAGCTACATTACACTGATCACACGTTGGTGCTGGTTCGCCTTTAAGAAGATGTTGATGAGTAACTAGTATGTGTAGATGCTTTTGCGGTTTCCAGTCTACTTAGTCCTATGGAATCGAAGGTCTTTTTAACCATTGGTTGTACTTGACGAAGAAATGTATTGGTTCGATCCCATATGGCTTGCCATTCATCAACAATTTTCTTCTTTAATGTGATTGTGAAGACAGTTTTCCTAATAGCTCTATCATTTGCTGCTTGATTTATATTTTGATCATCTTCTAGAATATCAGGGAATTCTACGTCGATATCTCTTAAATACTCTAGGTATCGTATTGCGAGAGGGCGAGTAATGGTGGGTCTATTGGCGTACTACTTTTGAATATGAAATATTGATTCATTGTTTGGATTTTTGGGATAAGATTTAACTCCTGCAAGGTAAGTTGTTTTTAGAATTTTTCTTCTTTGGTCTAGGGGCATTATAACAGATTCACAATAGAGACTTTGGACAGGAGTCGTTGGGAATGCATTTGGACAATAGCGTATTCCCAAATTTTGTATTTTATCTAATCTGTTCAGATGACTTTTTCTTGCTGAAGAGTACACAATGCTGTCGTAGTCTATCTCAGACAATATTAACGCCGTGTATATCATAAGAAGACTTTTCGGGTCAGGTCCCAATTTTGTATGTGCTAACACTTTTAAAATGTTTAGAGATTGTCTGTATTTTGTGTTCACTAGTTCAATGTGTTCTTGCCAGGTAAGTTTGTTGCCGAATGTTAATCCTAGAAATTTGATAGTATTAACGCATTCGATGGTTTTTTCCTTTAAATATAACATAGGATCATAATGAGGTTTTCTAAGGCGGCAGAAATGTACGCATTTTGTTTTCTCTTCTGATAATTGAAAACCAATTTTTTCTCCATTTGCAATGATCTTATCAATTGCTGGTTGCAATATACGTGTAATGTCTCCTACTATTTTGCCGCTGAGAAGAATTGCTACATCATCGACATAAAGACATTTTTTAATTTCTGGATTGACCCCTTGACAAATTTCATTTATAGCAATTGCAAACAGAGTGCAGCTAAGTGTCGATCCTTGCGGTTCACCATTTTCCAAAGTTCGAACTGCTGAAAACCCATTTGAAACTCTCACCTTAAAACGCCTATTTTCAAGAAACGATTTGATTAACAAAGGTAATTTTCCTTTCAGTCCGAACCTTCACAATTTGTCCAGGATCCCATGCCGCCACGTCATATTGAAGGCATCTTTTATGTCAAAGAAAACAACAACTGGGTGTTCCCTTTTTCGAAAAGCTTCCTGAACAGAATGTTCCAGTAAAACTAAATGATCTGTTGTCGATCGTTTCTTTCTATAAGCTGCTTGATAGGGAACGAACAAATCATTTTGCTCTAAGTATTCTTGAAGCCTATTATTTACCATTCTTTCGAACAGTTTTCCCATGCAGCAGGTGAGACTAATAGGACGAAACCCCGATGGTGATAGTCTATTTTTGTTAGGTTTAGGTATAGGAACTATATCATTGCTTCTTTCCAGTATTCAAGGTAAGTATTTTCATTCCACAGTTTGTTATATAGTTTTAAAAGTGTTTCTTTTATTTCGTCTGTTAAGTTTTTAAGCATATCATTTGAGATTGTATCTGTGCCTGGGGCTCCTATTTTAGATTGCTGAAGTGAGTCATTTAGTTCTTTTAACTAAAAGATAAGTTATATTCTAACTCGTTTTCCGTTGTAAAATCTATATTTAATTCCATGTTATTTATTGTTTGTAGGAAGTTTAGATCGTAGTTATCATTGTTGCTGACTTTTTCAAAATGAGTGGCTATTGTGTTTGCTATTTCTATAGGATCATCAGTTATGGTTCCTGTTTCTGTTTGTATTGAGGTAATTGGGTTTCCTGTGTTAATACCTGACACTGTTTTCACTTTTTTCCACACCGTTTTTATTTCTGTATTTGGTGTAATAGTTGTTGTGTACTGATTCCAGGTATCTCTTTTGTTTTTTAGTATTGTTCTTCGAGCTATCGCTCTAGCTTTTTTAAATTTTTTTAAATTTTCGATGGAGGGACATCTTTTAAACGTATTTAAAGCTAGTTTTTTAAGTTTAATTATATTTTTTATTTCTTCATTCCACCAAGGTACGGCCTTCTTGAACGGTTTACCTCCAGTTTTTGGTATACTATTATTTGCTGCTTCCAGTATGCAGTCTGTGATTTTCTCGACACTAAGTTCAGTCGGCTGTTTTAAGGAATTTGTGAACTTTTTCCAGTCTGCTTTAGTTGTGTTCCATCTGGTAGGTACAGGGCGTATGTTTTTCCGTTTATCTAGCTGAATGTATATCGGGAAATGATCACTGTTATGCAGATCATCGTTAGTACTCCAGGTAAGTTTTGGTACTAAATCACTAGATGCTATTGTTAAGTCTATTGCAAAAAAGTATTTGATTTTGTATTGAAATGCGTTTTGGATCCTGTATTTATTATAGCCAGATCGTTTCTTTCTAACCATCTGTCAAGGATACGACCTTCCGCATCTGTTTTTATTGATCCCAAAGCGTATTATGGGCGTTAAAATCTCCTACAACTACATATGGGGAGGATAGCTGATCTATGATATGGTATATTTGTTCGATTCTCCAAGTTGTATCAGGTAAATAAACGTTGCATAATGTTATACTTACAGGGCCACTTTTATTGCGACTACTTGTAGTTCGATAATAATGTTTATCTATGAGGAAATACATCTGCTCTTTTGATGATTGCTACGCCCCCATGTGCTCTGCGATCATTGATGACTTCGCGGCTTACAGTCCTATATCCTTTGAGGGGATATGGTTGGTTTGGTCTGAGATGTGTTTCTTGAAGAGCTAGACGCATAGGGTCGTGTTCTTGCAATAATTGTTTTATATAGCAGTAGTTATTTATACATCCTCTACAGTTCCATTGTATTAATTATATTATCTGTACCTATATCTAATACTTTTCATGGTAAAATATTAATTACTGATACGTTTAATTCCGATGGGACGCCTAGGAAAAGGAATAGGAAAGTCAGTCATTATATTATTATTTTAAATTTTTGGTAATATTATTTTCGTTAATATTTTGTATAATTGCAATATTTTATGGATAAATAATACTTAGGCACCTTGTTTTAATCGTACTGGAAGCGTTTCATATCCGTAGGTAAACGACCCAAACTGGATCTGTTGTGTGTATCTTGGAATTTATATAAATTTCACCGACAATACGGAAACTGATAAAGTCTCTAATCTGATTTATAGAAACGAGTTTAGATTATGAGTTTAGAAAAATAATATTACAATATTTGGTAAGCTGTCTAAACATATATTGGCTAATTACTTGACCTAAAAATCGCCAAACTTCGTATCTCAGTTCTGTATGTTTCAGACCTAGATGCTATTAAGGTTAGTGGTTTTATTTTAAATTGAGGATGAACAATATTTTTGTAGCTCACACTTTCCCTTCCGATTTTATACAATATTTTTTATTGGAAAATAACTTTTAACTAAATTGTATCGTATTGAAAAGTTTATTTGGTAATAACTTATCAAAGAACAAATTACAAATAACAATAGATTAAGAAGCATTTTCATTAAAATCAACTCGTTTTATGTTTATTTTCAATTTGCATGGTCAGTTGTAGTTATACTATTCTGCAACAAAATACACTATAAACGCAATGATAACTATACACATTTAATATAAGCTAAACTATTGTTAGTCTGATACATGTCACTCTGGTTTCAGAAAAAGAAATGAGCAATTTTCATTGTTCAATAGTCTTGTCACATATTATTCGAGAAAAAAATAGTGTATCGCAAAATTTTCTCCCTTTATATTATATACGAACATTTTTTAAACCTTTGCTAAATTTTTAGACATAATCCCGACTCTTGACAGCTAGTTACTAAGATAACTTGAAGTACCTAATACTATTTATTTCGGATGTTTCTTACTAAAAATCCTTATTTATTTTATTTAAAACTCCTCTGTGTATTTTGGAAGGTTTATGAATTGTAAGCACGTGAACAAAAATGAATCTTGCATTATTTTACTATTTTCAGAAGCTTTATTTAAGAATATGGTAATCGGTATGCTAAAGTATATCTTCCTATTGTGAAACATGAACTTGCGAACTTAATATATATAACGTTCTTACCAGTCGCCTAAACTAAAAGCAAGCCAACTTATTCACAACATCACCTCAATCACTAAATAACGGCTTCCGGCGGTTATGAAAGAACTTTTGCAACTTATAAAATGAAATGGAAAAGATTTTTAAACGCCCGAGCGAAAGAAATAAGGAAAGTTATATAAGTTAACAGGGAGAATACCTCAAGAATAATAAGACTTTATTAGTTAAGTGCGAAAATTATTTTTTAAAAAACTTTAAGTTATCAGTTCTAATCATTATTTTTATGTCATTTAAAATTTTCGATTTATTCCATCCATTTACACATTATACACGAGTAACCACTAAAAACTTCTGATAACGTCGCTAACACTGTGAGGCAACATGAATTTTCTTGCGTCTGTAGGCCGAAGCTATATATTGGATAAATAATATTTTATTTTATTTGTTTTTTGTTTAATTCACATTTTGAACGATAAGTATAGATACATCATAATAAGTATGGATATATAATATATACAAGACATATTCTTTGTATAGAGGATTAAATTTAAAACTTTTCTGACTATGTTGCCGCTGGATCACTGCTTTCTTTTCTAGATCTCAATATAGAATTTTTCTTCGATCTCCAAGATCGTTAGATTCCACAGCAAGTTATTTGGATTACACTAGTAACGTCAGTGATTACTATAGCTATTATCTGAACACTGCTTTCTAGATTTCCATATAGAACTTTTCTGGAATATCCAAGATCGTTAGATTATCCAGCAAGTTTGGACTGCACCAGTTGTTTCAATAATGATGCCTATTATCTTAATTTTTTCGACTTACTATACTTGTTTCAGTTCATAAGATAACGATAAATATTGAGAATTTTTGTATGTTTGCTGGAGTATGAACCGATATATCATTCACATATATTACGTTAGTGCTTGTGCCATACACATATTTTGTGTATGTTGAACTGTATCGTACTCAGTGGGTCACCCTGGAAGATTTATCGTTTCATTTTTATGATGACAGAGGAGACTTTATTTAATTTGCGGTAACATCACTGGTATCTTATATGAGCTTTATTTTGTTTTATCCAGTTTGTAATATTTTTGTGCTATTTTCTCACCTCTAGAATATATTTATAAAATACAATTAGATTTATCCTATATCGAATATTCAACTTCCTTCGCACTAACACAGAAACCATGAAGTCAATTCCCATATATTCCCTAACAACCATGTTTTGTTCCGCTTGTTAAATTAACTCTGTAAAGTCTATACTATAATTTAAAAACGATTGAAATAGGAACATATGATTTATGAATGTTTACAGTACCTACTGTAGAAGAATCATCGTTTATATATATTTATTTAAATTGTGTAGCGAAACTAGTAATTCTTATACTTTTCTGTTTTCTTGTTCCTGATTAAATATTTTCATAATCTTCTTATAAAAATTACTCATGGTTATGACTGTTATATAACTGGTTATCTATCATATCGATTCATTGTGGCTTGCACATAGAACCATCCATAGTATAAGTGCAAGTATGCTCATGTACGTGACTCTTTTTATTTCATCGGTTTGACAATTTTGCTTCCGTTTCAAAATACTATTGAATTCCTTAAGCTTTTTTATGTATTAAAAATGACTACCTTATATGTAAATAATTGTTCTTTTAGTTCGGCATCGGCTTCAATGTTGCAGTATTATAACTGCATCTAATTCAAGATTTGACTGAGTCGTTAGTTATTCTGTGACAATTCATCTTAACTATATAAAATGAAACGAAAGTATAATTTGTTATTGGTCACTGATTCATTAAGGTTTGGCGTTACGGGCGTTTTGCAGTACAACTACATCTTCAAGGCGCTAATAGAAATAGTTTAGACTAATTTTCATGTTAGTATCTTGAAGATGTAGTTCTAATATAAAATTTTCGTAACTTAGTAAATCAAGCCCGAACAAACAAAATACAAACAGCAACAACAAATAACAAAGTAAACTCTCGTTTCATTTTATACATTTAATTTGATGTGGAACATTAAAGTTGTAAAGTATATAATATTAGATTCTAATCATTATCATTTATTGCAGCATAATCCTAATATTAGTTATAATCGGGTGAAACAATTCCTATTGGATGAGTCGAAGACGTTTACTAAAAATAATAATAAAAAGTATAATATAATTTATAACATTGCTTGTAGGAAAGTCTTTAACATTAAAACCATTACATAAACTGCTTCAAATCCAGCAACTGTATAGTGGCAGCTCTAGCTGTATCATGAAACTGATTAATCGTTTGGGCTTTACTTAAAAGGATAATGGCGTATTATTATATAAAGGCTCTGTGAAGACGACAAAAGGAGTAAATGTGGTGCTGACCAAAGGTCCTACGTATTTCTGGATGAGACCTGGATCTTCTCAAAGGATCCTTTAGATAATCTGGGCAAGATTACATTATCAAATCAGACCGTTAACTAATAGGTTAATAAACTTATTAGAACATTAACTAGAGAGTTACAATCATTAAATCTTTAATGTACGGGACGAACAAACCCGAACCCATTATACAAAGAAATATCCATACTATTCAAGGAGCTTCTATAACCTATTTATTTAACTAGTTGAGGAAACCTAATTTTTGTGGCGCTCTTCCTGTACATTAGCAAGATTTCCACAAAACGTTATTCCCAAATAATATACAAATTTTGACACATATACCAATTAAAACTAACGAATAATCGGGTATGTTAAATGACATTTTCGTAATCAGTTGGAAAAAGTTTCTTACTTTTCGTAAATGTCAACTGCCAAACCCCATAAAGTACACCAGATTATAAGAAATGTTGGTCATTTGCGGCCGCCTTCGTTCCACTGCCAATTTAATGCAATTGAAATGGTGTGGTATCAAGCGAAGAGGCTTTATGATCAATATATTCTACTGGACAACAATGTCGGTAAGGCATGGGAGATGGCCTTAGAGGTTAAGAGCAATGGGAAAATTATATTAGACATACAGAGAAGGCCATTAGAGCTGCATGGGGAAAATAACGATTAATAATCACTCCCATGCAAAAACCCATTATCATCATTAGTCTAATGTGCTTCTCTTTATATATATTATATTTTGTGTATTGTTTTTTGTATAATGGTTGGAGGACAAAAATTGCATCAGTAGTATGAACTAGACTTCATTTTAATACCCCGTGCACCTGTTGCCCTCACTTGCGGCTTGCACCAAATTTCGCCCTAAGGAGGATAATATAGCCTTTATTTTAATACATTGTAACGGTTTGATTTGGTCACTGAGCCACTTTTGAGTTTTATAGCTATACAGTGACAGGCTTGCAGTACTAACCTTACATCCTGGCGTTGCTGCCTGATGTGCATTCACTTTGTGGGGTTTTGTCTTCGATATGCCTCGTAAAACCCGCTAAAGACTTCTCACATGCTGTATCTAGCGTAATACTTTTTGGGAAGAGTCTGCACTGGTTGTAGGACCTCATTCTGGGTTCATCTTGGGTTCTCAGGACTGATTCCCTCAGTGATGGGCATCTAAAAGCTTTAAAACCATCTCTGAAAATTTACCGTTGGTTCTGTATGTATTCTTTCTCTGATTTAAAGGCCATCTCTCTCAGTAGGCCTTCGCAGAGCTATGATTTAGACTCACCTGCATCTTTTCCGTGAGATTCCGGCGTTCTGTATGTATCTCTTACTTTGGTTTTTGCGAATTTAATCTCAAATGTTCGTTGTTTATTCCAGTTTTGAGTGACAGCTGTTTGCAGAGGTTATATCTTCTAGTTGCCTTCCTTTCACCGCTGTTAAATGAGTTGCATTCCTTTCACCGCTGTTAAATGAGTTGCACGACCTGAGAGTGGATCGTGGTTTTGTTGTAATATACAAAGGAGAGGGTTTTTCATTTTTGGTGAGATGCATGGTACTGTTACAATTTCATTTTCCTTCGCTGTTATTCTTATATGGTTGGAGTATCGATAATTTGTCAAAGCTGCGACTGTAGTTTATCCGCAACATCGGGTGTCTATGAACACGGTTGCTTTCCGTTTCTTTAGTTTGGTATGTACCACTCTGCTTATTTTCCCGTGTCACCGGATCGGTATATCGGTATTAGAAACCGAACTTACCTGTCATTTTATTCCTTTTTTGTTCCTTTTGGCCAGTATATTAGTCGGGAAAATTCGATAAGTCGTCCCTTTTGAGAGTCGAGTGTCAGCAAGTTCACTAGTAACCTTAGTTTTTCGAGGAACACCTGGGAAACATTCCCTGCCGAGAGGCGATTTGTTTTTTTCGAAAAGTGTTTAAGTAAGTGTCAGTTTTTCTGGGATTGTGGCACATATTTTCCCTTTGGGATTTATTTGTGGGCTGCTCGATTCGACTAGGAAGCCACCATTTTCTGACGGGGGCCATTTTGGAACTTTGGAACCTCCAAAAAAAAATAACCCTTGACCACCTTATAAGGTATATTATCTTACATATTATTTTGCTTTAAATAACGGTTCATTGGTCTCGCATAATATTTTTTTTAATTAACTCAGCGACGGTTTTAGTTTTCTTAATTTCGGGTTTTATTATATTTCACTAAAACTATTGTCATAAATTCGCACGCCACGTGCATAACCGTAAAATTCTCTCTGGCTAAAATTAATGCCTGTATCGTTGTTTCTCAATACCTAAATACTAATTTCATTTTGTCTACTATGTCTCCAGACAGACTAATTATTAAAAATAATAAATTCTAATAGATATGTCTCAATATGAACTTTTAAAATTAGGATTTCCTTCATTAAGCAAAAATGTATATAGTGAACAATGACCATGAGGGCCAATGTATGAATTGTGATTTACGTTACGAGGGAGAATAGGGCCAAAATTTCTGTTTTTAGTTCTACAGTGTGGAATTTCAATTATCAGTGACAATATTATGTAGCTTTGATGTAATAGTAATTTATTAATTCATTATGACTAGTTCTTTGCTTTGCTGAATTTTGTTGTGTTAGATTTTAAATAAATATTGGCCTTATTACCCATCGTACATATGTATATAGTTATATCTCTACGTCAGTTGTTACAGTGTTTGGTATGCCGTTTTGAAACAGCACTAATATTGTTGCTATTACTTTTAATTCTTACTTTATTAATGAGGTATTAGAATGGTTACGAGCCTCCGAGGTCCAAAGGGACTTTTATTTTTAATCATGGTATTTTATAATAGAATGAACTGCAGGAGTTCCTACTTATTTGAATGAGGCATTTAGGCTCAATTTTATAATTTCAATAGTCATTACCACCTGGTGATAAAAAAAGAACCATTCAAGCATCAGGCTTTAAATTCAGTTATCTTTCTAGTTTTGTTGGAGTGCGGTTTCAAAAGCGGGCATATTGGTCTTTACTTATTTCTTTTGGTTATTTTAATTGATTTATGTGATGATATTTTGATGGATATTCTGTTTCTGATTTTTTTTTAATTGACTTACTTTAATATTGCTCAGTGGTTTATTTATTAATTCCAATTTTGATTGTGGATACCTGGATTGATAACAATCCTCGTTTAATTTATTTTAAATTTGATAATGTGTTAAGACTAATTATTTTGTTTACATTTATAAAATTTTATTGCGTACCAGTTGTCATTGATGATGGTCAGTGACGGATGGAACTTTTTATTTTAAATTCTTGCTGCTTTATAATTTGATTAATAATATTTAGACTCTTTGCTTCCCTTCAGGATTTTGTAACAATATTTTAAATGCTTTTGGCTTTCCTTTAATCACTTTGTTTTTATTCTTATATCATTATACTAGAGAGTGTTTATATTCCTAGGGTCCTCCGACCGGGGTCAAAAGTCAACTTGTTGTTCTACCTGGCTAACATCAACCTGTGTTATCCTCCTGGGATAACACCTGCCTAGTCTACCCCAACTAGAGTCTTTTTGACCAACACGCAACATATGGTATCGTTTTAGTTGATAAGTTGATGATTTTTTTTTTATTTACTAACCATTCTCGTACAGCACTGGGTTTTGTAATTAACTTCATTTCTAATATTCCTTTTTTTCTGTGAGATAATAAATGCTGAGTCAATCAATTTTAAAAATGCGTTTTATTTAGTTCGCTGCACTTTCTTTCTTTGTATACAGTGGTGTCGACCAGTAGGTCTAAGTTAAAGGGATCCCATAACATCCGGGAGATTTCCAGCTTAAATCTGGCATAAGCTGGTGGCGCAAAGGGACCTTCTGCCGCAGGGAGTTAGCTGGCTGCTGCGCGCCTCTTAACCATCCCCTTAGCTTGGAAAAACTGTCGCCCATTGTCTTCGTTTTCTATTTTTCAATATTTTGACCAACAGCGGTTGCTCTAGGGGCATTCGCCATAATACCCCTAGCACTTAAAAGAATTATTGCGCCAAAGCAACTCCAAGTCGTATCAGTGGCGCCCAACGTGGGGCCTGATTTTAAACCGCTTTTCTTTGCTTGATTTTTCATTAATTGGTAAGTTGGTAATTTTGGTAATAATGAGCAGTGAACTAAATGAATTTTTTTTTTCTTCCCCAGTGCATTTTTACTAACCCTTTTATTGTGATTTATTGATTGATTTTATTGTGATATTTCTGATTTATTGATTTACCTGATAGTGCGTATATTTTATTGACTTATTGCTATTACTGTATTTTACTCGATATCAGACATATCTATTTTTCAATTTTAATCAACTTTAATATTTGATGCGTGATACATATTGACTCTTTTTGACCCGGTTGTTGATTTGATTTGATTTATTTTTTTTTATTTGTTTTTGATTTACTCAATTCAATCCGAACAATTTAGTTTTCATGATTAGTAACTTACCTTTGCTTTGCTTATTGATTTTAATGTTTATGAACTGAATAACTTATCTTTGCTGATCATTAATTTGTTTTTGATTTTATTACTTTGATGTTATTACCTTGACTTCGTGTAGGTATATTGATTATTTTCTTACCTTGTCTAGCAATTGGTGGTATTGTTTTTACTGATTTTGAATATTTTTGAGTATCGATCGATATCATTGTTTTACTTTGGTACAGGTCTCATAGGGGACAGATTTTGTGAATATTGTGATACTACTTAATTTGGACTTACTACCTTTTGTGATATTTTTGCTTTTATTTTAAATTATTCAAGATGGATTACAAGATGCAGGTTGTGTACTTAAAGAAAGACATGCTCATTCATGAGTTGACGGTTCGCGGTTTACCAGCTGATGACACAAAAACTGTTGCTCAGTTGCGATCGGCGCTACGTTCGGTTATACGTTTAGAAAAACGAGGAAAACAACTACCCGTTCCTAAATACAATTTAGATTGTCAAGAAGAACTTAATTACGTGGACTTAAATTTAAAAGAACTTGAGGGTGAGATGAAACTCATCTCGGGGAAACACGCTCGTAATAACTTTTTACGTATCCAGTCGCGTCTCGTTCATTTATATACTCGCGCAGGCCGTATACCAGTAATCAGTTTAAGTGATGCTGAGTCGCAGACTCACACTGGCCTACTATTCCAAATTGTTAACAACTTGAACAGTTTAGATGGACTACTAAAGCGTGATCGCGATTTAAGTACTTTGTTGGAACAGACTAAATTAAGCGATACAGATTCTGATTCTGGTTCTGTATCTTCTGTCGCGTCACAGACTAGTAGTGTTAAGAAAAGTAACCCTATTCGATCAACGCCGAAGGCGACTCAACTAAATAATTCATCTTCGTCCGGATACCCTTCAGGTAGTAAAACTCAACGTGTCGAAAAATGGGGCATTAGGTTCACTGGCGAGACCAAACAACTCTCCGTTCATAATTTTTTAGAACGTGTATCTGAACTACGTGTTGCTCGTGGTATTTCTGAATTAGAACTGTTTGACTCAGCGATAGATTTATTTTCCGGTAAAGCGTTATTATGGTTTAGGGCAAATCGCCATAGATTCATTGATTGGAACGGTCTGTCAGATCTGTTGGTTAAGCATTACGAAGCTCCAGATTATCGCCCAAGATTATTTAAAGAAATTTTGGAAAGAACACAAGATCCCACCGAAAGCATAGTGGATTACATCTCTAGCATGAGCGCTTTATTCCGACGCCATGGATCAATGTCCATCGATGTACAACTTGATGTGCTGACCCGAAATTTATCGCCATTCTATACCAGTCAACTAACTGAGGTGCATACTCTGGAAGAGTTAGAGACAGAATGTCTGAAGTTGGAAGCGAAGAAATATAGAGCCGAACACTACATTCCACCCTCACGAAAACGTCATGGTTTGGTGGAACCCGACTTTGCCTTTTTGGGCTCTGAAGCATCCGTCTCAGCAAGCGAAAGAACATTGCCTCCTGCTGATAAAGTTCGAACATTACCTCATGTCCATGAAGTTCGATTTCAACAAGCGAGACCTACTCACTCCAACACTAGATCCATAACTTGTTGGAACTGTCAGAAAACAGGTCACATGAATCGCGATTGCACAGAACGCCGCAAAATTCACTGCTTCAGATGTGGAACGCCTGATGTAACGGTGAGAAGCTGTCAGAAGTGTACGACTTCGGGAAACGGATCCCGGGAGAATCGATAGGTCGTACGATGCCTCCCATCACATCCTTCTCTTCGACCGATGATAAAAAGCTCACTTTTCACAACCAGAACCTTCTAGATTTCATCATTGCACATGCACACGGCGATGAACGTCCCTACTTAGAAATTTCCATCTCTGGATACGCCATGAAAGGCTTGCTTGACTCCGGCGCCACTCGCACTCTCGTCGGAAGACCTGGATTGGAAATTTTAAAGAACTTAGGATTGAAGCTTGTCGAACAACAGACAAATTGCACTGTAGCTAATGGTCAACGATGTTCCAGTATAGGTTATTTTCAAGCACCTGTAACTCTGTTGAATAAGACACGGATGATCGATATTTTGGTACTTCCTGAACTGTCTCACCAGCTAATTTTAGGAATTGATTTTTGGAGGACTATGGATATTATTCCTGACTTGAAACAAGATGTTTGGCATTTCTCTAATAGTGATTCCACCGCTGTTATTTGCAGTTTAACTGACGGAGAGTCTTTGTCGAAGACCAACAAAAATGCATTGAATGCTTTAGTGAATGAGAAAGTTTCTCAAATGGGTACCGGCCTTGGTTTGTGCAAGGTTGCAGAACATTTTATAGAGATTGAGCCAGACAGTAAGCCAATCAAGCAACGTTATTACCCAGTTTCTCCCTTCAAGCAGAAAATAATTGACAAGGAAATGGATGAAATGTTAAAACTTGGTGTTATAGAACCATCAAAAAGTCCCTGGTCAAGCCCTGTGTGTTTGGTGAAGAAGAAAGATGACAGCTATCGCTTTTGCATCGATTTTAGAAAATTGAATGGAATCACGAAGAAAGACGCATATCCCATTCCTTACATATCGTCCATTTTGGATCGCCTTAGAGACGCACGCTTCATCAGTTCAATAGATATCAAATCAGCGTTTTGGCAGGTACCACTTAGTGAGTCTTCTCGAGAACTAACAGCTTTTACAATTCCTGGAAGAGGACTATTTCAGTTTCGACGAATGCCTTTTGGACTGACAAATTCACCCGCAACTTGGCAACGTATAGTGGATACTGTACTTGGTGCTGACCTCGAGCCTTTTGTAATGGTATATCTGGATGATATAATCCTAATCTCTCAAGACTTTCACGAACATCTACGTCTTCTGGGCATAATATTCGATCGACTTCTTGAAGCCGGACTGATTGTGTCCCTGGATAAGTGCCAGTTTTGCAGGCCAGAACTCAAATATTTAGGATATGTTGTGGATCGCCAAGGTCTTCGCCCAGATTTATCCAAAGTAGAAGCTATCGTAAATATACCACCAGCGAAAAGTGTCACCGAAATTCGTCGTTTTGTAGGCACCGCATCTTGGTACAGACGTTTCATCCCAAATTTTTCATCAATAATCTCACCATTAACTAACCTCACTAAGAAAAATGTAAAATGGTCTTGGACACCGGACTGCGACAACGCCTTCAGACTAATCAAGGAAGCTTTAGTGACGGCACCTATTCTTACCTGTCCTGACTTCAATCGTCCCTTCATTTTGCAGACTGATGCGAGCTCATATGGCCTTGGAGCAGTTTTATCGCAAACTTTTGATGATGGAGAAAAGGTGATATGTTTCCTATCCCGTTCACTTACTAAACAGGAAATGAAGTTGACTGTGACCGAAAAGGAATGTTTGGCAGTTATATGGAGTGTGGAAAAACTTCGGCATTATTTGGAAGGCGTGCATTTCCAAGTTATCACCGATCATCACTCACTTTTGTGGCTACATAACCTTAAGGATCCACAAGGAAGACTTGCTCGTTGGGCACTTCGTTTACAACCGTACGACTTTGAATTAATTCACCGCAAAGGTCGAGAACATATTGTACCAGACTTTCTTTCAAGGGCAGTGCCTGTTCCTACCGACGCTGTCGTAGCTCTTATTGAAGAAACAGTATCATATTCTTCCACTTCTGATAAATGGTACAAAAATATGATTCAAAGATTAGAAGAACGTCCTGACAAATTCTCCTGTTGGCGAGTAGAAAATGGAAACCTGTTCAAATTTATTAAATACACCAATCCTAACTTCCCTAATCATTCTAGCTGTTGGAAGATTGTAGTGCCGAAAGATGGACGAAAAGATATTTTGGTTCGTTGTCATGACATTCCAGCTGCAGGTCATGTAGGAGTTTTCAAAACATATTGGAAGGTTGCTGAGCGTTATTATTGGCCGAAGATGAGATCCGATGTTGCGAGATATGTTCGTGCTTGTACACCGTGTGCACAAAATAAAGTTGAACAAAAGTGTCCTGCTGGTTTAATGGGAAATCGCCCCGACATAACGGAACCTTGGCAAGCCATCAGCCTTGATTTTATTGGACCATTACCACGATCTAAATCTGGAAATACGAACATCTTAGTCGTCACCGATTATTTCAGTAAATACGCCGTATTATTTCCATGTCGTTCAGTTTCAGCAAAAACATTGGTCAAGCGTGTGGAAGAAGATATCTTCTTAGTGTATGGAGCACCACAATTTTTAACTACGGACAATGGATCTGCCATGAAATCGAAAGAATTTCGAAACCTTTGTGACAAGTATAAGGTCAAGAATTTTTATACAGCTTCTTATTACCCTAGAGCTGATCATACAGAACGTGTAAATCGAGTAATTAAAACTATGTTACGCACCTATGTTCAACAGACTAATCATAGGACTTGGGAAGACAATTTACCCTCGATTGGTTGCGCAATTCGTACTGCTCGTCACGAAACCACTGGTTACTCGCCTTACTTCGTTAACTTTGGTAGAGAACATAAGCTGTTTGGTCAAGACTACTCTAATGGAATTCCTTTGGTAGAAACAGAACCTCAAAACTATGTCAAGGGAAAGATTGAAGCTTTTAAATCGCTGTACCAACAGATTCGCGATAAAATTCAATCCTCGCACGTTAAAAACCAACATCATTATAACTTGCGCAGACGACCTTTAAACTTCGTTCGTGGTCAAATGGTTTGGCGTAAAAATAAAAGTTTGTCCGACGCCGTTAATTATTACAACGCGAAATTAGCTCCGCAATTCATAGGTCCATTTAAAATTAAAAAGAAGACCGGCACTTGTACTTACGAACTCGAAGACGAAAATGGAGTTAGTAAAGGTGTGTGGCACGTTCAAGACTTGAAACCAGTGCACGTTGAATCCGACTCTGCTACGTAATCCGACTGAATAAATTAATATTGTATAAGCAACTTAACTTTTCCTCTTAGATTGTGTAATGATATCTTTTCTTTTTTTTGATCATATAACTTACCTTAAATTCAGAATAAGTAGTATCTCATTCGTATTATTTTTGTTTGCTCTCTACAGTTCTTGTTTTTGCTATCAGTAAATTCGTGATTTAATTAATATCTTGACATTCTTTGTTGTTGCTTAGACAGGTTTGATTACGTTCATTATCTGCGTTATTTTGGTATTTTCTTTATTATTTTTATTTTGTTTTTCCCTTCTTTTTGTTTGCTTGTGTGTTGGCCGATTAATCCTTGTTTCTCTCTCTTACTTTATTCCCTACCTTATCCTTTACCTTTACCTTTATCTTACCTTTCCCCCTTGCAGTGGTGGGGTTCCAGCGAAATTCGACTTCGTCCTGGCGCGTAACTTGACGAATTCGGATGGAGTTGGTTAGAAAAGCCCTGCACTGAGAACCAGTGGTAGTAGAAATCTACCGAGAGCTGGAATAGATCAAAGCCCTCAGCTGATCTATTTCTTGCCGTAGTAGACGAAACCTTCAGTTGTTTACTACGTTGCGAGTGTAAGGCTAACCTTCAGTTACCTTACCCTCACTTCAGCGGAGTAACCTTCAGTACTTCTCTGTTTTACTTGATTCTTCCCTTGTCTTTCCTTGTCTTTGTCTTACCTTCGTCTTACCTTCCCCCTTGCAGCGGTGGGGTTCCAATGAAATTCGACTTCGTCCTGGCGCGTAACTTGACGAATTCGGATGGAGTTGGTTAGAAAAGCCCTGCACTGAGAACCAGTGGTAGTAGAAATCTGCCAAGAGCTGGAATAGATTAAAGCCTTCAGCTAGTCTGTTTCTTGCTGTAGTAGACAAAACCTTCAGTAGTTTGCTATGTTGCTCGTTTCAGTGGAGTAACCTTCAGTTACTTTACTATTTTACTTGCTTGTGTCCTTGTGTCTGCCAAGGTTTTTCCCCTTTTAGTGGTGGGGTTCCAACTAAATTCGACTTCGTCTTGGCGCGTAACTTGACGAATTCGGATGGATGCTGGATGGAGCTGGAATAGATCGTAGCCATCAGCTGATCTATTTCTTGTGGTAGTGGATAAACCTTCAGTTGCCCTATCATTATCTTAGAAAAGTTCTAACTGTGCATGTAGTCGTCTTGGCGCGAAACATTTCGAGTGCGCGCATTGTTAGTTGTCTCTTGGATAGGGAAGGAAGCCTTCAGCGACTTCTCTATTTTATGATAAGGCAAGCCATCAGCTACCTTGTCTTATTTGCATCTGGCGGGGTAAACCTTCAGTCTCCCTTCCTTATCAATTGGCAGTACATTCTACCCTATCTTCCCTTTACCTTACCTTACCTTACCTTATCTTACCTTACCTTACCTTACCTTGTTTCTTTTGTTTTTATCTTACCTTTTTCTTTACTGTTTTTCTTATAATCGGTCCAACCATTTCTATCGTTCGGATTGATTTGTATCTTATTACCTTATTACCTTGATTTTGATTTAGTACTTACCTTGATTTTGTCTGGTTCGTCTAGGTTTAGGTAGAGCTTTCGTTATATGAGCTTTCTGCCTTGTCAGTGATTACTGGTTATGAATACCTAGAGCGAACTGTTACCTTGATTTGACTTTTGGATTTAGATCCCTTACCTTTGATTTGATTTGCTTACCTTTGATTGTGACTTGATTACCTTTGATTTTGACTTTGCTTAGTTACTCTTGAGTTCTGGCAAGACTTGGCTAGAGCCTGTGTTAGTCTTTTGCTTTCAGTGTTACTGGTTTTATAGGACCAAGAGTACATTACCTGACTTTACCTTACGTTTTTTTTTGGTTATCTTACCTTACCTTACCTTATGTCGAATTAGTTGGTCTAAGTGCGGACTTGGCTGTGTTGCCGTATGTTTCCTTTTTCAGTGCTTACTGGATTTATCACTTAGACTTTACCTTTTGGTAGTGGTACTATACCACTCATTGATTTTGACTTTTACCTTTGTTTCTGTTTTCTTTAGGATTTGTTAGTCGAGTTTTCTCTGTAATGTTTATAAGCCAATTGTTGGGATATTTGCAGGAAATACTTAATTATTTTTCTCTTATTAGTTTGCTTTGCTTTATTGCTTGGGTATTCCTACTGGGTAACGTGTTCCAGAGGAATCATTGATTTTGCTTTGCTTTTGTTTGGAGAAGAGTATAACCATATTCAGGATATGGGATTTATGACTACAGAAGGTCCGAGTAGAAAAACACGAGACAACTTTTACCTTTGATTTGATTGCGTTTGTCCTTGGGACGTTTATATTTTACTGATTGTGTCTTAGTTTGGGAATTTCCCATTACTAGCTTACCTACTGATTTTGACTTTTGATTGCTTACCGATGTTGACTTTATCTTACCTATGGTGTCTTTGCAGCCTCTTTCTCTTTGTTTATATATTGGCCGAGTTACCTTGGGTGTCCTTGGATGGCGTTTGATTGCATCTTTTCCGGCTTAATTGCGGATGCAGCTCAGCCAGCAGAGTTATATTTTGGGGGGCGGAAGCCTGACTCTTGTAGCCTTTTTAGGACCAGTCTACGCAATGTAGCTCAAGAGAGGGCCAAGTTACTGATTATGACCTCGTTGCGCTGGGCCATAATAATTCGACAGACCGAGAGCAGTGGCGTGTCTCGGAGTACCTTTTTCATTAAGTTTATTTTGGAGGTTGCGGTACACTTTGATGTTCTTGGAACACGGGTGTATCTTTTAGCTTAGTGTGTGCTACAATGCACTCCCTTTTGATTGGTGGAACATTTGGGTTACAATTACGTTATTTATTTTCTTTGCTTGATCTGTTATTTTTAGTTTTCCACTTTTCAGGAATTGTCAAGTGTTCGGTGATTTTTGGTTTCTCTTTGGAACGGTTGGTCGTGTCATGAGTCTGCTTGAATGAGGTTGGTACACGAGGTTCGCCAAGCCACAGTTGGTTGTAACGCACTATTGACTCCAGTTCGATTTTCATCTTAATATTAGAACCTGGTTCCATCCAAGCAGCTCATGATTACTCCCTTCCCTCCCGAGGTCTCCAGGGGTTCCCGACCGCAGGGCAGTGACTGAAATATTTTTGGTTTTCTTATGATTGGTATTTTTGATTTTCTGAATTACCTTGCTTAGCTGCTACGTCAGTAGCGCTTGTTTTTCTTTTTTTTTCTTGGATCTGATTATTTGGGTGCGTCCATATCTATGACGCCTGTTATTGGTAATTAACTTGTATATATTTTGGTTGTATTTTGGCTCTCTTGGTTGAGCATCGTCTAGATGTTTCCTTGCTTTGCTTAATGAGGAACTTGTTTTTTTTTTCCCCTACAGATTGTATTTTCTTATCGTCGGTTAATTTTCCCTTAGAAAATTTCCCTCCTGTTGAAGGAGAGGGGGAGTTGTAACGGTTTGATTTGGTCACTGAGCCACTTTTGAGTTTTATAGCTATACAGTGACAGGCTTGCAGTACTAACCTTACATCCTGGCGTTGCTGCCTGATGTGCATTCACTTTGTGGGGTTTTGTCTTCGATATGCCTCGTAAAACCCGCTAAAGACTTCTCACATGCTGTATCTAGCGTAATACTTTTTGGGAAGAGTCTGCACTGGTTGTAGGACCTCATTCTGGGTTCATCTTGGGTTCTCAGGACTGATTCCCTCAGTGATGGGCATCTAAAAGCTTTAAAACCATCTCTGAAAATTTACCGTTGGTTCTGTATGTATTCTTTCTCTGATTTAAAGGCCATCTCTCTCAGTAGGCCTTCGCAGAGCTATGATTTAGACTCACCTGCATCTTTTCCGTGAGATTCCGGCGTTCTGTATGTATCTCTTACTTTGGTTTTTGCGAATTTAATCTCAAATGTTCGTTGTTTATTCCAGTTTTGAGTGACAGCTGTTTGCAGAGGTTATATCTTCTAGTTGCCTTCCTTTCACCGCTGTTAAATGAGTTGCATTCCTTTCACCGCTGTTAAATGAGTTGCACGACCTGAGAGTGGATCGTGGTTTTGTTGTAATATACAAAGGAGAGGGTTTTTCATTTTTGGTGAGATGCATGGTACTGTTACAATTTCATTTTCCTTCGCTGTTATTCTTATATGGTTGGAGTATCGATAATTTGTCAAAGCTGCGACTGTAGTTTATCCGCAACATCGGGTGTCTATGAACACGGTTGCTTTCCGTTTCTTTAGTTTGGTATGTACCACTCTGCTTATTTTCCCGTGTCACCGGATCGGTATATCGGTATTAGAAACCGAACTTACCTGTCATTTTATTCCTTTTTTGTTCCTTTTGGCCAGTATATTAGTCGGGAAAATTCGATAAGTCGTCCCTTTTGAGAGTCGAGTGTCAGCAAGTTCACTAGTAACCTTAGTTTTTCGAGGAACACCTGGGAAACATTCCCTGCCGAGAGGCGATTTGTTTTTTTCGAAAAGTGTTTAAGTAAGTGTCAGTTTTTCTGGGATTGTGGCACATATTTTCCCTTTGGGATTTATTTGTGGGCTGCTCGATTCGACTAGGAAGCCACCATTTTCTGACGGGGGCCATTTTGGAACTTTGGAACCTCCAAAAAAAAATAACCCTTGACCACCTTATAAGGTATATTATCTTACATATTATTTTGCTTTAAATAACGGTTCATTGGTCTCGCATAATATTTTTTTTAATTAACTCAGCGACGGTTTTAGTTTTCTTAATTTCGGGTTTTATTATATTTCACTAAAACTATTGTCATAAATTCGCACGCCACGTGCATAACCGTAAAATTCTCTCTGGCTAAAATTAATGCCTGTATCGTTGTTTCTCAATACCTAAATACTAATTTCATTTTGTCTACTATGTCTCCAGACAGACTAATTATTAAAAATAATAAATTCTAATAGATATGTCTCAATATGAACTTTTAAAATTAGGATTTCCTTCATTAAGCAAAAATGTATATAGTGAACAATGACCATGAGGGCCAATGTATGAATTGTGATTTACGTTACGAGGGAGAATAGGGCCAAAATTTCTGTTTTTAGTTCTACAGTGTGGAATTTCAATTATCAGTGACAATATTATGTAGCTTTGATGTAATAGTAATTTATTAATTCATTATGACTAGTTCTTTGCTTTGCTGAATTTTGTTGTGTTAGATTTTAAATAAATATTGGCCTTATTACCCATCGTACATATGTATATAGTTATATCTCTACGTCAGTTGTTACAGTGTTTGGTATGCCGTTTTGAAACAGCACTAATATTGTTGCTATTACTTTTAATTCTTACTTTATTAATGAGGTATTAGAATGGTTACGAGCCTCCGAGGTCCAAAGGGACTTTTATTTTTAATCATGGTATTTTATAATAGAATGAACTGCAGGAGTTCCTACTTATTTGAATGAGGCATTTAGGCTCAATTTTATAATTTCAATAGTCATTACCACCTGGTGATAAAAAAAGAACCATTCAAGCATCAGGCTTTAAATTCAGTTATCTTTCTAGTTTTGTTGGAGTGCGGTTTCAAAAGCGGGCATATTGGTCTTTACTTATTTCTTTTGGTTATTTTAATTGATTTATGTGATGATATTTTGATGGATATTCTGTTTCTGATTTTTTTTTAATTGACTTACTTTAATATTGCTCAGTGGTTTATTTATTAATTCCAATTTTGATTGTGGATACCTGGATTGATAACAATCCTCGTTTAATTTATTTTAAATTTGATAATGTGTTAAGACTAATTATTTTGTTTACATTTATAAAATTTTATTGCGTACCAGTTGTCATTGATGATGGTCAGTGACGGATGGAACTTTTTATTTTAAATTCTTGCTGCTTTATAATTTGATTAATAATATTTAGACTCTTTGCTTCCCTTCAGGATTTTGTAACAATATTTTAAATGCTTTTGGCTTTCCTTTAATCACTTTGTTTTTATTCTTATATCATTATACTAGAGAGTGTTTATATTCCTAGGGTCCTCCGACCGGGGTCAAAAGTCAACTTGTTGTTCTACCTGGCTAACATCAACCTGTGTTATCCTCCTGGGATAACACCTGCCTAGTCTACCCCAACTAGAGTCTTTTTGACCAACACGCAACATATGGTATCGTTTTAGTTGATAAGTTGATGATTTTTTTTTTATTTACTAACCATTCTCGTACAGCACTGGGTTTTGTAATTAACTTCATTTCTAATATTCCTTTTTTTCTGTGAGATAATAAATGCTGAGTCAATCAATTTTAAAAATGCGTTTTATTTAGTTCGCTGCACTTTCTTTCTTTGTATACAGTGGTGTCGACCAGTAGGTCTAAGTTAAAGGGATCCCATAACATCCGGGAGATTTCCAGCTTAAATCTGGCATAAGCTGGTGGCGCAAAGGGACCTTCTGCCGCAGGGAGTTAGCTGGCTGCTGCGCGCCTCTTAACCATCCCCTTAGCTTGGAAAAACTGTCGCCCATTGTCTTCGTTTTCTATTTTTCAATATTTTGACCAACAGCGGTTGCTCTAGGGGCATTCGCCATAATACCCCTAGCACTTAAAAGAATTATTGCGCCAAAGCAACTCCAAGTCGTATCAACATTTAATTTTTATTTTTTAGTATATTTGTAGTATATCATAATAAAAGAGCGAAAAAACATGCTTTAGTCCCTTGGTATGGCTGGTTTTTGTATTAATAAAGGACAAAATTATTTTGTTTCTATATGTTCTATTTCTTAATACGTTCCTATACTGATTTTCTACTTTGCCTTACCCATTATACTTTAATGGGGACGTTTATATTTTCAATGCTTTAAAGTATTTTGTTATAAAATAAATGTTACAAATTTATAATATTAAATTTCTGTTTTAATGTCCGCTCCTGGAATTTATGTCAACCCATGCCAACCTATAAACTTAAACCAGGTATGACATTAATGACTTGGCCAACATCTTGCGAGTTCTCTAAAAATTTATACTCTAGTAGCGAATTTAAAGCAAGAGTGATTACGAGTAAAGGGCTCAAAAGTCAAAAGACTATTTTAAATAAACGAGAAATACAAGGTCAGAAGAAAAAGAACAAGAGTGATTGAGATTCTTAAATAAAATATTCAGGTATGCGAGTAACATATTAGTATAATGATAGAATTTATTAAGCCTGCTCACTTTTGTAACTCCTATAGATAAAAAACATTTTAAATATGAATATTAAGACAGGACTTTTGGAGTTTGTTCTTTCATCTCGAGGACGTCTAGAGACAAACCTACATACGTCGAGACTTACTTGGGAGATATCCGACTTGCCGGTCCAGTTAAGATCTCTCGGATTTCCTCCTAAGTGAGAGAAGAAGTTATATAACCAGAGTCATATCCGACATATCATGGGAAGCTCAGAGTAAGTATGTGTTATCTTCATAATATGAAGTTATAAATATGTAATTAGAGAAGCATTGTATTTTTAACTTCTTTCTCTTTGTCATTCCCGTATAGAATCGAGTGTATGCTTTCAATAAAGTTGCTGGTGAATTAACATGTGTTTAAAGTTGTCTACTTAGTAAATTATTGATACAAGCATTCTGCAACCAGTTAAAGGTCATTTTATTTTAAATGTGATTGCAATATCTGTTAAGTCCCAAAGCTACTTGTCTTATTCGCATAACTTAAAACTCAATATAACAGGTTTTCTGCGGTAATAAAAACTTTTGCATGCAAAATGGAGTCGAAAAGAATTTTAAACGGCTGATGTAAATAAAAATGTTTTAGTATAATAAAACTTTTAAACGTAAGATCTCAGTGGAATAATAAAATTAAACTTCTAAAACTCTTAAATAAAGAATTTTTTTAAAGATTTATGAAAATACTTTTTGGTATACCTATTGGGAGTTCTGGTAAATTCAAATCTCGGCGAGGAAGCGTAACACATTAATATTGGTTATGGCTTCCTGTGAATTTTGTTGAAGTTTTTTTATTATTATTTGTGGAGTTGGAAAACTTATTCCGAATTATTGTTTCCCATGGTCAATGGAGTGTGTTTTACATTCTGCAGAAAATAGGTGATAAAAATTTTAATTTTAGTTCTTCAATACCCTTCCACATTTTAGTGAAGTATTAAAATATGTAATTAAATTTTCTCGACAACTAAAAGATATAATTTCAAATCTTCAATCAATTATCTACATTATTGTGCTTATTAAATTTAAAGGGGGGTTGCTCGGGTTTGTTCTCTTCTCTACATTATGTAGGAAAAAATTAAGAGGAACTGCTTGTAATGTTTCACAGTTTTTGTTCAGATTCCTGATACTTGTTTCGGTCTTCTCATTTCATTTTCAAAGGAGTATAAAGACTAATTTAAAGTTATTGTTGGGAAATATGATCAAAAAATTTGTTGGAAAATATTTTACTGTTCCTAATTCTACCGCTAGGGGGCTTATTATATCAAATCCTTCCTTCCTACAAATATGTTCAAGGCAATATAGGTCCAAAATTTCCTTTTTATAATCTCTGACTCCCCATATAAATTTTGTAATTGGTATTTCCTCATAGTTCGTGGTAGCAGGAAATATAATAGTTAAATATACTGAAAGAGCTGCAACTTCGGTTTGATTTAACCAAATTCATAAGCTATGGTTTGTTTTATAGACATTTTTATCCTGATTAAGCAATAAACCGAAAGTCGTTTCCTCTTTTCTCTTAAGACTTATTGCAAAAAATAGTGATAGAGTGTAATTCCATACCGACCGTTACCAAAGTTGTGATATTTTCTTTTATTAAAACATTGAAATTGTACTAAAGCCGTTCTTATTACGTACGTACGTATTTATTTTTAATTTTTTATTATAATTAAATTTATGCAATTTTGTTTTTTATTTAATTTTTTATTGCTCCGATTACAACATTTTGAAATCGGGTAATATTGCGAGGAAATCCAACTAATATTGTTGGGTATAGAGGATAACTTAAGTAAATTTCCACTATATAGAACTTGAGATGTTTTGTTCCAGAATAGCTTCATCAAATGAAGGAATAATAAATCTTAGGTAAAGAACCTCTAATAAGTATTTATTTAACAAAATAATTATAAGTTTAATTTATAACATTATTTTCAATTAGACACGCTCTGACAACTTCTGTGGTAAACAATAGATAAATACTCATTAACCTAAGCACTCAATCAATATTAATCGAACCAAAATAAAGCCAATTAAATTGTGCAGATTGTAGCCAAAGAAAAATTAATTAGCTCCTTGCATAATGAAGTTACGTTGGGGGGAAAAATTATTGGTATTTTTTTTTGTTTCTTTAAATATTACTATTTTCTTCTATATTATTTAAAAAATATTTGCAATAAATCATATACCAATAGGAAGAATAATAAATAGAACTTAAAAACTTGTTTTTATCTTTTTCAGAACAAAATTATGTGGATTTAAGCTAAAATTTATCTCTTGTCCTTTTTCAGCTTTTTGTATCGTCAATTTGCATTTCATATTTAAAATATATGTTATTTCAAGTAGTGGTTTCATTTGATTATTATCTTCTGTTTTTTATCTCGAGAATTAGAAAGCTTTTCACGTTCCATCTGGCGGAGTATTACACCAACCCACAGCGAGTGGCGATACTGAACGGCAACGTTAAATGGGGAGCCCTAGTGACAATCATACTATGCAGCAGGGTCCCCGCTAAGTATAGCACAATATTTTGCCCACGTCGAAAGGAAGGTCTAAATAATACTAGTAGTTCATATAATAATTTTTCCTAATATCCCTTCTAAGAAGGATATCGAACCCCAATGATGCACCTAAAGATTTACATTTTCGATTATTTGATTATTTTATTATTTTAAGCAACGTCGTATATTTTAATGAAATTTTGTGTTATTGAACATCTCATATGCACTAAGAAACTTATACCAGAATAATACATGAAAAAGCCAAGAAGCCTGGGACGGACTTGGCACTCCACTTATTTATTTAATTTATTTACAAGTTTGGTAAACGATGACGTCAGTCAGATTTATGACCGATATAAATCACTTCAGTATCGATACGGGGAGCATTATTATGGTATAGGATATGCTAATGGCTGAGACGGTAGCCTGTTCACAAATTTATATTTGTGCTCATAAAAAATTGGTCCCGGCTGAACATTGCTCGGTTGCCCCGTCAATTTTATGGGTTAGTTTCCCGTTCTAGTAGACAAGGACAAGCGACACACAACAAGATATACGGCGTCGAATTTGGAAACACAAATCGATATTAAAAGATACCATTGTGTCTATGTTATCTGGCTGATCTGAAACTTGAGGAACAAGGTTGTTACAATTTTTTCTTTAATTAGCGACACGATAGGTTTGTCAACTTTGTTAAAGTCATAGTATCTGGATTTATTGTGTCCCTTTCGTGATTATTTTTATCAATCGTATTTCGGATTAAGAAACAATACATTCGTTAATAATTTTACCATACAAAGTTTTAATAACATAAGTATTTAATATTGCCTAATTTTCCAATTTGAAACAAAACCTTATGAATGTAAAATTTTTGTAATCTATCTTTAATAATATTTCAAAACGTGATTCTTTAGATCATTTTTTTTAATATACGTTCATATGAACAGGGTGGGCGGAGTTAAGAGGGCAAGGTCAGCCGAGCATTTTCCATGGAAGTATCTGTAAAAAGCGTTAAATCACCCACCTGTCTTCGATATTTCAGGCTGTCGAGGCTCTTTGTCAGCGCATGGTCTCCGATCAGACGAATGGCCCTTTTCTCCATCGAGAAGAGATTCCATCGAATCCAGCAGTCGAATCTGGGCTTTGAATAGTGTCAAAAGTTGTTGAGCTTTGTACATCTTTTTGGTCCGGAAGAGTACACCGAGTTTCTGTGAAGCTACCTTGGCGATTGCTACAACATGGTTATGTCAAGACATATTTCCTCCCAGATTGATGTACAGCATATTAATAGATGAAGTCAGTGGAATTGCGTATCCTGCCATGACTATATCCGGTTCTGTAATGTTAATCTTTTTAGAGAAAATTGTTGCCTGGATTTTCTTAGCGTTAAATTCGACTTGGTTACTGTCACCCCAAGCCATAATTTCTTCCAGGTGTTTGTTGAGCCGTGATACTTCATGCTGTCTGCGAAGATGTGCGTCGGCAGCCGATGTTTGTGCATTTAAAGAGAGAGATGAAACAAGTGGCAATTTAAATTTAATTGCTTTAATCAAGAGAAAAACGCGTTTTACATCAAGACAGTCTAATCCGAAAAAATATCCACATAGAAACATCATATCAGATAGTGGCATCCCATTTTTTTGTAAAAATATCAAGGTTTTGTTTTTGGGGTGGACCAATAGAATAACTTTTCTAAATAGGTTACGAGGTATGTGCCTTCATAAAATGACCTTATAAAATGACCTTCATAAAATGACCATAGTTTGATATATTAGCACGGCATTGAGTACAATATAATAAAATACTACCTAAAGATCAATGATAAAATAATATACAGGGTGTTATGGAAATGACGTATTATATTTAAATCGGCAATTCCTGAGATGAAAACAAATTGAAGAAAAATATCCAAGAATGGCGCTCTAATTTAATATGCCCTGTACATGACCTGATGTCAAACCAAAAATGACCACGTAGTGCCCCTGCCAGGAAGGTAAACAAAGCAACATATGTCAACAGTGTTGTCCTATCTTCAGGGTAAACTCTTTAGAAAGTCAATAACCGTTTGACAGATTGAAAGTTGTTTATTTTTCAGGGTACATTATTATAAACTTTTACGTTCAGTTCAGTTCGCTGGTAAACAATCTCTGATGTATAAACTTGAACTGACTCGAACGAACCGCCGCGGAGTTTATAAATGGTCAGGTATGTTCTCATTTGTTCAATTCGAACGACACCCGTCAGATCTGGACAACTTAAAAGTTTATAAATGCCACTTACCCTTTAAAAAAAAATTTTATTTACCTTTTCGGACTTATTTAAAACCAACTTAATTTATAAAAAACACCAAGTACTCACATCACAAAATCACATAAGTTTTCGCACACATCTAAGTACCGTTCAATCTGAATTAGTATTTTAAGTGATACTGTGTAGACAAAAGTACGCCCTTATTGTCTAAATAACACGTTGGTTCCGTCGATCGATATTGAACTGCTGGACTGGGGCACTGCCGTCGCAAAAAGAACAAATAACTTAATAATTTAAACTTGGGTTTAAGTATTAACATACAATTTAACACACAAATCTGCTTGAAAAAACAGTAAGACACCGCCGGCTAAACAGCTCATCTTGGACAATCGGGTTGCCTATTCTGCAGCGGCTGGGGTTAATAGTTAAAAATACAGCGTTGCCACTTTCGATGTTTTATAAGGTTATATTCATAAAATGTAGAATTTCCTTCTGTAATACTTTTCTGTGTAATGATAGTCTCGGAAATGGCAACCGCGCTATTTAGACGAGACTATTTATTTTAAAGGGATGGCAGGGTGTATCAACATAATTATTTCATCATTCTTCTTCAGTAATGGATGAATAAATTTGATTAGCCCATTAGAAATTAGCGTTTTTATTATTTCTGAATTTCTATTGCGAAATAATTTGTATCCTATAGTGCTGTTGTTTCATGTGTACGGTAAGTTATTGTAAAGTGTAATTATGCGTTAGTATTTATTGCTTTTGTGTAATCTAATAATAAGTGTATATCTTCAAAAAAAATAATTGGAAACTCGTGGGTGTTTGTGTGTTTCTTTAAGTGATTTAGTGCAAATGTTCCGAGAGATTGGAAATAAGAGGCCGAATGGGGTTTAGTGGGTATAAGCTTATTATGCAATTCCACATTTTCATCAGGGTACGTGATGAGCATAAAGCTTTTCCCATAAAAAAAACCTGAAGATGTCTGTGCCCTGGATTATTTGCTAGTGTACTGGCACCTGGATTCACTTCTATTTGAATACTAGGTAAACTAAATATGATTTTTATAAGAATCTTCACATTTTTTACATAGTTGGCAACATTGGGCTTGAACATCTGTTGATTACACAGCTTGGCAATGTAATATGATCATATATGAATGTGCCGAGGAGTAACCGGGTGGGTTTAGGGGTGAATTACCCTACTTTTTAAACGTCGAATTAAAAAAAATATATAGCGCTTCTCTAGGACACACAAACCCGAACAAACCCGAACAAACCCAGGAGTCACCCATTGTGTCCCTAAAAAAATATTTCTCTTCATATGACTCTTAAGCTGTGAATACCAAAATTTATATACTTGCCCCGAATGACTCTAGAAAGAGTCATATAATTCGGTATTACTTTCCTGTTTTATTGTATTTATCCATGTCAATGGATATTCCACTTTATAATTTTGTCATTATGCCAATAAAATTATACGTAGTATGCAAATATTTAATTAAAACGCTACTCTCTAATTTACCGCCTCGCCAATTGTTTTGATTAGGATTCTGCATAATTTTCAAGAGAATTGTCATTGAAAGCATCAACATTTTAGATTAACTTCACTTTGGACTGTAATTTGGAAAATGCAGTTATATGGACAGCTTTTTAAAATTAACATGAAAAAAGTTCGGATTTGTTGTTTAAAATTATCGTTAATACTAATATAAATACTAATAAAAATTATTGTTAGTAATATATACATATTTTAAAGAACAAACCCGAATTTAAATTTCATATTCTAATTGAGCAAGATCCTAAATAATGGGGATGAAAAATATTTTTTAATTATTTTGGTTGGATAAAGCATTAACAAACATGCATAATGAGAAGATAATTTAATATTAGAACACACATTTTGCAATACGTGGTTCGTAAATAATAAATCTATTAATCTTCATTTGAATTATTACTATTGGAAAATAATTTTGTTTATAAGGATCAGACTATCTTGATATCAGGGTACTGTAACACTTCCTACTAAGTGATATGTTCTTTCCTGTTCTACGAAATGTTAAACATTTTGAATTTGTTGATATTAATTTTAAAATAAACGTTTATAAATTAGAACTGTATAAAATAAATGGTTTATTTTTCTATAACACCTGTTTTCGCAAAAGCGTAGCCATACTTTTGCAACCTCTGTATGACAGAGTTGATCTTTGGTATATTTGTCCGTTAATAAATTATGCATTTTTAATGTTTGACTTCACAGGCAGAATTTCTCTATAAACCAGATAAAGCGTAAAATTAAGTGCTTTAAAATAAAATTATTATATTAATTTTAATCATTAATAATAACTTATTTGGTTCATAAAAAATACATTTTCATAAAACAGGTAAGAGCTAATAAATGTCAGTAATACCTTTCAGAATTAGGATCAATAAAATTATAAAAATAAATTATTTATCTACTTACTTGTATTTATCTTTATACCTAAAGAGTGAGGAAATCCAGGCACAAATGCAATCAGTTTTTTTTTTTTTAATGGGAACACTCCTGGAAACACTTTATGCTCGAAACATCTTAGATCTTGACAGCAACACAGAACACAATAATAGTGAAATAGAACCGATAGTTAGTTTTTTGAAAATACACACAATCAGATTATTAGATTTTATTACACGCGACGCGACGAAATTTGACTTGCTCGTCAGCGACATTCCATCTTTTATGTCAAATAACAGCTGTTGCGTCCAGAAGAAACTACCGGTCTTAAACTGAGCAATTTAGTTCCATCAATAAAAATAATATTCATAGTGTATTTATGGATTGGCAAGATACACGCGTAAACCGAAAAATTATTACAACACAACGAGTACCAACTGCAAAACCCAGCGGATCTGCAAAACCCAGCGGATTGTTGCGTGTGTATTGGTTATCAACAAAATCAAGCGTATTCCGACGCTGTCAGTCTTACACTAACAAGCCCGTAAGCGTACGGCGACATATACGAACTACTTCGGCTTAGTCGTTGTAAGTCGAGTGTGTGTCATTACGTCATTTTGAGTTTTGAACGCAAAGTTGTTCCAGAGCGTAGTTTTGTACCTGATTCGGCATACTTTACGAAGTCTTGGCTGCATTCAGCAGAACTCATCAATTTATAAACGGGTGCCTTCACGATGCCCATTGATTTGTAGTTCTGCTGAATGCATTTTGTTGTCAGTTTTTTGTTTGGTTAGGTATCTTTAAATATTTTCATCAAATTTTACATTTTATTCTGTGCGAAATAGATAATTTTATTTTTAATGCTCTTCACTAAAGAAGATCGTATATAATATTTTTTTGGTGCATTCAGCAGATGATACTAATCGCTTAGAAATCGATGGGTTCTGCTGAATGTACTCTTTCGAGTTTTTGGTACACTTTCCATCCAATGATTTATTTTGTTATATAGGTCTATTGAAAGTAATGACTTTCTTTCTTTTCATGTGAATAATAGCTGCTATTTGTGAGGTTATGTGAGCGTTTTTTTCCTAAAACTTAGATTCTCTGTGGTTTTTTTTATAGAAATTATGAAACTAATAATTGTTTTTAAATAAGTAAAGGTAAGAGAGTATGTTCTTTAAATAAAATTGCAATTTTTTTTTAGATTTGCTTATTGTGTGCTTGTTTGATTTGACATAAGGTGATATAATCCGCTTAATAATTAAAAGCGCCATTTATTGATATTTTCCTTCAATTTATTTTCATCTCCGGATTTGCCGGTTTAAATATAATAAGTAATTTCCATAACACCCTGTATACAGTACACATTATCAGTTTAAGTAGGTACTGGGTTGCCAAATAAGAGTTGATATCTCAGGAACCGTTTGTCACAGTTTTGAAATGAAAAAAAAAAAGAATTTATTACAAAATCTACCAAGCGAAATTGCTAGAAGTTATTTTAATGTTCCTAAATTTATCGCTAGATGGCGTTCAACCTATGACTATGAAGATTTTCGGTTATGTACAGATAATATGCTAAATAAATTTTTATCAAAAATTAAATGTTTTATAGGTTGAAATACAGTATACAATTTTGGTTTAATATATTTAGCTTAAACTTGCTAAAGGCACTGAGGGGAGGAGGGGAAAAAATACTTATAACTCTGTAAATTTGACAAACTTGGTCTCGATTGAAAGTGCTTATTCAGTGGTAATAACATTAAAATATTGTTTGCTTATTTTTTGTTATATCTAGGGGGCTAGGCACAATCATCAGAATTCTAAATTATGACAATTTACGACGAACGGTTTCTGAGATATGGCAAGTATCCATTCTTATTTGATCCACGGGTACATGTACGTTACGGTTAACAAAATCATTTCAGCATTTTATAACTGTTTAACAAGGACGATAATTAGTTCATTTCATATGAAATAATTAGCTCACTCCTATTTATTATCGTGAACGTGCATATTCTTATATTTTTATACTATTAATAATTTATAATATGATTATAATAATAAAAAATATTGAATAAAAGATATTGAATGGGAGATCTGTAAAAAATATGTATCCTAACTAACGATGTGACCTAACTTGTGAAAAACAGTATCTTTTTTGAGGGTATTAGAGTTATTATCAAAGATATAATGTTGCGGTATTCACTTTAATGTTCCCCTTTGTAACGAACCAAAATATTCTACCGGGTGATTTCGAAAATCTTCGCTTTTTAGACACCCCTTGTATTTCCGTTAACTTAACAAAGATATCAAAACTGATCTTCATAAAGACTTTTACGTACAGATCAGTGGCATTGCCAATTTTATCTCTAAAAAGTTTAGTTTTTGAGATATTAATATAGTAAAAATTTGAATATAACATCTATATATCTTTGTAGAGACCCAAATATGGTAGATTAATTAAAAAATAATATATAGAGTATCCCATTTAAAATATTACTTAAATATGTAACACGACACCCTTTAGTAGTAGGATAACTCCCCGTACTATCCCTATTGACGTCCCCACCATCGAATCCGTCGCTCAAGTACCGGACCAGCCTGCACCCACTGACGTCACCGACTCGGCCGCCGGAGCAGACAAAAAGGGCCACCCTTGCCCTAAAGGCGCATTTACACGGATCCAGTCGCTGGCGCCAGTCTCACTGTCTCGCCAACACTGGCATACTAGTGGCATTGTATAAACACTTTTTCGTGCCAGTCCAGCGCTGGCCGCCAGCGCTGGAGCGAATAGACAGCGCGTCTATTTTCCTTGCCAGTAGCTGCCACCCCCTACCCCGTAACACCCGCGCCAGTGTTACAGGCAACGTCTAAACACGTTTGCGTCAGTCGCTGTCATACCTACATGATTATTGCATTGTTTAATTTTAGTTTTTGACATAAAATGGCTCCTAAATTTAGTGAAAATGAAACGTTTAAGCTTGTTGAAATGTTCAGAGAGCAGGAATGTTTATGGAATATCCGATGCGACGCATATAAAAATAAAGAAATGCGTACATCGGCTGTACAAAAAATTCAGAAAGAGATGGGTATGGAAGGCCTGACGATTCAGGAAATAAAAAACAAGATTAAAAGTATTAGAAGTACATACTATTTAGAAGTCGATAAAATCGAGAAATCGACGAGATCTCGTGCCAGTCAAGAATTGGCAAGCCAGTAAAACTGGCGCCAGTTACTGGATACGTGTAAACGACTTGGGTCCAGCGCTTTGCCAGCCAAGAATTGGCGAGCCAGTGAGACTGGCGCCAGCGACTGGATCCTTTAGACAGACGACACTAAAAATCGCCGATACTCCGGAAACATTCGGCATTTTTCGGAGATCCGAATCCGGAAAGCTGGCGGGCATTTTTAATGTGATGTTTGACAACTTGCACGTTTCGAAGCGTTGCCTGGCGAGAGTCAATGGTGACGCGAATTGGAATTTGCGCACACCTCGTATACAATATCTAACCTAACATTTACAACTGTTTACCGCCTTTTTCTAGACTATTAAGTTT
Source organism: Barypeithes pellucidus (assembly GCA_963991005.1). NCBI lineage: Eukaryota > Metazoa > Arthropoda > Insecta > Coleoptera > Curculionidae > Barypeithes > Barypeithes pellucidus. The sequence continues at coordinate 42,513,423 of OZ022560.1, forward strand.
CATCGCTGTGTTAGCGTTTGATATATACTGATTTATTGTCATGAAATATTAAACAAAAAAAAATATTGAAACTTCTTTTTGAAAAATATGCCCTTAAAATTAGTTATTGAATGCCACCATTAAATATGTGGTGTACCTAAGTCACCGTTATTTAACCGAAATAAAACACAAGATATTTTGAACTGTTTCTTTATTGTCGGTCAAAAAGTCGGGACGGGGAACAATGTGGTCAATCAAATTATATAGCAAAGCGAATCCATGTACACCATTAAGCTTAAGATACTGCTGAAACCACTAAACTACATTACAATTGCTTACAAAATAAAAAACATACATAATAATAATACTTTATTTAAACTTACTTAGTTTTCAGAAATCCGCAGCTACGATCACAACCCGTAAGAAGAAACTGCAAGAAACTTACGAGTGATGTTTTTTTTAAATTCCTTATAATTCTGCATTATTTTTACAATTTACAAAAGGTACATCACAATAAGCATAGCTAACATCTTAAAAAACCCTAAACCATACTAAGCAACTACAAGAAGAAACTGCAAGAAACTTACGACTGATGTTTTTTCAAATTCCTTATTATCCTGCATTATTTTTACAATTTACAAAAGGTACATCACAGTAAGCATAGCTAACATCTTAAAAAATCCTAAACCATACTAAACAACTACAAGAAGAAACTGCAAGAAGCTTGCGAGTGATGTTTCTTTCAAATTCCTTATTATTCTGCATTATTTTTGCAATTTACAAAAGGTACATCAAAAATAAGCATAGCTAACATCTTAAAAAATCCTAAACCATACTAAGCAACTACAATAATTAATTTTTTAATTATAAAATACAAAATCCAGCCCTGTCACCATACAAAATAAAAACCCTTAACCAATATTATTTCTTTCTCTTTGCTGGAAAGAATTCTTGCTTTTCTAATTTCCTTTTATGAACTGCTGATCTATTTTCTTGCTCCATTACCAAACTAATTTGCCCCATACACCTTATAAAAAATATAGCTTAATTAGAAGAAGATAATTAGAATACACATACATGGCAAAAATGATTTCATTACTTTTTGTACCGCTCATCATTTAAGGATCTTAAAAAATTTGACAAAGTTCTAATTTCTGCCCCCCTCGTCACGTTTTCATTTATTGTACTCCTAGTGAAGATTGACTCTCTCTCTTCTTTGTAATAAAGTTTTTAATTTCCTTCCTCCTATTCTGCTGTTGGTTATGAACATTTTTTACATGTCTATTCTTTGCTGAAACACAAGATAACTCCAAATTGCAGACCGGGCACGTTTTGTTCAGTTGGGCTTCCATGCTTGATGATTCAAAATTGCAAGTAAAGTAGATAAACACAATATTTTTCACAAGAAGAGTTTCAAGAATCACGTGTGTTAACATATCGATCAAACAAAAAACTCTAAAAAGAGCGGTAAACAGTTATCAATGTTAGGTTAGGTATTGTTCACGAGCTGTGCGCCGGACTTCCGATCCTCTGAAACAACTCTGAACCGTGCAAGTTGTTCAACCATTCAAAATGCTCGCCAGCTTTCCGGATTCGGATCTCCGAAAAATGCCGAATGTTTCCGGAGTATCGGCGATTTTTAGTGTCGTCTGACGACAGTTCCTCACAAGCTCATCTCTCTTGCTTCTCCCTTGATATCCTTGCGTGGATCCTTGACCTGAACAAGAACTCTTGCTTCTGACTTGGCATCCTTGTATAGATCCTCGACCTGAACAATAACCATAAGCTTAAACCGACCCCGCGGCTACATTGACATCCTTGTGTTGATCCGGCAAAGTTCGCTACTACAACACTAGACAATCATTTCCTTTAATTGTATATGTCAATTGTGTAAATAAAGACCTTATAGCCAATTGTTTAGTTTCGACCCACACCTACGTCAAAAATATACTTTAGCTCAGTATGGCCACTATAGTAAGGGTTAAAAATTATAATGAAATAAAAGAACAAAATATAGAACATTAACTAATCTTTGCATTTTTTTGAGTAAATTATTAATTTCTATACCATTTTAAATTTATTAGCCTATGCTGTTCAGCATGATGTCGAACATTAGTGTCTGATATCACGACAGACCGTAACGTATATCAAATTAGGGTAAAACATAGCAAAAGCCTTAGTTTAACATTTAATAGCATAAATAAAATTTCTAATAAATCATAAGAAAATCTCATTAGACGATGTTGATAAAATTTATTCTACTTAAATAAACTTTAGTCATACCACTAGCTGTAGGTTTCGTAGTTTATGAAATAAGAACAATAAATATCAAATGAAATCTGTACTTAATTTAGTAGATCGAAACTTAGAATACCTTAGAATAATTTATGACAGGTGGCGATATTACTGAGCGAGAAAAATAAAATCTAATAAAGTGCAGAAGGTAAATATTATGTATGTAATAAGCGAGGTAAGCGGCTGAATCTGGGAATCTCTTCACCGTACAACTTTGTACAGTTCCCAAGAGAAATGGCTAGAAATCAATTGGAAGCTTCTGGAACGGCTACTAGGGGGCACACTAATAGTAAGTTGTTAAGAGTATATTACCCTACAATTTGGTTAGATCAGCTATATTGAAAATACTTACAGATAAATCTCACATGTATCATGAATAACTTTGCTTATACACTTTTTTCTCCAACCTTTCAGATAAAGTGGTTGTTCTTGACACATGGAGATTTATTTCTAAGTACTATTAATAATATACTTTATCTAAGCAAATTGCAAACAGTGTTAACAATTTACGTGTTACGCCGATAAAAGTAGCTTCCTAACAATGTACACCTGTTTTACATTAAATTATTTAAAAAATGTTTCATAAAGAACCAACCGCGGAATCTGTTGCGGACTGTACCATCAAGCACCGCATCCCCTAATGATGCGTGAGCAACCATCGTCACCCGAAGGGCGCCACCATATATGAGAGACATAACATACTGTGTACATACAACTTGTTCTGCAAGTCTTAATCTTATAATTGTTAAATACTTCTGTAATATATCGGAGTTTTCAGTTAAATAAGTGTTCAGTATTTACTTCTCCAACAAAACATTACATTACGTTACATTGGTCCGCATTCGAGACGGATAAGCGTGAAAAACTTTAAAAATTGCATTGTGCTTTTTAGTTTCTTTCACCGGCATCCGAAGCCATATTGTAGCCTCGTGTCAAGGCGCCATACACGTGTAGTGGGCGACCAATCGAGCGCGTGATAAGTTCTATCGTCGTCTCGAAATTTGACCCTCAAACGAGGCTAGTGGTACCCGTCCGCGTCATTGTCGACTGCCGACCCAGCTGACGCAAGAAGGAAGCAGAGACAGAGTTTTGAGTGATTGTGTTAACCGGGCTCATACAACAAGACTGTTTTTCATGCCGATTGGAAGAAAAGCGTCCTAGGAGAGTACCACGTTCAACGCACCAGGTCGTATAATCCTTTTATCACAGTTTTCCTGGCATTCAGCAATACTCCATCTGCACAATAAATAATACCTTAGTTTATATTGTATATCAATTTATCTAGTATTTCATTTGGTTCTTTAATTTAAAATGGAAGCTGAAGCTCAATTAAAGTTTTACAAAAGGAAGAGAGCTTCTCTCAAAGGTACATTAACACGATTTGAGAATTATATTGGCAACTTTAACGATGATTATGCTCAATTAACATTACGTTTAGAGTCATGTAAGAAAATCTTGCCAGAGTTTGAGGAGGTGCAAATACAAATAGAATTGCTCGATCACGATGAGGAAGATGAGGCAAACAATGACGAACGTACTACGTTCGAAAATACTTATTTTAAAATGATTTCACAAGCCTCTGCTATTTTAAATGCAAATTCTAGTACTATTTTGAATCAAAATGTTGCTCCTTCTACCACATCAAATGTTGGCATGCCACTAATTCCAGGTGTACAGTTTCCAAAAATTGATTTAACCATTTTTTCGGGAGATTATGAAGAATTCATGAACTTTAATGATTCTTTCAAGGCACTTATTCACGATAATCCTACTTTGAGCGACTTTGAGCGGTTTCATTACCTTCGCAGCTCACTTAAAGGTGAAGCCTCTCAAGTTATATCGTGACGTGAGTGGGAGACATTTGCTGAAACATTAAGTGTTCCTACAACAAAGAATTTTATCGAATTTTTAAATAAACGGTGCAATTTACTTCAAACAATAACTTGTAAGGGACCTGATAAACAATCTTTACCATTGTTTTCTAAACATTTTAAAAACAATAACAGAAATCATTCTCAAGCAAGTTCTCAATCTTACGTGTGTGTTCAGTCTTGCCCAATATGTAAAAGGTCACATAAAATCTCAGTTTGTGACAAGTTTTTACAGTTAGATTCTAAAGCACGATACTTAGAAATAAAAAAACATAAGCTGTGTATCAACTGTTTGGGTACAGGACATATGTACCAGACTTGTAGTGTTGATAAAAATTGTAACATTTGTAATAAAAAACACCATTTATTACTTCATTTTGACAATAATGTTCGAACTTCAAATAATGATGGTGAATCTTCATCTCGTTCTGACTTTACATCAACGAAATTGGTGTCTGCTCATTCTACCTTCAATAACGACGGTCAGGTGTTGTTATCCACAGCTATTGTTTATGTTAGTGATGTCGTAGGAGGCCAACACAAATGCAAGGTATTACTGGATTCTGGATCACAGAGCAATTTCATTACGAAGGAATTTTGTGATAAACTTAAATTGAACAAATTTAAATTAAACGTGCCTATTTCTGGCTTAGGGCAAATTTGCACAAATGTGTCTTCTGGAGTACGTGCAACCATAAAATCCCAATTTAATAATTTCAATTCAGATGTTTCATTTCTGGTTGTCGACCACATAACAGAAAATCTACCGTTGAACCATATCGAATTTAAAGATGTTAAAATTCCACAAAATATTAAGTTGGCTGATCCCTTCTGCAATGTTCCTTCCAGGATCGATGCATTATTGGGTGCGTCCATATTTTGGAACTTACTGTGCATTGGACAAATAAAACTGCCAAACTCGCAAATAATTGCTCAAAAAACCAAATTGGGATGGGTTTTATCGGGCCAGGCATCTATTTGGCCTAAGAAGCCTCAAAATACCGTATGTCATTTTTCGACCACTCATAATATTCAAAAACAGTTAGAAAATTTCTGGAAAATTGAACATTGTGAACCCAAACAAAGATGGTCTCTAGAGCAAAGGGCATGTGAGGAATCTTTTGTAACCACTCACAGTCGAGAGGATGACGGTCGGTTTTTGGTAAATTTACCCCTACGAAATGATATATCCAAATTGGGAGAGTCAAGACAAATTGCTGTCAAGCGTTTCTATTCCTTAGAAAGGAAGTTGCAAAAGAATTCCGATCTTAAGCTTCAATATAAGATGTTTCTGGAGGAGTATGAGGCACTGGGCCATATGTCCGAAGTTCATCCAGAGAATCAATCAATTTTAAACTATTTACCACATCATTGTGTGGTTAAAGATTCTTCTTTGACGACAAAGGTAAGAGTAGTATTCGATGCATCTGCCAAGACGGATTCGGGAATGTCCTTAAATGACGTGCTTATGGCAGGACCTACAATTCAGCAAGACTTGTTTTCGATTGTACTCAGATTTCGGAAGCATCAGTATGTAATAACAGCTGATTGTACAAAGATGTATCGCCAAATAAATGTAATAGATGATCATCGGCATCTTCAAGCCATTTTATGGAGAAATGATGAGAGAAACCCATTGAAGTCCTTCATGTTAAATACTGTCACGTATGGAACTTCTTGTGCTCCTTTCTTGGCAGTTAGATGTTTGTATCAGCTAGCTGAAGAAAATGCTTCCAGGAATCCCCAAGTGAGCAACATAATCAAACAAGATTTTTATGTAGATGATCTTATTTCAGGCCATGATACCATTGAGGGTGCCTTACACATTAAAAGAGAAATTACAGAAATTTTGTCACAAGGACAATTTGAACTTAGAAAATGGAGATCAAATGATACGTCGATTATCCAACAGGAATCCATTCAATGTGAACAGTTGGAATTTTCTGAGAACCAGGAAACTAAGACCTTAGGTTTAGCGTGGAATAGTCAGAATGACAGCTTCTGTTACAATTTGCAAGTTAATGCTATAACATCCAAATACGTGACCAAAAGAACAATTTTGTCATTTATCTCAAAAATATTCGATCCGCTTGGACTAATAGGTCCCATAATAATTAAGGCAAAAATTTTACTGCAACAATTATGGCAGCTTTCTCTAGATTGGGATGAAAGTGTTCCAGTACAGATACATTCTAGTTGGAAAACCTATCAAGAGCAAATTCAATCGTTAGAACATATAGCTGTACCTCGACATGTTATTTGCAAGAATCCTACTAAAATTGAATTGCACACGTTTTGCGATGCGTCAGAGACATCTTATGGAGCATGCATCTATATAAGATCTGTGGATACTGGTGGTATTAATCATACAAATTTGCTATGTGCAAAATCAAGAGTAGCCCCGCTAAAGGTTATTTCCCTACCACGCCTAGAACTTTGTGGTGCCCTGTTAGCGGCAAGATTAAATAATGTCGCGATGAAAGCGCTTAATCTACATATAGATCGATTATTTTTTTGGTGTGACTCCAGCATAGCTCTTACTTGGATACTCGATGAACCTCACAAATGGAAAACCTTTGTTGGAAATAGGGTAGCAGAGATCCAAGAATTGACTGACAAACATAATTGGAAACATATTCGCTCTGAGGATAACCCAGCAGATATTATATCTAGAGGTATTAACCCATCAGAATTGATCGACTCCAAATTGTGGTGGCATTGACCTAAATGGCTAGAATATGAAATTAATGAGTGGCCAACTAGCATGCCAATTAAAATTTCTGAAGCACTTGAAAGAAAGGTTCCTAGCAAAGTTATGATTGCTATCAACCCAGACTTATCGCTGTTTTCAAAATTTTCGTCATTTTTAAAACTTCAAAGAGTAGTTGCGTATATTTTACGTTTTAAAAATAACGCCTTAAAAAAATCCTCTCAAGGTGGTCCATTAACACCTCATGAACTTAAGTTATCATTGAAATGTTTGGTCCAGCTTGCTCAATCTCAAAGTTTGTCCGAAGAACTAAGATCTTTAAAAACCAAGAACCTTGTAAGTAATAAAAGTAAACTTAAAAATTTAAATCCATTCTTAGATGACGACGGGCTATTGAGGGTGGGCGGCAGATTAAAGCGATCAAGTTTTGACTACGATCATCAACACCCTGTCATTCTACCAAAGCGGCATCTTTTAACAAGGCTTATAATAACCTATGAGCATCGAAAGTTGCTCCATGCAGGAGCTCAGGCATTATTAGCTAACTTAAGAACTCGTTTTTGGCCAATTGCTGGGCGAGATGAAGTGCGAAGGGTGCTAAAGGCTTGCGTTATTTGTTTCAAGGTGAAACCAATTACCACTGACACACTCTTAGGTCAGCTACCTTCCAATAGAGTAACACCTGCTAGACCATTTATAAATTGCGCTGTTGATTATGCGGGTCCTTTTCAAACCAAGGTGGGACTATCGCGGAGTAAGCAATCAGTAAAGACTTACATATGTGTTTTCATTTGTCTAGTGACCAAGGCTGTACATCTGGAATTAGTAGTTGATCTAACAACTAATACTTTCCTAAACGCGTTTAAAAGATTTATTTCAAGAAGAGGTAGATGCTTAAATATATATTCTGATAACGGTTCAACCTTTGTAGGTGCAAACTCAGAACTTAAAGATTTTCTTAATCTGGTTAAAAATCAAAATTTGTTCGCGGATTTTTTTGCGACTGATAATATCACTTGGCATTTCATTCCCCCACGTTCTCCTCATTTCGGTGGATTGTGGGAATCAGCTGTTAAAGCTGTCAAATATCATTTGCGTCGCGTCATAGGTTTAGCTTCATTGACATATGAAGAATTCAATACAATTATTGTGCAGATAGAAGCTTGCTTAAATTCCCGTCCTCTTTGCCCCCTTTCAACCGATCCCGACGATTTGATCCCTCTTACCCCCGGCCATTTTTTAATTGGTAGTTCCATGTTGGCGTTTCCAGAACCGGACCTAAAAGACTTGAATACAAATCGTCTGACACGGTATCAACATATCACACAGATCACGCAAAAATTCTGGGTACGTTGGGCTAAGAACTATGTGACTGAATTGCAAACACGGTCGCGCCAAGGGTCTTCTACAACAACCAACTTAACTCCAGGTGCAATGGTTCTGCTGGTCGAAGACAATCTTCCACCTTTGCAATGGCACCTTGGACGAGTGCAAGAAGTACATCCAGGGGCAGATGATATTGTGCGCGTGGCAACTGTGAAAACTGCTAATGGACTATTTAAACGTGCCGTTCGTAAACTTTGTGTCCTACCAAACGAGAACTAATTATGTTCTTTTAAATTACGTGTTTTCTTTAACTCTGAAGAGTTCAAGGGGGGCGGTATGTTGCGGACTGTACCATCAAGCACCGCATCCCCTAATGATGCTTGAGCAACCATCGTCACCCGAAGGGCGCCACCATATATGAGAGACATAACATACTGTGTACATACAACTTGTTATGCAAGTCTTAATCTTATAATTGTTAAATACTTCTGTAATATATCGGAGTTTTCAGTTAAATAAGTGTTCAGTATTTACTTCTCCAACAAAACATTACATTACGTTACAGAATCAGACGAGTAGGTATATTTGCTTATATTTAACTCTTCAAGTTTTCGATTTATAGGCATTTTTTTGTGAAATTTCGTGCAACATATAAATTTCGATGATTTTAGTACTTGAAAACAGTTCCATGAAAATTATTTATTTAATAGAATTGTCATTCTTTCCTTTGTGATTCTAATTTGGCGGTGAAATGGAAGACTATCATAAAATTATGCAAATGCAATTACAAAGAATTTATTTATTCTACGTAGGAGTATGATAAGATTATAGGAAAAAGTAGAACATTTAATGAAATGTATATCCAGCTTTATCAAAAATGAATATCAAGAAATTTAAGCGAATCTAGAACAACTTCAGAGATTTTAGTTCGATATTGTAAGCACCAATTCGATTAACTTCATTGATATTCATTTTTGATAAATCTAGATACATTTCATTAAATTTTTTACCCGTCCTGCCTATAATCTTATAAGATGTGTTACACAGTGTCCCTGTAGAATAAATAAATTATAATTACATTTGAGTAAGTATTATGATCTTCAATTGTAACGCCAACTTAAAATAACAAACGTAGGAATGACCCTTCTGTTAAATAAATTTCATTTAGCTTAACAATTATTTTCATGGCCTCCTACTACAAAAGTCGTTAAGAAATGTTTATAAATCTAAACCTTGAAGAGATAAATATAAGCAAGTGACCATTGTTGAAAAGCTAATTTTATGAGCCTTCCAAATCATTATTGATTAAAAGGTGCCCCATTAAAAAAAAAATCAGGCATTTTTCAAGTCGCCTACAAACAGTATTTTGGGACCGCTCTGTATACTTGAACTAAGAGGTGACCAAAAAATGAAATACCTAAAGTCATTTTTAAACTATACGCAACATTTGAATGTTTTATAGTTTGGAGAAAATCATATTCATTAGATGCCATATTTTCCTTACAAAAAATTAAATTAATTAATAAATTAAAAAACGGCAAAATAACATGAACAGAATATACTTGGCCTACCATTAGTTTTAATTTCCATGATTGCCAAACTCGTAATGTATTTTAAGTTTTGTTAGTTAGGCTATATATTTCTAAAAATATCTATTAATTTTCCTTGACGGTAAATATTCCCCTCTTCACTGATGTGATTTTTCTGCTGGATAGTCCTCTACTTAAGTAGCAATTGCGAGGCGTCTGAATTGGACCTCCGCATAATCTTATATAATCGACAACATAACCCTACAATCTTGCTGGAATTATTAGTGTCTACCTGACGTACGAAGCTCGAATGTTCTGCTTTTAATAAACCCTTACATACCTAGATTGGGCTTGGTAATACTAAAACAATATAATAATAATTTTCCAAATTCCTCCTTATTTGAAAGTGGTTAAATGTTTATTGCGGTATTATAAAGATGCAACTGGTAAAGGGTATATTTTTAAAATGAACTGATAATATTAGTACAAATTTTGTCAGAGTTATACCAAGCAACGACCAATAACATTGTAAGGTATTTTATGTTCAGTTATAAAATGTTATATTCACCCACTGGGTATCTATTAGACAAGCGTACTAATAAATCATGAGAGGCGAAGTCAAGAAATGCTGTAAAATCAAAACTTTTACAGATTTCGATACAAATTTATTAGAATTACAGAACGTGTCAGCTTATAATTCGTAATCGAATGTCAATAGTATTATGATTAATATAAGTTGAAAATTAGAATAATTATAAACTCTCAAAGAGAGTACCTGACCTACTTATGTTGAATTGTTATTAAAATATCTTCATTTCTAGGAAATAACTGGATATTTCTGGTTTTCTCAACTTTTTTTATTTACACTACAATTCCCAAAACGCGCACAGTCATATTCTTTAAAATGCTAAAAGCTGCGGTTACGTTGAGCGCAATGAGGGTATCCCCTCAACTGTTTCTGTACCTTTCCTTTCTTATCCTAAGGGGTTCACGTAGTTAGATCTTCTTGAAACGAATGGTAGACAATACCCTTCGTTGGTTTAATAATATCAAGAAATGTAACAAGTACAAATATACAATACTGAGGTATCACCTATAAAAGTACAAAAATTGTTAAATATAGGTAGGAAACAAGTACTAAAATTATCAAGAAATGCAGCAAGTACAAATATATAATACTGAGATGTACATAATATATAAGTACAAAAGTGATTAAATGCAGGTAAGTAACGAGTATTAAATATATCAACAAATGTGACAAGTACAAATTTACCACACTTGAGGTGTCCCCTATGAATGTGCAAAAATGGTTAAATACAGGTAAGCAACAAATTTAAAATATCAAAAATGTGTCAAAAAAAAATATACAATCCTACAATAAAATACTGATATATCGAAATCATCTTTTATTTTGGATGTCGCACTTCAACGGTTTTTTTTGCAGTTACAGTCACAAAATATGCAAATTTTTGGTTCAATCTCTCGTCTTAATCTGCGATGAATTGAACTTTCACTAAGTTCATGAGTAGGTTTAATAGGGATTTTCTTGGGTTATAATTAGAAGATAATAAGCAACTATTATCTGAAACCGAATTAGAATTAGAGCTACCTTTATCCAAAGTATTGCTAATAGACTGGCAATGAAGTAAGGGGGTGGAAGGGTCAGGTTGGCCTTCGTCCGATGGACCAGGATCTAATGACATGTCACTATGATTTGGTACTGATTGTTGTATGTATACCTGACTATTTATGTGATCAGACTGATGACTACTAAATATTCCTGGAAATAGTTAAATTAAATCGCTTTCTTTTTCAAACAACTCAACGGGGCCTAACCATACAGAGCCAAACGGCTCCTTGAGCTGCTGAGGTAACCATAGGGTTTTTTTCCGTCGCTCGGGTATTTTTGTTGATAATTACTTTGATTCTCACTAATATGCCATATTCTTTCTGGTGTTACCCCTTTCATCTGGTTTTTTCGGTTATTTACATACATCGGGGTTGACCACCATTTACCTGACTCGGCTAGTTTATAACCTACTTAATAGGGCTTTCGCAGGAGTCATATCGGTTGCTGCATTCCTCCTTGTCCTTAATATTCTTAAAACTTCATCAAGGTATGTATCCCACTTGTTGTCGTACCTTCCTAGTAATAGTGTCCGAAGTACTTTCTTTAGTTCCTGATTTCTTCTTTCTACACGGTTATTTCGTTGGTGGTAAATGGGTGTTAAAAATCGTTTTATTTCATATTATACACAAAAAAGGCGGTACGTCCTGCAGCTAAATTACGGTCCGTCGTCCGCGATGATCGTTCGCAGGCAACCATAGGACATGTTTTTCTTGAGTAGTTATTGTGCCGCCTGATATATGATGTCCTAAATAATCAAATTCAGATGCACCAAATTGGCACTTTTCAGGATACACTTTCAGGTTATGCATCAAGCGTTCAAATACTAACTGAACATCTTTAATATGAGTCTCAAAATCAGGGGAATAAATTATAATGTTGTCTAAATATACTTTACAGATAACATTGAGGTAACCACTCAAAACTTCGTTAGTCATTAAACGTTGAAAAGTTCCCAGGACATTTTTGAGACCAAAGGGCATAACTGTAAACTAGGGCACCATCAGGGGTAGAAAATGCGGTATATTTTTTGGAAACTGGGTCAAGTAGCACTTGCCAATAGTCAGATTTTAAATCAAGTAGGATAAAACTGAAGCAGTACCTAAATCCTTAAGGGTATCAGTTATTTTTTGTAAAAATTACGGTTCATTTGGGGTTTGATTTAATAGCCTGTAGTCCACGCAATACTTTGGTTTTTTACCTTCCTTATTGATCTTATTGATTTCTTTAATATTGGTCCTCATTGGGTACGGTTTTTGAATAATAATTTTATTTCGATGCATGAGAACAATTTTATGTTTAGTTGTGGTGGTAGTAGGTTGACGTAGCTCATAATTAAATATATCAGCATATTCTTTAATCATATTATAAAGTTCAGGGTTACTTTTAGCTTCTTTAGTTTAATAATCTAACTGGAGAATGGTCCACAGGAACATGTCAATATATTGTTTTTCTGGAATTGATTCCCATATAAGCACATTTTCCATTGAAATCTAAGATTACATTATTCTTAAGTAAAAAAGGTTCACCTAATATGCACTGTTCCTGCAAATTAACAAAAAGGACAAAAATATCTTGAAAGAATCTATAGAAAAATCTATGTCAATTGAACAAGACGAAGAGATTGGTTTACCACAAGTTAATACAAAGTTCTGGTTATCAGTTTTATTATCTAAATTATGGTGAGATATAATATCTGACCGAATTAAATTAATACTAGTTCTTAATATTTATATTAATTCGGGGAATAATTATTTCTGTATTTTCTGACCATTTTATGTTTAGGCTCTTGGAGGGACGGACCTCATTTGCGTTCTCCAGTTATCGTGATTGTATTGTGTAGACATTTGGTTTTGATTTGCCGGTCTCGAGTGACCAATTACAAAATTATTTAAAACTCATTTTATTCAAAAAACGAATACTTATTTACAACGTTAAAACAGTATGGATGTGACAATATCGAAACCATCAGAAATACAAGAAACCAGAAAATACGTACTGGAAAATCCCAGGTAAAAATCATCCACCATATGAATTTGTCCTTTGAGAGATTTTTCTTAACTACGCCAAAATGCCCATTGGATACAGAGAGGTAATATGGTTTACCATAAATCAATTTGAACAAGTAAGATATTTATACACTATTACGATCATTAATTGCTGCGTCTATTGGCAGATAAGTTTATTTGTGTACAGTGTTTTGGTTTGATAATAAAATTAGTGTCGCCGAAATAACGATATCTTTCCGCTTTTGTTATCTTTGGAAGCGCGGTTGTCTCGCCTGCGGCGCGTTGTTCATCAATCGTTATCGTGGGTCCCTCGTATACCCATTTTTCTCCTTGCTTATTTATTGCCAGATCGCTGCTTTTTTCGCTATTTTTGTCCCACTGGAATTCTAGGCCCGAAGGCGGTGATTCCCCACCCAGAGTTGTTTTTAAAGCCAACAACATACGTTGGCGAGCAGCGGACCTAACATTTAGGTCGTTGTATGGAACATTAAGGTACTGGTCGACACTACCAGTGAGGTCGACAGTCCGATAAAGTTCATTAAAGTCAGCGCTAGATATGGTATCACTTAAATTATCGTTTTCCGCCATTTTTCGATATTTCGACGTTTCGATTTTCGTTAATAGTCAGGGATGCCAGCCGACGACAGGTGTCTGTCGGTCTTAGTGGGGCCCACCACCTTTCCCCGCCAACTGGAAGCTGTCAGCAGTCCACCAATTAAGATGAAGATGAGGGCAAGAATTTTGTCTTAGAATTAAAAGGATTGATTTTACTGTTATAAGTATAGTTGTTGGAACGTAGGACGAAGCCTAACTATTGTTCGAACTATACTTTTGAGTTTATTGGCACGGGCACGTCCAATTGAATATAACAAGGCAAGTTTGTTATATTGAACACGGAGGGCTTTTTGCTTATTTAATTTTAAGTCTTTTGTCTTGAGGGTTATTTATGGGTTAGTCTTACGTATGTCGAGTCTCACGACCGGGGCGATTTTCGATTAATTACTTTTATTTTCTTTACAATAAAAAAATTAACCTGAGCTAGCAATGGTCCTCTACTAAGAGGGAATTAACCAACCTAACTGTCTTCTAAGACCCTACACGCGAATCCTAGCTTTGTCTTAAATATATCAACTTAAGATTTTTTAAGAACCCTTACTACGCGCCGGACTTAGAAAAAATCCTAATAGCCGTTACTGATTATTCCTAGCGCAAGGCGTCTATAAAGGAATACATCGGTAAAAACGAATATTTTTTATTAAGTTATTTCGGGCGCTAATGTCTATAACGAAATACTTATTGATTAACGCAATATTTCTCTCAACCTGCGGTTTTTTGAGAAACTTATGCGTGTCGCATCTTTAAGAAGTTTTTTCGATTTTTTTTTTAACGCCACGCTGGCCGACGCCGCCCTCAGTGCAGGGACAACGATGCCTTAATGACCGAACAGAAATGACTATTCCGTTTGTCTCTCTACCTTAGCTTCCACCTTATAAAAAGGACGCTATTTTAACGAACGCTTAAGAGACAAACTAGTCCTACTCCGACCGAATTTATTTACTTCTTCTTTGCTTCAAAGATGTCTTCTTTTTTGGCCTTTTCACTTGACAAATATTAGCGATATTTGCCAAGGCGGGCGACTCAATACACTTCGTTAGGAGGGATCGACTTATTAGGAGGTATTCTCCCGATCGAAATAATATTGAGCCTGTGCAACACCGTCTAGATTAATCCGCCGGTATATAGATGATACCTTGCGAGGAAGAATCTATAAAGCTCACACTGAAATCGCGGGGGACCGAGCCAGGGTATACGCACTGGCCTGCTGTTCCAACGGTGGACGCTGAATTAGAAAGTTTATACTCCGCGTTAAAAAACACAGAGTGTTAAATCCCTCGTTGTACGGGTTTCTTCAAAGTTTAAACTCTGTATTCAAAAATACGAGTGTTCGTGAAGACTGTACTGGACTTTTTCCCAGCGAACGATCTCGCGGAGATTGGTCTCTCAAAGCAACCAGAATTCAACTGCCGTATTCGATTTTTTAACATATAGTTTTCGTCATTCCATCTAATCTCGTGCCGACGAAGCGTTTTGATAAACGGACAGCGGGAACCACACACAGCTGTTTACGTTGCAGAAATATAAAAAGCCTCTGATTTTGCATGTTGAAAGATTATATTATAACCTTGTTAAATAAATCGTGCTATAAAAATAATCCTTTTTTGGTAACATATAGGAAAATATGTTGAATTATTAAAAAATAATCCAACGTAAAAATCCTCCTTATTTTCTTAATTTGAAAAAAAAAAAACCATTTTTACAACACCCCCCCACCTAGGCGAAAAAATAATTCCCAAAGGATTTGTATTTTTCAAGAATGCCTTCAGATGAGTCCGAAGAGCGGGATACATTTTAATAATTAAAAGACAGAACACTTTCCCATTCTTCACCCGTCTTCTTATACAGTTCTCCCCAATGATTGCTGTGCGCCGACGGCCTTTTCCCACTGGGCTTCAATGAAGAATTGTAAAACCATTTACTACTATGCTTTTCTATAGATTCCACTAGAGCTGGTTTCACAGGTGTAGTTTTCACGCGTTTAAATGTATATACTTTTTCCGGCTCCGGGGAAGAGTTTTCCATACTCGTGATTATCCGTTCCACACGATCAACAGTGTTCTTCCGGACCTTTCGAATTTGCTCACTCCCCGCGGTGTTGATTTCATCTATTTTGAGCAGCTGTCGGGTGAGCAACTCCTCTAGGAGTCGACTCTGCCGTTCGTCCTGCCCATTTGTCAACGCGATAACCCGTTGCTGAATCCTGTCAATCTCCGTATTAATTTCACTCAGCGTGTTTAAACTGCGGTACTCCTCAGCAGATATTTCTAGCTTCTGCTCGAGTGAAAAAATATTCGGGATATTTTCCGGTTCCGGCTTCAAGTCGCGTCTTGGTTTGTCAACTCCCTTTTTGATTTCAACGGGCCTTAAATCGTCCGTGCGCACGTTTATTGAATTTCCACTCATTAGAATTTTGCAAGTTATATCTTCCGTAACTTTAACAGCCTCATGGGGGCCTGTCCGGGTCGGCGCGAGGGTTTCTGGGACCTCTTGTCGCGCATCAACCCGATCGCCTCCCCGGAATTGTACCTTCTGAGGTGTCTCTTGGTGATATTCTAAACTTTCAAACTCCAATTGTCGCTCGCGCGCATGTCTACGTCTTTGGCGCCGTCGTTTCCGCTTTGATACTCTCGGTGATTGCCTTACAAGTAACGGCATTAACTCAATTTCCGGAGCCTGGGAAAATTATACTGAAAGTGCTTCAAGTTTCCCGGAATCCGCCAGGTCGACTTGCAATTCTTCATCTTTCGTAAATACATTTTTTCCCTTTTGTTTCCAGAATATGGTCTGCCTTTCATGCTTGCCGATATCCATACAATGTCTGGAATAATCAATAGTCGCTTTTTCTTGCATTAAGAAAGGGGTACCCAGTATAATATCCGCAGTGAGGCCAGTCACTACATCGTATGGTAGTTGATATACGGCGTTGCCTATTGTGGTATCCAAAACAATGGTTCCGATTACATGCGCAAAATTCTGGTTTGTCGCAAGACCCAATTTTCTTTGAACAGGGGTCCACTGTTTGTTTTTTATTAGATCTTCACTAATTAAATTTAAATCCGCTCCGGTGTCTATCAAAGCTTCCTTACACTCACCCTGTATATTGACTTCAATCATGGGTCGCAACTGCGAAGTGTATCGCACCATCGGGCATACGTAGTCTAAGGGGCCGTCACTACTTGGAGAGCAACGGCCCTTATCTAGTTTTTTGGCTCCGACTCCTCAGCGACATTGGTTATGGCCCGCAGTTGACCCTCACGCCCTTTATTGCGCTCCTCATTTTTTCCTGAAATGAGTGTCTCCCTTGAGGGTGCATATTTGGGTTCGATGGCCCTTTTCGGACACTCCTGATCCCAATGGTCTCCCCTACAATATCGGCATCGGCGCGATGGCTTTTTGGGGCTTTGTTCAATATTTCGGGGTGGTTGTCGAATTTCAATTTGTTTCAAATTTTCCCCTTGTTGTTTTTGCGTTTTTTGACGATTGTTATTTTTTTGTTGCTCGGCCTGCGACGATGCTGACATTTCTTGAAAATCCCCCTCTATCTGGGACGATAATAAAACCAATTCTTCGATATCAGTGATCTGCATACCTCTCAGGTATGGTCTTATCGCCGGCAGCAATTGTGGAATAAGCAATCGTACGCACTCAACGTCGCTTCCTTCTGGCTCCACTCGGTTGAACAGAGCTCTTTTCTTTAAAATGAATGTCTCTACGGGTTCCTTCAAAGCTTGTTTTCGCCCGTACAGGTCCGCTTTCAGCTCTGAAAAAAGCGCTGAATTATTGAAGCGTCTATTTATACGCCCCGCGAACTCCCCGTATATCAATGTAAAACCTCGTAGGGTATTGAACCACGCCTTGGCGGGGCCGTAGAGACACTCACACGCTAGTCTAAGTTTGTCTCTATCATCTGATATTTTATTTTGAGCGAAATGAGTCTGTAACTCATGCAAGAAGACAATTGGGTCCTCATGCACTTCGCCGCCAAATGACGCGCGAAGGGGAGTAGCCCGGGGCATTGTTAACCCCCCCAGGCTCTCAGCTATTTTAGCGAGATTAAGGGCCATTAAATTTTGATTTTGAATCATCAAATAATTGAGATCAGGTGTTGTTGTATCTTGCACTGACTTTTTTACATTTGACTCTGTTTTATTAAGATGGGTTACGGGGGCGGCGATCTTTTTAGGGTCCGCAGATTTCACTTTCTGCCCAAGCCTGCCAGAGTAGCAAGGGGCCTCCGCATTATTGACTTTAGTCCCCACCAGGGATGCCATGTCGCCGAAATAACGATATCTTTCCGCTTTTGTTATCTTTGGAAGCGCGGTTGTCTCGCCTGCGGCGCGTTGTTCATCAATCGTTATCGTGGGTCCCTCGTATACCCATTTTTCTCCTTGCTTATTTATTGCCAGATCGCTGCTTTTTTCGCTATTTTTGTCCCACTGGAATTCTAGGCCCGAAGGCGGTGATTCCCCACCCAGAGTTGTTTTTAAAGCCAACAACATACGTTGGCGAGCAGCGGACCTAACATTTAGGTCGTTGTATGGAACATTAAGGTACTGGTCGACACTACCAGTGAGGTCGACAGTCCGATAAAGTTCATTAAAGTCAGCGCTAGATATGGTATCACTTAAATTATCGTTTTCCGCCATTTTTCGATATTTCGACGTTTCGATTTTCGTTAATAGTCAGGGATGCCAGCCGACGACAGGTGTCTGTCGGTCTTAGTGGGGCCCACCACCTTTCCCCGCCAACTGGAAGCTGTCAGCAGTCCACCAATTAAGATGAAGATGAGGGCAAGAATTTTGTCTTAGAATTAAAAGGATTGATTTTACTGTTATAAGTATAGTTGTTGGAACGTAGGACGAAGCCTAACTATTGTTCGAACTATACTTTTGAGTTTATTGGCACGGGCACGTCCAATTGAATATAACAAGGCAAGTTTGTTATATTGAACACGGAGGGCTTTTTGCTTATTTAATTTTAAGTCTTTTGTCTTGAGGGTTATTTATGGGTTAGTCTTACGTATGTCGAGTCTCACGACCGGGGCGATTTTCGATTAATTACTTTTATTTTCTTTACAATAAAAAAATTAACCTGAGCTAGCAATGGTCCTCTACTAAGAGGGAATTAACCAACCTAACTGTCTTCTAAGACCCTACACGCGAATCCTAGCTTTGTCTTAAATATATCAACTTAAGATTTTTTAAGAACCCTTACTACGCGCCGGACTTAGAAAAAATCCTAATAGCCGTTACTGATTATTCCTAGCGCAAGGCGTCTATAAAGGAATACATCGGTAAAAACGAATATTTTTTATTAAGTTATTTCGGGCGCTAATGTCTATAACGAAATACTTATTGATTAACGCAATATTTCTCTCAACCTGCGGTTTTTTGAGAAACTTATGCGTGTCGCATCTTTAAGAAGTTTTTTCGATTTTTTTTTTAACGCCACGCTGGCCGACGCCGCCCTCAGTGCAGGGACAACGATGCCTTAATGACCGAACAGAAATGACTATTCCGTTTGTCTCTCTACCTTAGCTTCCACCTTATAAAAAGGACGCTATTTTAACGAACGCTTAAGAGACAAACTAGTCCTACTCCGACCGAATTTATTTACTTCTTCTTTGCTTCAAAGATGTCTTCTTTTTTGGCCTTTTCACTTGACAAATATTAGCGATATTTGCCAAGGCGGGCGACTCAATACACTTCGTTAGGAGGGATCGACTTATTAGGAGGTATTCTCCCGATCGAAATAATATTGAGCCTGTGCAACACCGTCTAGATTAATCCGCCGGTATATAGATGATACCTTGCGAGGAAGAATCTATAAAGCTCACACTGAAATCGCGGGGGACCGAGCCAGGGTATACGCACTGGCCTGCTGTTCCAACGGTGGACGCTGAATTAGAAAGTTTATACTCCGCGTTAAAAAACACAGAGTGTTAAATCCCTCGTTGTACGGGTTTCTTCAAAGTTTAAACTCTGTATTCAAAAATACGAGTGTTCGTGAAGACTGTACTGGACTTTTTCCCAGCGAACGATCTCGCGGAGATTGGTCTCTCAAAGCAACCAGAATTCAACTGCCGTATTCGATTTTTTAACATATAGTTTTCGTCATTCCATCTAATCTCGTGCCGACGAAGCGTTTTGATAAACGGACAGCGGGAACCACACACAGCTGTTTACGTTGCAGAAATATAAAAAGCCTCTGATTTTGCATGTTGAAAGATTATATTATAACCTTGTTAAATAAATCGTGCTATAAAAATAATCCTTTTTTGGTAACATATAGGAAAATATGTTGAATTATTAAAAAATAATCCAACGTAAAAATCCTCCTTATTTTCTTAATTTAAAAAAAAAAAACCATTTTTACAACATTAGATGCATTGTATGTAAGAAAAAGTCAGAATATTTTAGGCGACCACCAATGCGGATTAATCCATCCTCGTCTAAGAATGAGTTTACATTCACAATTCGACTTCTTGGTGATAATTTAAAGACTGTTTAATATTTATCTGCAAAAAATGCGATTGAACAATTCTTCACAAAGCCACTGATAATTAATTAAAATACACTAAGTCAATTCTTCTTCTCTCGTTTACATGCTTCATTCTATGAAGAAACCTAAATTAAAAATATTCAAATGGTCACAATTTAAAAAACAAGAATAAAATACACATTATATTACATACCTAGTTGGACCAACTCTAATAGCCGACACGAAGCCAGTTAGTTACCTATTCAATCTTCTTAACCCGAATCGGAAAAGAAGATTTCGGTTTCAAAGACCATGTTAGTAATTGAATAATAATTATGCACAACTAATCTGCGTTGGGTTATTAGAAATTAAAAATGAAATATAAAGTAGACACTGGTAAGTGCGATTCATTTCTTGTTTTGGTAATTTCCATTTTTTCAAATAAATTCAGCATTCTTACCTACCTTCAATTCTTGTAATATCGTAAAACTAAAATCTATCCCTTAATCCATGAAGGCTGCAAACATTCTTTAAATACATCACCCTTCAAATTGATATGTCTTTCTGATTTTTAATATGGAAGCGAAATACTAAGGGTGGAAAGTTTTCAAATCAAAAAATTTCGGTTATTTCGGATTGAACTGCAGGAATGTTGGGTGGTGTTCTTCCTTGGAAATCAACAGTGGAATGCGAAGAAAATAGTCCAGCAAAAAAGTATGCTTTGTCACCAGCTGACGGCCTTCCCGACTGACCAAAAGGACCTTGATCCGTTTGGACTGTCGAGAAGTTTGTTTTTTATCCTCACGTTATGTGCTTCCTTGCTTTGATCTATTGTTAGCTTACATTGGTTTCGAGCGGTAATAAAGATGATACGATTTTCAGTGGTAGGGTTTTTACGCCACTGTCGAGCCAGATTTTTTGATCTGACAGCATGCTCACAATCCTTGGTAAACCAGAGCTTGCCGTTGGAAGGGCGTTTTTTGGAGGATGGAATAAATGCTTCCATGCTAGTTAGAATGACGTCGGAGACCTCCCCAGCTCAGACGGATGGATCATCAGAAGAGAAGCATACGCTCATCGAAGGAAAAGTGCGAAAATGGTCTTTCAGGTCTTCCCACTTGGCCGATGTGTAATGCCATATTTTGCGAGGTTTAGGATGTTGTTCAGAATTAATTGGTAGTTCGCTTAGAGAAATAAGTTTGTGATCGGAAGATCCTAACGTAGGATGTACGGTGACTGTATATAGATCTGAATTTAATGTCAAGAAAAGATCCAAAAGACTAGCAAAATCTCCAGCTCAGTCTGGAATCCTCGATGGTTCTTCTACGAGTTGAGTTAGGCCACAACTGATCGCAAAGGATACGGCCTCGCTGTCTTGCTCATCATCGGTATTTGAATATGAATTATTAAAATAAATCACACTTTTCAGCTAATTTTACCAGAATAATTTCGTCCGTTATTCATTCAACAGTGTTCGCCTTGATCAAATAGTATATTGTACAACAAGTGAGAAAAATGACATATTTCGCCCGAGCGCAGAAGTTTGTCGCAAATCAAGCGAGGGACAAATATGTCATATTCTCACTTGTCGTACACAGTTAACAACTCGAAAGACGAGAGTTTGTTTTTAAAAAAACTTTATTTCAATCTAATGATGGTACAATAAGAATGATGATCTTAACTTTGTTACTTATATGTATAATGTTCGAAATGCTGATATTGCATGGGACTATCTAACGAATCTAAGAAAATCTAGTAAATGTAATAATAGTTTTGATGATTCTGCATAACGCATAAAACGACCATTCTCATGGGAATGTAACTCCTCCCTTCTTAGTTGAAAGCACGTTCTAAAGGGCGTGATTTCAAATAATTATTAATTAATAATTGTAAAATTGGATCATTTGATTTTTGAATAATAATCTTAGATTTTCTTACACATTTTCGATATATGATAAAGATTATGATTAAAATGATAAAAATATAAAGGAATATTGTCCAAAAGCTAGTTCGATTGATGTAGACCGTTGACGTTATGGCTTCAAGGTTTTCCTTCTGTTCTTGTAACTGGGCTTCGACTTCTTTAGTGGCTTTGAGGTTGACATAGTTGAGGTCCATAGCAGGAGGGTTGTAAATTGATTGATGCTGATTGTTTAGGCTGAGGTTTAGGATTGGTAAATTTACTTCGACGAAGCTGATTCGGCTTGGCTTGTAGCTTTCCAATATGATTGATTTTATTTTGACTTTGCAATCGGTTGGGGACTCCAAAAGATAGGACCCATAAAGAGGTATATTGTCCACTGAATTTTGGCAATTTATGGTGCTGATTAGGCGATTTGGGATGGTTAATAACCATTTACCATCGACCACTTTTCGGATTTGAACTTCGTGTAATTGTATCTTGAAAGGGTGACAGGAAGTGACGTTTGCGTGATGCTTAATGAGTTGGACTGCACAGAAAGGGATGTCTTCCATTAGGGTAGTGCGGGTTTCTCTGCATAAGTAGTTTTCGGGTTGAATCTCCATACATCTTTAGTCCATATAGGCATACTTGTTATTGCTCAGTGCTAGGTAAGGCTTATAGGGTAGGTTGACGAAAAATGATTGGTTGTCGGGAATTGGTAAGAGGAATAAATTGAAATATTGATATGTCTCTGGTTCTACAAGAGATAATTCCAATACAAATACAATATTAAATCCTTTTAAAAAGCTTTTGATTATTAATATTTTTTCAAAACTAAGAATATTTTGGGGTTTAACTTCAAAAGGAAGTTTATCTGCATCTAGATGCTTATTAATATTTCCTATCTCGAATAAAAGTTCGTTTGGATCTACTATGGAATTATGAAGTATGTTAATTTTTGTAAATGTGATAGCTACTTCGATTTTATCGAGAATATCATATCATCAGTCAATCTGATACATTACTGTAATATGACTAATTACCATGCGGGTAAGAAAATATTGTTCAAAATTAGTTTGGTGTATTCCAACCTCTTTAATTGTTGCCTCTATTCTAACAATATGCGATTTTAAGAGTAATTGGTTATGTGTGATATTTGATATCATTGATTTAAATTCGTTGATTGTAGAGTATAAAATTGTAATTTGGTTTATGGCATCGATTCTTAATTTATTTTGGTTTTCCTGCAACCTTTTGATTTTTGCATCGATTTGCTCTGCGTCATTTTGATCGAGGTTTCCCGTTATACTTTTTATAAATGTGCCTAGAGGGTTAAATAGGCCTCTTTTGTTTCTATGAACATTTTTAAAGGTACAATTTGGTCTATTAAATGTTCTATTCGTTTTTCAAGCGTATAAAGTGAGCTAAAAGAATTAAGATAACCTTGATAGTATTCGCTATTATTCTTAATGATAAAAGATAGTCTTTCTGTTTGATTTTTTAGAGTTTCAAATTTAGAAATTATAGGGGTTAAGTCAAAATTTTGAATAAAAGTCCATTTATTGGATTCAAGTTGGGCGGTTCCTAGCCTGAAGGGTAGAATTCCGGGATGATCGTTTAAATCATGGAATTTCACTATTCCTGATGCGATGGTCCAGCTCCATCTGGAACAAGGGGCATAATTTTAGTTTCATTAATGTGAATGACTTCTTTCCTTTCCGATTTGGGGTTTTCTATCTCGATTTTGTTGTTTTCTAAAATACTGATCAACACAAAAGATCCTAAAAATTTCTTTTTAATTTTACCTGATCGGCTTTCTGATTTTTTATAAACTTGAGAACCTATAATCAGTTCTTTAGGGGTTTTAATTTTATTAATTTATTCTATGGTTTTAAGTTTTAATTTCTTTGTTTGTTCAGTAATATTGTCATATAAAATTTGGGTATTATTTTTATGGTTGTTTATATACTCTGTATATACGTGGGATAGTATTAAATCCATAGGGTCTCTAGAATCCATGTGTCCGAAGACGAGTTCGTATGGGGTAAAATTTGTACTAGAGTGAATCGTATTATTATATGCAATAATTGCGTACGGCATTAATTTTATGACGTCAGCATTTGGATCCGATTCGCGTAAAATACGAATGTGCTCGATTAGCGTCGAATGTAATCTTCCTACGGGTGAGTTCGACTCATGGTGATAGGGGGTGGTAAAATGAATTTTTATATTATGAGCTTTTAGTAAGCCACTGACTACTTCGTTCTGGAATTCCGATCCGTTATCTGATACGATTTGTTTTGGTACGCGAAGAAATGAGAAAAAGTTAATTAATTGGTCGCAGCAGGAAACTGCATTTCCGGTGTATGGAAGAGCTCGGCGTACTTAGAGAATTTATCTATGATTGTCAAAAATTTTTGTTTACCAATAATGAACGTATCGACGTATACTATTTCAAATGATTTACTATTTCTGTTAATACTAATGGTTGGTCAGGGGGTTTACGGTTATATGTTGAACATTGACAGGTTTCACAATTATTAATGTATTTTGTTACATCCGATTTTAAAGGTTTCCAATAATAATTCGCTTTTAAGAATTTACAAGTTTCTTTGATTCCTCGGTGGTTTGTTTTACTTTCGTGTCAATATTTAATGATTAATTCTCTTTCATCCGGTTGGGAGTTATTTATTAATTTCGTACACTCTATAAGTTTTAAATTTTTAAAGTGGTTTGTCATGGATTGTTTAAAATAAGGCCGTAGTTCTTTAGAGAAGAAATAAACATAGGTATTTTTATTAGTTAAGAATTCTTTAAGAAAATTAATAATAGTTGCAATATTCGTTGGAATGGTTACATGAATAATTTGGTTACCATCAAAAGTTTCGCCTTTAGTTTTAAAGTAAGCGTCATAAGGGGATTTTTTAATAATAATTTGATGGGGTTTGTTATTAATAATTTCATCGAATAAAGTCATATTTGAATAATTATCATCGGCGTTAGTACTGTGTACTGTATTGTCCGTGTTATCATCATTAGGCCTAATTTCTATTGGGGGTTTAATTTGTATATTTTGTAAAATTTTCATTTTTGAACTATTTGGATTTTTAATATTTGTGAGATTTTTGCTCGCGTCGTCGGAATCTAAGTTTTCAGGGTTAAACTGACTATAACTATTCTGTAAAAATTGATCAATATCTCGACTTATATCACCGGGGTTATTGATTATCGACTCTGATTCGATTGCATGAAGTGAAATACGACTAAGTGCGTCTGACATTCTTTCAATAAAATTAGTTCCGTTTTCATCCAAAACTTCGATATCTAAAGGTTCGAATATAGTAATTTTGATAGGGTTTTCGCCTGGGTTTCTTACGAGGGTCATCGCAAAAGGGTTAATAACTTTAACTAATACTTCTGGCTTTTCAGCATTTCCGAACTTTTTATATTTTAAAACTCCTATACCGGTTGACATATTGACAGCTTTACTTTCTGGTAAGTACGAGGGGGAATCGTTATTTTAACAGTTTCAAAATGTTGCATAGTTTGAACATTAGTTTGATAATATAAAGGTAAAATAGCATTCGGTGTTCTTAAGTTATAAGTTTGTAAATCGACGTTTGCGCCAATATGGGTTAAAAAATCAATTCCTAAAGTCCGTCGAATTTTGGTGAAAAATCGAATATTCTTAGGTTTTATAAAGCTTTTACCACTACCAGTGTCTATTAAAAATGTTGCATTAATTTCTGGGAGATCTGAATTTGTATAGTTATTTAAATTTATTATGGAGGGTTAAGTAAATTCGGGGTTCCTTGAAAATTTTCGTCGTGAGAATCATTTTGGTTTTCATATAGGTTAGTTTCTGCCTGCGGAATATCATAACCTTGTTCATATTGATGATACGACGTTTCGTTAGAATTAGTATAATACTTAGAGTCATCATCGGGGTTCACGTAAAAATCGGTATTTGGATCGTTCGAATTATACATTGGTTCGACCGCTTGATTAAACAGTTCCTCAACAAGAGCATCGCGTCTTGGTTGGCTATTAGCAAAATGATTAATGGTTGCGTAACCTGATGACGTATCCATTGGTTCGGGTTTCTTTAATCGTGAATATCTAAAATTTGGATTAGGTTTATTCATGAAATTTTGGTTATTAAAATTTGGTCTTTGAAATCACGGTCTGACAGGTTGGACAGGTCCTTGTCTAAAAAGTGCACAAGGTTGTTTAAAGTGATTAAAACTGTTTTGATTATAACCGTTATAATGTGGTCTGTTAAAATTGGGGTTCATTGACATATTATTATTATTTGGCATATACGATGAATAATTTCGTTGGAAAAATCGGGGTTATGTGTTAGTGGATGCGTATTTGGTTTATTTTTGGCAATATTCAAATCAATATTTGGTTTTGTACCAAAATTTCCGCGATTTTTATAATACATAAAATTTTCTTCTTCCAAGGCATAGCTCATAGCCTCTTCTAGATTTTTCGGGGTTTTTAAGCATACTACTAATTGCATATGATAGTTAAGCCCATTAATAAAGGTTTTTAAAATTAAATTATCATATTCCGTAATTTTTAATAATTTTAATTCCGTTGTATCTGCAGACATATTTATTTGTTGTGGATTTTCATTCTTTTCCGGTTTTACTGTAATGATATCTTGAAGAACACAATCAATTGATCTTTGATCCGCAAAAGTGGAAATTATTGCTTCTTTTAATAGTACCCAAGTTTTTAACTCGGTCCTAGAGGCAATTAAATCAGCTGCTCTACTAACTAATTTATTTAAAACGTTGTCAAAAAGGCAAATATTTATGGCTGCACCAGAATTTGTAGTGTCTTTATGATTTTCGAAGAAGTTTTCACAAGCTTTCAAAAATCTATTAATTTGTTTCGGATTTCCGTCGAAATTTGGGATGTTATCTGCTTGATATCTAATAAGTTGATAATTAGGTTGTTGGTTCTGCATATTAAACAAATTTGTAAGGTCCGATAATAAATCGTCCAGATTAAAAAGTATCAAATAAAGAGACTGAGCAATACAACAATTAAGGTAAAAATAAGGAAAAATATTTTAAAGGATGCACTTACAATAATAAAGTGATGATTGCTTCGGTTTCCATCGATCCAATAGGAATAGCGATGCTGTCCTTCCCTGGACTACTTATGAGCTCGGGACGATGCTTGTTCCCTGTACTCGCACCAATAGGACGTGGGACGATGCTTGTTCCCGGTTCCCTGGTCAGTTGAGACTTATTGCACGTCACAGATTTTTGGGAAAAATGTTCGTTATTGTCATTAATTGTAGATACAAAGACGGAATATACGCACGATGCGCGGAACCGCTGACAAAATCCGACCCGACTGCGCAAGTTAACAACTCGAAAGATGAGAGTTTGTTTTTAAAAAAACCTTATTTCAATCTAATGACGGTACAATAAGAATGATGATCTTAACTTTGTTACTTATATTTATAATGTTCGAAATGCTGACATTGCATGGGAACATCTAACGAATATAAGAAAATCTAGGAAATGTAATAATAGTTTTGATGATTCTGCATAACGCGCAAAACGACCATTCTCATGGGAATGTAACTACACTGTACTTTTTCTACGGATGCGTTCTTTTTTACGTGTTTAAAACGAGGTTCAGAATTAATAGTATATTGCTCAACAAGTACAACACCTGTTTGGCAAGTGCACAGCAATAATAATTGTGCAGTGTTTCGGTTGTGTTGTTACGGAAACCGTAGAATCGTCGATGTTGCGTCGTCAACATGGAAAACGTGTCGTATCAATTTGCCATGTAACAATTCATGGCTGCCTTGGGTTATCATAATAACAGGCAGAAATTATTTCTCACTATACTGGCGGATATTTCTCACTGTGTGAGAAATTTTCCGTTTTGAACGTATGGAAGCGATGAGAAAAATGGAACATTCCATAGCATCCGTAGAAAAAGAATAGAGCCACCTATTAATGAATCCTGTAATAAAACAAAATGTCGTGCCCTTTTGGGAGACCAAACATATTTTTTATTTAATATTTCCATTCTAATAATATTTTATATTAATATAATGTCAACGAAAAAACTAGTTCCTATTTATTAGACGAAGCTCTCGCTTGTCTGTTTTAACTGAATATTTCTATTGGAGTTGCGTGTTAAAAACCTTCGAGCAAAAAGATTTAAGGCAAATAGAGGAAACAATACACTGATTGCTTACAAATAGATTAGCGTACTAAGTGAAACAGCGATACGTTAAAAGTTTGTCAGATAGTTATCGTAAAAGCCATGACCCGAGTACAATAATTAATACTTATCTAAAAATGCATTTTTTTTTAACCACAAACAAAATAAATGTTAAAAATGTTAAAATTGTTAGAAAAGCCTTATTATCGTTAGTGTAGGATAATTCATCGTGATCGGAATCGGACGGAACGCAACGGAAAACTATAAAACACATGTAATCTTCTGATACAAAGCATTTTCATGCGGACGGCAGTGTCGACATTTTAAAAATCCGCTGATGCTCCAGGAATTAGGATAAGAAATCCGTACGCTGCCGGGCGCTTTATATAAATAGTAACCATATAATAATATTTTGATTTTATTTTTTCAAATTGTAAAATTTTATGTTTTACTCTATTTCTAATTCTTTTAGACTCTTTGTTTCTTCATAATTGTAATTTAAAATATCATTCAATTCGTTTCGATTTCAATTATTTTGTAGAAAGAATTTATTAAAAAATGTAATTTTCTAAATTTAACTTTTTCCTTTATGAATTTGTCAACGTTTTAACCCTAATTTTTGGTTAATATGTTCCTTAGAGTTGGGGGATTTTATAGCCTTTTTAATCTATTTTGCGCTAATTTTTTCTCATTTAGTCTAGTGGGTCAGAACTGGTACTACGGAGTAAGTCTTGAAATGAGCATATTCGCCGTAAACGTGGCGCTTCGAACATATTTCGTATATCCAAATTCGTTGTTCTCTTTTCCGTCTATTATAATGTTCTTTGTCTTCCAAAACTGCAATGAATTGTTCCTCCGTGATACTCATGAGTGACACTGACAAGCTAAATACTGACAGCGCCGATAGTGCCGATGCCGACGTATGTGCGCTAACCTTATAACCCAACTGTAGTATTCGCTCGCGCTTGCTCTCCGACCACCCGCTGTTGTTTATTGAAGAACATTACCCACAAAGTCTGACTCTGATTAGACGAACGTGTTTTTGTTCACGTTCTATCGACAGGTCCTTCTAAGTCGCTAAATCGCAGCATAGTCCGGCAGCATCCAGTTTGTGTGGCAGACACTCATAAACACTGTTGCGGTACACCGCAACGATCTTACCGCAACGGTGCAAACGCACTGTATGATCCTACACTGCAACTGTGCATAGCCACCTTAAATTATTAGCCTATTTTTATAGATATATTAATATTTACAACTTAACAAACAATTTTTAAAATTTAAGATAGTTCACATTTAATTTATAATACGTTGCTACACAATCTTCAGTGTTTCTATTCTATAATTATTATCAAAATTATAATCATCTCTGGTGAAGCTTCTAGAAACAAAAACAGTTAATGCGCCCTTCCTCCATTATAAAAAGCTATCTCGACTGTTTATTTTAGAGCCTTTGACCAATATAATTGATTCTGAGGGATGAACTTATGGAAAATTTTTTGCCGGTAAAAACAAATTTAATATTTTTTTATGTGGCGAAGTGACGTATAAGTTTTAAACGTATGCTTGTATATAGTAGGAATAATAAATATTATTATTTGGAAACATGCAGGACAGGTCCTAGCCAGAAAAAAAAGATGAGAATATAGCGTAAGCGCAACGAAATCTTAATCAACCAAAACTGAATTGACCATTTCAGAGCACTTTAATACATGCCTGAAAAGGCGAATGTTGCCAATATAAACGACAGCGAAACGAAGTCGTTAGTCTAGATATGCGTTACTGAAATGATTTATTTCTGTATTTAAAAAATACATCGTTTAGTATGTGATTTGCAAGTCACTTTTTTGATGTGAAAATATTTATTTTAATTTCAAATTTATATACTTTTATTTATCTCGTTAGCAATAAAGACATTTTTTACTCTATTTTCTGTTGAAATTGTAGAACTGTTATGTAAGAATTTCTTAAAAGTGTAGCATTTGGGTTTGTTTACAAGTTACAGTAGTGCGTTTATATTATGTGCCTAATTTGACTGTTGCCAAAATGGTAACAATGTAGTTTCCGGATAATACGGTTGTATCATTTACAATGGGTGAATTCCGCATAGCCTATCAATTTATAAGCGATTAGTAATCGTCTGCAGAATGCACTAAAAAAAAAATTTAACAAATCGATAACCAAGCAGAAAAGCGTTTTTTCCATCAAATTTAAATAGCGATTTGTGATTTCACAGCAATTTGTTTCATCGGTTTGTTTGGTTAGAAAACATTTTTTTCATGAGTTTCTATTTCTAAAATGTTTGTGCAATATATTTTTAATCGGTTTTAAATTGTTTTTTCTTTTTTGTTCCTTACAAAACCAGATTATCTTGCCGAATTCGTTAAATTAAACTGTTCCAAGGAGGGATCCTAATAAAACAAAAAACTGACAACAAATTGAAATTTAAATATGCATTCAGCTGAACTACAAATCGATGCGCATCGTTATGTCACAAATCGATGGGTTCTGCTGCATGCGCCCAATGCTAGAAGCTGATTCTGATTACCGTGCAAGGCAGTTCTCGGCAACGGCCAGGCCCTGGCTCAACAAAATATGAATGAATCTTTTGAATTTGACCGCATAGAGTAGATTCACACTATGCGTCAACAACGTCTCGGCAACTCATAAGATGCAATGATCAACCTATTTTACCGAGCCGGTGTCTTGCCGTTGCTGAACACGTGCATTACACGCTAGTGCGAATCAGCCTTTAATGGTGATTGTTGTCCAGGTAGATTTAATTGATGATGTATACAAATTAAAATACTATGAAACAGAGTCAAAAATTGGTTAAAAATGATAAAATAAAATGTTAAATGTTAAATTCCCAGGTTTAGTAAGTTATGGCATAGACGTGGACTTGGCAACAAATCCATTTATAAGGCATGGTATGAACAAAAGTCCAATATGAGTAATATAAATATAAAAATCTATTTGATTCAGCATAACTAGTAGCCGAGAGGTAATTATAAATGAAAAAACCAGGAAATATAAATATTGTATCGTTTGTGACAAAAATTATTCACCAAGAGAAGAGGTATGAGTTCCAATGGGGGAGGTCAAGAATATACAATTTTTGTGAGAGTCATATGAGACCGATGTGGTTAATAATACACAAAATTTTTCATACAGATGATTTCGATGATCATAATGACCTTGAATCAAAGGCGTAGATTACGATGAATGATATTCTAATTTACGTTAACATTGTTTAAAAGCACTTGCTGTTCAATTTAATTTAGATATAGCACACTTGGACCTGCAGATAGCTTTTTCATCTGGATATTTGAAGGAAAGCTTGGTACTTGAATGTAACGAAAATAAATTTGTAAATTGAAAAGAACTATTTATAGGCTCTCATCATCAACCTTGTTTGTGTATACGGAATTTCTGTGAATTCTCTTACCAAGACACATTTTTAAACCGCCTAAGTCTTTGATTTTAAAGTTAGACTTAAGTTGATCTTTGAACAAGTTAGTTTAGCTCCTCTCTTGGTTAATTTTTGTCATAATCGATGTCAACAATATTTATATTGCCTGGGTTTTCATTTATAATTACATCTCGACTAGTAATAATGTCCCGTTTGTAACAATTTAATTTCGTCATTAAAGACTTAACAGTTTATATTGGGCTATCAATATTATTGTCAATATACCTTCGCCATTCTGATCAGAATTTCATTTATTTTGTTTATACCGTAGTGATTACTGTAATGCATATTTGGTTGTATAAATAATTTTTCCCTTCCTATAGCATTCGTGCGGGTGCGCGAATCTTTTCTAACCAGAAATTAATTTATCGTTCCCATGATTTGTTTACTGAAAGTTAGTATGTATTATTTACCTGTGAAGGGTTTATTCCTTGAAATTTTCCTGGTAATCGGTGCTATTTCCCTATGCATCGGAACATTTTAACAGGTTGTTTTGTTGTGGTCAGACTGTCATGCGAACTCTGGCAGTAGCTCCGCCTCCTCAATTGGGAAGTGTGGGCCAAGTTTTTAGTTCCTGCGGCCACTTTGGTTTCAGCGATTGACAGTGCTTCAATATTTTGGTCTCCGATTATGTTACGTTATAGGTTTTGATTGTTCAATAACTGCGAAAGAAGAAAAAAAAACCACCAATTGTTACATCCCTTCTTAACTGTCACACACGATATGGATTTTGGTTTTAGAAGTTACGATGTTATGCTTTGCTGGTTGCATATGGTTGGAATGCATTTATGATCTTTACTTGTTGCTATCTCAACCGATTGAATATTGGCAGTTTTTTTGCGAAGTTTGTTAACGTTTTTTTCCCTTGCTGATTCGGCGGTGGAAACGCAGTTCGGGTCACTTTTGATCGAGATTTCCGACGGGGAAGCCACATGAGGTTAATTTCCACTAATAAAGTGCACAGACCGTGGATCTGGAAATTTACTCTTCCGTCTTACTCCATTCAATTTTTTTTGGTATTTCAATTGTGTGTGATTAATGTAGTAAGATATACGGCAGCCGCCGGAATTTGCAGTTGGTCTCTATCAGGATCTTTGTTGGCCCCAAATAACAACGGGTAAGCTTTGTTCCCAAATTGCATTGTATTAAGTTGGATAACTTTTAATTAGACTTGATTTTATGGCAAAATGCATTCCATATTTTTATCAGCTATATCATTTAGTAAAATTTTACTTTGTTAAAGCAATTTCTCTCATGTTCTATTTCTACCTTTTTTTTTATTATATATAGGGCACGTGTATGGTTTCTTTTACTTTTGACGTTTGTAGGCCCTTTTAGGACTTAGTATTTGCGTAATTTACTTTAGATTAGTGATTTATAGTGTCGTTTTACTGCCGTAGCTCGTGCAGCGTTGCTCTGGCTGGTAAAGATTGGCCTTTCCGGCGTTGTTGTTTTTCTTTATGAATAAAATACGTTATGTTGAATTAATTAATTAGTTAATCAGCCCTTCAGAACTGGCTTATTGTCTGATTTGCTATAAATTCATGCGCTGTAGTTTTTTTTATAATTAAAATACGTTACGTTAAAGTGATTAATTGGTTAATTTGCAATTATCCCTAGTAGTGCCACCTAGCGTCTGGTTCAGCAGTTTTATATAGTCATTGGGTATGTTCTTTTGCTTTAGTGTTTAAAATAACGTTTTCATTGCTGAAATGAATTTCGGGTTTGTTAAATTTTATTAATTGATTAACGATCGATTATCGGAACAAATTATGTCACCTGTTAGTCCATTTTATGGCGAGTCTTTAGAGCCTAATATCGCTTAAAACTTCACGCATGCGTAGAAGAGTCAACCTTTTGGATTTGAACTTTATTGTTAATGGTGAATTAATTAAACATATTATTTTATATTTTTGGGGGTCACTCAGGGGCTATTCCTCTTTCTTGCTGTCAAATTTTTTTTTGTATTTATATGCGCAATAACTTTTTTGTACTTATTAATTATTTTGGTTTACTGATTTTTGTGATGAATTTTAGTGATAATTTTGAACATGCGCAGTACATTGATATTTTCCCAAAGTTAATTTGTTTGCTATATTTTATTTTCCATCACGTTTTAGAGGCCTAGCAATTTATGTATAATTATTGACCATGCGTGTGGCGCATGCGCAGTAACGATTTTGGGACTTTGAACTGAGAATCGATTGTAGTCATGAATACTTTCATTTGCTATCGCGGCAATGAGTTTATTTTGTTTGTTTCGGTGGCAATACTAAGTTACTTAAGCCCTCAGCCATTTGTTTAGGTAGAACATGAGAGAGTTTTAGTTGTTTTTTTTTTCGTGTCGTTAATGCGCACTGTTTCTTTCTCAGGGTTCTTTTATTGGGCGAGAAGTTCTTTTATTGGGCGAGAAGTTCTTTTACTGGGCGAGAAGTTCTTTTATTGGGCGAGAAGAAGTCTTTTCACTGGGTGAGAAGGGGTCTTTTCAGAAGTCTTTTTATTGGGCGAGAAGAAATCGTTTCATTGGGCGAGAAAGTTTTTACTATTGGGCGAGAAAGTCTTACTATTGGGTGAGACAAGCCAGTCAGTACTGCTAAGCAAGAGAAGTAGTAACTTCGCGGCATTGAGTAAGAAATGTCATCCCTTTTTTTTATTGAGTAAGACAGCCGTCTTATTATTGGATGAGACAAGTCATTGTCTTAATTACGCAAGAGAAATACTAGTCTGATAACTGGACGTTTATTGATTATTGATTCGTGGATCTTATATTACGTTAATTTTACTTTATTAATTGTAAGTAATCAGCGCCATGTAAAACTTCGTGTACACGACGGTTGCGCCTGTAAAGATTAGTTTTATAAGCTTAAGTGCAACTTTTGGTGTTAATCTTATTTGCTCATTTACTTTCTTTGATAATTATTTACAGGTGATAATTACTTTACTTGCGTTCACAATATTTTATTCATAACTCTATTGCTCATGACTTAAGAAAGAAACTGGTGCTATATGATTTATATTTTTTTTTACTGTTAATTAATGCCCACATCATCACTCATCAATGAAATAAATTTAAATGTTGGTTGTTAAATACAATTTTGGGTTTTATTTGAGTTACCCCACAGCACGCACTAATGATAGATATATTTTGTTTTGTTTATTGCTTTGCGTAAATTTCAAGTATATGAACTAGCAAAGCTGGGAGCGAGTTCCCAAATCCAACGAGGAGGGTTCTGTTTTACCCGGCTAAAAACAGTGGCGCCCTGTTACCTTTAACCCCCCCTACTCTCCGGCAATTGAGCTAGGGCATTTTGCTCGTGCTCCATTGTGCCATTCACCCCCAGCTCTGCTAGCTAGCTTTGTTTCATTCACTTTTTCTTTATATTTTTCTTTTATCGCAACTTTTTGACGCAACTTCAAAAAAAAGCACGTGGCACGTTTTGTTGAATCATATAGACTTTTATACTTATATCACTCATATCGGGCTTTTGTCCATACCCGTTATTACCTAGCGATATCTGATATAAGTTACTGAGCTAATCGCTTCTTTCCAAAATTTTTTTGGAAACTTGAAAGCATTATATGTAGATAAGGATAGTTGATATACCCAAAGCGTCTATGGCATAACTTACTAGAATCCTGGGAATTAACCATGAACAATTTTTGGCTCTGTTTCCTTGAATTTTAATCTATAATCATTAATTAAATTTGCCCTTGAAATAATCACACATTAGCATTGACGCATTCACCAGAGCCCATCGATTTGTAAACGATTTTTAGTCGACGCGACGGTAACGATGCGCATTAATTTGTAGTTCTGGTGAATGCATATTTGAATTTCAACTGGTTGTCAGTTTTTTACTTGATTAGAATCCCTCCTTGGAGCAGTTCAGTTTAAGGATTTCGTCAAGATAATCTGGTTCTGTAAGGAACAAAACAGAAAATAAATTTTTAATACGAACATACAAACATTTTAGGAATAAAACTCAAGAAAAACAATATTTCCTAATTATTTTAAATACAAGAAGATTTGGTTGCCTCTATGTTATCTTCTCATCTTTACTCCCGCTAGGACCTGTCCTGCTTCTGCCCAAATAATAATATTTATTACTCTTCTCGGGAGTATAATTTCGAAATTTATACAACACTTAATGCACTCCTTTAAATAATAATATGATCTATTCATAATAAATTAATTTAAAGAAACAACCCGAACAAACCAAAATAGATTTCCATACGTTGATCATACAGAATCAATTATATAGGTCAAAGGCTCTCTTATTTTACATTGGAAAAGCTTATTTTGATAAATTATTTGATAAATTTAACATGACGAATAGTAACACTTTCGGTGTGATAATTGACAACTTCGATTTCAATGATGAAAAAAGTGCCGTGACAAGCCCTGACATTGCATATACTGTAAGTTTTATGAGTTAATATAATGACAATCAAAATTAATATCACTCGAAGTGCTAAAAATATACTTTTGGTATGTGAAGGATCAATATCTAACATTATGTCCCAGAATGCCTTAAAGGATTTTCCTATAGAACTTGTGTTTGATAATAAAAAAAAATTAAGAGGAACGATTAAGGATTACAGAGATATGTTGAAGCATTGGGTTCCAATGAAACTGACAGGAAACCTTACACTGATTTTATACACAGTGAGGGGTATGAAGAGGCGAGAGATTTATTTATCGAATTTTTCAGTTCACACTAAATGACTAAAGAATGTTAAGCATTTTAAATTTATATTATGTTTAAGTCGGGGTGTTATCATTGATATCAAATAATTCGTCAGTCAGGATCATTATATATTATAATACTCAATTTTTAACTTTCCGTTCTTTTGTTTCTAAAATATACAGTCGAGAATCGTATGAGAAACGAAGAGTTTATTTTATTATAACGCATATTCCTAAACTAAGCAGCGCGGCACGCATAGGAAGTTTCATTGCCAGTAGCAACAAATTAATGTATTGAGCACGTGGCTATAACACGCTGATGTTTGTTTATGTTCATGAATTGGTAAAATCAATAGAGTATAGTAGTTATTATTTAAGCTTTCGGATTTCCAACTTAGTTTACAAATTAATGCTCAAAAATAAGATCAGCAAACATACTCCGTGTCACCGATTGTGCAAGTTTTAGCAGTCACATTGATCCCTGCCACTATCTGGTGCTAGCGGACCGGATTGAAATAATTTGCATTTTTTGCTGGCGGCGCGGCGGTCAAATAATAATAAATAAGTAGTATTCATTTTATTATATTTACCAGACGAATGCTTGTGCATACTGAAAGGAGTTTTCTGTCTAATTTTTCCTTTGTTGTTAAATTTAGGCGTATTTATATAATTTATAATTATGTAAATAAACCTTATATTCGTTTGTTTGTTGAGAAATACCTAAGGTAAGTTAAGAATAAGTTGATGATAATATTAATCATGCTTGTGCGAAGGTAAACATGTGGCAAATTATTACAGATGAATTTATAATAAAATAAAGACGTTGATTATAATTGTTATTTAATACGAATTGGACGGTTTTCTATTCCGTAAAATTATAATCATTAAATCTACAAGAGTAACATCGCAAGCAATCGAACATCATGGGGAGTCTCGGGCTGTTGAACTCGATATTTCGAAAGCTTTTGATCGGGTTTGGCATGAGAGGCTTCTAAGTAAACTGCAATCCCATGGTATGCCCAGTCGATTCTGTGCATGGTTGTCTAGCTCTCTTGGCGGTTGACGGATATCTCTCAGACACCTTCACCTTCAATGCCGGTGTTCCTCAAGGGTCCATATTGTCTCCCACTCTCTTCTTACTCTACATTAACGACCTTCTAGTGAAAACTATAAATCCGTTATTTAGCTTTGCTGACGATTATTTTTTTATGATCAAACACAAGCACTATAGGAAAAATCCTTTAGGGCACTCAGGGAGTGGTGCGTGTGCGCAAAAAGCGATTCACGTTGGTTTTGAATCGTTGGAGGTTATATTCGTTGGGAAAAACGACCTCAGGAATGTCGTTCCACAAGGATGAAATCCTCCAGATGATAAAATTCTTAAATAATGAAGCTCGAGGAGTACTAAGCTTAACCACATATGGATGGGCGGCAGTGGCTCATCGTGTATTTCTGCTATTCGTCGCTCTGAGCGGAATTAAGAGCGCAAGGTCAGCCGAACACCTTCGATGAAAATATCTGTAAAAGAGAGTCAAATCCCCAAGCTGTCTTCGATGTTCTAGGCTGTCGAGGTTCTTCGTCTGCTCGTGATCTCCGATCAGACGAATAGCCTTCCTTTCGATGGAATCCAGTAGCCGAAGAGTATTTTTGGGTGCATAGCTACAGACATGAGAGCAGTACTATAGTGATGGTCGAATCTGGGCTTTGTATAGTGTCAAAAGTTGTTGCGGTGTGTACAATTTTCTGGTTCGGAAGAGTAGCCCAAGCTTCTGAGAAGCTATCTTGGCGATTGCCACAACGTGGTTATCAAGACATGATTGACGCCCAGCAAATTAATAGATGAAGCCAGTGGGATTGCGTGTCCGGCCATGACTATATCCGGTTCTGTAATCTTAACCTTTTTAGAGAAAACTGCTGCTTGGGTTTTTAGCGTTAAATTCGACTTGGTTACTGTCACCCCAAGCCAAAATTTCTTCCAGGTCTTTGTTGAGGCGTGATACTTCATGCTGTCTGCGAAGATGTGCGTCGGCAGCCGATGCTTGCGCATTCAGAGAGAAAGATGAGATAAGTGTGCTATCGTTAGCAAGATTAAATATCGGATTTTTAGTTTCCACTAGAAGGTCTTTCATGTAGAGTAAGAAGAGAGTCGGAGACAATAAGGACCCTTGAGGAACACCGGCATCGATGGTGAAGGTGTCTGAGAGAAATCCATCAATCGCCACTTGCAGAGAGCGGTCCTTAAGAAAGCTAACACGATCAAAGGCTTTAGAAATATCCAGTGCAATAACCCGAGACTCCCCATGATGTTCGATTGCGGTATTCCAAATATGGGTGACATAGACTAGAAGATCTCCAGTTGATCTGGACTTCCGAAAACCATATTGATGATCGCTGATAATGTTGAAGCCTTCCAGGTACTTTAGAAGGTTGGTTGGTTAATAGCTTTCTCCATTACTTTTGATTTAGATGAAAGCAATGCGACAGGTCGATAGTTGTTAGACAGGGTTCTTTTACCTTTCTTTAGAATAGGCTGGACAGTCTTCCAGCAAGATGGAAATATTCCTTTTTTGTAGGATAAGTTGAAACTCTACAAAATACTGGTGTTAGTTCATGGGCGCATCTCTTGATAACTATAATAGGA
The DNA here is from genome assembly GCA_963991005.1 of Barypeithes pellucidus. NCBI lineage: Eukaryota > Metazoa > Arthropoda > Insecta > Coleoptera > Curculionidae > Barypeithes > Barypeithes pellucidus. The sequence goes on from OZ022560.1 coordinate 42,552,771, forward strand.
ATTTCGTCTGGACCAGAAGCTTTCTTGACGTCAAGCCGTTCCAGGATTGGTTTGACGGGACGCTGACGGAACACGATTTCGGTCATTTCGGATTGAACTGCAGGAATGTGGGTGGTGTGTGCTATTGTACCATCGGGTCGTGTTTGGACTGTCAAGAAGTTTGTTTCTGATCCTCACGTTATGGGCTTCTTTGCTTTGATCTATTGTTAGCTTACATTGGTTTCGAGCGGTAACAAAGATGGTACGATTCTCAGTGGTAGGGTTTTTACGCCACTGTCGGTAAACCAGATTTTTTGATCTGACAGCACACTCACAATCCTTGCTAAACCAGGGCTTGCCGTTGGAAGGGCGTTTTTGGGAGGAGGGTATAAATGCTTCCATACTCGTTAGGATGACGTCGGAGACCTCTCCAGCACAGACAGAAGAGAAGCATACGCTCATCCAAGGAAAAGTCCGAAAATGGTCTTTCAGGTCTTCCTTCCCACTTGGCCGATCTGTAATGCCATATCTTGCGAGGTTTAGGAGGTTGTTCAGAATTAATTGGTAGTTCACTTAGAGTTGAAATAAGTTCGTGATCGAAAGATCCTAGTGGAGGCTGTACGGTGACTGTATATAGTTCAGGATTTGATGTCAAGAAAAATCCAAAAGACTAGCAAAATCTCCAGCTCGGTCTGGAATCCGCGTTGGTTCTTCTACGAGTTGAGTTACACCAGAACTGATCGCGAAGGATTCGGCCTCGCGGCCTTGCTCATCGTCTGTATTTGAGTATTTAAGCTAGTTGACATTGTGGAGGTTAAAGTCGCCAAAGATAGCAATCTCGTCATTTGGATGATTGGTTTGCAAGAAGTCGATTGTATTGGCTTGTGATGAGAAAAGGTCTCTGTAATGGGTATCACTTGGAGGACGGTAAAGGCAGCAGATAAACTTGGTCATTTTCGGCGTTGATATTTTAAACCACATTACATCAAATTCTTTCGGTTCAAGTATAAGTTCTCGTTGGCATCAGAGATCATCTCGAATAAAAAGACATACGCCGAAGTTGCGTCGAAATCTGATGAAAATCATATCCAGAGTATAAATAGCTGACGGTGTTTGTTGATGATCTGACCTTTGTCTCGGTCAGTGCGAGCACGTGAGGCTTAGAAGATTGTAAGTGCTGGTGGACTGAATTGATATTCGTGTTAAGCCCTCTAATATTGCAGAAATTAATTATAAAGTTGCTAATTCTGGGTTGGTTAGCAACTGCAGGTGCCACACCATTTCTTCGTTGAGTGTTGTTAGAACCCAGTAAATTGTCGGAAATAGTTGTTGTTTGATGAACTTCGCTCGCACACTTATCCCTTTGAATGCACAAACATCGGCTGCCGATGCACATCGTCGCAGCCTGCACGAAGTATCACGCCTTTACAAAGACCTGGAAGAAATTTTGGCTTGGGGTGACAGTAACCAAATCGAATTTAACCCCAAAAACCCAGGCAGCAATTTTCTCTAAAAAGGTTCACATTACAGAACCGGATATAGTCATGGCAGGACACCCAATCCCACTGGCTTCATCTATTAATTTGCTGGGCATCAATCTGGGAGGAAATATGTCTTGGCATAACCATGTTGTGGCAATCGCCAAAATAGCTTCTCAGAAACTTGGTGTACGCTTCCGAACCATGTCTGGAGACCTGCACCCAAACATACCCTTCGGCTACTGAATTCCATCGAAAGGAGGGCCATTCGTCTGTTCGGAGACTACGATCTGACGAAGAACCTCGACAGCCTAGAACATCGAAGACAGGAAAGTGCTCGGCTGACTTTGCCCTATTAATTCCGCCCAGAGCGGCGAATAGCAGAAATACACGACGAACCACTGCCGACCACATTGTGGTTAAGCTTAGTACTCCACGAACTTCATTATTTAAGAATTCTTTCATCTGGAGGACTTCATCCTTATGGAACGACCATCCCGAGGTCGTTTTTCCCAACGAATATAACCTCCAACGATTCAAAACCAACGTGAATCGCTTTATCCGCACAGGCACCATTTCCAGAGTGCCATAAAGGATTTTTTCTATAGTGCTTCTGTTTGATCATAAAAAAAACAAAACACTGACGATAAATAAAGGCGTCCCTCATACGATCGATCATGATTGACTTACATCCAATATTAATATTACAGTTATTACGCCTAACATTTGTAGGTCTATCCAAGGTACAACGAAGAGTAGTAATTATTATTTATTTTTCGTATAACCTTCCACATTATTGTTAATGGTCAACTTTTTAACGAATACTCAACAATGCAATGAGGAAAATACCGTTTGAGACCTGCTTATAAGAAATTAGGCTTAAATTAAAAATAACTATCGTTTAAATTTTCAATTTTTATACCCTGCGATTTAATTATGCTAAAAATACTCGTTGGCTAGAGTTTATATTTTTACGATTTTAATTAAAAAAAGCATCGACAGTATCTTCTAGTGTGGGTAGTAGTAAACCAGCATTTTAATTAACAAAATTGGTTTTTCCCCGTTTCATTTTTGCGGTTAGTCAGTTTAAAATAATTTTATTACTTACCTCCAAAATTTTACTTTTAACAATCCAATAAAGTATATTATACACTACACTATTTAAAGAACTCTAACAAATATTAATTTTTTAAAATAATTGAACCACAGTCACTAAAATGTTTTAAAAAAGCTTAAGAATTCTCAATCTCCCAATCCAGCTCTCACGAACACGAGTCCGAAAGTTACGATTTTGCAATTTAGCCTCGAAAAACGACGCCTCTATCCGGCTTGCCACGAAGTTATCGGTGGACTGAGCGACGTCTTCGACGCCGTTTCGTGACGCTGACGACGCGCATATTCTTCATTTGTTTTGTCTTTTTCCTGTTTCTAGCAGCAACATTTTGATGAATTTTGTATTTATGTATGTTGCTTCATTTTATATTTCTATTTGAGGTACATAGGTATAATTTAGGGATTGCGTCAACTTTACTTTTTTATTATACCGTAAGGTTTGTATTTTTAAGTATAAATATTATTGAAACGTTATAAAAAAAATCCCTATTAATGTGGAGAAAATATGATAATATAAGTATTTTGACCTGCCAATCTAAAATATTTTGACAGAATCATATTAAATGACAACGTTACTATAAATTACTGGGCTCAAGTAAAACCAGTAAGAGATTATAATTTAACTAACTTTAATTTTTATTAAAAAAAATTATATGAAATAAATGTTTTATGATTCCTCTATTGTTTTATTCTTATAAAATTAGGAACAAAGTTATACGTTCACAACTAGTGTAACAGTTTGTTCTTCTTTACTGTTCTGATGAGCAGTATTTCGAACAAATTCACTGAAATATCGTGTTGCTGTGGTTGTCTCCAGCTCCTAGTAGACGCATATAAATAATGTATTTTATTTCCTTATTATGATTCAAAATATTTTTTTATTTAAAATAAAGTAATTATACTTTTATACAATAAATTTTTACCGAGGCATAAAAGAAAATAATGAAACGGAACATTACCCATGAGGCTTGGCTATCAAGTTCGTACCGTAAAAATTGACTTGAGATTTTTCCTTCTCAGACAGGTGAAAGTAAGTGCTTTTGGGCAACAGCCACCAAACACATATAATCAAAAACCTCTGGTCAGTGATATCATTCATTACTTCTTCGGCCACTCCACAAGATTTCTATCATAGCCTCAAAGGGTGAATATTTTGACTAGAGGTTCGAGCCATCAGGAGTGCCAAAATGGCATTAAATTGTCCCAGTATTTGGCCTTGTTAATTACTCATAACTCTAAACTGTCATTTGCACAGATAGCAAGAGAGTTAAAAATACAAGAATAGCGGGTAGTCAGATTGATTTTTACTTTCTTGAATTTCAAATGACTTATTAGAAAATTAAGGAGTTTCACGAATTTTGAAAAATCTGTAGCTTTTGGTAATGAATTTGTGCATTTTTAAAAATATTTTTCTCGCGAATCAATATAAAATTAAAAAAAGAGTAACTTAAACTATCATAGCATCAATGAAAGGTCGGGAAGTAAAAAAATGCTCAGGCCAAATCAAAAAACAACCCGTGTATTACTTGAAAACGCTACCGCCCCCCGCCAATGCGGAAGTAAAAAAAAGCGATCATCTTTAAATTTGGATAAGATTATTTGGTTGATTTTTTTAGTGCATCATCGAAACTATTTAGGGTGGCCAAAAAATGGGGGTCCCCTAGAGGTCAGAACATAAATAGTATCACACGACTCCACGCGGGAAGTCTATATGTACCTAACCTTAAATTTCATATGCATCATTAAGAATAGTGTATGAGCTCTGAACATCGTGCAGCGTTGGTGTATGAGGGTGGGTCTCAAAGTCAACGCTGCAAAGACTGTTATACTACCATTCACCAAATAACAAAACAAAAATGTGCCTAATGCGGTGCAGGAGCTTGGTTGGGAAAACATGGAGACTCCGGTCTCAGATGATGCAATGGCTGTATGTCACATCAGACCCATGATATCATAAGGGGCTGTAGTCTGGGGGACAAAAACACAGCAGATTACGATAGCGAGCAAACTTTATAGTTTGCTGAGGCTGGCATGCCTGTGTATCAGTGGGGCGATGAGAAGCATCCCCAGCGTAGCAATGGCAGTCATACTGAGACTAACATACCTAGACATTCACATTTGAATGGAGGCTAACTGTAGCGCCTCAAGGATGATCACAAATGGGGAATGGACACAACACTCCGTAAAAATTGAACACACAACAGCCACGTATCTTATCAACGATGAGCTCTCGGAAATGCAAACTGATCTTATGAGGGCAACATACAACCAGAAAATATACATCCTGTCGCACAGCCGTGCTGCTCTTAAGGCAAAACTCCAATCAATCAAAATATCTTCGGGAACATACAACGTGGAGGCAACCTCCCACATGATAGGCTTGGTAGAAGGTTTCAAGGCTGCAGTGATAGAAGTTCGGCCCTCACACCCGACTGCCGCCTTTAACCAACCAATCAACCAACCAACCAAGAATAGTGTGTCCTTTTAGGAAAAGCGTACTAGACCGTCTAGAGCTGGCACCTAATTTGCCCTACGTTGTGTAACAACCCTAGGTTGTGTAACCCTACGTTATGTATTCTACGTTGTGTAAATAACCCTAGAGCTCTATGACAAAGGTCAAATGAAGTATTACACCGATAAAAGCGTCGAATTTGTGAATTCTGAATTCGTTAAAGCCCGTATTGAAGTATTCGTAAAAATTTAGAAAAATACGATACTTGAAAAGTGGCTAAGCTAACGCATAATTTGGAATATCCGCTCGATATCGGTTGTAAGAGAAAATCTGGGTATGTTCCAATTTCCAAAGATTCACCTACCCCGTTCACTGGACGAGACTGTGGAGCTGTCGCTCAAGGCAGTAGCCTTTCTCTATAGGATTCCCTCAGTACGGTTGCTGGAATGCTCTGTCGCGCTAGGCAGTAGCCCTTCATCCTACGTATAAGGAGACAGCGGAAGAGCCCACAAATACTACCTCAAACGTGGTTGTGTAGTTTGTAACTGTTTAATAAGGGTAGGCTCGTCGCATCAGCCACTTTTATATACCAAAGGAATCGATACCTGGGTTGCAAACAAAGAAAATGCAAATCAAGGTAATGGAAAACTAGGCCATATTGAAAACACAGTAAATGTCCTCACATCCCCGTGAGCGAATTCGCTACGGTGTCCAGCGCGGACACAAGTCCAATCATAGTGCGAAGGGGAGAATGTTAAACCTACAGGCTGACGAAACTAAACCTAAACCATGTTAGAGGGAACGCTCATGATCTCTATCATGAAAATAAGTAATGGTTGTGAAGTAAAATTAGCAATCACCCGATATTATGCACGTTAACTCAGTTAAAGGAAGTAAAGGAACCCCGCGAATTTAATGTAAAATAAAAATGAGATTCTCCGCAATATTCGGTTTCATAGTCTAACCTGTCGAAATAGTTGGTTTGCCTCGTGTCTCATCAGTACGTTTCTCCTTCATATTGCACTAGTTTTCATTGACAAAATCACACTTGAATGATATGTACACAGTACCTAATAAAGATAATAATAATAACTAATATTTTGGTTGACGGTTTTGAACGAGAGAAGAAAAAACGAATGAAATCTGAATTTTCCAAAAAGTTGTAGAGAAAAATTATTATGAGAGCCCTATTTAATTTTGAGGAAGCAATCTGGAGAAAGTCCCCTTTTAACTTCAAGGAAGAAATTTTAAAAGAAGAAGACCCTCTATGTGGGGTTGTTCGCGTTTTTATATTATTCGGGATGTCCTCATAGTTCCTCGAATCTCTTCTTTGTGCGATCGTTCCGAATGCCCGGTACTCCCGATGTCGCATGTCTCGCCGTCCCGCGTGTGATCGCGTTATTTTGGTTACTTTAGCCGTAATGTCTTGTTTCTTGTAATATCGGTTATAAAGAAATTATGGAATAATATAAGTATAATGCAATCTTACTAATTAATGCATTACAATTATTTCGATAGTTATTAAGTATTATTTTATGTTAGTGGATATACGAGTAAATATATTTTTCTATCGTTCTATATTGTACTGTACTTTTCATTTTGCTTGCTAAAAATAAGGCATATAACATTATAGATTAAGTAAAAGCAAAAACATCGACGAATTGAACCCAATAAAGAAAGAAAAGACTAGTCCACCCACAAATATAATGTTTTTTGTTTATTTATTTGGTGTTCACCCGTTAAAAATAAAAATTACTATAATATAAAGCTACACAAGTATTATTTTAGATTTTCTGATTATTAGGGTAAAGTATTGTACCCATGTATTAAAGGAATGTGACATGCTTGTCCAGACAGAATATGAAGTTTTCGACGAGTGATTCAATAAATATGCATTTCGAAAAAAATTGTTAGTACATACGTCTCTTTCACAGAATTCTTTTACTGTTCATCTCATCTTCCTATTATATTTTATCACAGATGTAATAATATATCCAATAAATTGTTTTCCAATAAACTAAATATTGCCCCCCCCCTCCCACTGGTGCTGCCAATATTTATTAAATGAAAATAAAAAAAAATCTCGACTCTTTGACCGCTCCTGAAATAAAATGCACAATAAATTGTCGCATTGCATTGTATTTTCTCATGAATTAAGCAAACAGGGATTACATATTTCACTTTCCGGTTACGTCTATACTAAATAAATAATCTTTCTATTGAATTCTAGGAGTCATATGGTTCATAGTATAAATTTTTGTATACGGTTTAATAATGTGAGAAAAATATTTAGTGTACCCATTCAATTATATTTGAATACACAATATTTTCAATTCATATAAGTATCCCAGGTGTCTTTAAACAAATAAATATAATATAGTATGTACTAATGTTTCAATGAATACGAAATTCTTTATCATATTTAAAACAATTTTTAGAGTCGATACCCCACAGTGCGACAGGGTTGAACGAATAAACTTTGTAACGCGTTTCTTATTTCAAAAAGTAAACCGTGAAACTTTGTTTAAAACTTAAGTTTGATAAGTTATTAAGTTCAAATGAGGCAATTTTATCTGCATCTCGACATAACGACTCTGTATTTTCATCGTCTATTCATTAAACAAAGCCTAAGAATAAGGAGATTAAGGAATGTTTTTATAACATAAAACAATAAAACAGAAACTTTGCTATTAGGTTTGAAAAGAAATAATATAGTAAAAAACGTATACTATATTAAGTGAAGTTGCATTAAAAGTCGATATATTATCTTAAAAACATTATATTAGAGTTTGACGTAATATTATATCAGAAAAAAATCAGGTTCTTATATTTTATTAACGACATTTTATTAAAGGTTTTAAAACATGAAATAATTGGGTGAAATGCATAACTTGCTAGACGTTAGCAAGTTGTATTCTGGTTGCCGAAAATGGACCAAAAATATGTTAAAGTAGGTATATAACATTATAGATTAAGTAAAAGCAAAAACATCGACGAATTGAACCCAATAAAGAAAGAAAAGACTAGTCCACCCACAAATATAATGTTTTTTGTTTATTTATTTGGTGTTCACCCGTTAAAAATAAAAATTACTATAATATAAAGCTACACAAGTATTATTTTAGATTTTCTGATTATTAGGGTAAAGTATTGTACCCATGTATTAAAGGAATGTGACATGCTTGTCCAGACAGAATATGAAGTTTTCGACGAGTGATTCAATAAATATGCATTTCGAAAAAAATTGTTAGTACATACGTCTCTTTCACAGAATTCTTTTACTGTTCATCTCATCTTCCTATTATATTTTATCACAGATGTAATAATATATCCAATAAATTGTTTTCCAATAAACTAAATATTGCCCCCCCCCTCCCACTGGTGCTGCCAATATTTATTAAATGAAAATAAAAAAAAATCTCGACTCTTTGACCGCTCCTGAAATAAAATGCACAATAAATTGTCGCATTGCATTGTATTTTCTCATGAATTAAGCAAACAGGGATTACATATTTCACTTTCCGGTTACGTCTATACTAAATAAATAATCTTTCTATTGAATTCTAGGAGTCATATGGTTCATAGTATAAATTTTTGTATACGGTTTAATAATGTGAGAAAAATATTTAGTGTACCCATTCAATTATATTTGAATACACAATATTTTCAATTCATATAAGTATCCCAGGTGTCTTTAAACAAATAAATATAATATAGTATGTACTAATGTTTCAATGAATACGAAATTCTTTATCATATTTAAAACAATTTTTAGAGTCGATACCCCACAGTGCGACAGGGTTGAACGAATAAACTTTGTAACGCGTTTCTTATTTCAAAAAGTAAACCGTGAAACTTTGTTTAAAACTTAAGTTTGATAAGTTATTAAGTTCAAATGAGGCAATTTTATCTGCATCTCGACATAACGACTCTGTATTTTCATCGTCTATTCATTAAACAAAGCCTAAGAATAAGGAGATTAAGGAATGTTTTTATAACATAAAACAATAAAACAGAAACTTTGCTATTAGGTTTGAAAAGAAATAATATAGTAAAAAACGTATACTATATTAAGTGAAGTTGCATTAAAAGTCGATATATTATCTTAAAAACATTATATTAGAGTTTGACGTAATATTATATCAGAAAAAAATCAGGTTCTTATATTTTATTAACGACATTTTATTAAAGGTTTTAAAACATGAAATAATTGGGTGAAATGCATAACTTGCTAGACGTTAGCAAGTTGTATTCTGGTTGCCGAAAATGGACCAAAAATATGTTAAAGTAGTTCGTTGATTGGTTATAGGCAGGGGTTGGACTTGTGACTCGAACTTCTTTCTATCACTGCAGCCTTCTGCTTATTGTTCACCCCGATATTGTTAGAAAATATTTATTCCTTCCATGTATATCATGCGGGAGGTTGTCGCCACGTTTGATGTTCCCAAAGATCTTAAGTTTTCTGCGAGTCAGCTCTTCGCAGCTATATATTATATGAGATACAGTTCCATCCTCACGCCGCAGAGTCTGCATTCAATGGGTCCATATTAGGTTCTTATGCGTTGAAGATGTTTTCGTAAGTGACAGTTTTAAGCGGAACCAGCTCTCTCTATTTCATCCACTTTTTCATTACCTATGATCCCGGAGTGACCAGGAACCCACAAAAGTTCTACCTTGTTCCTCCTGGCCGTGGGTTCTTTCAGGTTATTAAGGCACTCCAATATGAGTTGTGATGTAAACCGATTGGAGTTCCGAGACTTAAGAGCAGCTTGGCTCTCCGATTTAATGTATATCGTTTGGTCGTGGTAGCCTCTTCCAAGATTCTGTTATACGCACACTTGCATGGCATGGACATCCGCTTGATATATTGTGGCGTAGTTACCCAGTTTGATGCTTTAACCGCCATCCTGAGCCTTTCCCCAAATACACCTGCGCTCACACCTTTGGCAGTTTTTGATCGGTGTACCAAACTAGATCCTTATCAAATGAGGGGGTCTGTATTTGGCGAATGGTAAAATAACAGTCTTTGTAGCGTTGAGTTTGAGGCCCGCCCTCATAGACCAACGTTGCACGATATACAGAGCTCTTTGCATAAGCCCTGCTAATATAGTGGAATGCGTTCCAAAAATGAGTATTATCACATCATCTGCATACCCTTGCGCGTAAAAGCACTAAGTATTAAGATATGCGTAAGTAACAAGTAAGAATAAACAAATGTGTGCAGCAAAATGGAAGACATTTTGAACAACTGTTAAAATTAATTGTAAATAGTTCCTCTTAAAGTCTGTAAAGTGATAAATAAACACCTACATATTTTTTTTCCAAGGCTGTCAATGATGTTTTCCCAATACTTTTTTAGTTTAATGAGGATATTTATGGTTTTTGGTAAATATCTCTAAAGCCATTGAGAATTTTAGAAAATTCGTTATAACAAAATATGCTTGTAATTAAATTCTGCATTAAATAATAAAATAAAATACAGGGTGTGCCATTTAAAAATACTAAGAAAAATTGATTTGAAAGTTGCCATTTTTGTAACCAAATTTTGAACACCCTATATAAAATAAGAAAAACCTGTTTATTGTCAGAGTATTATTAGACCTCTAGCATTACTGTTCACACTATTTAGCTGGAACAAAACAGATCAAACAAGATTTTTATTCTAATTTTTCCAAGCGTGCAAAACGATCTTTTCATCTTTTTTTTATTTATTGCTCCTAAAATATCGAAGCAAATAAAAAAATATTTTTGCACATAAGAGAGAACACCAAAAGGAACCTAAAGGATGCTATGGATGCCCGACGCACTAATGCAGGACTCGGTATATGGTCCTAAGTCTAGATACTTGGATACTATATCGCCAATGGGTTTTGAACCGTAGGGTAAACTTTATGGAAACTTTTCTTCCGTTCCAATCTTGTTTTCCATTATATTAAAATGTCTGCCAGAAGGTTCTTTCATTAAACAAAACTAATTAAAGTAGAACACAATAGTTTCTGAAGTTCCTGTTTCTTTATAAAGCTATTAGGAACTACGATTAATTATTTTAGTATAAATAAATTATGTTCAACTTAAATAAATTAGTTAAGTTTTTAGTGGACAGAATTACGTGGTAATTTGGGAATGGAGGAGTACCTTCAAATTATTTCTTATCTTTCCAGAGCAATTAAGTTTAAATTAAAACAGGTTATAGGAATATATATTTTTTAACATTAGGACCTGCATAAATATGTCGTTGTTCCGTCGAAAGTATATACAGGGTATCCCACTTATAATGAAAACAAGTTTATATTTTCAGCATTTCTGAATGGATTGTTTTGAATTTTGGTGCAGTTAGTATGACCTTAGGGCGGACTTTTCTATTGCTTTAAATTTTAGTTAACTTATAATCGTACGGATTTATAGGAGTTTTAAAATAATAATTAAAGAGTAATGTTTAATTTCAAAACACAGATCAGAAGTTGCTTTGATATTCCTCAAAACGACAAAATACAAAATTTCAATAAATTGACAAAATCAGTGTCGTTCCTATGATGAATTTTATTTTCATTTCTGTTTAAAAACATTATAAATAATAAAGTACGGAATAAGGAACAAGGTTATTACTAAAAATGATGATTGTTAAACTGCTTCATCAAAAAAAATACTTTACTTTTGGCGTACTGGACTTTCTTCTATAAAATATATTTTTTATTTATTTATTTTATTTCTTGCAATGTGAAAAATTAGAAAATAATCAAACAGGCATAAATTTGAATCAGTTGCCATGTAAACAACATATTATATTTACACGTCAACGAGAAATTATTCATATTGCAAGAATAAATTAGTAGATGTCCTATGTACAAAATCGTCGGCCTAAAGTGTTAACCTGATGAACTAACACCAGTATTTTGTAGACTTTTTAACTCATCCTACAAACAAGGAATATTTCCATCGTGCTGGAAGACGGGTTTATCCAGCCTATACCAAAGAAAGGTAAGAGAACCCTGCCTAGCAACTATCGACCAGTCGCATTGCTTTTAGTTATATCAAAAGTAATGGAGAAAGCTTAACCAACATCTTCTAAAGTACCTGGAAGACTTCAACATTATCAGCGATCATCAATATGGTTTTCGGAAATCCAGATCAGATCTTCTAGCCTATGTCACCCATATTTGAAACAACGCAATCGAACATCATGAGGAGTCGCGGGCTATTGCACTGGATATTTCTAAATCCTTTGATCGTGTCTGGCATGAGGGACTTCTAAGTAAACTGCGATCCTATGGTATGCCCAGTCGATTCTGTGCATGGTTGTCTAGCTTTCTTAAGGACCGCTCTCTGTGTCGATTGACGAATTTCTTTCAGACACCTTCACCATCAATGCCGGTGTTCCTCAAGGATCCATATTGTCTCCCACTCTCTTCTTACTCTACATTAACGACCTTCTAGTGAAAACTATAAATCCGTTATTTAGCTTTGCTGACGATTTTTTTTTATGATCAAACACGTCACTCAGGGAGTGGTGCGTGTGCGCAAAAAGCGATTCACGTTGGTTTTGAATCGTTGGTGGTTATATTCGTTGGGAAAAACGACCTCGGGAATGTCGTTCCACAAGGATGAAATCCTCCAGATGATAAAATTCTTCAAACTCTATATTAACGACCTTCTAGTGAAAACGGAAAATCGGATATTTAGTCTTGTTGACGATAGCACACTAATCTCATTTTTCTCTCTGATGGTGTACTCTTCCGAACCAGAAATTTCGATACATGCATCGAATAACATTGTAAGTGACAAATCGTGTTTTCACAGGCGAAGACATAACAGTTTCGGGTATATTACTATAGGAAAAATCCTTTAGGGCACTCTGGGAGTGGTGCGTGTGCGCAAAAAGCGATTCACGTTGGTTTTGAATCGTTGGAGGTTATATTCGTTGGGAAAAACGACCTCGGGAAGGTCGTTCCACAAGGATGAAGTCCTCCAGATAAAAGAATTCTTAAATAGTGAAGTTCGAGGAGTACTAAGCTTAACCACATATGGATGGGCGGCAGTGGTTCGTCGTGTATTTCTGCTATTCGTCGCTCTGGGCGGAATTAAGAGGGCAAGGTCAGCCGAGCACCTTCCATGAAAATATCTGTAAAAGAGAGTCAAATCCCCAACCTGTCTTCGATGTTCTAGGCTGTCGAGGTTCTTCGTCAGCTCGTGGTCTCCGATCAGACGAATAGCTCTCCTTTCGATGGAATCCAGTAGCCGAAGAGTATGTTTGGGTGCAGAGCTCCAGACATGAGAGCAGTATTCTAGTGATGGTCGAATCTGGGCTTTGTATAGTGTCAAAAGTTGTTGAGGTGTATACAACTTTCTGGTTCGGAAGAGTACGCCAAGCTTCTGAGAAGCTATCTTGGCGATTGCCACAACGTGGTTATGCCAAGACATATTTCCTCCCAGATTGACACCCAGCAAATTAATAGATGAAGCCAGTGGGATTGCGTGTCCGGCCATGACTATTTCCGGTTCTGTAATGTTAACCTTTTTAGAGAAAACTGCTGCCTGGGTTTTTTTAGCGTTAAATTCGACTTGGTTACTGTCACCCCAAGCCAAAATTTCTTCCAGGTCTTTGTTGAGGCGTGATACTTCATGCTGTCTGCGAAGATGTGCGTCGGCAGCCGATGTTTGCGCATTCAAAGAGAAAGATGAGAAAAGTGTGCTATCGTCAGCAAAACTAAATATCGGATTTTTAGTTTTCACTAGAAGGTCGTTAATGTAGAGTAAGAAGAGAGTGGGAGACAATATGGACCCTTGAGGAACACCGGCATTGATGGTGAAGGTGTCTGAGAGAAATCCGTCAATCCCCACTTGCAGAGAGCGGTCCTTAAGAAAGCTAGATAACCATGCACAGAATCGACTGGGCATACCATAGGAATACTGTTGATACAAATTCAAAAGGTCCTAATACTTAATCACTAAATACAATATTTGAATACTGAAATATATCAAAATATTATTTACGTTAACTGAATTTTTCAGTACTTTTTGGGAGATGGGCTGGTTTTCGCTTTTTCGAATAAGTTTAATAATGTCCTTAGCGAGTCAATTAAATTAAACATAATACACAAAGTAACTTTATTGTTTGAAAATGAAACACGTAGGAAAAATAAGATAATAGGGTTTATTCGTGTGGAAGTTCATCATAAAATACATGATAGTTTAACGGATATTGGAAATGACAGAGTTTAGGTTGTGATACCCGCAACCGTCAGTATATTGTAATGGTATTCTTTTCATGAGTTTCTCCTAACTGAGGGATCTTGGGTAATATCTTTTGTTCAGTAAAATACATCCAAACACTAACAAATTCGTTAGCGCCAAGCTCTCCTTCACATTCGTTCCATAGAAAACAATAATCATCGGAATGCAGTAAATTATAGAAACACATATTATGTACTTGGAGTTTTCTTTTATAGTATAATGTAGAAACTTTTGAGTTTGGAGCCATCAAGCCTGTAAATCGGCCGTGAAAATGTAGCTATGTTCCTTTTTATTTTCCTCCTTCTCTTCTCTTGCATCGTTTTTCTTCTCTATGGGTTTATTAAATTTGTCGTCTGAAACTTGCCTCACCCTGTAGCTAACACACTTTTCGCTTTGATCTTTTTTGGGCCGATAAAGCGCAGATTTTTTCGTCGAAAATTTTGGAGAACGATGCTACTGAAAGAGGTTCTTAATTTTTTGATTTGCACCCATCTTTGACATAAAATTCGTAAATAGTTTGTCGTAAGTGCCATTCAGCCAGAAAAAAATTTTTTTTCAGATGTTGCCTACAATAATGCGATTCAATAACTGGTAAAAATGATAAACATTGAAGTAGGCTTTCACGGCGATCTTTGAAAGCTTGTATTCCGTTAGATGACTGGCGTAGTACCACGTGTCCCTAAAGAATTTTTCCAGTGGAGAACTGTCCACCGTCCAATCCCAACAGTATAGATAAACATTGTCCTGCATACCCTAACACTTTCTCCTTGTACTTGCAAAAAATATTGCAAGGACTGTCCTCTTTGTGTCCTGTCACAATGCGTTCGTTAATAAATGAATAGTTCTTCAAGGACTTGACTGTGGTTACACGGTAGAAACTAGGCGTCTGGACTTATATGATATTCACATCATGCAATATTTTAGGTTTTTAGTAAACAAAGTGACTGAATATTTAACGCAATCGAAAGATCAAAATTAAAATCCGTATGATCATGCTGAAAGCTCATTTTACCAAAAAATGTACTTAGAGGTTAACACTTTAGGCCGACGAAATTTAATTTTATACTAGAAAATACAGTTCGCCACTGTATTTAAAACATAGTAGATATTTCTTTAGATGAACGTTTTTAATAATTATCTAGTATTTTAGACGTTAATATTTTTAAAAACAAATAAAAATAAAATTGGTATTTTGTATATGGTCGTTTTTAGCGGTGAAAAAATCATCATATATTAGTTTCGAAATAAAATAATGGCTAAAGGTACTTTACTTTTTAAATTATTATTTTAAATCACCTTATTAATCCGTACGTCAATGAGCTAACTAAAATTTTAAGAAATTAAATTATACATAACCACACCAAAATTTGAAGCAATGCTTGTTTCCATTATAAGTGGGACACCCTATATATATTGTTGACACTTATTGCGTACTTATCTTAAAAATTTGCAATTGCGCCATTGTTCCACCGGTGGAGGTCCGATATTTATTATTACGTATCCTGGAACAGTTGACCCCTTATTGACTTTTACTTAAAAAGTAACTTCACGGTTATAACTCTAAGGACTTTAGATAATTAAACGAACCTATTAAATAGAACAAATTTGATTGCATAACTTAAGCAATATGATTTAAGTGAAGTGGGATTATAATATTTATTTTTTGTTTTGTTACTTAATCACTACCACTGCTGCACCGTTCACTGTTGGTCCAGAAAAGCCCAACTCACCACCAGCCGCATATGCTGTCTAGCTCAATTGCAAACGCCGCCTTGTATGCAAATGTATCATAACAGTCACCATACAGGATATATATTCAAGCATGGTAAAATCTTAGTACTCAGCCTGTACTGCCATGACATATATCTGCCTACTGACAAAGCCTTAATTATCCAGGAAAATTTTGACAACAAGCCCCATTCCCATGTCACTATAGAATTAGCATATTCGGAAGGAAAAACAGGTATATATCAGCATGGTAAACGAGAATATATCTCAATTGTATATGGAACAGCATAAATAAAACCGAGGCAAAATAACGAAACATAAACAAATAGCTATAAACGGAAGTCCTGAACAATAATACTACACAAGCACTAGTGATTGGTAATGATTTTCTTAAACAAAATTGTCTGATCATGTTTCGGAAGCCTTGAGTCGGAAAAAGACAAAATTTAAAACTAACTATATCGCAATGAGATTCGAAGTTAACAACAACTTTTCTCGACGTTAACTATATACCTCAGCCTAGAAGTACAGAGAAAGAATGAAACACAACCTCGCTAACAACAGTTAGCAGCCTTACTACATAAGCAGACGGACTTTCACATAGAACCAAACAATGTCATGCAGGCATGTTTCTATAAAAATATGGGAGCATCTTATGACTTGTTTACCGAGCAAGTGTACCGGCAATGTAAATAAGCGAACGAGTTGATGCGTGCACGATATCAAATCTATGAGAGGCATGAATAGCTAGAATATCTTATTATGTTTGTGTGCTTTCTTAATAATCCTCATTAGTGAGTGATAAAAGATAGAAGGCATTAGCGATCTGTAAATATGTAATGCCCGCTACGTACGATAAATCGTAAAGATTATAAGTGCCCAGTTAATCTAGATAGTACTTAGTGAAAAATCTACAACTTTTGACATAGACATGTTCGATATATCTGTACAGGTCGGACTGTATGAAACCGTGGCTATTCCCTACAGTTGTTAAAAGAAATAAAGTGCGTTGAAATTCACACACAAAGCCAACTCTCAAAATTAATTTAGATAGCGTTAACTTAATCCAAATGTGTCCACCAGTAGATACCACTCGATAATAGTCCAAAAGTATTAAATGATTATGTAATCTGCCTTATTTACGTGTGGATTTTACTTACGACTTAATTTTCTTTACTGGATTTTCATTGTATAGAAATATCATAAAGTCGGTAGTTAAGCATGGACTTTGGCTATCTCCTTCAAAATAGTATTCGGTGAATATCCGCCAGTAAATGTTTGTCAAGGTCATATTAACATTAAAACTTAATTATTTAGTCAATTATTTTTTATGTGATACCTTTTATATCTTTTCATTTTCAAAAATTCTTCTGGGTTATTTCCCATTTTCAGCCCATAATTCGAGGTGAAATCGTTAGGTTTATGCAGCCTTGTCCTTTCTCATGCATATCTTCCTCAAACAAATTACTCAAAAATGAATAGGAAACTAAAAAATGTTAGTATTTTTCTGACGATAAATATTTTATAGCAGAAATCTGTGAGGGGATCGCTCTTCCAGAGTTGGATAGAGAATTTTGTCGAGTGGATATGACCCTAATTTATTATTAAAAAGGGCTATGCTTGTGTGTTATGCAGGGTGTTTTAAAAAGTAGCAAATTTCAAAAAAAAATATATGCTAAAAAATTCGGTAATATGATTTCTGACATATTTAGTATTTTTTTACAAGCGTACTGCCGAAATCTTGTTGGAATCATTGATTTATTCAGTAATGCTAGGAAGGTATTAATTTTTAAATTGAGCAATACAATTTCACAGTTAGATAACATTTTGTGTCACTGAGTACTGAGTAGTTCATCTGTCTCTGTTTGTAAGAACACAAAATTTGGGAAATGATAAACGCTGGGTTACCCAAGAGGTGTCGGGGGGGTTAATTGAATTAATTGACTGATAATAATAATGACTTTATTTATACAATTTAAATACGTTAGTGCAAATAATATTTGGTACTGATTAAAAGGAAATCATTAAAAGATCTAATGTGGTGCGACTTCACGATACCTGCAAGGCATACTTATTATTATGTTGTCGATGTGTCCTTTTGATAGTGTATTACGGTTTAGAATTGGTCTTTTTGCAAGTAGTAAATTAGTAATTAATTAAATATTTTTCTGGCTTGTCCTTCTAAATTTTAAAAACTCTTTGAAAATAAGATTCAATTTTTATATTTCAGTTTATTTCTTTGTAAGTTCTTTCAATAAACCAAAATACATTATTGGCTATTTTAGGCATCATATCAAATTTAATTTTTCTTGTCTCATAAGAAACGAGTAAGATTTCAGACTTTTATTTGGACAGTAAATAAATAAATATTGTTCCTTAATATATATCAGGAGATTATTTACCTGTTTACAGTCATACCTAACAGATTCTTTATTCCTTTAGTTTACTTTGATACTTCTTCTACAGATTAATCCTTTGGACTTTGTTTACAATATCAGACAGCTATAACAATAATAATAATAAATTATCTTTATTTTGTATCGTTTTTCCTTGTAAAACAAAAGAAAAATGACCAAATGCATCCGGCAGCTGTACGTCTGGCGAGCGTCGTAGGTCGTAGCTTGCTAATACACAATATCAATAGTTTAAGAATTTTCCAATAATGATTTATAAAATTATTTGGGCACCACGTAATTTATATATCTTTCTTTTAATTTGGGGAAAATTACGAAACCCAAATTAATAAAAAAAGGTGTTAAATACCTGAACTAGCTTATGTTGACCATGAGTAAGGTAAACAAGTGTCTAACGGGACTTTTTAGTTTGTATAAGTGAGATGATGAGATGAGATGCTAAATTTTAAAATCAAAAAAAATCTAAATTTTATTTCATATTGTATAGGAATAATTTTTAATCGTAGACTATTGTAGGTTTAGATTAAATGAGGTAAAATAATTAAAGTCAAATGGTGTAATAGTAGGTTCATATAAGAAGAATGCGCACAATCTCCCATAGTCGACAATAGTTTACATTGTAGGGTTGCACTACAATGATACGTAAAATATATAGATTAACCTAATTGTTGTTATATATATGTAATATTATGTAATTATTATCAAATTATGTAATATTATTAATACTGAAATAAAATTTCCAAAAGAAATATCTAGTATTTTCGTAACTTACGGGTACATTAAGAATCATAATTAATCATTAATTATCATTAAAAATCAACGTAAGATTATCGCTAATAAGAATGAAAAAATTAAAGATAAATTAAAAAAATATCTGAAAATTCTGGCCTGAATTAATCCAAAGTAGAATTCTGGCGAGCCCTTTGTATCCTGATTGGTCTCTAAACATGGCCCCTTAAAATCCAAAATGGGCAGAGCATCACCGTAGCATCAAGGATACACCTGGGGGGTTGAACAGGAAAATATGAGGTGGAATTCTTACAGAAACGGAACAGCACCATGAGAGCAGGGAAGAAAAAGAAACCCTTGTACGAAGGGTTCTGCGGAAGGTAAAATAAATGATGATTCCGGTGTGCCTGGGTAACTGAACTTTTAGGGTTGCAACCCAAGAAAACTACACAACCATCTACCCATTGGCGGTGATGAGCACGGGCTCCTTTTAAAGAAAATTTACTATATCACCCGATTGGGTTTTTGGGGAAAGATATCCCAGTTTCTTTCAAATTGCCTTGAAACAGCCTTAGTTTCACGCGTGTTCACCCCGGAATGGTGGACGGAAACCAGAATCCCTCTCAGTCAGAGCGTACCGGAAATTCCGATTTGTACATTCAAATTTGATTGGTTCTAAACCGGCGGTAAACATCGCCTAGGTAAATGGCGTACCTTCATCAGTACCATCATTTCTGTCAAGGGGTGCCATAAATTAAATTTTTTTAAATGTAAAACCATATCACTCAATATATTTAAATCATTTCTTCTATAACATGCCATATGTCTAAATTCAATTGTTTCGAGAATATTGACAAATAAATGAAGAAACTATATATACTTTTATATAACTATACATATTTATATAAACTATATATATTTCTATATACTATATTCTGTTTAAAAACAGAAGTAACAAGAAATAGATTGAACAGAATGTAACATTTTACTCCAAAATCCTCCAAAGAGTTTTCGTACGATATACGAATTGATATCACTTCGTTCTCCTGTAATTAAGCCTTTCCGGAACATTTGCCCAACCCTGTATATCAGAGTCACAGATGATCTTGAATGGTTTTGTGAAGTTATAGATCGACTTCATACGATGATCGGTTAGCATCTTCAAGAGCTCGTCGTTGATTAGAACGGTGGCTTTTGTGTGCCCAATTTTCAAGGTTTGTTATATTCACTCCTCATTTGTGTTCATCCTTGATGCACTGCAGTTATCCTCCATTCTGATGTGAATATCTAGGGGTGTTAGTCCTAGTATGACTTGTATTGCTACGATGGGAGTGCTTCTCATTGCACCACTGATGCACAAGTAATCAAGCTTCTACAACCTATTAAGTTAGTTCGCTGTCGTGATTTTTTTGTGTTTTTTTTTTCACTACTACAGACACTACAGCCACTGAACCATCCGAGGCCTGAGCCGCCAGGTTTTCCCAAATAATCTCCTGTCTCGCATTAGTCACATTTTTGCTTTGTTTAAGTTTCTATTTATTTGTTGGTTCCACCTCAGTTTGGCGTCCAGGATTAGTCCTAGATACTTTACCTCGCTGACTGTATCTATTCACCAAAAATTTTTAGGTCGTTTTAGATCCCTATCTGTCTGCGTTTGGTGTAAGGTAAAATAGCAGTCTTTGCTTCGTTGACTTTTAGGCCTACCTTCACACACCAACGCTGCATGTAAGTCTCCGTGTAAGCTGGACTTACCAAAATTGCCGGTATTTCAACATGTTCTCAATCGATGTTTGTGTGGTTTCGTGGATCCCATGTTCACTAGCGGCTAACATCATCGCAATACCGGAGGCGCACGTGTGGCGACTTTACGAAATAAACCCTAGATGAGCGATCCCCCCACTGATATCGTCTACAAAATATTTAACCTCAAGAAGATGCTAAAAAAATGTCGTTTCCTATTAATTTTTAAGTAGTATATGATTTAAAAAAATCTTAACGCCTCCCGAACAAAATAACGATGCATCTATTTGTTTTTTGCTGTGAACTTCAAGATTATAAATTACTACCTGTTATCCTGGTCGCGTATGCTCCAGCAATCTAGTAAAATATTAAAAAAAATTATTCTCAAAATATTGAGCAGTGTATAGTAAGTAGTACACATATTATTTTAAAAGATATTGCCTTCTAAATGAAGTCTTACGAAATACCAACATTGAAATAAATACTAAGAAGCTGTGTACTAATAACCGTGCATCCCAGGGAAAAGATACTGGTACATTTCTTAATGATTGTTCATTTCCCACCGAGAAAGTCAACTTTCGGGTAAGCTATAGATTCTCGGTTTGACTAGGAATTACGATTTTTTGTCAGAATTTAATGGAAATGAGGAACTAAGATGGGAATATCAGCATTTTCCTCAAAATTAAGATGCTGCATCTTATCAATACGCAGTAAATATAATGTTTCCTATATCAGAAGCTATTATTATTTACTTACCTACTTAACCCGGTTTAGAAAAATTCTGGGAACAATATCAATAAATTTAAAAAATCAAAGTTAAATTAACTTCCGGTATAACCGGAAGTATTACACAGTTTAGAACATTTCTAAAAATATATCATAGTTAATGACGTCCAGTGCCAAAGTGTTGTATGTATATAATGTCATTTAACCCACGCTCCGAATTAAAATAATTAGATGAAAAATGTCCGGAATACTAAATGATTTGCTAATGCTTCGCGGCTAATTGCTCACGTCTCTTGCAAATTGCACATTACCTTGGAAATTTCTTTCTAAAATTTATGTTTTGCTCTTGCAGTAACTAAGAAGAGTTTTAATATATTCTCGCTAATGTTATATTTTACATTAGTAGTATACACTGAAACAAGATTATATAATATTATGTATACATTGTTTTTGAAAGTACGGCCACGAGAACATTTCTTGCCTAACAATGAGAGGAGACGATTTTTTTGATAATTTTATTTTTCAACATTATTATCATATCAAAAGAGCTTGAATACAATCCCAATTATATAAGGACAACCCAATATTTTAAAGATTAAATAAATCTTCCAGCTCTTTACCATCCACCATTTCTACCTGTCGTTGTTAACATCAAAGATGCGGTTTTGTATTAGCGGAACGCATCTCATCAATACATCTCATATAATCACCATTTTGATGTTAATTATATTTCAATGTCCAGTCAATACTTATCTCTAACATGCGTCCACGTTAACATTTTCTATATAAAATAATTTAACAGTATAAGACTGGTTAAGATGCATGTTAAAAAAAAACAGCTTAGAACTACTGATATTCAAGAAAGTTTCTTATAATTATAAATATAATTCAATATTACTTATGGATCACATAAAATACGGGACTAGAATAATTTGGTGGCGCCCCCAGAAATTGTTTGCCCTCGGCGGCTGCCCTGATATTGGCGTCAGCAAAGAACACCGTAGGTGAAAATTTTGTAAACATATAAACTTTTATAAATTTACCGATGAAAAGAGAAAAGAAAGATATTTTCACATCATGTTTTCAATCTTTTACTATAGAAAAATATTTCATACTTTAAATTGCATTTGGACAGATTTTAGTTTAGCGGTGATACAAGCAAAAAATTAAGTTTAACAGTGTTCCGTTATGTTCTTTTCCCCTAAAATAGGAACAAGGAAAAACAAAAAACAAATAAGTCAAAATGCCACGACAGAATCGAGTTTCTGCAGCTTGGTAGGTATTATGTAAAATTTGCCTAAAATAACATAAAATGCATTCACGTTAAACCTATTTGGGTTATTGATATCTATAGTTAATGAAAACTTAAGTTACGAATTTTTGGCAACGTTTTCATATGTTTTGATTTTATCCTCCCCTACTAGATTGAAACACTTAGCAACTAAATATATGGTTACCACTGGCATTAGGAGTATTTTAGTGGTCTTTACACAAGTTTTTAGTTGGTCGATTATAAAAAAAGTATGTAATTTTTCTTAATATCACGATACGATACGAATACAAAATAAAGCCAAAATGATGGCACTGGTTTGCCCCCTTCTATTTGCTCCCTAAAAAGATATGCCCTTTGGCAGTTCAAATGTTCCTTAATATTTCTCAAGTTCAGCATATTAGAGTTGATTTTTCTTGGCTAATTTCCGAACTAATTAACTAAAGCTAACTTTCAAGACACTGTAGCATTATGCATGTTAATCTCCGTGAACTATTCTCTTATTTGCATATAGACAGTCTTAACCGCTAGACTGCCATTAAGGCAAGCAACTCTACAAAGTCAATTAACTTCAATCATTGTAATGCAGATTTCGGGCCAATATGAGATAGGCAGCTTTCCACCACGTTTTAATGTGTATGTCAAGTAGGACGGAGTGATTTAAATTATTATAAACATGGTTGTATTAAATGACCATAAGCAATATCTCAAACTGTAATACATTTTTTCATTCTATTGTTTATATTTTCAATTGAACGTAACTGAATTTTATAATGAGTTTTTTACTTTTATCGAAATAGGACAAATATTATAATAAAGTAAAATTAAGTATCATTATCGTATTTAGATTATGACAAAATATTTCCGTCAGTATATCGGTCTATCTGTCTATCTATTTGTATATATGTTCTTAGCTTGTAATTTAGTTATTTGATAAATCTCATCCTATTATGTTTCGATTCAAGTATTTTCAAGTATGAAGCGATTCTATGATATGCGTCAGGCCTCGGATTGTTAGGTAAAAACGATACTCATCTTGATGGAGAAGGATAAAATATAATATAAGTGGAAGAAATTATTTGTTTCATAACCATCAAAATAGACCAAGCAATATATATTGTACTTGGACACAAGTTTACGAACGAATTTTATAGGCAAAGTGTAACGCGATTTCATAGAGTTTAATCGATTTAATTCAAACAAGTAGTTAAAGTAATTTTATCTCAAGGTTTTATGGCTTCCTCAAAACTACAAGCAAGAATAATAAATTTCTTTGTTTTGAATATCAATTTATATCAATTGAAATCACTATAAAGTGATCAATATAAAGTGATATTCAAAACCAAGTATCTTGTTATTCTTCCTTCTATCTTATTATTCTTATTATTAGATGTATAGCTTTCAGTTTCGAGACTCCCATAAAACCTTGAGATAAAACTACTTAACTGCTTGTGTGAATTAAATCGCTATAAAGTGATATTCAAAACAAAGTAATTTCTTATTCTTATTGTTAATATACAGGATGTTTTTTAATTGAGTGTCGATACTTAAGGTTGTCGACGTCATTCTAGCAAGGATTGTGAGCGTGCTATCAGATAAAAAATCTGGCCTACTGACGGTGGCGTCAAAACCCTACCACTGAGAATCGTACCATCTTTATTACCGCTAGAAACCAATGTAACGTAACAATAGATCAAAGCAAAGAAGCCCATAACGTGAGGATCAGAAACAAACTTCTTGACAGTCCAATCGAATAAAGGTGCTTTTGGTCAGTCGCTAAGGCCGTCAGCCAAAAAACTATTCCACCTCTAACACGTTCCGATGGTACAATAGCACCCACAGCCGGAGACAAAGCAAACTGACTTGCTGAACTATTTTCTTCGCATTCCACTGTATATTTCCAGGGAAGAACACCACCCGATGGCACAATAGCACACACCACCCACATTACTGCAGTTCAATCCGATATGACCGAAATCGTGTTCCGTCAGCGTCCCATCAAACGAATCCTGAAAAGGGGTCGACATCAAGAAAGCTTCTGGTCCAGACAAAATTCCTGATATAGTTCTCAAGAGATATGCCGATGAACTAACACCAGTATTTTGTAGACTTTTTAACTTATCCTACAAACAAGGAATATTCCCATCGTGCTGGAAGGCGCGAGTTCAGCATATAAGAGAACCTTGCCTAACAACTATCGACCAGCATTGCTTTCAGTTATATCAAAAGTAATGGAGAAAGCTATTAACCAACATCCTCTAAAGTACCTTGAAGGCTTCAATATTATCAGCGATCATCAATATGGTTTTCAGAAGTCTAGATCAACTGGAGATCTTTGGAACAACGCAACCGAACCCATCTTTCGAACAACGCAATCGAACTTCATGGGGAGTCTCGGGCTATTACACTGGATATTTCTAAAGCCTTTAATCATGTTTAACATCAGGGACTTCTAAGTAAAGTGCGATTCTATGATTTTCCCAGTCGATTCTGTGCATGGTTGTCTAGCTTTCTTAAGGATTGCTATCTGCAAGTGGCGATTGACGGATTTCTCTCAGATACCTTCACCATCAATGCCGGTGTTTATCAAGGGTCCATATTGTCTCCCACTTTCTTCTTACTCCACATTAACGATTTTCTAGTGTAAACGAAAAATCCGATATTTAGTTTTGCTGACAATAGCACACTTATCTCATCTTTCTCTTTGAATGCACAAACATCGGCTGCCGACGCACATCTTCGCAGACGCATGAAGTATCACGCCTCAACAAAGACCTGGAAGAAATTTTGGCTGGGGGTGACAGTAACCAAGTCGAATTTAACTTAACAAAAAACCTAGGCCGCAGTTTTCTCTAAAAAGGTTAATATTACAGAACCGGATATAGTCATGGACGGAAACGCAATCCCATTGGCTTCATCTATTAATTTACTGGGCGTCAATCTTTGAGGAAATATGTCTTGGCATAACAACGTTGTGGCAATCGCCAAGATAGCTTCTCAGGAACTTTGTGTACTCTTCCGAACCAGAAAGTTGTACATATCTCAACAACTTTTGGCACTATACAAAGCCCAGATTCGACCATCACTAGAGTACTGCTCTCATGTCTGGAGAGACCCAAACATAATCTTCGGCTACTGGATTCCATCGAAAAGAGGGCCATTCATCTGAATGGAGAACACGAGCTGACGAAGAACCTCGACAGCCTAGAACATCGAAGACAGGTTGGGGATTTCACTCTCTTTTACAGATATTTTCATGGAAAGTTCTCGGCTGCCCTTGCCTTCTTAATTCAGCCCAGAGCGGTGAATAGCAGAAATAGACTCGATCTTCATTATTTAAGAATTATTTTATCTGGAGGTGGAGGACTTCATCCTTGTGGAACGATCTTCCCGAGGTCGTTTTTCCCAATGAATATAACCTCCAACGATTCAAAACCAACGTGAATCGCTTATTACACACACGCACCACTCCCAGAGTGCCCTAAAGGATATTTCCTATAGTGCTTGTGTTTGATCATAAAAGAAAAAATGGTTGTGAATCCTTGGGTTTTAAAAAGAAAAGTTGATATTTTGAGCTACAGAATGTTAAAATTTAAACAATAACTTTTTTATCATAATTATAATCACTCTTAGATATTTTTAGAAAATATTGTACATACCATTATCAAACAGAAATAAAATGTTATGCATATTATAAAAATAAAAATGAGCTAGCTGGGTAAAGCTTCATGAATTTTGACGTTTCTTTTTATAAAGACAATATGATTCTATTTTTCATTACTATTTATAGCTCCAACAATATGCCACACAAAAGGTTTTGCTAAGATTTTTAAGTTTTGAGTTATTTAGAAAAAACTTAAATTTTTCACTTTTTGTTTTATTTTTCCCCTGCGTTAATATTAAAGTTAGATCAAAACTAACAGAACATTCTCACAACAATTTCTCGCGAACCCAAGGATTACTCAACAATTTTTGTTTTATACGACGTTCCGTTTTCAAGCAAGCATCATCAACTTCATGTTTTCTAATACGGCCCTGATTTTATAATGTCAGACACCTTTTTTATTCTAAATTCAATGATGTACCACATATCATCGTTTAACTATATTTCGTGCCTTTTTGCTCATCTTTATGAAATATTCCGGATACGGACCTGTATTTAAAAATTTGGAAACGGTGCAATGCAGTATGCTAAAATGAATATTTTTAAAATTCATTTATAAATAATGCACTACATAATATTAAAAAAAATTTTATTAACAATAACAAAACAGTAAGTATGAAAAAATAAACAACAAATTGGTATATCGGCAAAAAACAATTAATTTAAAAGTAAAGGTAGATTATTAGAAATTAATTTTCTAAATGGATTCATCAACTAGTCGTCTAAGTGTCTCTGGAGAATAACCGAAATCATCTCGAACACCTTTCGGAAAATTAATCTCTAATAATCTGCTGTTAGTTTTTAAATTAATAATGTTTCTTACTGTTGTACCTATTTGTTGTTTATTTTTTCATACTTCATGTTTTGTTGTTGTAAATATGTTTTCTTGTTTTATGATTATTATGAAGTGCATTATTATAAAAGAATTTTAAAAATATTTAGTACATTGAACTGTTTTTCCAAATTTATGGAAAATGAGTACCCTGAAAATTCCATGAAGATTCGAAAGGTTCGAAAGAAAGAGAAAGAATGTTCGAAATGTAATAAACAATAATGTTTGGTACATCATTGAATTTATAATTAATTTAAAATTTGACATTATAAATTCAGGACCGTATTAGAAAAAATTAAGTTGATGATGATTGATTGAAAACGAAACGTCGTATAAAAAAATATGTTGCATAATATTTGGGTTCACTAAACGTTGCTCTGAGAATGTCTTATCAGTTTTGCTATAACTTTAAAACGAACACAGAAAAAAAGAAAATTTGAAATCCAATATTTAATTATTTTTAAAACAACTCAAAACTTTAAAATCTTACTAAAATTTGTATGGCATATGGTTGGTGTTTTGATTACGATACTTTTTACCTACTTAATTGAAGTTGTACATATGTTGTTACCATTAATGAGATCACCATACAGGCCCTCCTTATCTTGGGCAACCTGTATAGATACCAGTCAATACTGAAAATATTTCAACAATTCACTTCAATCTCTGTAACCACATTATTCAACCTTACATAGTAAATATTATCGTCAATATTCCCTTCAATGGTTAGTTCGTTACACTAATGGATTTATAATGGGATTGATCGAATATTGATGGAGTGCACACTCCACGATCAGTCTTACTGACTGATTATCTCCCCCACTCGCCAAATGTTGATGCCCAACATTCGGAAATTCGAATTTATGTCAGTTCAATCCATCACCCGATCTACCCGTCAATACCGCAAGTTTCTACGATCAATATTTTTGTCAATATAGTAAGATATTGTCAATATTCTTTACCAATAGTATTATGGAAATGGAAGATGTTGGCCTACCTGGCATCGCCCGGTGAGATACCATTGCATCGGTTTAGGTGGGATAAAGTTTGCTCTTTGAGTTGACGTTCGCTGTGCCGATGTTTGTGGTTACCAAGGTGGAACCCCAAAAATAGCATGATGGAAGCCCCAGGCCCAAAATACTCCGGAGGTAAACTCGTTCCCCAATCGGATCTCCGGGCGGGGGCTGGTCTTGGGACCATATCATGCGAAGTTCGTCAAACAACCACCATTTCCGACAACTTACTGGGTTCCTCCAAAAACATTCAACGAAGAAATGGTGTGGCAACTGCAGTTGCTAACCAACCCAAAATCAGCAACTTCAAAATTGATTTCTGCAATATTAGAGGGCTTAACACGAATATCAATTCAGTCCACCAGCACTTACAATCTTCCAAACCTCACGTGCTCGCACTGATCGAGACAAAAGTCAGATCGTCAACAAGCACCGTCAGCTATTTATACCCTGGATACGATTCTCATTTCCGGTTTCGACGCAACTTTGGGGTATGTATTTTTGTTCGAGATGACCTCTGCTGCCAAGAAAATCACAAAGTTTATCTGCTGCCTTTACCGTCCTCCAAGTGGTACATTATACAGCCATTTTCTCATCACCAGCAAACACTATCGACTCCTTGCAAACCCACCATCAGAATGCCTAGATTGCTATCTTTGGCAACGATAACGTCCATAATATTAACTGGCTTAAATACTTAAATACGAACCATGAAGAAGTCCGTGAGGCTGAATCCCTTGCGATCAGTTCTGACTCAACTAGTAAAGGAACCAACGCGGATGGAAATTTTGTTATGCTTTTAGTTCTTTTCTTCTCTTGACGTCAAACCCAGATCTATATTCAATCACCGTACAGCCTCCGTTAGGATCTTCCGATCACAAACTTATTTCAACTCTAAACGAACTACCAATTAATTCTGAACAACCTCCTAAACCTAGATATGGCATTACACGTCGGCCAAGTGAGAAAACCGCACTTTTCCTGGGATAAGCGTATGCTTCTCTTCTAATGATCCATCCATCTGTGCTGGGGAGGTCTCAGACGTCATTCTAACTAGCATGGAAGCATTTATCCCCTCCTCGAAAAAACGCCCTTCCAACGGCATGCCCTGGTTTAGAAAGGACTGTGAGTGAGCTGTCAGATCAAAAAATCTGGCTTACCGACAGTGGCGTAATAACCCTACCACTTAGAATCGTAACATCCTTGTTACCGCTCGAAACCAGTGTACGCTAACAATAGATCAAAGTAAAGAAGCTCATAACGAGAGGATCAAACTCAAACTTCTTGATAGTCCAAACGGATTAAGGTCATTTTGGTCAGACGCTAAGGCCGTCAGAAAAAATTTTACCCTCTAACACGTTTCGATGGTATGATAGCATCCACAGCCGGAGACAAAGCGAAATTCCGAGATTATTGGCTGCACTATTTTCCCAGCATTTCACTATAGATTTCCAGGTAAGAACACCACCCAACATTGCTGCAGTTCAACCGAAAACGAATCCTAAAATGACTCGACGTCAAAAAAAAACTTCTGATCCAGATAAAATTCCTGTTATAATTTTCAAGATATGCGCTGGTGAACTAACACCAGTATTTTGTAGACTTTTCAACTTGTCCTACAAAAAAGGAATATTTCCGTCATGCTGAAAGACCGCGCGAGTACAGCCTTACAGGTATGTAAGGGCGTTGTGTAGATTATTATTTGAATTCCACGTTGAAATAAAATATAACATTTATTATAAAAACATCTATTTTTAAAAAGAACAAATTGCGTCGATGTGTAAGTAATCACGCTGCTTTTACCGGTCGCCGGCTGCTGATGGATTGTCTTTTACCGAATGGTTACGAACGCGCACGATCGTCAATATTCAGGGTGAGAAGCCAGTGGTAGCGGATCAAGTCTTTACTCACGACACTTAACATAGAAGGGCAGAAGTCCTTCAACAAGACGAATAAGATCTGTCCGGTGAAAGAATTACAGAATTAGTCTTACCCGGGTAATACACACAATTTAACCACTGGACGTTTAAAAGATCCCGAACTAGTTTGTAGGGTGACAGTTCTAATGATACCATCACTTCCCGGATGTATATGAGTAATTCGTCCTTTGAGCCATTTTAACGGTGGTACACCATCTTCTTTTACAAGAACCAGTACACCAAGTTTCAAAAACCTTTGGCGGGTAGACTCTTGTTTCCATTTTACACGTTCCTGAAGATTGAATATGTATTCCTTTAACCACCTCGTCCAGAATGATTGCATCACTTGATGTATTTGGTACCTCGACAAGAGATTTTGTTTAATGTCTTAAAGGTTTCTGTCAGGGATGGCGGTTATAGTTTCTCCAATTCAAAAGTCCGATGGAGTAAGGGACGTAGGATAAGAAGGATCGTTTGATAAAGGATATAAGGGGTCTGGAATTGGGATACGCCCCGACTTGTGTTAGTACAGTTGAAAATTCTTCATAAGATAGAGGAGTGTCGCGAATAACCCGTTTCAGATGGTACTTCACAAATTTGACTCCCGCTTCCCAAAGACCTCCAAAATGTGATGATTTGGGCGGAATGAATTTCCACTTTAGTCGCAATAAAGTTTTCGTTGTTTGTAAAAAATTGTGCAAGTTCTTTGTTAGCGCCAACAAAGGTCCAGCCGTTGTCAGAATAAATTACCTCAGATTGTCCACGTCTAGCAAAAAAATGCCGCAAACATGCGATAACACTTTCTGTGGTCCGATTACTGACGACTTCTAAGTAGATTGCCTTTGTTGAGAATCATATAAACAGAGCAACGTAAACCTTAATTGCCTTGTAATTTCTAGTATATCTGTCTTTCATATGAAAAGGCCCTGCGTAATCTAAGCCTGTGACTAGGAAAAGTCGAGTGGGACTAAGTCGCGTTTCGGGTAAGTTTCCCATTTGGTAAGATTCAGATTTAGCATTAAATTTTAAACATCGGATACAATTCCGTACGATATTTCTAACTAAAATACGTCCAGATAGTATCCCCAAAAACGTTCTCGAAGTGAAGCAAGAAGAGACTAAAGTTCTGCATTCAATAACCTTAAATGCTCATGTTTGTTTATGTCTGTAAAATGGTGACTGTTAGGCAATATTGCAGGATGTTTTTTAGCATATCAAAAAATTAGAATTTTGGATTCGGACTCCCACACGAATTACATCTGAGTTATCCGAAAATGGATTCAGACTAACAAGTCTGCTTTTGCTATCAACTCTCCCGTGAGCCTTGAGATTATGATAATCAGTAACAAAATATTTCTGTTGGACAACGCGAATCAGCTATGTATGTACATTCTACATTTCATGGGATACTAAACCTGTGAGGATTTTGGAATTCTTATGTACTGAGATATTTTTATTGAACCTGATAACATATTAAAAATAAATTGAAGTTTTAAAACGATGAATATTTATCAATGACATTATGTAAATGATTATTCCAGTCATCGTAAGAAAACAAACGAATTGTACGTCGGTAGCCTTCAAACCTATCTAAATACCGCTCCTGTAAAGCACATAATATGAAGTGTGGCGGCGCGGCTATTCTCTGCAGTACAGGAATGGAATTTAGACAGGGTTCAAGCTACCGATGTATTGTTTTTTTATTCGTGACTCAAATTTCCATTAATTTTTACATACATTTTTTTACATACCTACTTTTTTACATACATTTTTACATGTAGTTTATGTTCCTACTTTCATAAAAATACATAAAAGTTATATAATTAATAATTATGCAGTTTGTACATTTTCAAAAGTTTAATAAAGTTCCGGTCGACCTTAATGCAACTCTGTACAAACATTCTAAAGCCTCGTTCTCAGAGCTTCGACGTGTCGCAGCGACAGTCCCCCACTCCTTTTGTAGGGGGTGACGTCTGTCACTTGTCATTCGGGTGAAACCTAACCTTTCAATAATTTGTTATTGTTTTTTAAATGAAAACAATTTGTTTTGTACAAATTTCGTTTTGAATAATTTATCATACTGATTGAGACTCTGATAATGAAAGCGGCGAAGCAATGAAATCTTTGAATAATGTCTGGCAGTGTATTTTAATATGATTATTCTTCCAGACTAAAGAGCTAATTTCGTTAAAAAACGTTACAAGAAGCCAAAAAAACGGACTAAATTAACTAATTTGTGCATTTTAGAGCTCAAAATATAAATGTAATGAAAACCGCCCAGTTTTATTCGTGTATTTTTTATCATAAACTTAAAATTGTAAAGTAGCACACGCATGCACTACATCGAGACTCTACTGTATTTAGGACTACGATGCACTAGAAAAACAAATACATTTACACATTAGGTAGTTTTTATTAACCACTGTTAAGTAGGTAGGTAGGAGAACCATTTCATTCTAATATAATTTCATCCAATAAGGAAGTCTAAAAGCATAGTCATGCTCCTTCTGACAGTGTCTCCTCATCATTCATATTCCACATCCTAGGTCTCGTTGTACTAATTATAATAAACAGGCTTTCGATAGCTTGGCTACTCACTAGCTTGTGTCTCCTCTACATCTTCAGTCCAAGCAGATACAAAGCCATCTTCGTGCAGAGCATACTTGCCCTTTGTAATCTGTATCTACAATAATCTAAAAATATTTATATTATAAGATTTAGGCATCTATAGCGCTACAAAACTAATTTTTAGATAACATTACGAAATTGCCAAAAGTAGGGCTAACAAAATACCTTGTGACCTTAAAAACAGTTTACAATTTTAATTCAAAATGATGTTTTACCAGTATTATTAACTCTTGCACATTCTTCTGCAGATAAACTTTATTCTAAATTCAGAACAGTGAAGAATTTCCACAGGAATATAATTTGAATTTGTGTCCACATCCATATTATGGTTTTCGCTTAACCTAAAATTTTATGTTTTAAACTTGAACTTATCACATTTCTTAATCTCTTCCGATTACAGCAGGCCACTATTTACGTTTTTTAAGGGTGTGAGTATGTGGAATGCGGATGTTGGATTAAAATTTTCCCCTCTCGGAGGTTATAGGTTTGTTTTTTAAAAGATTTGTTCGACGACAGCGTCAAATTTGATTTTTATTTTCGTATTCTACTCCTCAAAATATGTATATTTATTCTGGTTAGTAAAAAATGAACCAATGTGATTAAAAAAACCAATGTAATTTAAAATTATTTAAATATTTTGTGGGATTTAGGCAGGTAATGATCAAATAAATTTTAAAAGCAAAAGTACATACTATTCACAATATTTTAGGACCAAATAATTAGTAATTACCTTTGTTCGGAAACAACGAATACTTATTTCGGAAGGTTCAAATTTCAAAACAAAATAAAAAATTATAATACTACAGCGCAGTGTTGCCAGGTATCTCGTGAAATGTCACCAGATCTGTTGATCTTTTTGTGATTTTATGAATAATCTGGTGGTCCATGAAAATATTTTTAAAAAAGTCTGTTTTCTGGTGTTACCAGTTTCGTGTTGGGGGCTGTATATTTTATAAATCACAAAAAATCACCAGATCTGGTGAAATTTTACCAGATACCTGGCAACACCTCTAGATCAGCGTGGGGATGAGGGGTAATGACGTATTGGTGTCGCGGGCGACAGTACGTAGCTCTGAGAACGCGCCTTAACTTTTATAGTTTTGTGATATTGTGCCTTCCATTCGGTCGTTGGATATATTATAGCATGTATCACCACTCTTAGGGAATCACCTATTGTAGAGAAAGGATCGAGAGTGCCGTTTTTCGAACTGATCTGTTACTTGTTGATGTCACAAAATTACTAATTTAATTTTACAATTTGATGTTTCTATGTGTCCATCAGTATTTTTTGTCACCTTTGAACAGTGATGATTTGCTAATTATTTTTCTATTTTTGTTACATATTACAATAAAAGTTGTAAATACGATTGGGACCCTGTGAAAACAATCGAAAATGACAACAAAACGTGTAAAAAAATTTACATCGCAAGAATATGAACAAGATAATAGAAATTTCTATTTTGTTTAAGCTTTACATAATTATTGCATAAATTTTATATTATTTTTGACTTAAATAAATAAAAAATGTTTTCCTAGTAAATTAATTTAGGTTTGATCAGTCCATTAGGATATTAATATATTATTATATATTACATTAAATAAAGAATGTTATTGATATAATAAGTTGCAGACCAGTAGAGAGATAATTAAGGACAAAACATTACTGAGACACTTAAAAAAACTTTAACTAAAATTATTTGATTAGGTTATATTGGAAAACAGCTTTTATGAAAATATTAATTCTGTGTTCTCATCCCAAAAGGAATGAACGAAATGAATGAAAATGAACAAATTTGATAAATATGTCGATTTTTAAAATATACTCATAGCTTTACTTTTGCTAGTTAAGTAAAGTTTACGCATTGTGAAATGGGCTTCTGTAACCTCTTCCTTAGGTTAAATTGAAAAGCTTAGATATATCATAAGAGTAAATGAATCTATTTTTGTTAGTAATTATATGCTATGTACTTTCGAACAAATGCAGTTTGCAATAAATAATAACAACAAATTTTGAGGAAAGAAAATATATAAAAAACTCTATTTAGACATAGGATAACTTCGAGCGTAATTGAATGGAAAAATTGAATTTATTTTATCAATATCTATATTAAAAAGAAAATAAAAATAATGGATGTTTGGTGGTATAATAAGCCAAGCTAAGCTTGAAAACCTCATGAAACTAAGAAAGTTTAAAAGGCTTTAATAATACATTTCCAGAATAGTAATTCCACTGCTGAGAAATGATCGACGGGTGATAGTCTGACCTAGAGTCTTGGAAAGGCTCAGAAAGTTCTTCTTCTGTATCATTCATGTTTAGTATACTATATTTCCGAAAGAAATCATTAAAAATACGTTGGAATCAAGATAAACGTAATATTAATAATAATATTTGAGTCAATTTATTCTATATCCGGGTCACGTGATACTAATTCTTTAATTCTTATTGAGTAAGAGGACATTTTGGTCCGGATTTTAAAAAGGTTAATAAAGCGAACACGGCGTTTCCCGAGAACTTGACGCACTTGGAATATACGGAATTTAAACAATTAAAAAAGATTGGTCATAGAATAATCTGGTTCTGGGACGATGTTAAGAAGATTAATTTAAATATTTGATATGACCAAATATTGATTAGTAACATATAATTTAAAATTTAAATGATTGTCTTGGTAAATAATTATTTATTCATTATAATTTTAAATTGCATACACTATATCCATTTTTTTGTTTTTTAGTATATTTTTTGTACACATGCGGATTACTTTTATTCTATTATTAAAATTCAACGATATAATACCTCGATATCTAGATAAGCTACAAGTTTTTGACATAAATAGCTTCTGCCATAACTGTATGCCATGATAATAATTTGTCCTTATTTCATATTTCTATATTTTACTTCTAAAATGAATTTTAAAAGTATGCATGAAATTAAATACATCAGTTCGTAATTTCGTTAGATCCAATTACAACAAAGTTTAAGAATAATTTCAAATCTTGACCTGCTTTTGACTTAACAGGTCATTATAATCAACAATGAGATGTTTAAAAGCAATGACCAAAAATTTGCACAATTATTATAAGTTTCTCCCATTATTAGTTGGTTATAGGCTGACTCCCATTATTCCGTTGTAACAATTTGAATTTGGAAAAATGGAGTGAATACCTCTACGAAATAAGGCATTATTTATCTAATTTAATAAAATAAGAATTATCACTGTACTTAATAGGTACAATAATATTGATAAAAATAAGACTAAAAATTAATAATTGCCGTCAACAAGAACTGGCTGTAATCACCCATACGACGAGTTTTCTTGAGAAACTAAAGTATAGGTAACTCATCAGCTCTGGCGGCGATTCTACAGTAATTATATAGACGACTGTGGCGAGAAAATTGAGTTAATGGAGTAGCGAAAAATCGTACATAAGTAAAAACAACTAATACCCCGGCATACGTGTATACGGTCTTATTCCACATATTTTTGTCTTTAAGAAGTATGACACTCTACCATAGTTACCTACTACAATGCTAGAAAGGCATCTTTTGTTCCTAGGTGCCCCACTAACATAAAATTGAATTTTAAAATTAACTTAATTTTATTGATGATACATGTAGTAAATGATAAATCTATTTTACAGGAAATGTCAATAAAACCCACAACATTTGACATTAATCCAGAAATTAATCCACACTGTTTAATTCAATGTTACCACAAAATGAAAAGCAATTGCAAAAACCTAAAGGAACAATAATAAACATATTAGATTTATAAATTTTATTAACTTGAAGGACAAATAATTTTATAATATTGATGTAACCCATTTTTTAAAACTTTAAATACTTTGCTTTATAATAAAAATTCTTCTAAAGATTAATACAAATTATGCGATGATCTCCAGTCCTGAAACAAAAGGTTTGGTTTGGTAAAAGGGGGGCTGTTCCACTCCTGAATAAGAAATACTTGTTGACAACATTGCGTTAGTGGTAGCGAAGGTTCTTGCGATTAAAAAAATTTTTCAAAAAATTTGCAATCATAGATCATTTTCATTACATTTATACGCTTGTGTGCTTTACCGTAAAGCCATATCCTGTGAAGCTGTTGTGAAGCTTGTCCTTTAGCTTTAATATAAATAAAGAGATCATTTTATCTGTCTTACTTCATAAACGTGATAGGTAGGGATTGCAATATTTGATTTTATTATGTATAAACAATTAACATTTCGCATAATAACATAATAATTAACATTTTTTTAAATAAGTTTGTAAATCTTACACTTACACTACTAAGAAAGAACCATTTTTAAGAAAAGTGATTCTACCGTAACAGAAATTGGAACTAAAAAGTCCTTGATTTTCCTTCAATATGTATTATTTTATTAAATCAAGAATATGTCAGGTTCTCAGTGTTCAATGTGTATACCGTATGGAACTGTGTCATAAGATATTGCTCAAAATCTTAGACTAAAGGCTTAGATTACAAATTTCGTTAAACCTGTTCTATCTTCTAAAGGGGGAAATTTCTCAAAACACAATATTGCAACTATTTAAAAATTATTTAGTATATTCTAAACTCGGTTCTAAACTCTTCCCAACACAGACAAAAAATAGCATTTTGCATTCATATAAAAGATTTTCAACATAATATATGCTATTATGTTACTAGACATGGATCTTAAGAACCTCCAGTAACAACAGGCATCTTGAGAACCTCCAATAACAACTTGCGTTTATAAATTCGTGATTTAATGGATATTTGATATCATTCTCATTTTATAGCAGTTTATACGTGATATTGTCTGATATGATGAAATTCCAGCCCCAAGGAGACTGCGAGACTAGGCATAAAGATATTTGCAATACCTATCATATTTTTCTAAAAAGTTTTATGTTCATATCACAAATATATACATCATAATAACATATATAATTATTCAATTGAGATACTAAGACGTAAAATTTTTAAGAAAAGAAAATGACATCAATTTATAACAATTTTCTATATGTAAAGTTAATGAAAATTTTTTGGTTTACAATATGGAGATAATATTTTTATCAAATTTAGTAATTTGGCAGTCAACATGGAAATTTAGTAATTTGGCAGTTAACATGGAAACTTCACTAACACTTCTGCCAAAATATCATATATTATCTTTTATATATTTATTTAAACAACACAGTTGAACACTACAAGCATTGTTCCCCTTAGAAGAAAAAGCTAAAGATATTTGTAATCTTTACATTTTTCCGACGATTTATATTACATAATATTGTTATTTCATAAAATGTAACCTAAATTCCAATATCGAACAATGAACAGAAATAAATAAATTGTAATAAATATATTTAAAATTAATTGGTAATGATAAAATCTGTATATCTAAAACATCAAGTTTAGTTCTAAAATATTCTAAATCCACGGAAGACAAGAAGGCCCCACACACTCACTCGCGTAATTAAACGGAATGGAGTAACGTTTAACTGGTCACTTTTTACGCGGCGGGGGAGGTGGAGGCTGCCCTAAGGGCATCCCCAGAGACCCTTGTCTATAAGGCAAAGAACTTCTACTAGGAATCGGCGGTGGCTTAAGTGGGGTTGGTATAGACATTTGTGAAGTTAAAGTCTTTATCGTAGGTGGTGGGGCCGGAGGTGCTACCCCTGAAGGCAATGCAGGAGGGGGATAAGAAGGAGGGCCACTAACTGGCGTTACAGATCCAGTTTCAGCGTTTGTAGGTGGAGGTAAACTAGGATGAGGACTAGGAATTGAATGCGATATATTTACAAGTTTGGAACTATGTGTTGACAAGTGCGATGTGGTATCTGGGTCTTCCCGGTTCTCTTGAAGAATGTCCGCTGATCTAAGGCAAGGAGTAAGATTAAGTTGTTGAATTGAGGAGAGTGGTCTTTGACCTGGTAGAGTAAATTTGTCCTTGCCTTCTTTCCCTGCAGCGACGTATGAAAATACGCAGAGCACTGAGTAACATATTTGGTCTGCCTGAAAATGAAAATAGTATTGAAAATAACGATTCCTTTTTAAAGAGTACCAAAACACTTGTGAACAGGTTGAAAAAAATGTACCAAAGTAAATAAGTGTGTTAGTTTTAAAAAATTAGAAGTTAATATAATTAAAAATATATTAAAGTCCTATTAACATCTAAATCAAACATCTATTCTAGGAACATCTATTTAAATATATTTTATTCTATTAGTACAACAAAGTAAATTAATCCTGGAATTACGGCCAGATGTTGCTTGCAGGAATTATACAGGGCCCTAAGTGAATTTCAAAATTATATGTTCTTATTTCTAGATAAATTCGTCAATTAGAAAAAAAAAATTTTCCTCTACTATAATTAAATACACTAGAAATTTCGGCATATGAAAGTCAATGTGTCCGCGGACTGAGTCTCCGAGAGCGAAAAAATCTTTATTATTGATTTTACGACCTAAATAAACTCATTCTTTATAAAAAGTTCTGATTATTGAGAGAATTAATTTACAATATAGAAATTATAGATCAGATGTAAGCGTATTAATAAATTAGGAAAATATGAACATTCTTTACCATTATAAAATTATCTATTATCTTCAACAAAAATTTTATAAAAGAAAGTTATTATAAACTAAGGTAAAGTCCAAATTCAAATGCTGAAATAAAAATTGGAATATTTAAGAACAGAATAGTAATACAGGTTTTTTCTGACGACCCGTAATTATTTGAATTTAACAATAAATCAAGATGGTCGATTTTGTATACGTCCATGTTATGTCAGCATCTTATTTACTATCTTGATTTTTTGTTAAATGCAAATAATTCCGTTTCGTCACACGAAACTACAATTATTATTCTATTTTTATATATTCGAATTTTTATGTCAAAATTTGTATTTTGACTTTATTTTCTCAACGAGCAGAACTTTTTATTTTGACTTTATTTTCTCAACGAGCAGAACTTTTTATAAATAATGACTTTTGATCCTAAAATGCATGCAGGTGTCCTTTTGTTGCAGTGATCTTGAACAAATATAAGGGCCAGGTGTTTCTCTATACACGTTACACATTCTCTAGTTAATGTTAATAAAAATGTATAATTATAATATCATATGTTAACTTTTTTGTTTCTCATGCTTGAGGAATATCAAAATGTTTTTTTTTTTAATCCTGTACAGGGTGTACAGTTTTGGTTAGATTTACGGGGTATCTCCGTTATTAGTAAAGATAGAAAGATGCGGTTTTCTCAGCACTGTGCTACTTCTTTTGTCAAATAGAAGATGCCGTAATCAAAATTTTCTAGGCCGCCTTGTTTTTGATATACGGGATGTTTTGAAAATTGTGCATTTTGGGATACCCCCCATTTCTCGGTTACCCCGTAACGTATCAAAAAGATTTAAAATGTTTTTTTGTTGTTTTTTACGAATTAGAATCCAGTGACGTACTCAGATTTTTTTCTACATTCAATAGTTTTCAAGGAAAATAAACAAATTTGCTTTTTAAATGGGTCACCCTATATTTTTTAATAATATAATTTAGTTCGTAACCAGCTTCTCAAAAATGTTTAACACTTTATTTTTAGTCTTAATATTAGGCCCAAAATATACGTTTTTCAAAAATATACCATTTTTTTTAGTAGGTCATGACGGATATTAAAAACAAACAAAAGAACACAGTCCTATGTGTCATATTAATAAAATCTTCTAATTCTGTCAGAGCATTCAGGTTCTCTAAGTTGTTTTAAAATTTCTAATTAATAGTGAAAAATCAGTTTGTCCTAATTATGACAGAGCATGTAAACTTTGAGAAGTACGACAGGCTCATTTGTTATATCCAGTGTAACGAAAATGCAGATGGAGCATTAGACGTGATTTGAATAGGTAAATATAAGCCCTTATGTATTAATTCTATGAATTTTCTTAGTTAACCTCGCCCTAAAATCTACTACAAGGATAATCGCGAGACTGATGAAATAAACGCGAATTGAAGCAAATTCAAGTAGTTCTTGCAGAAAAGTTGAAGGTTCGGTCGAAAATTAAATCAAGAGTGCAAACTATCCAAAGAAAATACAATTTTAAGCCATATAAATTCCACCGTATATAAAACTTACATCCTGGTGGTGCAGTTTTGCAATTGGTATTTACAAAATCTGAAAAGGGAAAACAATTTTGAAACAACCGTTATATGGTCTGATGAGGCTCATTTTACCAGTGCTGGCATGTTTAATCGACAGAATACTAGGTTTTAGCCTCAGGAAAATCAGCATGTAATATTTCCAATCGAACGGCAAGGCAGATTTGGCGTTAGCGTGTCATGCTTTATACTGAATAGCAAATAGTTTATAATATATTTGAAGGAAGCCTTAATGCAAATAAATATTTATAAATTCTGGAAAACGTTGTGCAAGAAATAATCGAAGATGTGCCCTTATGCAATAGCTTGCATCTTCAATGCCCAAATTATAAGGGCCTACCTAGATAATAACTTCCCAGGTCGCTGGATTGGAACTAATGGACCTGTAAGATGGCCACCAAAGTCATCCGACTTGTCGGTTTCAGATTTCTTCTTATAGGGATAACTTCAAAATAAAATTTATTCCATTCAGTACCAAACAATGGCAGATTTAAGAATTGCCATTGACAGAGCTTTTAAGGAGTTATAAACGCGGCCGTTTATTATTTTTAATTCATTAAGGCGAATAAGAACCATGTGTGAAACATGTCTAAGGCATAATGGAGAACAATTTGAGCAATATTTATGAGGGAGTTCAATAAATTCTCAATTTTTGTGTCTAATATTTATCACACCAGTATTTTTTTAATATTCGTCATGGCCTACTAAAAAAAATATATATTTTTGATAAACGTATATTTCGGGCCTAATACTAAGACTAAAAATAAAGTGTTAAATATTTTTAAGACGCTTGTTACAAACTAAATTATATTATTAAAAAATATATAGGGTGACCCATTTAAAAAAAGCAAATTTGTTTATTTCCCTTGAAAACTATCGAATGTAGAAAAAATCTGAGTACGTCACTTCATTCTACGTAAAAAACTACAAAAAACTCATTTTATTTCTTTTTGATACGTTACGGGGTAACCGAGATATGGGGGTGTCCCAAAATGCACAATTCTTAAAAATAAGGCTGTTTGACAAAAAACTAGCAAAGTGCTGCGAAAACCGCATCCTTCTATATTTACTAATAACGGAGATACCCCGTAAAACTACCCAAAAATGGACACACCCTGTATATTAACTGATTTTCCAATTCTACATCAAATTATGGTAATTTATGCAATATACCCTGTACCCAAATTCCACCGTTTTTGATATATCAAAATAATTGAAGATTGGCAAGACCCATAAATGTTCCAAATATCAAAAAATGCAGGAACGAAAGAAAATCAAGATTCCTATAAAAAACAAAAAGTGATCCTCTTTCAAATACTACTTCAAAAACCTTGTATACTAATATTTTTAATTTTTCTTAAGTATGAAAAAAGTTAAGATGAATATATGTGATCACCCTGTACATCGTTTACTGGCACATAATAAATTTTCTAGACATCGAAACTGAACTTGCTTAATTTTGTGTAAACTTATGGCATGGAAACTTCGTTTTTCATCTTAATGACATCAACGACTGTGTGATTGGTTCTTATTCCCAAATTTCACTGCATTTTTTAGAATTCAAGGCCAATTGTGACATATTAGGAAGGAAGGAGGAGAAATCACACCTCAACTGAGTTAATATCATACA
This sequence comes from Barypeithes pellucidus, assembly GCA_963991005.1. Classification (NCBI taxonomy): domain Eukaryota; kingdom Metazoa; phylum Arthropoda; class Insecta; order Coleoptera; family Curculionidae; genus Barypeithes; species Barypeithes pellucidus. The sequence goes on from OZ022560.1 coordinate 42,595,442, forward strand.
TAATAAATGGCAACGAAAGATTTAGCTGCTCGGTCAAGTTCATACGAGTCACTAGATAACATCTCCGCTTACTCAATGTCAAAATTACCAAATGAATTCCTGTCCATATATATGATTAAGGTCGGGTCGGGTCGACGTCAAACGAGAGGGGAAGAGTCGGAATTTCCATATTTATGCTATTGAAAAATTTGCATTTATTCTTTATGCGTTTTTTGAATCTGCTATACAGGTCGACAAGTTTATCTGTATCTAGGAAAGGAATTCGGGCAAAAAAATTTCTGAGATTAACAATGTTGTCACATATATTGGATTTTAATTTAATAATATCTTACCGAGAAAACCCAAAAATTACATTTACGCATTTGAAATAAATTGTTGAAGGTATATTATAAGAAGCCAATATTCTATTATAGTTTGAATATTATTAAAACTTTTTTGCATACTCTTTATTTTGATATTTAAATGCAAACTAAAATATTTTTGATTAAAGTCTTTTAATCTAAAAATATGACAACATCGTGCATTGTCAATGGTTACAGGTAGCTAGAGATAATTTGATAGCAGACAATTGATAGCGCATGCGACTCCTCAGACACCAGATGAGCCATCGGGCTTGTTCGGTAAAGTCCGATATTTAATGAACGTGCGAACAAACCCGAACAAACCCAGTTGCATAGTGATAGAAAGTTATTAGTTATTGTATTCTGTTTTATAAATAAGTGTTCATTTTGTCTCGTTTTGGGTGTTATTTTAAAATTTTGAACTTTGTGATAATGAATGAATATCCTCCTGGTAGAAACCTTCACAGTCAGATCCATGAAGTGATTGCAAATGTTTATAGCGTATGAGAAGAGAAATCACAAATCAATATATATAAATTGCCACTTAAGCGAAAGCTAGAAAGGGACATTAATACAACCCAAACTGAAAAATCTTTATTAACCAATTTATCATGCAGCTGTTTCTTTCCATGTTGAAAAATTTACATCGTGTAAAAAATAATTTTTTAAACCTTGATAAAAAATAGTTATCAAACTAAAATGCAATTGCTGAAGAATTTTCTATTTTATTACCTTATAAATTATTTTTAAAAAATTTCAAGAGGAGTATACGCAGACAGGTAAAATTTTATGCTCGAAAAATTTTGTATTCGAAAGTTATTGAAGCATGTTCTATTTAAAAATTATTTTTCCTAGATTATTGTTTTGGTAGCAAGACTCTTTTTCCTCATCTAATTAAAAAAATTCCTATTTCTACGTTAGGCCATCAAAGGTGGTTAGGTTTGCTAAACGACAACCTGTCCATAAAATTAATAATTCAACAATATTAAAATTATTTATGTATCTTAAGATTCAACTTCAAATAATTCTACTTTATCGCAAAATTCGACAATTCCGTTTTAAATAAATTTTTACATAGAGCATATATACATAATAATAAGAAAATAAAATAACGGCTTACACATAATAAAAATTAATATCATGCTCCCGTTCGTAATCGGTTTAACAGTTCTGCTAAGGCGGCTGCAAAAATTCTGTGGAAACAACGTAACATCGGACTAACCTATAACATCAAAACAAATATTTCATGCAAACATAAAATAAATATAACAAAGCCAAAATAAATAATAATAGCGCTATATGTGAGGATTTTATATGAAAAATCTAATTAATCGATTGCTGGTCATCTATTTATTTATGTTGATTCATCTATAAAGGGTTATATGTATTTGACATCTCGAGCAAACGTGCACACTTATGTGCATCTATGTTTTTCATCTATACATGGAACGGGCGGAAAATTGCCACACCATTAAATCACGTGAAGTATGAGATTAGGAAAGTTTGTAGGCTCTTCAAAGAGATTTCCTAATTTTACGTGGCTTAGTTACAACTTTTTAAAATTCATAACGTCGTCAAAAGTTACGGTATAATTAAATAAATTTACCACATCCATCAAAATTGATATAATGTCAAAAACGACATTGTAACCGCAACGGATCAATTCTTACACTATTGGGTTTGTTCTAATCTAAACAAAATCTAGTTCTTCAGCATTTGTGGAACATTTTTTCTCAATAATGAATTAAAATCGTTGTGATTACTTAATAATATGAAGAACTGTAAACTAAACTTTCAAGTAGTTATTCGTGTTTGATAATATAGGAAGTAAATGTGCCGAAGGTATGTACTACGCATTTTTAAGCCAATACTAATCATAACTTTATGCCTCTATATTAAAGCACCATTTACCAAAATATATTTAATAACATTCCATTAAAATTTAACACTCACCATTGGTGACTTGTACTTCCTTTGAGTAACTTGTCGTGTTTTAGGATCTATAAATATCAAACAGAAATATTAAATCTATCATAAAATATCAATTAATTACTATGGATTATACGTTTAAGTAAATTGGATATATTGAGTCCTGGTACTTTCGATACTACTTAACGAATTTTATTATCATTAACTTTGATTGTTTTGACAAATAGAAATGACAGAAGAATAAATATATTATTATGTTGACATGGTCCAAATATCTGACTAAAGTAGTCACGTATCGAATTCATAAATCTAGTTTATCAATCGAGACAGAAAGTACAATTCCCTAGCACTATTTTATTTAATGAGCTATGAAAATGAACTCTCGAAAATTTTGAGTTTAATTAAAAAACCTGATTTTTTTTCCGCTATATTATTAGGCACTACAACTTTGTGGATGGTTGCTATTTGAATTCTAGGGATTAATAAAAAAAAAATGTTGAAATAAGTCGTACACTTATTTCAAATCTAAAGTTAGGTTTCTATACCTAGCAACAATCTTAAGTTAAGTTAGTCTTATGAAATACAGTGTAAGAGTTTGATAATTCCATTAGATATTTTTTAAAATATAACTTATTTTAGTTGGACATACATTCTTGGTGAAATGGAATTTCCATTATGCGGAAGAAATAACTACTTGTTATATTCCACAGAATGAGTGTTCAGTTACCTGACAATGTTTCTTCAATACAACACTTTGTTTTTAAAAACACAATTTTATTTAAAAGCTCTACTTAAACCTTATTAGAATTAGGACTTAACTACTGAATATTAACTGGTCTGCTCCAGACAGAGAACGTATTTACATGGAACCTAATATTATTTATATATTATTTGTTTTGAAAACATAAGTTCAAATGCATATTGGTCCAGAAACGGAGTCAGTGAACTAGAATCCTTTGCAACATAAGCTAGCTTTTGTTTTGTAGCTCCAGAACTACTTCAGCTATCGCAACCAATCTTGCGACTGTTAGTAAAATGGATCATGGGGCTCCAATAGGCTTAAATATATGAACTTGCGAACAGTAATTTATATCCCAAATTGGTTGCGATAGCTGAAGTAGTTCCGGAACTACAAAACTGAAACTAATTTACAAAGGCCCTCTTCAAAGGACTCCAGCTCCCTGAGGAAGCGTTTCCGGACCAATGTTCATATGCTATTTTTTTATGTATTATATCTATCCTACAAGTTTGTAACATGATCCCATTAACACCCTGTATAACTAACTTGGAGTATTTTAACAAATAATGTTAGAACAGGTCATTTAAATAAATAAGTAATAGTGTATAAGTGTGTATCTATTTTATACACGGTGTTCATAATAAGGTTGCATAAACGACACATTTAAAAATCATTTTTCTCAAGATTTTCAAATTGATTTCCAAATGGAATATTATTTAGGTATTGGATGTAGAATTCCTAAACAATTTTTTTTGTCATACAAACATATAAGTTATTTCCAATCATTTTCGAAATAAATTTCATAAATTATGTTGTTTAAATACCATAGGCCCTTGACTAATATAATTGTAAACTACAGTAAATGTTCAAAATGTCCTCCATTTTGATATGTGCGTAAGTAAACACAACTTGATTTTTTTTATGGGGACACATAAACAAATTACTTATGCATATCCGCCTAAAACTGCTATTAATATGCAGCAAAGAATAAAATACGTGCTTGCTAGTTTCTCATCTGAAATATTGAGGGCTGTAACCAGATCTTTTCTAGAACGTCTTTACTTATGCATAGATTAAGATGGAAGATATTTTGAACATTTACTGTAGTTTACAATTATTAATCAAGAAGCCTATGTTATTTAAATAATCTAACTTATGAAATTTGGAATTATTTCGAAAACGGCTGGAAATAACATATATGTTCTTATTACAAAAAAAGTTGTTTGTTAATTCTACACCCACTAGCCGAATAATAGGGTGTTCCATTTGAAAATCTTGAGAACAATAATTTTGAAATATGTCGTTTTTTGGAAAATCATTACGAGCACCCTATATAAAACAAATAAACATTATTAGATTCATAGTATCTCTAGACCCTTTGTTCTAAAACTTGCCCAATCCCATGGTTACAAAAAATTAATTTAGATTTTTTTTTATTTTTATCTTAACAGGCCCAAAAAACTTTTTTTTAGTTTTTAATTTATTGCTGTTAAACTGCCCAATCAAAATAAATAACATTTAAGGAAATCATAGAGCCTCATAGAGGATACTAATACGAACCTAAATAAGCAGTAAAATACTGGGTATCCCATTTAAAAAAATATAACTTTATATTTTCACGCTTTTTTAGGCCACCCTGTATATGGAAAAATATTTTCCTGAAATACACCTTATGATATAGTATAAATGAGCATATGAATATAATGCGTAACTTATTTGATATGGAAGGCAGAATGCAGGACCCTTTATAGTTTACGGTAAACGCTGTGAGTCGGAAGGAACGGTCGAACCCAAGTGTATTGTGCAAGAGGAAATAATTTAGAAAAACTAATATGTCATCCGATTTTCATTTATTTTTAAGTTATAACATAATTACAACTAAACAAAGATTCATACATCAATATTATTTTAAACATATTCACAAAAAAATTTCTTAAATATTTTCTGCTTCGTCTATGACGAGCGCATGTTGATCTCCTGGTTGTTTATTATCTTCCTTTAATATTGGCTGCAGTATTTCTAGTTTATAGTGCATCCCGAATATCAATTTTTATTTTATAAACTGCATTTTTAAACCAGCCACATAACCAAAAGTCTAGTGACGTGAGGTCTGGAGGGCTTGGAGCCAACTAATAAGATCAACGCGACCAATCAAACGGGCTGATAACTCCATATGTATGTTATTTGACCGGATGATCGAAAGGTGCAGAAGTCCCATCGTGCTGATAATATCATCAAGCATTCTGATATTTCCAGGAAGATCCTTTAGTAGTCTAGTAGTTCTTTTTGTAAAAAAATGTAAGTCGTGCTCTCCCTTGAAGCGATTCTCCAAAATGAAAATGCCAATGAAAAAACTATGGATTATATAACACCATGCATCTACTGAAGATCCTGAGGTCCCAAAGGTTAATGTCATCAGTGCTTCAAACGACGGCAGAGCCTGTACGATAGCAGGTATAGTTTTCAGTCAGCGAGAGAACAAGTACAATACATCTCACCGAGATTTCCTGGGTTAAATTACTTGGCGACAGGATATTTGCTTCTTCCCACGTGGAATTATGTTTAACTAAATTTGGATTGAGTTTGAAAAATAAATAAAATTGATTAAAAAATCAATCACTTATTTTAAAATTATTATTCGTTTCTATGGAAATGCATTATTTTTACTTAAGTCGGTATAGAATTTTAAGGTTTTAATAATCATTTCTTAGTTTTTTAAGAATAATCATAAATAATAATTCCGAAACCACCGGAAAATGTAAAATTCCATCAGAACCTGTAATGACAGTTGATGTTCGTGGTGAATGCTGTTAATCGAGAGATGGGGGAAAATGTTATATTATAGTTCATATTTTCTAAACGAAAGAGTATTAATAATTTCCTTCTTCCTGTTCCTTTGCTGATATTGACAAAAAGAAATTATTGAAAAAATCTCTCTAGAACTCAATATCTGTATTTTAAATTCATAACTCAAGTTTTAGATTATGGTTTGTTTTTCATATTTTACTTCCAATTTAGTATAATTTGTGTATGTTTGTGTAAGGAATTGTGAGTTAGTATTAATTAAATCACTAGATTGTCATTTCAGTATTCACCATAATATTCAATGTTTGATATGATTGATGTCGCGTCTGATGACTACACATGCTGTGTCAGGTTCTGATGGGATTCAAGAGAGGTTTCCTGTTTATGGAGGACATTGATCTTTAATATATCGCGGCTTATAGATGACCTCAGAAGAGGAGGGAGGTTCTGCGAATGGAAACTGGCATCAAGCGCTATTGAAAGGTGGCTACAGACTATGCATCAATTCGCCATTCGTGATTCGCATATGCGTGGTTCGCGGGAAATTTGTGAATAGTGTGTAAAGACTTGTTCGTGTAAAATTGATTCGTAAACAATGCGGTTCGCTGGTTCGCAGTGATTCGCCATGGTAGGCGATTTATATTCATGTTTGGTGCTACTCTACTAAATGCAATAATAAGCCTTAGTGTAGTTTTCAATAAATTAACAACTATAGAATAGTTTACCTGAAAACATAATTATTCAGGAGAATAGTAATTAGTCGAGTGCCAGTCACCGTAGAAGCAAGTCGATACCACGTGCGCTAAAACTACGTGTTTCGGCGAAAAATTCCCGCCAGAAGCTTAATCGTCGAAATCCAGCGTGTTCTCAGACCAGGTGTTTGTAAAGCACGTGCGTTTTGGGAAAAAGGCCGAATACAGTTTTTTTTATCCGCCTTTATAAAGGCACTAAGACACGGAAAGCTTTTCTTAAAGCTTTCTTGTGGCTTAGGAGCGGTAAAAAAATCCGAAAAACCTTAAAATAATCATTTAACCGTTGAAGTTTTGTGCTTTGAGTGACAAGTTCGGTTTGCAAAAATCGGGCTTTGATCTCAGAGGTGAAAACTCAGCGGTTACTAGCAGCCAACACCTCCAGCCGCCCCCCAAAGTGTCACTCGCCCTCAACCGCCCACCGCCCCCCTCTCACCGGACGTCAAGGGCACGAAATAATTTTGGAAAAAATTATTTTCGTGTTCTTTCCTGGGAAAGGGAAAAAACATTTGCGCGCATCCGCCAATAAAAATATATTCTAACACAAAAAATTTCAGAATTTCCAAGAACATCGAACATCGAACTTCGAAAGCAGAGATCTTCAAGAACACTCACCCAGTCACAAAAGCAAACAGGACCGGATCGGTACCGGACCTGAAAAGAACAAGCGGTCAGGTAAATAGAGCCGGAATAAGTTTGTATAGAGTAGCTCTCTACACGTGCACATCTTACAGAAAAAATTTCTACACAAAAAATGCCATCACACCCTCAAACCACCCCCAAACCAGCAACCCCCACTCATGTCTACATGAAGGCCCACTCCGGCAAGAAAGGAGCACCAAAGATCACTGCCCCCCTCGATAAAAAACGCATCAAAGTCTCCATCAGAGACCGCTCCCCAATGGATCGAGCACAACCCGAATCACTTCCACTTACACAAAGAGAGAAAAACTTCGTCAATAATCAAAACTCCTCGGCACTAAAAGCGGCAGAGGCCAAAAACAAGCAACTGGAACTCCAAGTAGTTATACTAAACAAAAAAATAGACATGCTAAACATGTCTCTTCAAGACATGGCATTGTCACTAGCCAAACTCACCAAAAAGCTCGAAGACAAAGACAAAGCGCACGCTCTCCCCTCAGGAGAGCGAAAAATCCAGCTCCAGCGACATGGAACTGGATGAGACGTTAAATTGCGAATTCCCCGCTCTCAAACCAACCAAAAATAATCAGAGTGCCCTCCCCAAGCTTGCAATAACCCTCAATAACCCCAGAACCACTAATGCAGCCCTCAAAAAACATCTGGAGCAAAGATCACCGAAAACCGCCATCTATAAAGACCCGGCGTACGTAGGGCCAAAAATCCCATCTCTTCTTTCAATAGTCACGAAAGACCCAAACGTATCAAACTCCTCCTAACCCTCAAATAGAACGCCATTGGTGAACTCCACACCCATGGATCAATCCAAAACCCCCCAAAGTCCTCCATTGGTGAACACCACACCAACGGATCAATCCAAAGCCCCCCCCCCCCCTAAGGATACTGTTCCGATCGTATGCCAAGATGGGCAGCCCTCACTGCGGCCATGAAAGCAAAAAATCTGAACTTCCTTAAAGCTGTCTCCACCGGCGCAGGGACCCAAATAACCCCCCTCACCCCCAATGACCACCGAGGCATCACGTCTCTTCTAGAAGGTGTGAAATACCATACATACTTCCTGGAGGAGGAGAGACAGCTAAATATCATTATAAGGGGCCTCGACAGGCACATCCCCCATTGATGATATTAAGATGACCTCCAAAGACAGGGCTTCACCCCCACCCAAATGTAAAGGATCAAGCTGGGATTCAGCAAAAAAGAATGCCCCTTGATCAAAGAAGTACTGATCCCCAAAATCCAGAGCAAAATCTATGATGTCCAGTACATCACCTCCATGCGGGTTAAATCGAGACCCAGAACCCTACCAATAAAAGGCGTATAAACCAATGCCACAAATGTGAGAGGTTTGGACACTCGGCTGTAAAGTGCCACAGTGTGCCACAAGTGCGCAGGGGCACACGTCTACACTGAGTGCACAAAACCCCGTGAAGGATATCCACCCTTACTGAAGCCATCGAAAATAACCCCATCCTCCTTCAATTATTCAGTTAATGAATAATAAAACAAAACCTAAATCCCTTTACATAATCTTCTGGAACGCAAACTCCATCTATCCCAAGAAGTTTGAGTTCGCCGACTTTCTCTATGAAAACAAAGTGGACGTGGCTCTAGTCCAGGAAACTTTTCTAAGACCCGGCACAAACTTCACTCTCAGAAACTACACTGTCCACCGAACAGACAGAGCTGACAGAGGCGGTGGCACCGCCATCATCATAAAAGCCACCATCAAGCATCATAGGCTCCTCACAGAAGCATTTGATGAGCTGGAAGGCACTTCGATTCAAATCGAAATGCAACAAGGCCCTCTCATCGTCAAATCGCTTTACAAACCCCCTCAAGCGCCCTTGACACAAAACGACATCGACCTCATCTTAACAAACTCCCTCTTACCTCATCTGTGCTGGCGATCTCAACGCAAAGCATCAGGCCAGGGGCATGAGAGCCACAAATATAGCGGGTAGGAAACTACTTGCGTATGCCAAGCAAAATCTCATCATCCCCATAGTCCCAACAGAGCCAACTCACTTTCACTACAATGTAGTGACTACAGTTCTCCATGAGCTTAGTTCTGACCACACCCCCCTGGCTTTCGCCCTGGGCGAAGTATACAACGACAACCTCGACGGCTTCTCCATAAAGACAGACTGGATCAAATTCCAAGCTGATCTGTCTGCAATGAAATCCCTGACATCCAAGACATCAACCAACTTGACGCAGAGATAGCAAAACTCACGAGGGACATCCAGTCCTCCGTTGAGTCTGCGACCTCTTCTACTCCGCGCAAGCACTTCAACCCCTTCACCTTCCCTCCTTATCTAAAGAGGATGATAAGTGAGAGGAACAGACTCCGCCGCAGCGCAAAAATCACTCGCAACCCTGAATTCAACATGGAAGCCACGCGACTCAAAAAATCAATAAGAACCCTCACCCTACAGCAACCATAAGTGAGAACACTTTCTTAACTCAATAAGCCCAGAAGGCAATCAACTCTGGCGCCTCAATAAACACTTCCTTGGAAAAACCTCGCATAAAGTTCCCCCTCTACATGGTTTAAACGGGATTGTCTACACGAATGAGGAGAATGCGGAAGTCTTCGCCGAGTCCTTGGAGACACAATTCTCACCCAACACTAGCATCGATGATGACGTTAGATGGGAAGCCAGAGTAGAGAGGATGGCCTCAGAGATTCCAGACCCGACCCAGCCCTCCCTGAGATTCCCCCAACGAACTCTAAGGAAATCAAAACCAAAATCAATTACTCAAGACCCAAAAAAGCCCTGGCCTAGATAACATCAGTAATCTAGCTCTAAAAAGCCTCCCCGACAGCGTGATTGTTAACATCGTCAAAATCATCAACTTCATGTTCGCTAACCAAGTCTACCCCGATACTTGGAAAACAGTGGCTGTCATTCTCATTCCCAAACAAAACCAAAATCTCTCGTTTCCTCAAAACTGGAAACCAATAAGTCTAATCTCATCCCTTGCAAAAATGTTGGAGAAACTCTTTCTCGCCAGACTATGGGAGTAGTCAATGATCTCAACATTGACCAAAATGAGCAATTCGGCTTCAGAGCAAGCCACTCAACAGAATACCAACTTGCCAGGCTTGTTGATGGGGCCACAGAAGGTTATCAGCGCAACAAATCCACGGGGATGGTTGCGCTGGACATCGAAAAGGCCTTTGACAAAGTATGGCATGAGGGTGTGGCTTACAAACTTCATTACGTCTTCAAAGTCAACATATATTATACAAAATTCCTTATTTCCTACCTTAAGGACAGAAAATTCAAAATGCGCGTAAACGGCGTATACTCCTCAACCAGGAATATATTATCCGGAGTCCCTCAAGGTTCCCCTCTCGCCCCACCCCTGTATACAGTGTTTGTGGCGGATACGCCAAATTGCCGTTCGTTCACCATTTCGCCTTCGCAGACGACATGGCAATGACTTGCACAGACAAAAACCTCCCCACACATAAGAAGGTCTCTTCAGCATCAACTTGACGCTCTGGCCAAATATTACCAGAAATGGTCAACGTCGTCAAAACACAAGCCATGCTAATATCAGGCAGACAGAGACCTGTCATTCAAGATGTAATACTTGAGGACAGGCCAATCACTTGGTCTGACACCATCAAGTATTTGGGCATCACCATCGACAAACAGTTGACGTGGAAGAGACATATCCAAAACAAAATCACGCAAGCAAACAGCGCATTCGGCGCGATGTATCCCCTCCTAGATCGAAGAAGCAAACTGTCCCTCAAAAACAAGGTTCTGCTTTACAAACAGGTCATCCGCCCCAAAATGCTATATGGAAATATAGCATGGTGTCAAGCGGCAAAGTCCTCCAAACACCGTCTTCAAGTTACGCGTGCCTCACGATATGTCAGGGTAGCGGCAATCCAACGCGACCTTGAGGTGCAGCCCATACACGAATTCCTTCGTGCCAGACACACTGAGTTTCTGAGAAAACTGCGATTCCACCCAAATCCCCTGATCCGTGACAACTTGCCTAAAAACTCCAACCCTGATCTAAACGTCATAGGACCCTCAATGCTCCTCCAACATAACTACAGCCTCGAAAATCCCCAATCAAAATCCCACATACAATTCCCAAAACACACACTAAACCTCTGGTTATCAGAAAGTCAGAAATGACTTTCTGATGAACTCAACACTCAGTCATAAGCGTGTAAGGATGCCTAACGGCATCAACACAATACCACGGTGAGTTTAGTCGGTAGGCGTCATTCACTCGTAATGATATTAGCCAGCCCGACACTACTTTGCACTCTACATCGTGTCTGTAAACAGATTCTCATCGTATGTCCAATGTCAAAAAAAAAAAAAAAAAGAGAATAGTAATAGTTATTAAAATTTGGCCCTTTTAGCTAAAATACACTGCTTAGTTTAGAGGTTAAAAAGACATTATGATGTAAAAATACGTGTAGTCCCAATAAGCATCACAGTGGTCTGATGAGCGGGTTCTTAACCAAATTTTCCAAATTTAATATTTGCCTTATTTATGGGATTCAAGAGATACACACAAAATAATGAAAAAAAAAAACACGCTTCTAAATATTTGGCTGAGAAGTTGGAAGTTGGACTGCTGAAGAAATAAAAAAAATTTATTTTAGTTTGTAACTGTCTGTCACCGGAAAATAAAAAAAACAATTAGTTGTCAGGCGTAGGAACAAGCAATGTTTACTAGCCAGTCTGGTTCATTGCGTACACGTATAGAAGGTGTTCAATTACGAAGTTCTAGAAACTATTGACGAACCGGACGAATCGTGCATCGCGAATATGCTCATAGTCTGTAGACTTCCATTCGCGAATTACTACAAACACTACAAACGGGACGAACCCCGCATCACGAATCACGAATAGCGAATGGACGCATAGTCTGTAGCTACCTTAAGACTGGTGACAATGCCCTAAAATAACAATTAGTCGCTAAGTACTCGTTCTTCACTAAAATTAACCACACCGGAAAACAACTATCTTTTCACTAATAAATGCAACCTAATATGCTGCTGTCGCCGAGATATATTGTACTCGCTATCTACTAAAAGGTATGACTAGTGTCGCTATAATAAGCGGAAAAGTCATTATCGGGCGTTTCCAACGCCGACGTGGCAACGACGCAGTGTGGCAGTAGTCAGCAAATTTCATGTAAATAAGCGGGAGGCTTTCAGACTCATAGAGATGTCGGTCCAATGTATTTACATGATATTTGGCGCCCACCGGCATCGTTGCTGGAGCCGTGTCGATGTCATGTCGGTAAGTGTGGAAACGTCCATTCTCACCCGGTGTTTCCCTAAAAACAGTTTTAGAAAGTTTAACTATTCAGGACGCAAACTGTATGGCTATAAGACCCCTATTATGAGCGCGTTTCTTGTCGCGGCGTTTCGGCTCATGATAACAACGTATTTAGAAAACGCTGCGCAAAGCAACGTCGCGACAAGAAACGTATGCATAAAAGGGATCCAAAAATTCATGCTAATTATAAATTAAGAGAGACTCTACTGAAAAGTTACAATGTACCTAGTACTTTTTCACCGTAAAGGAGAGCCTTTTAGGGAGAATTAGGCTTTTATGGACTTCATTTCAAGTCAAATATCATCTCAATACAACTTTCCCAAATCGGTGCATTGGATCGCAATAATGGAATGGCTCTCTGGCAAAATCTTCCATGTCGCACCACGAAGGCTTAAGATTAAGAAGAGGTCTATATTGGACAAGAGATGTTACAACAATACTGTACGAAGTGGTGACGAGAATGACATCTGCAGAGAAAACTGTGATTCGAAACCCATGTAGGTAGGATTACATAGGTCCCATTTGGCCGACCCAGATGGAATTTATAAGAAGGGTTATACTAGTCTACTTGTTTTTTGTCACATCTCCTCTTCTTATTATTATTCCTACTAATTAGTGCTAGCTAAATAGTTAGTTGTTAATCGGATTACGTGGTAAAAATATGGAGGACCACCATTAAAACAATACATAAATTATACAACCAATCCGGCATTTTTCTGTGAAAAATGTTTATTTCTTCGTATAATATATCAAGAATCCTTCAGTGTAATAACCTTTAACAATTACCATCTGTAGTAATTTATTAGTGGGCGGGTTAGGATAATGTCTTAACGCTACAAGCTATGATACCAAAATTACGGATATAAATTATTGGAGTTTGTGTAGGGGATAGTGGGGCGAAAATGAATTGAGGGGCAAAGTGTTATAGTAACATCGCCTCAAGCTACCTTCCATCAAAACATCAAACATTGTTCGTTCATAACATTGCAGAGAGGGCCAACCGCTATGTGTTTGTACTGCGTTAATACGTGACAATTCATGAATCCTGAATATATTGTTTGTTTAGTGTTGCACGAGGTAAATTTGTTATAAATAGTGGATTGTGTTATTTAAACAAAAACTGTTATTAAGGTGGGATATATTAACAACTATAGTAGATAATATAGATGTATAGCGCAATTCGTTTTTAAAAAAGCATTCACTTTATAAATAAATAACCAGTGGAGCAAAGTGAAAAAATATTTCACAATATTGAAAGTAACAATATTTATAAAATAGACATACTTAACATAGTTTTTCTTATACTTTTACAGAAATCATACAAAATTGTTAGGAACTAGGTTCGTAAATCCGATCAACATTCTTGGCATGAGGACGATATGATCGATTCTGTAAAAATAGTTCAGTTGAAGAACAAGTCGCTTAAGCTATGTGGAGGCAGCAATTATCTACAATGTACTCCTTACAACATTCTTTCGAAGAGTTTAAGAATACTGTAATGCTGAAGAGGGCTCAACAACATGTTTATTTGGCCAGATTGTATGCTACCTTTGTGAATATATATTACATATAAGCTTTTTTTAATGAATTTTTATATTAATTCCACTTTGCCCCGCACAGTTTTCCACTTTACCCCCACATAAGTGACAAAGCGAAATAAAATTCCAATTTGAAAAGTTCTATAAGAAAAATCCTGATCCTAGAAATTTCAAATTATTGTCATTTTTTTACAACATAGTTATCATTCGTTTGACACTTTTTACCTTCTTTACAAATAACATTATAATCTCAAAAAATCAAATTTTATTCCTCTTCCTCTTTCCCCTATGTATTCGAGATAGCAACCTGCCAACTTTTCTGGCAAAATTAATGGGATAAAAACCAGTCGTAGAGTAATTTTTCTTCTGAATAGGAAACTCAAATATCACATAAATTTGATAATTTTATTGTTTTAAGTGATTCACTCCATTTCACCAGGAATAATTAATTATATATATACTATATATATCAATATCAAAACAAAATAAATACTATGGGTGTACTCACTAAATTCTTCTATAATAAATATGCTGCCTTTCTGTGTGTAACACTTCCTAATATGAGCAATCCTGACGAAAAACTGGAAAATGGGAAATAAAATTGGTTATTTGTTAATCAAATTATATAACATTTTGTCAGGTATTTTGGTGGAAAGGTATATATATATATACAAAATTTGGTATTGGTATACTAAATATGTATTTTTACATTTCATTAAACATATTACTGTAGAGTAATTTCTGGATTCTTATCAGATCTTTTTTTGAGTACCTCTATGAGTCTTAGGGGAAATTATAGTATCTACTTACAGTTGCAGGGTAAATTCAACAGATTAGATAAGTTCTTCAATTAAGTTCTGGATTTAGAAATACGATAGATCCTAATAATTTATTTAGATTTACCCATATTATTATACTGTAAAAACTGCATTGAAAGTTACAGGAAATATTTGCCGCTAAATAGGTCTGAGCCAAAAAAGCTATAGTGTATGTAGCAGTCCACCTCGTGAAAAAATATATCATAAATACGACACATCGCAATGAGGTCCCAACAATAGGAAATGAATACATATATAATTTCTGTATTATTTTATAAAATAAAGCTAGAAAATAGAAGAAGTTTCATTGCTAATATTTTATAAATTTTTATAAATTTAAAAATTAAGACAATGAAGAATTTTTTATTGTTAGAAAGAACAATGTCAATTATCTTTCTTTTAATATGTATATACACGGTGTTACTTAATGAATATGCTTATTTAATGGGTAATTCCGGGACCAATTTCTGGTCAAAAGGTTCATAATCAGAGAATATGTCCGGTTTTGAACATTCATATTAGAATAGTGGGAGATTATGTGTTTAAAACATGCAATGGTAAGATTACACTATACATAAGTCCAGGAGAAATAAATTTCCATATTCGGTAATGCTGTCTCGTTAGAATTTCAACACTGCGGATAAAATGTATTAAAAAAACCACGATATTAAAAAAATTGTCAAGGTCCTGCAAGCTAATAGCGAACCGGTATATAATAATTTTGCTAATTTTTTAGTAACATCAGACGATCTTTGCTTGGCTACCATTTTTTGAACTGTTACAAACGTTTTTTCTCAAGCGAAAATTTTTGACTATATGAATATTATGAAAAAATTTAATTTCTAAAAGCCAAAAATCAAATTAATTAATTTATGATCTATTTTTTGCAAATGGGCAATTATTAAATTTGTTTTCCTCGATTTTTGGGAAACCTCCATTGCATTTCAGATTTTCGAAATTTGAATTTTATATTAATATGTGTTCATTTTACGATGGTTTTAAGGGGTATCTCCGTTATGAGTTAAAATAGAAGGATACGGTTCTCGCATCGTTATGATACTTTTTGTGGAATGTAGCAATTAGAATTTTTTTTCTAAGCCTCCATATTTCTGAGAGTTTTACATTTTGGAACTTATCAAAAATTAAATAAAATGCTTTGTAGTTTTTTGCATAGAATGCAGTGACATACACAGATTTTTCTCTATATTCAACAGTTTTCGAGAAAAAACAAATTTGCTTTTGTTAAGTGGGTCACCCTATATATTATTTAATAATCAGAAATATACATATAATTTAGTTGAATGAGGTCCATTTTCAACACATCTGCCTAAAATCTACCATAAAGAAAATCGCGAGACTGATGAAATAAATGTTCTCTTGCTTTAATTCAATCAAGTTCTATTATAGTAATAACTATAGGTCAAACATGTTTAAGGTATAATGGAAATAATTTGAACAACGTTTATGCAAAAGTTCTATAAATGTTCAATTTTTGGTTCTAATATAATGGCACCAGTAATTATATTTTTTAAATGCCCGCCATGGCCTACTCAAAAATATTGTATATTTTTTTTTAAATATAAATTTTGGGCATAATATTAAAACTAAAAATAAAGTATTATATATTTCTGAGAAACATGTTGAAAACTGATTTACAATATTAAAAAATATATATTCAAAAAAGGCAAATTTGTTTTTCTTGAAAACTATTTAACGTAGAAAAAATTTGAATACGTTACTGGATTCTACGTAAAAAATTACAAACAGAACAGTTTGTTTCTATTTGATAAGTTATAGGGTAACCGAAAAATGGGAGGTTTCAAAATATAAATTTCTCAAAAACGTCCCTTATATCAAAAGCGAGGAGGCCTAAAAAAATGTTTACTGGGTGCATCTTTTGTTTTACAAAAAGTAGCATCCTTCATGTTTTATTAATAACGGAGATAGATACCCAGTAAAACCATCGAAAAATGGACACCCTGTACAATATTATATACAGGGTGTCCCACCGGAAACTGCCTCGATCTATCTATGATAAACTATACATAGGAAAATTTTGAAATTTGGACAGTATGGGGGCTTTGAATATCGACGGATAAAGAAAAACAGATCAATGTGAAAATCTAACAACTTATATTGGGAGACAAACGCCTGGTTTACACGGATTTCGGCCTATATCAGACATACTGCGTTAGACACGTTCTTCTTATAGTTCGAAATGCAAAGATGGGGGCAATTCGACTAAAATATAGTCAATATCATGGCACTTCCTGCTCTGACCTGACTCTAGGCAGATCTCGTATATCATGTCCTAGACCTACGTCTAAACATGCCTGAAATATTTAAGGTTTTATGTCTAAAATTACGTTACCTTAAATTAATTAATAATTTTCCTATTTCATTATAAAGTTACGTTCAATAATATAGTGAACTCTAGTTATGAAGTGCTTTCTAGGGACAAAAAAATCGATACTCCGTTACGCGAGGTATGCTATAAAAATACAATAAAAAATTAATATTTTCGTTTTAAAAAATACTACGCACACGACATTCCCATATAGCCGTTAAATTAAAATTCTCATGTGAGGAATACCGGCGCTATCGAGAGGAGGTGTATCTGTCGATTCCTGAAAATCCCCATCGGCATCGGTGAACCACCGGTAATAACGTACACTCATACTTTACAACCGGAACTTGTCAACTGATTAGGTAAAAGTATTAATTCGGAATTAAAATTATATATGTTATGTAATTTCCTGTAAAAATCAAGGAGTATTTTGCCCGAGACTATTAAAATGCTTACATAATAACCGGAAGTACGTTATACCCATGTATGTTACATTCAGTTTAATGGATATGAATGGATTGACAACTTAAAGGCATTAAATTTAAGGGATTAAATATATATTATATTTTGTAATTACTTCTTTCCTTTCACCATATTAAGATCATACCTGTCAAAATATTGATACCTAGATAATACTAAACTTAATCCACATGCACTAAAACTTGCCATCATGCTAAAAGCCCTAGGCAACTTCAGAGATGGTTTGAGAGAAACCTAGATTCGGTTAGAGGGTGTAGTTGTGTGAGTGGTGTAAGTGTGATATAAATAATTTGGTGATATATATGGTGCAATTAAATTAAATCAGTGTTAGTTGCCATGCGAGAAACCCCGCAGAAAGCTGCTACAGTGGCTACATTTATTACGCGATTTACATTCAATTTTGGTATTAACTTTAGAAAAAAACTGATGTTATATTTGAAAGGTTTAAAACAATACGTTTAAATGACATTTTAAAACCTTATAAGTTATAGTCAAATCTCTTATGTTACTACTTTCGGTCGAAATTAACTTTAAAAAATTTCAGGTATACTAAATATCAAATATGTATTTTATAATATTCTGCAATATGCCTTACTTTTTATTTTTATTCTCTCAGCCTTTGAACAGATTGTATCCTAAATGGCACATTTTAGAAAAAGTCTTCGAATTAATTTTTAATTTTAGACATAAAAGTAATTTTCTGATTAACATTTTTAAAACTGCTACCTGGTTGAATTGAAAATACGAAATTAAAATAATATAAACTCATAGTCTTCTCCGACAATATTATAGCAATGGTTAAATAATCATGTTTTAAGGATAGCAGTCCTCTTCATCAATATAAGAAGTAAAAAAGGAGAAAATAACTAAAGTAAATTGGACAATGAATGTTAGTTTGTATGCTTATTTTTTTTTTGTGCTGATGATGAGTACTACTGTCCTCGACACATGTACATCACCACCTAATCTCCCATTGTTTAGAATATACATTACGTATTTGTTGATAAGTTTCTGTTATTAATTTCAACCACCTCACTCAAAGAGATTGTACTACTATCATAAGACTAAAAATAATAAAAAAATTTGTGTAACGCAGAACAAGCAACTACCCAAGATAGTATATGAGCCCGCTTACGTGCGAATTGTTCGGTTATTCTCATAATTTATGGTTGATAAAAGGATACATATGCTAAGAAACATAACACCTTTACTAGTTAGCCAATGTTCATTAACTTTTCTTAACATTGAACTCTGGCAGCTCTAATGTAATTTTGACTGTAATTGTAGCATTGTTCGTTTATCCTTTTATTTATATTTAAATGCTGTTTTCCACTTTCATATGGAAAATTCAGTGTGTCCTATTATTGTTGTATCAATTGAAATTTTAATAACTTGAGAATGTAACCATATTATTGAATTAAGTTTTTGAACTTATGTCAAATAAATGATGTAGAAATAAAATATTAAAAATTTTTCGATGAGATGATTGTATACATATATGATTTGCTTTATCGTGAAATAACGATAAAATATTTTTCATAAATTTTCAACCTCTGCTTCCAAAAATCTAATAACAAAACATTTAAAAAATCAGGAAGCTTAGTCTTCAAGAAATTTAAAGTAATACAATTTACTGGCATATTTATTAGGCTTAAGTAAGAATAACACAAGAGACTTTATAATTTATGTATGCAGGTGGTCCTATATAGGAATGTTCAAGATGTGAAATCTTATTAACAATACTAGTGAACGTTTGTTAAACTAAAGATTTCTATTTCTGTCTAAAATTTTCAAATTTTATTTATCATTTTTATTAAATATAAATTAAATTTATACTTTGTCATTGAAACTTTTATGCTTGCATCTCAACATAAATGCAGGAAAGAACAATAAGTAATGATAATATTATAACTACTTTTATCCTTTTTACTTTGTATCTTACATGGTTCGTAATCTTCCCAAACTGCACATCCCTACATGGGACATCCTGTTTATTAATAAAATCCGGAAGCTTTGAAATGTGCAATTTAAACGCATCGATAAAAGTTTTTTTTATTTTGTACTCTATTAGTACAGGGTAGCGAAAATCTACAGGGAAAGCGGCTAACTAAACAAAAACTATGACTAATAACTAACGACCAAATTTAATAGACCATTTTTAATACCTCAAAATCCTGCAAGCAGCGTGTCGACGTGGACAGATGGACAAGAAAATAATAAAACAATTAGTATTTTTTGACAAAATTGGACCATCTCAAAAGTTCCCATTAAGCTTTAATACGCATTTTTGAGGATTTTTTAGGTTTATTTGTAAACTCTAATATATTGTAAAAATTTTCTTTGTGCAGATAAGAACAATACAATTCTTATTACCAACTTTGCTAATGTAAACGAAATCAATATGTACTAAGCCATAGAAGTTTGATGTTGTACCTTCCTATATATATTTAATTAACTTATATGCAGGATATTAATGTGATCATTTTACAAACTTCTAGGGTAGATAGGATATGTGAAGAAACAAAGAAAGTTCATATTGGCATTGGTCCGGAAAAGCTTCCGTAGAGAGCTAGAGTTCTTTGAAGATGGCCTTCACTTCATAAATTAGTTTTCGTTTCGTAGCTCAGGAACTATATCAACTGTGGCAACCAATTTTGTGACATAAATTACTGTTAGTAAGCTATATCTATTTGAGTCTGTTTGGACAATGTTAACTTTAACTAGGGTCGTGCGAAACAGGAATTTAGGTAAATTTTACTCTATTCTTCTAACACTTTGACATGAAATTATGATTTTCATATACCTTTTATATAAAACGGCACTTTCTGTAAAAGTTGTTAAATGTCATCTTTGCTTCTTAAATTGGCTAGAAACAAGTTTAGATACAGGAATAAATTTTTAGTAAAAAAATTACTCATTTTATGTAAAATGCATAGGAAAATCATAATATGATATCAAAATGGCAAAAAATTGAGGTCTTAGAGGAATGGGGTCAAATTTATCGAAATATCCCCTTGATTCGCACGTTCCTGGTTAAAGTTAACATTGTCCAATAAGCTCATATAGATGAATTTACTAACAGTAATTTATATCAAACAATTGATTGCGATAGCGGAACTAGTTCCGGAGCTACCAAACGAAAACTAGTTGATGAAGGTCATCTTCAAAGGACTCCAAGCAAGCTCTTAAGCTCCCTAAGGAAGCGTTTCCTGACCAATATGCATATGGACTTTTTTTGTTCTTTCATCTACTCTATCTACCATAGAAGTTTGTAACATGATCACAATACCACCCAGTATATTATATGTATGTGTAACTTAAACATATAGATTTACTAAAGGTTATGAAATATCTCATTATTATAAATCTATTAGGCTGTGTACTTGTTTCAGCAGGAACCGTAAGATACTAAATTATCACAATGATTATTAATTCGTATTTTGTATAAAACATATAAAAAGTTCCTATTGCTGCAAAAAAGAAAATTATAAATATTCCTTTCAAAATGTGGTACTGAATCAAATTTCATATAATATGTTGGTATGCCATTGCTCATAGACTACAGTAAATGAAAGTAATCATATAATAATATTTATCAACATTTGGTTGGTTTATTATATATTATACACAATAAATCGGTATAGAGAAAATAGCCCCAGAATCAAAAAGGCAAACGACACGTTGTTCAAAATAGCTTCAGCAAAAATAGATCTCGTATTAGCTACTATTTTGATGAAGATATCTTATGCATGAACTATTTCTTTACCTTTCATTGCAGTTTACGCTTGGAAGGTGGTTCAAATTCTTCTTGAACAAAATACCTAATGCTTGTGCTAACTATATATACTAAATATAATATTTATATCGAATTTTGAGTTAATAATATTAAGTTATATATTCCAGTTATTGTTGATTTAAAGCCTTATATTAATTTCAATTTGCACATTTTTCGAGAAAAACCATTACAACATTATAGAGTTATGAAACCCAAATAATAATCCTCAAGAGAGCGGTAGGTTTAATTTTTGTAAAGTGACCACTCATAATGAACAGTAGAAGAAGTAAGGGAGATTGAGAACATCAAAAAGCATATCAAAATTATACCTACAAAGATAAAAAAAAAAATGTTTTATTAAATACATGGCACATTGAGCTGCATGCAGTAAGGACCAGTTAATTATCCTTTTTATAGTTTGTAGTAAAAATAAACAAAAAATACTGAAGAGATTCCTATCAGTCATCATATAAAAACTACCTAAATTCATTTTGTAACGTAAGGTATACTATATTCCTTATTTTAATACCATGAAGTACTTGTTACCTGATATTTTATATCAGTTTTTTTACCCGACTTATTTTTGATTACCAAATTAGCCCTATTTTAAAGTTTCATAACTTTGGGTCAATTGATTTGATTCAATTTTACGATATTGTTTATGTAGGTATGTATATATCCAATTAAGCAATATTGCTAACTTCATTACTATAGAGCTACGATGTTGATTAAAGTAGTAAACCAGAGTAGCATTTTTTCCGATGATTAAATGATAATAATCGGAAAGACTATTGCCCATCGCAATAAAGATGTATTTTTATTTTTAAATGACTCCCTCTTATGGTCCTCAAGGAGGATGCATTAAATTTTCGATTCAACGTTTGTCTTGTCGCAACCATCATATACCTAATATATTAAATGGGTCGGAATATTTTATTCTTTTATGATTATATTCCCCATGTCACGTAAAATTCTTTACGAGATGTTTCATGTTCATCATCAGTACAACACTAGTTATTTGAATTATTTTTTTCATAATCGGGAATTAAACTCTAGTTGAATACTGAAAATAAGTTGTTGCTGCAGTTACTTGCCGTGATGATGCTTAGGTCGAAACGTGTCATAATACTAAGTGGGAGATGAATTCCCAATTCTACATAGATGGGGGAATTCAATAATAAAATAAAAAGTCTATTATTTAAAAAAATTAAGTTGATGATATTCGCGAAATTACGAAACATTGGATCAAAAATCTAGTCATGCTATCTTGTATAGGATAAAAATACGGCAATAATGTAGTTATATTTATTTAAAAATATTTTTCATATAAAGTCTGAAAAAATCTGGAATAATGTCTGAAATTTGGGGTAATTAGACTTCCTATTAAACCACTTTTTCCTAATTTAACCCATATCGTATCTCTTATATTTTAAGAGATCCCAGTAGAGTGCATCCTTAAGTGGGACTCCGTGTAACATAGTGACATAACTTAATACAATATTTCAATACATAGAGTAGACCAAAAATAATCAACTATATATAGTACAGGGTGTCCCGCTAAGGTCGGCGAGATCAATAAATATTAGTTATATAACTTTCCGGAAAAATATATTGCAAAAAAGAATTATTTTCAACTTTGAAATTTTACCGTAAATGGCGTGTTTTAAATCAAAATCAAAAAATGATATTATCTCTTAAAATCAATAATGAAGGTATATCAATCACGTGGAATTGTTTTTGACTCCAAATAATATTCCACAAATCATTTATTTCACATTTTGGCCTATCTCCTAATATAGGGGGTGGGTGAAGGTTTGATTCTTGTCGATGAAAAAGTTCGATAACTTCCGACTACATTAACCGATTTTATAGCCCTTAGTCTTGTATTAAAGCTATTTGATAGTCAAATTGTAGTATATAATAATACTTAAGTTTTAGTTTAAGACTGAACTGCTTGCTGGCGTTTTTGATTTTAGTAATTTACTTCATTTTTAATGAGAATTTAAATAGAAGGGTATCACCTCAACCAAAATGTCAAATAAATAGGGTGTATAGTGTAATTTGTAGAGTCCAAAATAGTTACAGGTGGTATACCTTCACTATTGATTTTAAGAGATATTATCATTTTCTGATTTTGAATAAGAAATACCTACGCCATGTAGCGGAAAAATTTCAAAGTTCAAAATAATTTTAGTAATTTCTAGAGGTCACTTTTGTGATAATTTTTTCCCGAAAGCTATAGAACAAATAATTATCGAGATACCGCCTCTCGTCGACCATAGCGAGACACCGGTATAACTGAATTAAAAATAATATGTGTACAAGACAACATTTTGAAACAATTTCGTACATATTGTCGTAATATTTTTTTCTTTAATACTCGGATAGAAATAACAGTTCCAAAGTGCCTGCAATCAATTACTGCTCTTCTTCTGTTGAATAAACATTATATAGTAATTTATGAAGTTCACAATCACGATAAAATGAATTGAAAATTTTTATGATATAAAATTTCTAATAAAAACATACTATCAAAAACAATTCTCTTCTTCTCAATAATACTTGTAATTTATCTTTTTAATAATATTGTTTAAAATGAACAGTTACTTGTTATAACTGGCTTTTTAATGAAGCGGTTTGACAAGTCTAAAAGTCCGTTATTTTTGGTATACTATGCATATTTTAAAAACATATGATCAATGTATTCAAAAACTATGTGTATTTTATCAAATATATCTTGTTAAAATTAATAAACCTTAAAGCTTTAAAACAGTGTGATTTAAATCTTGTCCACAGTTTACTATAAATATCTAATGAATCTAGAGATTTAAATATTCGAGAATAAGCAACAAATTTAATTGAGGAATTAAATTGAATTATATTGAAATTTGTAATAATTTTGGTAATGTACGATAATCTACAGCATAATTATTATTTTATAAATTCTAAATCATATTTTTATTATAAATATGATTGCAAAAAAAGCTGCAAATACAAAATGATATATGAAAGCGTAAAAAATTTGTAAAGACATTTTATTTTCTTGATTTGATTTCAAAATAGAATTGACATCATGGCATTTTCCCACCGTTTAGTTGGATCTAACATTAAGAATACTTTCTATATTTACCAACATCCATTAAAAATATTAACAATTTCTAAATACAAAGAACGTATCATAATTTTCCAAACCAAATTATTTTTAAAATATACCTACTACAGTAATTAAAAAATTGCCATGCCAAGTGATGAGAGTATTATTATTGTATAAAAGATATTTTACATAAAGGTGATTAAAGCTAGAACAACAAATATTAATTTAATTATGTAAAATATTCAGATATTGTAGAAACTTAGAGGATTATAAATAAGTTAGAGGAGTGGCGCGCAAGAGGAAAGTTTTGAGTGGTCCTTGCACAAAATAAAATGCACATCACAGGGCAGAGACTAACATTAAAAATTTTTAGGTACACCAAAATGATATGGTATTTATTTCAGTTTTACCGAAAAAACTATACAGGGTGTTCCTTAATGACGTGCTAATATTTCAGGGTGTGATTCCTTAGGACATTTTATAAAGAAAAGTTCATATGAACATATTTCCACAACGGCTTAAATTTTTTGCTACAGGGTGTTGAATTTTTATTTTTTAAATCATTATTTATTAATATCTCCGAAAGTACTTTATATATTATTTTCAAATTTGGTATGTATTAGTAGGATATAGAACCCCAAATTTTAGTTAGAAAAGTTATTCAATTGTTCCACCAGTCCCTGCAAATATGTCCTTTGATATTTTTTACAAAAAAGATGGTACGCCACTGACATTTTTCCATATAGATATTTTTCTGATTAGCCTGGTCAATTCTACATGAAAATGGTCTCTGGAGTTCTTGATTAAAACCACTGAATTCATATTGAAACTCATTATTATTAACATTGATGAAATAATTAATGATAAATTTTGTTTTATAAAAATTGTTGGAAATGGTCACCTTCACTTAAAATGGATGCTTCCGCCCGTCTTCGCATCGAATTGCCCACCCCAACAATTTTTATGAAACAAAATTTATCATTCATTATTTTATCAATGTTAATAATAAGTGAGTTTCAATATGAATTTAGTGATTTTAATCATGCAGAATTGCTAATCAGGAAAAATATCCATATGGAAAAATGTCAGTGACGTAACATCTTTTTTGAAAAAAATATCAGAGGACATGTTTGCAGGGACGCCACTGGTAGAACAATTGAATAACTTTTCAAACTAATATTTATGGTTCTATATACTATTAACACATAACAAAATTGAAAATAATATCTAAAGTGCTTTCGGAGATATTAAAAAATAACGATTTAAAAAATAAGAATTCAACACCCTGTAGCAAGAAATTTAAGCCGTTGCGGACATATGTTCATGTGAACTTTTCTTTATAAAATGACCTAAGGAATCACGCCCTGCAATATTAGCACTTCATTAAGGAACACCCTGTATAGTTTCTTAAAGAACATAGGTTGCCTTATAAACCTATATGGATTTTCAATGTTTTATCAAAATTGTAAGTGATCATAATATGTTTTAAACAGTGTTGAATGTTGATGGTCAAATAGTGCGACAAAATATGTCCTGTAGCCATTAGAATATTGGAAAAGAGTTAATCAAAAATATCCATCATATAATTAAACTGATGATATATTGCTATATCAAATCTAACTAACCGTTTATGAAAAATTAACATATATGAATGGTATGGATATGATATGTATATAATATCTAAAATTGTTTTAGCATACATCATTAATTTTATGTTCAAAGTTATATTGTAGGTCTGGTAAAATTATGTTTTATTTTATAGCAAGATCTGGAACTCACATCTGAAAAATTCAAGTTCCTTTCCTCGACAATGAATGAAATAGAAAACATTTAAGGAATGTGACGATTGTTGCTATTCTGATGAAAACACAGTTGAAACATATGTTGTAATTTTGGCTCAATATTTTATAGTAATTTTAAAATATGTTTCTCTCAGAGTCCTATAGCTACAATTATCAATATGGTATATGTACCTTACTTTATTTTGTCGCACCAACAATTTTTGAAAGCTTAAATCGCATAAGGTCAACATTTCCATCTCAGTAATAAAATAAATTTTATAAATATATTATCTAAACTTAAAAAAATAGTAATCGAATTGTAAGCATTATTAAAATTGATTTTGTTTTAATAACTTGAAATATTTATTTCCACTTATTTTTAGTAATGTCAGAACCTATCATTATTATCATTTTGGTTCGTATTGTCTTGTAGCATTTATTTTAATAAACTCTATGTATCAGATAACTTATTAAGAAAAATGAATACGAACACTTTAAAAATATTAATTATTATGCTTAGAATATCAATATTACAGGTATATTAAATGCATTTTTAAAAGCCTAGTATTTTTAAATAGAGCAATCATTCATCTTCAAACTGTTTCAAAACTCTTGCATTACCTTGCTGTTAGCGAAGAGCAGTCCTACACCTTCCATACAAACTTGCAACAAGCCACCTTCTCCTGTAGTCATGTCCTGAACAGGGAACTCTCCACCTAATTCTGGAACACTCTGTATAGCACCACTTCGCTCTATCGCATCCTTTATGCAGTAGTATACTTGTTTGCACTATAACAAATTGTATTATTTAGTTAGTGGTCGAATCCACAATTTGACAGTTTTTATTCCATATGATAATAATAATAGTACTTTATTTTAAGATTTCCGTAGCTACCCAGCAAGAATATGCAAAGTAGCCAAATGTCGACAAGGAGCATTGTTTTTGGGCACTTAAAAAATGCTGACCCGTAAACAAAATTATTGAGGGGACACTAATATTAACTATTTTCAACCAATTTTCTTTAACCCCTTAAGTAGGGGTGGACTACCCCCTAAAATTTTAATTGGTGAGGGGGATCAAGTGGCACCTCATTCTAAATCTTTTTTAATTTATTTTACGGGAATACCGACATTTTTTATTTTAATGCAACAACGACAAATTGCAGGACAACGTTAAAATAAACAATAACAATAAAAGTTGATTGACGAATTATATAAGGCACTATAAGCAATGAAAAATATTATATTGATCAAGCAAGAACTTAAGACGAAGAACTTAGATCTTAGCAAGCGCTATCTCCTACCAAGAAAGATTTGCAAACTATGAGGTCACTCTACGACATATTTATCTGCGAAGGAAAATATTTGTTTCCTTAGGAAGCAACAACCAGAAGTTAAAATACGTTTTAATGAACTACATATTTTAATAATTGCACTGAACATTTCTAAAGCATTTCATCGTGTTTGGCATGAAGAACTCATAAGTAAATTGCGATCCTATGGTATGTCTGTCAATCGTGTGTATGGTTGTTTAGCTTCCTTAAAGATCGTTATCTGCAAGTGGCGATTGACGGATTTCTCTCAGATACCTTCACCAGCAATGCTGGTGTTTCTCAAGGATTCATATTGTCTTCCACCCTCTTCTTACTCTATATTAACGACCTTCTAGTAAGAACCAAATATCTAATTAATAGCTTTGCTGACGACAGTACACGTCTCATCTTTCACTTTGATTTATAGAACATAGACTGTCGACGTATATCTTTGCATGAAGCATGAAGTATCACCCCTCAACCATGTCCATGATGAAATTTTGTCTTAAGGTAAAGTCGAATCTAATGTTAAGGAAACCCAGGCAGCAGTTTTCACTAAAAAGGGAAATATTGCGGAACCGGATATGGTCATGGAGGGACACGCAATTCCACTGACTTCGTCTATTAATTTGCTGGGCATCAATCTAGGAGGAAATATGTCTTAACATAACTAAATTGTGGCAATCGCCAAGGCAGTTTCGCAGAAACTTAGTGTACTTTTCCGGACCAAAAAAGTTGTAGACACCTCAACAATTTTTGACGCTCTACACAGCACAGATTCGACCATCACTTGAATACTGCTCTCATATCTGAAGCTCTGCACCCAAGCATACGCCTTGGATACTGGATTCTATGGAAAGGAGAGTCACTCGTATAACTTTTCCGCTTAATTCCACATAGAGCGACGAACAAGAGAAATAGACGATGTGCTTCAACTTAGTACTCCTGGATTTTCATTATTTATGAATGCCTTCACAAGGAGGACGTAATCCTTGTGGAACGACCTCCTTGAGGTTATGTTTCCTA
Source organism: Barypeithes pellucidus (assembly GCA_963991005.1). NCBI lineage: Eukaryota > Metazoa > Arthropoda > Insecta > Coleoptera > Curculionidae > Barypeithes > Barypeithes pellucidus. The sequence goes on from OZ022560.1 coordinate 42,624,158, forward strand.
AGGAATACAACTTCCAATGATTCATTCAGAATGCTTTATAGAATTTTTCCTATAGTGCTGGTATTCGATTATTAAACATTTTTTTCTTGATTTATTTAGTAAGTATTTACGGCCTAATTATCACAGTTTAACAGTTATAAGCAATAAAACCTAATGAACATTTTTTAAAATTTTAAAAATATTGTTTGATTAGGATTTTCCAAACATTAAACTGTTGATTTTTGGATAAAATAACAGAGTAACAAACTATTATCCAAGAAACGATTTTTTTTATTGAAAAATGTATTACTTACTATGTTATAATTTTAATTATTAGATAGATTTATTGAAAAATTAAAAATTTGTGATTTAGATTTTTTATCTGAGGAAATTTATTGCATCCTATAATTTAATAAGTTACTAATACGTAAATGGACATTCATTATTACGTAATCATGATTCCTGTATTTTTCATATTTTGGTCTTCTGAACTAATTAATTTAAAATGTATTGTGTATAAAAAGTTAAGTATATTCTTTTATATGAACTTGTGCAGATAAATAATCGCGAAAGTAGTTGTAAACATATTTATTAATTTAAAGAAGTAGTCCATATCTCTAAGAGACCTAATTTTGCAAACTATCAACAAAGTAGGGGTCTTATTTTCTCCTTCTTATATTAGAAAATTGGTTTGTTTCTGCCATATATGGGGATCATCAGATCTAAGAAAGTAACGGTATTATTGAAAACACCCTAACATTTTTTCTTTACTAGGTAAGAGTTTTTATTTTATTTTTTTATTCTTTTTTTTTTGTTAAATTTATTAATGGTAAGGGAAGTAAAACCCATATTCTGTTCTACTATGGGTTTTAATGTCCTTCCTATATTCACTCCACTGCGAGGACTATTTTCACAAAATACAGTAATATGTGGTAGTACAATAATCTAAAATGATTTGATTTGATAATATAAATATAGCAGAAACTGTATAGCAACCACTACATAGCAGTTTTTATTTTAGTTTTAAATTGTCTAATAAATGTGTCAAAAATTTTTCAGTTCTGCCTTAAGATTTGATTTTAAGTTTATATTTTATAAACTTCAGCATTTAACATTTTTTATTTAACGTTGGTGTTTTACAATAATTACATGCTCTCCGGTACCTTACGTACGTTAAAAAAAGCAGAGCCTTAAATAGTTTAAACTTACTTGTAATTATTTATTATTTGTATATTAAAGATATAGTAATTTTACAAAAATATTTTTCATCTCCTGGAGAAAATTAAAATATTAAATGAATTAATTTTAAAATATACCTTTTTTACTCATTTATTTATTTTTACAATATCTCTAGTATATTTAGATATTGTCTAGTGTAACACCGATTAAATTATAAAATGCGACACAGGTTAAAATTTGTCATAATTACAGCAAGTTAAATGAGCTACATTACTACGTACCTTTTTCGTATAATATTTATGAACTTGGGTTTGTCCACCAGTACGCTTCCATAAACAAAGCACCTTATTTTTTGGACTATATGTCATATTAACAAGCCTTTCATACCACCATCTTTCCATTATCACCCCTGTAACCGATCGTATTACTAAACCATCATCTCTAACCTCCATGAAACGTAATTCACCAGTGCAGTCAATCCCTTGATGAACTGTGAAACTTTGTCGATGAAGTGATCTCGATCCCAGAGGTTTAAGGTCGATGTCATTGCCATTCTAAGAAGGAAATACTAATGAAATAATATGTTTATTTTTGTCACAAGCCGGAATGTACATGGCGTATATACTGTTAGTGATTTGGTATACAAATGTTTCCTTTGGGTGCTAAATCAAACAATAAGATAAAATTGTATTTTTATTTAAAAAAAATTGATAAAAATTAACGGAACTAATCAATCGTATAGAGTTGCGTATGTAATTATTTCAGAAAAAACATCAACTCACATAATACAAGAAATTCGCCATGAGTCATAGATTCTTATAAATTCGCTAACTGTGGCACATTCAGGAACAAGTACATGGAGAGACAAATATTAATCATACTATAAATTTTCTACAATGGTATAAAGTATTGGTTGGTTGGTTGGTTGGTTAAAGGCGGGGGTCGGTTTAAAGGCCCGAACTTCTATCACTGCAGCCTTCCGGCTTATTGTGTACCCCGATCTGGTTAGACGATGTTTGTTCCTTCTATGAGGTCCAGTAACCTTCTACCAAGTTTGTCATGTGGGAGGTTGTCACCACATTGTATGTTCCCGAAGATATTTTGTCTTCTACGAGACAGTGCTGCGCAGCGGTATATTATGTGTGAGGCGGTTTCATCCTCTTCGCCGCAGAGTCTGCATTCAATGGATCCGTTGTTTATACCCATCCGTTGAAGGTGTTTTCGCAAGTGGCAGTGGCCTGTTAGCAGACCCATCACTTGTTTCAACTGGGGCCGTGTTAGGGCTAGCATCCCATTCGATAGTATCCTCGATGGTTTTCCAATTACGGCCCTTGCGTGTATTTGACCAGGTAACCCTTGCCATCGAGATAGGTGTTGTTTTTTCGACCATCTATCTAATGTTGCTTTCGTTGCCTGTTTTGATATCCCAAAGGCCGGTTCGGGGCCCCTGAGATTTTGGGCGGATCCGGCTCTCGCTAGTTCATCCGCTTTTTCATTTCCTAATATCCCAGAGTTACCAGGGACCCACAAGAGCTCTATCTTGTTCCCCCTGACCGCCAGTACTTTTAGGTTGGTATGGCACTCCAGTGTAAGTTTGGAAGTAAACCGATTGGAGTGCAGAGCCTTAAGAGCAGCTTGGCTGTCCGACAGGATGTAAATCTTTTGGTTGTGGTAGCCCTTTTCAAGATTTTGCAGTACGCATGCTTGTATGGCATGAACTTCCGCTTGGTATACTGTGGCGTAGTTCCCCAGAGGATGTCCATCCTGGGTCTTTCCCCAAATATACCTGCGCCCACACCGTTGGCGGTTTTTGATCCATCGGTGTACCAAACTAGACCCTTGTCAAATGACGGGGGTGCACCGTTCGTCCATTCATCAAAGTTCCAGTCAATTTTGAAGGGCTTTGTGAAATCGTATGTTGCTCTCATACGATCGGTTTGCATATCCAAGAGCTCATCGTTGATTAGATCCGTGGCTCTTGTGTGTCCAATTTTTACGGGGTGTTGTGTCCATTCCCCATTGGTGATCATCCTTGAGGCGCTACAGTTAGCCTCCATTTTGATGTGTATGTCTAGGGGTATTAGTCCCAGTATGACTTCCATTGCATGGAAGGAATTCCAAGTATTACCGTGCACATATTATTATGGGACATGGTCTCTGATATCTATTGAAATGGTCGATAATTTTTTAAAGTAGATTGTTACCGAAAAATGTGAAACACAAATGTTTTAGGGGTTTTTAAAATCTATTATAACAAAAACAAATAAATTAAGTATACAGGATTACTAAAAAATCATAGAATAACAAAGTTCCTTTTTTTGAATGAATACATAATATTATTACTTTATCTTTAAGTTCTATTCAAAATTCTAAGACAATTGTAAATCTAAACTTAACCGTTCTCGAGATATCGAGTTATGAAGACTACTTTCTCATAAATTATTACAAAAATGTTTAAGTTCATTGGGTTACTAACTGATCATGTTAGAAGAAGGAAATAAAGAACATGATTTAATAAACAAATCTTATTTTATAAAGTGCTCAATGTGTACGCCTCCTGGCATTAATGAATTAGTTGAATACATTTTTCTGGGAATCTAAAAGGGTGTTGAGAGGAATACTATAAACTTCATATCGGGATATCTAACTGGCCATTCAATTGCACCCCTACTTCCGATCATTTACTAGGAAATGTTAAACTATATGTTTCCCGCACCTTATATGGAAAATGTGGACGAGTCCAATTTGTTGGAATCATATTTGTTCTGTCGGTAAATTGGGATTATACTCGGAAACAATATTCTCTTGCAACATCGAATATTGTTTAGAGGTCCAATTTAGTTTCATAAAATAGGATCCTTTGACGTGTGCACCATAAATGCCACACCAATACATACAGTTGTGTCGGTTTACGTTCCCGTAAACAAAATGTAGATTTGTCATTAAACAAAATTTTGTTGACAAAATTGGCATTTTGATTCAATTTATCGATAATAACTACGCACACTAGATTCTGCGATGAAGATCACTCAATTTTTATAATATGTTATTTTTATATTGGTGGAATTTTACCCATTTGGTCATTTTTTGAATTGAATATCGAATTATGTTATAATGAAAGCACTTTGTTGTGTCGAATTTACTGCGATTTCAAACATGACGTTTAAATAATGATGATCATTTGTAACGCTGCCGGTCTTCCATGTTTCAGTGAATTTTTCATAAAAACGCTGCAATGGTTTTGAAATGGTTGATTTAAAGAATTCTCAGTCCGGATGTAATCTATTAAAAATATTCATTGTTTGGGCAAAAACTTCATGTGCATCATTAAAAGTTCCGTACGCTCGGTCACACTAAACTTAAACTAAATATTAGTATGTGTGTAAAAATTTGTTATGGAACTAGAAAATTTCTAGGAACATTGATAGAAAATAAAATTTTGATATAGCTAGTGAATCTTATTTTACTTTACTTTGAAAAACTTGACGGAGATGATTTTGGGATGAGGGTAACTAAATTAACATTATTTTTCTAACAATTTATTATAAAATAATATTCGACAAATTCTAAGTTCTAAAAGAACTTAAAAATCAAATAATGTGTTCCTTTATGACTCATCCCGTATACTGAATTTTCCTAATTATTCTACTAAAGGACTTCTTTCTGATCTCCTTAACTTTTTAAATAAATATTTTGTATACATTTATCATATCAACCGAGCTTTTGTATTTTGCCTTACTAAAGAGTCATCCTATATTAAAATACCAGGTCATTATTCTGGAGAGACAATTAATCTATTAGCCAGGTTCGATGCTTTAAGTTGCACAGATGTTAACAGATATTACTAATTTGCTTAAAATTTTAAAACCTGCATGTACGAACTTGCACTTGTTGCACTATTGAGTTGTCATATAATGCAATCATTGTCTTATAATATATACTTACCAAATTATGTATTTGGTCTAAGAGCAAATTAATTTCATGGCTATAAATCATTCCGATATGGCTTTTACCCAATAATCGCCTAATTTTCCTTTTAATCTCTTCTTTGGTACAACTAAGCATAACCAAAACAGCTGTTAGGTTGTAAAGAATTGTAGCTAATAGTCTATCTTCTTCGTGTTCGAGCCGTTTTCGTTCAGTGTCGCTGAGGCCCTTGTATCTTTCCATCATTTCTCTAGCTCCCTAGGAAGTTAGATAATTAATAATGAATACACTCGAAATCAGCATTATCTTCTTAAAGTCCCGAGAAGTAGTAAATATTGTTAATATGGCAAGTTTACCAATCCTACTTTCCTCCCAAAAATAAAAAGAAATAAATACTAAGAGTTTTCAGTTTATTTCAATTTTTAAAAGTAAATTAAGATTACCTGATCCATCCCGATCATATCCCTTTCTTGTGATACTGCATCCAAAAATGCATCTTCCCAAAATTGCATTTGATCCCACAAATTAGATCTTTCCTTTCCCAATAAGCCCTCAAACAAGTATGTCCTTATTGCATCCGGTGACGGTGACTGGCATGTAGTATTAATAATATTACCGCCGTGATAACGAAAGCCAGTGCTTAATGACGACTTACTTGACCAAACGCTGGAAGTTCGTTGTTTAGGTAATTTAGGAAACTAGAACAATGAAACGGAAATAATAGGTCTAACTAACAAACATTACAAATAGTTTTAATAGATTTTTTAAATTCGGACGTTATTAAAAGGAATGAAAGGCTTTAATCATTATTTAATAACATGTATACTTTATATCATAGATGCCAAATGCACGATTAGAGTTTAAGAAATGATGAGTAATTAACAAAAATTGAATCATAAACGTCCAGACATAAATATCCTACATATTTTCACATAGAACAAAGACGTCAAAATTAAATATATTAGAAAATATTGATATATTGAAACATAACAAAGACAAGCTGGTAAATTTTCTAAATACATAGATACGTCACGTCACGTCACTTCTTTAAAATAAATTCGTTGATAAACCCAAACAAATAAGAAAACTGTTCCATTTATATTATAATAGAGAAAGATGAAGTAACGCCACCCTTTACCCGAGTAAAAATCTTTGAGCCTAAGATATTGAAATTATCTCTCAAGAGTTTAACTTTATATAATTCTGTAAAAATATAATAGATGTCACGTTTGTTTCGATAATATCACATGATACTTGTCAATTACTACAATTTAATATTTCACATATGTCACGTGTTTATAATGACGTTATAAGACATTTCTGAAAAATTAGTAACCTATAACGTATTATTAATAATCGATATACCATCTATCCTCAGGTATGGACCAAACGTCAAGACTGAATATTGGATACATATTCACATATACATACTACCTAATGATTGAAAGTGAAGGGACTTAAAGGTGCATTTAAATATCCTAGCATTAATAGCTTATGTAGTGTACCGAGCGTTCACTATTTAGAAAATAGTTTATTTGAATGTTATTGGGTTACCCCGTTTACCTCTCGTAATATACAGGATACATCAAGTAAAGTGGCCCATTATGAGTATCTCGAGACCTAAATCAGGTTTTATTTTGAAAATTTGGCCACGACTATAAGAGATGATTTTCTACGTTCTTAAAATATTTTTGATGATGCGGTGTTGCCAGATAATACCGAAAGTGGTAGCAACTTCAGAATTTTAAATTAATTGCTCTATAGGGGGTGTTTCGGGAGGAACGCTCTCCCCTATAACTATTTTATGCTTAAATTACAGAAATATATTTAGCTGGTTCGTGTGTGCATTATGACATGACGGACTTCATTTCGTTACTTCCGGATTAACCGGAATGACCCCAACTTTGGATTTTTAAATGTTTTTGACACAACCCATTTTTTTTTTTTTTTTTTCATCTAGATTGCTATGAAGGTTTGCTTCTAATCCAAATTCTTGATAAAAATGCAAGTTTCAAGTTTTCTTGTCTTTTAAGGAACCTACATTTTTTTAAATGGAACTATATTGGCTCATAGAGTACTCAGAAGAAAGAGTACTTTCTGTCCAGCAATTTCAAGTCACGATAAAAAATACAACAAGAAGAGCAAACGGCCTTTAATTTATCTAGGTACCCATGATGCTATAATGCTGACAAACAAGTGAACAAAATTTAAAATTTAAAATCCGCCATCATTGGGCTTAAAAGAAAACCATTTAGGGAGTTCATAGAATTTAGGTCAATAAATGAAGAATGATTCAAAGTGTCAAAAAGTAACGTATGGGGTGTCGTTGAATTTGGAATGGTATTCTGAATCAATGTCAAAAATATACAGGTGTTCCATTCAAAAATCCAAAGTTTAGGTCATTTCCGATTAAACCGGAAGTGACAAAATGAACTCCGTCATATTGTAAAATGCAAATATGCACCAAATTTTATTTCTGTAATTTAAACAATAAAAAAGATATAGGGCTGAGCGTTCCTTCTGAAACACCCGATATATTATATTTTTTTGGAATCTACATAAAAATTACAGTTTTCTGTATAATCTAATATAGGTACTATCTTGAATAGTTTTTAAAATTTTATAATATACCTACGAGATATTTAAATAATATCATTATAAAACCGTACCGTCATTCTATACGATTAAAATAATTGACCATCCTATATGTATTCCCTTTTTTAGTGATCTTTATTCCTTGTGTTATCAGATAAAGCGGCTGAGAGACCTCAGTGGCGTGAAGCATATGACCATGTTTATATGTTTTAAAATTCGTCTCTTACTTTATTTTATAACTAATTGGTCAAAGCCATTTAAAAATAAAGAAAAAATTGAATATCCTTCCTTTATTATAGAACTGTAAGTACTCTAGTAGTACTGTAGGATAAAATTCACACACACTTTTATAGTAAACAGTTTGCATTCAATTTAAAATTTCAAATTTGTGTTATAAAATTCCAGTCTCGAAATCTGGAGTAGGGTAGTTTGTCGGTTTTTCCTGAGAATTGAACTGGGATTGGAATGCAAACAAATACATGTTGTATTGTGAATTTACGAAAGTAATATTTTTTTTAATCTGAATCTCATTGATCAAAAAACTAATTTGTACCTTGATACACCATCGTCATTAATTAAGTTTCAACGATATGCAGTCAAGTTATTATTTAATTTTTCATAAATTACTTAGAATATGAATTTTAAGACTAATATCAGAATGTGTCTTCTCTAAAAAAAATTAAAAATTAGTGAAAATCTCTACACATTGGTGTGTTATTTAATTAGTATTGTAATGGTACTTCATCAAGCAATGACTACTTCAATCGAATATGGAAATTTAGTTCCACATTAAGCTTGGTAAAATTGAAAACAATATTCGTTCTGGGTCGGCGCATATAATATGATTTTACGGGTGGTTATCCCATTTCTAAAACGGTAAATTAAGAAAAAAACGATGTTTTTTCTGGGGCATCCAGGGATTCGTCAAATTAAACATAATTAATCATTTCCATAATTCCATGCATATGTGTATCTATGTCAAGTGGAGACGTAGCTATAACTTAAGTATAACGTAGCACATCTAATAAGTCACCTATTTAAACATAAGAAATATTCATAACATCATGTATAATAGATTTAAATTATTATTAAAATTTTACGTGCATTATAGAAACTTTCTTTCACATGAGCAAACACGACAAACCTTAAATATGTAAAAAATGGTGATCAAAGACCAGCATAGCAAAAATCCTTGTCGGCACTCTGGGAGTGTATGTGTGTGTGAATAAAACGATATATACCTATTAAAATTTAGGAAGATTTTAGAAATTGTGAGAATGGAATTTATTTAAATTATTGTTGACAGTGCCTAGTTTAACAGTTTATTCGATAATAAAATATTATGAAATAATACCTACATATATTGCAAATATTTTAATTAAAGCCATTATTATTACTATTAGTTATATTTTCAAGTTGATAATTTAACATTTGATTGTTTAATTGATTTACTTCTAGTAAATGAATGAGTTAAAACCAAAACGAATAATTATTAATAGAAGCATTTACAATTAATACTTATTTAAATGTACACCTTTGTTGAATCCTCCCACACTTAATTATATAAATATCATACATATTTTGACTAATTTTCTAAATGAGCCAGGAAGATATTTAGATAATTTATATAATAACTTGAAATAATTGGCAGCATAATTTAAAGTTCATATTAATAAATTATCAGGTTTAGAATTACAATAAATAGCGGAAGGACATTTTATTATGGTTAAGCTTACTTGCAGTGTTTCTACCTCAGTGTCCGATACTGTTGATCTAAATGAAGCTTGTGCACCACCTCTGTTAAGGTTGCAAGCTGGACCTGTAGTTATGGAACCTGTGGAAGGGGATACGGTTCCTCCAGAACCTTGTAGAGTTCCCTCTGCCTAAGGGTGACAAACAAATTTTTATTTCAATATATTCCTACATTTCAATAATATTGGAAATATATTTCTAACAAGAACACACAAGAAAGTACTTGTGTGCTTGTTCTACTTACATCCGAATCAAAAGATGTTAATTTACTCAACAGCAGATTTTTCTTTTGAGCAATCATATCTTTGAAAATGTCTGTTGTTGATTGTTCTTTGTCCGAGTCATTTTCCTGAATGAGTCTTACTTCTGGAGGTTCTAAAAAATATATATTCCTAATTTTGATCGGTAAACTATAAATAAAATATTCTTTCAGTAACAATTTTCAAGTAAAATTTAGCTGATGATAATTTAAGGAATGCTTTTTATCATATATATAATTTATTTAAATATAATACACCTTAAAAATAAAAAGTCTGTACTTTCAGGTGATATTAACGTAAAATAGTATGGCAAAATTATTATTTCCCAGACCACCCGATGATACCTTATACAATAAGGGCGTACTTTTCTCTAGACAGTATTAGACATTTTCAAATAGTATTTCAGATTGAATGGTACTACCAAGAAAAGGAAACCTTTTCCATTGCTATGATGTCATTACCTGCAGACCGTTTTCGAACTCTTTTGTTCTCGTCAGTACAGGGTAGGTGTCCGTACCTATCATCAGAGAAGACCCTATACTTCACGCTGTATTATCAATGGTAGTCGAGAAGGCTTCCTTTTTCTTGGGTTTGTTCGTAGAACGTACGATTCAATCTGAATAGTATTTTAAAGTGCTACTGTGTAGACAAGAATACGCCCTTATTGTATAAGGTATCATCGGGTTGTCTGGGAAATAATAATTTTTCCATAAATTGTTTAAATATATTATACCTTATTTATTACATTTTATATTTTCTCCCCAGGAGCAAAAATTAGTCCAATCTAATTTAGTTTTGATTAGTGTGCATCATAATCAAGTTCTAAGACATCATACAGATGCGCGGAGTATTATTTGATGAGTTTTATGAGGAAATTAGTCTCTTAAAATTGAAATTACAACAATTACACGTTATAATTGACGATTACACATCTTTAAAGGGCTTACCGGCTTGTGACGACTTTCTACTTTCGTTTTCCCAATCTGACGACTGAATGGAGTATCTTGGGCTCTGAGGTGATTTCGGGCTTGACGTCTGTAATAAAAAAATTAAAACTATTTAACAGAAAGCTATTAACAAAGCCAAACCTAATTATTAATAATATAAGTACTTTAAATTTGGAAAGCAATATAATAAATAACATACTGTAGCTGTTATTTAGGGCGAATAAATTATAATAAGAAATTAAAATGGATTTTATTGGTTAGCAGATATTGTACCTACTTGGTGGGAACGAAAAACATTATTTGTTAGCAATTAGTCATTTTACGTCACCTTGCAAAAACTTGCCCTTTTTTATGGGAACATCTAACCAAATTGTTTATGAAGACGCGTCTACCACTGCTATTCATATGCAGCAAAGAATAGGAGAAGTATTTTCTAATTTAAAATATATTTTGAAAATTTTATTTATAACATCTCTTTCGATTTATTTTTTACAAATCACTATCCGAAATTTCTTCTTCTGAAAATGATTCTTGTAACTAAGTCTTGTTAATTTTTAACTTTAGAGACTTCTTTTTTTGAGTCCTTCCGAATTTTTATAATATCTATTAAGAAATACTTTTTAAATAAACATGTATTACGTTAGAAATAACATATGCTGTCGTATAAATTTATAAATACAAATCCATGTTCTGTTTCCAACTTTCATTACAATTTTTTTTAAATTCTCCCAACTTTATATCACTTCCAATAAGATCTTCCCATATCGTTTCAACTTAATTACAACTTTGTTTAAACATAATTAAAAAAATTATATTTATTCTAATAAGTTGTATATCGACTAAACTGTAATAATTACTAAGATTAACACTAGAAAAAAACAAAATATTCCTTAATTAATAATTGATTATTTTTCAAAATACAATCATCAAATATTACGAAACTGTTACGTTTACATTCATCTAGAGAAATTATATCATCATAAAAATGTAGTTCTACTTCATTCAAATATTCAAGAACTTCTTGGAAATTCACTCGATTTTCATAAAATTAAATATAAAGTAATGGAAATAACTATTTTGATTTAAAGGGTATTCAGATATGTTCGTTCTACTACAATATGTTATTCAGCTTTATGTCACAACAAAAAAAATTCAGCAAAATTAATGAATACGTAACAGAAATTACATCATCTGATATTTCTAGACCTTAAAGAACATTTCAGAAATTTAACATCAACTTATAATTGTTAAATACTTTACCTGTGTAATGTCAGCTGAGAGGGCAGAATCACCTACTTCTTTACTCCAGTAATGTGTGTGAGCAATCTCTTGCATTTGAAACACAGATGCCATACCTCCTAATCCATAATTACTATAAGTTACTTCCAAACCATGTTGAATTGCTTGCAATACCTTCAGCATGCCTTTCCATACTGGTTTACAAAGACACTACAAAATTATTTTTATGAATATTAAATTTTGAAACTATAAATGACATTATTACATTTGATTTAAACATCGAAACTGGTTAACAAATTCTTTATTATCTGATTTACCGTTTTCAGGTCTTGCTTACTAATTTTATGGTAATTTACAGGAATATTTAAACTTACTGTTTGGACTTTTTTTTATTAGTTAAGTCATTACCAATGTTTCGGCATAGTCCATACCATCAGCAGGGCTAAAAACGTGAGGAACAGACCACTTGAAACTTCTAAAAGTGTGTACTTTCAAAATCAGTTAAAATGGACTAGAATTAAATGGTTCTAGCCTCGATGATGGTGTGGAGTTTGACACTGACTTGATGAATAAAAATTGCCCTAATAGCTGAAAATTAGCTATTTATTTTTTGTTAATTGGATTGGTTAACTTATATTAAACATTTTGATTACTGTTGTGCTTACCACATCGTCAATATGATCATCAGGAGATATTTTCTTGTCTAATGTTTTGTTAATTTTACTTAGAACAAAGTTACGATAGGTCTCTTCTTCCATCAATTTTTTTAATCTGTTAAGTTTAAGCCATCCAACACCTTCACCATCAAGTACATTAGTCACAATCTATAAACATTAAGAAAATTGTTTATTCTAAAAATGGGATTGGATCTTATAATAATATATACAGGGTTTGTCGGGTTTGTTCGGGTTTGTTCGGGTAAAAGGTAGGAACAATAACTAAGAATTAAGTATATTGGGCTAATACAACGTTAGAGCTTCATATCAAATTTCGCCTTTTGTCCCCTCATTGCCGCATTATAGCCACTGACGCGGGACTCTGGAGTTAATTTCTACTAAATATTTTCTAAACTACCAAAGATAAAAATATCAAATTTAGAAATTTTGGTAAATTTTGTGTGCTGATGCGTTCTCAAAAAGATGTCAACACTTCAAAAGAATTATTAAAAGGTTTGGACAGTGTAGTAAAATTATATTAATAATATTTAAAGGCAAATTCTATTTATATATTGCAATTTTTGGTTTTCTGTTTAAAGAAATTGATTTTAATTATTGTTTTGGCTCAATATACCTACTACTATACTATATAATATTCCTATACCTTTTAAGATATCATAAAATATATATGATATTGAAAAAATGCGCGTATTATAATTTTTTCAAAACTAAACATCGGACATTACTCCTGTGTACGCCATAGGTAAAATAATACAAACAATTTTCAACTTAAACGATTCCCCTGTATACATTAAAAATTGTTGGCCACAGATTTAATTAACACTATGTATAATATGTATCGATAATATCTATACATACTCTCACATATGTACTTACATCTTTAAGAAACGCTTGATTGTCATTATTTACAGAGGTTTTATCAACACTTTGTTTCCTCTGTATATCATCTTGTCTTTTGGGTACATGTTTAATAAGAGGACTCTTTTCAACGATACCCTTGGATCCTCTTTGAAATGGTCCAAATAAACTGGACTTAGTTTCTTTCGATTTTTGTGTCTGGGTTTGTTCAATTCTGAAATTAACGTAGCTGTTAATGTTAACTATGTAATTGAAATATTTTTACCAATGAACATTAAAATAGTATTTAGTTAATATCAAAACATAGCAATTATAGGAACAAAATAAATCACGTGTACAATAAGATTGACTCTTTTTAATATTTTTTTTGTGTTCATTTAACTTTTTTGTAGGTATTTAAGTAGTAAGATAAGTATTTTTTAATAATTTACCTGGCATTGTCCTTTTTTCCCCCAAAAAGATCACTAAATATACTTGTAGTACTTGATGCTATTCCATTTAAATCTGATTGAATATTAGATAAAAAGTCACGACCAGCACCTGCTAATGCTGAATGAGCTACCATGGATGTTGTGCTACTTGTAGATTCACGTCGCGAGTCCGGTTTGCTAAATGATTCACCCTGTATAAAAAACATTTTTAATAATACTGAAATATATGTTTTCATATTAATTAATTTACAATTTGAATGTAAGATAATATATAATATATAATACATAATAAACTCCTAGAAATAAATTAAATGAATCAATATTTTCTTGAGAAACTAATCCATTATAAGTGCCAGCTACCAAATGTTTATGATTATATTGAATTTTTGCGTCCAAAACGTAATAGTGAAGGATCCTGTTTCTCCCAGCCTGTCATAATATAGGCTTCTAAGAATTTTAAAATCTGGCTGCCTTCTATTTGGATACATTTCCAAATACCTCCGATGTTAAAATTTTCTTGTGCGTATGAACATACCATGTCTCGGATTTCTCCGTTAGAAAACACTTATGTCGCGGCATTTTTAGTTTCATTTTTTATAACTGTATCTTCAAAAACTCCTTAAAAACACCCACAATGCTGACAAATGAAAATAAACTTTGACAGAAATGAGGTTTCAGAGTGCTTTCATTGTATTTGTTTTTACCAAAGCCGGCTGTGACAAATGTCACATTTACAAATCAAAATTTAAACGGGCGCATTAGAAATTGTAATTAAAAATATCTCGAAAACCGTTATTCGGAGCGACATTTACAAAGTATACGTTTATTGCTTAAAAATGACGGAAAACTGATATTTTTAATAAAAACATAATTATACTAAGGCCCAAGAAAGTTACACTTCTTTTTATGTATTCAGAGAACCGCAAAACGCGCCAATCTACATCAAAATTATTAACAAATTCAAATTCCTTTCCCCAAAAAAACCCTAGTCACAAAATTTTGTGCAAAAATATTGATTCAGAAATAAGTTATTTAGGAAAATTTAAAATTAAATTTTTACTTGGACACCCTGTATCTCGGTTATTACCAGCTATTGAACTAAACTAAGTATGGCCAAATCGCAGTATTTTTACCCAAGGAATCTGCAGTTTTCCTGTGTACCATTAGTTATGGGACACCCTGTATATTATAAGTATTAGTACAGTTGGCTTCCAAAATAAAATAATTATATTATTCACACTAGAACGCAACAGTTCATTGGGTGTGTTCGCAACTGAGATCTTAGTACAGTAATAACGTTTGAATATAATTAACTTTGCTTGGGTAATGCAAATCAAATCTGATAACGATAAATGGAATGCAAAAATATGATTTCCATTTCCTATGCGGGTAGAGCACTCAGTAGCGCATACAGACCATTAAACGGAAAAAAGCCTTAATTAGAGAAATAAATTGTTGCAACTGTTTAAAAAAAACGGTATGGAAATATTTAACACTTACCCTTAATAGAACCTTCATACTAACAGCGTCCTTTGCACTTTTCGTTAAGTCTCCTAATGTCGATTTCCCGACGTATGTTAAATCATCTAAAGTGTTTTTACTCATTGCTGTAGCTGTTTTGCTAGCCTCAAGGGCGGTTTTACTTGCTTCTTGAACACTCTTTGTCGCTTCTTCGGCTGCCTTTTTTGCTTGAACAGTTAACTGAAATCAAAATAATAGGATTATAACTATTTGTTGTAATAAAATTCATTGTTAATATGGAAAATAGAAATATGATATTAAAATCCACTGCTCTATATTACATAAGAAATGGATCATCAAATTATTAGTACAATTCTTCGAATGTTACAGCAGAATTCTATATCCTACTGTGAAGATTGCAAGGCCATTGAGAGAATACCAAATGGATACCAAACCACCAACCGGAACACAAGGACAAAATTAGTTTCTTCATAATATAATAATTTAAAGTAAACTTTATTAATTAAGATTCTTGAATAGAATTGGAAATGGAAATGGAAAATAGTAAAAATACGACGATGGATACATTGGTACTGGTTTATGGATGTGTAATGTGTTTATGTTCTGATGTGCTACTTCTAAAATTGTGATACAATGTTGAAGTTATTTTAATGATAAAACGCTTAAATTACAAGATCAGTTTTGTTCATATTTCGTCAATCCATCTAATATTAATCTTCCTTCTTATTGTTATATACCTTCTGAAGTTATCGTGTGCAACATAAATTTTACCTGGATTTAAAAAAAATATAAAAAATCGAATAGTCTTTAGAATAAATACGTCTTAAAAAGAACTTTTTCAGAAACTCGAAATGGAATATATTATTAAAATATTTTTAAAAAGTCGTCACTTCTATCAGTCTTCAAAAAAAATTATCTGAAATATTTATTCATGTTTAACTTATTATTTATAATGTATATATAATGTATTAAGGCCTAAAGTAAGACCTTGGCTATTTAAATTTATGCCACAGATCAAATGTTGTTAAATAAAACATTGAAATTAATTTTTTTCAGCAATCATCCATAAGTTCTTGCGGAATATTTATTTGTCGAAACCTCTAAATGCAGCTCTATAAGTATTATAATAATAAATAAACTGAACGGTAGGGAATTAGTGGGTTATAAAATCAAGTTGAAATCTAATAATATTAAAAACAGCATAAAAGGTTCAAAAATATGTTTCTAATTATGGGCCATTTCAAGTCAATATTTTAATAACTATAAATACATAAGCATAAAGTTTTATGTAGCAAACAATTTACTTAATGCAGAAAAAAGTTGAAGTCTACCTACATTTGTATTTACTAAAACAAACCTTATCAAATGGAGTAAATATGTGACTATCTTCAGCTTCAGAAAGCTTTTCCTTTGCATGTGTTTTGAACTAGAAAGAAAAGGTATAATTCGTAAAAACAATATTAGTGTTTTGTTTCCTATAGTGTACATGGTGAACAAGTATCCTATAAGTCAAGTAGATCATAATTATGTACTTGAAAAAATTGTTTTTTCAACGAAATATTTTGATTTACAATTTACAACACACAGAACTGATTACAATAATTTTTATGCTGGAAAGTGTTCCGTCAACATTATTGTCATAATTATTTCTATTTTCAAAAGGGTCTGGTTATACCGGAAGTCGCATTAACCTGCTTATTTTAAATATATATTATTACATCTAAGTCTAAGAGTGTTTGACATATTTAAGGGTTTTTGGTGAAAATTACGTTTATAGACCTTAAAATAATTATAAATCTTTCCTATAAGGAAGGAAGTCTTTATTATTTAAATTGGCTTGAATTCCCTTTGAAAAAACTGGCTTGATTTTTTATAATATATTATATACTATTAATACAGGGTGTTCAAAGATAATATGAAAACATATTTTCCAAAATATCCACAAATGAATTCTTGATAATTTGTTGGATTTTCTCCAATCTTCTCATACTTGAAATTTAATATCTCCAACTGTACTGATCGTATCAATGTCGTTTTTTTATTTAATACTTTTTTATGTTAACTTTCGAAGTTTATTAAAAAAATTGTCATTGTGAACAAGTGCAAAATAATAACAATTTAATTGTTTAAATAGTTTTAACATGACACCCCCCCCCCCACCACCACCACCTTAAATTAATTTAAAAATATACCATTTTGTTCTTTATTCTCTTATCTGCAAACCATTTTACGAAAAAGTATTAATTGGTAGTTATTAAATATTTCAATTTGCAAGTTACGCAGAGCGCGGGGAATGCACTAGCGCAACGGGTCGAGTCGTCTACAGTCGAACTCAGTGCAGTGTGAATCATTAATATTGCCATCCTTCGATGCGCATGTTTTGCGATCGAATATATTTAATTACTACCGGCCTATATATATATATATATATTTGCTGCAGCAGTACCTTATCCATTTGTGCTAAGAGACCATCTTGGCTGCTCTGCCTCGTGGTTTCCCTAACTAGTTCTTTAGCTTCCGAAGCAAACCTTTCAAAGAGTGATCCTTGAGAACCTTGCCTAGTGATGCTACTACCTACACTGCTTCCTGAATGAGGAGGAACTGGACTCGGGCTTCCGGAAGAAGCTACACTCGATGTTTTCGAAAATACATTGCCAACACTTGGCTGCTTTTGTAGGGGTGCTGGGGTAATAGGAGGTACCTAAAACAGGAATTGAAGGACTAAGTATAAAGTCAAATTTACAACATATTTAGGATTTTCGTTATCTAGTTTATAGAACTAGAGGGAGAAATTTATAAAACATGCAATTCATTGCATGCAATTCATTTAACTTGTAATTTATCCACCCTGAATCCATCCATTCGCATGGACACCAAAGAGTTTTCCTAGAGTAGTAAAAACTGAAACTCTGCCAAGCTATTTGAAACATTAACTCAGGGAAAGCGATAAAATATTACAAAAATTCTGCTCTGTTTAAGTATGTTTAGTTATGATATTTTCATATATTATAGCAATAACCACTGTGTATTTCAATGGTATAAAAAAGTTGTTGAAACTCTATGAACTAACTATAATGATAGTTTAATTTAGGGGAGGCAGCATTGATTTAAAATGTTATTTAGGCATGTATAGGTTATTTTATTCATAGTTTCATAAATTACAAATATCCATTTAATGTAGGAATATTATATGTTTCTATATACAGGGTCCTGCAATAATGTGCTCAACTTCCACAGCTCCAATTCGAATTAAGTGAGAGATATTAATCATCTGCACCCTGTATAGTGTAGGTTATTTTTTAAAAGTCCTCTAACATATTTGCCACCATTTCTGTAATCGTGATTAACATTATTTCTATGTAGCAAACAAATGTTGCCATTGTAATAAATAAAATGACGAATAAAATAAGCTACAAATAATTTTAAATTGATACCCTTTTTATCAATGTTCCTCCAGTAAATAAAAACATTCCTGCTTGACAAAATTTCCATCTGATGAGTAGATGCAAGAAAGGAATATATTCTACACATACTTAACGAGTTCCACTTATTCTTAGCCGAGATATAAGTTTTATTGCTCTAGGTAATAATATGATGTTAATGCCCATCCAACGAAAGGAAGTTGCCTTCCTTAATATTTTTTGATAAATTTCTCCCTTTCCCCAGATAAAGCTGACTGGTTTCTCAGGATGGTACCCTTTCCAGTTCTTGCCTCATTAGATATTTTTCATATATGCGTAAGTGCGGAAATGGGGAACCCTGAAGCCATTTTTTCTGATTGTTATTTTAATTAACTCCTTTTTTGTATTTAAACATGACTTTATTAAAAACTGTGGTGTCAAGATGAACTAAAGAATACAATAACGTAAAATACTTTAGAATTTTGCTATTAAAAAAATGGAATTTTTTAACACTGTGACACCTATGATCAAAATTTCTCATATAACATAATAACAGTCCATTCTCAACTTCACATTCATAATATCGCCACGTGTATCACCGTTAAGAGTTCAGCACCACCCGTTTTGTGACGCATACGGAGGAACTAGTCGAGTTTGTTCGGGTTTGTTCAAAACATTTTCAAAAAAAGTGATCACAATACAGACAACTTTAAACTAAATTTTAAATTTTTCCTTTGAACGTTACATGTGATGTCACAAACTTTTCCGATGACAATTTTCTGCGTGATTAATATAGGAAATTTCTAGAATCAAGATTGACCCAAGACTTTCATCACGTAGGCAATTGGAATTATATTTAATTATTTTTATTTATGAAATTGTGAAAAATACTATCAATCACCAAAATATGGGCTGATTTTAACTCTTATACGACATTTGAAGAACTGCGAACTATATTTTTCTATTATCGTCTAAGTTTTGATCAGACTTTTCTCACGTAGACGATTGGAATTTCATTTATTTATTTCTATTTAATGAATTTGAAACAGTTAATCGGAAAGGACATTTCCTCGTAGCATAAAGTGACTCGTAAATTACGTAATCACCCGCACCCTCACTATTGAAGTTGAAAATGAACCATCAACAACCTTCATCAAAATCACATATTGAACCATCGAAATGTTACCAGATAAGGACTTTTAAAGGCCCATTTTCTCGGTTTTAAGTTAAAATCATTTGAATTGTCAATTCTCTCTACAATTGAGTACAGGCATTACTCCTTGTTTTACAACGAACAAACCCGTACACACCAGATATTTTTTATTTATGGTTTTGTTTCAAACATCCCATTGTTATGGTAACTTATTATGATTACGGTCATGGTTTTATACATACAAGGAAGGTAACAAAATGAAGAGGAAATATTGAGATAGTAACATGAAATTTTTTATTTATCCACAATCACTAACACTCCTGCAAAAGAAAATATTTAGCTATTATTCTAAATTTTATTTTGTATATACAAAACAAGAAATTAATGATTTAAATATATTCAGTAATTCATCGTAATTAGTGACCCAAAATTACCGGTAAATTAACTTTCGTATTATTTTCTAACCACTAAAAATATTAATATATTAGTGCAAATTTGCAAACGCAAACGCTAAACGAATATCTTTTAAACAACTTAAAATAAAAGCATATTCTGTGTAAAAAACAAATTGAAAATATTGAAAACAAGAAACTTGAGCTTTTTAACTGACTTCAAAAAAGTTTTCATTTAAAATAATAAAATGAACTGTGTGCTGCTGGTCAGTCGTTATATTGTTAGTGTTTTGAAGAAGGATACATTTTATAATTGGTTTTTATTATTTATCAAAATGTGCGGACTGAAAATGAATTACCAGACAATTTCGTTCGAATCTGACTCTTCTTGTTTCAGCTAAAGTTACGTTATATTGCTGGTTTATACCGTAATATTTCTGGAAATATGACCTCTAATGAAGAAACGTTACATAAGGACGCTGTAATATTACGATAAATTACGTAATATTACCGTAATTTGTGATGGTAATAATATTCAAATCTACACTAATCGCAATATAGTTCGTGTAATCCCAATTTTTATTTCGGTGGCCCCCTTTGTATCTTATAAAACCTACCCTTCGCATTCTTCTAGTAGTACTGGTTCTATCTCCATCAACAGATGAGGTCTCCGACTTCTGGTTATTATTGCTAACAATAGTTTTCGGAGTGGTCGTAGAGTTCGAGTCAGATTCATTCTCAATACTCACAGCATCATCTCTTTCGGTTTTTTGGTTTCCCTTCTCGCATCTATCTTTCTTGTTATATTCAAATTCCGAGTCGCGATTAAATGATGGAGAGCTAAGATCAGAGTCTGAACTAGAAGAACTAGATGATGCAGGAGATTCTGCCCTTGCAGTTGGAACTTCTCCTGCTGGATACTTTAACTCTGATGGAGGTTTATAAATACTTTCTGCATCAATATTGGAAGAAAAGGTCATGCTTTGTGCTGATGCTTTCCTCTGATCGTGATATGAAAGGTATCCTGGAGACAGATCAGAAGAGGCCATTTCTGAGACGAAATCGCTTAAAGATGAGTAACTGGAGCTTGTGCTTTCACCCTCTTCTGAGTCTGAGCCACTTTCATCAGTCGGTTGGGTTTCTTGCGCTTGAATACTTCTTAAGGCACCTGCAAGCATTAACAGTTATCAAAACTATTAAAAAAACTGGATACGTGTTATAACGAGTATGCAATATTGAACTAGAACTGGTTACAAGGGATCTCGAAAACGGTTTAAGATATTTTCTTAAAATTTTGGTGAGGTAATAAGGAAAAATATTTTTACGATTTTAATTTAGGAATTTTAATTAGGATGATGTACTTTCATCTACAAAATTCAAATCTAGATAATGTGTAGAGTCTAAGTAAGTGCAGCTTACGTAATTCAAATATGGCATGATACGTCACATGTCAACTTACACTCAAAGTAAAGTCTCAAATTTGATTCAATGCGTGACGTAATAAGTCGTTAAGAAAAACCCTGTAATCGATCAGTTAATTGGTTGATGAGTTTCTGCGTTTAAGACCCAAATTATTTTTGGGAGAATATATGAATAGCATAGGAAGATATGTTAAATGTTAACGTAGGTAATGATCCTGCATACATTTACATATGGGTCGAGCCTGGATCAAATTTTGTTCTTATACGTAAATAAGATGCCTGTTATAGACTAAAAGGTATACAAATAATGTTTGCTGATGTGGTGATCTCAGCAAATCAGTGCCCGATTTGCACAGGTGCTACTGGTTGCTGTAGCAACGGGCTACAGCTATTTGGTGTTGCAGTACTGGACGCCACTAGACCTAGGTACAACTATTGGGTGCTGTAGCACCGGGCGGTAAACCTGTCAGTGCGGTATAACTAGGTACAACAAGACCGTAGGCGACAGGGGCGCAATTAACAAGTAGCGCTAAAGCAGCATAAATCGACACTATCAATAATTAGTCCAGACGAATTCAGATTTTTTAAAGAACGTGTTATATTACAAATTCTTCAATCATATTTAGCTTGCTGTCCTAGTCGCATAAAATTAATTATTTGTTTTTATAATTGTTTGTGAATATTTTGGCAGTATTAATTTTATTATTAATTATAACTTCTCCATGACTGACATATTTATCAGTAATCTGTATGGCTATATTATGAACAAACCCACCCATTAAAATTTATTGAGTTAGGGGATAAATGTAAATAGTGTCCAAACCCATCTCCCTATTACTTCACCCAAAATTTCATTAAAATATTTTAAACTATTTTTGAGATATCGCTATATAACACTAGGTATGAACAATAACTTTATACGTTTGTTGATCACAGTGGCTTTGTTAGAAGATACTATATTACACTGGCCAACACACATTTTGGTGCCGGCGATTCTTTAATTGTTCCTGGGTAATTTTTGGGTGGAGAATCCGAAATAGCCATCAGATTTTGTCTATCAGATCTAGTTTTTAAAATAGGAATTATTTACTTTTTTTAACCTCTATTATATATTTTACGTTACAACTATGACTATTGCCAGTAACAAAACAAAAACATATATAATTAAATATTTATTATGAAAAGTAGCTTTTTCAATACTCATATTAGTCACTATAAATTTTCTTTTATATGACTTTCTAGCATGGAGATTACCGGTGTAGTCTCGCTGAAGGCTCCAACAGAAGTCGGCCATCATGTGGCTATCCCATCGTCCATAGTTTTAATATCCTGATGGAATCTTTCTCCCTGTTCTTCACTACAGTCACCTAAATTTTCTGGAAAGCGACCTAAGTGGCTATGGAGGTAGTGAACTTTTATACTCATGTTACAACCGAGAATATGAAAATTTGCAAGCATAGTTTCCACTAATTCTAAGTAATTGTCTGCTTTGTGATTTCCAAGAAAATTTTTAACTACTTGAACAAATGAACAAACCCAAGCGTTAGATTCAGTCTCAATCATTGATGTGGTGAACTGTGGATCTTTCATAAGTTGCCTTATTTGAGGACCATCAAATATACCAGCTTTTAGTTTTTCCGTGTTAATCCTAGAAAACTTACTTGACAAGTACCCAAAACAATTTCCATCTCGATCTAACGCTTTCACAAACTGCTTCATAAGCCCCAACTTGATATGCAAGGGTGGTAGTAAGATTTTTTCTCTCGTAACCAAAGGTTCATTCACTACGTTTTGTTTTCCTTGAACGATAGTATCTCTTAAAGGCAATTTTCTCTTAACCCAGTGCTGATCTTTAGCTCTGCTGTCCCAAAGACATAAAAAACAGGGGTATTTTGTATATCCACTTTGCTGTCCAAGGAGAAAGTTCACCATTTTCAAATCTACACAAATTGCCCACTGATGTTCTTCGTATTTAATTTGTTACAAAACTTGTGATATTGTTTTATACTCCTCTTTCATGGTGGTAGAATGTCCAATAGGAATTGAGGCATATTTCTTACCGTTATGTAAAAGGACACATTTTAAACTACGGTTTGAACTGTCAATGAAAAGGCGCCAATCGTCTGAAGTGTATTCTGGCAAACCAATTTTTTGTAGGAGTATTTTTATATCGTTACAGAATACCAGCTTATTTTCCTGAGTGAAAAAAGGCAGCAGATCCTTTTCTCTCTTACGATAAAATGTAACATTAGTGCCTGGATAAAGAAGGTTCGTTTCTTTTAATCTGGATGCAAGTAATTCAGCACACTCCTTTGAGAGGTATAGGTCTCTCACGAGATCGTTCAGTTCTTGTTGATTAAAACACTCAGGAGTTGTTAAATCTGCTTCAAATTCGCTGTCGTTTTCTGATTGCATTCTTTGAACTTCATCAGACGTTGATGTTTCTGTATCATCTTCCGGGATTTCAGGAAGACTGCTGAAGGTTGGAATGGATATTTCCTTAGAGTGCGGTACAGGTCTTCTTGCAGAATCTAGATCAGGATATGTCCATTTATGTCGATTGTTCATATGTTTTACACACCACATGTGGAGTCCAGGATTTATCTTGATCTCCTAAATGAACGCCAAAATAGACAAGATAAGACCTTTTCACAAATTCAGAAATAATTTTTCTACTTTCTTTCAAAGTGTATTCGCCACATACATAACAAAAAACATCTGGATGGTTTACACAGCTACGCCTGCTGAAGGATGCCATTGTTTTAGTTTTAACACTATAAAACGACGAAAATGTACACAAAATTATGACACAACTTTATTTGCAAAAACTACACAATATACTAAGTCGAGAAGGATAAAGGCAGACAAAAGGTACTATGTTTCCAAAACCAATTAGTCGGGGTTGAGCAGGTATGGGGAGATCGGATCATAGGGAATTCCAAATATAAAATAGGTAATAAAATTAATAGGATTAAGTAGGAATATTGGTTTACTGACAATTTCAGGTATATTTGGCTAATTAGATCCTAGTTTTGAATACCAAATTTCTATTTTGAATTTTAAAGAGATTTAGATTTATTTATTTTTGCCTTTTATTAGAACTAAATTCAATTAGTCTCTATCTCAAAAACTAGAGCTGATAGAAAATATCTGATGCCAGTTTTAGAATCAGCACATTAAGTATATCTAAAATCAGTTCTCACATCTCAGGCACCAAAATTTTTTTTTAATTTTGTTGGCCTGTATTATAAATGAACTAATCATTTAAAAGCCGATTTTATAGCTAGAATCGAACGACTCTTTATTTGAAGTTTATATTATATTATATTGAAATAAAAAAAAATAATAAAAAAATACAATAAAATTGGGTTTAGAAATAATTGTTATTATAAATGTATTTAAATTTCTAAACTGTTGAGTGTAGTATGTCGAAAACTACTAATTAAAAAACGTATCTTACCATTTAATGAACTACCATCATCCCATACAATAAATCTTATAGGTTCTAACGTATGCAGAAACCACTTCGGCTTATCGCCTATCAATCCTGGATCCAAAACTCCAGTATGAACTCTCTGAAATGCTACATTGGTCGGCGTTAAGGACCATTCCGCCAAAAATTCTACCGCTTGCGTCCTGGCAAATCTATTTAGGAACTGAGAGGCCCTGGGTCTGGATCGTAGGAAGCTGTTAATTTGAAACGCGACGACTGGTCTAGGATAAAGCCTCAAAGTTCGTGTATGTTCGGCAAAATTGGCGAGAAGATTTTGAGAATTAAAGAAGCGTACCTGAAATAAATGACGAAATTAATGAACAGATACAAAAATCATGTAAATATACCTAGTGGTCTAATTGAAATAGGTACAATGACTACTCCATATTTGCTCTGCATGTAGATAAATAAACCGAACTAAAAAATGTTGTTCTCCATAAATATTAGTACACTTGGACATGCTTGGTATATTCTAATTTTGTTAATAGTTTTTTCTCTGTTAAGACAAAATAAGGAATAAAGAGCAAGACTTCAAAATGAATAAAAATTGATTTACTCTATCGTTCGTAATTATATCGGAGATAATCAATAATCTAGGCAGAGGATAACTGTTTGCTATGAGTCAACAGGTCAGTTAAACAGAACATACATAATTAAATTCACAGACTAGATAGGTAATCCTAGCAGAAAATTTAAAATAATTGCAGGATTAAAGAATAAAGGAAAATCACAATGAAGAGTTAACTTAAAATCAAACCAACACGATAGGACCACAAAATTAAAATCCAGTTTTAATGTAGTATTATAAAGGCAATAGTGGTCGAAGGAAATTGTCTAAATAGGCCAGAATATTTCAAATCTTTAATTTTTATCAGTATAAACAGCATTTCGTCTATTTATTCGATTAGTTATTAATTATGTCGAATGTCTTATATTAAAAAAATAAAGAAATTTTAAACACGAATGAACCCAACCCTCAAACAAATTTTGTCTTTAAAATAAGTTAGAGGTATGCGAGGTCCATTCTTCTGACCGCCAACTAGCACTCGGTAAAATTCTAACGACCGATCAGCTGGAAACCAGCTATAAATGTAGACTTGCCAACTTGAGATTGGCCATCTGAATACTGTAGTTAAATAATACATCAAGCCACTCACATAAATAAGAAGCGAAATATATAAAACATTGCGATAACTACTAACTAATCAAAATATTGCAATAATTAAACTTACCCAGTAAATAATAACGTTTCGCACTAGATACATGAATAACTATGGATAATATGCATGCGGGAGAACAAATTCAAACAAACCCTAATTATAATGAAATCGGCAATAATGCTATAATCTCCTCCATATCCATGCAGTTTAAGTAATAATAAATTAAGAGAAAAGAAGGACAATAAGCTTTATTATGAAAGTTTTCAGTTGACCTATCTGGTGGAGTGGCTTTGAAAATTACCTGCTCTGCTCTGTTGCGAACTGGCATGAATATTTTTATTACCTCAACGGCTTGTACCCGTTGAGGACAGTATGACAATATCAATTATAACAGGAAATAAAGATTACATTTAGTTTTTTCTCAAGGGGTATATGCATCGAATATTCCTCAGACTTGTTATAAAGCCTATGTATTACGTAAAGAAGAAAAATTATTACAAATGGCACTTCATTATTAAAGTAAATATAACATGTTTCTTGAGAATGCCGGGATAATTCTTGAATTAAGAAATACTGAAAAATATTTATAGAAGAAATCTATATAGAATATTATATAAGAGCAAATGCTATGATATTAGCCAGGACGTTAGGTCTAAAGAGAAACATATATTTGACAATATGGTGTAGTAAAGCCTAATAATTAAGTAGTAACTCTACCAGGAGAATAGAAAAGTACGCTTCCTAAAAATGGAACAAAAAAAAGCACAGGTTTGTTCGTAAGTGCATGGAGCCCTATAAACATTAGTAAATATTATAATTATTTTTATCTTAAAAATCAAAATTCACCATAGCGACTCTAGTTGCTACATCCACAGAATCAATATCACTGCCATATATAAATGGATTGAAGCCACCTTGTTGCGTTGTTGGTGAAAATATGCGTGGTGAAGTTGGTGGTATTGGAGACTGCGGTGTAAGAGACAATCGCTGATTGGGAACACTTGGCGCAACATCAGGAGTTTTTGATGGTGCTGTTAATACCCTGCAAATAAAAGAATAATTTACTTCTTCCACAGTATACTCATCAGGAATACTCTGTTTCATAGCAATATTTTTATTTCGAATAATGCAATAATAAGTACAGCAGTAATTACCAGGGCCAGGGCCAGGGCCGTTAAAAAGATTTATTATATTCTGTTCTCATCAGTACAAGTGTTTATACCGCACCAATCAGAAAAACCGTCAAACTTTTCTAACTAAATATGTGAATTATATGCTATTAATACTAATACTACTAGTTTCAATATGTTTTATTGCAACCAGTATTGGACTAAAATTCCTCTTATATATGCATAACATTCGTATTGTGTCCTCTGACGAATGTGATTATTGCCATGTCAAATCTGATCTGGATCATGAAATTATAATAGACACGACACGAAGTATGTATTGGGCTTAATTAACTGTGGGAATAAACTAAATGATAACTACTACGACAAACTAAACAAACCGAATAATGAATGAACAATGCAATAATATTTTGATGCCATTGAACTGTGACATTTCGACTTTTTGCCTTTTGGCTTAAAATCAAATTTAATGATTACATTTTTTTCAATGTTGTCATTGTAAGAATAATTTTTAGATTTAGTCTATTCCCGCCGATGTTCCAGCCATTGTGATTTTTATTTAAAAAAGGCAAATATCTACAATATTTCTAGGATATTTCTAAAGCTTTTGATCGTGTTTGGCATGAGGGGATTCTAAGTTAACTGCGATCCTATGGCATACCAGTCGATTCTGTGCATAATTGTCTAACTTTCTTAAGGACCACTCTCTGCAAGTGGCGATTGACGGATTTCTCTCAGACACCTTCACCATCGATGCCGGTGTTCCTCGAGGATCCATATTGTCTCCTACTCTCTTCTTACTCTACATTAACGACCTTCTAGTAAAAACTAAAAATCCGATATTTAGCTTTGTGGACGATAGCACACTTATCTCATCTTTCTCTTTGAATGCACAAACAGCGGCTGCCGACGCACATCTTCGCAGACAGCATAAATTATCACACCTTATTAAAAACCCGGAAGAAATTTTGGCTTGGGGTGACAGTAACCAAGTCGAATTTAACGCTAAATAGTTTTCTCTAAAAAGGTTAACATTACAGAACCGGATATAGTCCAGCGGGACACGCAATCCCACTGGCTTCATCTATTAATTTGCTGGGCATCAGTCTGGGAGGAAATATGTCTTGGCATAAGCATGTTGTGGCAATCGCCAAGATAGCTTCTCAGAAACTTGGTATACTCTTCCGAACCAAAAAGTTGTACACACCTCAACAACTATTTGCACTATATAAAGCCCAGATTTGACCATCACTAGAATACAGCTCTAATGTCTGGAGCTTTGCCCCTAAACATACTCTTCTGCTATTAGATTCCATCGAAAGGAGGGTCCTTCGTCTGATCAGACACCACGAGCTGACGAAGATACTCGACAGCCTAGAACATCGAAGACAGGTTGGGGAATTCACTCTCTTTTACAGATATTTTCGTGGAAAGTGCTCGGCTGACCTTGTCCTCTTAATTCCGCCCAGAGCGGCGAATAGCAGAAATATACAACGAACCACTGCCGCACATCCATATGTGGTTACTTTTAGTACTCCTCAAACTTCATTATTTAAGAATTATTTCATCTGGAGGACTTCGTCCTTATGGAACGACCTTCCCGAGGTCGTTTTTCCCAACGAATACAACCTCCAACGATTCAAAACAAACGTGAATCGCGTTATTCGCATACGCACCATTCCCAGAGTGCCCTAAATGATTTTTCCCATAGTGCTTGTTTGAACAAAAAAAAAACAAAAAAAAGTTAAATATCTCAATTTGTTCGGCTGGAGATAAGATATCAAATATTTTCAAGAAAAGCCGAATAATATTTAGCTATCGCCCACTACCCTAACTAGTAAAAACTGAAAAGAACATAACATAATATAAATAATATAGCCGAAAAAGCTCTTTACAACAATGCCATAAATTTAGAGAATTTTATTAACTAAAAACGAAATTATCAACATTTAAAATAATTGTATTTGGCCTCTTCCCCGCCACCACTTTTTGTGAGCTATATTCAGAACTAAAATTATGTCGAATTTTAATTCAATGGAAATATTTCTAATATACCTTAACTAGGGAAATTAACAGAAACTTCATGTTTCTGATTTGTAATCAGAGTTACTTTGCAACTGACTAAATAGAATATTCAAATGAAATTTAAATTTGAATGTATCTTATATGTGGGTTAAATGTCATAAGTTTATTTTTATGAGGTGTAAAAAATACCTAATTAGGTAACAGTAAGCAATAATAATCATATGTATAAAGCTTATAATTATTCAAGAAATTAAAAGGGAGAATCATGCAACTAGGATTATCTGGCGTCCATTAGTAGATAAGCTAGGACAGTTCTGGGCCAAAAACCACCACTTTTACATGTTATTTCTTATGGGAAAATTTAAGGTTCGATCTGCATTTTTTCTATACCGACGCCTAGCGTCGCGACGCCCAAAACGAGAAGAACGGGGGAGGAGTGCGGAGAGTGGAGAGGAGTGGAGACTAATGAGTATACACTTTTACATGTTATTTCTTATGGGAAAATTTAAGGTTCGATCTGCATTTTTTCTATACCGACGCCTAGCGTCGCGACGCCCAAAACGAGAAGAACGGGGGAGGAGTGCGGAGAGTGGAGAGGAGTGGAGACTAATGAGTATACTAGGTAGAGTGATGCGTTAGGACGCATGAAAAGATAATAAAATGAGTGTGGTGAGTTTTAAATAGTCACTAGCTGGCTTAGTACTTATGTACCTACTAATGTAATGTAATAAATAAAAAAAAAAAAAAAACACAATTTAATTCTTTATTTTAGAAGCAGACGTATTTTACAGACTAAATTTTATAGTATTTACAAAACTATACTTAATTATGGCAGTGCATATCTCAATTTTATTCATCCATAATACTGTGATGCCCCCAAGGTAAAGTATCATATGAAGTTTTAGTTATCCTTCTCTTATCATCATGCGGACTTAGGCCAACCTTGATTTGTCGAATTGTATGGAGCTCGTGCCGTTCTGACCGAATCAATGTTTGAGATATTTGCTTCTCTGTAAATGTTTCCAAACACTCAACATAATCATCAAAGGTAATTTTATTTTTTATAACAGATTTCTTGATTCCTTTAATCTTTTTTGTCACGCCAAAGTTAGATAAAACCCTTTCAATTTCAGCCTGCTCTTTTTCACTGTCTTCTAATTTTAATATCTCACGCTCAATCTCCTCAACCGTCTGCAGAACTACAGTTGCATACATTTTTGAACGAAGCCCTATAAAATGAGTCATGATTCGACCATTATTTTCGTCCTTCATCATCCCCAAAACCTTTTTATTAACTCTAGGTATATTGTAAATATTATGTTCTGCATAGTCACTTGTATCAAAATGCTGGTGACAGTCATGCAAAATTACATCATACACGTCTTCATGTTTGATTTCATAAATAAGGCTGTCCGTATCTGTATATAGAACTCTACATTGATTATCAAATATTTTATTCATATAATTATAATGAAAATCATATAGAGTTGTTTTGGCTAAATCCAAAATACACATTCCCACGTATATTGGCTTGTTGAAGTATACCTCAGACTTGTTCATTTCTATTATTACGAGGTTTTCGTTAATAACAGTTGAAGATTTAAACTCTGGACGGGAGATCAAAGCTTCGGCACCATAACGCCCATCCCATTTAGTCTTTAATTTAACGATGCTATGTTTTCTGATATTTTCCATCGTTTTACCGAACACTGCATTGTTCATAAGCTTAAAGAGATTTTTTTCGAAATCAGTTTTTGCTGCTTGTCGTAAATTGGTATTTAAATCAATATAGGATTTAAGCCAGGGAGATTGACTAAAGGATAACACCCTATGAATTTTAGTTAGTTTAACACCAAGTCCTATGACTTGTTTTAAATTTCGGTAATGGATAATATATTCTTTTTTATTATAGAGCGTCGCCAGCAGTTTTTTAGTATTTGATCCTTTTGTTTCCCTATGCTCAGGACAAGGAGGTAAATCTAAAAATGTATTATGCAGTGCTTCAGGTATTTCAAGATCAACTTCTAAGACATAACCTTCATCAGAATTTTCTGGAACTTGAAGAATGTTTAAATACAAAATTTCATTTTCTGAAAGCCATTGAAACCCTCCATATGGTAGGTATTGTGACATAGCCCACCCATATTGGTTATTAATATCAAAGTACATTAAATACGAATCCTCTTTATGTGCATCATATGTTTGCATATACTTATTATTTGCTTTACTGTATCGCTTAGAGCATTGACTTAGGCCACCCCTTATACCTCGTTCAATAAATGTTACCATTTCGTAATCGGTAAGTAACTCAAGCTTAACCTGATTCTCCTTATACATTTTGAACATTAAGCACAACCAGGCGTATCCAGGCAGAGTATATGACCAGGCTGGGTCAAGACCATAAGTCAGGTGAGATGTTGACCTAAATTGTTCGAATATATCTGCTAATAATAAAATATCCGTTTTAAGGTATAAATCGGAATATTCTTTTAAAGTCTCACAGGCAAAGTCCTTCCATACTTTTTCAGCATGCATATAAGATTCAGCACTTATATGACAATCCTCAAGACTATTGTAAAAAGCATATTTAGGTGGTAGTTCTAATTCATTCAACCTATCCCAACTGTCCATGTAATCGTATGGAAAAATACCTTTACGTGTTAATAAATTAAATGTTTCATCAGATAATTGATTAAAATTAGATTTTAGGATTGGATAATCATCTAAATTTGATACCAATTTATCAAGACCTGACTCAAGAAATCTGAAGCTATCAATAAAACGAAATTGAACCAAATTATCCTCAATGTATTTCGTAAAAGAGATATATTTTTCCTTTGTAACAGGTAAGACATCAACTCGTCCTTCTACCTCTGCCAAGGCCTTGACTATCATGTGACCATCATAGCAACTAAGATTATGGAACACAACAGGAACAGTGCGAAAATCTTGATAATTTAAATTGCAGCTTTCATGGCTAGGACCTCTATATGTTGAATCGAAATGATTATGATCACGAACTTTCTTATCGTCAAATGAAAACGGTTTCTCGCAAATATGACATTCTTGTGCTTTATAGAATAGTTTAGTTTGTTCATTGGTTAATTCTGTCATAGGTAACGGACATAAAAAAACAGTTTCAAGGTCCTCAGCAAAGTTTTGAAGCTCTTTTATAAACCATTCCATGCAATCCAGCCCAGTATATGAACGATAAAATGAGAGCGTATCATCATAGGAGCATTTGACGTAATATCCAACGCTATATGGTACATGTTGTTGACTTTTTTGTGTATTTTTTTGAGAGTTATCTTCTACTGGAATCAATAAGCACTCCGTATCAGCATAAATTATAAATGCAACCTTTTCTTTATGACTAAATTTATTGAATTCCATTATTTTGTTTCCTTCTTTCGGTAATACAGGAACTGCCAATTTATCTATTTTGGAACAATATTTAATATGTTTTGTCAATTTTTCTTCAGTGCGAAAATAGTGAAGGCAACGATCACATATAAACTTCTGACCGTCTTTCCTACTTAATTGAGACGAAAGCAGTCGTGATAAATTTTTGATCCATGTAAAATGGTATCTAACTGGTCCTAATTTATCTAAATCACCCTCGGAAATGTAATTATCTTGCAAAAGCAATAAATTTACATGTCTCTCTTTTTTGTCTTTAGTAATGTAATATGGTAGGATTTTAAAACTTTTTTTACATTTTTGTAATCTATAAACGTTTAAAGAGAGATTATTTTGTATTTCAAAACGAGGAATTTGGCCAAGAGTTATAGGAAACTGAATCCCCTTCAAATTAAGAACTTCCTTTGGATCAGGATATGATAAAATCCTATCAGGATGGCGACCCCAGCTAACTGGATATAAAGCTGACGTAACAGCCCACGCAAAACATATTTCATCAGTATTTTGAACGTTGATACATGCATGCTTTTTAGCTATTTGTTTTGGGAGAGCGATGTAACTTCCTGCACGCAAAGGATTAAATTTATTTATTCCAACCATTAAGTTGATCACTCGACTCAGGGCCCACCCAGAGTCTTTTTCTGCAAAAGAATCCAATTCTGTTAAAATGGGGTGAATAACTTTATCCTTGAACCATTGATCCAGATCTGTATAACGATAAATAGGTTCATTTGGAGTATTTATGTACTTGTTTTCAGTAAAAGATCCATGCGGCTTACTAATCATAAACTCTCCACACAAAACAGTGTTGACCTTGAGTGCTTCATCCTTTTTAAGCCTATTCTGAATTCTTCGTTTAAAAATTGCAGCACAGTCTTCCAAGAAGGGTTTAACATCCGTATGTTTCATATTAATGATTACACCGGTTCTAATACGAGATTGGAAGGCAGATTGAATGTCTTCCCATTTTACACGATGAGTAGCTGTCTTTTTTCTCTCCAAAAATCCAAATCCAGTTACTTCCATAGCTTTCAGCATTTCTCCAAAGCTTTTCATTTGACCTAAACACGCTAGTAGTTTATTTTTCTCTCCTACTGTTGGTGTGTTTTTCAATGTTCTATTTATCAATTTTGAACCTTGTGCGCATTGCTTTAGACCTTCCTTGATTGTTTTTTCATCATGTGTGGGTTGATAAACTAAAGTTCTGATGTTTTCAACAAGTTTATTAGCCCAAGACATCTTATATCTGTAATAACAACAATTAATTATTAGTCAGAACATTAAGGAGCTGAAGAAATTACACGTCTACACTGTTCAATGAACTAAGCTCGAATGAGTCCTAACCCTTCGATACATTGGTTTTAAGTGAGAATATGCTCTATCCCATAATAAGTGTTTCAATAATCTGGATTGATAGTAAAATTCAATCAAACGCACAGCTCACTTAGAAAGTTAAATGATAAATAATAAATATTTACATATTATAGTTTAATCAAGAATTTTTAACCCTTAAAAAACGAAAAAAATAAATAAATATTTATATTTTAAAATAAATAAATTTGGTAGTATATCACGTACCCTGACTCTAACATATATGTAATGGAACTCTATTAAACATCATAACCCTTGAAGGATGGCCGATAGATGGTTTCTTTAATAGCCGGCAGGCAACAATTTTCCCTGATCGTGTCTATAAGACATATGGAAAACACTGTATATACCTAACTCTTTAGTGGTGTCAACCTCTTTTGTAGGGAGGGATTACCGAGCACCAGAGTCAGTACGTCTCCCCTCGAAAGGGTACCTGTCGTGTTTCCATGCAGAAAAAAGTCGACCATCTCTTTATAGCAAATAGGAGCCAAATCATATATAAAATATGTATGTTTTAACCCATTATTTATCACAGCCCTATCAGGATGGTTAAAAGCAAACAAAAAAATATTTATATTTTAAAATAAATAAATGTTGTAGTATAGCACGTACCCTGACTCTAACATATATGTAATGGAACTCTATTAAACATCATAACCCTTGAAGGATGGCCGATAGATGGTTTCTTTAATAGCCAGCAGGCAACAATTTTCCCTGATCGTGTCTATAAGACATATGGAAAACACTGTATATACCTAACTCTTTAATGGTGTCAACCTCTTTTGTAGGGAGGGATTATCGAGCACCAGAGTCAGTACGTCTCCCCTCGAAAGGGTACCTGTCGTGTTTCCATGCAGAAAAAAGTTGACCATCTCTTTATACCAAATAGGAGCCAAATCATATATAAAATATGTATGTTTTAACCCATTATTTAACGCAACCCTATCAGGAAAAAGCAAACAAAAAATATTTATATTTTAAAATAAATAAATTTGGTAGTATATCACGTACCCTGACTCTAACATATATGTAATGGAACTCTATTAAACATCATAACCCTTGAAGGATGGCCGATAGAGGGTTTCTTTAATAGCCGGCAGGCAACAATTTTCCCTGATCGTGTCTATAAGACATATGGAAAACACTGTATATACCTAACTCTTTTAAGGTGTCAACCTCTTTTGTAGGGAGGGATTATCGATCACCAGAGTCAGTACGTCTCCCCTCGAAAGGGTACCTGTCGTGTTTCCATGCAGAAAAAAGTCGACCATCTCTTTATACCAAATAGGAGCCAAATCGCATATAAAATATGCAAGTTTTACCTTCATTATTTATCGCAACCATTTTTTCAGGATGGCTGATAACTTATCTATTTAATTATAAGTAATTACTGATTAAATACAGTGTTTTTACCTCTAAATTATCAAACAATAGTTGAAAACATCTCATTCAAAGTAAAAAAAAAAATTCTTATTTCTTACTACCATACATATCAGTTCTTAGCGTTTGCTACAGTCTGAAACTAACTGAGTAGGTATGTTTTTAACTTTCAACCACTATGTTAAAAAAAATATATTGAAGGCAAATATGTAAATTCACTATTTATAAACTTTATGCATAAATTTGCCGAAATTGTTGTTAATAAAAATAAATTAATATACTAGAAGAACCAGTGTAATTTTAAGAAATACCTCCAGGTGTTAGGCACCTCATCCAAATACATAAATTTTAACACCTTACATCGAAAATTTTCCTGTCAAACCTAGAAAAAAAAAAAAATATCAGAATAATAATACAGGCGACTTTTTAAATTAAAAGGAATATCGTTTATACCTTGATAATGCCAATAAATGAACACATGGTATACTTAACCAGTAACCCTTTTCCCTCTAAATCATTTGCAAGTGTATGCAATTTAAAAACATTTTAAATAGGTTCCAGAAAAATTTTGAATGAAAAAAAAAATATATCAACTTTTTCTTATTTTTTTTTCCCTTATCATAACACCAACCCCGTACTAAATAAAAGTAATGTATAATAAAACATTTTACCCCTTCACAAAACCATACCCCAAACTAAACAAATTCGATAATATTTATATTTTCACAAAATACGTTCAAGTCGATTAGCGTACGGTAATCGAGATTTTGAAAACATTAACAATAAAATTTTTATGGGTAGAAATAAACATAAAATTTTAAAATTCGTTGTTGATTGGGGTTAGCGAGATAAAATTAGTGCAAATCAAGAATAAAAATTTTTTTTTTTTGGACAATAGAAAATCAATAGAAAATATCGAACGAAAAATACTATCATATAATCAAAGCAATTTTATATCAATATTAATTTAATGCATTTGAAATTTTCTAGGCAGTTGCTCTTATAAAATAATCAAGTTACATAATATATTCCCAATTCCAGAAAAATTCCATAGCCCAAAACAATTTAAAAAAAACAAAATGAATTGAAATGAAAAAAAAAAAATCAAAAACAGAAACCATCATACTATGACAGACTATTTCTTATTTTTTTTCGCTTATCACGAACAAAACTCCTTACTAAATCAAAAGCAATATTAAATCAAAAACTTTACCCTTCACAAAACCAAACCCCAAACTAAAGAAATTCAATAATATTTATAAGCGACTTAGCAGATTTTGAGGGCATTAACGCAAGAAGGTAGACGATAAAGTTTTTAGGTGTAGAAATAAACTAGAATTTTAAAATTCGTTGTCTATATTTGGGCTTAGTGAGATCAAATTCATACAAATTAAGAATAAAAATTTTTTTTTTGATCAATAGAAAATATCGGACGGAACTTTATATGAATATTAATTTAATACATATCAACAGTTGTTACAGAAAAATTACTTAGTCCCAAAACAATTAAAAAAAAAATGAATTGAAATGAAAAAGAAAATCAAAATCAAAAAAAAAAAAAAAAAAACTCATACGATTATTTTATAAAATTGAAGAAAAAGTTTTTATCTTATCTAAAAATAAATATATACATTTGTTGCACATGCGCAGGCAATATTTAAAAATATGTAACATGCAAAGTAAAAAACTAGTTTTTAATATCAAACAGTACATACGATTTTTAAATCCGTCAGTCTAAAAGCACCACCGACCGAACTATTCTTTATTCTTTCACTTGATACACCACCAGTCGCTTACTGTAGAATACAAACTCTTTTCTCATATTTTATACCCGCAACACCTAGTGTGAAGAGTGGGGGGATTAAAAAAGATAAATTCTTTGGATTCGGCCAATATATTGGATTTAAATTCCTCCCACTCTCCGTGAAAGATGTGTGGATTCACTATGTATATTTGTATTGGATTTCGTAGGTCTCATATTCCCCGCACACTTTATTTTCAAAGTATCTAGGTAAAACATTATTTTCAAATTTAGTTCTATCCTCAGAATAAAGTAGGTAAATTTATTTATTTCACAAAAATAAGCAAATAAATTCTAATCACAGTCCCCAATTATGACCATTAAAGATAGATTATCTACAATTTTGACTAAGTCAATAGGAATTAATTTTCAATAATTATCTTATTTTATTTTTATAACTTAGTAAATTTCATATCGGGAGAGTCTGACAAGTAGTTTTTCGAGGAGTGGGGAGATTTAATTTAAAAATAGAAAATTTTTATATAATAATATAAAATCCCAGAGTAAAAATAACGTTTTTGAAAATTGCTGCAAATACAATTATCTTACAATATGTATTTTAATTTCACATTGCAATCGCATGCGCGAACAATACTTTAAAACTTGATATACAAATAACAAAAATATTCTTATCTTTTATACCAGCAACAACTAGTGTGAAGAGTGGGGATTAAAAAACACATATGCTTCCTGAAAATCCAAAATTGAATGAATCGTTCAATAATAAATCAGAACTGATTATTCTCCTCCCCATTAAAATATGTCACGAACTCATTGTACAAAGCGAGCAATCAGCACGATCATGAAATTTACAAGTCTCATTTAATTCAAAAGCAGTTAAATCAGTGGTTGAATCCATACCTTCAAAATAAGAGTCACAAAACATAAGATAATAAATAACAAAAGGTAATCGGAAAACACAAGATCATAACAAAAGTTACCAGAAAACACAAAGTATCACAATTAAATCACTGAAAACACGCGAAAAACAGTATAACAGGATTCGACAAGTCTGAAATGGTACTGAAAGGTACAAAGCGAACGAGAATTCGTTCCACGACCGGAGATGACTAATGTAGTTGAGACGGCGCCAGCTATTTATATAGCCCGGGTCTCAGCCCCCCCCCACTTCTGGTTTGTGGGTTGCGGGCTGCGGGGGGAGGGTGTCAGCCAATCAAAAAAGTGGAGGGGGGTGTTCGGTGCTGACGAGACGACTACCACTTCTGGTTTTAGTAGAAATGAGGGACCAGGGAGCGGGCTGAGGGGAGAGGGAAAAAAAAAAAAAAAAAAAAAAAAAAAAAAGTTTGAAAAAAAAAAGTTTGGAAAAAAAAAAATTTTTTTTCCAAATTTTTTTTTTTTTTTTTTTTTTCAAACTTTTTATTTTTTTTTTTTTTTTCAAACTTTTTATTTTTTTTTTTTTTTTTTTTTTATTTTTTTTCCCCTCTCCCCTCAGCCCGCTCCCTGGTCCCTCATTTCTACTAAAACCAGAAGTGGTAGTCGTCTCGTCAGCACCGAACACCCCCCTCCACTTTTTTGATTGGCTGACACCCTCCCCCCGCAGCCCGCAACCCACAAACCAGAAGTGGGGGGGGGGCTGAGACCCGGGCTATATAAATAGCTGGCGCCGTCTCAACTACATTAGTCATCTCCGGTCGTGGAACGAATTCTCGTTCGCTTTGTACCTTTCAGTACCATTTCAGACTTGTCGAATCCTGTTATACTGTTTTTCGCGTGTTTTCAGTGATTTAATTGTGATACTTTGTGTTTTCTGGTAACTTTTGTTATGATCTTGTGTTTTCCGATTACCTTTTGTTATTTATTATCTTATGTTTTGTGACTCTTATTTTGAAGGTATGGATTCAACCACTGATTTAACTGCTTTTGAATTAAATGAGACTTGTAAATTTCATGATCGTGCTGATTGCTCGCTTTGTACAATGAGTTCGTGACATATTTTAATGGGGAGGAGAATAATCAGTTCTGATTTATTATTGAACGATTCATTCAATTTTGGATTTTCAGGAAGCATATGTGTTTTTTAATCCCCACTCTTCACACTAGTTGTTGCTGGTATAAAAGATAAGAATATTTTTGTTATTTGTATATCAAGTTTTAAAGTATTGTTCGCGCATGCGATTGCAATGTGAAATTAAAATACATATTGTAAGATAATTGTATTTGCAGCAATTTTCAAAAACGTTATTTTTACTCTGGGATTTTATATTATTATATAAAAATTTTCTATTTTTAAATTAAATCTCCCCACTCCTCGAAAAACTACTTGTCAGACTCTCCCGATATGAAATTTACTAAGTTATAAAAATAAAATAAGATAATTATTGAAAATTAATTCCTATTGACTTAGTCAAAATTGTAGATAATCTATCTTTAATGGTCATAATTGAGGACTGTGATTAGAATTTATTTGCTTATTTTTGTGAAATAAATAAATTTACCTACTTTATTCTGAGGATAGAACTAAATTTGAAAATAATGTTTTACCTAGATACTTTGAAAATAAAGTTTTGAAAATAAAGTGTGCGGGGAATATGAGACCTACGAAATCCAATACAAATATACATAGTGAATCCACACATCTTTCACGGAGAGTGGGAGGAATTTAAATCCAATATATTGGCCGAATCCAAAGAATTTATCTTTTTTAATCCCCCCACTCTTCACACTAGGTGTTGCGGGTATAAAATATGAGAAAAGAGTTTGTATTCTACAGTAAGCGACTGGTGGTGTATCAAGTGAAAGAATAAAGAATAGTTCGGTCGGTGGTGCTTTTAGACTGACGGATTTAAAAATCGTATGTACTGTTTGATATTAAAAACTAGTTTTTTACTTTGCATGTTACATATTTTTAAATATTGCCTGCGCATGTGCAACAAATGTATATATTTATTTTTAGATAAGATAAAAACTTTTTCTTCAATTTTATAAAATAATCGTATGAGTTTTTTTTTTTTTTTTGATTTTGATTTTCTTTTTCATTTCAATTCATTTTTTTTTTTAATTGTTTTGGGACTAAGTAATTTTTCTGTAACAACTGTTGATATGTATTAAATTAATATTCATATAAAGTTCCGTCCGATATTTTCTATTGATCAAAAAAAAAATTTTTATTCTTAATTTGTATGAATTTGATCTCACTAAGCCCAAATATAGACAACGAATTTTAAAATTCTAGTTTATTTCTACACCTAAAAACTTTATCGTCTACCTTCTTGCGTTAATGCCCTCAAAATCTGCTAAGTCGCTTATAAATATTATTGAATTTCTTTAGTTTGGGGTTTGGTTTTGTGAAGGGTAAAGTTTTTGATTTAATATTGCTTTTGATTTAGTAAGGAGTTTTGTTCGTGATAAGCGAAAAAAAAATAAGAAATAGTCTGTCATAGTATGATGGTTTCTGTTTTTGATTTTTTTTTTTTTTTCATTTCAATTCATTTTGTTTTTTTTAAATTGTTTTGGGCTATGGAATTTTTCTGGAATTGGGAATATATTATGTAACTTGATTATTTTATAAGAGCAACTGCCTAGAAAATTTCAAATGCATTAAATTAATATTGATATAAAATTGCTTTGATTATATGATAGTATTTTTCGTTCGATATTTTCTATTGATTTTCTATTGTCCAAAAAAAAAAAATTTTTATTCTTGATTTGCACTAATTTTATCTCGCTAACCCCAATCAACAACGAATTTTAAAATTTTATGTTTATTTCTACCCATAAAAATTTTATTGTTAATGTTTTCAAAATCTCGATTACCGTACGCTAATCGACTTGAACGTATTTTGTGAAAATATAAATATTATCGAATTTGTTTAGTTTGGGGTATGGTTTTGTGAAGGGGTAAAATGTTTTATTATACATTACTTTTATTTAGTACGGGGTTGGTGTTATGATAAGGGAAAAAAAAATAAGAAAAAGTTGATATATTTTTTTTTTCATTCAAAATTTTTCTGGAACCTATTTAAAATGTTTTTAAATTGCATACACTTGCAAATGATTTAGAGGGAAAAGGGTTACTGGTTAAGTATACCATGTGTTCATTTATTGGCATTATCAAGGTATAAACGATATTCCTTTTAATTTAAAAAGTCGCCTGTATTATTATTCTGATATTTTTTTTTTTTCTAGGTTTGACAGGAAAATTTTCGATGTAAGGTGTTAAAATTTATGTATTTGGATGAGGTGCCTAACACCTGGAGGTATTTCTTAAAATTACACTGGTTCTTCTAGTATATTAATTTATTTTTATTAACAACAATTTCGGCAAATTTATGCATAAAGTTTATAAATAGTGAATTTACATATTTGCCTTCAATATATTTTTTTTAACATAGTGGTTGAAAGTTAAAAACATACCTACTCAGTTAGTTTCAGACTGTAGCAAACGCTAAGAACTGATATGTATGGTAGTAAGAAATAAGAATTTTTTTTTTTACTTTGAATGAGATGTTTTCAACTATTGTTTGATAATTTAGAGGTAAAAACACTGTATTTAATCAGTAATTACTTATAATTAA
The DNA here is from genome assembly GCA_963991005.1 of Barypeithes pellucidus. NCBI lineage: Eukaryota > Metazoa > Arthropoda > Insecta > Coleoptera > Curculionidae > Barypeithes > Barypeithes pellucidus. The sequence continues at coordinate 42,666,166 of OZ022560.1, forward strand.
ATAGATAAGTTATCAGCCATCCTGAAAAAATGGTTGCGATAAATAATGAAGGTAAAACTTGCATATTTTATATGCGATTTGGCTCCTATTTGGTATAAAGAGATGGTCGACTTTTTTCTGCATGGAAACACGACAGGTACCCTTTCGAGGGGAGACGTACTGACTCTGGTGATCGATAATCCCTCCCTACAAAAGAGGTTGACACCTTAAAAGAGTTAGGTATATACAGTGTTTTCCATATGTCTTATAGACACGATCAGGGAAAATTGTTGCCTGCCGGCTATTAAAGAAACCCTCTATCGGCCATCCTTCAAGGGTTATGATGTTTAATAGAGTTCCATTACATATATGTTAGAGTCAGGGTACGTGATATACTACCAAATTTATTTATTTTAAAATATAAATATTTTTTGTTTGCTTTTTCCTGATAGGGTTGCGTTAAATAATGGGTTAAAACATACATATTTTATATATGATTTGGCTCCTATTTGGTATAAAGAGATGGTCAACTTTTTTCTGCATGGAAACACGACAGGTACCCTTTCGAGGGGAGACGTACTGACTCTGGTGCTCGATAATCCCTCCCTACAAAAGAGGTTGACACCATTAAAGAGTTAGGTATATACAGTGTTTTCCATATGTCTTATAGACACGATCAGGGAAAATTGTTGCCTGCTGGCTATTAAAGAAACCATCTATCGGCCATCCTTCAAGGGTTATGATGTTTAATAGAGTTCCATTACATATATGTTAGAGTCAGGGTACGTGCTATACTACAACATTTATTTATTTTAAAATATAAATATTTTTTTGTTTGCTTTTAACCATCCTGATAGGGCTGTGATAAATAATGGGTTAAAACATACATATTTTATATATGATTTGGCTCCTATTTGCTATAAAGAGATGGTCGACTTTTTTCTGCATGGAAACACGACAGGTACCCTTTCGAGGGGAGACGTACTGACTCTGGTGCTCGGTAATCCCTCCCTACAAAAGAGGTTGACACCACTAAAGAGTTAGGTATATACAGTGTTTTCCATATGTCTTATAGACACGATCAGGGAAAATTGTTGCCTGCCGGCTATTAAAGAAACCATCTATCGGCCATCCTTCAAGGGTTATGATGTTTAATAGAGTTCCATTACATATATGTTAGAGTCAGGGTACGTGATATACTACCAAATTTATTTATTTTAAAATATAAATATTTATTTATTTTTTTCGTTTTTTAAGGGTTAAAAATTCTTGATTAAACTATAATATGTAAATATTTATTATTTATCATTTAACTTTCTAAGTGAGCTGTGCGTTTGATTGAATTTTACTATCAATCCAGATTATTGAAACACTTATTATGGGATAGAGCATATTCTCACTTAAAACCAATGTATCGAAGGGTTAGGACTCATTCGAGCTTAGTTCATTGAACAGTGTAGACGTGTAATTTCTTCAGCTCCTTAATGTTCTGACTAATAATTAATTGTTGTTATTACAGATATAAGATGTCTTGGGCTAATAAACTTGTTGAAAACATCAGAACTTTAGTTTATCAACCCACACATGATGAAAAAACAATCAAGGAAGGTCTAAAGCAATGCGCACAAGGTTCAAAATTGATAAATAGAACATTGAAAAACACACCAACAGTAGGAGAGAAAAATAAACTACTAGCGTGTTTAGGTCAAATGAAAAGCTTTGGAGAAATGCTGAAAGCTATGGAAGTAACTGGATTTGGATTTTTGGAGAGAAAAAAGACAGCTACTCATCGTGTAAAATGGGAAGACATTCAATCTGCCTTCCAATCTCGTATTAGAACCGGTGTAATCATTAATATGAAACATACGGATGTTAAACCCTTCTTGGAAGACTGTGCTGCAATTTTTAAACGAAGAATTCAGAATAGGCTTAAAAAGGATGAAGCACTCAAGGTCAACACTGTTTTGTGTGGAGAGTTTATGATTAGTAAGCCGCATGGATCTTTTACTGAAAACAAGTACATAAATACTCCAAATGAACCTATTTATCGTTATACAGATCTGGATCAATGGTTCAAGGATAAAGTTATTCACCCCATTTTAACAGAATTGGATTCTTTTGCAGAAAAAGACTCTGGGTGGGCCCTGAGTCGAGTGATCAACTTAATGGTTGGAATAAATAAATTTAATCCTTTGCGTGCAGGAAGTTACATCGCTCTCCCAAAACAAATAGCTAAAAAGCATGCATGTATCAACGTTCAAAATACTGATGAAATATGTTTTGCGTGGGCTGTTACGTCAGCTTTATATCCAGTTAGCTGGGGTCGCCATCCTGATAGGATTTTATCATATCCTGATCCAAAGGAAGTTCTTAATTTGAAGGGGATTCAGTTTCCTATAACTCTTGGCCAAATTCCTCGTTTTGAAATACAAAATAATCTCTCTTTAAACGTTTATAGATTACAAAAATGTAAAAAAAGTTTTAAAATCCTACCATATTACATTACTAAAGACAAAAAAGAGAGACATGTAAATTTATTGCTTTTGCAAGATAATTACATTTCCGAGGGTGATTTAGATAAATTAGGACCAGTTAGATACCATTTTACATGGATCAAAAATTTATCACGACTGCTTTCGTCTCAATTAAGTAGGAAAGACGGTCAGAAGTTTATATGTGATCGTTGCCTTCACTATTTTCGCACTGAAGAAAAATTGACAAAACATATTAAATATTGTTCCAAAATAGATAAATTGGCAGTTCCTGTATTACCGAAAGAAGGAAACAAAATAATGGAATTCAATAAATTTAGTCATAAAGAAAAGGTTGCATTTATAATTTATGCTGATACGGAGTGCTTATTGATTCCAGTAGAAGATAACTCTCAAAAAAATACACAAAAAAGTCAACAACATGTACCATATAGCGTTGGATATTACGTCAAATGCTCCTATGATGATACGCTCTCATTTTATCGTTCATATACTGGGCTGGATTGCATGGAATGGTTTATAAAAGAGCTTCAAAACTTTGCTGAGGACCTTGAAACTGTTTTTTTATGTCCGTTACCTATGACAGAATTAACCAATGAACAAACTAAACTATTCTATAAAGCACAAGAATGTCATATTTGCGAGAAACCGTTTTCATTTGACGATAAGAAAGTTCGTGATCATAATCATTTCGATTCAACATATAGAGGTCCTAGCCATGAAAGCTGCAATTTAAATTATCAAGATTTTCGCACTGTTCCTGTTGTGTTCCATAATCTTAGTTGCTATGATGGTCACATGATAGTCAAGGCCTTGGCAGAGGTAGAAGGACGAGTTGATGTCTTACCTGTTACAAAGGAAAAATATATCTCTTTTACGAAATACATTGAGGATAATTTGGTTCAATTTCGTTTTATTGATAGCTTCAGATTTCTTGAGTCAGGTCTTGATAAATTGGTATCAAATTTAGATGATTATCCAATCCTAAAATCTAATTTTAATCAATTATCTGATGAAACATTTAATTTATTAACACGTAAAGGTATTTTTCCATACGATTACATGGACAGTTGGGATAGGTTGAATGAATTAGAACTACCACCTAAATATGCTTTTTACAATAGTCTTGAGGATTGTCATATAAGTGCTGAATCTTATATGCATGCTGAAAAAGTATGGAAGGACTTTGCCTGTGAGACTTTAAAAGAATATTCCGATTTATACCTTAAAACGGATATTTTATTATTAGCAGATATATTCGAACAATTTAGGTCAACATCTCACCTGACTTATGGTCTTGACCCAGCCTGGTCATATACTCTGCCTGGATACGCCTGGTTGTGCTTAATGTTCAAAATGTATAAGGAGAATCAGGTTAAGCTTGAGTTACTTACCGATTACGAAATGGTAACATTTATTGAACGAGGTATAAGGGGTGGCCTAAGTCAATGCTCTAAGCGATACAGTAAAGCAAATAATAAGTATATGCAAACATATGATGCACATAAAGAGGATTCGTATTTAATGTACTTTGATATTAATAACCAATATGGGTGGGCTATGTCACAATACCTACCATATGGAGGGTTTCAATGGCTTTCAGAAAATGAAATTTTGTATTTAAACATTCTTCAAGTTCCAGAAAATTCTGATGAAGGTTATGTCTTAGAAGTTGATCTTGAAATACCTGAAGCACTGCATAATACATTTTTAGATTTACCTCCTTGTCCTGAGCATAGGGAAACAAAAGGATCAAATACTAAAAAACTGCTGGCGACGCTCTATAATAAAAAAGAATATATTATCCATTACCGAAATTTAAAACAAGTCATAGGACTTGGTGTTAAACTAACTAAAATTCATAGGGTGTTATCCTTTAGTCAATCTCCCTGGCTTAAATCCTATATTGATTTAAATACCAATTTACGACAAGCAGCAAAAACTGATTTCGAAAAAAATCTCTTTAAGCTTATGAACAATGCAGTGTTCGGTAAAACGATGGAAAATATCAGAAAACATAGCATCGTTAAATTAAAGACTAAATGGGATGGGCGTTATGGTGCCGAAGCTTTGATCTCCCGTCCAGAGTTTAAATCTTCAACTGTTATTAACGAAAACCTCGTAATAATAGAAATGAACAAGTCTGAGGTATACTTCAACAAGCCAATATACGTGGGAATGTGTATTTTGGATTTAGCCAAAACAACTCTATATGATTTTCATTATAATTATATGAATAAAATATTTGATAATCAATGTAGAGTTCTATATACAGATACGGACAGCCTTATTTATGAAATCAAACATGAAGACGTGTATGATGTAATTTTGCATGACTGTCACCAGCATTTTGATACAAGTGACTATGCAGAACATAATATTTACAATATACCTAGAGTTAATAAAAAGGTTTTGGGGATGATGAAGGACGAAAATAATGGTCGAATCATGACTCATTTTATAGGGCTTCGTTCAAAAATGTATGCAACTGTAGTTCTGCAGACGGTTGAGGAGATTGAGCGTGAGATATTAAAATTAGAAGACAGTGAAAAAGAGCAGGCTGAAATTGAAAGGGTTTTATCTAACTTTGGCGTGACAAAAAAGATTAAAGGAATCAAGAAATCTGTTATAAAAAATAAAATTACCTTTGATGATTATGTTGAGTGTTTGGAAACATTTACAGAGAAGCAAATATCTCAAACATTGATTCGGTCAGAACGGCACGAGCTCCATACAATTCGACAAATCAAGGTTGGCCTAAGTCCGCATGATGATAAGAGAAGGATAACTAAAACTTCATATGATACTTTACCTTGGGGGCATCACAGTATTATGGATGAATAAAATTGAGATATGCACTGCCATAATTAAGTATAGTTTTGTAAATACTATAAAATTTAGTCTGTAAAATACGTCTGCTTCTAAAATAAAGAATTAAATTGTGTTTTTTTTTTTTTATTTATTACATTACATTAGTAGGTACATAAGTACTAAGCCAGCTAGTGACTATTTAAAACTCACCACACTCATTTTATTATCTTTTCATGCGTCCTAACGCATCACTCTACCTAGTATACTCATTAGTCTCCACTCCTCTCCACTCTCCGCACTCCTCCCCCGTTCTTCTCGTTTTGGGCGTCGCGACGCTAGGCGTCGGTATAGAAAAAATGCAGATCGAACCTTAAATTTTCCCATAAGAAATAACATGTAAAAGTGTATACTCATTAGTCTCCACTCCTCTCCACTCTCCGCACTCCTCCCCCGTTCTTCTCGTTTTGGGCGTCGCGACGCTAGGCGTCGGTATAGAAAAAATGCAGATCGAACCTTAAATTTTCCCATAAGAAATAACATGTAAAAGTGGTGGTTTTTGGCCCAGAACTGTCCTAGCTTATCTACTTCCATTAGTTAAGTCCAAGTGTTACAAGTGAAACAAAAACATATTTATATATTCTATCTAATTAAATAGTCAAGTGATCAATATCGCCGATATACAAAATTAAAAATATCGCTCGATTATATTTGATGTTAAGTTATGGTTTGTTATATTAAAACGGGACCCTCTGTGATTGCACAATGACATCCTTAATACTAATTTGCTTCGTCAAATCTAACTGACTGGTTGTAGCTTTGAGTACTACGTAATTAATTAATATCCAAAAAAAATTGTTAATACTCACCCTAAAGTATTTGGGGATGTTGATGAAATACTTTCTCTTCGGGATGGTTGAAGGTGGGCGCTGTTGTTGCTTGGTGTGGACAAATTTGAAATTGCCTAGTTAAAACCACATGTTAGTAACATGGTTAGATTAATATGTTATATTTTCATTAAGCCAACTAATACTAGAAGCTGTTTAATGCATATGAACAAGACACAGCAACGCGTTATGATGGAGGTCCGGGGTGCGTTAAAAAAAAGCAACGTTACTATGCCCCGCATAGGGAGATCAACTAAAGTAAGATGTTTAGGCGGTAAACATGCGTAAACCCAATGTTAATATAGGTTCAGATGGTGGGATATGAGAGAAGCGTAGTTCTATTCGTAGGATACCGATATTGAAATGATACTTCAATCCAATCCAATGTTGCGTCTGTCTGTGGCGTATGACAGAGGAAATAACCATTTCATAAGTACAAATATCATTATATTATTCATAAAACCCCATTTATGTAGTGTTTTTTTTTTTGGCACATAGTTCATTATTTTCAATATTGAAAGTTATATTATGGGGTCGTGTTGAGCTTAGGAGATACCTCTATCTTTTCGTCGCTCAATAGATGTTGGCTACACTTGTTGTCGTATTCATCGCTATCGAACAAAATTTCTGATGGAGTTTGTAAAGTTTCTAATACTAGGGCGCATTTAGGTAAATAAAAAATAATATAAGGTACCGTTATCAAATAAGACCACTCTTTTAATAAGGTCATATGCCGGTTTCGAAATTTCGCACCATGAGCCTAAATATCAAGTTCCACAAAAAATGGAATCTGTAGCCATCCATAAAAATATCTAATGTTATCCAATCTACTCTAGAGTATTAAACGGCCATTCTACATTTCCCGTGTAACCCATTATAACTTCATAAGGTAGAATTTTCCCGATTTGACAATGATCTTATAAAGCTTATAAAGCCATGAAACAAATGGCGATGTAACCTTAGACATATGCAAATGACTTCATCGCTGCAACTGCAAATAAAAAGTTTTAAGCCTGAGCAAGGTAACCTGTGATAGTGTACAAAGTTTATTTCTATTAGAACTTGCAGCCCTTATCATAGTATTTTAGATTTCTTTAAATTATTCGGAATGCGTTTGGTTTAAAAACTTTATGTTGATATTTGCATGACCGTAGTATTTTAATATTTTATAGCCAGTGATTAACCTAACCTAATTATAACAATATTTTTAATCACAGCAACAAATTACTGTTTTTGTTACAATTTGACGGAGTCAAGGTACGTGAATATATGTCGGAATCGAACGAACCCGCACGCAATGGAAAAATATGAAATGCATATAATCTTATGGTACAAGGCCCATTCATGCGGACGGCAGCATGCTCGATATTTTAAAAATCCATTGACTCTCCGGAATAGAATTAAAATTCATTCGCTGCCGGTCGCTTCATACAAATAGTATAACCATATCTGGATTTTATTTCTTCAAATTGTAAAATTTTATGTTTTCCTCCTTCTTCTCTATCTTTTAGACTCTTTGTTTCTTTAAATTCTTCATAAGTGTAATTACAAATATCATTGAATTCGTTTCCGAGTTCCATTATTTATGTAAAAAAAAATTATTAAGAAAAGTAATATTCTAAATTTAGTTTTTTGTTTTATGAATTTATCAATGTTTGGACCTCATTTTTTAATTTTTCAAAAAGTGGAAATTTTTTGACCCTCTACAATATTCCTGTTTTTTGAGCTAATTTTTCCTAGATTTTTATCTTGTTTTTGAAACTGACAAGCTAAATGCCGACAGTTGCTTGCCAACGTATGTGTATTGATATGAAATAGAAGTCCAAAAGTGCCGTGTGGCCGTCCGTCTGATTGAATGATTTAATAATATAAAATAATGTTGCATCTTGACCGAAATCAGGTCAGGGGTTCTAGTAGTGATAATAAGGATGATGCAGGGAAACTGTTGTATGCGATATGCCTGAATGTAAGTCGGACAAAACTTCTATTTTAGTTGATCCCATCTGGGGGACGTAGTGAAATAGCTTTTCTGTTTACGCGTTCCGAGTAATAAAAACGAATCATCTGTCAATAGGGTGTGCCACATTTATCGATACATTTTTCCGGTGTGCTTTTTCTGGTCTCGCCATTTTAAAATGTTCTAAATGTTATGAAAATAACTTGTTCAAAATTTCAAGTTATTTGGTAGTTAATTAGTGCTTCCGATGGAATGAACTCTTAATACGTTAAAATGATTCATGACTAATTGTTACTTTACCAGATTTCTGAATGCTCATTGATAAATTGTGGATAATCTTAAGCTATCAAAAAGATGGAAGTTAGTAAATAAGTAAAATCATAATAATCTGTTGGAAACCCCAGACCTAGGCTGACAACTTTGGAAATATTTAACCATAGAACCATAAAAAACTAATATTATACATAATTATATATTTTTTTTCATTTATGAAAGAGTGCACAATACTTAAATTCTGATTACATATGTAATAAAATACTTACAATCAGGGGCACACATTTAAGAGTAAAATTATCTACTTTAAATTCGTAAGATGAAAGTTTTATATGCATTATACCTTGTGTTGTTGGTGTACCCAATATTTTTATTAAATCCCATTTACAGGATGTTGTTTTTGTAGCGAGAGGAATATTCTTGAAGGGTAAGAATACAGAAATTAGAAAAAAGGTATATATATTTAGATGAACCACCCTATTGTCCAGTTGAAGTTTGGCTATGTGAGAGTTTTTTACGTACGTTTAGACCTGACCGCCACCAAGGGCTTGTTTGGTTTGAATCTTCATACGTTGAAATTTTATCAATAGAACATGTTAAATCAGTCAACGTTAGCAAGAAAGTATACTACTCTAATTATTTATTAAAAAGTTTATAACATTAAGAATAATAAAAATTATATTTTGAACTTTCATGGTATTTATTTGCTTAAATAACATTATGCATATTATATAAACATAGTTATTTACTCAAATAAAGACAACGCAAATCTAAAATATAAGCATTATTCCTGAAACAACTGATCTATTATTCGATTTAATGATATTAGTAAAAGGATTGTCAAAAAGTATTATTTCAGTCACATCAAAAACTGCGTCTTGAAAATGTTCAATATAGTTTTGGTAGGTCTAAAATTAAAAGAGCGCTGTCAAACTAAGGATATGAAAAGTATATTATAAGGATTAAAAGTCCATAATTTCTTTAAGAGAATTTTTTGCAGTTGCGATGCGAAGCGCATCGCAGCCGAGCAAATGCATTGCGAATAAAAGAAACACTTTTAGTCCATATGGTATCTACTATTTTTTTCTACAACCAAAACAAAATTAATCATTTTATCTTTTCAAAAATCGTTAATAATTTGGAAATAAATTTGAACATTATACCAGCGATGGCAGATAGGTTTTATCTCTAAATCCTTTGCCACCTAAATCTTCCCAAAATCATGAACTTGCATATCACTGTTTTATCTTCAAATACACTTACTTTTAATCCTAGGAAGTAGAACTTTAGGACTATGATTAAAAGTGTTCCTTAGCAACGAGCACAATTTTTTTATATAGTAAAAGTAGTACAAAAATGTGAATATTTTTTAACGGTTGGAGAAAAACGTTAATTTCCCGATTACAAGAGAAACGAAGTGCTTTCAAAGTTACACCAAGTCACGATTGTCAAGTTTGAATTTTCATCACTTACTATTTAAAAACGAGATAATATGAATTCAATTATATCGTTGTTATTATCGTCGTTACTTAGTTCAAAAGTTGATAATAACCTAGATACACGGTTCCAAGTGAAGATTTTATTTCCTAATTACCATACTTTTTAGCTAATATTTTGGCATAACATTTTTGGTTTGGGAGTTTGAGGCGAGAAATTTGAACTTGTTAATTTTCTTATTTTTATGTAGATTGTAGAAGGCGCTCGCTGCAGTACTCTGGGTACATAGCAACAAGTGCTTTTGTTCGAAAACGAAAGCAAGACCACCACAACGATTAATTATTAATTTTTCTTTTTTAATAGCAAAACTAATTAACAGATAATACTTATTATATTACTCTATCGTAATGAATATTTATGTTAGTTTCCATTTTAAAATATTACGCCCAAAATGAAATATATGGACCATTCTTGAACAACCGATATCATATTTCTGACAAGCCGATGCTATCTTATGATCAGAGAATATATACATTTCCTCTAACTTTCCAACGAATACAATAACCCATATATAAATTGATTCAAATAAATTAATCCATTATAAGCAAATAGTCAACCTAAGAAATTTAAACAATAACAGTGTATAATGGTGCCACGGCTTAAACCTTCTTATCAATAATAATTTTCAGCTTATTTTATTTAATACAATATTGAAAACTCAAATATATAAGTTACCGTAAAAGCCAGTTAAAACCCGATTTTTATGGGAAAACTATTTTTAACTATCTGTCTGAGTCAATTGTAGATTTAACTAGTTAAAACTAGAATTAACAAACATTCTCAGTTAATTAAGAAAAGAGTAATTTTCTTAAGCTTGGTACTGCCAATAACAAATATTTGCCGTCTGCATATATCTTCGAAGACGTGATATACGTACATAAATACCGGGAATATAAATGCGGGAAGCATGTGGAGGTCCACAGGTATGACACTAGATATAAGAACGATCTCATACCTGCCTATCTCAGACTAAAAAGCTGCCAGAATGATCTAAACTATCAAGCAATCAAATTTTACAATAGACTTGCAGCTACCATGAGCTTATAGGAAAAAAGTTTAAAATTGCAATGAAAAAGTTAGTAAGAGGTGAAGCTTCCTTTAGAGTTCAGGAGTTTATGGATTTCCAATTTTAATTAAATTTTAGCCCGTAGTGTTGTTTCAGGATACCTATATGGTTGAAGTTTGTATAATTTTAATTAAGTTTTAATGATAATTACATATAATAAGGTTTTATTTAATCCATCTTGAAATTTCAAGTTTGTTTCAACATAATTGTGACATAGGGGAAATTTTTGTACATTGTTAACCTTAGTAAAGATTCTATTTCATTTGATTAACTTTGGCTACATATATTTTAGTCGAAATTAGTTTTACTAGACCCGTAAAAATCGGAACAAACCCGTGAAAGCCATTCTCGTCTTCTCGAGTAAGTGAAATCATAATCTTGATTCTCTTTTAGGACAGTTTTGCCCTAATAAAAACTCGTTTGAACCAGTAAAGTCCTCTCTCAATTAAACGATAATGAAATTTATATTTTTAACTTAGATTATAAGACAATTCTAGTTATAGCCGGTTAAATCTAGAATTAACGATTCAGGATAGTTAAAACTAGTTTTTCCTAGGAATATCGAGTTTTAACTGAAATTGAGTTTTTGCAGTAACATATATATCGATATATATAAATCGAAAAACTAAATAGGAAACTGTAAGTTTTGAAATATAATTAGCAAAAATGTGCTTTCGGGATAGTATACTTATACCAAAAATAAACCTTAAAAGTGTTTTTATTAGTTTCCATTTAAGGTTATTTTTTTAGAATTGAGAAGAAAATAAAATTTTTTTATTTAATTGCTTCAACAGCGTTAAATTAATAGTAACAATGTGATAAGAAGGTTTGACTAAAACTACTGCAAAAAATATCTACAGTGTAAAATATGCAAAATATTTACTCCAGTGCCAACTTGGTCCATAAGCTGCATTGCCTTTTTAAAGCATAAAGGTAAGAATTAAAAAGGGGACAAGACAACACCAAGATTGATGAAAATGGTAAAATAACAACTAGATTGTCCAAAATTAAAACTAATTATTGATAATATTGAATACTCTAACTTTGATTTTTGCTCAAATATTTCCTTAAAAAGGGATAATGTTTGACCAGAAGTTAGGAAGGTTTCTGCTTAGAAATTTAATCCTCAACGTCTGCCTGAAAGTTTAAAATGTTTTTTAAATAGGTTTAATCTACTTGAAACCCTTGCCTTGCAGTCCCACCTTTAAGCAAATATATTTGTGGTATATAGTATAAACATACCGATTTGCAATAAAATTGCAAACATTCAAACGATCATTTAAATTTTTGCTGAGGAACTACGAGTTTTTCTCATTTGAAAAAAATCAATTAGAAGGAAAAAAAATCCTTCTCGACTTTTCCGTTACGTGCGAATAAATACAATATTTCTAAAAATCAATCTGTTGTGGTTATACATATATTTTCATCTTAACAGGAAGACCTAATAAAAATTAATATATTTAATTAACATTGGAGTACTGTTGTAAAATTAACTAAATTTTTTTAAACTTGCAGGGATTTTGAAAATTTCTGCCATACGCGGAGGAATAATAATAATTTAACTTTTAGTTTTTAGTTTATTTTGAATGTTGTGATAATATTCCTAGAAAATATGTATTTTACAATGTGGGTGTACTTCATAATTTTTTATTAATATTTATTGAGGCTTTTATTTCTTTCGAATGGTCGGGCCTATAATCAGCTCATCGTAATTGAATGAATTTTAAATTTGAAGAGAAAAAATTTAGGATTTTCGTTGGCTATTAGTGTTAAAATTATTTTGATTCGAAATATTGTAAGCTGTTTGCAGGACTAAAATTTTCTATATAAATTTATTTCTGTAAAATGTACCTATATACTAGTTCTGGTTTCATAATACTTCTAAACTGCCTCTATAAGAAAATTCTGGTTTAATTCAGAAATAATGATTTGTTGTAAATTTACATGGATTTACTGGTTTTCAAGGAAAACTAGAAAAGAACGAGATGAGCTCATATATGTAAAAGCGTGTTCACACGCCATGAGATAATATTTCGATCAAATTAAAATCACAAACAAGACAAAAACAAATTAGAACTGAGATTATTTAAAAGACTGAAAATTCAAAAAATCTCACCGTCAACAACCATTTTGTAATGCTTTTTATGTCTTGCATAGTTGAATTCAATATAAAGAATATAGCGGTTGAAATATTTTTAAATTTTCAAAACCTCACTATAGATAGGAAAAAAATAAAACTCCTAAACACCTATTTTTTTCGGGCTAAAGCCTCGCGGAACATTCAACAATCAAAATGAATTTTTTATACTAGTCTTTAATTACTTTAATTAAATTATTGTTCTCTCTGATGTACGAATAAATCGTGTTTCGTATGTTCGAATTATTCGTGGTTTTCTATTTCAATGGGTAATTGTATGTAAAAGTCATCGCTATTGAGAGTATCTACTATTTTATTGACTTAATATGCTTGTAAAAATAGTATCATCAATATACTTTTTAATAAAAATTTAAAGAGAGTACAGAAATTACTACATCCAACAGGTCTTCCCTGACATATGAAGCTAATATTAGGGGAAACTGGTACTCCCATAGGAGAGCCAAAAGTTTGTTTATAAAATTTATTGTCAAATGAAAAGTAATTATTTTCATAGAAGAATGATATGAGTTTTAAAAATGTTTCTCTATTAATGTTACAAAATCCTTAATGTGTCTAGTATACCAGTTCTTCATCTAAATGTACGTTGCTAAGAAGAGAGACAACATCTAAACTAACAAAAACATGATTAGCAGGTAACTGCATCTTGTTAAATAGTTTCAAAATAATACATTATGAAATAAGAATTATCTTTATCGAATGCTTTAGTAAGGATATTGTTGTAATAAATTCTGTAGAAGCCCTAATAGAAACCACAATAGGTCTAACCGACAAGGTAGGGTTTTGAATTTTGTGTAAAGCATTAAATTTCGGAGAAATACCTTCGTAACTGGTCAGTGTTCTTTGTGATTTCATCAATTTGTTTAGAAATATGTAAGTTTTGTATAACTCTTTTTAGTGTGGGCAGTATAAGGACAGGTTTAGAATCGGAAGAATCATGGAACGGTATTTACAGAACAGTAAACAATATAAAGAGAACAGTATAAAATATAAAGAGAACGAAACTAGGACCTAATATATAGAAGAGAGCAAAGACTGCAGGCCCTCGTATTAAAGTAATGCGAAAGCGGTTTTCGGTACGAAGGGTTGGACTAGGAGGAAGGGTTTTTTTTGTGAGTAGGAATCTCACACTACCCACCACAGTTATCTTGGGGGTGTCTTATCCAAAAAATTTTCCCTTCCTCTCACGAAAAAAAAATAAAGTTCTTTATAACAATATTACATTTTCTTTCGATTCGAGTGGGGTCATTAGGAAGTCAATTAAGGAATGAAATGAACATTAAAACGCGTTAATATCCATCAAAGGAAAGTTTATAAATATTAGACAGCTTTTCCAATCTTCATAAATTTTCCAAATGCAAGAATTTCCGAAAACCACAAACAAATTATTGTCAACAGATAGTTGAGTAAAGAATGCTTCCCTTTTTTAGAGAAAAAAACAGATCCTAGCTGTTTCCTCATAAATTACGTTTAAAGTTAGTATATAAATTACAAACAGACAATGACCACCAGAATATAACTAAATCTATTTTCGTCGCCAATTTTCGGACAAAAAGTCATGTACAAAACAAATTGGTTCCAAAAATAATATATATTTACTTATATAGGTATTATTTCAAATGACTCGAAAGAACAATACATGAGCAAGTCATACTAGTCTTACCAATTGGTTTAATTTCCATAATCACCATTCCTAAATCCTCAATAAAATGTTTAACCTCTATAGTGAATATAGGATGTATCGCCTGATAATTTTATTGTGGCTTGAAGAGGGTTTACAAATAATTCGCTAATGAATGGTTTTTTGCTCATTAATACACTAGCTACGAAAAATTCTTAAGGTTAATTTTAATTCCGGACACATCTACCCAAACAGACAAATACATTTCTTGTA
Source organism: Barypeithes pellucidus (assembly GCA_963991005.1). Lineage (NCBI taxonomy): Eukaryota > Metazoa > Arthropoda > Insecta > Coleoptera > Curculionidae > Barypeithes > Barypeithes pellucidus. The sequence continues at coordinate 42,681,174 of OZ022560.1, forward strand.
CACTTTTATTATATTACCTGTTTTAAATGGTTTTTCAGAATTGTACCCTCAGGTTCTGGCAGAGGTGGTATCTCCGTGGGAGAATGCAGTTTGTTGGAATCTAAGTCAACCAAACAAATATCATCTGGCAATCTGAAAATAAAAATGTTTAGCTGATATCGAAATATATACATTATTGAAATATTAAACTGTAGCATCCATTTTTCCAATGATACTAGCTGCGATCCAATTTGAAAACATGTTTATATAATCTCGATTTCAATAGAATTTTGTTTATATACAATATATCCACGGATTGAGTTAAGAGGAAAAATTTAATTTTTTTCCATTTTTCGGGAATGTTATTCTTCATAAAAATGTTTGCTTGTAATAGAAATTGGAATGGCGTAGACTAATTGGAGTTACAACATACATCCTTATGAGTGGTTTGAATTAAATAAATAATAAATAAATTTTTCCTGAATGGTATGACATTGGTGTATTAAATTGGGGGCTTATTGCTTAAATTAGCTTTGTGACGGTACTATAGTATATTTATGGCTTTAATTTTTGATTTATTGTATTTGTTTTTCCTTCCATTTTAAACCTCTGAAGAAGTTTTAATAATGAAACGAAACGTGGAGAAATTTTAATTGAGTAATTTGTTTGATAGCCCATATTCCCGCTATATTCATCCTAATATGACCTATCCAATGTTAATGTAAAGGAGAAAACTCTTACAGGAGTGTCACTGATTTAATTAAATGAAAAATTTCCAGATGTGTATGTGTCCAGAGTAGGAGTGCATAAATTAATTTAAAAAAATTAAGAACCGGGTCAGTAATGACCATTAAGAAAGAATGGGAGCATGATGATACTAATGCTAATAGTACTTTGATTTTGCAGTCTATAACTTAATATCCAAAACTTTCGAGGAACAGTGTATTTAGAATTTACAGAAAAGTTACAAATACAAAAAATTTTAAAACGAAATAAAAGTTTTCCATATAAACCAATCTTTAATAATACATTAGAAGAATGATATTAGGTGAAACCTTTAGATTTTGGTTTACGGATGGGAACCGAAATTGCTTGAACAAACCCGACGTCGATACTTTTGAATACGACGGCACGCATATAATAATTGTACATATATATAAAATATTTACTTACATCAGTTAAAAATATTTGCAATTGAAAATAAACTTACTTGAAATTTTTCTTGTACATTAGGAAACTAACGGGAAGACCAATAACGAAAGGCGTTGGTGCAAGTAGAAGCTGAAATAGATAAACAAATAGAAGTTAACTACTTGAAAAATAACATGTTAGGTCAAAGCTAATGCATAAGTACCGGAAATTATTCTGATAAAATTCTTTAGTCATATTTAGGATTAACATGTATTACTTTTTCAACATATTATTATATCAATTTGTAATTAATTATTAAAGGATGTTTAGAAGACCACGTGGATCTAATACCCATTAAGAAAGTCTGAATTTGTTTTCTAAAGACGCCCGAACAAACCCGAACAAACTCGACAAACCCGTCCCCCATACCGCTTAAGATATCCGATCTGATTCAACCTGGTTACCGATGTGAATTGGGTAGGGACGAGGAATGATGGAAACTTTTCACTCTTCGCTATTTTTGAATGACGCTGGACAGTAACACCATACAGAAGGTGTTCCTTAGTGACGTGCTAATATTTCAGGGTTTGATTCCTTAGGTCGCTCTATAAAGAAAAGTTCATATGAACATATATCCGCAACGGCTTAAATTTTTTGCTACAGGGTGTTGAATTTTTATTTTTTAAATGGTTTTTTTAATATGTCCCAAAGTACTTTAGATATTATTTTCAACTTTGGTATGTGTTAATAGGATATAACAACATTTTAGTTAGAAAAGTTAATCAATTGTTCCACCAGTGGCGTCTCTGCAAACATGTCCTCTGATATTTTTTACAAAAAACACAACAAGCCCACTGACATTTTTCCATGTGGATATTTTTTCTGATTAGCCTGGTTAATTCTACATGAAAACGGTCTTTTGAGTTTCTCTCGTCAGGAGCAACGTTCTTGATTAAAACCAATAAATTCATATTCTTAACATTGATAAAATAATAATTAATGATAAATCTTGTTTTATAAAAATTGTTGGAAATGCAAAATCACTTAAAAGGCATGCTTCCACCCGTCTTCGCATCGAATTGCCCACTCCAACAATTTTTATAAACCAAAATTTATCATTAATTATTATTTTATCAATGTTAATAATAATGTATGTCAATATGAATTTAGTGGCTTTAATCAATAACGAGATCTGACGAGAAAAACTCAAGAGACCATTTTCATGTAGAATTGACCGGCTAATCAGAAAAATTATCCTCATGAAAAAATGTCAGTGGCGTATCATCTTTTTTGTAAAAAATATCTGAAACAATTGATTAACTTTTCCAACTAAAATATGTGGTTCTATATCCTATTAACATATACCAAAATTGAAAATAATATCTGAAGTACTTTCCGAGATATTAAAAAATATCCATTTAAAAAATAAAAGTTCAACACCCTGTAGCAAGAAATTTAAGCCGTTGCGGACATATGTTCATATGAACTTTGCTTTATAAAATGACCTAAGAAATCACACCCTCTAATATTAGCACGTCATTTTGGAACACCTTGTATATATTATAAAATAAATTAATGAGGATCGTTCGTTAAAACTGAAGGGAACTAATAAAGATATTTTCCGAAAATATTGAGTTTTAGCCGTTCTTAACTAAAACATTTGAGTATATATCACTTCCGCTTACATTAAAAGTAGCTGGATTCACTTGAATATTATTATAATACATACTTTTCAATATTTTTGGATATATACTTTTACAATATTTTTGGATATTACGATCTAAACATATCTTGTATACAGGTCATGGTTTTCGAGATATTGGTATTGAAAAATAACGGTTATGGAATTTTGAAAATGCATTGCATGACATTACTTTTACATTTCTATCCAAATTTTAATTTTCTTCGGTAGGAATTAAATTTGTGGATATCCGGTTAAGCCAGAAGTGGCTGCAGTATATAAGAATGACGAAGAACATTCAGAATCTTAAATAGAATCTAGACACAATGTTGGAATTTAGTAGAGTGTAGAGAAACTGACGAGACTCTCACACAATAAAAGACGGGTAACTGGTTGTACAACCTCGTCTATAAACAGACTGCCAAAAAACACAAGGATGATTCAAAGTTTTAAGAAAAATATATTACTGTACAGGGTTATCAATTTTGTTTGTCCCACTTTTAAGAGCCTATAACTTTTTTGTATTTTGAGTTAGCGCGTTCATTCAAAAACAAGATGTCTCATTTTTAGCAAAGTTTTTATTGGTGTTCTCAAAAATGACTGTAGGTGTCATATGTCACACCGAAAAGCAATTATTATTTTTTTTTAAATGGGACACTCTATATATCAGAAGCGCATTAGATAGCGCCTTTTCTTAACAGGGTTTACAAGAGTAGCCTTTGGCTAGACTGTGCCTCCGATTTGCTTCCTATTATTATTATGTATTAATGTAAATATTAATTTGTGTTAATTTTTGGTTGATTTCCTTAATCTTTTGTTTGTTAAATTTATTGAATTAATATTCAGTATTAATATTATAATGATATAATTATTTTAGAAAACAGTTAAACAGCAATTATGGATTTTAAGTATGAAATAATTATTACTAACTATTTTATTACCTGCTCAGCACAACTCATGCACGTGGGCAGCAACGGAATAACAGGAAACATATATTCTAACGGATATATCATTGTAACAAAAGCCATCACAGACATTGAGAGAGCATTGTAATCTCGCGATTGAAAGACAACCTTATTTTCTAAAAGTATCACGGTCATTACTTTCAAGCATGTCTCCACACCTATAAAAGAAATATTAGAAGTTAGCACACAAATAAATAATTTACATTTGCAATGCGTGGTTAATAGGAAGACTCAGAAGTAGGAAAAAATATCACTTTGCTATTTTCTATAGACAATTACTAGAATTGACTAAAATGTAATTTAATGTGCGTCAAGTTGCAATGGCTTAATTTGTACTTATAGTCGTTATAGCGAACCCTCTCGAGAGATATGTCAAGTGTCACGTGATATTAATGACTTGCGTGCTTATTTCTGGTTCTTATTTTGCCTAGGTTTGTATGATATTCCAGGACCTTCCAGAACCGTACTAAAATAGTACGTTCGTTTATTTTAAAAATGAAACGCGTCTATTTATATTTTTAAATGCATTTTTTATTATTTATTATAGGGAATAAAACACATAAACACATTGTAATTTTCTGTTATTTATTTATTCAAATATATAAAATAAAGTAATTATCTATAATTGTATGTCTAGTAGGTACCTTCTTCAATTTTTCGAAAAAGTCATCCTGGATCATTTCTTTTCCCTGTTATATAAATCACTTGAAAAAATTTCCATTTTTTTGTATCTATTTCTGAAAATAGCTATGTACCTTTTCTAAGGAAAGGTTATTGTATTAAAAACCTAAATATATGGTTTGCTTAAAGATTGTTCACTCTTGTTACCTCTGTTTTAACTTTAATGTTCAATAGTGACTTATAAGTGTATAGTATCATAACAAGCAAATTCTAAATGTACACTCCTTCTGTATACGTAGGCTACGTATACAGAAACAGACAAAACGTGATACAACATCCACTTTAATAAACAATATATTTGTATTCTCTGTAAAGTATTATTACACACTACATGATCAATACTTGCACTTAAATTCGGAGAAAAACTATTAAAAATCTCATGCAGATATTTCTTATTTTCCCAGCTAACAAAACTGTCTACATTGAAGTCGCCTCACAAAAGTATTACCTGATATTTAACTGAAATAAATCTCAATTCACTGAGAAAGAAATAAAACATTTAGAAAATTTTTTATTAATATTAAAATTCACCTTAGTTTGGCAGCTGAGCTAGAAGGCAGACAGTAATTATGCTCCATAATAATTATTTTCACCTAAAAACAGATAAATAAAATATTAAATATATATAATAATAAATAGTATTGATTCCTGACCGTTTGTTCAAATATATTTGTTCTTTGGGTTTTCGGTCAATTCTTAATAAAGCGAGTTATCAAATTTGTGACGTTTCGGTTTATTTCATTTTAAACCATCATCAGACTACAATAAAAGGAAAACATTTCTTTAGTTTCTAAGGACATGATTTGTGAAATATGATGGGAAAACATTTAGTTTATAGCAATCTAATTATAATAAAAACATACCTTATGTAATTGCACTATCACAATCACTTTAACATATTTACTTATGAAGATGTTGTATCACCCTAGGTATAATTGTAACTAATTTCTATTTTAACCTACTTTACTGTGGTGGTGTTTCTTAATCTATGGGTTTTCCAGGCGGTTTATGGCTTTCTTTTGATGGTAAAAATTTGCATTTTATTATTTAATTAAGTTACTATAGTTACAACTTAGATTATCAGTGTCGGTACGGAAATTTAATGTGTTTGTATTATTTTTTTTTATATGAATCATTTCTTTAATGTTTCGTCTCTTATAGTTTGATTCGTGGTCAAGAATTTGTGTCTCATTAAATTTGAAATTATGTCCGTACCGACACTGATAATCTAAGTTGTAACTATAGTAACTTAATTAAATAATAAAATGAAAATTTTTACCATCAAAAGAAAGCCATAAACCGCCTGGAAAACCCATAGATTAAGAAACACCACCACAGTAAAGTAGGTTAAAATAGAAATTAGTTACAATTATACCTAGGGTGATACAACATCTTCATAAGTAAATATGTTAAAGTGATTGTGATAGTGCAATTACATAAGGTATGTTTTTATTATAATTAGATTGCTATAAACTAAATGTTTTCCCATCATACTTCACAAATCATGTCCTTAGAAACTAAAGAAATGTTTTCCTTTTATTGTAGTCTGATGATGGTTTAAAATGAAATAAACCGAAACGTCACAAATTTGATAACTCGCTTTATTAAGAATTGACCGAAAACCCAAAGAACAAATATATAATAATAAATTTCTCGTTACGTGACTTATACTTACTGTGGTTTACCAGATACACAAACAACTCAATACGTAGTTAATCAAAGTTTTCAAAATAAAATAAACTATACTAAAACGACGGAAATACAATTTGAAAACTTATTAGCACCAATCAAACCGGAAAAATATAAAAACACAACACGTTCAATGCGGTTCGTATAAAACTGGGGTATTTGATTAAGTCCCCAAATAGCTGATCGATGACATATTGCTGATGTCAACTGTCGAAAAAGCTTGAGGGTTCGCTGCAAAGACTATATAAGCGAAAAGTATTATGTTAGAGCAAATATTTAATTCGTTAAAGATTTTTTCAACACCAGACAGGTGTGGATTAATTAGAGGAGGAAGGTTTTAGTAAATAAACAATTAATTTTTATCTATACTTAAATGATCCAGTAATTTTTTCTTCACGCTTTTTGCAGATAACAATTTTTTTTTGCTTATCGCAGTGGTGTGAAATTATGAAATAGAGCAAAACAAATTCTCAATGCGCTCCACTAGTTTTTAGCGAACAAAAAGAACAAATTATTTCTTCGCCGACGTTTCTTTTAGTTGTGCTTAAATTTCTTCAGGGCTAATTAACAAAATAGAGAAAAGAAGAAACTTTAACCTTCAACGAGAACTACTTTATTACTTACCTCGAAAGCAATCAGGTCAACATCAAGAATATTAAAGTATACATCACACAACAATGTTGAGGTTAAAAAGATATATTCAAGGAATATAAAACTTTAAACTTCCTTAAACGAAACGTCTGCGAAGAAATAATTTGTTGCATAGTATAGCAATTAATTAGTTCTGCGACGGAACGGTAAAGTTAAATTAATTAATCCGTACCGGGTGGCCAAATAAGAACAGACGTAGGCCATATCTCAAGAACCGTTCGTTACAAAATTTTAAAATAAAAACAATATTACAAAATCAACTAAGAGAAATTGATGAACTTTGAAGTTCCTAAATTTACTGCTAGATGGCTTTCAGCATATTACGGTTTTATATCGATCGGTTATTTATCCATAATATGCCAAATAAAGTCATATCAAAAATTAACTCTTGTATCCGTTGAAATATGCGGTACAGCTTTGATTAATACATTTTGCTATAAAATTTAAAAAAATATATTATACTTGCTTGGCGCAAAGCCTCTCCGCAGCCATAGGAAAAACTAATTTTAAATATAATAACCGCTTACTGGCCAATGCCTACCTACATGCTCAAAATATCTTCCATCATTTCCTATTTATTTATTCTTTCCTCGATCCAAACAAGGCAGACTCGATGATATTTGGTGTTTCTATGCCTATATTCAATATTTTCGGACTTTAGCGACATTAAAAATTATTTTATAAAAAATATATTTTTTGGTAGTTTGCTGTGGAATGCATTTATGGAAACAAAATAGTGAAAATGCATTTGACGTTATGTATGTATTTATTGCTTCCATGAATCCATTCCACAACCAACTAACAAAAAATATATATTTTATAAAATAATTATTAATTTCTCTATAAGTCCGAAAATATTGAAGATATTATGTACAGGAATACATAATACTGTAATGATCCGACCCCTACTTTCCTATCATATCTTAAGGGCCAGTCATTGCGGATCTACGAAGGGGAAGTGGGTCGGTCCTAGAATACTATTCTATCAGTAAAAACCCTTTGATTTGATTTTAAAACATCTAAAGGTTCACAAGGTATTAGAAATTTGACAAACTGCATAAGTTCCTTTAAACATCAATATTATGGTTATAATTCTTATAGTGCATAACTTCTGTTTAAATCTTAAAATGTCTCAAAGATTCTGTTCAAAGTCTTATTTTCCCGCTCTAGCTTTACTTATTATTTTACATCAATTACCACGTTTCGAACGGGAGCTTCTACATGAACAATCTCTTTTAAAATATTGAAATATCAACGTTGAATTTTTTCATAGTTCCAAATTCATTTACAATCTCTTGAAAGGGAGCTTTAACGTTAAACATTTTCTATTTTCTTAAAATGTTATTTTCACTTGATTGAAAGTCATTTATAAAGTCTGGTTCTTTAAAATGTTATTAATTTATGTATTTAATTTTGAAAGTCGAAAGGGAACATAAACATCTCTAATTTTTCACAATGTTTAACTTACTTAAAATCCTGTGCTGTAGTTTTATCCACTACCGCGTATCATCAATTTAATACATTTTTACACTTTCATGTTACAAGGGAGATTCAATAATAACGGTCTTCACTTTCTTTAAATTGTCATAAAATTTGAAAAATTGAAAATTACTTTTTTGACACTTCCGTTTTCAAGTTTCAAGGTAAAACACTTTCTTACAACCACGTTCCTTCTGATTTGCTCTTGTGCCTTTCCGCGTCGCGACGGATCTTTCTTGATTAAATTAACTGTTCTTTCGCGAACCGACTATACTATTTGACGTCGCGTTTTTAAGTTCCATCTCTTTCGTAAAAAGTTTAATCCGTAAAAATTCTTGTCCCGTTTATAAAATCTTTCCCGAATAAAGTTTATTCCGATTAAAAGTTCATCCCGACCCTCCAAGTAGGTCGGGACCCAATTTGGGCCCACTACTTTAACAACTGACTTTATTGATGGCTTGATTGTCTAACTATCTAACTTGACGGTCGCACAACTTATCTTCGAACTAACTAACTCTGTATAAATTGACCCACCCCGACCTCCGAGGGGTCGGGACCAATTACTTTGGTTAACTTTACGACTGATTTCGACTTCAAATACTGATTTTTCACTGTTCTAAGACTGGTTTAGACTATAACTTATTTGAGCTGGGCTGCATTCTTGGTGAAACGTAATTTCCATTTGTGCGGAAGGTAAAAAAGAAGAACTACTTTTTTACCTTCCGCACAAATGGTTTAGACTGTTGTAGACTGCAGACTACAGACTGCTATAGACTGACTTCTTAAGACTGTATTATAGACTGACGACTCACTTTACCACAGACGCGTGACGGTATTTATAGGGGGTTTTCGATACGTATGTTGTTGATCGCGTGATTTTTGTTTGTGCCAAAAATGGTATTTCCACGAAAAAGTCAATGACAAACTCATGGTCAACGCCGACTTCTCTAGAATTTTTGCTGATAAAAACAAGAAGGAATTTATTCCGCGAAGAAAATCGAAAAACAATCTCAGAGTCAAAAGTGGCGTGATCGTTCCCAAGTTTAAGAATTTTATCCTCGAAGAGGTCCCGAGCATAGTTAAGCTACCTCTTATAAAGAATTTCGTATGTTAATTTGGTTGGCTGCATCTTTTTAGATCCTCTAAATTTGGAACCGAAAGAATTTGCGGTATGCGCGACTCGATCAGAGTACGACGAATTTTGTTATTGAAAACAAGTTGGAATTTTTCCTAAGAAAATCTCAAGGTGATGACAAAATAAGATTGCACAACGTGTTCCCACTCCTTGAACCTTTGGTAGGGTTTGACTTTAAGAATCTTTTCAGTTCACAGTTTCTCTTTTTGAAGTGATGGCTCACGACTGTCTTTGAATTTTATTTTTATGTAAGTTTATTTTATTCTCAAACTTTAAGAATATTTTTCAAGAAAAGAATTTAACATTTATCTTATTTTTTAACATTACTTTATTTGTTCAAAACAAAAGGGCAGCTAAATTCCCGGGCATCACAATACCACTAAATTGAAAATTCGATCCTCCATTTGCAAAGCATATCAAATACAAGGTGTTCCATTTAAAAAATAGAAGATTTTTACAATAATTCATCTCCCTCAGAAATATTATTTTGGAGACTATAAAACTAATTAAATTCAAAATTCGAAATGGTAAAATCTATAATAAAAAAAAAAATAAAAAAATATTATAGATAGGTATATCAGATTATTTAGAAAACTGTTCTAGATTTTTACCTAAATTCCAGAAAAAATATAATATATTTAGTAATACATTTAAAATTCCGAGTTGACGCCACTTTCGGTATGATCCGCAAACACTGCATCGTTCAAAATATTTTATGAATAAAGGAAACCATATAGCCACAGCCAAATTTTCGAAATAAAATCTCATTTAATTTTCGAGATCCTTCTAATAGGCCACTTTACTTGGTGTACCCTGTATATTATGTATTTTATATTATATATCATAATTACATATTATATATAATATTCAGTAAAGAGCTTACAATTTATACTTCGTTTGGCATTGTCATATGCTTTTTATTCTATATAAATTTCTGTTCAAGATAAAAACTTATGTCTTCGGAACATGTAAGGAATAATATTAGATATTTCTTCAAAAAACTAGTGGAGCTTATTCAGAGTTTGTTTACCTTTTTTTGATAATAATGTATTGTTAATACTACAAAGAATATATATTAGTCAGTTTTTTAAATTACCAGCTTTACTTACCCAAAAGTTCTAAAGGAAGGTGCAGAGGAAAGTCCACCAAACTAAATCTAGTATGATTTGGTAAACCAAACACTAGTGGTTCATATACACTAGGTGATAAAACTTCCACTTCCACTCTAAAATAAAAGTAAAATTATATTGAACATTAGATAGTTCTGTTATCTGTTTAATTTTGTGCATCAGAAGCAATAACGTCGATTCTGATTACACTATTATTTACCAATGTTATAGAAAGTTTAATAAATAGTTCTATTTGATGATTAGTGTGAAAATAATAATGTTTCGCGCTTTCGAGAGAATTCAAGGAAAGGTTTGTCTTTTTATATAAAAATAGTTATAAAATAAAATAACATACCATTATACTTAACGGAATTAATGATATGATACTTACTTTGTCTTCCCAGGTATAGGTACTGGAGCTGAAAGCAGCTTTAAAATCCAAGTTTCAATTTCTCTAACATCGTGTAAGACAATGGAGGACGCAGCGTCACCTGCCTGGCCTGTTAGTACACTCCACACACCATCCCTAAGAAATTATTAATAATAATAATAACATTATCATTATAAACATTTTTTATGCCAGTATTTTTGCTATCGTCACTGAAAAATCAAACTATGTATTCTATATCAATTTCTTTCCTGAAATTCGTTATTTAATAGTACTCTACACTCAAATTTATATCTTATGTGCCGGTGAATCAAATTTACGTTTCCTTGTAACTTATAGATATAAGATATTTTCTACACGCAGCTGGCAATGTAGAGGTTCTTGGTTTCAGTCCCAGCATAGGCATTCTCACATTATTCACTAAAAGGTTTAAATTTAGTTCATTCTTATAGTTTCCCAGTGACACATCCACCGTGTCATTGTTTTAGCTATGAGTAAAATTTAATATTTTTGCGTTAATTCATTGTACCTATGCATAAATGTAGTGTTGGGCGATGTTTAGCGATATTTTAAAACATCGGTGTTTAGTTAGAGATAGTTGATATTTTGATATCGATGTCTGCGGACCGAAATATCGATGTCCTTTCCTATTGAAGGAGGGAAAATAAATTTAATTCAAAATTTAAAACAACAATTGAAATAATGCCTTCTTGTCCTCAACATAATTTTGGTCCCAAACCCAAACACGTTAAAAAAAATGCTTGAGAATTTTCTCCACCACGAGTGACCAGACTTTAAATGACCATACGAGAATATTCTGAATGTAGCAGGCAAGGTATTATCGTGTAGCGATAATTTGTTAAAAGGTATATTTACTAAATTCTCCATTGAAGCATTGTGATACTGTATCCTGCGAATTTGGCAACTCGTTGGACATTCTTGATGAAAATCTCTCACTTCCGTTAGATAATCACAATCGCTTCTATAGTCTAGAAGATGTGGATTCAGTCCTATTTGGGTTAAAGGATAGCATCGACATTCTCGGTACAGGAAGGGTATGCGATCTACAGTTCAGGCTGAAGTTATTACTAGCCAAGCCGGAGCCAATAATGAACGATTGTGGTTCGCAGGACGATAGTTTAAAATTACCAAAAATGATTAAAAATAAATCATCAATATTCTTTCACATCGATATAATTTAAGTGTTTTTTTCTCCTATATTGACAGCGGTATTCGATGTTGGTATTGGTCTTAAACATCCACTATTCAAAATTATTCTGAATGTAATTATTTCTTTAATTGTTCTATAGATATAAGTATCAGATTATGCTAATCCTGTAATACATAGGCGGTGTTAAAAATCCTTATTTACCTTAAACTTCAATTTATGTTAAAAATTGCCAAAATTTTCAAAAATATATCCATTCACCTGATATTGTTAAGATATTGGAAAAATGTTGATGGCGGTATATTGTAATGAATTTTTTTTTTTATGATGAAACACAAGCACTATAGGAAAAATCCTTTAGGGCACTCTGGGAGTGGTGCGTATACGCAAAAAGCGATTCACTTTGGTTCTGAATCGCTGGAGGTTAGATTCGTTGGGAAAAACGACCTCGGGAAGGTCGTTCCACAAGGATGAAGTCCTCCAGATAAAAGAATTCTTAAATAATGAAATTCGAGGAGTACTAAGTTTAACCACATATAAATGGGCGGCAGTGGTTCGTCGTGTATTTCTGCTATTCGTCGCTCTGGGCGGAATTAAGAGGGCAAGGTCAGCCGAGCACCTTCCATGAAAATATCTATTTCCGGTTCTGTAATGTTAACCTTTTTAGAGAAAAGAATTTAGTTTTATGAGGTTGTCGGTCCAGGTTGAAGCAAGTTAAAATTGTCAAATGTTTATCTGAGAAGTTATTAGTGACTTTTGGTATATCCCAAGAGCCAACCTAGGCCCTGATCTATTTGCTATTTTGGTCAACAGCATCAGTTATTCCTCCGGCCTTCAGTTTGATGCCTATTTCATTCACGTTGGTACAAGATTCTTATAAATAACAATTTGTCATCAATTCAATTCGCAATGGTAAAACAAATACAATCAAACTTCATGTTCGCGTTGGGAAATGTTCTAATATCAATTTCACTAGAGAAATAAATTTTGTAAATAATCTATATTTTCTTGATACTTAATAGTTGACTAGGCAATATAAGATTAATGATTTATTATTACAAAGCTCTCATAAAAAAGGTATGAAAATATTATTACACTATTAATATAAATAGTATATTATATTATACCACGCATATTATACCACGAAAAAAATAATAAACTTCCGCCATTAAATTACCCTCTTCCAATGATTTACTTTTAATAATGAAAGAATGATAACGCTGGATATTGGCTCAATAGCTAGATGGTGATTTTATATTGTACGTTAGCCGATATTACAAAACAGGAAACATTTTTGTTGAAAACTGACGCTGTACCGTTCTAGAAAATTGTGGCGATGTGAATATTTATTGAATTTATTTATTTTAAGAATTTGCTCATGAGCGTAGGAATTTTACTTTTATACGAAATGCAAAATTATACAACAATATTCCCAAAACAAATACATTTTAATATTATTTTTGCAGTATATTTTTTGCGAAAGGTCTTTATTGATTAAGATATCTTCACACTATTGTATATTTTGTATAGTAACATATTATCTTTCGCCCATAGTGTCTCAAGGTTTAATAAATTTAACACTTCCTTTGTATACCTGTTCAGAGGAAATATTATGTTTGCGCACATAGGAAATAGGACAGAGCAGGCTTAAAAGTCGACAGCATGCGCTGAATCTAAAAAATGCTGAAACTGCGTGGTTTGTTGTTATGGCGCGTCTTTAGGGAGGGTTCCGGGTCGTGTTATTATTATTATTAAGTTGGATGGCAAGAAATAAATTATATCAAGCAAAACGTCATTGTCAGTAACTCTCCAAAGATTCCTCTTAAATAGCATTTTGAAAAAGAATTTAGAATAATGGTACTTTACTTTTGGACCAATTTTAATTTTTAACTTTTTGGACACCCTGTATAATTTTTTTTTTGTTTCATCGACAATCGTCTTTTTTATGCAAGCAACATTTTTTATAAAGAATGGCTTTTCCAAGAGAAGTTTTTGGTTCGTTGGTCCCCTTTCTCCTGCTCTGCCCATTTTCCCAGTTCGATTTACCTCTTACTCTAAAGTAAAATGTCATTATTCTACCATCTATCCTCAACATTTCAACAACAATATATTGAATAGAAATATATATATTTCTTTTAAATTGCAATTTAATTTTCTGGGCACCGACCTAGAACCAAATTAACTGGTGAAGAAGGCACACCCTAAGTAATTTGTAATTTTAAATAACCTTGTACCAATTACCTTAATGTCTGTTTTGAACCACCAACTCTCCTAGGATTTGACGACTCATTGCAGGCATCAATTAATTTCTTTAGGATATAAAGGCATTCACGGAACATCGTAAAAAATGGGTGGTGGGAGAGGATACAGAGGGATGTCAGCGAGTGGTTCCGAACTCTCTGAAATGAAAAATAATTTATTAAATTATAATTTATGAAGTTTTTTGCATTTAAATCTGGTTTGACCAATTTAGTTAATGATTGATTAGGCGGGATTTGAAAAAAAACGGTAAAACAAAAGATTAAATTAATATTGAGAAGTTGCTACATTAACTTTTAATATATTTACTAAAAGACTTAATGTATTTTGTTTATTTACAAATTGAATATTTTAAGTTTATTATACATTATGTCGCTCTTATTTTATGCAATGGAAAATGTCGTAGAAGACATAAAGTTAGTGAACAATCTTCACAAGTCACTGGTATCGAAAAGTACATAACTTTACAGAAATGTTTTTATATTGAGAATTTCACTTATCCAAGGAGACAGTTTATTTATAGGTTAACACAATTACACGATTAAAGATTTTTTTTAAATAAATGCAAATTGTCATGAGCGTGTGACAGTTTTTAAATATATCATGTAGCGTAGTTAAGAAAATAATATATTGGAGCTTAGCCGTAGTTTCTTCGACAATCGTATTTCTTCAGCAGGCAGAAGTTTTTATAAAGAATGATAAATTGACTACTGATCCAATACTGTATTTTTTTGAGGTTAAACATTTACTTTCTTCCTATTGGTCGTACTTCTTTATTTTATTTATCTAAAAATGTTTTTAGTCGTGCAATGCTGCCGCGTCTACTAGAAATTATTATCAATTTTAATTAATTTTTCTATTATTCAATTTCATTTTGTTCTTAAAAATAGTTAAAACTTTCTTATTAAATTCTATATCTATGAGAACGTTAAGAAATTTAAAAATATTGACTAATTAGCCACATCGTTCATACCTAGTATAACCTGATATCCACGTAAGACTGTAATAAGTATACAGGTGAGACTTTCTGTTCTTATTTAATTTATTATTTTGAATGATTAATATTCTTGTTTTTTTCTCTTGGCACTTTCAGATTCTGATGCAGTTATGTTACCTATTTTGATTTATATTTTTTGGAGACACATATAAGTTCTTGTATTTATTGCGATTTTATCGCTAGAAAAATGTATATTGATCTCTTAAGGGATCGTTGAAGAAAATGCAGTACCCAAGTCTAGTTTATAGGAGTCGTTTGATATATATATATATGTAGTGTTTTAATTCATATACCTAACAATTCTTGTAAGAAATTTTACAGATTCTAATAACCTATATTTAAAACTAAAATATGTATTGCAGTAGATTTCAACGTTCGTATAATATTTTCTTATTTACATTTATTATACGTGTCAGTTTTATACTATTTCCTTTCCTCTCACCTGTCTTCGTCTGCTTGCTCTGGGCGATGGAGAATGACTTCCTCCACTTTCGGAATCATTTCCTCCCACAGCCAATCTGGAAGAAGGAAGGTTGTGTTGTATCGATTCAGAATCTCTTCTGCTTGGTGGATAGTCCTTTTCAGAATCACTTGGTCCTATGTTACTGCTACGATAATCACTGCAACATAACATAACATGACAACACTGGACATGAAAAAGATAATTAAATCAATATAAGGAGCATTAATATTTTGATTAAGAATCAAATATCTTTGACTGTGACAGGCAAAACTCATTTAATAATAATTAAAGTGTAGAATATATCGTCGCCCTATTTGTGAAAGGTTCTAATCCACAGAAAGCAGAATCTGAGAAAACTGCACTTTTAATATTTTTGTTTTGTCTAAATACAGTATTTTGCATATAATAAACATTAAAAAAAACTTTTATAATGTTAAATGTTATTTTATTATTTAAAAACAAACTATAGAACTATTTACGAAAAAACAAAATGAAATATCCATTTTACTAACAAAAAATTGTTGCTTAGAACTATTCACCACAAATAAAATACACATTTTATTAGACTTAGCACTATTTACTACAAAAAAATACTTTTTTTTCGGTCAGGTAACTACATACCATGTAAGTTTAAACAAAATCAAAATAGTGTTTATGTTTGTAAATAATAAACACAGTGTAGTACTTAGTAATTAGGATAAAATAAGACGAAAAAATAGAATCATCAAATAACATATTAAATTAGGAATCAACCTCTTCATCTGAGGAGTCCGAAGGAATTTCGTTAGCAGATCTTAAGCTTTTATAAAACGTGTGATATGTTTCAGGAATGCACTTTGAATCGCAGAGTTTTAATAAGCCATCTAGTTTTCTTTTTTCTATCGGCAATGGGCCTGTATAAAGTGCTGGTATATCATCAGTTAGGGAGCTCTTCATTCTAGTAGCAACCTTTTTAACCAAAATGGATTTAAAATCTAGCTCTAAAAGTCTTTCTTTATAAAAAATCCTAGTGGGGTCCTCTTTTCTATACTGCAACCACTTTATTTTTAGCCAGCTGACTGTTTCACCTGCTTCATTTTTATTGCGATTTTTTATAACTAAGGTAGAAAAATATTTATAGTTTAGAAAATCAGTAAAATTAAGTTCAGTCACTTTATAGAAAGGCTTTTTAGTTTTGGCTGAACGCACAACAGTATACCAACCTTCGGGTGTGTAAATATCAACTTTTGTGCCTCTGGTTTCGATGGCAGAATGAACACTGTCACACTCCATTTCGGAATGGCCAGATTCCATATATTTCTGATTAACAATATCAATTGGTAACATCGAAACTGCTTTTAGGAACATAGCTGCATTAATGATATTGCGATTCTGCCCAGCAGCAGTATCCGAATAAAATGTTACCTCTTTTACAGAGGGTTTTAAGGTTGATATGTGTTTCCACAAGCAAGTAGCAATTTCTGAGGATCCCTTTGCCCCTATTCCTTCATGCCACATATAATTGGTAGCCTCAGAGTTTGATAAATCGTACACCGTGAAGTTATAGGTTTTCAATTTTTGAGTATAGTACAATTTCCCTACATTAAGTGATGGTGTGATAAGTATTTTTTCCATATCCATGGTGTAACATACAAAAGTACTATCTGTTTTGGATCTTTCTTTGTCTGATTTTTTATGATCTCTGGATTCTTGTTTTCTTTTAATATGGTCATTATATTGTTCCTGTAAGCTAAGTTTGCCCTCGTTATCTAAACCTTCAAACTTTGTACAGAAATCGCACTGATCTTTTTTAGGGTGAAAAAATCCGAGATTGAATTCCGTTACAAAAATTTGCCTGTAGTAACTAAATTTTTCTGGCACTACATTGAGCTCTTCACAGTAACTTTTGTAGTCTTCGTAAAGTCTTCTTTCGGATAAACCTTGTGGAAGATATTTTCTTTTTGTCGTGCTTCTGCAGTAATGTGAAGAAACTACAGGAATGGATTTGATATGATCTCTTATTATATTTTTAACCTGCTCAGATTTTTTTTGAGGTGGATTTTTTTTTCCACGCATATCAGGTTGAACTATTCCAGAATCACACTGTTTACTAAGTGCAGTTTTTACTGTTTTACTAGATACGTTAATAGTGGCTAGAAAAAATTTCTGACAAACTTGGTACGTCTGATCTGAAGTTAACCTGTAAACGTAGGTGTTAGCTCGTCTGTCAGTGTTTGCACTATAACAACGCTTTTTTGGAATACAGGAGACTTGCTTTGCAATAAAATTCCATCTCAACTGCTGAGACCTAAGGTTAGTGAAGCTTTCAAAAATCTTACTTCGCTCTTCCCTCGAAAAATGTCTTGAACAGTTATAGTGGCAGTGGCATGGAATATTATCCTTTACCTCTTTGGCTGGCTTAAGTTTACCAGTTTGAGTGTAATACTCTTTTCCGTCCAATCTTAAGTTTTTTTTGGAAATTACGCTTCCAGGTTGATGGATCCTTTTTTCTTTTCCTAGTAAGTTTTTGATTTGTAGTTGTAGTATTCATAGGTTCGTTATTTTCTTGTTCATTGCCGCTAGATATATCGTCACTGCTGCTGTTAGAAGGACTATAATTAAAATCTGTATTGTCAGCTATATTGTCACTTTCACTCTCAGATAAGTTTAAACTTGTTGAGGGCCTTAAATCTGGCCTCTCTGCACTTGTCGAGGGCCTTAAATCTGGCCTATCTGCACTTGTTGAGGGCCTTAAATCTGGCCTCTCTGCACTTGTCGAGGGCCTTAAATCTGGCCTATCTGCACTTGTTGAGGGCCTTAAATCTGGCCTGTCTGCACTTGTTAATGGATTTAAGTCCAATTTACTTATATGCGGTATTGATTTTAAATCAGACTTGCTTGAGGCCCTCTCATTTGTATAATCTGTAAACAAAAAAAATACGTATTTATATTACAAGCCTGAACTTAGCAACGCATTATAAAATTTTGTTTAATGCAATTCAAATAATTTCTTTAGAAAATTTACTTGACACTTCAAATTTTATGTATTCCCCTGTAAAAAAAACAATTGAAGGCTTTTTGCAATCACTTTTTACCTAGTACACAAACGGCCCAATTTTCTTCTATATTACTAAGTTTGAAACAGTCCCTACTATTTTAGCAGTGCGATTTTTAAAAATAAAATTATTTTAAGCACTCACCTACTAAAGTACGTTGCAATGTAAGAATCGGAATTCCGTGGTCGGTGCTGTCATCAAAGCTTTTATTATCACTAGCAACAGTAACGGCAATACCATCCCTATTCTTACTTGTCTCAGTACAATCTAAAATTTACAAAAGATAACACCACTGGAATTACTCAGGAGACACATAACCTAAAATTTATGCAAATATGTTACATAATATCTAATTATTTAAATTACAAAGACAAAACAGAACTTACCTAATGCTACAGGATTTAAAACTGTATAACATGGCTGAGTTTCCTTATTTTCTTTGTTCTCTAGTGCAAGTTTAACCATATACTTGCTTCTCGAAGACATTTTAGCACTAAACAGTACCACTATTCCCTTAATACTGACCGATATTCCCATGCCGATATTCTTATTCTAACCATATAAAATTCCTGTTCACACATGAAATATGAGGGTTAGGACCATTCACCTCTAATTTTATTTTAGTTAAAAAAAAATATTTCTGAGGTGAAAAGTTCTATGTCACTTAAAACTATTCACAAATGAACATTGTGGCTTAGAGCTTTTAGCAAATTTTCTATAATATGCTCAAAAATGGTAAAGAGGGTTAAATTTATTCACTGTTGACATATTTAGACATATTATTAGTTGCCTATAGCGATAACTCAGAAAAAACTTTTTTGTGGATTAGAACCTTTCACCAATAGGGCGACGATATATTGTCAAAAAATATTTATATATCGAACAAACCCGCTACAGTTGATGAGTAGATGTATGGCGATAGAAAATTGTAATAGATTTAAAAAAAAAAAAAAACTCTAGATCTATAGTAAAATTATTTTCCCTTTTTAACATTTATTCCAGAATTGTATATATATCGTACATAGCACCCAAATTCGTTCATTATAACATATGTTACCGTTTCACATTTTATGGGACCAGCTATAACCGATATTACTTATCGAATAGAAAAAAATATGCCAAAAATGAACAAAATTTTCGGATTCCTTCATTCGAATTACCTAGAAGCGATACCAAACTTGTTAAATTCTGTTAACTTTGCACCTATTACCTAAGGAAGATAAATTTAAAAGCTGTCAAAAAATATATAAAATTTTGGAATTCCTCATAGTCCTCATACTCAAATTATATAGAAATGATACCAAACTTTTTAAAATATGTTGACAAAAACTGTTAAAAATGACAGCTGTCAAAAAACAGGGAACTACAACGACCTAAAAATCTTTGGTGAACGGATAAACAAAAACCTACACAAAGCAAAAATGTGCCTAATGCGGTGCAGGAGCATGGTTGGGAAAACCTGGGGACTCAAGCCCCAGATGATGCAATGGCTTTATGTCACAGTTATCATCAGACCCCTGATATCATACGGGTCTGTAGTCTGGTGGACAAAAACACAGCAGATTACGACAGCGAACAAACTCAACAGTTTGCAGATGCTGGCCTGCCTGTGTATCAGTGGGGCGATGAGAAGCACACCCACTGCAGCAATGGAAGTCATACTGGGACTAATACCCCTAGACATACACATCAAAATGGAGGCTAACTGTAGCGCCTCAAGGATGATCACCAATGGGGAATGGACACAACACCCCGTAAAAATTGGACACACAAGAGCCACGGATCTAATCAACGATGAGCTCTTGGAAATGCAAACCGATCGTATGAGAGCAACATACGATTTCACAAAGCCCTTCAAAATTGACTGGAACTTTGATGAATGGACGAACGGTGCACCCCCGTCATTTCACAAGGGTCTAGTTTGGTACACCGATGGATCAAAAACCGCCAACGGTGTGGGCGCAGGTATATTTGGGGAAAGACCCAGGATGGACATGAGCATTCCTCTGGGGAACTACGCCACAGTATACCAAGCGGAAGTTCATGCCATACAAGCATATATGCGTACTGCAAAATCTTGAAAAGGGCTACCACAACCAAAAGATTTACATCCTGTCGGCTCTGAACTCCAATCGGTTTACTTCCAAACTTACACTGGAGTGCCATACCAACCTAAAAGTACTGGCGGCCAGGGGGAACAAGATAGAGCTCTTGTGGGTCCCTGGTCACTCTGGGATATTAGGAAATGAAAAAGCGGATGAACTAGCGAGAGCCGGATCCGCCCAAAATCTCAGGGGCTCCGAACCGGCCTTTGGGATATCAAAACAGGCAACGAAAACAACATTAGATAGATGGTCGAAAAAACAACACCTATCTCGATGGCAAGGGTTACCTGGTCAAATACACGCAAGGGCCGTAATTGGAAAACCATCGAGGATACTATCGAATGGGATGCTAGCCCTAACACGGCCCCAGTTGAAACAAGTGATGGGTCTGCTAACAGGCCACTGCCACTTGCGAAAACACCTTCAACGGATGGGTATAAACAACGGATCCATTGAATGCAGACTCTGCGGCGAAGAGGATGAAACCGCCTCACACATAATATACCGCTGCGCAGCACTGTCTCGTAGAAGACAAAATATCTTCGGGAACATACAATGTGGTGACAACCTCCCACATGACAAACTTGGTAGAAGGTTACTGGACCTCATAGAAGGAACAAACATCGTCTAACCAGAAAGATCGGGGTACACAATAAGCTGCAGTGATAGAAGTTCGGGCCTTTAAACCGACCCCCGCCTTTAACCAACCAACCAACTTTATATACGTCGAAATGTTCGGAAAAGATGAGGGAATCAGATAAACCCACAAAGAACTCTCCAAGGGGAATATTTTAGAAAATATAGCAGAATAAACTTTTAGTAAAAAAAATGTTGAGAAAATTTATAGAATATTATTTTTATTCTCCAAAGGATATTAAACGACAGGCTAAAGAAATATGGAAAAGTTACATACACTAGCATACAGATGGCTTTTAGTATGAGGATGTCAAAATTAGTGATTATTGGTTAATCGATTGTAGTTATTCTTGTATAAGAAATTAAGAAACTAACCTATGGTGTATAATCGTGTTCTGATGTGCTCTTTCCGATGACGTACATAACATTTCGATCAAATAATATTTGACCCCACAAAAAGCAAAAAAAAAATGTTGACGAAATCATCAACTTCAGTTTTTCGAAAATTTCTCTATTTTATAGGCCTTTTGGCATGGTATAATATATTGTGAAATATTAATATTTCATATCTATCCACCGGTTCGAACCCGGAGCCGATCTATCGGACCCACGTCGAATATTTCGTCATCGAAAATGACCCTGCAGTTCCATGTTTTGCAACTTTAAAAAAATCAAAAACTTTTTTAAATAAGTTTCCTGATAACATATTAGAATATGAACTGAATCGCTTAAGTTTTACGAGACCGGCAGGTTGGAGAAACAATCATTAAATTTTTTCATATTTTTTCACTTTTATTTATTAACGGGACATATATACCAAAATATACCCCAAAAGTTTCATTGCTCCAACGTGAACCGTTTAGCAGAAACGAAACAAATGGTTTCTACATGCACCGATTTCCGACCCTTCCATGAAAGCAATGTAAACGGGTCGTTGCAGACCATTTTGGAAATCGGGAAAATGGTAGGAAATTTTCCATTTTGGGCAACGATAGGGGTCATTATCGAAAGACGAGATCTCATATAATCTTTTTCATACTATTTCCATCCTCACATCGTTCAATTAACTTCAGGATCTCGCTAAGAAAAACGCTAGTTTGGCCCATTTCGGCCGAATTTTGACAGTCAATAAATTGGGTTAATTTTATTCCAAGGCATGCTGATTAAAGTCGACCAAGTGTGCAGATTTGCAAAAATTGGCGGTCCCAGCTCGGAAAAACGTCGCTTTTCTCCCGATTGATAGGAAATTTCGAAATTTCTGAAAAATAATAATGTTTAGAGAAAGGATGGATGGAAAGAATATGCCTAAGAACTCTCCGAAATGATATTTGTAGGAGTTATTCTTGACTAAACAAAACTTTTAGTCAAAAATGGGTCAAAATAGTTATATTTAATTTCTTTTATCCCTTTAGATTGTAATTCGAAACGCGCTCTTGGTGTGAATCTTCAAGTACCATCATTCCACGTGACAATAAAGCAATAAAATATGGAAAATGTTAAATGGGAAAGCGTATAGACGAAATTAAGTGTAGCGGTGACAAATTTTTACATTTTCAAAAAACTTTCTTTAATAGTAATTTCGGTATTTAAATCGAAGAAACGAAAACGTATCGAATGTGATCTACCTAGATCTTTCCGATAACGTAAACTGAAATTCGATCAAAAGCCATTTTTACCTTGAAAAATATTAAAAACCGTCACTTTTTAACCCGGCATATCGACTTTTTCAGTATTTTCAAAATTTTCCCATTTTCTAATAACTTTAGGTACAGATAGATGTATTGAGTGCAGCTAGTTTTTGAGATGGACGATCTAAAATTTCAAATCGCGTGACGCTCGGACGCACCCAGTTCGAGCTATTCGGTACCAAAAATGACCCTGTTTTGTCAAATATCGACTTTCAAAAATTCTTTTAAATTATTTCTAATCAGTATACGTTACCCACAATAGGGTTCTGTAGCGACCGATCCAATCCACGCTCCGAAAATTTAAATCGAAAAAATTGAGTTTTGCGACTTGAAATGGATTTCAACGGGAACCGAGGAAATATCGACTTTGACGTTTAAAACTTCTAAACGGCTCACCCTGTACACCTGATATTTTCACTCAATACGCCGTCACTATCCAAAATTAAAACCAGGAAGTTTCGTCGCTCCGACTCTGATAGATTTTTCGCAAAAAATTCGCAACCTCAAAAATGTCACAAGATACGACGACGACCACAACGGACGCACTCAAGGTCACTCTAAAGGCGTAATACATAGCACCGGTATTTCTAAATTAAAATAGAAAATTATAATATCTGTTAATATCAATAGTGACTATAAGTCATGGGCCTATTTTGGACCCTCCTATTAACACTCTAGTAATAATTTATTTGATACTTTGGTCTACCTACTAAAATAACTGATGGGGGTAGGCTTAACTCGTGTTGCAGAAAAAAATAATGGATAACTCCCAAATATGTTAACCGATTATTTCCAATATGGTATAATCTTCTATCTAATCTTAATCTGAATTTTATCTTAGCTTTATGACCTAAATTATTTTTTTTAGAAGTAAGTAAGTCATGAAAATCCAAATTAGTTTTTGCCTTTAGTAAGTTTTTGAATTCTATTGTGCTTCTGTTGTTAAAAACTGTTTATATAATTTAATGATGATGAAAGTCTGACCTCGTATATTCTTTGAAATTCAGTTATTATCTGGGGGGACTACCTTAAGGATTATACAACGAAAAATAGATATTGGCGGCGGTTAGCTATCAGAGATCGGGCGGGGTCCAACGGCGGCAAGCTGCCAAGGAATCCGTAATTTCCTCTTGGCTTTAACAACGGCCTATGATTGTCACATTATATCATATATATTCTTCACTTTTTTGTACTATACCGGGTGTTTCAGGGGGATCGCTCACCTCTATAACTTTTTTTATTCCGGTCACTACTGACTGAATGCGGGTAACCGACCCGCGGGGCTGATTAATAATTTTTGAGGAATAATAAAACCATTAATTAATATTCTATAAAAGAATAAAATAATGCTAATGCTAATACTAATACTTATTTACTAAAATGATATATAAAAACTTTGAATTAGACATTTTTATGAAATTTTTGAAAACATGGCTCAATACAAAGAGCTGGCAAATCTGGACAAACAGGAAAATGACGACAAAAAGCGTCATCCGCCTCCCGCTTAAGAATCGGATGACGCCGTTTGGCGTCGTAAGCACTCAACGGGTTATTGTTTAAATTACAGAAATAGTGGATTTGTGTGTGATATTATTTGCAGTTTATTACATATCGGAATCAATTTTGTCACTTCCGGTTAAACCGGAAATGACCTTTACTTTAGTTTTTTAAAAGGAACACCCAGTATATTTTTGGCTATATCGATTCAGAATACCATTCCAAATTGAGCTACACCCCCATACGTCACCTTTTGATACTTTAAATAAGTTTCCTTTTTATTTTTTCATTTAGATTGCTATGAACTCACTTATATGGTTCACATTTAAGCTAAACGAAACATATTGGTTCACTCGGACAAAAATATAAAGAATTTTTTCCAACAATTTCATAACACACACCTTTATGTCACGTTAAAAAATGAAAGATAATTTATTAAAAGTACCAGTTCATGACAAAAAATACAACTAGTAGCGCAAACGGCTTTGCATTTATCTAGGTACCCATGACGCCATGATGCTAACAAACAAATGAACATAATTACAAATTTAAATTCCACCATAATTTGGCGTAGAAGTAGACAATTCTAAGGAGTTCATATAGCAAACTAATAAAATTAAAATGATTTAAAGTGTCAAAAGTGACGTATGGGGATGTCATTGAATTTGGAATGGTTTCTGAATTGATATAGCAAAAATATACTGGATGTTACATTTAAAAATCTAAAGTTGGAGTTTGTTCGTCTTTGATTATAATATTATTATACTTATTTCATGATTGCTCTTATTGCCTCTGCAAATCTCGACACTTTTTGAGCTGTTTTCATTGTATACTGATAATTTATTTTTCTAATAAAGGTGCTTTTTCTCTACTAATTCAATATTATCTGGACTAATTTACCTGGAAAATGCCGAGTCGGAACTTTTCTCCATACTTTTTCTCCAGGAATCTCGCCTCATTCCTGTGTTCGCTCTATTTTTATTTAAACCAAACATTCCTGAACTCTTTTCTATAGATCTGTAAAAATTTACGCATACACCGTATCTCGTTTTTCCAGAATCCTTATCTGTTAAGGTAAAAACAAAAGATGATGCTTCTCTTAAGGCTGTTCTTTTCGGTCCAACTGAAGAACATCCTTCTGGTTGGCAAAAATACACCATATCAATTGGCATTGGAAAGTCCTTATGGTCCTGGATTGGGTAGCGCCGTAGAAGTTCTGGTGCCTGTAACAAAAATTAATATTTTTTTATTTGTACCTAGAATATGTAATTATTTTAGATTAAAAAAAGCAATAAAATCAATATATTTTGCATATCTTTATAGTAGGTCAAATTTTGCAATTGTCATTTGGAACCCTTACTATAAAAAAGTAAAATTAGACGCTTGTACAATAAATTTGTCAGGTTTCTAAGTTGGAGAGTGTGTTGCTAAATTAGAGAAATAATACTGTAGCTACGCAACAACTTAGACTCGCAACACTGGAAGTCTTCAGAATGAAATAGAAAAATAGAATAGAAAAATATGTATTACGTAATAATAAAATTTACAATTACATAAAAGATAGCGACTCGCTAAGCGTTCTTCTTGCGACCATCACAAAAAATTTATGAAACGATAAAGTACATTATTTCACTAAAATACAGTATTCATTAGCAATACGCACTAAGACTACTAGGCATATTCCCGAGCAGATGAGTTCTACATTTATGTTTAAAAGTCACAAGTGAATTATTTATTAAAGCAACAGACTTGAGCAATTCAATGGCCAAGAGGGCGAATGAATCCTTAAAATTAGATGTTCTGTGCTGTGGGATATTAAATCTAACAACATTTTTAAGATTCAGATTGTGCAGATCCTGATAACCCGGAAATCTGGATTTATAAATCCTATAAATAAACACACCAAAATGCGAAAAAAACAAACCCGAACAAACCCGACCTGTACTGTACAATAATCAGTCATTTTATTAACGTCTTTTAAGTGACTGGGTTATGTTACATTACATTACATTTGGAATGTTACTTTTCTAATGTATATTCCAATTTTTAATAAGACCATAATTTTTTACAATTTTATTGTGTCCTCTTTAATTCAAATGACATATACGCCTTTTTCTCACTGTGAATAGCATTTGTAAATCTGACTTGATTATTATTTTTAGAATAACTAATAACTTGTATTATACGCCTCATCTTCTAGGACAGTTCCCTCTACATGTTCCTTCTAGAGCCACAGCTGTTTTGTCTTAATTTACCGCAAACAAGCACTAATTTAGGCGTAAACGCTCCTATATTTAGTCTAAGCTCGTTATTTAATGTATTGTCAAGATATTGATTAATAATAATCCGTTTCTTCAGATCATTTTAAAAATGACTTAAAACGTAATTTCTTAGTATAGTACCTAACTAATGTAGTAATATATTATGACATAAATTGTATAATGCAATTATGCGTCAGACTTCCATAGGTCCTATATGAATTAACTTAGAAATTTCATTCATATGGTGACCTATAGTGTATCATATCAGAAAAATCAAAAAAACATTCTAAAATAATTTTCTTTACCACGAGATTGGGTGAGCTTTATAACAAAGGGGTCTAAAGATACTAACTATTAATCTAATAGGACTTATGAACTTTATAGATTTTGTTTATAATAAGTTTCGAAAAACGATACTTTTAAACAATTTTTCTCAATATAATCAAATGGATTTCGGCTATTGGATGTAGAATTCATAAGCACTATTTTTTGTAACAAACATAAAAATTATTTCCAGCGGTTTTCGAAAT
Source organism: Barypeithes pellucidus (assembly GCA_963991005.1). Taxonomy (NCBI): domain Eukaryota; kingdom Metazoa; phylum Arthropoda; class Insecta; order Coleoptera; family Curculionidae; genus Barypeithes; species Barypeithes pellucidus. The sequence continues at coordinate 42,708,701 of OZ022560.1, forward strand.
AATTCAAAGTTTCATAAATTATGTTGATTAAATACCATATCATTGACTTGACTAATTAGTGAAAACTACATTCAATGTTCAATATTATTTATCGTATAAAGTCCGACCCTCCCTAATATTTTATCGTAACATGAATTATCGTATAAACTTCGACCCTCCCTAATATTTTATCGTACTGTCAACCAAACTGTATATTATAGGCTCTCGATCCATCAACCGTGCCTCGGTCGAGGTAATGACGATTATGACGGAAAAAAAAAATTTCCATTCATTTTTATTGGTCGATTTAGTCAATGCATCTCAAATACATAAGGTTTATGGCTTCCGTAATATCGTACCTCGCTGCATTTAGAGGGGCACACTATATTATATACAATATAATAAAATATAGTTGCATTTTATTTGAAGAGAACAAACAGATCGATTTATCACTGATATTGTGGGCAATGGTGGTTTAATTTTATAAAATATTTTGACGGGTAATGAGGGCCTTGTTAGTGTTAGATTAGATTCCTTCCCAATTTTTTGGAAAAAACTTTGGATGAAACTGTCACGCATACATCTAAAAGTCATAAAATATATTAAAAATCCCATGAAGAAAATTAGGTCCTAAATGAAATCGATCCTGCATGTTAAAACTGTATTGATAGCTGTAGTTAGTGAAGTTACCATATGTTTCTAATTCTATTCTCCTAAAATATTGAAACACTTATCAAGTGAATACGTAATTTTAGAAATAAAGAAACATGTACTGTCAGTTCCTCTATGACACTCCAGGAGTTACTCAGTTAAATGTAATAAGTCATTTCCATAACCTCTATGTGAAGTGGATAGGGAATGATATGATATATTCTTTACATTTCAAATTTTGTGCATGGCGCCCAACGGGTTTGTTGTGTAATGTCACGGTTGACCACCAGTACCACTAGAGTCACGCATATTTATCGTCAATATCAATTCTCATGGCTTTTGATTTGTTAATGTATGAAATATCAAAATTCTTAAAATATAGGGAATAATTAATAACCCCTTATACTTACTAAATTTTTGAAATTATTGTAATATTTCAGTTCCAATAACTTATTTAACCGTCAAAATAAGAATCAGTACCTGTGTGTTTGTTATCACTATCCACAATTGATTTTAATGCATAGGAAAATAGTATATTAGGTCCGTACCTGTACCAGGTGGTTGTTTCATCCTGTACATGAACATTTTCGGTTTTACTATTTTTATAATTAAAGTGCGGAAAATATATACTGAATGCCGAACATGGAATGGTGGGGATTTTATACGACATAATAGTAAATTTCTTATTAATGAATCTTCCCGCCCTAACCTTCATGCAGAAAACAATCCTGAAACAGGTAATTCACCGACTACGCGTCACTATCGCTTACTATTTTGCCAACGTAAGAATAAAATAGTACGGCAGTTACCAGGGTTTCAGACTGATCATGGCCTAAAGTTTTTTGAATTTTTTGGTGATTTAATGAGGACTTCAGAAGAAAATTAACAAGAACGGACACTGGCAACGTTGAAAAATCATTGAGAATCATCTTTCCATATTTTAAAAATGTACTCGTAATAGTTATCGCGCCTCGTCCGTTCTTTTTAATTTTTGACTTAGGTTTGAGAAAAATCGAGATTTGTTTAACGGAACGCAACCGAAGTGTTGGATCTTAGGTATGTCATTGTTGGTGTTATCGCGCCTCGTCCGTTTTCAAGCAGAAATCGTGTATTGTGGCTCGAAAAATGGGGGAAAAATAAGAACTGACATTTTTACAAACACATTTTTCAGCAAACCCGTTTTCAGTCAACACAGCACGTGTATCAATAATAATGCCCCCATATTGCATTATTGCATATAGCTGATGCTGAGTTATTATAGACAACCAAGCCACACAGCAAGCCGTCCCAGGCGCGCACCGTGTACCGCGATCATGAATTATACAGATACGAGATCCGACTTCGCTATCCCCCCTGCAGCTGCGCAACACGGAAAATGTCCGTTCGACTCGATTTACTATTTTTTAGTGTTATCAACAATTAAAAAAAAATTACCCGGGCGCTGTATCTTTTTGATACCCCTTTTCTTTACATCTTTTATTTAAACTATGGAATTGTTGCAACTTCACTCAAAACGTCCGTTGTCGATGAATTCACGTTTTTTTTTATATTTTTAATATGATTTCATCAAGAACGGACAAGGCTTATTAACAAAAAGACGATCTGCTTTCTTACGGACTAAAATCATTTCGCTCGAAAACTTGCTTATTTTTTATTAATCTAGCGATTAGTCGATTAACTAGATGAAGGCGTGATAACAGGAGATTTTGGTGACGGGCTGCCGTAGCCGTAGCAGTGTTAGCTTAAATAATTAATTTAGCTATTTTTCCAACTTACCTGTATATGTGGACTGGTACTTTGTTTGATTGAAGTAGGAGTATTGCGAGCCCCGACTATGGTTAGATAGTCAATTAGTCTGGGGCATAAAAACTGTCGTTGATCGTCTAAAGACATGTTTCTTAACTTCTTTAAAACAAATTGGGTCAACTAGTTACTAATCCGGACGTATGCTTATTGTCGAACATAATGTTGAAATAAGGTGCTGAAAAGAAAAAAGATTTAAGACACTGTTCTAATAAATTCATAGTCTAAGGGAACTAAAAATACTGCCACGTTATTATTATTAATATTTCACGGACCGTGATGTATTATTGGTTTAAAAAATAAAGGGTGGTTTATTCTTAACTTATTCCCATTAATGCGAAATAATATGAAATAAAATTAAGTGTCAAAATGAATCTTTAGTAAACGGACTTAATAGTCCAAGATTTGTTTCAGCAACTAAATAGTTCCAACTCAGTCGTCATTACTGTAATTTATAGTTAGAGTCTCTGTACATACGCACCGACCGATCATTGCTGGAGATGGTATCTGGTCAAACAGCCCCACAGCTTACGTATACAGGCCAAGTTTAAAGAACAGATTTAAAATCAATGTGACATTAATATTTTAACATGGATCAATACTGAAAAACGTAAAGAATTGTTTTTCCATTAAATATTTACTACTGTTTTATTCGTAACAACGAGCGTTTAAATCCCATTAGAGGGAATATTTTAACAAAATATATTAGGGAATAAAATAGTAATAACCGGTCAAAGACACGTGTATAAAGCCTAAAGGTCGGCTTCCCTATGAACAAGAAAATCTGGCCTTGCACTTCTATATTCATAATTTAAAGTTTAGTTCATTATATACAAACATTATTATATCCAGTTAATGTTTTAGTACCATACAAATCTTATATTAGATACCCTCAGTTTGGTCTCATTTTATTTTTTATATTTTTTATATTTATATTAGCGTCTTATTATGTAGTTACGAAACGGCTGTAAGGTCCAAACTTTTTAATAAATTAGTAAGAACTAACAAAGTATACCTTCGTTTCATTTTATATAAAGATATATTGTCACAAAGTAATGGATAAGTCAATCATTTCTCTGATTTTTATTATGTCAGTTCATATTGAAGCATTTCATAGCACACAAGCATCTTACAGTGTGTTTTAGTTCTATTTGTTTCTGTTATGGTTTCAATATGACGTTTTATTGTACCTACATTTGAAAGGTTTGACGAAAACGCATTTTTTCTCTCTCCTAGGACGAGAGATTTCCCATACTAGTTTAACCAAAAAATTAGAATAATATTTGATATTTTTCAAATTTCAAATTTATTTATTTTCAAAGTAGTTTACGCAGAATGCAAATTAAATAAACTTATAGTTTTATAAAAATTTTAAATAGTTACATATGGAACCTAGGTATCAAATACCTGTATGTGCTTATTTTTAGAATTTAACATTTTTAGAACTATCACAGCTAGTTAAGCGTCATTCGCATTAAATTAATTTCTATAAACCTCAATAAAATGCTGAGTGAAAAAAAAATTAAGTTTAGAATTTAACATTTTTAGAAATATCACAGCTACTTAAGCGTTATTCGCATTAAATTAATTTCTATAAACCTCAATAAAATACTGAGTGAAAAAAAAATTAAGTTAAAGCACTACTAGTGTAACAACAACAAATTCAAGCAGCGAAAATCACAAAACCTGCAGGGAGTGCAACAGTCTAAATAACACCACTATCGCAATATCTCAGTAAAAATATTTAAATTAGTCAAACAGAATTTTTTAAACTGAGTTTTAAAATGTTTTTCATCTTTTATATTTCGTATTTCCAATGGTATTTTGTTGTATAATTTAGGACCCAGATATGATATAAATATATATAAAGTGTTGACCCAAACCAGCACCTTATAGATCATTATTATACTTTTTGTCTATTATGACACCAAGGTATTTAATTTTTTTGCATTGTGTTATGGGTTCAAGGATATTATCCAGCAAGATGTTGTTAAAATCCGGCCTATTTGCTTCTGTTAATGAGAATGCTATGTAATGTGTTTTTTGAATATTGATATGGAGCTTGAAAGTGTCTAGATAGTTTTAAACTTTAGCAGAACCGGACCTCAACTTAGCTCTCTCTACTTCCCAAGTCTTACAGGAGAAGACGATGACAGTATCATCAACATATGCCACGATCTTCCCCTCAGATAATTCGAGAAAACCCTCAACACGGTGCCCCTCACCCCATATTTGCTCATCACTTCCAGCAACAAGCAATGTGAGACCGTGTCAAAAGCCTTCGAAAAATATATAAATTGAGATATGCACCTGTTATTATTGTTTAGATTGTCAGTAATACTTTCAACAAAATCATATATAGCATCTGTCTTATTACCCCGTTTGATGAACCCAAATTGGTTCTTGAACAAAACATTATTACAGGTTAAGAAGTTAATAAGCCGTGTTTTAAGGCATTTTGCAAATATTTTGCAAAATTCGAAATTACACTTATAGGTCTATAGTTTCCTATAATCTGTTTGTCTTCTGCTTTATATATAGGTGTAACTATTGATGTTTTAAAATGTGATGGAACCATACCTGTTTTAAAAATTAAATTGATAATATGAACAAGAGAATTTAGTAGGTCTCGGTGAAGGAGTTTTATTATTTTAGATGATATTTTATCGTAACCCGGAGAACAATTATTTTTTAAACTGGCTATATACTGTGTCACTTCATTTGTGTTAGTTGGTCTGAGATACATTGAATAAGATGGATGAGTCAATTGAGTCAAGGTACCTCTATTGAGTCTGACATTGACTTACCCACGTTAATAAAGAATGTCGGCTATTTCTTTTTTATTTGAAATTGTTTGTCCATTGTGTTGTATTTGTTTTAATGGTAATTTAACTGTGTTCTCATTTGTTTCTCCATTTATTATTTTGTATATTTTTTTATATCACTCTTATTTTCGCTAATTTTATATCATTAATAAAATTAATTTTGAACTTATTTCATTTTATATTGAACTACTGTTTATTCGGCCTAGGCACATTACCAGAAAAAACCATCGTTCTTTGGAGATAAATTTTATTTCTATTTAAATTCCACGATGAGAGACGCGTTGTAGCCAAAAGAGCGACAATAATTCTTTTTCATATTTTCTTTGCTCTTATCAACTTTAATCTACATGGATATCGACAGCTTACAAAAAGAATTTTTTTTGCTGCATTTTGCTGGCCTCTCGTGGCATCGAGAAACAGTGGTTCAATAAAAAGTCAAATAAGTTAAAAATAAATTTTTAAACATAAATTAATGCAATTTTTGTTTACCATAAATTAATTGTATTAAATTTTATTCTAATTTTTTGGTTGAACTAGTATGGAAACTTTTGAATCGCATTCTACATATGGATTCTAAGAAGGTCTGCTCACGTCGAGATATTCCTGATATCCCTATGCGATTTTCTCCAATCCTTTCAGATGTACGCCAAAAAGCCATATTAAAACCATAAGAAAAAATTAACAGAAACAAATAGAACTAAAACACAATGTTTTATGCTACTAGATCTGAACTGATTAACTCGTCCGTTACTTTGTGACAATACATCTTTGTATGAAATGAAGCGAAGGTATAACGTAATATTCGTAACTATACAAGACCCTAATATGAAATGAAATCAAACTAAGGGTATATAATATAAGATTTGCATAATACTAAAAATATTAACTGGCTATAATAATGTTTGTATATAATGAACTAAAACTCATAGAATATAAGAGTGAACGTGCGAGATTTTCTTGTTCAGAGGGAAGCCGACCTTTACGGCCTATTTTTCTTTGGCCTGTTATTAGTATATTATTCACTTATATTATATTATTTTGTTCAAATATTCCTTCTAATCGGCTCTAAACATTCGTTATGCATAAAACGGCAGTAAATATTTAATGCAGAAACAATTCTTTATGTTTGATTCAGCATTGACTCATGTTAAAATATTTATGTCACAATAATTTTAAATCAGTTCTTTGTACTTGGCCTGATTTGGACTATATCAGATCGCCGCGTTAGTCCACGTGATCAGTCGGATAGCGGCGCTGTTATCGTGTATCGTAGCTCTAACATAAACACACCCTAACAGCCATGTTCTAGAACGAAGCAAATGAAGAAGGAATTACCAAAGTGCGTTTACGCATTATTTATTTGTTCGGGTTTGTTCGGTAAAAGATTGTTTTTTAAATATTCAATTGTATATTATATCTAAGAAAGGGTTCTGAAGCTATATAGTTACATTTTCAAAATAAATCATTCAATAATTAATTATTCTTTTTAGATAAATAAAGTAACAAATTGATTAATTTGTTTATTTTTCTAAGTTGTTTTTATTTTGGATTCTCCCATATGCTCTAAACATGTTAAAAAATAAAGCAGAAGAAACTCCATAATTACAACAAATGCAAAAAATATAATATCGAATAGACCCGAACAAAAATTAACCCACGTAAAATAATAGTGATCGTTAAAATTGTGTAATGTTTTGTTACTTTTTTATGAAGTTTTCTGACCATTTTTAAATAAACATCTCGTTACGTTATTTGATAAACAAACAGCTGATGCATGTTTTTAGAAATTTATTTCTGAAAAAAAATCAATATGTAATAAGTTTACTTATTGACACAATTTTTCCTTATTCATAATAATTTTTGATCAATGTACATTATCAGGACACCGGTCAGATAGGGTATGCCAAACGCCTTAAAGTTTAAATTTTACCTAACTGGCAAATAATATTTGACTTATAACATAAACCCACTGAAATTTAATCATTTCAAATGATTTTAATGTTGTTTTTACAAGTACAGTCACAATACGAGAACATCGTCATGTCCGCTTTTGCTTAAGAAGGAACTTAAAAAAGAGGAAACGAGAAAACTATATTGCAGATAAAGGGGACGGATAAATGGTTTAGTTTGAAATGGATTCTTTAACAATGTAGTCATATGGCCATCTACATGTCACGGCATAGATCCCATAACTAGTGTAATAAGATTTTCAAGAACTGAAAAAGAAGGTAATACATGTAACTCATCAAAACACCAAGTCGCTGAGGCGAACAGCTAGACAATTTCCCGTATATTTTCAACGAATGTTTTGAAAGTTTCAGGTATTTTTTTTATTTTGGTGATATTTTAGCTGTAATGTGTCTTATATTTTTTTATGATGATGATGATGATGATGATGGTTCTTTCATTTCACCTACTATTAAAGGCGTTAACCCTTACCGTAAAAGTGAACGACGAATACAAGAACAGCAATGTAAACCCCCATAAGCAATTTAAAAATCACTTTTTCTGTAATGTCCCTACGCATGCTAGACGGAATTGGAACGGTAGATATCTTACCTCGTATGATTTGTACCATGCTTGTAAATCACTTTTAACGGAATACAATAGATTTATGGGTGAGACTGAACTACTCGATGGAGATACCAGATGTAGGATAAGTATCAAGTGCAAAAAATGGTGGTGGTGTCAATGCTTGGACTGTTTATAGCCAATATGAATATATAACCCCGGAAAAAGGCAGCGTGTACAAACATATCAGATATTGATTGCCCCATAAAGGATCTGGGAGACCAGTAACATCACGGTCGAGGGTTACACTAAACAGGATGTCAAATAATATAAGATACTTATTGCGCCAAATAAAGATAAAAGAGTAGAAGATGTGAAGGAGGATATTCGTACGTATATGTACAAAATGACGGAAATGTAGGATTATGTAGAGAATGCAATAAATATCATACAAAATAATAATTTTATATTCCATAATAGAGTAGTGTCGGTAACGGGACTTTTTGCTAAGAAATAACATTTTTATGCAAATATTGTTTTATTTCCCTTAAATATTTGATTAACAAGTACTGTCTTCTCTAACAGAACTTATTCAAAAAAATTTTGCGTTAAAGGAATTTAATTGGTCTGAGGCTAATTTTTCATATTGATTATTTTAAAACAAAAATAACAAAGTGCACAAAGTCGGCGCTCATCAATATCGTTTGTTTATTATATAAACGACATATGTTATGTTATTATATGGGCATTATTAGACCTAAAAGTGTTTAACTTTATACTTTGGATAATAATCATTCAATAAAAAAACTAAGAACTAATCTAAGAATTTTCAGTAGGATGATGAATTTAGGTAATTTGGTCTGAAACAATAGTAGCCCACATCATAAAATTCTGCATAAAATTGAAAATAAGAAGAGTGAAATATCAAGTTAGTCGTACTAGCATGAAAAAAATACTAGCGGAAAAAATATTTGGTTATGTGTTCATAAATATTATTTTTTTATATTATTAAAAATAAAATAGGGTTCAAAATTGAAGACATCGTTAACACAGGTAAGGATAAAATCCTTTTTGCTCTGGTAATTTTAAGCATTTCCAATAAACCCAAATTTTTTGGCATTTGTGGATAATGTTAATATTTTCAGATACCGAGAACTAATGCTTCGGTTCCAATAAATAGTTTATGGAAGCAGATTTAGTATTAATTGTTAGTATTTTGGTACTTGCCCACAAGACTAAGATACTCCTGAACTCTGGTCGATATTTTACGTCCTAATTCCCTCACCATACTCAAAATTCTTAGGTTAGTTACTTGATGTTTTCTCTAATGTATATTACGTGTTTTTAATCTTCTTAATGTCTACTTTTTCACTTTTTACTGAATGTTAGGTAAGGAATAAATGTTAGGTTTTTCCTTATCCTAAATATCGTTAAACACTTTTAGGTCTGATAACAACCGTATAAGGGCGAAACATATGTCGCTGATATTGATAAGATGCCGACTTTGTGCAATGAGATTTATTTTGTTACTTTCGTTCTGTTGTCTTTTAGAGAAATGGATTGCTTCTCTGACTTTGACAATTTGTAATTAATCCAAATGTTTTTACCCCAAATAGTAGTAATTTTAGTTCATATCGTGAAATGATTAACTATTAAAAAAAATTTATAAAGGGCTTGCTATAATAGGCATATAATATACAATACAATATATAAATACACACTTACCAAAATAATAATATATGACCGATTTAATGTATCTGTCCTGATAAATAAGATTATATTTTATGATTTAAATAATTAGTTTCTACACACAAAGCACCAACAAACTACATACCATTTATAGACATTTATTTGTAATTTTCACGGTAAAACATGACGCACTTCAGGCATATGTGGGCTATTATCATTTAATGATGATAAGAGTTTATTCCAAATAACTGTTTAAAAGCATGAAAATAAACCGACTATATACGTTTATAAATGTTTTTCTTAATTTACATAATAACAATTATGCGATACTAACAAATAAAATACGAACTTTATATTCTATATTTATGAGTTCTTATTTAACGGTTTTACCAGATATTTCAAAAAATAAATCGGATATAATCGCATAATAAACACAAGATATGATATCTAGCCATTCAAATTTCGTTTGGTGCGAAAGTTTTGATGTAAGTTATTTTTGATTTGATTATGTAAATTACGTCGATCACGACGTTGTTAGCATTTTTAATTCTTTTTTGAAGGTGAAAGATATAAGGTTTCATGCATATTAGGTTAAATGGAAATTTGACTCACACCACGACGTCACTGATGCATTTAGGAATATTTCTTTTAGATTTAAGCTAAAATCCTACCTAGTTAAACAAATAAACAACAAATGACAAAACTTACATTCTAAATAATTGAATATAATTTTTATTTAGTCTTGAATCAATTTAAAGCATGAAATTTTTCTAAAACATATCTAAAACATACTAAATGGGAAACTTGGGGAACTTCAGGAAAAGCTTACTTTTATGGCAGGCAAGGAGAATGGAGCACCCACTAGATCGGATGGAAGATCGGCCCCCGAGACATTACAGCAGGAACTGAGGGGCGCTGAGAAGGCCAGTCTCTCCAGTATCAAACCACACATTTTAGTTTTGGGTGATTACCAGGGTACAAGAGGTTGTGGCCTCTTGTTGAAACAAATGACATGCTCAAGATTTGATATTAATCTTCAGTCATTGGATAAAGCCCTTTTGGCAGATCTGGTAGCTAAATTATATCAACAGGCAAGAAACTTTAACAAGACAGATTTTATAATCCTGTTTATGCGAGCTGATTCCATAAATGCCAAGATTGGATATAAAATTAATCGTAACATGCTAAGGACATTCTTTGATTGGTCTGTGAAGACAAACGTAATAATAGTGAGTCAGCCATATATCATCAATCGAAGAATTCTAAATGGCTTTATTTATAGCCAAACTTGTGAAATTTGGACACCTATTTTCAGCTCTTGTTTTCAGGTAACTTTTATCGACTCTGAAACCAGCGGCTACTTATCATATTATGAAAAATCGGAAACTCTACAATTTATATCCAACAAGTACCTCCCTCCCAGGAGGTACCAGAAGCCTTCCTGTGCAATGCATTCCATTTCTAGTTTGGAAGTGCTGACTGAAACTCGAACCAGTACACCAACAAGTAGGGCGACCACCGGAATGGATACCAGAGCGCAGCGGGACAGCAGTGAAATTATTGCCGAGCTGAGGTAACTTCTGAGCGACAGCTTGGTAAACGCAAACAGCCCACCTAATATTATCAATTATATAACTAATAATGGCCAAAACGGTTTGATAGCGAGTACAAATTTTCCAAAAGGCCAAAACAAGGAGAAACTAACCTAGTGAAGGCTACTAAGCCTGTGGCAGCATCCGCGCCTAAAGTAAGCAGCTGCAAGGCTGTGCACGTCAATGTCCAGAGCTTGCAGAATAAAATTGCTCAACTTGAAATTGTTATCAATAAGGAGAAGCCTAACCTTTTAATCATCACGGAACATTGGATGACCCAGACACAGGCAAATATGACAAAGATTCCGGGCTTTTCTCCTATTTCATTGTTTTGCAGGTCTGAACTTTTAACTGATAATGTACTCTCTTACCAAATGAGCCTACACGGGATGTACTTGGTCAGACTCTAAGTGCAATTGACTGTGTAGTGTGAAATAAAATGTTTTTCTCGGCTATGAACGTAGATCTTCATATTGGCGATCATAAAGCTCAGATTATAACAACAAATTTTCCGAGTCAATTAAGAACACCTGAATTTAGAGTCATATGTCTATAAGAGGTTTTATTCCAAAGAAAATATTTTTAATCTTGAGGTATTTTTATCAAAGAACAGCTTTAATAGTGTTTTTTCTAATCAGCAGGCAGGTGATGCTTTTGATGCCTATATGTCTGAAATTGTCCACTTTTTAGATCGGTGTTGTCCAGTGAAAAAGGTAAAGTATGTGCAGTCATAATGAAAAATAGATCAACCCTGATATAGTTCGTGATAGCAAAAATCTTAGGAATCTATTTTGTCTAACTAAACGTATTAATACTAGTGAAGCATTTAACTACTATAAAGAATCTAAAATAATTTATTCTGAGAAAGTTAAACAGGCAAAAAGGAATTTCTTCCAAAAAAAGATAGGTGGGTCAAGCACTTACACCAGAACGGTGTCGCAGGTTATGAATGGTGTTTTGGGACGCACGGAGCGGAATAGGGGTAATCCGATTAAAATAAGGCCAGATCATAATGTTACTACTGACCAGCTACAAATAGCTGATTGCTACTCAAACTTTTTTGGCAGCAACGTTGAGAAGCTGCTTAAATATTTTGCCGGGGCTGACTGTGGCACTTTGTCAGCGAGGAGCAATATAAATAGTTTACTCATGTGGGAGTTTTCTGAGTTGGAATTATGGGCATCACTAAGGCAGTGCAGTGTCAGTATTTATTTTGGAGTTATTGTGGGATTACATAAAGAAACCTCTGTGTTATATTTTAAATCTCTCTATATCAACTGGCCTATTTCCTGACAGTTTGAAGACCGGCTATGTTGTTCCATTGTATAAGAAGGGGGACCCCGAGCTTGTCTCCAACTATAGGTCTGTAACGGGTCTGTCGTCAGTTTCCAACATTTTGTTTCTTAAGCAGGTATAATCTGATATCTGAGAGTCAGCATGGTTTCAGAAGCGGTCTATCTACAACAAACGCTGCTTTGGAATTAGTTCAGTTTACTTATGACTCGATGAACGATAGAGGTTATACTCTGGCACTGTTCTTTGATCTATGAACATTTGCTTGCGTGAGTGGTGATTTATTGATTGAGAAACTGAATGCTCTTGGGATTAGAGGGCCGGTTAACGAGTGGATCAAGTCGTTCTTGAAAGAAGGATAGTTGTAAATTTGGGCCAACCTTCTCAAGCTCAGCTAACCTTGAGTTTGGCGTTCCTCAGGGAAGTGTGCTTTCGCCGCTTCTATTTTTGATTTTCATTAATGACATGGAGGAAGTCCTTTTGTTTGATCAAATTATGAAACTACTTATCTTGTATGCCGATAATACTACCATCTGTTTGTCTGCAGAGTCTCTAAGTGTTCTCAAACTGAAGGCACTAACCCTTATTAATGCATTCTTTGCATGGTGTTCTACTAATAAATTATTGGTTAATCCAGCCAAAACTTATTATCTTGCATTTTATAAAAATCACATTGTTCCGGACATTGCACTTCGTCTGGATGGTCAAATGATACAGCGGGTCAACAGGTGTAAATTCCTTGGATTGTTTATTGATGAGCGATTGACCTGGAGCTTTCACGTGGACCATTTTACTGCAAAGCTTAACTTAACTAAAAAAACCTTATTGACAGTTTCTCAACTGTTATTGGTCTATTATGCATTGGCATATTCACACCTTCATTTCATGATTCTGGGATCAGTCTGTCGAACTTCAGCGAGTGTTCGTTGCACAGAAGAGGATTATTCGCAAAATAATTGGATTGCTGCCTTTGGAGTCTTATAGACCAACCTTTATAAAGCAGGGAATTCTCTCGGTTCCGTGTGTGCTTCTTCTTGTGTTTGTGAGATGTAATCCCAAGAAATTCCGAGTGATCTCTCTAATTCACATGGTACGAGGAGTAGCATGTATGATGTTGTGCTTCCTGGATGTCGACTGTCAATGTTTGGTCAAAGTCCTCTTTATTTCTATGGCATAGTGCACAATCATTTTCTTAATTTTTTAAAAGAAATTAAAACCATTCCAAAGTTTAAAAGGGAGTGTAAATGGTTTTTAACTAAAAAGTGCTATTATTCCCTTCAGGAATTCTTCACGAACTGAGTTGTCTTTTTATTGCTGTTCTGCTCTGTGCTAATTGTTTATCGGTGTGTGTACGTTTTAGTTTTATATAGTTTATATTTTATTTCTATAACTTTAAAGGTCGAGAAAAACATTCGCGTACGTATTATGAGTATATTCTGTATATTACCTATATATATTATTATATATTACATATAAGTATTGTATTAGTACAGTTGGCTTTGAAAATAAAATAATTACATATATTATTCAAATTAGAATGCAACAGTTCATTTGGCATGTTCGCATTTGCACGATAATCTGAACGCAGTAACGTTTGTTATGTGGATAACGCAACTTCGGTGATGCAAATCAAATATGATTGCTATGAAAGTCTAGTAAATGAAATGTAAGAATCTGATTTCCATTTCATATGCGTATAGGGCACATAGTAGTGCATACAGTAAGTAAACGTAAAAATGCATACTGAAAACGGGGATATTAACAGTCACCTTAGCTATAACCTTTTCTCTTTGGGGACCAGATGTGGATTAAGAGACAGTCTTTATTTATTTCTCAAAGAAGAAAAAAAAATTTTTCTTGAACTGCGCCTAAATCTCGATGAATTTGATAAATAATTTGTAGATAGTGCCTGAGAAACTGACACGGTAAGGTGTGAATTCAGATAAATAACAGAAATATTGATGATTTTTACATTATGTGTGTGTGCATTATAGAGGAAGAGCCAAAGAAAGATATCCAAAGGCGAGGAGTGGCACTTTTCTTACTTCGTCTGAATAGCAGTCAGTGCTTAATTAATAATTTTTTGAAAATAGTCCGTATTTTAACGGTATAATCTTTAAAAAATCGAAAACAAATGGACAGCAAACGTCCAAAATTTCCCGCCTACGATAAACGTTAATTAATTATTATAAATGTTAAAATAGTTGTTGTTTGTTGGGTTGCATTATTTTAAGCGACGGTAGGCCGGCAACAGGTCATTTACAAGTAATAGGTTAAAACAAGAAACATTTTCTATTTATTAAAATATACTACATACATACAATAAAATAATTAAAAGGAAGAGGGAGGTCTTGTCAATATTTGGTAAAGGCGTTTATTTGCCTGTTTTGAAATTTGTTGACTTGTGTTAATTTTAATACTTGAATAATAATGTATAGTGACAGATTTCGTGGGTTCTAAAAATGACTTTTTGTGCTGGAATAATGCTGCAAAAATCGATTGAATTGTTGGCGAGTATAAGCATATTAAACTAAAAACAAATATCAGGTTTTAATTAATTGAGAATACATTTTAGAATAATTAAAATATTTCATAACTGTTTGCATCATCCGCTTTTTTGAGTAGGTCTCATATGAAAAGTTTTTATTTCATCTTTAAAAATTGTGCAATAATAAACAAATTTGGTTAAATTTTATTTATATGACTCTGAAATGATATAAAATATATTTTTAAATATCTCTTTTTTAACAGCTATTCAGAAACACAATAGAATTTACACACATAAACGAGATAAGGAAAACCCTGTAACCAAACATAATACTCTGCTATGCTATTTCATCCTCTGTTATCTATCCTCGCCAATTTAAATTCTTTTAGGAACCTTTCGGTGTAATTTTTGCGTTCCATTTTAATACCCTAAAAACGCCATGTCACTCAACATTTTTAACAATTCTTTTTATTTTTGAAAAAATAGTTAATATACTAGACTCTATCACATTGAAGAACAATATTCAAAATCAGTTCAGGCACCTGAAAAAATGTATTCGAACAAACATAAAAAAGTTCAATAAGTAAGTCCGTTTTGAAGCCTGTCAAAAATAATTTACAGGTCAAAACTATTAACCTTCTCTAGGTAATTGGCCTAGTTGTAAATTTACCTATATTTCTTTAGTAAGTGAAGGATCGTAATGGTTTAAAGGGCTTGATTAATTAAAATGTACTTAGAAAGCTGTTTAGTATTAGGCCTTTTTCCTTTTTGCATAAGGTATCTGCAGTTCGTTAGGAATTATTTTTTTCATATATATTTTTTTTTAATTTAAATTTAAATTTAATAATATTCCACATGTAGTAGTTGTATCTAGTAGTAGCAAGGGGGCTGAGAAACCTAGAGACTAGACTACTGCTATAATCTTTGAATCTTCTCCTGCCGAATATCTTGACCTCATTAAAGGTCATAATTCCTATCGTTTCAGGTAAATATTATAAACCCTACAGTTCAAACGAAATTGACAGAAGGCGCAAACCAATGATCCAGGTAGTCCACCTCTATCATCTTTTGACAACTAACGAACAAAATTAAATAGTCCACTCTTAAGAGTTTAAGTAAGTTCTTTTTCACATGACATTTTACCTAAACGTTTTTTGAATACTGAAACGTTACATAAAATACCTATTGTATTAACGATATTATATACGACAAGCCGTAATGTATAGAGAAATAAGATTATGAATTTAATTATTAATGTGAGCATAATTTTCGCGTTTTCTTCTCCAATTAATCATAGAATATTGCATCAAAATGTTTCACAGATACATATTCGACACATCCTAGATTAAAATTGATGGTGTAAAATTTATTGCACCTACCTAGGTGAACATTTATATACATATTAATTTCTTTAATATCATATTTTTACAGTACCTATCTATAACTGGCATAAAATATTCAAAATTGAAACTCTATCCTGAGCGAAATAAAAATGTACCTACGCTTAGTACAATTTGATTCCGCCCTTCAAGTTCAAGATATGACCACATTCTCTTATAGAATATATAGCAATATTTTGGTTCTAAACATTCACACTTTCTTAAAATAATGAACAAATAATATCTAGTAAACCCCTAAAAAGATATATTACAGTGTATTTTCTCCATTACAAAAAAATTATGGATTAAACTCACCTTAAAGGACACTCATATCAAGCAGATAATGTTACACCGAACACCCGTCAGCTGTGAAAATTCATGGAGAACTCGGCGAGGAGTCGTAAGGGAATTTTCACGAAGCTTTTCAGCCCCACATGAACGCAGGCGCCATTATCCAAGAGATATCGGTCTGCAGTTGTGTTCGCAGTCCTGCGCCTGATAGGGAAAATATTCTCGCGATTTCATGAGGTATATAATTGTTAGAAAAACGCGATAAATGGCGTGTTCTTAGGTTCCATAAAAAAGTAAATTCTATAGGCGACAATATTTTTAGGTACAGGTATACCCTGTAGGTGTCGAACATTGCATCCTGCTAGTTGAAAAATTAAATCGATTTAGTCCAATTTTATTGTCCGCGAATATAAAATAAATCTCCAAATCGGAAAAATAGGAAATATGTTATTATTTATTAAATGTGATGTTCTGCTTAATACCTCTGCAATAAATATAATCCAGAAAACATTTAATTGTTTTGGTATTTTAAAAAATTTGTCACTTGTTGAAACTGGCCTCTGCACCTGCGATGAAACAACCACATGGCCACAAGCGCAGGGCTCTATAGATACTGTTGCAAGAAAACTTCCTAACGTCAAAAAGTATATAGAAATTGATATGTCAAGAAATTTCCGAACCTATAAGTTTTTTAAACATTCTCAATTTTATTACAATTAAATATACTTTTTGATGTAATGAAGGTGAGGAATGTAAAAATGAAAACAGAGTCTACTTAACATTTTTATAATAACTATGACGAATTAAAATTTCTAACTATGTATGTTATAATCGTTATTATCACTGGCTTCGTCCTCGTTCATATGACTTAATGAAATGAAATAATAAAAATAATAGGCCGAGAATGAAAAAAATGGCGTAATATAAATTGTATCTCACAACTGCGGCAGTATTAATCATATAGACTTATCACAATAATAATTTTATTATAATAATATTCTAATGGCTGGCCAGTCCGGGCCTGCCTGTTTGGTGTGGTTATCAATTAAATTTTTCAATTGGTAATATTATCATGCAACCAAAAAAACAAACGAACAAACCCATTTAACGAAAATTACAGACTTCTTCAATTGACAATCTACAGTACGCTGTAATTGATCAGGCATAAGTCGTATAATGATTTTGGGATATGAAGAAAAAAGATAGGAATACTTTCAAATCTGGTAGAGTTAGTAAAGAAATAATATCAACTTAGACAGTGGTCTTCCTTGTGTTTTTATTCCTTGGTTTTCGTATTTTGTGAACTCTAACTACCAATAACTAAAGAAACGAAAGCCTATTTTTCGCTACAACGACATATTAGAGAACCTCATATTACTAGTTATGTTTCTGAGAACCGACGTATTACATTTACGATAAGATTTTTGAAATTTTTATTATATTTTAAATAGTAATAAACTGTTTTCATTGTATTAATTTTACAAAAGAACACCAATATGAGATTTGCTAATGCTTCCCTTCCAATATTAGTTACTAATTTTTGCTTCTATAATTAAATAATTGTTAATAAAGCGATGCTAGTTTTAAACTGTTATATACGCATATTTTCAGCCTGGTTGACCTTGGTCACTTGACCCTTAAAAATGTCTTTTGTATGAAGATTTTTTTTGTATCCATAAATTTTTTATGATACCTATTAACAGTTCTAACTATTATGCCTTCTTCCTGATTTACTTTTAAATTAAGTATTACAGTGACGGAAATAAAATTCCGGAATTTTTTTCCTAATCTAGTTTAGGTTTTCTATACGTTAGAGTCCTTAAACCACCTGAAAATATACCTGCTATTTTTAACCAACTGTTATTAAGGTGGATTCATAGTTGCAGTAACGTAAGCTTTAAAGCAGTAACATAAGCCATAAAAGAAATGAACATATTGTCAGCAACACATCCATTCCATTAAAAATTAAGCAAAGAATTAGTGTCAAAAGGTAAGCAGTAAGAAATGGTTTATTTTTATTTCTTATAACTCGCCCGGGATTGGTCATAATCGAACCTAATAGTCATGCTTCCAACAATACGAGACTATCAGCTTACTTTGTTTTATGGTATTTGTCAACTACAAACAACAAAAACAGAAACCATAACCTACAAATTCTACGAGACTATCAGCTTACTTTGTTTTATGGTATTTGTCAACTACAAACAACAACAACAAAAACAAAAACCATAACCTACAAATTCGTAACCTACAAATTCTTAACGAAACTATGAAATTCCTATCGACTACGGCTTACTTCTTACGGCATACGTTACTCAAATCTGAGCGCACCTTTAGTGTCATCCGATATAAAAATTATCAGTTACTACAAAAGTTCGAAAAAATTAATGTGTATAAGGCAAGGTTGATAATGTTATTTGGAAGAAGCATTCCTGTATAAAGAAGAGCTGAAGAGGTTGAAAAAACAAGGTAAAAATGAGAAAATACAGACAGGAAAGTTGGGAGTGGCAGAAGAAGAATTTGAAATGAAAACCAGAATAACAATTTACCTAGTAATTTTTTTACGAAACAATCCATTTAAGACACTGGAGACACATAACGAAACTAATTTTCTGGCACAGTAAGACGAGTTAGAAGTTGTTTAACGAATCCTAGAAAAGAGTAGCTGCTAAGAAGTAATTTTTAACTGATACAAATAAAGAGAAAACAATCGGATTTCAACTCGAATATTTACCACACAAGGTTTGGAATTTTGAGAAAGATGGTATTTTTACCGACGAAAAGACTTTTCAGTCGTATTATGGTGGGCAGATTAGAGTTTATAGACCTCTAAACACGATATGATTGAAAACATACTCAAAATGTACTAACAAGCAAAGGTTTTCTGTCAATGTACGGGAATACACACATGCCAGAGGTTTTGGAATGCAGAATGCAAGATAGATTTAATTTTGAAGCAAATTATATAATATATTTTTCAAAAGTTTCTACATCATCTACATAGTTGAGAGTTTTGGACTGGATGAGGGAAAATAGCATTTTATTGTTACCGTGGCCCTTAAGAAATTCAGATGTCAATCCGATAGGAAACATTTGAGGATATATTTTAAAACAAATGAATAAGTCAAACGATCTCCGTCCACAGAACAGTAACTGTTTCGTCCTCACATTATGTTAGATATCAAGGAATAATTGCATTTTTTTACATTTTCTTTATTTATGTTACAATTTAGTTGCATTCAAAATTACGCGGTTTTAATTACAGTTTTTTTTCACATATTTATGTACATGCTATACAACTTTCTCACTAGTCCTCGTACCATACCTTTTCCCATCCCTTTTCCTCTAAGTATCACCGCGGTGCGACGTCACTCCGATGTGATGTACGGGCTAGACGGAGAAAGCATACACACATTCATTAGTCGACCTTTCGACAGTACAGATACAATCTTTCACCGACCATTTTGGGGAAGATATTTTCGTGGACCATTTTCCACCCAAGTGATCAAGTCATCCCTTACTTTCCTTTAAGGTAAGTTGTAAGCATAATTTCATTCACTTAACATTTGCGCTATACTAAAGTTGCCAGGTTGAGACGGGCGGATTTGGGAGCAAGGAAGATCGAGGTTATTAGGGATCAGCGGAACCCTAAAAAAATTACAGTCCACTATCTCAGGGCGGCTAAGAACGCCCCAGTAACGATTTATGGAATTAAATAAAACATACATGGAATAACTACAATCCGAATTACACCTAAATGCTGGTGGTATCAATGCCCAAACGTTTAAACTTATTACTAGAGAACAATTGTACCGCTTCTATCTATATATTTTTTCTTATGATGAATGTTTAAATAATATATTATTACATAAATAATTGATAACCTATATTCTGTTGCTATTACTGAAATTTCAGAGAGTGATTTTTGGATGATATTTTTATAAGTGTGTGTCTTTTATACTACCGAATTATTATACCTGAATCTACTAAAAAAGGTATATACATATATAAGTGAGGTAAAGGTAGAAAGTGCAGTTTACCCAAAATTTAAAAAATACAATAACTGATATACTCTGTTTCCGATATTTTAATTCTGCCCTGTACATTAATCTTGTTATTTATCAATCATGAGAAATGAAACAAAGCTATATAATCAAAGTATTATATTTACAAATTCTTGACATCTTGAAGGGATATTTACACATTCCATAGGGATATAATATTTACCCATATTGAATCCAAACTTTCAAAATTACAATATACATAAATGAATATTGCATTACCGCATTGCATTAAGGCTATGCCTTTTACCATAACGCACTAAATTATATTAAATTAGTATACAATAAATACCCAAGTCAACCATCATACAGTACTTAGTTTATGTTTGAGTGAGTAGTATGCTAACATTCTAAAAATGATTAGGTTTAACATTAACCATCCAAAATCTACCCAAAATGGAAGCTTATCCATTCCCACATCTCGTAAGAGTTCTCCGGGATTTGTATAAAGACAAAAGTCCTTATCTTCAGGACAAACTAATGAGTCCCTATTATAACCATAAACTGCTTGCATTATGCCTTCCATGGAGAAACTCATATATGAGAGATTTGACATAAAATACATCACTCTATTCATATGAGGGAAAAGGCATAGAAATCCTGCTAAGCTGAAGGTGAGAACCGTTGTTATAGCTCCAAAGAAAGTTCCATTCTAAAAGAGAATCAATATTGTGATAGTATTTACTGATAAAGCGACATACAATGTGTTATGCTGGATACAAAAATAAATATGAAAATACAACAATGTAGAACAAACCTTATTAGACAGGGGTCTAGGGGACCCAGGTATGCCCTTTAGATAAATTTAAGAATTACTGGCAGCAGAGTTCTTTATAATTGACAGATTAACTAATTTTGTAAGTGTACATAGAAACCAGCATGGGACTATTAATATTAATATTGGAAAATTTATGTTGAAATGGAAAAATTTTTTGTTGGTTTTATGATGGTTCTGATATATATATTCAATGTGAGAATAATTAGATATCTTTATCTTAGATATCTTAAATCTATTTTTCAATGATTTTATAATATCATTCTTTTAATATAGGTACTAAAAATGTTTGCCAGAATCCCTATATTCAGATGAGAGTAAACATATTTTTCTTAACTGCATGTTGATGGTTTCCGTCCCCCAGGAATATACTTGTGTGAGTATCTCCTTGAAAATCTTCCCTATGGTGTATTGTATAATAATTTTGGTGTACTTTATTTAAAATTAATAATTAACTTCTACCATGCTCTTTATTTATTAGGAATACATATTTGGTTATGGTTACAAAATACCAAGTCAACTATTTGAGGAATGGGAAAGCAGAACGGAATTCCACGCAATCACGAATTTTTCAGATAAATTCGATTATTTTTCATTGAGGCGGACTATATATACTTGCTTTAAAAAGAATAACCAGATATTGTATGGCCATTAGTCTGAAACAGTGAAAAGAATGAGGGAAAAAGAAAAACCTAATAGTAATAATAGTAAATAATAATTTATTATTAGTAAAATATCGAATTTAACTAGAATCACAATGTATATTTCATATTCATATTAATTTCTTTATGGCAAAATTATTATAAATAATGAATATTTGGTAGAACTAAATTTAAAAAAAAAATTAAATATATTTCATACATTTTTTTAAAATTGTATATATGACACCACAGCGACAGATCGCCGGAGAAAGTAAAGATACCGGTGCCTGATTGCTTAACTCCAGAAGAAAAATATATCAAGTTCACACAGTAATTAGGTTTGCGCCGGCACTGAACATAACTTGTGTCAACCACCAATGCCGGAGCGAAAGTATTTTATTGTTTTAATGCTGTATTTTGCTGGAGAACGGTGACTCGAAGAAAATTTGATTCCTTTTCCTTCGTTCTCTATTTGAGACTCTTATGTCGCTGGCTGGTGGTTTTATCGAAAATATCAGAATTTGAAACCTTACTTGCTGGAAAAATGGTAAAGTTATTAGAAACTAGCACTACCTGCTTCTACCACTACTACCAATAAGGCGCAGCTAGCTGCAATAGAACGGAGTCGGAGAAGGTCGAACACAGCTAGTTGAAATAAGGCGCTCCTATGTATCAGATACGAAATTATTCTATTAACTAATATATATAATTTTTCTGATACTACGTCTTTCGGGACTGTTCGAGTACTACTAGGGAATCAAATGAAAAAGATATGAAATCATGCGTTTAAAAATTTAAATTATGTGAATCATATTCCCTTCAATCAATTTCGAAAAGTTTAAGTTATGAAAAAATAAATAAAATAGAACATATTTTTATGTTAAACGTATACGTTATCTATATAAATTTAAATACTAACCACCGGATTGCAAAGTGTTCCATATAACAGTCCCAAACCACCTGATATTAGAGTCACCATGCTCTGTATTAATAATACCATAAAGAACCTGCTTATTTCCATGGGTTGAGAGCTTATTATATATGAACCCATCGTGTACGCTAATGTAAACAAAATCTAAAAATTAAAGGAAACTTATTATACAGGGTGTAATATATATTACCTGCAAATATTTCACAGTGTGATTCCTTCAGTCATTTTATGAAGAAAAATTTATATAAACGTGGAATGGCCACGGGGTAAATTTTTTGCTGATTTTTTTTGTAAATTGATATTGTAGATATATATTATTAATTTTGGTATGTTTCAATAGGATATTAAGCCTTTAGTTATAAAATCTATTTTAATCTAACAGTGGCGTCACCAGTCCAGTCCGAAGATATCACTTTATTTACCACGTAGTCCGTCTCTGGCTACTAGTCGCGCACCAATTTTAAAGAAAGAATTCCCCCCTGCCTCTGTGTTCTGTATATTCCACTCTGTTCAAGGCTCATAGGTTGAAAGAATTTTCAAGATTGCTCACAAATAGAGGGCTCGAAGGGTATGGGAGGGGAGTGATATCTTCGGACTGGACCCTCGTATAATTACGATCGAACTTCACTTAAGGTAAGTTCGTTTGATCGAATAATTATACTTCGTGTCCAGTCCGAAGATATCACTTTATTTACCACGTAGATGTTTAAAGATATGAATATATTGTGAGCAATTATAAAAGGAATTATTGGACAAATATTTATATGTAAATTAAACGAAACTATTGACGACGAACAAATCAAGAAATATTTATTTTAACAAATATAAACTAGTTGTTGATAACTACTTATAAAAAATAATTTTAGGTTATGTCTATATCTAATATTGCTTGAGCAAATATGTTTTCTGACGCCAAAGGTCTATTGTAAAATCTCGCAAATGTTGAGGTTTGTGACCATCCTGCCGATTTGCAAATAAGATCTAAAGATATACCTTTCCTAAAGGCCGCAGAAGTTGAGGCATGTCGAATAGAGTGCGGCTTAAAAATTGTGGTATCAATTCCTGCCTTTGTGAGCATCTGAGTTGCCCACCTGCTCAGAGTGTCCTTTGATGCCTTATTGTGTGGATTTTTGCAACACAGAAATAAAAAATCTTGCCCTGTAGTTCTCAGCGAAGACGTTGTATTAATGTACGTTTCCAAGGTAGTGGCTACACACAGGGAAGGTTTGTCCTTGAATCTGGGTAGGTGTAGGGTAGGTTGAGTTCTCCCTATACCGGAGGTCTTAACTGAGTCTGAGATATAAATGATTGTTTCAGTTGAAGTTTGATTTATATTTGATAAACGAATAAGAGAGATTGTGTGTAGTCTTTCCCCAGTTGTTAAGGCTAGCAGCGTAACTAACTTTTGCGATAATATCACGAGACTAATGGTCGAGGCAAGTTGTCAATATATTGCAATAAAGGTGCTGGATTCCAGGTAGTGTTATATCTTGGACGGGGGGGTCGAAGACGGTACAGCCCTTTTTTGAATCGCTTAATAATTGGATTGGTTCCTACCTCTGTAGGGCAAATTAAGGAGAGAGCTGATACATGTGAATTAAAAGTCCCATATCGTAGGGTCATGTTAGTCGTCAATGCTTGAAGGAAACTGATTATATTATTTATTGTGGGGGTAAACGTTGGAGTATGTTCGTCCAGACAAAACTTCCACCATAGCTTGTAAGTATTATCATACTGACGTAAAGTTGAAGGTGAAATGGAAGATAAAATCGTATCTATTGCCGAGTCTGGGACATTTTTAAGCAAAAACGCTTGCCTGATAATTTGGCCCCCACCAGGGTAAGGTTCCTTGCTAACAGATGTGACCTAAAAAATGGAGAAGAAAGTAAATCTGGTGAAGGCTCTAGGTAAACTTCTTTATCAAAAATTAGCTTTTGAAACAGAGGGTACCAAGGTTGAGAAGGCCAACACGGAACAACTAAAATCCCCTCAGCCCTATCCTGTATTATTTTTTGTAGCGTTCGAAGGATCAGAGCGAAAGGAGGGAAATCGTAAAAATACTCAGAGTTCCAAGATACAGTAAATGCATCGACATTTGCAGCATTAGGGTCCTTAAACCACGAAATATATTTTTCGCATTTGTTGTTGATTTGTGATGCGAATAAATCGATTTCCAGTTTGCCGAAAGTTTTCTCTAGTAGATCGAAAGCTGGTCCTGATAACGACCACTCTGTTTCCGGACTGAAATTTCGTGACTCAATGTCAGCATTAGTGTTTTCTTTTGAGCTGATATAAGACGCAAATAGCCAAATATTTCTTTCCTCACACCACTGCCATATCTTTTTAGAGAGTAATGATAATTCTGGGAATTGAATACTGCCCATTCGATTTATGTAAGAAATGGCAGTGGTGTTGTCGCATCGTAACAATATATTACAGTCTCTTAATTCTCGTGCATAGCACAGAATTCCATAAGAAATGGCCTGTAATTCCAAATAATTAATGTGACGTAATTTTTGTGATTCAGACCAGAAGCCCTGCGTACGTTCAGGGCCGCAACAAGCCCCCCAACCCGTCAGGGATGCATCTGAAAAAATTTCTCGGTGAAAGCTATCGCTTCTAATATCATTAAAAGTTCGGGATACATTTGTTTGCCACCATAATATGTCTGATTTGCAAAAGTTCGAAATTAACATTTTCGAGTTATAGTTCATATTATTCCTTTGAAGTGCTAGAAATTTTGCTCTATCGAGAAGCTTGCAGTATAGGAAACCATACTTTACAGCTGGACATGCTGCAATTAAGACTAATATAAATTTCGCAAAATCACGTATTTTACAATCTGATCGACTTAAAAATAATGAAGTTAGTTTGATTATAATATCTATCTTTTCTTGGGGAAGAGTTATTTTTAAATCTTTGCTGTCTAACCAGAAACCTAGAAACTTCGTGCAGGTTTTTGGTATCATGTTGCTTTTTTCCCTATTTATAATAAACCCTAAAGATTTTAAGAGTTCGATTGTGGTATTCGTATTTTCTGCGCATGTCTCGTATGTGTTGCCAAAGATCAGAAAATCATCTAAGTAATTGATGATCGATATTCCCAAGGTCCGTAAATGCGACACCACAGGTTTCATAAGTTTAGTAAAGCATAATGGGGCCGAACTTAGTCCAAACGGTAAACAAGTGAATTGGTACAAAGTATCATCATATTGGAATTTAAGAAATTTTTGATGGTCCTTACGGACGTGTACCAGAAAATATGCGTCCTTTAGGTCTAATGTGGACATGAATATATCTTTGTGTATTAGTCGAACCGCTGTTCTTAGATCGTCCATCTTGAAGTGTGGACAGTTAACATAATTGTTAAATTGTTTTAAGTTCAGTATGAATCGTCTACCTTCGTTTCGCTTTACGGCTAAAAAAAAAATAGGTGAGAGAAATTCGAAAGGCTCGTGGTTGGACTTGATTACAGCCCCCAATCTCAGAAGCTCCGTTATTGCCGCCTTTACTAAATACCTTTCCCCGTGTGAAATCCTATTGTTACAGATGTGGTTCTGACTAGGGAGCGTATTTTTTAACGGAATAGTATAACCCCTAATCCAGGATAGGACTGTTTGATTTGTGGTAATTTTTGACCAAGAATCAAAATAAAACTGCAGACCATCTGGAAGCCACTGCTTCATGAAGGGCAACCCCTAGGGTCTTTGACTTAATGGGGTCCTCGCCTAGAATATTTAGTGTGTCTTCTGACAATTCTAAATCATCACCTTCGGTAATAAGTAGAATGTCATCCCTATTCGATTTTGACTCTACAGACACTGAGTTCGGTTCTGCGTTCAACTCACAGTCCGTTCCACGTGGGAAACGATCCTGAGAGCTCTCCGAACGCATATTCTCCACGTTTCTCGGCGATGTCGTCTGATGCCGGCCTTGGGTGCTTCGGCTACGATTGCGGCTGCTGTGGGAATCCCGCCGTCGTCGTCTGTTTCTGCGGCGTTCCGACACGCTCGGTGACCGGCCACGCCTTGCCCGAGAACGGGAATGTCGAGAATGAGAAATGGGGCGATGATAACTGCCAGAAAAATGCGAGTCCTCTCTGCTTCGAGATCGGCCCTCGGCATTATGGCCATCGCGAGATAGGGGATTATGTTTAGTAATCTTAGAAAGCTCACTTCTCAGGATTTCCCGTATCGTGTGCCGCAGGGACTCATTTCCACTGATGTCGGTACTTCTACTAGATGAACTATAATGTCTTTTATGTTTACCCATGCTTTAACTGTTAAAAATATAAATTATCTTAACAAAGGAACGGAGTGGAAAAAGATCTGATTACTTACCCATAAATTGTGTATTATATTTATAAAAATCACCTGAAACTTGATCTGCTACAATGAGTGGTCGCACGACATAGCACCAAAAAACGAATGAGCCTTGAACAGAGTGGAATATACAGAACACAGAGGCAGGGGGGAATTCTTTCTTTAAAATTGGTACGCGACTAGTAGCCAGAGACGGACTACGTGGTAAATAAAGTGATATCTTCGGACTGGACACGAAGTATAATAATGTTATTATCCGATATAAAATATACTGACAGTGGTAATGACAGAATTAATTTTTTTCACTAAATTTCGTTAGGTGGTATGTTAGGAAAATATTTTGATATTTTGGTATTGTTAGAAATATCAATGTTTCAAATTTTATTATATTTAAAATTGAAATATATAGTAATTATTTCATTTTTAATGAGTACCACAAGGTAGTAATAAGATTATTATTGCACAATTTAATTGAGAATTCATTATTAGTAGGATTGTTTAATTATTGAGTTATAAGTCTATGTTTTTAATTGTTATTGTCTCTTAAAACTTTTTTTAAATTTTCGAAATATAGATGGTGGGTCAAAATCTAATATTTTTAATTTAGTAGGATTTAATGAAGCATGAATTTTGGATATACATATAGTTCTTGCCTTTTAAAGCTAGTACTGGGTCTCCTTTATCTGCCCGTATAAAAATAATTTTGTTGTCTACAGTTTTATTGTCTATTAAAACTTGTTTTTTTAATTTTCGAAACATTGATGGTGGGTCAAAATCTAATTTTTTAATTTAGTAGGATCTAATGAAGCATGAATTTTGGATATACATATAGTCATCTCCTTTTAAAGCTATTACTGGGTCTATAAAAATAATTTTGTTGTCGACAGTTTTAATTTATTTTATTACGATAGAATCTTCAGAGAATTGGTCGTTTACAATGTGATAATCTCGTATATTAAAATGCCTTCTGCAATAGTATGTTGGTCCGAATTTGAGTTTATGTTCTAATTCAGAGCTAGTTAAACGGTGTTCCACATATTAGATAAAAATGTAAAATGACAAGGACAATTATTATTGTCATAGTAAAATAAAAATTTAGTTAAGATAATTACACAATGTGATATTGTTTATATTCTTAAAGTATTCTTTTAAAACGTTCTAATGGTATATTTAGGTCCGTAATTTTTTCCAGTTTTTCCAGTTTGTATCTATTGATTGAAATTATTCGAACATGCTAGAACGTAAAATTAGTTTTTTAGCTTTCTTATCAGACTATGCAAAATAGTATTTTTTTCTCAATTGGTAACGAACCACAATCTTCGATCATACGCTGCTCTCCCAGTGCGTTCCACATAATATATTATCAGATCTCATCCGGCCCGGTTACCATACTTTTTTAATTACATTAACGCCATAACTTATAAAACTAATATCCACCGAGAGTGAATCGCTTTACCAGTAATGGGGTTTGAACGTACGATCTCTCATCCTAGAGTTCCCTTAAAATAGTAATAAGGAAAAATAAAATTAAGTAAGTAATATCACATTGTTTATAGATCTTCAATAAATTTTTAATGTACCATGTCAATTCCATTCTATGACATAAGCTTCTTAGGAGGGGAATAAAATAGAAAATTATCTTGTTTAATTTAGTCTAGTATAAATACATCTCCTGTCTACTTATGAAATATTAGTATCTACTAGTAATATATAATTGGGTAATGAAAAATAACAATCATTATGGAAACCCTAAAATTGAATTTGGTCATTTCTACAGATCCATCTCCAGATACGTATTATTGTGCCATAGCTCATCAGTAAACCTGGAATCTGACGGAAGTTAACAAGATATTATATTTTGTTACATTAAAGAGTGTATGTATAATAAAATTTAATCTTACCTGCATCGGCATATCCGCAGTTAGAAAGGCAATGTAAAATGTACTTAATTTGTACCAACGGTTAAAATGTTCTTTTCGTATTATGGCCATTTCAGAGGGAACTAAAATAATAAAAAAAACATTAAAAACCAATAGGTTATGAAATAAATTTGTACCATCTTCTTTATAGTTGTTCGTCCTTTATCCATTATGTAAATATCATCCTTATGCGCTTTAAGATAATATTTTCTAAAATTAAAGAAATATTTTGAAATCCAAAATGTTTTTTTATAAACGTTGGCCATCCTATATGTCTGGCTCTATCCCTGGATTCTTTTAGAAACTTAAAATAGGCTCTACACAAATTCTTATTCTCCTTAAAAAATTTTGTCCTAAAATAGTTTTTGGGTTTTCGAACCAACAGACCGACAGATTGACTGAGCAGGGAAACATGCTTCTTTATAATCGGCGTGATCGTAAAAGACATTATTAAACAAAAATAGAATGGATACATTACTTTCTTCAAGGACAAGCGCTTGCCAGGTAGTATGTTAAATAATTTGAATGTTGGATCTGAAGCTGTAAAAATAATTAGTTTTGATGAAAGTCAGGCATTGCAGACTATATTGATTTCCGCACTGTGCGAATAAATGGTAATAAAGAACAAGTTACTGCTCCTCATTGTCCCGAAAAAATTAACTAATATTTATCTTTCATGCAATATAAAGAATATTTAGTACTGTTGGATTAATTAAGTACACATCTGCACATTTTAATGAATTAAATATGATTTACAAGGCTATAATAAAAACCTTTTGTAGTATACAAATGGAAGATGTTGGCCCACCCGGCATCGCCCGGTGAGATACCATTGCATCCGTTTAGGTGGCGTGAAGTTTGCTCCTTGAGATAACTTTTGCTCATTGAGTTGACGTTTTGTTCGCTGTGCCGATGTTTCCGGTTACCTGGGTGGGACCCCCCAAAAAATAGCATGATGGAAGCTCCAGGCCCAAAATACTCCGGAGGTAAACTCGCTCCCCATTCGGATCTCCGGGCGGGGGCTGGACTTAATGCCCCATTAAGCGAAGTTCATCAAACGACAACCATTTCCGACAATTTACTGGGATCTAACAATACTCAACGAAGAAATGATGTGGCACCTGCAGTTGCTAACCAACCCAGAACTAGCAACTTCAAAATTGATTTCTGCAATATTAGAGGACTTAACACGAACACCAATTCAATTCACCAGCACTTACAATCTTCCAAGCCTCACGTGCTCGCACTGACCGAGACAAAGGTCAGATCGTCAACGAACACCGTCAGCTATTTATACCCTGGATACGATTTTCATTTCCGATTCCGACGCAACTTCGGCGTATGTCTTTTTATTCGAGATTATCTCTACTGCCAACGAGAACCTACACTTGAACCGAAAGACTTTGATGTAATGTGGTTTAAAATATGAACGCTGAAAATCACCAAGTTTCGCTGCTGCCTTTACCGTCCTCCAAGTGATACCCATTACAGAGACCTTTTCTCATCACTAGCCAAGACAATCGACTTCTTGTAAACCAACCATCCAAATGCCGAGATTGCTATCTTTGGCGACTTTAACGTCCACAATGTCAACTGGCTTAAATACTCAAATACAGACGATGAGCCAGGCCGTGAGGCCGAATCCTTCGCGATCAGTTCTGGTCTAACTCAGCTCGTAGAAGAACCAACGCGGATTCCAGGCCGAGCTGGAGATTTTGCTAGTCTTGTGGATCTTTTCTTAATGTCAAATCCTGATCTATATACAGTCTCCGTACAGCTTCCGTTAGGATCTTCCGATCACAAACTTATTTCAACTCTAAGCGAACTACAAATTATTTCTGAACAACCTCCTAAACCTCACAGGATGTGGCATTACAGATCGCCCAAGTGGGATGACATGAAAGACCATTTTCGCACTTTTCCTTGGATGAGCGTATGCTTCTCTTCTGATGATACATCCGTCTGTGCTGGAGAGGTCTACGACGTCATTCTAACGAGCATGGAAGCATTTATCCCCTCTTCCCAAAAACGCCCTTCCAACGGCAAGCCCTGGTTTAGCAAGGATTGTGAGTGTGCTGTCAGATCAAAAAATCTGGCTTACCGATAGTGCCGTAAAAACCCTACCACTGAGAATCGTACCATCTTTGTTACCGCTCGAAACCAATGTAAGCTAACAATAGATCAAAGCAAAGAAGCCCATAACGTGAGGATCAAAAACAAACTTCTTGACAGTCCAAACGGATCAAGGTCCTTTTGGTCAGTCGCTAAGGCCGTCAGCCAAAATTTCACCAAATCAACTATTCCACCTCTAACACGTCCCGATGGTACAATAGCATCCACAGCCGGAGACAAAGCAAACTTACTTGCTGAACTATTTTCTTCGCATTCAACTGTAGATTCCAAGGGAAGAACACCACCAACATTCCCGCAGTTCAATCCGAAATTACCGAAATCGTGTTCCGTCAGCGTCCCGTCAATCGAATCCTGAAAGGACTCGACGTCAAAAAAGCTACTGGTCCAGACGAAATTCCTATTATAGTTCTCAAGAAATGTGCCGATGAACTAACACTAGTATTTTGTAGACATTTCAACTTATCCTACAAAAATGAACATTTCCATCTTGCTGGAAGACGGCGCGAGTTCAGCCTACACCAAAGAAAGGTAAGATAACCCTGCCTAACAACTATCGACCAGTCGCATTGCTTTCAGTTATATCAAAAGTAATGGAGAAAGCTATAAATCAACATCTTATAGTAGTAGTACCTAGAAGGCTTCAACATTATCAGCGATCATCAATATGGTTTTCGGAAGTCCAGATCAACTGGAGGTCTTCGAGCCTATGTCACCCATATTTGGAACAACGCAATCGAACATCATGGGAAGTCTCGGGCTATTGCACTGGATATTTCTAAAGCTTTTGATCGTGTTTGGCATGAGGGGCTTCTAAGTAAACTGCGATCCTATGGTATGCCCAGTCGATCCTTTGCATGGTTGTCTAGCTTCCTTAAGGACCGCTCTCTGCCAGTGGCGATTGACGGATTTCTCTCAGACACCTTCACCATCAATGCCGGTGTTCCTCAAGGGTCCATATTATCTCCCACTCTCTTCTTACTCTACATTAACGACCTTCTAGTGAAAACTAAAAATCCGATATTTAGTTTAGCTGACGATAGCACACTTATCTCATCTTTCTCTTTGAATGCCCAAACATCGGCTGCCGACGCACATCTTCGAAGACAGCATGAAGTATCACGCCTCAACAAAGACGTGGAAGAAATATTGGCTTGGGGTGACAGTAACCAAGTCGAATTTAATGCTAAAAAACCCAGGCAGCAGTTTTCTCTAAAAAGCTTTACATTACAGAACCGGATATAGTCATGGTCGGATACGCAATCCCACTGGCTTCATCTATTAATTTGCTGGGCGTCAATCTGAGAGGAAAGATGTCTTGGTATAACCACGTTGTGGCAATCGCCAAAATAGCTTCTCAGAAGCTTGGGGTAAGTTGTACACACCTCAACAACTTTTGACACTATACAAAGCCCAGATTCGACCATCACTAGAGTACTGCTCTCATGTCTGGAGCTCTGCACCCAAACATACTCTTAGGCTATTGGATTCCATCGAAAGGAGGGCTATTCGTCTGATCGGAGAAAACGAGCTGACGAAGAACCTCGACAGCCTAGAACATCGAAGACAGGTTGGGGATTTGACTCTCTTTTACAGATATTTTCATGGAAGGTGCTCGGCTGACCTTGCCCTCTTAATTCCACTCAGAGCGACGAATAGCAGAAATACACGGCGAACCACTGTCGCCCATCCATATGTGGTTAAGCTTAGTACTCCTCGAACTTAATTATTTAAGAATTCTTTCATCTGGAGGACTTCATCCTTGTGGAACGACCTTCCCGAGGTCGTTTTTCCCAACGAATATAACCTACAACGATTCAAAACCAACGTGAATCGCTTTTTGCGCACACGCATCACTCCTAGAGTGTCCTAAAGGATTTTTCCTATAGTGCTTGTGTTTGATCATAAAAAAAAAATCCGCCTACTGTCGGTAAAACACGAGTAATTGCGGTTACTATTTCAGATCATCAGAACACATTATAAAGATAAATGTCGCGTTTTAGCAAACGTACTATGCAACTATTACTACTGCTTTAGGGCCCTAATAAACGGACGGATGCCGTAATAATCATCAAGATTCAAATATGTAAATAAATCTTGTGTACGGTTGCCGTAATAATCAATCAAGATTCAAATATGTAAATAAATTTGTGTAAATCACAATTATCAAGAAGTTTGGTGTTTCAATTATTCACCTAGACAAAAGCAATTTTGACTATTAATTTAATTTCTAATTATTACAAAAATATGAAAATCGTTTTATTGATCGCTTGTTAAAAATTCAGCTATGGACTAAAATTTTTGTTTTAAGATTTAGACAAGTTTTGTCTTGAACTACGATGTAAATTTGGAAGCTCACTAACGGATCTTTGAAAATGTTGAACCCATTTACCACTTCCTACTTATGCTTCTTGTGTAAGAGCTAAGTACAGAAATCGTCTATTATCACCAGAAATAAATATTTCCATCTACATCTACGTATAGAAAAATAACTTAAAAACAATCTTTAACTTCGGATTAATTAACTCATATTTAGTTTTTACTGAATGTTTAGTATTGTTCAATGCAATATATCTCTGATTTCGATATAAGATAATATGCGTGTTGTATATGGTAACTTCAAATTGTTCATTCTATTAAATATACTTACATCTTAAAGCTGCTGGCATAAGTGCTGTATAGCTTAAATAAACCATGCTAACCAGAAAAAAGGAAATATTCGTAACGGTTCTAGAACCATCGTAACCACAGTTTTGGAAAGTTATTCCTAAAAATATACCTACTAGCAGATGAAGGGCCAGTTTTAGCTTGGAAACAGTCTAAAAAATAAAGAAAATTGGTTGTGTAAATGTTTTCGAAACTAATTTTAAATCATTAATTTTCAGTTGAAATGGGTAATATGTTTCTCGTCAAGGTTTTAAACATTCTTTGATATGGATTTAGGCTCTTATTTTCTATTTTATTGTTTTCAGAGTCGTTTACAAAAACATTATTCATGTCATAAGATAATAAAATAAAAATATGAAAAACTCGAGTGTTTTTAGAATTGTCTTTATTCAGTCTAATATCATTTTCGATGGTTATTGTTCAGTAAGATTGGTTAGATACAATATTCCTATCTTCGACACGGTGCATACTTTGATGTTACCAATATATAAAAATAGAAAATAAGTAACAGAATTCGTTAAGTATAATAAAGTGAAGTTGTTTTAACTTTTTTAACTTTCCGTTAACATACGTCTAATAATTATATTTATCTATGGATACTACAATATACACTTTGCTCATGTGTAAGTAAGGGACGACGATCTTCCTATCATTCGATATACAGGGTGTCCGGGAAAATGAGGTCAATTCATTAACCATAGATTCCTTGAGCAAAAATAATATTACTTTTATAATGCCATTTTTCATTCTTGAACCTCATGTGCGATATACAGGGTGTTAAAGTTTGAAATTAAAAATTGATTTTTTTGAATAGTTCGAATATTTAATGAGATATTAATTTCAAATTTGGTACATTGCGTCAGCCTAAAAAGCTACATCTTTTGAGAGGAACAAAACAAGAAACTTTTGTCAAATACTCAAAATAGGGGAGTCCAGTTCCCCGCTGACCACCCCTATTTTTTAGTGTGTGCGCCAGTGACTTCTAAACTATATTTTTTTAGGTAATCATTTATTTTTGATTACTTTTTCTCCCTTATAAAATTTCGATCAAATCATGTGTTTTGGAGATAATTTGTAAAGCATGGATCCTTACCAGATGCCAGCGCGGCTGACGGTAATCCCATAATAATTAGCAATAGTAAGTTCTTAGTAGGTCAATAAACTAATTTCATTTAACTGAATTAGTACTACAGGTTTTTATCTGTACGCCACTGTCCTTATTTTTGGTTAGTCTTTTGTTTTCGGTATTGTCACTTATTACAAAGTTTTACTTAATTATATCTTGTATCCATGGTAATGCCACAACGGCTGACTTGAATGCTAAATCAAGTCAGCCGTTGTGGCATTACCATGGATACAAGATATAATTAAGTAAAACTTTGTAATAAGTGACAATACCGAAAACAAAAGACTAACCAAAAATAAGGACAGTGGCGTACAGATAAAAACCTGTAGTACTAATTCAGTTAAATGAAATTAGTTTATTGACCTACTAAGAACTTACTATTGCTAATCTTCATATAACAGTAAACACCATTGTTATCACCCGTTCTTAAGACAATAATTTACTATTACTTATTAAATAAATTTGAAACATGATAACAAGATAACAAATACTCAAAACATATTATTTTCGAAAGAAGTATCTCGCGATGGTACATAAAAACGGCGAAACGCGTCTGGGTATTAGTCTGACGAAGGAAAATGGAAACAAATTTCTATATTCAAATATTATTTTTTAAATTAACGTTAGTAACAAAAAACAAACAAAAAAAATAGTCTAAAGGAATTGCTCGATATGACCATTTTTTTGAATACAATCTTAACCTTTTAAAAATATGTGGTTTTAACCTGAACTGCTGTCCAGCTTGAAGTATTCTTTCTATTATATGATTCTCGCTCAAAATCGGAACCATATGCACAAAATCTTTCATACACCCCCAGACTGAATAGTCCAAAGGAGTAAGGTCTGGGGAACGGGGTGGCCATTTAACATGAGCATCATGGCCCCGACTAATCCAGCGATTAGGAAAGATTTGGTGTAAATAGTTCTTTAACATTTATTGCAAAATGCGGGGAAGCACCGTCTAGTTGAAACTAAATATTTTGTCTTACTATTAGATGCAAAACATCAAGGAAATCGGGCAGTGTGTTTTGAAGAAATAGTAAAAATGAATGACCAGTCAAATTTCCTGGTAACATTACAGGACCAAGAAGAAAATTATTTACGCCACCTGCCCACACATTGACTTTAAAATTTACTTGATGATGCGTCTCTACTATGGCATGAGGATTTTTTCTGTCCATATGTGTGTGTTATAAATATTTGTTATCCCGTTTCTCGTAAATGAAGCTTCATCAGTAAACAAAATGTGTCTGATGAAACGTACATCTCGGTTATTCATTTCACATAACCATCTACAAAATAAAAGCCTTGCTTCGAAGTCTTGAGGCAAAAGAGCGTGCACTGTTTGAATATGATACGGGTAAAGCTGTTGATCTCGTAAAACATGGTGTACCTCAGTTTTCCCAATGCTTTCAATCTGCCTAGACAAAACCCTGGTACTTATGTTTGGTGTTTCTTCGACAATTCTTAAAATATCCTCCTCTTGGCCTGGCCGAATTACACGAGGTCTGCCGCAATTACCTCTCCGATCTTCGCGAAAGTGTCCATTCTGTCTAAGTTAGAAAAATATCTTCTTTTTGGGTGAACTCGATCTGGAAATTTTTGTGCATAGCGCCCAGCGGACAAACTAGCGTTGGAGTTACATTTTCCTATTCGAGAAATGGAAATTAACGATAATATAAATCTTACCCATCATTAAAATCATATCCGTCATTTCAGAAAACGGTAATAAATGTTCTCGTCTAACATCCATATTGTTTCTTTTTTACTTGAAAGAAGACTTATTAATAAAAACTTTTAAATCTTAAAACACAGTGAAAAGTAATATTTAATTTGACAGCAAATAAAACAACGATGCCGTATCCATGGTAATGCTACAACGGCTAACTTGATTTAGCATTTGAAAATTATTGGATTACCGTCAGCCGCGCTGGCATCTGGTAAGGATCCATGATTTTCAAATTATCTCCAAAACACATGATTTGATCGAAATTTTATAAGGGAGAAAAAATAATCAAAAATAAATGATTACCTAAAAAAATATAGTTTAGAAGTCACTGGCGCACACACTAAAAAATAGGGGTGGTCAGCGGGAACTGGGTATTTGACAAACATTTCTTGTTTTGTTCCTCTCAAAAGATGTAGCTTTTTAGGCTGACGCAATGTACCAAATTTTAAATTAATATCCCATTAAATAGTCGAATTATTCAAAAAAATCACTTTTTAATACAAGGAACAAACCCGAACAAACCCACCCAAACCAACAATATAACACGAAAATACCCTATATACCGGCTTGACTGACGCGACAGGGTATTACTTTTCGTAATTTTTCCTTGTATGACCCCCCCCCCCCCAAACGAAGTTTGATCCCCCACCAGACCGACGTTCTGGATCCGCCCTTATCTCTGTGGTTGTTATAAAAAAAGTAACCGAGGAAATCAAAGCAGATAGATTCATCATGGATTATTCCCATGCAGATTAGTATTATTATTTTTAGTAATCCGATATGCAATTTTTAATAAGGTGATTATTTAGTTGCCGAATCGCTGTTCCGACTTTAGCTACTAAATGGTTGGCGGACTGAAATATGCATTATTGTATATGATAGTCCCATTCAGTTTGTGTCCTGTTACAAATTATTTAGTCGGTCGACTTTTCAATTGCATGTAAGCGCGGCTATATAAGAATGTACTGTTCTCACTTATGCACTAAATAATCTGACGACTGAAAATTGCTTGTCGGGTTTGTTCGTGTTTTATCATTGCTCCTAACAAACTGAACAAGAAAAGTCTTATTTAAAACCAAAAAGTATATCTTCATCATGTTCCACAGAATTCTCCGATGACTCCTATTGTGAAGTGAAAGTGAAAATAATGAAACCTAATTGTACAATGTTTCCCTTTTAAAAAATAATGGCGATGTAATGTCTAACAAAATATCATGGAGTACAAAATATATATCTTGTTATTTTTAAGTTTAGTTATTTAAACAACCTTTGAACTCAGTTAAAAAGTTTTTGGGCGATTAGTATTTTCACTTTGTATTTTTTACACAGAATGTTCTTTTATTTTTACCTGTTTAAAACAGGTTCGTTTGTTTATATTTTATTTTTTAATAACATTATCAATATGCACTATTTTAATTTATTAACCTCGGGCAGGTTTATTTATTATATAATATTGCCATTATTCTTAAAAAGTATTAAATCACCGATAATTTTACATCACTAGTATTGACTGACTGGTTATCCTTGCTTTACACATGGATTTTCAAGAAATAATATGTTATTATACCAACTTACCCAATCCCTATAAAGGTAAACCACTTGTTTCCGTAGAAGGATAAAAAATCGTTTCCATTCTGATGGCGGTTTTCTTGAACATAATGTACTATGAAAATTATACGATGAATCTTTTTTTACTAATTCCGTTTCTTTTCTTCCTTTGGCTAGAAGAAAAGTTAGTGAATACCATTCTCTATTCCAATAACTATACGATTAATTTCTGTACAGAAAGGCGAACTAAACTTTTAATTATTAAGTTAGAAGCATATTAGATCAATTCGTGGACAAACTCTAGAATAATATAAACTTACTTTCGTCTGCAATCATGCTGTTTCTCCAGTGGGATTCTTTGGCTGCTTGGGCTAGTTTATCTATACAGTCTCCATATTCACAATTTGTTACCTCTAATACTATAAATATAAGAAAATATTTTAGGCGACAAAAGTCAAATATATGTATGTAACGGTTCATTAAAATCAATTTATTAAAAATTTAGCAGAGTTTAACAAGATGTTGAACTTTCGATCGGACAAACCCAGAGGCAGTTTTAAAAAAATTAGAATATCTTCTGAAGAACTAAAAAATATAATAACAGTGGTTCGGAATCCCAATTTTATTTCTGTTGTAAAATAGGACCAGTAGATATATTTATTAAAGAAAATCTGAAGATGTTTATATACCTGTATGTATTTCAGAAACAATTTTAATTCTGACTTCAATTTCTATTTTCGAAACTTAATAAAATAAAAAAACTCCAGTGAATTTAAATACTTGCGATCAACATCAATTTTGACAAAACTATATTTAAGAAAGTATAGAATTAAAATAAACTACTTTGTAATAAGTAGTTAATTTCTCCCTCTCTCTTATATAATATCTTACATATATATCTATATATTTATATTTATGCTATAAAAATAAACCTTTTCAGTTCAAGTTTAAGAAAATTATTAATTAAAGTCGATTCCATTTTGTTAGGTTTTAAACAATATGTTATTATATAAATCATGTCATATATAAGAACCAGGAAAAAATATTTACAGAGGCATTTACGATGAGTGGCTTATTAAAAGAGATATTTGGAAACCTTGGCACTCCCTAGAAAAGATGCTGATCCTTTTAGATGTCATAAACCTAAGTCTAATGCTGGATTCATAGTTGCCGTAACGTAAGACGTACCATAAGGTTTTACCTGACGTTTTAGGTATGTATTCAAGTTAGACTGCAGTGTTGCCAGGTGAAAAAATAAAAATAACCAGAAATGATTATTAAATATCAATATTACCCGAATAGAGGGTAAAGCATCTTTTTATGACCGTATTAGCAAAAAAAGGTTATCATCATCATCATCGTATCAAAAAATATTTATATGAGCAAAAAGAAAATAAAAGGTCAAATGCGCTTAAAGTATATTTTATGTCCTACTGTTAACAAGAAATATGCAAATTAACTAGAATATCACCAGAATTTACCAAAAACCAAAAAATCACCAGAAATCGAGCTATTTAAAAAAATTTCCAACAATCATCAGATTATTCCTAAAATTACCAGATCTGGTGAGATTTCACTAGAGCTGGCAACACTGTCAGACTATCAGGTAAGCCATCACGTAAAACTTTATGTGTGAACGCCATTATTAAGACGTCAGGTAAGACGCCAGGTAAAACCTTTTACCAACCTCTTTAGACGTAAGCAGTAAGGACATACCCGTTCACATTTTCGTTAAAAATTTGTAGGTTACGAATTTGTAGGTTATGGTTCCTGTTTTTCACATGCCACATCTTTCATTATTTATAACTGTAACGCGATGAAAAGATCGTTATAATAGTAAGAGTAATGTTGTACTACTATTAGCCAAAAAACGATTTTAAAACATATAATTTGTTGATGTCAATATGACAGTTATATGCATGAGTATGACCGTTTGCGTAAGCCATAACGTAAGAAATGGAATTGAACCATTTCTTACTTCTAAATGCTTAATTTTTATGCAATATGAATTGTTCTGTTGCAAATCACATATTTATTTTTCTTACGGCTTACCGTCACGTCTTGCGGCTTACGGTACGGCAACTGTGAATCCAGCTTTAGTGTATTTTACATATTTAAGGTTTTATGCTAAAATTACGTTTGCGAACCTAAAAATTATTATTAATTTTTCCTCTACGGAAATCTTTATTAATTAATTTGGCTTGGATTTCTGATTGAAAAGGACCTGCTTTAACAGATTTTTTATAAGATTTTGATAACTATTTATACAGGGTGTTCAAAAAATACTATTAAAAATGAAATTGATAGACCTGCAGAAAATCTACATTTTGAAATGAAAAATCGCAAATTTTATAATTATTTTCTATTCAGCATGGAAACTAAATATAAATTTGTATAAGGTTGTCTATTCCGAAAATTTGTAGTTTTCGAAATATTGCCAATTTAGTATTTTTATATCGCGATATTGTCATAGTTTGCTATGATGGTATTACAGAACAGTCGAATGCTAAAGAAATGAATATGTCAAATGTTCTTGATATTACTTTATCACATTCTCCGCAAATAATAAATAAATTTAAATAATCTAATAATGATTATTAATAATTTTCAAATGGTCAGTGACAGCATTATAAATTTCTTTAGCATCTGACTATTTTTGAACGCTGTAATATCCAACTGTGAGTAACTGAACTTAAGATCCGCATCAAAATCGCCATATAAAAATATTAAATTGGCAATATTTCGAAAACTACAAATTTTCGAAAAATACAACCTTAGTGAAACTTTTCCTTGTCTTTAATGCTAAATAAAAAATATATAAAAATTTGGGGTTTCCATTTGAAAAAGTAGATTTTTTGCAGTTTATTCATTGGTATTTTTTAAACACCCTGTATTAATAGTTATCAATATATTATAATAAATCTAATAAATCAGGTTCTTTCCAATAAGGAATCTAATTCAAATTAAATGAAAGGAATTAATAATTTTTTTAAGATCAGCAAATGTAATTTTAGTCATAACCTTAGATATGTCAAACACGCTTATACTTAGGTATAGGACACGATTTATGAAATCTGCCTAGAATCTTGCGTAGAATCCAAAAATGCAATGGGGTGTTTAATTTAAAATAAGCAAGTTGACATCGACTTCCGGCATAACCGGAAGTAACAGATGCATCAAAATAGTTTCATTAAAAGGACCAGCATCTTTTATACCGAGTCGTAATATTTCAAACAAATATCTTCCTTAGTTCCAGAGATCTTTTAATAGGCAACTCCTCATGAATGACCCTACATAATAATATGACATATTGTGCGAAATTTTTTTTTATAATCATTCATTCAGGTGTAATTTTTTTAAACATAAATACTTACAGAAATCTGCTGGATTATGATATCGAGGACAAATAAATCCCTGTGCGGCAAGAAATGGCACAGTATTCAGTGGTGATCCTTGGTATACACATTTTCCTTGTGCCATTACGTAGACATGGCTAAACGCAATGTATATTGGAGCACTGGGCTGGTGTATAGTACAAATTATCGTGTGTCCTCTTGATGCTAAATATTTTAACATTGCGACACATTGGTTGGATGAATTGATATCTAACCCCCTAAAATTCATATAGTACTAGCAATTTTTTAAAATTTTTTCTTTTAAATGAAAAGAAGAAAGTAGAAAAAAGTATACTATTCTACTTAACATTAATGATTACTATTTAGTCAGATAATTTATGTCAATTGTTTGCAGCTAGTGTCGCAAAGATTATCGTAAGAATAAATTATTTCGGGGTTCCTTCAGCATCTTCTAAAAGTAAATTTTAAATTAATTTTTAATTAATGAGGAAAGGTCACTTAAAATTACAATACCCATAACATTTTAAATATTTATGTTTCAAAGTAATTTTTATAAAATGAGTTGCTAATCCTTCTATCGTTATTTCGTTGCAGTAATATTTTGTTAAATTTATAAAAATTACTATCTGATTGATTTAAAGAACCTTATTTATAAACATTACTACCTGATTGATTTAAAGAATCTTAAAATATTTTAAGATAAGCCTTTGTAACAATTTAAAAAACTAATCCCATATACTCGCAGAAAACCCAAGTTACTCCGACTATGATCAAGAATATAAATATTGTTGGCTCTAAATGACCACTCTATACCTTACCTATATTTATTTGAGAAATAACTAATAATTAAGTAATCATATAGAAATGCCAGCATTGAAATAAATACTCCTCATTAATGTGCATGATAATTTTCTATTGCGTAATATTAAAAAAAAAACTTTTTTAATAGAAAAATCGGAACAAATAATATAAATTATTAAAAGGTAATTATTTATCTAATTTCATTTTAAGTGCTTTTCCTGCTCCGAAAATATAGCATTCATCGAATTTTCCAACCGGGGATGGTCTTTCCTCATCCGTAATATTGTTTTCATGTTAACGTCTGATAATTACTCGGGAAAGACAACTTATCCCCAAATCGACAAACATAGCTTCAGGGGGCATTTCGTTTTACTGAAATTGACTGAAATCCGTGTAAGCCAGGCGCTTGTCTACCAATATAAGTTAAAGAAATAGTTCATTTTCTCCAAGAGACTTATTTAATAACTTTAAGAAGTAAACTCAAAGCACGTTATCACGAATTACATATATGTATCTTAGTGAAGTGTTATAAGGGTATATGTTTTGCCCAACTGGGCATCATCATACCTTAAAATAAA
Source organism: Barypeithes pellucidus (assembly GCA_963991005.1). NCBI lineage: Eukaryota > Metazoa > Arthropoda > Insecta > Coleoptera > Curculionidae > Barypeithes > Barypeithes pellucidus. Next base: position 42,751,786 of record OZ022560.1, read on the forward strand.
AACATCATCACAATGCAAACAACTGCACAAATACAAATAGCTTACATGTAACCTTGTAACATGTAACACTTCGCTAAAATAGAGATATGTAATTCGTGAGACCGTGACTTTGAGTTTACTTCTTAATAGCCAATATAAGTTGTCAAGATTTTTACATTGATCGGTTTTTTTAACCTTCAATATGCAAATGCTAATATAAATATATTTATGCAGTGGTCATGTGAGGCGCTTTGTCAGGATTATTGGTATTTATTTCATTGATTGTATTCGTACATTTTTCTTTCTTAGTTGATGCATTAGGGACATCAAATTTATAAATACTTATATCCTTAGTTGGGATGGTCGGAACAGGGTTTTTAAGTAACAGGTACAACAGGTTTCAGTTTTAAAAAATACCTGTTTCAAGAAACCTGTTTCAGTTCCAAACGGTTTCAAGAGTTTCGCTGTTCTTCTGATACATCACAACGGCGCGGCACGCGGGTCGGTTTGCTGGGCCGGTTGTTCCGTTACCTACAGTGTTGCCTACCCGTGGAATTTTTAGGTCTACGTGGAACATTTTAGTTTATAAGCTCAGAAATACCTATAGTTTTTTTTTAGTTAGTCATATATTATATCAGGCAAGCCCCGTGTGCCGCTTACCGCTTTTCTTTATTTTACAAATAAATATATTTAAACTTTTTTGGTTCTGGTATTTCTTAAATAAATGTGGGACATTTCGTCCTCGCACATGGGATATTATTCATTGTAAGGTTGGCAATACTGTTTAACAAGAAGGGTTCGCTTTCAGGGACTTTCCCTATGCAATTCGCTGTTTGTTATAGTTTTTTATTACATTACGGGTAGCGTCAATAATAACAACGAGATTTAAGAGATTTATTTAGATAGGTTGGTTGCCAGTTTCAGTATATATATTTATGTCTTTTGAATAAATTTTCTTCTACAATGAGCTGCTTGATAGGAAGTTTATCGACAATAAATAAAAGTAGCTCAGATTGGAACTTTTTCGTTCGTTTTAAGATACCTACATATCATTATTCTGTTTAGATATTTATTGTTATTATATAGGTATCAATGGTAGTTAAAGGATTATTTTAAACCAACCAAATTTGGAGAAATTTAAATCCTACTTGTCACATTCAATATAGTTTATAAATATGTGTTCTTTACTTATTACTTAATAGTTCAGTACAAAGAGACATACTGATACTACAGTCACATATACTTTGTCTTTGTACATTGCCAAAGAGTTTATATAGATTATATCTTGTTATAAAAAGGATTTGTGATAAATATTTTGTTTTGATATTTCCCGCATTTCTGAAAAATATTAAAAATCGACAACGTCGCACAATCCATGCACGATCCACGAATCGTCACGACAGTGCTCGAGCCTTCGAAACTGTCTTATCGAAACGGTTTCATCGAAACAGGTTGTTTCGGCCGCTCCGGCGAAGCTGACGGCTCCAGCGAAGAGCGAAACAGCCATGTCCAGTGAAACCGGAAAACCTATCGATCTATACTTGTTTCGACCGGTTCCACATAAATACCGGTTTCGAAAAAAAAACGATTCGGTTCCAAAGCGGCATCCCTAATCCTTAGTTAATATCATTGGACGTATTAGAAGAATACTTTCTGAATTTATCATATTATTTGGGGTTTGACCATACAAAATAATTTTTAAACACTGTATATAATTTTATACTAATTTTTATGTTTTTTGTGTTTACTTTTATAAAAATTTGATTATAAAAGTGTATAATATTGTCAAGGGCGCTACGTGAGCAAGGGGAAACATTTTGATTTTCGTTTCAATTAGGGCAAAATTGTTTAAATTCGTTTTACATTGAATAAGCATCAGCATTTTACGATGGCGACATCGAAGTATAATTATTATAATATCCGTCAATTAAAGGTAGTCAGCAGTTTTCGAAAATAGAAGCAAAGTAGGACATATGGGGACGTTCAACTAAAAAAGAAAAAGGTTGGGGCTTTTTTTCGTTGGTCACGACGCGAGGCGGTCGAGGCCCGCTAGGGAGGGTTTTATTTTCGTCATTTTGTTTGGGGGTTAAATCAGTTTTTTTTCTTGGTGAAGTGTGGTAGCCAACTCCTGAAGAAGAGTCCTCGCCCCAGTAATGTGGGCTATTATGTAAGTACTAACCATTATAATTTTTTATTAAAAGTTAAGCGAGTTTGGCAGCGGCCAACTCGCCCCTCTGTGGACTTTACGATAGTACTCCCTTATTGTACCAAAGAGTAATTCTAAAACGTAAATAAATACTTGGTGTCTGGTGTTCCTGTTAAAATCTCCTATTTTTATTTAAAAATACACCCCATCCCCTTTTCAGGTTGGAAAATATTTAATGGTGGCAAACTGTTGCACGTTACTGTGGAACTAGTTCCACAGGGCGAGCTAGCGCGGGGATCCTGTACCCCTCGGCACAGGGCGAATCCTGCCGCGTGACAGGACAAAGGCGTGAGGATTTATATATATATTGTCGAGTACTCACCACCTATCGAGTGTGAAAGTTTGAGTACCCCCAAACCTTATCGAGCGTGACATGGTGGAGGCGCCAAACCGCCTAGGTAGCAACAGTTGTCTCCCTTAAAATTTTCAAACTTTTTCATTTGTTTGGGGTCGTGGGTGTTATACCGCGAAGGGAAGAGGTTATTTTTGGAAGTACAGACCAGCATAGAGGCTTATTTATGTTGTAATTCAATAATTTCAATGGTAATTCCCAATTCATAACCTAAAGAGATTTTTTTACTGGGAGGTACAGTGAAAGGCACACACAGGGCAAATAGATTTTTGTAAAATCCTGGTTAGAAATCAGGAGAAAGGCCATTGAACGGCAGAATCTAATACAAGAGTTTTGCATTCTTAATATTTTATCTTAAAATCAGACAGAGAAATAGTTAAAATTTTTTTTTGTTGTGTTTTTGTGTATATATTTGTATATGATTGCGAAAAGTGTACCTAGTACAGTTGCATTCTTAATATTTTATCTTAAAATCAGACAGAGAAATAGTTAAAATTTTTTTTTTTTGTTGTGTTTTTGTGTATATATTTGTATATGATTGCGAAAAGTGTACCTAGTACAGTTGCATTCTTAATATTTTATCTTAAAATCAGACAGAGAAATAGTTAAATTTTTTTTGTGTTTTTGTGTATATATTTGTATATGATTGCGAAAAGTGCACCCAGTACATATATTTTTTTTCTTTCAAGAATTAGCCCTAGTACGTATTCGACGTATCGTTATCATTTTAATAATTTCGGTTCTTAAAACTGTTAGTGCTGACTGAAGACATGTCAGAAGAGCATGTCAGAAGGTTTTAAAAAATTTGACCTTAATATCACCCCATCGACACCTTTTACCCCTAAACTAAGCAGTACAAGAGCCCCGCCAATAGAAACAAATTTCGATTCACCTATAGTGGATAAGCAAGAAGTGTTCAGAAGAGCCCCAAAACTAACGCGTAGCCCATCTAGGACTCCGAACCCACACAGCACCCCCCTCGCAAGGGAAAGCAGAAAAGAAAGGCCACATTCGACTGGAGGATCAACTGATAGAGTAACCAGATCCCAGTCAAAAGTCCTTTTCACACGTAGTGAGTCAGCGCCAAACACGGAAATCGCTAATAAGACGATCGATAAAGACGCCGAGTCAAGCGAAAGCGAACAGGAATCAGAACTAGAAACCACCCTACTAAAGGCCCCCCAGACACCTAGAACTGTCCTACAGCAAATCCCCTACCGCCACATAGACACGCCAATTCCAAATACAAATAAAAATCTACAAGAGCAAGAAAGCCAACAAGTGGAGGAAAATTCGCCAGAGGGTAGCAGTGACGCACCCCCATACCAAGAGACGGACACGGTAGGAAACGCAAGACCCCCAGGAACCGGGACTGTCCAGAAAGGAATTGGAAATCAACCCCCAATACAGTCCATGATGAACGTCACAATTGCTGACGCTTTAAATGCAAACAAGACACCTGCAGTACCAACATTTATCAGCCCACAAACCTTCCACCCTAGTAAAGGGTCGGCAAGCAATTTTATTAATAACTATGAACGGACAGCAATTGCAAATGGATGGGACAACACCCTAAAAATAACTTATTTCGGATCATACCTGGAAGGTGGTGCTAACTTATGGTACAGAATGTATTTTGGGAACCAAACTAATCAACAAAAAGGCTGGTGCGACATTAAGGAAGACTTTATGACCGAGTTCGAGGATGCGGACATTCATAGGGACACCCAACGGCGGCTGGAAAACAGGATACAGGGCGAAAACGAGAGTGTCAAAGATTACCTTTACGAACTAAAATCCTTATACTATGACCACGATAACCGGATGGATCCAGCAGGGTTCATGAAATTTTTCGAGAAAGGACTTACCAGGTCAGCGAGTTACCATTACTACTGGTTAACTCATCCCCCAAATAAGAAACCCGCAACGTTTGAGGAGATAAAGGAGCTAGCGATTACAATCGACAAAGCACCCCGAAAAGAAGAACGAACCCCATCGCCAGAAAGAAAAGTTCAAAGGGAAAATAACCGGTCGTGGACCGAATGGCGCGAACCCAGAACAGAACAAGAATATAAGGGTCGAAGCTATAAAAGAGGAGGGGGCTACAGCCAACAAGGTTATAGACAAACAGCGCCTATAAACCCAAGGAGAAATAACTATGGTTACAGGGAGAACTATAACTATAGAGGGCAACCGTCAAGGGAATACAACAAAGGGTACCGACAAGGAAATAGACTAGGACAAAATTATAGGGAAGATAATGCAAATATAAGAAACTACGACGGGGAAGAATTTAGAAGACTAAATCGTGGTGGAGAAAGGAATTATAGGGAACAGGAGCCACACATCACAAGTTAGCATAATAAAATAGATAACACAAGAAAAAGCAACCCCCCTAACATTCCCAATACAAGAAACAGCGACAACCGCCCCAAGTGTTATAATTGTAACCGGGTAGGTCATTTTGCCTCGAGTTGCCCAAATGGGATAGGGCGGAGAAATTAAAACCCTCTCAAACCGTCCTAACTACCAATAGAGGGGTAACACAGTACACAAACGACAAGTCTTTAAGTGTACTAATAGTAGAAGCTCGCGTAAATAACACTAAAACCATAGCGATTCTTGATACGGGAAGTGTTAAAAATATCGTCCGCGCAGATGTGTTTCAAAATTTTAAATCACAGAAAAGTGACAAAAATCTTGTCACTGCAGGAGGTCACAAAGTCCCCGTTCTAGGAAAAATTTCATTTAATCTAGGCATAGAAGATCTCGAAACGACATGCGAAGCAGAGGTTATAAGGACATCCCCATACCCCTTAATATTAGGTATGGATTTTTTGAACAAGGGCAACGCAGTTATTAATATCAATAAAGGAAAAATTACGCTTACAATTAAAAATAAAAGGTACGCACTTATGCTAAAAAAGAAAGCAAGGAGCAACGATATAGGTATATTACAGGATAAGATTTCAAAACAAACATGCAATATCACACCTAGTTATAAAAAACAATACCATCGGGAATGCCTATCAAGTATAAAAAACGTAGTCAGCCAAATTAAACAACAAAACCATGTTAGGATAGGTAATGGCACAACGTCAGTAAAACAGGAAACCCATTATACAGGACCGGCTAAAAAGATTAGGGAATCTCATATGAATAACAAAAAATCGCAAAAGAGCGAATCACAAAATTTATGGAGTTTATTAACAGAATATACGAGGGAAAAGGAAGAAGATATTTATTCAAAATTAAAAGTAACATATGACACACGCTTAAAGCCATTCGAAGAAGTTCCCGTCGAAATCAGTCTGAAAAATACGGAGGAAGAAAAAGGGGAAGCTACCTACTTAAATTTTATTATTAATGAAAAACTATTTATATCGAGAAGGCTACTTCCAACATCAATACCATATTACGTAGGCCCAAAAATGTTTATAAATATTAAGTCAAAAACTACAGTACCAGTACAATTGTACAAGCAATCTACCGTAGGGTTCCTTTCAAGTACAACAGAATTAGAAGAAAACCAAGAAATGGTTATCCTAAACCTCACAGAAAAAATAGATGACAACGACATGGTCACAAGCAAAGACCACACATTAGACCACATTACAGACCAAAAAACAAGAAGCAAACTGAGTCAACTTTTGGAGCAATACAATGACGTATTTGCTAAAAGTCCAAAATACATGGGACGTACGTCAATGGTAAAACATAAAATAGAACTCCTCGACACAACACCTATAAAAATTCCGCCATACAGGGTCAGCCAAAAAGAAAGAGACATAATTTCGGAACAAATAGGAGAGATGCTGAAGTACGACATAATTAAGCCATGTCACAGCCCCTATTCATCCCCTATAGTACTGGTTAAAAAAAAAGACAATTCTATACGATTCTGCGCAGACTACAGGCGTTTGAACGAGGTGACCCGGAAGTCAAACTACCCTCTGCCTAACATTGACGATGTCTTGACATACTTAGGGGATAGTAAATTCTTTTCATCCCTTGATCTTTATAGTGGGTACTGGCAAGTCGAGCTAGATGAAGAAAGTAAAGATAAAACGGCATTTACAGCATATGGGGATGGACAATATCGGTTTGAAGTCCTCCCATTCGGATTGACAACAGCGCCATCTACATTTCAGGCGCTAACAGATCACGTCTTTCAGGGAATGAAATGGAAGGATGTACTAATCTACCTTGATGACGTCATAATATTTTCGAAGACACGAGAAGAACACTTGGAAAAAATGGAAAAAGTTTTCAAAAGGCTTCGAGAGGCCGGATTGACGCTAAAACCTAGCAAATGCGATTATTTAAAAGAAGAAATAAAAATATTGGGTTATAAAGTTAATAAAAAGGGTATATTTCCCGAAGATGACAAAATAAAAAGTATTACAAATTTCCCAACCCCTAAGAAGGTAAAAGACGTCCAAAGTTTCCTAGGATTATGCAATTTTTATAGAAAGTTTGTGTTAAATTATTCCACAATAGCAAGACCGCTACACGAATTAACTAGAAAGGCGATTAAATTTGTTTGGGGAACAGACCAACAAAAAGCATTCGAGGCATTAAAAGAAAAACTAATAACAGCACCCGTGTTAGCACATTTTAATCCGAATAAAGAAACAATAATCCATATAGACGGCAGTAAAACAGGTATAGGCGGAGTAATTCTCCAGGAGGACGAGAATGGAGTTCCACATCCTATAGCATACTGTAGTCGCACCCTGAACAAACACGAGAAAAATTATAGTATTTCAGAAATAGAAGGACTGACAGTAGTATGGATCGTAAGCTATATGAGACACCTAATTTACGGTAGAAAGACTACCATCATTACCGATCACAGCGCCCTCTGCTGGTTTAAAAATATTAAGAATAATGCCCGACTAACTAGGTGGGCAATCCGATTATCCGAATTTGACTATACAATTAAACATAGGCGAGGTTGTGAAAACAAAGATGCTGACTGCTTATCAAGGTATCCACTGAACATCAAAGATGAATCAAATAAGTTCGACGATATAGAAGACATCCCCACATTTGTCTTGGACGAAGAGGACTTAGAAAGGCCTGATAAAATATGGGAAAATTACACAAATTTATTGCTGACACCAGAAAACGTAAGGGATCTACAGAAAAAGGACAAGAAATTAGAAAAAATAATACAAGAAATTATAAAAAATAAAGGAAGCGTACCACCGCACCTAAGAGATTTTATTCTGCAAAAGGGGGTATTATACAAAATCAATAAGACACATGAGGGTTTAAAAGAGTTACTAGTCATTCCAAAACAGATAGTACCAGAGGTCCTATTTCAACTACACAGCGAACCACTATCAGGACATTTAGGGCTAACTAAAACACTGCATAAAATTAAAAACCGTTTTTATTGGGACTCGATAGGTAAAGACATAACAGGATTCGTAAAATCCTGTACAGACTGTCAAGCACGGAAAGGCAGACAAGGCACAAAGCCAGCAGGTGTGTTACAGCCTATCGAAATAGGTCTTCCATTCCAGAAAATAGGAATCGACATTATTGGACCCTTCCCGAGATCTACCGATTCAAAGAAAGTTATCGTGGTCGCGACCGACTATGCAACCCGATACGTAGAGGCGGCGGCCCTACCTAATGGAAAAGCCGGCCCTGTCGCCGAATTTTTACTAAACAATATCATTTCTCGACACGGGGCACCGCAATATATTATAAGCGATAGGGGAAAAACATTTCAATCGGAGCTAGTAAAGGACCTAACAACCCTTATGGGGGGAGTAAACCGATATACAACAGCTTACAAACCCTCAACTAATGGTCTTACAGAAAGGTTTAATAAAACGCTGGCAGATATGTTAGCTATCTATACCAATACCTGCCAAACGGACTGGTCGAAATACCTGTCTATGGTAGTATTCGCCTATAATACATCACGGCAAGAGACCACGAAATACAGCCCATTCGAGCTAGTATACGGAAGGCCGCCAGTCTTGCCGACAGAGGCAAGCCTAAAAGAGATGGAGGATAAAACGTCAGTAGAAGACATAAGAAAACAGGCACTATTAATAAGAAACTTAGCGGTAGAAAATATATGGAAAAAGCAAAGGATTGACAAGAGAATATATGACAGCAAACATCGACCATTGAACTTTGAGGTAGGGCAGGCAGTCAAAGTATTTGTCCCCATCAGAAAGAAAGGCAGAAGTGAGAAATTACTACTAAGACACTTTGGACCATATTATATTACGGAGAAGGTCAGCGAGGTAAACTATAAAATAAGAAAAGGAAAGGCAGCAAATGCACCAGTAGACGTAGTGCATATAAGTCGTATTCTGCCTTACCACGATAAATGGGCACAATATGACAGTAACGAAGAAAATGACACAGAGGGAAGTGACGCAGAAAGTATAGAGGATAAGTTCGACGAGGAGCACAAAAAAGCCGACATAAAGAAAAAAGTAGACAATGAAGGGAATAACAGAATAAGAAGAAATAAAGAAGGGCACAAGAATGCTGAACAAGCAAAAATAGAAATATTTAGTAATGCACCCGGTATGGTTACGAGGGCAAGAAAAAAATTATTACTAGAAAATAATGCAAACTTGGCACTAGAAATTAATAAAGAAAATAAAAATATTGAAAAAGAAATATATTGTACATCAGAAACAGAAGATGAAGTAGGTACCAATGAATATATTTACTGCAAGGATCTGAGCAAAGGAGATGAATATGACTCATCTCAGGTATCAGAAGAAAACGCGCTGTGGCAAAGATTTAAAATTCTAACGTCAAGCTATAGCACGTACAAACATTAGATGATTCTGCCCGCACAGACTTCAAAACTTTAATCTACCTTAATAATTTAAAATTATTATATATAAATAGAGATATTAACATTTAATTAGCGTGTAAATAGATATATTATGTAAATAGCTACAAATGACTTAAGTTACATTGAAACCTAAGATAAATGGTTAAGAATACGTGATAAAATCATACAATGACATCTCCTCTTAGGGTATACCTGGTACTGTGCACGACCCCCATGCGAAGTCAACATACAGAGGTGTCTGCAGGAGCATACTGGAAGACACTCCCAAACGCAATAAGCTATGAAGCATCAGTCCCTCTAACATACAGAGCAAGTTGGATCGATGAAGAGGTGAGCTCAAAAATTAATTATAATATGTGTAAACCGAACAATATTAAAACATATACACACTGTAAAATGGTGGAGCATATTGACCAACTGACGTTATCCGTAAATAAAGAATTTCAATCGCTGACGAAAGCCTGGAACACCAAAGTTCTCAAACGTTTAACAGATCAGCGTAAGGGGCTTGTTCGGAAATCGAGGTCCATCGAGTTCATCGGTAATGCTCTAAGTTACTGTTGTAACATCGCCACGCAGGAAAAATTGGACACTTTAGTGATGCACGAAGGCGAAGTAACAAGTCAAATAAATAGAATTAATATAGGCCTAGAAAAATCATTAAAGCTCATATCGGAAAATTCAGAAGGTTTCCATAAGATGAATAAACAAAACATAGAGGTATTTAAGGAAACGGAAGGAAAAATAAAGGAACTTGAAAATTTTATTAATAACAATAATGAAGCTTTAAAGAACAATGAGGATAGTATTTTTAATTTACTAGCGATTAATCTAAATTATCAGTATTCAAATCTAATAAAATTTATTGAACTGGTCAGGGAAATAAAAAGGCAGGACATTATAAATTCATGTAAGAAAAATCAAATACCAGTAGCGGTTCTCAACCCAACAATTTTATACGAGGATTTAAAAAATCTAGATGAAGGGTTAAGAAATATAAGCCAGGGCATCGCGATTCCATTAAAATCAATTTCCAAAATGTATCAATTACCCATCTGTGACTGCACGTTGTCCAATGAAGAAATAATTATCCACGTAAAGGTACCAATAACACAGAGAGGTAAAAATTGGGACCTTTATGAACTCATCGCGGCACCTTTTAAATGGAATAGCGAAACGTGTATCATCGATCATAACACATTATATTTGGCAGTTTCAAAAGAGAACATCGGTGACGACAATATTCGTCAAATCTCTGGAATTGGACTACACCACTGTAGACCATATATTGACAAACTGTGCTACATACCCAGTTTCTCGGGAGACACACTGCAAGGGCCCGCATGTGCCCGAAAACTGTATATGGGGGCAACAGTTGAAGATATCGCACATCATTGCGTCCTCAGATGCCACAAGTCGACGGCAACCATTATATCGGAAGTCGAAGACTCGATATATATCTTGACTCACATTAAAAAAGATACGAGAGTCATCTGCCCAAAAGCCACAACAAACCTATCCATGGAACTTATCTCTGCCCCGGGAGCAATCCGATTGAACCTCCCATGTAACTGCGAACTTAAAGAAAACCAAACACAACTCATCCCACAAAGGTTCCCATGCCCAAACCAAGAGGAAATATCTGCTTCCATAATACATATTTTGCCCGCGGTATGGACAAACTTGAAGAGTTTTGTCTTAAATCCGGCAACTAAGGAAGCCACGCCTAAATATAAAAATCTTACAGAAATTCTTAATACCAACTGGAGTATAAACACACCTTTTATTAATATTAGCTCCTCTAAGGATACGATTCAAGAAGTCCTAAGTTCCATAAAGACAGTTCAGTTGCCATTAAGCTATGGAGACGTCTATAGCTTCCACAGCGACTCAATACTTATCGTATGGAACACTATTATCTCTATTTTACTCATTTACCTCTTGCTGCATAGGAATCGCGCCTGGCCATTCCTAGCAGTCGCCAACCCAACACACGGACAAGACTTGAGCAACGACAAGACGACCGTTCATCATGATATTCTTATTGGATTCTACTATGGCATATTCATAGCACTGGTATGTTACGTTGCCACCAGACTCGTGATCATGCAGTGTAGAAAAAAGCTGGAACGAAAAAATACACAGAAACACGAGACCAAGGAACAAATAGGAAATGGGAGTGATGGTATATTTAATAGCGACAACCCTACCAGACAATACATTATTCAAGTAAACAGCTCAGAGAATATTTTGGCTCTGAACGAAAAGCAACAGTTACCCTGTGAAATAAGAGAACTAACCAATAAAGAAAAAAGGAATTTGAATTCAAAAATCGGTACTCAAATTACCACAAACGTATAAACAAAGGGAGATACACCATAGTAGCTAAGTAATTTTAAAAAAGAAAAATATATATATATATATCAAAACCCAAAAAAGAGGAATACTGGTTAAAATTTAAGATTAATTTAAGAACATTATATTATCAAGTAACATTAAATAATATATATTGTCAATTCTGAGTCTTAACGAAGGGCTATTCGAAATAGCGCATGATTCACACGCAACGTGGCAAAGAAGTCACTATATTTGTGTTGTATAGGAGAAAAGTATTAAGGATGCAAAACATTGCGAAAGAGTAAAAGCAGCAGAACCAAAACAAGTAACAGGTCCCGACCTGCAATATTTTACATAGAAAAAATTGCGTAATTATTTGTTGTTGTTTTATTTTTTATTAACCAATTTTTTATTTGTTTTTAAGGAAACCAGGGAAATGGAAACTAAACGCTTTTAAAAAATAAAATTAAAAATTTTTTTTTGTTTCAAGAATGGGATGGTGGTACACCACCAGAAAAATTATTAACACAAAGCTCAAAATCAAGTGTACAAAGTTCAAAATTTTTTTTTTTCTTAATTTTTTTTTGACAATGAATATCTCATGCAAAATTGCAATTATTTCTCTTATTGTCACCGAGTGCAAACTAAGCGCTGTGCTTAGCATAAATATGGGTACACCCCAAAATAATAACGGATATTCAGTTGACCAACAGATACTAACACTTTGTTTTTCTTCTTTGCATGTCCTACAAAACAAAAAATACACGACTACTACTGAGACCCAGTACTGAAGCACACTTACGAGGACGATGCTAACGACGATGGAGCCAAGTAAAGCAAATTTCAAGAGGGCGAAAACCAAGCCAATGCGGCCAATTCATCGGGGTGCTAGTGGAGCGAACCCGCAAAACACTGCAGCCCGCACCCAACATGATGTGCAACCAGCCAGCAAGATATGGAGTCCGGAGCAGAAGCAGCCGCCAGGTGCGACTGAATAAGCTGCCACATTGGAACTCTATATCCACAGAAAATTTTAAATGGAAGTTTTCGGATGGGCTGGTTAGCAACATCAAACTCCAGTAGGGATGCTGCTAGTATTTCCGGACACAGTACTGTGTCCCAAGAAACGCAACATTGACGTAGAAATGTTGCGCTTAAGGTTTTCACCACCCCTCCATCGGGCAGACATTATCAGGTTGCCTGACCCCCCTTGTGTTAGTCGTTAGCCAGAAAACACTATACAGATGACGACAAACTTTAAAAACATTTCCAGTGTAATGGTGCTTCAAAAACAAAAATATCGGGTCGCGCAGTGTCGTAGTAAGTCCAGTTTCCTTTGTCAAAATTTACGAATGTACATGTAAAGGACTTGCAAAGAATATCACTTGCTTATTTTTTTCAGGGAATTTTTGTATTATTGTATTATTGTATTATAATATCATGTGAATTGTCGCTTATTTCTGTTCCATAATAAATAAGTAATTCAGCGCGCGACAGGGCTTATTGCAAGGAAAATTTTATCATTATTTGTTTAAACTTTATGGGATAACTAATTACAAAGCAAGATTTGTCGTATTTTGTCTAATTCTTTAAATATCAAATTGGTAATTTGAACTGAATGGTACTACCAATAAATGGGAGCTTTTCTATTTTGTTTCTGTTCCATAACAAGTTAGCAATTCAGCGCCCGATAGGGCCTATGACATGGAGAATTTTTATTATTATTTGTTTAGTATTGGATAAGGCATCTTCTGGTGGTTAAAAAACAATTATCGTTAAATATTTATATTTTAAAATTACTAAATATGTAGTAGCGACATCTAGTACGAATCGAATCAAATGCCAAAGGCAATTCATTAGAAAAGTGAGCACACACCTAAGGAAACGACATTTTACACTTCGTTATTCTAGTCTAGAAATTTGCGGAATTCTGAAATAGATCGCCTCGAAGATTCCACCGGGGTGTGCTTTAATGCGGCTTCAAAGCCACGGTTTAAATAGCAGAAGATTTAATATGTTCTGCCGTTCTTTGCGCGTTAACGCAAACGCTCCGCTCTATTTCGTTTAGAATTAATTTTTTTTAAATTTGATTAGCACCCGTTTGGCATTTGGTTTATTGGACCAAAACAATTATTTATTGGTGCAGTTCAATTTTTGACCAGTTGTCTACAAGAACCACACAAAGAATATTAAATTTAGGTAATATTATGTAATGGTTTTTGGTGTAACCTTAAGTAATTTTTTTTTAGATTATAAGATAAATGTAGAGAGGACCAGACCTTTGGAAGTTGGCTAGAATGCACCACGATACCATTCGTAAGAATACATTTTAAAATGGGGACCATTTTTCTCAGGGTGCGGGTATGTCAAGGGCGCTACGTGAGCAAGGGGAAACATTTTGATTTTCGTTTCAATTAGGGCAAAATTGTTTAAATTCGTTTTACATTGAATAAGCATCAGCATTTTACGATGGCGACATCGAAGTATAATTATTATAATATCCGTCAATTAAAGGTAGTCAGCAGTTTTCGAAAATAGAAGCAAAGTAGGACATATGGGGACGTTCAACTAAAAAAGAAAAAGGTTGGGGCTTTTTTTCGTTGGTCACGACGCGAGGCGGTCGAGGCCCGCTAGGGAGGGTTTTATTTTCGTCATTTTGTTTGGGGGTTAAATCAGTTTTTTTTCTTGGTGAAGTGTGGTAGCCAACTCCTGAAGAAGAGTCCTCGCCCCAGTAATGTGGGCTATTATGTAAGTACTAACCATTATAATTTTTTATTAAAAGTTAAGCGAGTTTGGCAGCGGCCAACTCGCCCCTCTGTGGACTTTACGATAGTACTCCCTTATTGTACCAAAGAGTAATTCTAAAACGTAAATAAATACTTGGTGTCTGGTGTTCCTGTTAAAATCTCCTATTTTTATTTAAAAATACACCCCATCCCCTTTTCAGGTTGGAAAATATTTAATGGTGGCAAACTGTTGCACGTTACTGTGGAACTAGTTCCACAGGGCGAGCTAGCGCGGGGATCCTGTACCCCTCGGCACAGGGCGAATCCTGCCGCGTGACAGGACAAAGGCGTGAGGATTTATATATATTGTCGAGTACTCACCACCTATCGAGTGTGACAGTTTGAGTACCCCCAAACCTTATCGAGCGTGACAATATGAAAATATTAACCAATCTAAAGTGTGTAAAATATAGATTCAAAGTAGTGCTAACCTTCCTAAATTTATTCTCATTCGAATCTATGTTATGTGACTAAACTACAGACAAGCTAACATTCTATGCCAGTCCGGACAAATATAATAGTTCCAGAGAAGTTTCAAGAGCTTAAATCAGATGCAACGGACCAAACAGAACTCTAGGTAACTTATAAATCGACGCGATTTTTTTTTACCACTGCCAAAAAAGTCAACATGACCTGGCCTGTCTACAATGCATCTCGACGAACCGAAATTTTAAGAATGGTGTTTAAATGTTTTGGTGGAAGGTAACAACAGTGATTAAAAGTTTAGGATAATTTGGTATTATTGTAAACCTAAAAAACATTAGCGGTATCACAACTTACGTGGTTGGCTCATCCAGAAACATAATAGGCGGATTATCTATTAATTCCAAAGCAATCGATAATCGCTTCCGTTGTCCCCCAGATAAATTTCCACAAGGTGTTTTCTTCTGTTTATATAAGCCAAGTGTATTAAGAATTGAATCAACCTAAAACATATACCAACGGCAACTGTGATGTTTCCTATTACAGGCTAAGAAATAATTTTTTTAATATTCAACAATTTGTTCCTGATTTTAAGTAAAATTGACATTTTGTTACATTGTTGTTTATTTCAGAGTAGTATTATAATCTACATACGCACTTCTATCCAAAGTACAATTTTTCAAAAAATAATAAACAAATCTTCTCACCGCTATTAATCGTGAACATGTTTCTCATTAGCCCTCAAATTTCCTAACTAGGAAAGTTAAATTAAATATTTGTAAATTATAATAACCAATCACCAATCAACAAGTGAGAATAGTGATGAATAGGATATAGGAGGAACTAATGATCTTAAAAAAGTTTGGAAGAAAATGATTCGTTTTTTTTTATGCTCACAAATCCACAAATACAGAAAAAGTTATTTTTTTGAACAATAAATACTTAGCTTTATTTCGTAAATAATACATCGATACATTGATAAATTTAACAACTTTCTTAATAGTGGAGTCGTTCCGGTTTACGAAAATCCCTTGACGAAATCAAGTAATTCGATGCAAGGAGCATCTGTTAAGTGAAGGTGACCATTTCCAACAATTTTTATGAAACAAAATTTATAAGTAATTATTTTATCAATGCTAATAATGATGAGTTTCAATATGAATTTAGTGGTTTTAATCAAGAAAGGTGCATCTGACGAGAAAATCTCAAGAGACCGTTTACATGTAGAATTCATCATTGAGTGGCGTACCCTCTCTTTCGTAAAAAATATCAGAGGACATGTTTGCACGGACTCCGCTGGTGGAACAATTGAATAACTTTTCTAACTAAGATTTGTGGTTCTATATCATACTAACACATAGCAAAATTGAATATAATATCTAAAGTATTTTCGCATATATTAAAAAGTGGCCATTTCTTGTATGCCGCGCCAAGGGCGCTTTTGGGAAAATAATTTTTCGCCAATCCCCCCCGTAGCTGATAAAAAAAATGAACAAATTGAATCTGGCCTGATCCCCGTAGCTCGATTAATAAACTACTTATTAGATGTAATATTTTTTCCGTCAATTACTCCCCTCCTAATTGCCCCACCAACCCCAGCCTCCTGCCCATCAAAGTACTCGGTCTGTTTGAAGGTTGTAGACAATGGTGTTTAGTACTCGGAAGTACTCGGTGTCACCCATTGATTCGCGAAAAATAGATGCCCCAGCTCCGCCCCTTCTCGAGATATAATTAATTAAATTTTATTGTTTTTTGCAGTTGATAATCGCGATAATTCGCGAACTCATTGAGATATCGGGATCAGGTTTGTTGTTGTCGACCTTACGTGCTCTGTTAAGCTCTTCAATTTTGCCCTTCACATTTTTTTTCTAGCATCAAAACCGGTTGAGTTATTTTTCATTTCCCGTTGTAGGTTAGATTTACGGGGCGTGCCCCCCTCCCCACGCATGCGGCGCCCCTTACAAATCATGTCAGAATTTCGAGGGGATCCTACTGTATCGATTGGGGGAAAAAAATTACTCGATTTCGCCAAGGGATTTTCGAGCCGTTGATTTCGCCAGAACTACTCCACTATAATCTATTAATTATTACCGAATAAGATGAAGTTCACATTTATATCTGTGTGTTTTATTTTTACTATATTTACTAACTAAACTATCATTGTCAATCTGATTTAATTCAACCAACGGACGGAAAAATATCAGTCAATTAAATAATATTCTCATCACCATCTCATAGACATAAACAGAATTCTGTGATATTCTTAGCAGAAACCTGGCTAAATCCCATTTTAAAAAAAATTGAATTATATCTAATACCAATGTATGGAAAAATTATTATTTCCCAGACCACCCGATGATATCTTATACAATAAGGGCTTATTTAGTTTACCAGTAGCACTTAAAATACTATTTCAGATTGAAAGGAAGCCTTTTCCATTGATAGGATGTAACCACCTGCAGACCGGTTTCGAACTCTTTTGTTCTCGTCAGTACAGGGTACATATCTATCATCAGAGACTTTATACTTCACGATGTGTTATCGACGGTAGCAGTCCCACACAATCTGAACAGACGTTATTTGCATAAATAAAAGAATAAAAACTCTATACTTTTCAGGTGGTATTAATATCAAATACTAATGTATGGAAACATTATTATTTCCCAGACCACCCGATGATACCTTATACAATAAGATCGTATTTTGTCTACACAGTAGCACATTAAAATAGTATTTCAGATTGAATGGTACTACCAAGAAAAGGAAGCCTTTTCCCTTGATAGGATGTATCTACCTGCAGACCACCTGGATATTAATACCAGCTGAAAAGTATAGACTTTCTATTTTTTGATTTATTCAAATATCGTCTGTTCAGATTGTGTGGGACTACTAAGAGATGGCACTGCGCGTTGTGTTTTCGCGACTACCGTCGATAACACAGCGTGAAGTATAAAGTCGTCTCTGATGATAGGTATATACACCTACCCTGTACTGACGAGGACAAAAGAGTTCGAAACCGGTCTGCAGGTGGTTACATCCTATCAATGGAAAAGGCTTCCTTTTCTTGGTAGTACCATTCAATCTGAAATAGTATTTTAATGTGCTACTGTGTAAAAAAAAATTATTTAATTTTTTGAGGAACAAGGAATATTTTAGACTGGATATAATTGTTCTTGAAGTATTCCATATTTCAGTGGAGATGGAGTATGAAGAGAAAAAGAAACTCATAGTCTGCTCCGCTAGTTTCACAAACTATAAGTTGTTCTTCCTCTTTTTTTGTTTATTATTTAAATTTACTAATTTATAATACTTACCAAATAAGTACATTCTTCCTTTGAGAGATCATCAATTTTTAATTTTGCAGTTGAAAACATTATTTCTTCAACCGTAAAATAGGCCATTAGGTTATCTTCCTGTAATATATAACAAGATTGTTTCTTATACTGTTGTGATCTTTTTTTTGATTTTAATCCATTTGTACATCTAATAATACCATCCACTCCAGTTTTTCTAAAATACAAAAATTGCAGTAGATCGGAAAGTAAATTCTAAATACATACTTTTAAAAGGACTATACAATATTTAACGAAAAGATGCAAGTCTTGTGATATTTATGACCTCCATCTTCAACGATAATTGAGATTTAACAAATGAATAATATACCTGGAAACGAAACTTCTAGAGTCTAAGTCACTTTTGATTTTATTTTTATGACTAGCTATTCAGTATTTTTTGAAATTGAGTTGTATAGAGTTTGATGTTATTTTGAAAACTACTCGGATCAAAATTTTCCCCGAACTCTAAAAATGTTAGTTGTTGACAATTAAATAACGGAAAACAAGGTCGAACCCACATCACAGGTGTAATTGCTTATTTATTCGTTTAGGTGATGTTACGTCTTCATTTTCTTATAGGAACAAAAAAAGTATGAAGACATTCTGTTATACACGGTAACACCATGACTTATACCACTAAAATTCATCAAGTTCAAACCGGTTTACCGGCCATGGGGTTTGAATCTGCAAACTCTCGTCCTGTATAGTATAGTACAAAAAGATTTAGAGAACGTTGCAATAAATTATATTATTTTTTACAACAAAACTTGGAATCCTTAAGGAGACTGAAGCTCAATGATTTTTCCACATGTTAAATTCTAATATTAATCTTCTAATCTTTTTTGGTGATGATATATTCATGATTTTAAGTGGATTATAAAAATATAATTTTTTTCGAAATAAACAGAAGTAGTATTCAGGAAGTATATTTTTGGTGGCCAACTGCTTTATTATATACTAAAAGCTGTTTCCTCATCAATTTAATTATTTTCTAGTATTATTGGTAAGTAAAATTAGAACAAAATCTAATAGTATGCATAAAAAATAATATTAAAATTACCGTAGTTTGCGTATATCGGGTGCGGCAACTTTTGCCTACGTGCAAAAATTCAAATTTCACCATGAACCTCCATCACAAAAAGGTCAAACATTTTTAGAGAATTTTATTATTTTAGGCTGTACGCTTTAGTGTCGATATTCCGTCAAATTGTGTGCAACATCGTTCGTCATTTTTTTCGCTCTCACTATTTTAAAATTTTTATTATAAAATTTTATAACTGATTTCTTCAATATTAGAGGACTTAACACGAACACCAATTCAGTCCACCAGCACTTACAATCTTCCAAGCCTCACGTGCTCGCACTGACCGAGACAAAGGTCAGATCGTCAACGAACACCATCAGCTATTTATACCATGGATACGATTTTTCTTTCCGATTTCGACGCAACTTCGGGGTATGTATTTTATTCGAGATGATATCTGCTGCCAACGAGAACTTACACTTGATCCGAAAGACTTTGATGTAATATGGTTTAAAATATCAACGCAGAAAATCATCAAGTTTATCTGCTGCCTTACCGTTCTCCAAGTGATAACCATTACAGAGCCCTTTTCTCATCACTAGTCAATACAATCGACTTCTAGCAAACCAACCATCCAAATGCCGAGATTGCTATCTTTGGCGACTTTAACGTCCACAATGTTAACTGCATTAAATATTCAAATACAGACGATGAGCAAGGCCGCGAGGCCGAATCCTTTGCGATCAGTTCTGGTCTAACTCAACTCGTAGAAAAACCAACGAGATTCCAGACCGAGCTGGAGATTTTGCTAGTCTTTTGGATCTTTTCTTGACATCAAATCCAGATCCATATACAGTCACCGTACATCCTCCCTTAGGATCTCCGATCACAAACTTATTTCAACTCAAAGCGAACTACCAATTCATTCTGAAAAACCTCCTAAATCTCGCAAGATATGGCATTGCACATCGGCCAAGTGGGAAGACCTGAAAGACCATTTTTGCACTTTTCCTTAGATCACCGTATGCTTCTCTTCTGATGATCCCCCCATCTGTTATGGGAAGGTCTTCGATGTCATTCTAACTAGCATATAAGCATTTATCCCCTCCTCCAAAAAACACCCTTCCAACGGCAAGCCCTGGTTTAGCAAGGATTTTGAGCATACTGTCAGACATGGCTTACCGACATTGACGTAAAAACCCTACCACTGAGGATCGTACCTTACTTATTACCGCTCGAAACCAATGTAAGCTAACAATAGATCAATGCAAAGAAGCCCATAACGTGAGGATTAAAAACAAACTTATTGACAGTCCAAATGGATCAAGGTCCCTTTGGTCACTCGAGAAGGCCGTCAGCCAAAATTTTACCAAATCAACTATTCCACTTCTAACATGTTCCGATGGTACAATAGCATCCACAGCCGGAGAAAAAGCAAACTTAATTGCTGAACTATTTTCTTAGCATTCCACTGTAGACTTCTAGGGAAGAACACCACCGAACATTCCTGCAGTTCAATCCGAAATGACCGAAATCGTGTTCCGTCAGCGTCCTGTCAAAGGAAACCTGAAAGGGCTCGACGTCAAGAAAGGTTCTGGTCCAGACGAAATTCCTGTTATAGTTCTCACGAGATGCGCCGATGAACTAACACCAGTATTTTGTAGACCTTTTAACTTATCCTACAAACAAGGCATATTTCCATCGTGCTGGAGGACGGCGCGAGTCCAGCCTATACCAAAGGAAGGTAAGAGATCATCATTAATGGAAACTAAGAGAACCCTGCCTAACAACTATCGACCAGTCGCATTGCTTTCAGTTATATCAAAAGTAATGGAGAAAGCTATTAACCAACATCTTCTAAAGTACCTGGAAATCTCCAACCTTATCAGCGATCATCAATATGATTTTCGGAAGTCCAGATTAACTGGAGATCTTCTAGCCTATGTCACCCACCTTTGGAACAACGCAATCGAACATCATGGGGAGTCTCGTGCTGTTGCACTGGATATTTCTAAAGCCTTTGATCGTGTTTGCATGAGGGACTTCAAAGTAATTTAAACAATAAAAAAGTTATAAGGGTGAGCATTCCTCCTGAAACACTCGACATATCCTAACGGTATTGGTATAGTATCTGGTTTAAAAGATGGTTACTGAATTGTTAAACTACTAGGTCAAAATTCTGGTGTACCTATATTTTGTGCAGGAGATTTTCTAAGAATGGTGATCAGCTTTTAGATTGTCATATGTTTCATAGCTTTTGGCAACAATGGTAACCTCCTAGACCTCACAAGATTGGGCACTACACACCTTCTAACTGAACATACCATAAACTGGGAATTACTTAAAAGAGAACGATGGAAGGAAGATACTAAAGACTACTAAATAGAAGAATTTTAAGATTTATTTAATGGAATCGGAATAAAAGGTAGTTCCATAAAGAGAGGCCATTTTTATTTATTTCAGAAAATTTCAACATTTTATTAAGGAGTCTATAAAGCATGTAACACTACAGAATTAGCATTACGTTGCAAATCATAAAAGCATTAAGGGAATTGAAATTTTCACCGAGAAAATACTGTTGATTATAAATTTAGAAAATATTAATTTAATCAAACTGATGATACTCGACATCACTATGTACTTGTTAAACAACAACTAATAACGGATCCGCTATTAAGTAAGTAAGCTAACTAAACTTCGCCTTCTAGGATTGTAATAAATATGTTTCAATTCATATAAAAGACTATTATAATTATTATTAGGTTGATACCTAATGTTTGTGAAGTTAAACAATAAATATATTTTAAAAATAAACCATACAAAAATGGCGTTTTGAGAATGAAAACTATTACTACATGAGTGACAGACATATTTTGGACTTCCATTGTGTTTATTTATTTATAACACAACGTTTCAACTGGTAAACATCTCCAGTCATCTTCAGGTGAATACTAAACTACGAGAGTATTTATACTAATTAGGGAGGGGTGGATAGTTAGTTAAGCATGACCGAGGTGGGTGCAGTCATGTGTTCCCACTGGAGGGGTTTCCAAATGTTTCTTATGTTTAAAGAGGGTTTGCTGAAACAGTCAGGATTTTTATTTATGACTTTCGCCAATGTGCATCTTTGTGGACGAATTCTGACTTTTCCCATTGCAAGTAATGACCGTGGATTTAAGCGTGATCTGCTGCACGGATCTCTTTGTTTCTCCTTTTCATGTATGGTTCTGATGTTCGTTGATCCGTGTTTCAAGTGGTGGTACCAACGTAGGACTGACCAAAAGCAAATCGAGCTTGATCTTTAAAGTCTAGATTTAAATAAAAGAACGATCCAGATATATTCGAACTCAATAAAAGAACGATTAAGATTGATCGGAGGAGTTTGACATAAATAAAGTACATTACATGATAGTAAATAAGTTTTACTGACGAATTGCTTCTTCTTTCTAGGCACTCTTTCAATAATCTAACGGTTGACATTTATTAAAGGAAGTCCTATATTTGGATTACTAACATAGATATAAACTTCTAGTCGCTTATAAAAAGGAGCAAATTTGGATGAACCGGACGCGGAAATATTATTGATTACTAAAAATGCTTGGAGGAAGTTTCCTGATTGCCGATTTGTTTCCATTTGCTTCTAATTTCAGATTTGTGTACGTTCCTTTAAATGATTTGCGTAGAAGTTTGTTGCTGTAACTTTCTAATTAAAATTGTGGAAATAATTGCTTTTAAATTATGACATGATTTTTTAAATATTGTAGCATAGGTTTTTTAACTTAACTTACTAACTTTCTTACTTAACGAATACAATTAACAATATCGCTGAATAGGGAGGAACTCAAATGGTCACTGACATCTCTTGACAGCTAACTGATATAGAATATAAAATTGTTTACAAGTCAAGCATTGCTGCGCTCAACTTCTTATGAATAATACATAACATGATTTACTATAGATATATTTACTCAAAGTCCCATCTGGTTATTTTCTGCAATCTATTTCATTTTACTTTTTAATTTACATAATTGAATATAATAAGGCATAATTAAATATAATAAGGCAATTCGATAACACTCTATATAGTAAACATTACTTACTGGTATCCGGTTAGTATATTCAGTAAAGAAGTTTTTCCCGCTCCAGATGGTCCTAAGATTCCAGTAAGCTCTCCTGATTTGAACTGTCCTGTTACACCTTTGATAATTTTCTTATAACCTGTAACAATAAGTATATTAAATATCATCTAATAACAGCATTACGTTTTTATTTAAAGCTTTAAACAGTAAAAAATCAACTTCATATAATAAAAATATTATAGGCCATGGGTGATACAAATCCTATTGCGTATGAAATAAATGTCTCTCTAAACCACTTGGGTACTTGATAGAATTGCTAAGACCGATCTCCTTTCATCGGACTCTAGCTTTACTGACGGGCCGTGATATGGCGAAACGAGTCTAAGGATTAGTCTGACGAGAGGAAAACGGCAAAAATTCTAAATTTGTGGTTTAGACAGACATTTATTTTTCCACTTATTACTTTAACCACTGTAAGATGAACTACTACTGGAATTTTAAATCAGCCAGTCTGGCACAATTGCTCTGCCAATTTAGGAAAAGCTGCCAACTTCATCTGATCTTTTCAAGACACTGCTTTGGCTGGCAAGTTCATTGTTAGATCGTTAGATGTCGGGGCGAGTTTTATATCGCCGTAGATATTCTATCTGGTAGGTACTTGAAATCGTTGCCAAGACCATTCTCCTTTCATCGGACTCTAGCCTTACTGACAAGCCATAATAAGGCAAAACGCGTCTAAAGATAAGTCTGACGAGAGGAGAACGGCAAAATTTCTGTATTTGTAGTTTAGACAGAGATTTATTTTTCCTTTCTTCACTTAATGTGTTAATTTTACAATGTTAAAATATTAAAGTTCATATTAAGGAAGATAAATAGCCCAACTCAGAGCTTGTGCAGTAATTTTAAGAGAAGGTTCTTTGGGTGATTCTCAGATGAAAAGTTCATATAAACATGGGTCCGCAAATGCTTCGTTTTCAAGATACAGGATGTATTATTTTTACTCGGGTTTTCGTAAATATCTTAATCCTTTTGTCGATATTGTTGAAATCTGGCAGTTTTATTTGTAGTGTTAAGGGGCTAATTTAGCCCTAAGTAGATTAAATTTATTGAGTCCAGTAGCGTCCCGAGCTTCACCTTAACGAATATTATTGGAAAAAAAGTAAGCCACTGGCTTTGTGGAATTTTTATATTTTTCTCGGATTAAGCAACTAAAAATACTTCTCTTGAATTTTTTTCGTATCTTACTTAGTTTTCGAGAAAAAAAATAAAAACCACGTTGATTCATGGAGATGCATGGACATTTTCTTCCTTAATCAAGGTTTGCTTTGGAAAATAATTCCACCATTTAACTTGACAGTTGTCAGCTTATTTATACTGTATTTTTATTTGTTGTGTTTAGAAAGTATTTTTGGTGATTACTTTTTGTTCCATATGGTTCAGTTTACTAATAGCGAAATGGCAGATATGCATTTCTGTTATGGAATGGCTCATGAAAACTCTTACGCTGCAAGACGTATTTATCATGAAAAATTTTCTCAACGTGTAGTGCCCAACGCAAGAGCTTTTGTAAATATCCATGCACGACTGTCTGAAACAGGCAGTTATAAAAGATCGGCGGTTGTCATCGAAAGGCAAGCAACTGTAAGAACAGTTCAAATTGAATAAACTGTTGTAAATGAAATTGAAACAAGTTCTACACCAGTACCCGGAAATTAGCCGACGAATTGAACATTACCCATGTAATAGTATGGTAGATTTTAAGAGACCAGCAATTATATCCCTATCACAAACAACGTGCGCAAGCTTTATTGTCCAGTAATTTGCCTCTAAGGCTAGCTTTCTGTAATGGGTTACGCAGTAAATATTAAGAAATCCAGGTTTCTTAAGTCAGGTATTGTTTTCAGATGAAACTTATTTTTCTCGCAATTCAATTATGACTTTCCATAACAATCAGGTATGGACCGAAGAAAATCCACACGCCTTAACAGAAAATAATTTTCAATAACAGTTTTCTTTCAATGTGTGGGTCGGAATTACTGGTGATCACCTCATGGGGCTTCATTTTCTTCCACCCAGACTTAATGGGGACGAATATCGAAGGTTTTTAGAATATCTCATATATCTTTATTATTTTTGGTTTGGAATATATATGTACATGGTCACAATCTTATCTAATTATATATATATATATGGGGAAATCTCAGCAAATGTGACTTTCGGTGTGAACAGGCCTCGGTTCGTCGAGCAAGTACCCGTTGCATTTCCCACCCGTTCTAACATGTTTGGGACACTTATTGGATGATCCTGAATACAAAAATATGCGTGTGCCGCCGCCCAGGAGCTTTATTTTTTCATTTTTTCGCGAAAATTTGATCAAAATCCACAAATTTTGAGTGTGAATAGAAAAAACCGCTTCCGTTATTAAGCTATAACTTTTGAGGCGATTCAGCAGATTGTTTGGGACTTTCAGGATCTTTAATATGGGTGTTTAGACGTAAGAAAAACCCCATCCCGTTGATGTGCCTTCCCTAGAACGCTAGATACGGGTCTCTCAAGTTGTGTGAACAGCTTTTTCCCGAAATCTGGTAATTTTCGGTTTATAACGCGCCGCTCTCGAGGCGATTTTTTTTTCGCAATATTCCCCATGAAATATTCATTCTTAATGTTATGACTAAAAGATCTGACCCAATAGAAGGGTGTGCCACTTCGGGTTCGGTTGTAACACACTTCAGAAGATGCTCAAAAGGCGACTTTTTCATGCGTAATCGGATCTAAAAAAACGGTATTTTGAGGGGCACAACAACACGGGTGCATCACCCTCGAAAAATGATTTTTCAAGATATTGGGGGAGGCGATCAAAAAAAGTCAGTAACGTTGGCGGAAATATACTTCTAATATATCTAAAATTGATAATTCGCGGTCCAAAATAGTGTGAAACATGTTTGAAAAATAACTATTTTTTTTTCGAAAAAGTCACATTTGCTGAGATTTCCCCATATATATATATACAGCGATATAATATATGTGTCTATTCTCTAAGTACAGTATGTCCAAGACCACCCACTTAGGTTACGCGGCCAGACCGAGGCCTGTGCCGGGGACGGTTTTAGCCCTTGGATTGCATGCATGCTTGCCGTGGTGATAATCAGTCGATTTCAAGTCAGTGCTTATTGTCGACAATTGATAACTTTAGCTTATATTGAATGTTTATGTTTTGTATGACTGATATACTGTGTTTTAAGAATTTATTACTGCTGGAAAAAGTTTCAAAAAACCAGCTTTGATGAAAGGAACTTGGCGGTGGTGTAATGATAAAATCTAAATATGACTTATTTTTTTGAGTGTATGCGCATTCATTCTTCATTCATTCTGTGCTCATCCGTCCTCATTCATACCTATTTGCATCTCTTTCATGCTTGTTTTTTATTTACAGTGTTTTGTTTACAATATGTGCAAATTTTGCAAGTTATGTGGTTTGTTTAAAACCACGGGAAAAAAAAAGACGTCTTGAGATTTACAGCAGTGGATTATTATATTTATACAGTGGGCTTAGGATACTGCTAGTGCTCCCCAGACCAATCGTTTTTAGTGCAAATTTGCCAATATTTTTGTAATTTTTATAGGATAATTTTACTGTTTTATGTTTGGTTTTTAATAGTCGAAATATATTGGCAGTTTTGCGTAAAGAGGTTTGTGTTTTGGCGACTGCATTGCTCTTACTTGTAATACGCTCTGTGTTAATGGCGTATTTTGAATTTTGTTTCTATAGAACTTATTTGATATGTCATAAATGTAATCCTGTATTCTTGTCATGTTGGTTGTGTCGTGAAGTTCATTTATTGTTACATAACGGCCTGCAGAGGTTACGCATCTTAGTACTTTATTCTGCATCCGTTGTAACCTTGCCATTTGCGTTTTACTAATGCCACACCAGACTGGTGCGGCATATAGCAAAGTAGGCCTAAGAATTTGTTTGTATATAGTCAGTTTGTTCGTCGGTGAGAGGTACGATTTTGGCGATAGGATAGGGTATAGACTCTGCATCGCCAAAAAGCACCTCTTTTAGATGTTGCTTGTTTAAAAAACAAGCGTTGGTCGATCGTAACCCCAAGATATTTAAGTTTATTTGTTTGTTTTATAGGAACGTTGTCAATTCGGATTGGAATGTTGATTTTTGTATTTGTGTATTTTTTTGTAATTACAATGCATTCTGTTTTTTCTGTATTTATGTTGATTTTCCAGTGTTTGGTCCAGGGTAGTAGTTTTAGGAGATGGTATTTTAGGTGTGTGTTAGCCACGTTTGCGGCGAAAGAATGCGCGTAAATAAGAGCATCGTCCGCAAACAGGGCTTTGTTAGTATTAGGGTAATTAGGAAAGTCGGAGGTAAAAAGGTTATACAGTTTTGGGGAAAGTACTGCCCCTTGGGGGACACCTGCGTGAATGCGCCTTGGGCTTGATAACTCGCTCTCTACTCGCACTTGGAAGGTTCTACCCATGACGTAGGAATGCAATAATGTTACGATGTGGAGGGGAAAATTATGAAAGGTTATTAATTTAAAAATAAGGCCATTGAGCCTGTGCTCTGATTGAGATTAATCTTGTCTAATGCGTCCTGCAGCACTTTGGTGACGAGCATCTCTGTATTATGCCCTCTCTTGAATCCGAATTGCTCCTGTTGGATTTGTCTTCCAAATTGAAAAGTTAAAATTTTGAGAGTATTGCTCTCTCTGCTACTTTGGACATGGTATTTAGGAGGGAAATGGGACGATAGGAGTCCGGGTTTGAGGGTTCTTTGTTGGGTTTTAGAATAGGAATCACAATGGCTTTTTTCCATTGTGATGGAAAGTGCTGGAGTAACATTATTGCATTTATCATATAAAGGAGTTGGATAAAACCTTTACGGGGTAGTTTTTTAGTATTATATTAGGCAAGCTGTCCTCCCCGGGTGCTTTGTTTGTTGGGAGTTTTCGGATTATTTGTGATAGTGTTTTGGAGTTTAAAAGGAGTTTGGAGAGTACAGGAGGGGGAATGGGATATTTATGCCCCACCGTATTATTTACAATTTCCGTGACGTGATCTTGCTCGGGGGTGGTATTCGGTACGCCTTTGTGCACCTGCGCGAAGTGGTTTGCGATCGTATTAGCTTTTTCTTTGTTTGTTTGTGGGTTTTCCGTTGTTAGTGATGGAATTTTGGAAAATTTATTTTTTAACTTTTTTGTCAACTTCCACAGGGAGTTATTTTGTGTTTGTAAGTTGTGTAATGTTTGTTCCCAAACGTAATTTTTGTGGTTATTGATTTTTAGTCTGATCTGGTTTTGTAGCATACGTTTTAACTGAATTTTTAGAAGAAGTTCCAGTCACGGAAAGATTTCGTATGTGGGACATGCCCGACGGTACGCCACCACACTTTGGTTTAATGGCGTGCCAATATTTGGGTGAAATTTACGGTAATCGTTGAATTGGGAGAGCAGACCCACAACCATGGCCTTCTCGCTCGCCCGATATGAATCCCTTGGATTAGTTGTTATGGGGACACCTTAAATCATTGATGTACAAAAACACAACTCCTATTGAAAGTGAAATGGATCTACGAAATAGAATCATTCATTCATGTGAAATAATAATAAAAAATACGCTTGATATTTTTAGGAGAATGCGTAATTCAATGGTGAGGCAGCTAGACTGTTGTATTGAAGCCGACGGGGTCCATTTCCAATACTTAATTTAATAAAAATAGTTAGTTTTGTTGTTACAAATGTTAAATCTATTTTTTATTTGTTGTAGTTGATATTATTCTTTTTTTGCATATTAATAGTTTATTCTAGTTTTGAAAGATAAAATCTGCTGTTATTGAGTCTGGGGCGAGTTGATATTTCTTTAGATCCTAGAGTCGCTCTTTGATTACTGTTGTGATACCTAAGACAAGCAGGGAAAAAAATAATTTTTTTTAACACCTCCCCACCCACATCTTTCGTTTTAGAATCACCAAAGGAATCGTCTCTTAAAATTACTGCACATACTTAATTAACACCCTGTATAGAGGGTTATGATAAATAAATAGGCTTTTATATAAAATACGGATCCGTCCACTTAATCAAGAATCGCTCGAACCCGTCAAATTAATTTTTTTTTTTTGAAAAAAATGCTATAAAATGCTACTTGTATCAACTATTTTTTGAATGTAACATATTGAATATTTTTACATTTTTACATTCCATAATCAATTCTAGATATTTTTCATAAATCATGCCCTATCTTCAACCGTTCACAAAATTTTAATATTTTAATGCTGATATGCACCATTGATATATTTCTCGACATAGCACATATCAATGGTGCATACCTGAATTAAAGTCCATAGTAATATTTCGTTAACGGTTGAAGATAGATATAGGGCATATTTTATCAAAAATGCCTATAATTGACTGTAGAATATAAAAGTTTAAAAATATGTAAAATGTTAATTTATGATATATTTTTTAGAAAAAGTATAGTATAAAGGGTGGATCATAAAAATGCTTCCAATGCTATCAATTTTAGTTTTTTAAATGGAATCAAATCATCATTCAATAAAAGTAAGAAGCTATTTTATATATCGCCTTGTGCACTTCAAAACCTCATCCAGTATTCTATCGCAACAGGACCTTGTTGTAATGAACATGAACAAATCCGAACAATCCCGAGCAAACCTCAACTGATTTTTTATAATTCAATATTTTTCTTTAAAAATAAAAAAAAATTGTATTTGTCATCATAAAATCAAGAAATATTGTTGATTTATCCTTCAGTTAGATAGTTCACCTCAACAATTGTAATTGTAAAACTCCAAATAAAAATGTTCATTAAATTAATAGTCGCTGATAGTTTATAAAAAAATTACTTAGTGCATAACATTATGTCTACATTGGTTCTAATTTGTCTAATCTCACTATCTGATTCATTGTTTTTTATGCGAATGGGACGCTAACCCTGACGCGGCCCCAGTTGAAACTAGTGATGGGTCTGCTAACAGGCCACTGCCACTTGCGAAAACACCTTCAATGGATAGGGCTAAATAACGGATCTATTGAATGTAGACTCTGCGGCGAAGAGGGTGAAACCGCCTCACACATAATATACCGCTGCGTAGCGCTCTCCCGTAGAAGACAAAATATCTTCGGGAACATACAACGTGGTGAAAACCTCCCACATGACAAGCTTGGTAGAAGGTTACTGGACCTCATAGAAGGAACAAACATCTTTTAACAAGATTGGGGTACACAATAAGCCGAAAGGCTGCAGTCATTTGAAGTTCGGGCATTTAAACCGACCCCCGCCTTTAACCAACCAACCAACCAACCAACCATACGAATGAAATAGTCAGTAAATAGTATTATTCACGAAGAGCTTGCATTAGAACTTTATGGAGAACTACTTAATATATGTTTCTGAAACTTTGGAGATGTAGGTTTATCGATATGCTCCCTTTAACTAAAATATTCACATGTTTCTGTCATTTCCGGTTATACCGGAATTACCTGTCAACTTTCGTTTTCTAGATACAACATGGTAATTTTTATTACATTTTTCGATTAGCGTCAAATACTAAGCACATTTTATAGAACATATTTTTGTCAGACTCTGTTAGTTTTGAGATATCTGGACTTTTTGTAATTATTTGGCAAATGCATGACGATGAAATAATCCATATAATTTTTTTAACTTAGCTCTTGGACTAAAATTTTTTCTCACCGAATAGCTAGAAGATCATCAAGTCTCAAAAATATTTCGAATTTGGCAGAAAATGTACAGGGTGGGCACAATTCAAGGTTCATTGTACCCTAAGCCCCTAAGTACAATTGTTTTCATAGCACACACAAATAGTATTTTCGGTATAAAATTGGATTTTTTGAGAAAACGCTTTGACGGTATAAGACAGTAAATTCTATTTATTAGTGTTGGGAAAAACCGATGATTTTAATAATCGAGTACTTGATACTCGAGCGATTTTAATAATCGAGTGAATCGCTCAAGTGAATCTCTTGAAATTCCAATTCACCAAGCGATGACGTCACCGACTGCTCAATCGGCAGCCTAGCCGTTTACATGTGATCAGGTAGGGTATTTAGCAGGCACGTAACTACGGGTGGGTACAGGTTTAGCTAAATATTGTAGTAGCCACCAAAAAAATTCCAGAAATTTATTTGTGAATAATGAATTTTTACCACGTGTCTCGATACCAAACTGCAAAAAATCACCCAAATATGTATCTATTGTTCGGGTTTATTCTTGTACTTTTTTAAAACAAAAAGTATTACCAAGAGTTATTTTTCTTCACATCTTTCTCAATCTACAAGCATAAAATGTAGGATAGATACGCGACTGACAAAATAAGAAAATAGGTGATTATTCATTGATTCATGTTTATAGTTACCTAAAAGTTTCTGTTTAAATTTAAGAATATTTACTTTTGGTTACCAAAAAAATTGTCGATACGCTGGCTAGCCAGTTAAAACGAAACTCATGTCACGATGACTTCGCTAAGGGATTTGGCATACTTTTTTATATGCACCTTCTCGTTTATGTGCCTTTAAGAAAAACGTATATCGTGTTATATTCTGCTAAGCGTCAAACTCGAACGTCGCCAATCGGATGGCCGTGTATCAAGTGACAGGCGATATTTTTCGGTTTTTCGCCTGCATTTATAACTAGAATATTTCCTATCGGGCGAAAAACTGTTCGAATATACGAGCAGTTTTTTAACTCGATCACACTACAGCGGTACATTTCCGCCGGCGTCAAGCGAAACTCGGGTATCGAGTGAAAGACAATAGTGACGAGCGACAGTTTTCGCCTGAATAGATAACTCGAGCGGTTTTTTTAATAATCGAGCGATGTCGGTTAATTCAATAATCGAGTGATCAAGCGGTTTTTCACTCGAGCGATGACAACACTACTATTTATAAAGAACAACTAGTTTGCAATTAAATTAAAGAACAATATACAGGGTTTGTTTTTAAATAAATAAGAAAATTTTTAATGGTTGAATTCTTTCACAATAAAACTTGAATTGAAATCCAATTTTATACCGAAAATACTATTTGTTCAAGTGTGCTATGAAAGCAATTGTACTTATGGGCTTAGGGTACAATGAACCTTGAATTGTGCCCACCCTGTACATTTTCTGCCGAATTTGAAATATTTTTGAGATTTGATGATCTTCTAGCTATTAGGTTAGAAAAATTTTTTAATCCAAGAGCTAAGGTAAAAAAATTATATGGATTATTTCATCCTCATGCATTTGCCAAATAATTACAAAAGGTCTAGATATGTGAGTCTGACAAAAATATGTTCTATAAAATGTGCTTAGTATTTGACGCTTAATCGAAAAATGTAATAAAAATTACCATGTTGTATTTAAAAAACGAAAGTTGGCAGCTACTTCCGGTATAAACCGGAAATTACAAAAACATATGAATATTTTAGTTAAAGAGAGCATATCTATAAACCTAAATCCCCAAAGTTTCAGAAACATATGTTCAGTAGTTCTCCATAAAGTTCTAATGCAATCTCGTCATGAATCGCCCTGTATAGCCCATATAAATATACTTTATAATATTTGCATTTGCCAAATAATTACAAAAGGTCTAGATATCTCAAAAACTAACAGAGTCTGACAAAAATATGTTCGATAAAATGTGCTTAGTATTTGACGCTTAATCGAAACATGTAATAAAAATTACCATGTTGAAAAAACAAAAGTTGGCAGCTACTTCCGGTATAAACCGGAAATGATAAAAACATATGAATATTTTAGTTAAAGAGAGCATATCTATAAACCTAAATCCGCAAAGTTTCAGAAACATATATTCAGTAGTTCTCCATAAAGTTCTAATGCAATCTCGTCGTGAATCGCCCTGTATAGCCCCATATAAATATACTTTATAATATTTTCAAAATGACTTTATGGGCACGATATATCTGCAAATTTGGTATATTTCTGATATAATTTATCAGACTTTCTTCTTTACACAATTTTTTAAATCCAAAACAATATAGGGTTGCATATAAACAGAAAATCTAACTTATTAAATACTGGTAGCAACCAGCTTATGTACAAAGTACTAGCTACTAACAAGAAGCTTTGGGATCTTTAATGATTTTATTTTTATCTTACCATAATTCTTACATATTGAGGAAGCTACGATACTTTTTGAAAATAAATAACAACAAAAATTAAAAAAAAAAACAGATCTAACTCTCTACAAAGGCTTTTTATCAGAACATCGACAATAATTTCCTCGTATGTTCCAAACTTGGGAAACGTAATATTTTCCGGCTAGAACTTTGACCCCATGATTTAAAATGAATATGTGTTGCGCCACTGAGTGTATAATATATTTTGCTGCAACAGAACGCATGCATAGTAATCATAATAATAAGCGTTGACGTCAATATTGCCATTTGACTTGCATATAAAATTTGTATTCCTATCTATAATTAACCCAAACAACAATATTTAATTATTGTCTTTTAATTTATATAGGAAGGTTTGGTTAATCTTTGAACTTTTAAAAAGATTAGAGTAAATAATAATACTAATTATTTAAATTTATCATAATCATTATATTTAACCATAAAAAAAAAAAAAAAAAAATTGGTCAATAAACTTTTAAATATAACACTTTTTTATTTTGTGGAAAACCTATTTTATACCTTTTATAATCCACGCCAATTTTTAGTAATTTTAATCAAGTAGCCGACGAATAGCCAATGAATGCGAATGTGGGTTTTTTTAAACACTTTATTTTTGAACTAAAAACAGTACATAATGTCTTATGACTGGTAACAAGTCCTAATAATAAATATGTTATATAATAATATTATAACTATGCTCTGATATAAAAACTAATTAACTATTCTACACCCATACAAAACCATCAATCACTTTCGCAGCAAGGAAAAGCGAACAATATATAATTTGTCATAAAGTATCCAGTCTTCAATCCTAAAACTGCACTGAACTTTGTTTTATAAGCATTTGTTTTATTTTTTTTGCAAAGACTTTAGCGGTTGTAGTATTCTTTATGTTTACTGGAAGCGAGTTATATGACTTCAGCATCTTTATTGTAATTTTGTTTTGATGGATGTTTGTTCTTGATCTCGGCACATATAAGTTGTCACGGGCTCTCGTGTCGTGTTGATGCAGATCACTGTTTCTTATCGGACTTATGTTAGTTTTTATTTGCTTTTTAAAGATTTTATGAACCAGTTTACATTCTTCTAGCTTTATTATGTCACTAACAATCAGTTTATAGTTTTTATATATTTGTTTGGTTGGATATAGTCTCGGTAGTCTATGTAAACATTTAAGAACTCTATTTTGATATCGTTAGAGTTTTTGTATTATTGCATTGTTTGAAAATGTCCAAACAGCACACATATATTGTAGATGCGACTTGACTAAAGCCTCGTAAATTGTCATTTTCATTATGTTGGGTATATAATTCACACATTTTCTTATAACACCACAGGCAAAAGCCAATTTCTTGGTGACATGGTCGATATGTTTATTTAAAATTTAACTCTCCTAATAAAGGCAATGACATTTATCACTATTAAAATTTTAACCATTTTGGGAAAAAATGTATTGTTCGATTTAGGTAAAATTTGAGTTTTTGCATCAATAAAGATACAGAAAGCCGTAATTAAATGAGACCATGCGAATTTGTCAACTTTGACATTTTCTCCCCAAAATGTCGAACAATGACATTTAATGATCGAATTAAAAAAATATATTTGGAAAAGTTGTTTGTATTATAATTTTACGCATACATACCGAATTTGAATCATTTATGATAATGTTTTTACATCTATTTTTGGCTAACATCTATTTTCATTGAAAGCGGAAGTCTACCCTACCACCATAATTATAAATAACGTTATTATTCTAATATGTCCATTTTTTTGCAACGTATTTACTATTTTAAAAATCAAAACTCTCCTTTTCTTTGGTTATGAGGAGTTTGCTCAACAGATGGCAACATTTTTAAACTTCAATTTACTTCTTTGAGGAAAATGAACATTTTGGTAGAATTTTTGGTGTAAAGAATGAATTCTGACGAGTAGATCTGACGATGAGTATTATACAAATAAATAGATCTAAAGTCCGTTTTGTTGCAGTTGATAGCTCATATCGAGGGTTGAAGCCATAAAACAACCGTAAACCATAGGCGTTGCCAATAGTAATTACCTTATTTAATAAGAAAATTGGCCTCTGTCCATTGTTAAGTAGGATTAGGGTTAAAGTAGGTACAACAGGGGTAATTAATTTACCTATTTTTGCCTGCTTTAGGATGTTATTACGCCATTTGATGTGCGTTTGTCAAACTATGTATTTAGTTGTATTTAGATACTGCATTATCTCAAAGTTGAATTATTTCCTATACTTGTAACAATGGCTTCAAGTTTTTCGCCAACGTGTCTTCGTCAAATTAGCAAGAGTGCATATTCTCTCCGAGAAAAGACATTAATATTAAACGTGCATGATGCTCTAGTGTACCAGAAACCTGCAAGTGATGTTCGTAGCATCATTGCAGAGTGTGCCAATATGGTAGGAGTTGGAGAGGCTACTATATATAGGTTCTTGCGTGAAAGAAAATCTAAGAACCTCAGTGAGCCAAAACCACTCCCAGGAAAGAAACCGTTAGAAATTGACAATTTCATTAAAAATGGTATTAGAAGAAAAGTACATAGTTTTTATTTTGCCAAGGAAATACCAACTATAGACAAAATTTTACAAGCCATTAACTACGACGAGGACTTACCACAGCTATCACGAACGAAACTATGGAAAATACTTCATGATATGAACTTTCGATGGGAGAAGCAAAACAGAAAATCTTTTCTTATTGATAGAGCAGATATTATTTGCTGGAGACGTCAATACTTAAGGTCCATCCGAAAATACCGCAGCGAAGGCAAAAACATTTTCTATTTGGATGAAACTTGGCTGAACGAAGGGCACACCGTATCTAAAGTTTGGCAAGATAAAAATGTCCTAAGTTCTCGACAAGCTGTCATGGAAGGCTGGTCAACAGGACTTAGACCACCATCTGGAAAGGGACGCAGACTTATTATAACTCATATAGGAAGTTCAAATGGCTTTTTGGATCAAGGATTATTACAATTCCAGTCGAATTCTACTAAAGACTATCATGAAGAAATGACTGCTGATGTTTTCGAGGAATATTTTAAGCAAATGATAGAATACATTCCCGCTAATTCTGTAATAGTGATGGATAATGCCAGCTATCACTCTAGGCTAAAAGAGAATCTTCCCACAACTTCATGGAAAAAGGCGGAAATCGTAAACTGGTTACAACGAAAGGAATTGAGTTACGATAATACCATGGTAAAAAAAGAACTTTTGGATATTGTTAGGCTACATAAATCACAGTATAAAAAGTATGTTATTGACGAGATGGCAAGAGATCGAGGTATTATAGTGCTCCATTTACCACCTTACCATTGTGAGCTAAATCCTATCGAATTAATATGGGCTCAAGTAAAAGGATATGTTGCTAGAAATAACAAAACTTTTAAAATGCAAGAAGTGCGACACCTCTTGCTTCATTCTTTAGCAAATGTGTCATCAGAAAATTGGCAAAACGCCATAAAACATGCTATAGTAGAGGAACAAAAAATGTGGGAACTTGACAACGTAATTGACACAACTATGGAAATTGAGCCTTTAGTAATAAGCGTAGGACATGATGACTCTTCAGATTCTTCTGAGGACCATTTTATCGAGTTATAATTATTGAAATTGTCAATATTTTTTGATCTGTAAATAAATTAGTTTTCTTGTAAATAAATTCATAAAATCATAAAATCTATTACATTTAAATAAAATAATAAGCGGTTACATTAAAAACCCAACTCTCCGACCATGATGGGCCGTTTTAATCATTATCCTTTCATTTCATTTTATGGCTCTATTGTTACTTTATCTGTTACCCGGTGGAATAGGTCAAAATTTCTTCATCTTTATGCTAGATGTACGTAAAAAGACCATTTTATAGGTAAAATATTTTAGGCCACCGGGCCCTTGTTTTGAATCTTTAATGAGGGTATCGAGCTATCAACGGCAACGAAACAGACTTTACGCTGGTAGCGTCGACTTCGGTTTTCAATTAAATAGATATAGGGCAAAAATAGATAGGAAGCAAAAATTATCATAATTATGTGACTTAAATTCGGTATGCGAGTATAAAATTACAATACAAACAACTTTTTCAAGTAACATTTTTTTAAATTTGATAAATAAATGCCAGTATTCTATATTTTGAAGTCAAATTTGACAGTTAACTTATGCCATTTTTGGTTTTTATTGAAGCAAAAGTAAATTTAAATTTGACTTAAGTCGAAAAATATAACTTTTACCAATATGGTTCCAACATTAATGGTGCTTTGCTATTCAATAATTATTACATGAATTTTTGAATACACATTTTATAACTAAAAAAAAATTACATTAATTTTAGAGACATGTTTTATATTGTCATTGAAAAAATTATATTCTTGCAAATAACTACGAGTACCTAAGTGGCAGAAGAAAATAAATACCAACAATTATTAATTGCGGGCACAAATAGAAGACCTATGCCTTAACAAGAATCTAATTGATTTGGTAAAAAGCAGTGTATCTAAATAACCCATACCTAGAGCATAGAGGTATGATAGGTCGACTATCCATGGACCAGACACGACAGAGCGTTTTTAATATTTAGTTATGAAAAATTATATATCACTCAAAAATCGTTACAGTGTTACAGCTGCATAATTAAATTATGTATATTCCCAAGGTTCCCTTCAGGTGTTCCTTTTTCTCATGTTCTTTCACCAATATTATTAGGATAAAGTTAATAAAAGAAGGAAGTACAAATTGTCTTGAAGTTGTTTGACAAGGTTGCGTCTTTCTTTTTTTTTGTTACTCTCAATTTATAGGAAAAGTTCTATCGTGTACTTTTCCATTGTCCTTTAAATAGAAGCCGATACACTTATTATTTATATTCATATCTTCTGGGTTCAGTGATCTAAGTTATAAACTTTTGTTTTTGAGACAAATTATTTATTGTAAATTGATAATATACTTGTCTACAAAAATTTTGATTTCTATGGACTTTATATTACTTTTTATGTCGATTTGAATGAATGACGAATTTAAGAAGGCGATAAATTGAAATTAAAGTTTACTTCCTGAAAATGAAATCACTGACATAATTGACGTTTCATCGAACACATTATGGAACAAAGTATGGACGATTGTAAGAGTTCTAATTCGGTAAAAGGATGAAATAAGTATGTAAATTAGAACTTTATCGCATTGCGCAGTGCTGTAACGCACCGACAAAAATTCTATTTACCACACTTATATAGTGTGTTAAGAAAATGATTTATAACAATATTTAAATGGAGCAAATGTTCATATTATTTTCGAACACCAACATGAAATAAACTGGACTCATTATAACATTCTTGTGATGCTCATAATGTAAGGGGGAAAAGTAATAGTTTAATTTCCAGGGTTAGTACAACAAATATCAATAATTTCTAAAAATCGAAAATCATGTGTTAATCTTCGAAATTAGGATACCATTTGATGAAAATTTCATACGAACGGTAACCATAAAGTTATTCGACATTAAATTTGTAGATTTTAATTCTTCGTATGTTCTGGAGCCATGTTACATGTCCGTACTTTGTTTTTTAAATTGCCATTTTAAAAAATTGGGTAAGACCACATGTCTGCACGCCATAGACAACCACCTCTTTACTTATTAATGCGGGATTATCGCACGCACTGCTTTCACTGAAAAAAAAACATGGTGTACGTTCTTGCTTATTACTGCAAAGTGGCATGGCTTAGTTAATCATTTACCTATTTTTTCATTATGCAGTAGATACATAAAACGTTTAGAATGATAAATATAATGTTTGAATTATAGATTTTTAAAAATAATGTTTCATTAATAGTTTTATTTCTTATAATATATAAAAAATATAAATTTAAATAAAATAACTTGTTTTATTATTTATAAGAATATTTTGAAAAGCAAGAAAGACACGAAATATGTCTGAAGTAATATAGTTTACAGAACCATGCAGAGATCGCTAGATTGTCAATATAGGATCAGTATTTAAAAACGAAAAAGCTCATTGGAAGGAAACTAGTTGACCAGTATAAGTTGTTGTATCGTGTCATTGTTTGTGTTAATCACTGGGAGGACAGACCAATTATAATTGATAGGCATGCATGACCTAATAATTTTGTTGACAACAATATTCAAATAGTTTTAATAATATGTGACCCTGTCCATAAACCCGAAAAAAAGTTTTGCCCGTGAATCGCTTTTCAATTCAAAAATGTTGTTTGAATTTATAAGATTCTTTTATAAGGGTTAACAATATGTAAATGTGCTATTAGAAAAAGCCTGTCTCTTCTAAGTAAGTCACTCCTCATATCGAATAACAAGTGGAAGTAGATGTGCCTGCACGGACATCCAGGGCCAATAGTTCGAAGGAGTAGCAGCAATATTGCGGAAGGAACAGTGGTTCAGAACAGTGATTCTATTGAAATTTTTAAGCTACTAGAGATGAATCGCTAGAGTGAACTACAGTCGTAGAGCCTAAGCATTAGCCGATGGCGATAAGATTGTAATATTTTCTCTAAACGGGCATATCAAAATAACATAACGAAGATACTTTAACGAAATATCCCTTGTATGAAAAAGGTTCCCTGCCTAGATAGAAAAATTTAAAATAAGTAATACAAATGTATCCATGTACAAATGACAATGGCCTGGGAACTATTAAGCGATCTAATCGAAACGGCCCAGCTTTTGAATAATATCCACACACAGGGTAACCGTTTCGTCTGGCAAAGTACAAATGTTCCGTTACTATTTCAAAAACATCAAAAATATTATAGAAGTTGAAAGGCAGTAAGGGAGTTATGAAGCAAAATTATTTTTAATTTTAGAGGGTGGGCCAAAAAGGCAGAAAAAGAAAAAATAATTTTTTTTATAGAACATCCTGTAGATTTTTGCAGTTTTAAATTTTCTTTAAAATTCCGCGTTTCGGGGCAAGCTTAGTTTTTAATTATTTTACAATGTTGCCAAGTTTAAAAAACTTCTCTTTTCGAAGAAAAAACTTGAAATTTGAAATATAATTGAATTAACTTAAGACATTACAAACATTCTCGAGGATATGAAAGACTAATTTAAGGCTCTATACCCTAGAAACATTCCATATTATGTACAAAGTATTCTCTACTAACGTGTCAAGATATCACATATTAATTTACTCTGTTTGTTCAAACGGA
Source organism: Barypeithes pellucidus (assembly GCA_963991005.1). Taxonomy (NCBI): domain Eukaryota; kingdom Metazoa; phylum Arthropoda; class Insecta; order Coleoptera; family Curculionidae; genus Barypeithes; species Barypeithes pellucidus. Next base: position 42,792,510 of record OZ022560.1, read on the forward strand.
TATCTTGTAGACTTGTAGAGATTCCTACCCTCTACAAGTTTTGTTAAAAAGTTTTACTCATTTTGGCGTATTATCTGTTTTTAATAAAAAGTCTAAAAAATGTGTTGTATTTTATAGCTCGCTCGTTATGACAGACAAAAGCAAATAGCAAAATTATAATTTTATTAAGATGGCATTGTCATTTTATTTCGCTTCAAATCCATTGCCGACCATAAGTTTCATTTAAGAATTAAAGTATGAGTCTGCACCGGGGCTCCATCATAAAGAAACCACATTCTTGAACTAATGGTAAATAATTTTGGAGAAAGTTCAAATAGATCTGTACTTTTAGATTTCTCATGTGGCCAAACACGTAGTCCCTAAAATTCCTCCTGAGTAAATGTACCAAAATGAGAGTTAGGAGTGGCATAATAATGGAAATTTTGTCTGACGTTGCCATTTTTATGGAACGTAGCTTCATCGCAAAAAAAATTAAACAAGCTTTTTGGCTCACTTATTTTATTTTGCGCCCACGCACAAAATTCAAGTCGCCTACTAGTCCACATCATTAAGCTCTTGCAACAACTGTACGTGGATGCAATTTATTACAGTTGATTATTTTTGAAACCTCCGGCGCCGGTCGTCTAATATCCAGATGTTGTGCAGGACGCGAACTAACATTATTAGGTCCATAAGGTTTTACAATCTTCTAAGCCTCATGTCATCGCACTGTATATGTCTAAAGCCTTTCGTCGTATTTCGCATCAGGGGCTTTTAAGTTTACTTGTTCACACTATTGAACAACCCCGCATAAATCATTATCTGAATACATATGTTGACTATGATGACTGATTTCATTCGGTAAAGGGCAGAGTACCTTCTATCCATGAGCTCAAATATCCTAATATATTTATTAACAAATTAAAAAATTAACTCAAAAATGTACCTCTTCTAACTACAACAAGTGAAAGGGCTGATTGTAGGGGTTCCTACTTATATTATGTATTACGCAAGGATCTAGGACGACTTGAGTTATATTATGGGTGCCACATCTAGCTCAAATTTGACAATTGGTAATGGTTGGAAGCTACATATGGTAGGAGTTAATCTAAGACTAAGAGGGCAATTTCTTGTTTATTGTTGCGCTAAAATAAACTGGTTCTCCGCTTTTAAGGCCATAGTCAATGGATTTTTAAAAATATGATATTGGTGACGTTAAAATTTTCTTTCTGCAATTTTCATTATTTTTAAATAGTTGCAGACGAAACGCTTCAAACTTTACAATCCTGAAATAACCTATTATAACTTTAAAATCATTCTAATATTACATTGCAACTGTTTTGGAGATATTTGCCATATCAAGTTTCAATAACGAAATTTTAAATAATTAACTTTCTTAAAAAAATTATTGTATACATAAATCTGAGAAAAATATTCGCACAATTTTAACAGTAGGAAATAGTTTCACAAATTTATATTTATTTCATATAATGCAATAATTGCGCAATGTAATTTTGAAAATTTTTTTGCGATTTATAAAGTCGATTTATAAGTCCTAATTTTTCGTTCCTGTAAGTTAGTAACAATTAAGTATTTAGTAATCCAATTTGTTACATTAATAATAGACAACATCTGTACTCGCCTTCCTGAAGTACTATAATTTTAAATAATGAACTACATAGTATTCTGTATAGAAGAATTAAAATTATTAGGTATATTACATGTGTCCTTAATAAACTTTTTACAATTTACAATTAAAGATAAAGGAACCATAATTATCAAAGTTTACAAAACCAAATCAAAACATTTAACTTAGTCAAGTTCAATTTTGTGTTTTTCCGATCCCAACCTCGTTCATTTTCGACTGGTACGAAAAAGCGCAATGAGTCTATAATGCGATAATGCTCCAATACAAGAAAGAAACCTTATGGGTAAACAAATATACTTTCTCGACTTATCCGCATTCCCGCAAAATCAATATGGGTATTATTAGTCCATTATACGCCAATGGGTATATAAAAATCAAAAAAATCATATTGGTAAACAGCTCGCGAGGAGTTCAGTACACCGATTGCTTTTCAAGGTCAACCGGGTCAGATAGCCATATTCCGAATAATTTAACGTTATATACTTGTGGTTTGAGTGGTGGACTTACTGGAAACAATCTTAAAGTCACTATGATATTCAATCAATTTTTTATGGTTGGCACGCATTTATATTTTCTAATACTTAGTGTTAAACTTTAGTAATTTTTTATTTCAGAAATAAAGATAGTTTTTTTTATTTTTATGTCTAGAATACATGATGGTTTGCATTGTAATTATATATCATATTAGATTAGATTAAGATTTAATCTGTCAAGAATTAAATTGGAACGATATATTAATTTTTAATTTCTTAAAAATTTACAAAAGGATTAGAGTACACAAGTTAATATATCAGTCGTGCCTATTAATTTTGTTTTGTTCGATTCTACAATTTTTTGTAATAAACCTTCTCAGCACTATAAATGACTGATCAATTTTCTTGATTTTCATTAAAATGTTTTAATTTTCTAACTATTTGCGCAGCAGGATCTAGAAAACAGTCTGGGCATCTCAAATAAAATATCATCAATTGCGTGAAAAAGAATTCACGTCAACAGTTACGGATTAAGTAAGATTTAGGCAAACATTTTTTATATATTTTTTAGATTTCTAGTCAAATGCACTGAATGACCTCTTACTTGTAGACTGAAAAAGAAATAATGGATGATATAACAATTTATTATTGCCAAATATAAACCATAAGAGTAAATGATATACAATGTCTATACAACGTGTCCAACTACCCAGTACAGGTATCTCGGAAACCGTAAGAGATACGAAGTCGGTTAAATAGAGGTAAAGTTGTACATCTACGTGCCTAATAATATGCCGTTTAGAAAGTGTTAAAATTCCGAGTAGTTCCGGAGATATCCGGAAAAAGTGAAATTCTGAAAAATCGTTTGATTGTTTCCTGGGTTTTTTGAGATCGAATTTGAGCAAATTGCACCTTTAGATTGTCACTTTTTCCGCTATATCTAACAGCGTTGATTGTTTTGTAATCCGACTAGTCGCCTTCGAAGGGACATTGTCAACTTTCTTTTTTTAAATACGGTCCTGTTTTTCTGATATTGGAATTTGAAAGCTTTTTTTCTTCCGAATGCAACGATGTATGACACATTGTGGTTTAATGACGTTTCGAGGGTTTTTTGAACAATATCAGGAAATTTTGGGATACGGTATTTCTCCTAATTTTATAAATAATATCTCATAAGTAAGCTCTAAATTTTTTTGCTATGTTGAACAGTTCAATAAATATCAAATAAACCACAAATAAGTGAACAAAAATCATACCAAAACAGTAATAAAACGAACAACGAAAAAAGTAAGGAACTACATAATCAGGTGTTCAAAATGATTTCCGTAAGCACAAATAACATGCAACATAACAGTTTTGTTGAGATAAAAAAAAACACGATAGATTATCAAACTTTCCGCATTTGTAAAATTATGTTCCATATTTTCTGGAAAATAGAAAACCTCTTAAAACGCTTTCAAACGATCACAATGGAAATATCAAGTGAGACAAACATCAAACATCTACTTTTCTTTTAAATCCCAAATCAACAGAAGTTTGAAATAATGTTTCTGTACTTATTTTGTTCGCTTATTTGTGGTTTATTATTAAATTATTTGTTATTAAATTTATTGAACTAGTCCAACATAAGTAAAAATTTAGTGCTTAGTTATGAGATATTATTTATAAAATTAGGAGAAATACAGGACCGTATCCCAGAATTTCATGATGTTGTTCAAAAAACCCTCGAAGCGTCATTAAACCACAATGTGTCATACATCGTTGCATTCGGAAGGAAAAAGCTCTCAAATTCCAATATCAGAAAAACAGGACCGTATTTAAAAAAAGAAAGTTGACGATGGCGCTTCGAAGACGACTGGTCGGATTACAAAAGAATTAATGCTGTTAGATAGAGCAGAAAAGGTGGCAATGTAAAAGTGCAATTTACTTTAGAATTCGATCTCAAAAAAACCCAGGAAAACATTAAAACGATTTTTCAGAATTTCGTTTTTTTTTCAGATATCTCGGGAACTACTCGGAATTTGAAAACGGCATATTATTAGGCACGTAAATGCGCAAATTTACCTCTATTTAACCGACTTCGTATCTCTTACGGTTTCCGAGATCACTGTACTGGCCCTCCTTATCTTGGACACGTTGTGTACGATCAATTTGGTCCATGAGCATGCAGCCATGTCCTAGTTTGTTAATTTTTACCGCAATAAACTTTAAAATAAAAGAGGTATAAAAATTCTTTAGCTATAATAACCTGTTAATTATATTTTTAGTATTTTTCTACTTGGAGAGTGTAACTCACCTCCTTTTCCTTCAAGAGTAAAACACACATCTCTAAATTTTATATCCATCGTACGTCTTTTAATTATGTCCACTCGTAAAAGTTTTGAGATAACACACGGTTGCACTATACTTATATCAAAATTGCCACTGTACTCAATAAAATATCACCTTTTGATAAATCTATGATTACAATAATATTTAATGGAACTGAAATAAGACATATGACAAATATATACAAATTCTTAATGAATCGGCTTCTTCAATAAGGACAGTAGCATAAAGAATATAATTCTTGTTGTGGCGAGAATATAATGCAGCAGATGTACATATTCGCGTACCTGCACTACTTATAATTCTCTAGTTTTTATACATCATAATCCGCACCTCGCCTGCGTGCTTCAATGATGCTTCAATGAAAACTAGTTAAGATGCTAAATATAAACTTTAGTATTGTATATATTTGTCGCAATCTATGTTTGTTCGTAAACATGGGAAGGATTTCAAACGAAAACTTAACATTAACTGAGTTTCTTTAATTAAAAATAATAATGTGTTTTTACATTTGCAAATTCTTCTGATAACTATTGCAGGTTATAATAGAATAAACGCAAGATCAAATGAATATTTAGAGAGTGTAGTTTTGATTAAAATATCTATTTGTCATTTTTTTATTTCTGATTAAAATTCTTCTAAAATAATAATATTGCTTTTGCTAAAATCAGGCTATATCCGAGAGGTGTTTTAAAATTCTAGCCAAATAATGAAAATATCCGAAATGCAAAGATGTCATATCTGACTAGAAGTGTAATCTCTATAAGTAGAGTTTTCTTAATAACTTTTAAGTAAGTAATGAGAGGATTTTGCCATTTTCTTTCAATTTTTTCTATCTAGCCGATTTGCACGCAAGCTCTTCAGTTACATACAATTCAATATTGTTGTAATCAAAGTTGTGCGTAAGGACAGTTACGTAATTATGTAACTATATATTACTTTACAGCTCCACAATCACGATCTGCGAGCCTCCAAAATAGTGAAAATGTTTAATAGATTTTACGCAAAGGCAATTTTAAACGTCAACATTTTTAATTTGAATATTATTTTTGTCTTGTTAGTAAAGTATGACTTCGATATTGATTAATAGAACGCCACCGAAAATTGCGTTACAAGCTGCTTTCGCAGCAAGAAATCCAGGGAAAGGTATGAGAAACTGTATTAAGAATTTGTTGACTGGTCTTCTGATAACCATGTGATTACCTACTCGGAAATTGTTTGATAAATTTTTTTAATTTCTAGAGCTTTTACGAAACAAGAGCTAAAAAATATAAAAATAACTGATACATTCCAATAAATATATCATGGCAATGATATAATAAGGAGTCCATAAAAATTGTTTGTTTTCTTTTTTAAATAAAACATTTTAATCATATTTTTTACCCAAAGTTTATACCTATACAGTAAAGCACAGTACCTACATAAATCGATTGGTACATAAGCGACACACATTCTTTGGCTAAGTAACAGTCTTACCGTATTTTTCTAAATCGTATGTAACAGGCTTCCTTCCATCTCGCTTAGTATGTAATACTATTTCTGGATTTAAAAAGTTTTCACCATTCCAGAACAATTATTTTCAAATATCTTTGAAATTGAAAAAATAAAATCATCATTAATAAAATGGTATTTTAATTATCAGTTGAAAATTGTTAGTCCAACTAGAAAATTTTTCATTTAAGAAATAATTAAGTTTTTTGAACCATACCAGTGGTGTTTATCTTCACAAAAATAATTTTAACTTTTTGCTGTCGCACACGACACTGGTTGAATGGTCAACACTTTTTAAATCGAGAATATACGTATTTTCCTGCAACTATAGTTCATATAGATAGATCAGTGTAGAATCATAAGTCGTTTTTGAGGTATTAGACGAAAAAGAAAATTGCCGAATAATTGTCCTTTATATGAATTTTTTTTTTTATCTCTAAAATATCTCATAAAATATTTCTTTTATTTTCGAAACTAAAAAAATGCAACAATAATACCTTACAACAGGTCGAAAATCTCTTATTACTTGTAACTATTTTTGCTGACCTTAATAATTCTTGAATGTCATTATCAAACTATTAAAACCAAGTGAATATTTTGATTAGGTATACTCAACAAACATATTATGTAAATATATTAATTATTTCACAGCGTTTTTTATTTTATAAAATTTTAGTAGGGCTTTAGATCTCAATGATTTTGTTTCTACAGAAAAAATTAAATAAAATTTATATAATATATACAGGGTTGGGCAAATGTTCCGTAACGGCTTAATTGCACGAGAACGAAAAGTGATTTGAAATCCGGACTTTCGGCAATTGATAAGACTAAAATTTTTATTAATTGATCGTGAATTCCATACGTCAGAAACGTCAGCAGCTGTCTAGGGCTGATGTTACATTTATTTTTGTTAAATGGAATACTCTGTATATTATTAGTTATTCTTAATTCTCTATATATATAAAATATTTCTTCTGTAAAATAAAATGTCTGAATTCAATTATTTCGGAAATATTGACAAATAAATTTTATACCAACACATTTTATTTTAAAAATAAGTAGCGATTTTTACATAAACAAAAATTTAAATTAAAAGTTATTTAACTAAATATTCAAAATGTCGTCCTTCAGCTACTTGATAATGCCCACGCTTCTTTGACAACTGGGAAACCATGTTTTACAATTGTTGATGAGCATATAAAATTTTTCTATTTGACAGCTAATTCTTACTTATATTTACATCGAAATAGAATTATACGAAATTTAATTATTTTATATCATGATCAATATTACGGAATGACATTTGGTTTCATCAAGCCATATCCGAAACTATTTTAATGAAACGGTTCCTGGAAGGTCGATAGGAAGGCGAGCTGGCATTGAATGGACTCCTGGATTTCCAGATCTAACACCTTTAGGTATCTACCTTTCCTTTGTGGTCATTTAAAGCTATCGTATATCACACGAAGCGAGAGGAGAATCTTGAAAACAACATTTTATATGATGTTCAATCTATCTCATCTACTTTGGCTAAACGTGCTTTTCTAGTTTGCAGAAGTGCTCGGATACTGTCAGGTTGCTGAAGGATGACATTTTGAATATTTAGTTAAACAATGTTAATTTAAATTATCGTTTACGTAAAAATTGGTTCTTATTTTTTTAAATAAATTGATTGTATTTGTCAATATTTCCGAACAATTGAATTTAGACATATGATATACCGGGTGTCCCGCTAGGGTCGACGAGCGGCTGTATCTCGATAACTGTTTGTCCTACGGCTTCCGGGAAAAAAAATTATTACAAAAGTGACTCCTAGAAGTATACAAAAATTATTTTTAGCTTTGAAATTTTACCGAATATGGCGTATTTTGAATTCAAAATCAAGAAATGATAATATCTCTTAAAATCGATAGTGAAGGTATGTCATGTGAAACTGTTTTGGACTCTCCAATTAACACTGTACAAATAATTTATTTGACATTTTGGTCTATCTCCTAAAATAAGGGGTGGGGGAGATTTGAATCGTGTTGCAAAAAAAGTTCGATAACTCCCGAATACGTTAACCGACAGACGTAAGTGACAGTCGAATTATAGTCTATTATAATACTTAACTTTTAGTTTAAGCAAGAATCACCAGATGGCGTTCTTTGACCGCCTTAGTAATTTACTCAATTTTCCATGAAAAGTTAAATGGAAGGCTAACATTTTAAATCATTAGTTGTATTACTCGTAAAATTATTTAAGAAGTGGCACAAACCGGAAGTCGATACCATTTTTCTAACTTAAATTATGAGCAAAAATATATTTTTTTAATATTAAATTAAAACATGAAATGGTCATTAATAACAAGTAAGCCATGACAATCGAAACAATAAAATTCACACTTAATACTTATCACCTTGCAAAGATCAATATTTTTTAGATTTTTAGACGCAACTTTGAGCTCTTTGACGTGTGACATCAACAGCAGTTTCGATCTCTGCCACAGAAATAGACATTTCGGGTTTGTTCGGTTCGCATTTCGGATTCTTAGAATCATGTCTTCTCGTGTGGTTGGCCGGGTCTGATAGACAATATCTATAAGTCTTCCCCATAAATAAAAGTCCAAAACTGTCAAATCAGGGGATCTGGGTGGCCAGGGAAATAAACTACCCTACCTACCATTTGTTGAGGAACTCGGTATCTAAATATTCTCTCACGTTGAGAGCATAATGCGCAGGGCAATCGTCATGTTGAAACCACATGTTTAAACGGGCTTCTAAAGGCACTTCATCCAAAAGTGGTTGCAAATGGTTCCTTAAAAATTCTAAATATCTTACTCCACTAAGAGTCTCTTCAAATATAAAAACAATAATTTTACCTCCAATAATGCCGCAGCAAACATACACGCTGAATTGATTTTGATGATCAATTTCTATCATCCAATGAGGATTATTTGAAGACCAGTAATGGCTATTATGTAAATTTTTACCTCGACTAGTAAAGGTAGCCTCTCATCTGTCCATAGAATTTGATGAACAAAATTTGGAGTTTCTCTGATCATTTCAAGCATCCAGTTGCTGAAATCTAACCTTCGGTCAAAATCAAATGCCGTAAGTGCCTGATGAAGTTCAACATGATATGCGTGTAATTTTTCATCTTTTTAGAATTCTATGAATAACCGATCGAGGAACTACAAGATATCTTTCTATATCCCTAATACTGCGTTTGGGATAATTCAATATATGCAAGAACATTTATAATATTGTCTTCATTTAGAGTTCTGCGAATCCTGAATTGAGCTTGCATTGGTAACACTTGTCCAGACTCTCGCAAGCGTCTTGTTAAACGCTTAAATACCATCCGCGAAAAATGTTGTCCCTCAGGATATCTTACAGCGTATTCCCGCGAGGCAATAACTGTATTTTCAAAGCATTGAAAATATACTGCCAGCATGGCATATGCTTCATCATTAGAATAAAACATAACTTTCAAATTGTTTACACTGTTTTTAACAACCAAAGAACAATACTAAAATTCGAAATAGCAAATAAGTACTTACTAAAGGCGAAAACTAATGACAGCTAAGTGTGAATTTTATTGTTTCGATTGTCATGGCTTGACACATTTCATGTTTTAATTTAAATATTAAAAAAATATCTTTTTGCTCATAACTTAAGTTACAAAAATGGTATCGACTTCCGGTTTGTGCCACTTTTTAAATAATTTTACGAGTAATACAACTAATGAATTAAAATGTTAGCCTTCCATTCAACTTTTCATGGAAAATTGAATAAATTACTAAGGCGGTCAAAAAACGCCATCTGGTGATTCTTGCTTAAACTAAAACGTAAGTATTATAATAGACTATAATTCGACTGTCAAGGGACTTTAAAACAAGACCAAGTTCGATGAAATCGGTTAACGTATTCGGGAGTTATCGAACTTTTTCTGCAACACGATTTAAACCTCCCCCACCCCTTATTTTAGGAGATAGACCAAAATATAAAATAAATTATTTGTACAGTGTTAATTGGAGAGTCCAAAACAGTTCCACATGACATACCTTCACTATCGATTTTAAGAGATATTATCATTTCTTGATTTTGAATTCAAAATCGCCATCTAGCGGTAAAATTTCAAAGCTAAAAATAATTTTAGTATACTTCTAGGAGTCACTTTTGTAATAATTTTTTTTTCCCGGAAGCCGTAGGACAAACAGTTATCGAGATACAGCCGCTCGTCGACCTTAGCGGGACACCCGATATTTATATAGAAAAAATGTTTTAAATTTATTGAGAATTTAGAATAATTAATAATATACAGGATGGTACGTTTAAGAAAATTAAATGTAACGTCACCCCTTGACAGTTGATGATGTTACTGACATGTGGAATACACAGTCAAATAGTAAAATTTTATACCTTTCGATTGTCGAAAACCCGGATCTGAATCACTTTTCATTCTCTTGTAACTGCCCAATCGTATATACCACAGCAGTGCATAACATAATGTAGGGACACAGGGCGACACAGAGCGAAGCGCTGTTAAATCAAAGTAGATAATACCGCAAAATTAACACATCGAATTTTGATCCGTGTGAATAATGCAATAATTCTAAATGTAGATTAAGGTTAATTATTTTGATATTAGTTTAGAAACATTTAATATTTTTTGATCTTTGTTCTTTTCTATCAAAAAGCTTCTCCGTAATTAAAGATATCCTTTTTATGTGCAATGTAATTCGTAAAATGCGCAAGGGAAAATAAAGGGACGGTGACAATGATAGGTGATCATCGCTGGGCGATGGTATGGTAGAGTAGAATGTTCGTGATATGGATACCGATATCGAAAAATATAGGATAACATAATAAAATGTAAAGGGAAAATCAAAACATCTAAAAATAGTTTATTTATTCATGATTTTGTTACAAAGTATTAGAAACGAAGGCAATTTTCCGGGCGGACGTTTATTAAGAATTAACGTTTAAACTAAGGGTTAGATTTTTCTGGCCTGAAATATGTGTCACTAAATATTCTGTTACCTCTTTTGTTTCAGATATTTGTCCCTTTTACCCCTGTTATAAAATACAATTGGCGAAAATGTTCTATTTCAGCATAATAAAAAGCAATGTAATTAAAGTACTATAGGTTATTCAGAGGGTACAGTTGCGATACGCGCACATAGTCCAGCTCGGGTTTAGTTCTAGATTGAGTCAGCTAGCTGATAAGGCTAGATTGTCGATAATAGACAACCAGACACGATAAGCAATTTCCGAAATTTTTGAGGTTTGTAAATAGTCTACTTCTTCTAGTAGTATAGTTTTCAACATTTTATTCGACGTTTGTAGTACTGTGTAAACCCTTAATCTTTAACTTTGAACTTCTATTGAATATTTTATTATTATGTGAACCAGTTACAAACTGGCGGTAAATAAAATTTTCAGTTTCCCAAAATATTTGAGTTTATAAATTATTGTTCTTCTATTTTTCAGAGTTTATTATCGATAATAATTATCGTTTGCCCAATATTATGCCAGCTGAAACCAGTGGCAACAGTCACGATATCGGCTCACTATTTTCATTTTTTTGTTTTCTTTTTATGATCAAACACAAGCACCATAGGAAAAATCCTTTAAGGCATTCTGGGAGTGGTGCGAACAAACCCGAATAAAGCGGTTGACGTTGATTCTGAATCGTTGGAACGAATATAACATTGGGAAAACGACCTCGGGAAGGTCGTTCCATAAGGATGAAGTCCTCCGATGAAATAATTCTTAAATAATGAAGTTCGAGGAGTATTAAGCTTAACCGCATATGGATGTGCGGCAATGGTTCGTCGTGTACTTTTGCTGTTCGCCGCTCTGAGCGTAATTAAGAGGGCAGGTCAGCCAAGCACTTTCCATGGAAATATCTGTAAAAGAGAGTCAAATCCCCAACCTGTTTGCGATGTTCTAAGCTATCGAGGCTCTTCGTCAACTTGTGGTCTCCGATCAGACGAATGGCCCTCCTTTCGATAGAATCCAGTAGCCGAGGAGTACGTTTGGGTGCAGAGCTCCAGACATGAGAGCAGTACTCTAGTGATTGTCGAATTAGGGCTTTGTATAGTATTAAAAGTTTTTGAGCTGTGTACAACTTTTTGGTTCGAAAGAGTACACAAAGTTTCTGAGAAGCTATCTTGGTTATGCCAAGACATATTTCCTCCCAGATTGATGTCCAGCAAGTTAATAGATGAAGCCAGTGGAATTGTGTGTCATGCCATGACTATATCCGATTCTTCTTAGAGGAGACTGCTGCCTGGGTTTTCCTAGCGTTAAATTCAATTTGGTTACTGTCACCCCAGCCAAAATTTCTTCCGTCTTTGTTGAGGCGTAATACTTCATGCTGTCCATGAAGATGTGTGTCAGCAGCGTGAGAAAAGTCCATCAATCGCCACTTGCACAGAGCGGTCCTTAAGAAAGCTAGACAACCATGTACAGAATAGACTGGGCATACCATAGGACCAAAGTTTACTTAGAAGCCCCTGATGCCAAACACGATCAAAGGCTTTAGAAATATCCAGTGCAATTGCCCGAGACTCTCCATGATGCTCGATTGCGTTGTTCCAAAGATATGTGACATAGGCTAGAAGATAGTTGATATGGACTTCCGAAAACCATATTGATGGTCGCTGATAATGTTGAAGCCTTCCAGCTACTTTATCAGTTGTTGGTTATGGTTAGATTGTGTTCACTATGATACCATATGTGTTGATACCCTGCTGGTATTTACTTCTACTTCTCCTCGGACAGCGAATGGTTTTATGAAGCTGCAGATACAGATAACTAAAACTAAATCATTTTCTTCTATGTGGTTTATTATTTACAATATTAACAGTTCTAAAACTACTATTTATATGGCATGAAAATCGCCCTGAACTGACAAAACTTATATTATTTTTTGATTATTTGACTTAAGTAGGTAGCCTATTTAGACCCAAAAATGGTGCATCTAGAACTAGAGTTATGTCACAACTTTATTATCAGGTACTTTATGAAATTACACGCGACGTATGTCGTATTATTTATTTTGATGTTATAATTCGAAAGAAAGAAATTTCAAGTGATTCTCTTCTTAAAATTAAACTTGGTGTGTTACCAAAATCCAACGATGTAAAAAATTGTTAAATTATAGATATTAATACTATTACAATGCGTTTTCATATGATATGGATGCTCTCTGTAATAGGTATGATTTGTAAACTATGTTAAAATATCTTTTTTTTTGGCTTTGGCAGATTTGCCATTCCGAATATCTTCTAATTGGTTTTAGGTCATATAAATACCAATTACTGTTACACGATAGTTGAAATCTGATAATTTCCGACTATATCAATGGTTTGCGAGGTATTTGGAGGAAAGATAATATTTCTAAAACTAAAAACTATTTGGCAACACTGTTAGCACATTATAAATAAATGATCACTAAAAATGCCACTTTTCTCTAATTTACCGTGCGGATATAGCAATAGTGGCCCACGGTATTTAAGACACCCTGTATACATTTTGCTTAATAATATTCTGAACTATTTTAGTTGATAATCCTACATAACCCTATTCAATTTCTTGATTCAGTACTTACATCTTCAATGTATTGTAGGGTATGATCTTTTTTTTATGTATATTGAATGTTAATCTAAGTTACATAGACATGTTATACAAATTTATAGGGGTAGATAATATTAATGTTTTTAACTGTAGGTAAAGAAAAATGCCAATATTTTTATATTTAACTTCTCCCATTAACTACTACTGATCATATCTACTTATCAAACTATGAACAAACCAGGACGATCTTAAATTAGAACTACGTAACTACGAGAAAATCGTCTCACGCCTGTGCCGGACCCAAGTAAATGACACCCATATGAATACTCATGATACAATAAACACAGGGTGATATCTAACCATCCCAAGTTCCTATGGTGGACGCAGTGGCGCAAATTTTAAGCCACTAAACTACGCATACTTGCAGGATCTCATATACAGTGAGGACGTAAAGTAAGGAATAAATTCATTATCTCGCAAACTACAATTTTTTCAAAAAATCGCTCGGACCCTTCGATTTTGTTTTTCGAACGCGCATATTCTGACATAAAATATAGATATACAGGGTGTTGCAAATAAGAGTGACACAAAAAATTTTTTTCTTAAATAGAACCCACTGTATATTATTGCATGTACGGATTCTTCGGAAAATCCTAAACATTTTTCATGTAGCATGTGCTATACCTTAGCCCAAGCGTTTTGGAGTTATTCTCATTCAAAATTTGAAACTCAGATATTTCGCAATCAATCAAGACTTGCATTGATTCATGCACGCTGAGGAAAACCTGTAGTCAGCATGCGTGAAGCGCAAGAAAAGTCAAGTAGGCTTTGGAGTTATGATGCAAGAACCAAAAGTTACTGTTATTGTCAGTTTTATGTGTATTTTCCTAACGTTTTACTAGTTTTCAAAAGACTCATTTCGTTTTTTCATAACTAAATTAAATTAAAATTCGGCTCACTGAGAAACAGCGCATAGAGGTTTTGATGATGATGGGCTACGGTGATAGGGTTAGAACACAGCAAGAAACTTGTGAGTTATTTAATCAAAAATACCCCAATCGTCCGCCAATATCACAATCAACAGTAAGCAAAATTGAGTACAAGTTCGGTCATGTAAGAGATGTCCCTAGATTTGGTCGTCCTCAAGTTGATGAAAATCAACAATTAGAAGTCTTACTGGCAGTTCAAGATAACCAGCATGTGGTGTCTAGGCAGGTAGCAAGTGACGTGGATATTGGAAAAACAACAGTTCTTAAAATACTGCATACAAATAAATACCATCCTTATAAAATGCAAGTTCTCCAAGAACTTTTGGGAAGGGACTTTGAGAGGCGCCTTGAATTTTGTGAGCATTTACGTTTCGTAAACAGAAATTTTGTAAAAAATATAATTTTTTCCGATGAGTCCACATTTTGCTTGAATGGTGACGTAAATACCCAAAGTTATCGATATTGGTCCGATGTAAATCCACACTGGATGAGGGAAGGACACACATAATTTAATCAAAAGATCAATGTGTGGGCTGGCGTTGTCGATGACATTGTTATAGGGCCTTTCTTTTTTGACGGAAATTTAACAGGCGT
Organism: Barypeithes pellucidus; assembly: GCA_963991005.1. Classification (NCBI taxonomy): domain Eukaryota; kingdom Metazoa; phylum Arthropoda; class Insecta; order Coleoptera; family Curculionidae; genus Barypeithes; species Barypeithes pellucidus. The sequence continues at coordinate 42,807,577 of OZ022560.1, forward strand.
GAGATACTTGAGTTTTTTTAGAACAAGAACTTGTTCCAGCCCTGGCCACCCTTTTTCCTGAGTTAGAACGTCCCGATTTGCCACATCATAATATCTGGTTGCAACAAGATGGTGCTCCCCCACATTTCGCTGTGGGAGTTCGTACATATTTGGACGATACTTTTCCAAACAGGTGGATTGGAAGAGGTGGTTTTATTGAGTGGCCGCCAAGGTCACCCGATTTAACACCACTCGACTTTTTTTATGGGGATACCTTAAGGGAATAGTATTTAAAAGCCAGCCTGCAAATTTAGATGATTTAAAAGATCGCATCCGGCAAGAAATTCGGCAAATTTTTATTAACATTTTGTTTTCGTTAGAAGTAATGTGTTCTATAAACAATTATTTCCTTTTTTTTATTCACGTGGTCTTATTTTTTTCAAGTATTTTAACTATTAAACAGTTCCTGCAAACAGGTTTATCGATCTTCCAAACGCAAAAATCACACACGTAATTTTTTTAATACATGAGTTATATTCAGAGGTACACCATAATAAAGCCAATCGAAAATCTTGCCTGTTACCTTCATTGAGTCCTAACCATTGAGACGCAAAATTATAATATTTTTTGTTTTTCTTTTTGCAGTTGTTTTTTAATTCAAAAATATTCTATTTAAGTTTAAAGTGATTACGATATCTTCTGGTTATTGCAGAATATAAATTTTAAAACCCTAAGAAACAATTTCTTTATTTTAATTTTCATGAATATTTTTTTGTTCTTTATTCCATTAATAACGATGGGTTCAATAAACAATTATTTATTTCTTTAAATACCCTTGTCTGTTTTTTAAACACCTACTTATGTTGCGTTCTAGAAATATGTACATAAATTGAACAATTAACTAATCAGACTAATTTGACTGTGACAAATATTATATTTTCAGAAATTATTTTTCACAATCAAAGTATACAATTTATCTCATTATTAATGAAAAAACTTTGAATATGGGTACAGGTGCATTTACACATGCATGGATTTAGTGGCGCCAGTAGTCGCGCCAGTTCTATTTGCACGCCAGTAAAGGTTTACACTTTGTTGAGAAAACAAGAATAAGTGGCACGCCAGTTTTAGCCAGTATTTTTTGCAGTGCGAACTATGTCGAGTGAACTTTCCGAAGCCTGTAAAATAATCGCTATACTTTTAATGGAGAAAAATTAAGATAAAAGAAAGACAGAAAAAGAAACGAAGAAAAGGCCGTGTCTGGGTTAAACCATGAATTGATCGTCGACCTGCTTTGGGTGCACATCCGATGAACACGGATAAGATGCATACCCTACAAGAAATTTGATTGTCAGGTCTGCTGTTGTTTTAACCATAATAAGTTATATAAACTACAATCAACAAACATTAGAAGCGCAACCTAAACGAACAAACTAAATACTGGCGTGCGATCGCCAAGGCGCAAATACTTTTTAAGGTGCGTTTACACATGCATAGATTTAGTGGCACCAATAAAAACTGTCGCGCCAGTAAATAAAATTAGCAAGTGTAAACATCGACTTGCATAAAAATTTATTTTTGCACGCATAGATCAAAAAGTCAGCATCCTTCTGAAATCACTGGCGCCAGTGGTGACAAATTCGTACAAAAAATCAAAACTTCCAAGTGTTTGCACGTCAGCGACCGCTCGCTAGTTTTTCGTTTAGAAGATGGTTTTTATAGCTAGCAGGATCCTCTGCTGCGAGTTCTACTAGAAGTTTTGCAGAAGCACCCACATTTGATTGGGGATTTGACTCTTTTTTACAGATATTTTTATGGAAAGTACTCGGCTGACCTTGCCCTCGTAATTCCGCTCAGAGCGGTGAATAGCAGAAATCCACGACGAACCACTGCCGCCCATCTATATGTGGTTAAGCTTAGTACTCCTCGAACTTCATTATTTAAGAATTCTTTCATCTGGAGGACTTCATCCTTATGGTGCTTGTGTTCGATCATAAAAAAAGGTCGACGATCAATCCATGGTTTAAAAACACGGCCTTTTCGTCGTTTCTTTTTCGGTATTTATTTTATCTTTTTTCCCACTAAAAGTTCAGCCACTATTTTACAGGCTTCGGAAAGGTCACTCGAAATAGTGCGCACTGTGAAAAACACTTTAAAAATTAAACTCGCGTGCCACTTATTTTTGTTTTCTCAACAAAGTGTAAACCTTTACTGGCGTGCAAATAGAAATGGTGCGACCACTGGCGCCACTAAATCCATGCATGTGTAAATGCTCTTTTTTACACTTGCAGTCTTGATTTTCTGTACGAATTTGTCCTCACTGGCGCCAGTGATTTCAGAAGGATGCAAACTTTTTTGGTCTATGCATGCAAAAATATATTTTTATGCAAGTCGATGTCTACACTTGAGGAATTTTATTTACTGGCGTGCCAGTTTTTATTGGCGCCACTAAATCCATGCAGGTGTAAACGCCTTAAAAAGTTTTTACGCGCTGGCGACTGCACGCCAGTATTTAGTATGAATTTCGTTTAGGTTGCGCTTCTAATATTTGTTGATTGTAGTTTATATAGTTTATTAAGGCTTAAAAAAGTGGTCAGCAGAACTGACAATCAAATTTTTTATAGGATATGAATCATATCCGTGTTTATGGCATGTGCACACAAAGCAGGTCGACGATCAATCAATGGTTTAGTCCAGACACGGCCTTTTCGTCGTTTCTTTTTCTGCATTTCTTTTATCTTAATTTTTTCCACTAAAAGTTCAGCGACTACTTTCGTACTGCGAAAAACACGTTAAAAATGAAACTGGCGCGCCACTTATTCTTGTTTTCTCAACAAAGTGTAAACCTTTACTGTCGTGCAAATGGAACCGTCGAACATTCATTCCTAAGAAAACCCCATCACGCCTTTTTATCTATATCTGTTAGACAGGCAACATCATACCAAATGATTTTACCCCTTTTTTGGTAACAGACCTAACCTGAGGTTACTCTATTATACGTCATAGATAACCCTTTTTTAGAACCCTCCCTCATTTCTTTACCGCGGATTGTAGATATTATTCGAGGAAGACTTTATTACTGCTTAATAAAGACCTACCGTTTTATCTTAATTTTTCTCCATTAAAAGTATAGCGATTATTTTACAGGCTTCGGAAAGTTCACTCGACATAGTTCGCACTGCAAAAAATACTGGCTAAAACTGGCGTGCCACTTATTCTTGTTTTCTCAACAAAGTGTAAACCTTTACTGGCGTGCAAATGGAACTGACGCGACCACTGGCGCCACTAAATCCATGCATGTGTAAATGCACCTTTAAATCAATTTTGTCTATATTAAAGCTGCCATGTTGGTTATGTATTATTTAAATTTTTTCTAATAATTAAACTAAGCTAGAATAGTCTGGTGTTCTTTCAAACAGATTGCTTATGGACCTACCTTATCGTTGCAGTATAATTTGATTTTAAAGACGTCAGTTGCAGAAACTTTCTATTAAGTTCTATTTATTTAGTTATATACGTAGTTTATTTTGTTGATAATTAAAGTAAATTATTAAAAACCGGAATTTATTAAAAACCGGAATTTATTTAAAATTCAAAAAGAACTTAAAAACTAGTGTATTTCAAGGCTGGTGGATCATTTATTTAAACAAATGTATAGTCAATGTCGTGTCAAGGTTTCCAGTTCGGGCGTCGATACCGGAGAACCGACATTTATTATAATTGTCAATAGTTACTTTCTTAACAGATTCTTGTAGGTGGCATTTAGCCAAGTGGAAAGGATGGGCCAAATTGAGCCAATAATATTTTTACATTGACATATTCAAAATGATGATAATTATGGCGGCCAAAATGCTTAATATTAGATATGCCGCCTGAACCGGATGTAGATCATTTATCCGGCCTTCTTTTTTAATTTTGTACAAGATCCGTTGCTTGAAGAGAGTATATATATATATATATATATAGTATATTTAAAATAAAGTCACTATTGTGCTATGAAAAGTTCCTGGAAATTATTTGGACCCCCTTTTGCAATAAAGAACCAACTGACAAAACCAAAAAAGGAAGAAAAACGGTATAAAAAACTGTCTTTAAAAAAAAATTGGTAGTGAATATAAAAAGCTGTAAGTTATTTCTTAACTTGTATGTATTATCAAAAACATTAGAATGTAGTTCTTCATCTAAAAAAAATATTTTTGTCGTGGTATATTCTTAAAGAAAAATAACTTATAAACTTATTGAAAAAGAAAAACCCATAACGGAAACACAATGAAAAGCACGATATAAAATACAACAAATGTGTTAATAGTCTTCTATTAAATTTCGTCTTCGAAATCAATCAATCAATATCTCCATTGAACTAATGTAACCAGTTAATCATTTCACCTAAAACGTCTTTTTTCTATTTATACTTTTTTTAATACTAAACAAAATTGACTAAATACCTAAATCAACAACATTTAAAAACACATTTAGCAAAAAGGATTCAAATTACATTTTAGCAAGTAAGATCCAAATTACTTTATTTTATAGAATTAGTCTTACCGACGAGGCATTATCGCCTGGGTTTGCCACATTGTTTAATAAGTCAATACTTAACAAATTAACTTCATTGTTAACATCTTGATATGTCTAAAATTTAAAAAATAGCTTAACCTAGAAGAAACCGACAGCTTGTTGGTTCCGTCTTACATAACGCGCACTGCCCAGTACTTTATTGCGAAACTTGAACACAGGTTTCTCTAATTTTCAATTAGGTCATATCCCTCATAATAGGTATTTTAAGACGGATCTTAATTATAAATAGATAAAACACCTTTTCGTGATTCTAAAGAACCAGCTAACTAAGTTTAGCAAAACATGTTAATTGGTTCTTCCTTATTGCATAATGGGGTCCATTTTTAAGTTACGCATTTTACCCCAAGGGGGCATAATTAAACCTGAACATTAAAATTCTAAATGTCACAGTTTAATTAATTAATTAATTAATTTCAAAAAATAAGGTATAATAGAATAATGTTTAACAATTTAATGATTGTGAAACTGATCTACTCCTGGTGTGTTATTCACCTGATGGAATCCATCACTATGTGCTGTAATCGTCAAATTTTGTGATACGACCCTGTCTACGTCGTGTTTATTGTGCAGGTTCTTTTAAAGTTTGGCACAACGGGAAGGTTGCTAGGTTATATGATTTATAAGCTTTATTCTTAGTATGACGTTTTCCCTAAGTTCTGATGGAATTCCGCTACCAGGAATTTAAATCAAAAAGAGTTTAACCATTCACTTATTTATTACAAATATATATTTTACAGATACAGAGGTTTTACATTATTATCATAGTAATAATATATGTAACCAGTTTCAGAATGTTTGTCTCCCATAATTTGGCCCGTCATTATTCACCAATATGTGTCTGCGACAGAATGGTGATGATTTGCCCCCTTTACCACAATACTATTTATTATATGTCTTCGACAATAATAGCGTTGTTACATGTTCTCTATCTATTATGTCTGCGACAATAATAGTGGATATCCGATATTTCTATCTCGCTTCGCTTCTTACATGAAGCTTTGGTCTGCGACCATTTTATTTACATTACTCCCCTGATAATCTGCAATTTAGTTATTACATATGACCCCATTTTCGTGTACGTATTTTTTATTGAATTTACTTGTCGTTTCGTTATGTAATATACCTCAGTTTACGTATACGTTTGGTATAATGGTACTACGTAGTATAATGAAAAGCCGAAAGACAACTGTCCAGTAGTGGCGTCCTACTGTCGAACATTTCAACATAATATAACTCATAAAAGTTCATTTACTGGAAAGTCGAAAGACACTGTGCGGTAGTGGTGTCCTACCGTCGAACATTCGTTCCTAAGAAAACCCCATCACGCCTTTTTATCTATGCCTGTTAGACAGGCAACATCATACCAAATGATTTTAACCCTTTTTTGGTAACAGACCTAACCTGAGGTTACTCTATTATACATCATAGATAACCCTTTTTTAGAACCCTCCCTCATTTCTTTACCGCGGATTGTAGATATTATTCGAGGACTGCTTAATAAAGACCTACCTTTGTTTTCAAGAACCCACTCTAAAAGTCACCCAGGGTAGACAAACATCTATTTCTGAAAGTGAACCAAAAAATGAACAATGCAATTTAAACTTAGAAAAGCTAATGTGGGATGTATTTTCATCACTGGATAAAATTTCTGATATGGCAAATAAGGACAATGAAAAAAGCATATCAAAAGATGCCCGAGATTGTCGCAATAACAATAGCTGCAAAATTCATAAATCTCTGACTTTATTGATACACAAAATAAGGAGTTTAGAAAACGAAAACTTACTGTTAAAGTACCAGATACAAGAGGCAAATAATTTAATTAAAGTCGCTCGCACAGATATGCCTATTGTTATAAACCCGATCACTGAACCAACAATGCCAAAGACATACGCTGATGTTAGCGCATTGGAGACCAAAACTAAGCTTCAACTTGAAACCCTTATAACAATAGATAAAATTACAGACGCTACCGCCACAATGCAACAACTTAAGCTAAACATCTCATCCAAAGATACTGATGGTGGATTTAAGAATTTCAGATACCTAAAAAGTGGTGCAGTGGTATTGAAAAGTTACAATAAAGATCAACAAGAAAAGCTCAGAAACGCCCTTAAAGATAAAATAAATATAAAAATCAAAAAGACGCAAAGTATGGATCCAATGTTTATGGTAACAGATTTGAGAAAGGGCTTAACAAATGAAGAATTCCTTGACGATATTATTGAATTAAATGAAGAAATAAAAACGGATTTTGGAAAAACAGATAAAATAAAATTTGGGGCAAAAAAGATATGCAGAAACCACAGCAAAGAAAATTGGATTATTCAGGCATCTCCAGATGTTACTAAATGGTATCTGAAGAGGCAAAAAATCAATCTGGATTTGATGAAGGTATATGTGGAATGTGGCCATTTGCTTTAACTGCTCACAATTTGCACATGTGGCCAAATATTGCAAAGAAAAGCAATGATGCCATAAGTGTGGTTGGGAACATCAAAGCAAAGATTGTATCAACAAAGGAGAAAAGTGACCAAACTGTATTAAATTAAAGGTAAAGCCAGATGAAAACAAATACTCGGGAAGAGATTTGCAGTGCTCTGTATATCAAAGAAGGTTGGGACAATACCAAAGGTACATAAATTACTCACCAGATCAACCAAATATTTTTTTACAAAGAGGAACATAGAAAGGAACACACATAAAGTAAGCGTAATCCATCAAAATGTGCAATACATGGGTAATGCAGTTGATAGAACTTGTAGGATATTTATTTACCTTACGTTTACACCGAAATAATTTTAATGAGATTTGTATTAATACATCAAATAGAAGATGAGAAGAAGAGCGACCATTTAGTGTATGAATTACTTTGATTTTGGGACGCTGAATTTAGCTCCGTTGTCAAAGATCTCTAGCGCATCGACATCGATAAGCCGACGGGGCAACTAGAAAACTTTAACAAGTAGAAGAAAATTCCTGAACAAAGAATGATGTAATGAACACTAAATGGCCGCGTAAATACTTTAATTTGTGAATGGGAAAAATTTGAATGTTGAAATTAAGGATATTAATGATGCACTGAAAGAGCACTGGCACCGAAATGACTTAATTTGAGAACTGGAAAATTTGACTCTGAATCGGGCATCGTAACGTCTTGTATTTGTGAAAATTCAAAAATTGAATTCCTCTTGAGCATCGCGTCTCTCGCTTTTATAGGCGCAACCCTGCCTTACTTCAGTGGCGTCACTTTATGCACCCCTATTTTATTTTTAGCCGAAAGAATGTGGCCTCTTGAGATCCCTTCGTGGGTATGGCGCTAAAATGTTAGCTTTTTGGCTGTCTTAAGCTCTTTTAAAATACGTGTAGGTTACGCATGTATTACTGGACCTAAATATATTGGCTATTTTATTTCCTACATAGAAATTTTTTATGCGAAAAATAAACCCGGGTCCGGGCCGTTTCACTTGTTATTTTAAATAGAATGACTCTACATTATCAACCTACCTACCTGAGAATCGTACCATCCTTATTACCGCTCGAAACCATTGTAAGCTAACAATAGATCAAAGCAAAGAAGCCCATAACGTGAGGATCAAAAACCAACTTCTTGACAGTCCAAACGGATCAAGGGCCTTTTGGTCAGTCGCTAAGGCCGTCAGGTATGGTAGCTCAGTAAACAGAACTACCGCATTCGGCCGTGGCGACCCGGGTTCGATTCCTGGTAGGTGTACGTGAGTATACAAATTTTAGTAGGCTAGAATTGCTAGTTTAGTCCTGAATAAGACCCACTGGCTGGAGCGGATAATCCTGCTCCTTTGGGGACTGATGGACAGACTGGGTATTTAGTCCTGAATAAGACCTGACTGGAGCGGATAATCGTACTCCTTTGGGGACTGATGGACAGACTGGGGGCATGCGGTAGCTCTAGGTCCCGTCTGGCTGACATTTCCCAGACGTTAAACAAAACGGATACAACAAGCTGTTCGGCTGCAGTATAATGGCAACATGCCAGCCCTCAACCAACCAACCAACCAACCAAACGTGTTCCGTCAGCGTCCCGTCAAACGAATCCTGAAAGGACTCGACGCCAAGAAAGCTTCTGGTCCAGACGAAATTCCTGTTATAGTTCTCATGAGATGCGCCGATGAACTAACACCAGTATTTTATAGACTTTTTAACTTATCCTACAAACAAGGAATATTCCCATCGTGCTGGAAGCTTATACCGAAGAAATGTAAGAGAACCCTGCCTAGCAACTATTGATCCGTCGCATTGCTTTCAGTTATATCAAAAGTAAGGGAGAAAGCTATTAACCTACCTGGCTTCTACCTGGTACCTGGAAGACATTATCAGCGATCATCAATATGGTTTTCGGAAGTCCAGATCAACTGGAAATCTTCTAGCCTATGTCATCCATCTTTGGAACAACGCAATCAAACATCATGGGGAGTCTCGGGCCGTTGCACTGGACATTTCTACAGCCTTTGATCGTGTTTAGCATGAGGGACTTCTAATTAAACTGCGATCCTATGTTATGCCCATTCGATTCTGTGCATGGTTGTCTAGCTTTCTTAAGGACCGCTCTCTGCAAGTGGCCATTGACTGATTTCTCTTAGACACCGTCACCATCAATGCCGGTGCTCCTCAAGGGTCCATATTGTCTCCCACTCTCTTCTTAGTCTACATTAAGGACCTTTTAGTGGAAACGAAAAATCCGATATTTAGTTTTGCTGACGATACTACACTTATTTCATCTTTCTCTTTGAATGCACAAACATCGGCTGCCGACGCACATCTTCGCAGCCAAATACAAGCACTATAGGAGAAATCCTTTATGGCACTCTGGGAGTGGAGCGTGTGCGCAAAAAGCGATTCACGTTGGTTTTGAATCGTTGGAGGTTTTATTTGTTGGGAAAAACGACCTCGGGAAGGTCGTTCCATAAGGATGAAGTCCTCCAAATGAAATCCTAAGTATTTGGCAAGAAACGGTGTTCTTACTTGATGTAGGCCTCAAATTTAACAGGAGCGAGTATGAGGAAGCAAGAGACAAATATTTACACGGCCTTCAAAGAGGAAAGTTTTCCTTAAATTCAAGTTCAGCAAGAAGTTAGTTTATTATTTTAGTAAATTTATAGTCATATTTAATACGATACGGAAAAATTGTTTGGGGTAGTGTCTATGGCACAGCACTTAATAAGTTAAATATAACACAAAAATATATTCTTAAAAGTATATTAAAAAAAAAGATTTCCAACAAATTTGTTGTTTTCGGAAGAGACTGTAAATATTAGAACTTTATATATTAGCTGTATATCTAATTTTGTTTATCGGTGGAAGACCAAGCTAAACTATGTAGAACTAGACTAATCTAATAACAAATTTAAATTACCAAGAAATTTAACATAAAATAAAAAAAGTTTATGGATTACTTGCACCAAAATCATTTAATTTACTCCCAGAGAATATAAAAACTTTTAGTAAAAATTATAATCAGTATGTTTACCGGAATACAGAAAAGTTTTTAATATTTTTTCAGTAACTCACTAAATCATTAAGGATTGTGGGCATGTTAATAAAATAAATAATAATACAAAATATTAATATGATTATGTCTCATTTTAGATTTCGACACATACGGATATTTTGCATACATGCATGCATGCACCTAGTACAACAGTATAACTTTTATGATAGTATCCTCGGCGCTAAAGTGTTTTTGTTGCTTCTGTAAAATTTTATTTCGCTGACTTTACAATAACCGGTTCAATTAGATCCGGCATGTTGAGGCTATTGAATAAGTGGAAAAAAGAACCAACCATTATAATGAAAATTAAGGACGTCACTTCGATCAATTAAAGAAATTATGTTAGTAACTACACGACATAGTTATTTTTTATATGAGGCTGAATGTTTTAATTTGAACATATTTTTAGTTTTGTTGTTCTAGGTCAAATTTGGTCAATATTATTGTTCAAAAAAGAAGAATTTTTACTAATTTTAAGTTTATCTCAATTACAGGCACGAAATAAAAAAATCATGTATGTATTATTATTGTGAATAATCAGGACCGTACTTCAAATTCTAAATTTTTTCCTAATGATGTATAATTTGTGCCGAAACTAGGGTAAATAAAATTGAAGTGATACAGCATTGTATCTGCGATAAAAAATACACTCGAAAAATAAAATAGAAGAACCAGGTCGGTATTTAAAAACTAAACAGTTGAGCTATTAAAAATTACATGAAACGCGTTTTTTTAAAATCAAGAGATCATTAGAGAAGTTTATATGTTTTTAACAAATCGCCCTGTATCTCATGAATCAAGAATAATTCTACAACGTCGATATTGGTTTTAAGAAATCTTTAAAAACTGTACATTTTCTCTAGTTTAACCAACTTTGTAGATAATACCATTCGACATTGGTCAATTAACTAGTTGCCACTCTGTATTGTCCGGAAACAGCTTAATAGCTTAATAGCACCACATGACGATATTAGCGTTATTGACAGCTACCCAGTTTGGCAAGAAATCGAACGAATGTTGTTTTCATATGTAACACCCTGTATATTTTTTCAATTATAGTTTCTACGTGAGATTTGTTACAGTTTTGGCTATACTTTGATCAGTAGTTTCTGAAATAACGGAAGCTGATTTTTTTATTCATGAAAATTTGTTTTATTTATTATTGATGAAAATTTGACATCACACCTTTTCCTTGAGCTCCTAGAAATGTAAATAAGGTCTACTATACGAAATGTGATGGGTCAAAATTATTCAAGAACATTTTTTTAAAGGGGTGGAGCTCCTCCTAATTTTTATCGAAACGTGCGCGAAACACTTTTCCAAGATCGGTAGCGGGGGTACAAACGAGTGGCCACCTAGGTTTACTGATTTGTCACCTAATGACTACTTTGTATGGCGACACACTTGAATGAAAAAATATACATGGTGTTACATATAGTATAAATTTAAGCTTGATTTCCAGATAAAATAAACAGCTGACAACAATGCCTTTAATCGGTGTGTAAGATCCTCTTAGAAATCGGCCAATAATTTTGCCTCTTCCAGACTCTACCTATACTGTGTATGTATACATGGTCCTGCAATAGTGTGTCAGGTTTCCATAGCTCATACACGAATTAAATTAGAAATTTCATTCATATGCTGACTTATACTATGTCACTATGTCATGGGATCTATTTCAGGAAAATATGTTTCAATATACAGGGTCGTCCATAAAAGTATGAGAACATAAAACTGTATTTTTTAAGGAAAAATCAAAAAAACATTGTGGAATTATATCTTTAATCACTGGATTTTATGAGCTTCATAACAAGGGGTCTAGAGATACTATGAATCTAATAGTATTTATCTATTTTATACAGGGTGTTCATAATAATATCCCGAATACAACACATTTCAAAATCATTGTACTCAAGATTTTCAAATGGAATATATTACTATCAGTCCAGCCATTTACGAAATAATTTCAAATTTCATAAATTATGTTATTAAAGTAGAATAGGCGCCTGGAATAATCATTGTAAACTAAAGAAAATGTTTAAAATGTCTTCCATTTTGATCTGTGTACTAGTAAACACGTTCTTGAAAAGATCTATTTACATCCCTCAACATTTCAGACAAAAACTAGCAAACACGTCTCTTATTATTTGCTGCATATTAATAGCGGTTGTAAGCGGATATTCTTAAACAATTTTGTTTCTTGTCCCCATAAAAATGCAAGTTTTGGATATCGTGGTGTAAAATTGCTCCTAGCTAACAAAGAATATGTATCGCTCCCACCAAGTACAAAGATCATATCAACCAATCAATAAAATACATTTTAATTTCTTATTATAATTTTACAATGTTTTTAAATTAAGGAACTAGTCAACTGGAATTAACAAATGAATCCCTATTTTATTTCTAAGCCTGACATGGTTTTTAGACTTAAGTACTACTAATAAACCGTTGCTGTGCTGTTTTTTTACCTGAAATGTTGAGGTATGTAAACAGATTTTTTCAAGGACGTGCTTACTTATGCACAGATCAAAGTGGAAAATATTGTGAACATTTTCTGTAGTTTACATTTATTAGGCCAGGAGCCTTAAGCCGCATTTATACTATGCAACATGTTTTGTAAACTTTTGTTTGGTAAACATGTTGCCTAAAACTTAAACCTCAAACTTTTGTTTTATTAACTTTTGTTTGGTAAACATATTGCCTAATTCGAAATTTGTGTTTAAACTTTTTTTAAAACAGTTGTTGTATGTACAACATTGCTTGTGTAGTTAACAAGTCATTAGTAGTATGATGGCGTCAAGCAGAGATGACGCAATAGTGGATGCTGCTGCGTGTGTGATTATATGTTGCGCAAAACAGAAAAGGGCGAAAAGACGGTTTTGGGTGCGTCCTTCTTTGGAAGCTAGGAAGAAATACAGTGGTAGCGATTTATTACAAGATTTACAAAGGGATGATATTGATTTTTTGGCAGGAGAATTGCGAACTGATGGTATCTTTAAAAACTTTTTAAGGATGAGAAGTTCAGACTTTGAGTACTTGATATTTCTTATTGGAGGAAGAATTGGAAATATTCCAGATTTTAAGATTTTTTTAGACTCCCGCTGAAATTGGCTAACCCGCTTTCTCATTTTCTTTTCACTTTCCCCACTCTCCACAGATAATATTTGATCCAACTCGGCCCAAGCGTCGTGCCGTTTATTTCTATTCTTAAAATCATCCATGAGTGGATCCCAGAGGAGTCTCCTCTCTCTATATCCCTCAATTAACTTAAAAAGTCTACTTGGCGTCACTCCATCACTCCACCAAAAGCAAACTATACGCACAGCAATTAAACAATACGCAATGCAATCGACGACGTCTGCTCCTATATGTGGCGAAAATCACACTGACCAGGACTAGTTTATGAACAAAGTGCAGGTCCAAATACGTTTAAACATGTTTATAAACAAAAGTTTAATACACAAATTCCCTTTGATCTACCGACTCGGGCCTGGAACACTGAAACCTGTTGCAAAACACGATTTTATGTTGTAAAACATGTTTGTTGTATCACTTTTTTTCATGTATTCTTAACTTGTTTCAAAACTGTGTTGTACAACAGAGGTTTATTAAACATGTTGCATAGTGTAAATGAGGCTTTACCGTACTTAAACGAACAAACCCGAACATAATTTATAAAATTTATAATTATTTCGAAAACGACTGGAAATAACCTATATGTTTATATTACAAAAAAAGTTACGTATGAATTCTACTTCCAATACTCAAATAATATGCTCGGTGTTCCATTTGAAAATCTTGAGAAGTATGATTTTGAAATGTGTCGTATTTGGAACACTATTAGATTTGTAGTATATCTAGACCCGTGGTTAAAAAAATAATTTTAGAATGTTTTTAATTTTTCTTTTCATACAGTACGTTTTTTTAGGTATTAAATTATTACTCTTGAACTACCCAAGCAAATTAAATACTACTTTATATAATTATAGAGGATAGATACTAATATAAACCTAAATATGTAATGAAATTTAATTTATATTATGGTCCACTCTGTATATGGCAAAATATTTTCCTGAAATACACCCTATGATTTAAGTCTGCGTCATTAAGGATATGTATAAAATTTGTCAAATCATATTAATTCAACAAATTATACAAACTTTCCATACTTATACAGGGTGTTCTTTAATGACGTGCTAATATTTCAGGGTGTGATTCCTTAGGTAATTTTATAAAGAGAAGTTCATATGAACATATGTCCGCAACGACTTAAATTTTTTGCTACAGGGTGTTGAATTTTTATTTTTTAAATGATTATTTTCTAATATCTCCGAAAGTAATTTAGATATTATTTTCAATTTTGGTATGTATTAATAGGATATAGAACCACAAATTTTTGTCATTTTAGTTAGAAAAATTATTCAATTGTTCCACCAGTGGCGTTCCTGCACACATGTCCTCTGATATTTTTTACACACAAGATGGTACGCCACTTACATCTTTCCATGTGGATATTTTTTCTGATTAGCCTGGACAATTCTACATGAAAACGGTATCTTGAGTTTTTCTCATCAGGTCTTGATTAAAGCCATTAAATTCATATTGAAACTCATTAGTATTAACATTGGTAAAATAATTAATGGCAAATTTTGTTTCATAAAAATTGCTTTCGCCCGTCTTCGTATCGAATGGTCCACTCCAACAATTTTTATAAAACAAAATTTATCATCAATTATTTTATCATCAGTTAAAAATAATCAATTTCAATATTATTAGTGGTTTTTTTAACTCAAGAGACCCTTTTCATCTAGAATTGACCAGGCTAATCAGAAAAAAATCCACTTGGAAAAATGACAGTGGCGTACCATCTTTTTTGTCAAAAATATCAGAGGGCATGTTCGCAGGGACGCCACTGGAGGAACAATTTTTCTAACTCAAATTGGTGGTTCTATATTCTATTTTATTTTATTTTATTGTACACCACTTCACAGTTACAAAATAATCAATTAACAAATGGGTATCACAGATATACAATATTAGATAAGTAATCACAATAATACAACAAAGAGAAATATTTGATAGAAAGAAATATTAAAGGTATTATATTAATATATGTGTACATAGAGATGTAAAATTACCGGTAATTTAAAAATCGGTAATATTACCGGTAATATTACGCAATATTACGGTAACATTGGTAATTTATAAAAAAACAGCTTTTTAAGTAATACAAGTTTTTTTTATTTCAAAACTGTAAAAACATTACGAAAAACAATAAGAACGTTTTTTTAAACTAGTCAGAGTCAGAATGGACTACGTAATAGAGTGGATAATGGTAAATCATCCTCATCATCATCCCCAACCTCGTCATCTGATTCTTCTTTCTCTTTCGTTAATTGAGTCAAGTCTATAACTTCGAAACCGATATCTTCTTTTTCTATTTCTTCCTCAGTATCTTCTACTATTCTCGAATGATCTTCTTCATTTAGTAAATTATAATTATGGGCAATTTCCGGCCCTCTCCACGGTTAATCTGTTTCTTTTTTGCCGATGAATAAATCCATAAGTACTAAAGGTTCTTTCGGTTGCGGCTGTTGACGATGGTAAATTTAAAATGTCTACAGCTAACCTACTTATTTTAGAACTGGAGCAAATTCCTGCCCACCAAACAGATCCAGACATAGAATTTCGCTGGAAATGACGAATTCCTTAGCAAAAATATTACCTCTAATTTTGTACTGTGCGAGTGCTTCCATAATAAGATCTACTTGTGAAGAATACTTTGGATAACGCCTTGCAGTTTCATAGACGAACTCCGTTGCAATTAAATTTTCAGCTTCAGTTAACTTCTCGCCGCGTTGACTTGGTTCTAATAGGTAAGCAGCAAGATGAACGGGTTTTAAACATTTATTTTCTCGTTTTTCAAGAATTGAACACATTTTCTGGTTTTCAAACATAGTAATAGATAAATTTGATCAGGTCAGGTCAGGACCGTACTGTTGGCAACCCTGGGTATTCCCCGATAAATGAGAGTATGGAGCGGAAAAAAAAAACAATATTTCCAATGTTACCGATCTTGCGGTAATATTACGTAATATTACCAAAATTACGGTAACATTACCTCGGTAATATTACCCTTTACATCTCTATGTGTACATATTGAGGAGAGTAATTAGATGCCTAAAGGAAACACTAATTTAATCTTATACTGGATAAGCTACAGCTGAAAATGTCAAATTTATGTTGGTGCAGATTGTAAGTATTGCACAATCGATAAATGGGGGAATATCAACAGATAGTGCTACGCGCTGTAGGTATATAAAAAGTCTGGGAATGACGTGTTTTAGAAACGAGAAATTGCAGGTATCTCAATATATCACTGCATTCCACTCTATTATGCAAGATGTAATGCAAATATTTAAGTTGAGCAATGGTACGTCGATCCTCTAAGGAGCAAAATGAATGCCTGCGCAATAGAACAGCATCTGGAGTGCCTATCTCAGGATACTGACCATCAATTTTAAAACTTAGGTACTTTAGGAAACACCGTTGGACCTTTTCGATGCGTTTTAGGTACACCTGATAACATGGAGACCATACAACCGAGGCGTACTCCAATTTTGATCTTACAAAAAGTATTTTTAGTGTATGATAATTTAAAAAATCACGAGAATTTCTTATTATAAAACCTAAGGACCTATAACAAGCTGCAATAAGCTCATTTGTGAGGAACAAAAGATAGTTTACTGTCTAATAACACACCCAAATCGCGAAATGTCTCAGCTCTGTTCAGTGTTACGTTGTTAATTTTGAAATCGTACACAAGGGTATGTCGCTTTAAAGCAAAGGTCATTACGTTACATTTACTTATATTTAACGGTAGTTTATGTTGAGCACACCAGCTATATATCATGTCAGTAGACACTTGAAGCCTTTCACAGTCCGCCAGGTAGTACATATGACTTCTGAAAGAATTCGGCGACATAATCTTTAAAACTATTATCGCCCATTGACATTACTTCCGGAAGTTGTTTATTATCTTTTTATCGTTTATTAATTGCCAAAAATTAGATGGATCGGTCACCGTAAAACATCATCCTCAGTAGCACTGTCAATTGAGAAAGAGTCATTGACAACTGGAGCCGGTAGGACATATGACTTCTGAAAGAATTCGGCGACATGATCTTTTAAACTATTATCGCCCATTGATATTACTTCCGGAAGTTGTTTATTATGTTTTTATCGTTAATTAATTGCCAAAAATTAGATGGATCGGTCACTATACGTTTCAACATTACCGCAATATTGCTTATACGCATATTTAAAATCAGTTTTAATTCGCCGTCTTAATTGCCTAAACTCTAACAAATCGGTTACAAGTTTTTTTCGTTTGTATTTTTTCCAGGCGTTAAACTTATTTTTAATTGATAATGATAATGAATTAAACCAAGGAGGATAGTTTTTTTTACGTTTAATAGTTTTAGGTACAAATATATCAAGGATTTTATAGATTTCCGAATAAAATAAATTGCAAGCTGAGTTTACGTCATCAACGTGGTCAAGAAACTCTCAGTTAATATTACCAATCTGCACATAAAGATCCAAAAAATTCGCCCGTCTAAAGTTATAGTAAATATTATTACTTTTCTGTTTATTCAGTTTTTTTATCGTGTTCCAAATCGCAGCATATGATCAAGGAGGGGGATAACCATCCTCAGGCAGAAGAACATCCTCAGCTCTTTTAACCCTATACGGAAATAACGTTAGATTACATAACACCAGATTCAGCAAGCGATTGTTATTATTGGTTATAGAGTTATACTGAGTAAGATTCAAAAACTGTGTAAAATTTATAAAGCTTAAAACAGCAGTGCCTCATAAACAGTACAATTATCCAAACCAATAACCAGCTTACCAATATCTGTAATTTTTTTTAAAGTTACCACGTCCACCTACAGGTCAACCTGAAATATAAAATTATTTTTCTTAGTAGGCCATGTTTTTATAAACCTGCACTGTGAGGATGCCGTAAAAATTTCGGAATTTTGTGATCTGATATACTGCAAAAAGGTTTCCGATTCATATTTTTAAGATAATCCCACAATTCGGACTGATGGCTATACGCTTCTTAACTGTTGTTGATGTTGAAGGTTGAACATTAGCCATGCAAAACGTATATTTAAAGAACTACATTTTAACTCAGTCTCAATATTATTAATGTACTCAAAAAAGGGTTTGTTATTAATTATGTCTATCTCCTCTTATAATCATACTTACATTTGCTATTATAACCTTCATTACTTAACATACAAACAATAACCCATAAGGTTCATGTCATTGTTATTGTTATATTATTAGACCTTTAATTACAACATTAGCACGTCTGACCATCGATCATGATATTAGATATACATTGAAATTAGAACCAATGTTAAATAATATTATAACAATAATAAACAAAACTGTTTTATAAGAAATGAGTAAAAATAGAATATGCCTCTATTTTTACCTCACATTAATAATTTTGGAATCTGTACAGTGTTTCTGTACATCAGCAAAGCTTGATGATGAGGCACCCAGATAAGCTGCGTTGTCAGTTGCTGCAACTTTGACTTTAATTTTCTGTATTGCTGAATCCAAAATTTCTCTCGTAATACCATTGAATTTTACAGAGAGTGAGTTAACTACTTCAGTAATTTTGACATAAAAACTGGTCTGTATTTTCATCTGAAATTCATCGGTGTTAAGGTTACGGCAAGTACGACATTTCCACGACACTCCGGCTACTGCATTAATAACACTGATTGCTTCAGGTGGAACAGATATACAATTGGCATGGTTCTATTAACATATGAACTTTTCTTTATAAAATGACCTAAGGAATCACACTCTGAAATATTAGCACGTCATTAAGGAACACCCTGTATATAACGTATATATATTACGTAACAGTCATTACGTAACAGCTCATGGCTTCTAACATTACAGTGTGTGATATTATACTCTTACTGTAAACAGTGCATAAATAGATTCTTACTGATATAGAAGTAGAAAAAATGTTTACATGTTACATATTTATATGGATACCCGTTTTTTTTTATTATGATCAAACACAAGCACTATAGGAAAAATCCTCTAGGGCATTCTGGGAGTGGTGCGTGTGCGCAAAAAGCGATTCACGTTGGTTTTGAATCGTTGGAGGTTATATTCGTTAGGAAAAACGACCGCGGGAAGGTCGTTCCACAAGGATGAAGTCCTCCAGGTGAAAGAATTCTTAAATAATGAAGTTCGCTTAACCACATATGGATGGGCGCCAGTGGTTCGTCGTGTATTTCTGCTATTCGTCGCTCTGGGCGGAATTAAGAGGGCAAGGTCAGCCGAGCACCTTCCATGAACATATCTGTAAAAGAGAGTCAAATCCCCAATCTGTCTTCGATGTTCTAGGCTGTCGAGGTTCTTCATCAGCTCGTGGTCTCCGATCAAATGAATAGCCCTCCTTTCGATAGAATCCAGTAGCCGAAGAGTATGTTTGGGTGCAGAGCTCCAGACATGCGAGCAGTACTCTAGTGATGGTCGAATCTGGGCTTTGTATAGTGTCAAAAGTTGTTGAGGTGTGTACAACTTTCTGGTTCGGAAGAGTACCCCAAGCTTCTGAGAAGCTATCTTGGCGATTGCCACAACATGGTTATGCCAAGACATACCTCCTCCCAGATTGACGCCCAGCAAATTAATAGATGAAGCCAGTGGGATTGCGTGCCCGTCCATGACTATATCGGTTCTCTAATGTTAACCTTTTTAGAGAAAACTGCTGCCATGGTTTTTTTAGCGTTAAATTCGACTTGGTTACTGTCACCCCAAGCCAACATTTCTTCCAGGTCTTTGTTGAGGCGTGCTACTTCATGCTCTCTGCGAAGATGTGCGTCGGCAGCCGATGTTTGCGCATTCAAAGAGAAAGATGAGATAAGTGTGCTATCGTCAGCAAAACTAAATATCGGATTTTTAGTTTTCACTAGAAGGTCGTTAATGTAGAGTAAGAAGAGAGTGGGAGACAATATGGACCCTTGAGGAACACCGGCATTGATGGTGAAGGTGTCTGAGAGAAATCCGTCAATCGCCACTTGCAGAGAGCGGTCCTTAGAAAGCTAGACAACCATGCACAGAATCGACTGGGTATACCATAGGAGTTTACTTAGAAGCCCCTCATGCCAAACACGATCAAAAGCTTTAGAAATATCCAGTGCAAAAGCTCGAGACTCCCCATGATGTTCGACTGCGCTGTTCCAAATATGGGTGACATAGGCTAGAAGATCTCCAGTTGATCTGGACTTCCGAAAACCATATGATCGCTGATAATGTTGAAGCCTTTCAGGTACTTTAGAAGATGTTGGTTAATAGCTTTCTTTATTATTACTTTTGATATAACTGAAAGCAATGCGACTGGTCGATAGTTGTTAGGCAGAGTTCTCTTACCTTTCTTTGGAATAGGCTAGACTCGCGCCGTCTTCCAGCAAGATGGAAATATTCCTATTTTGTAGGATAAGTTGAAAAGTCTACAAAATACTGGTGTTAGTTCATCGGCGCACCTCTTGAGAACTATAATAGGAATTTCGTCTGGACCAGTAACTTTTTTGACGTCGAGTCCTTTCAGGATTCGTTTGACGGGACGCTGACGGAACACGATTTTGGGTCATTTCGGATTGAACTGCATTAATGTCGGGTGGTGTTCTGGAAATCTACAGTGGAATGTGATGAAAATAGTTCAGCAAGTAAGTTGGCTTTGTCTCCGGCTGTGGATGCTATTGTACCATCGGGACGTGTTAGAGGTGGAATAGTTGATTTGGTGAAATTTTGACTGACGGCCTTAGCGACTGACCAAAAGGACCTTGATCCGTTTGGATTGTCAAGAAGTTTGTTTTTGATCCTCACGTTATGGGCTTCTTTGCTTTGATCTATTGTTAGCTTACATTGGTTTCGAGCGGTAACAAAGATGGTACGATTCTCAGTGGTAGGGTTTTTACGCCACTGATAAACCCTGATAAACTATTAAAAGTAGGAAATGACATATTTAAAATAATAGAATATTAGTTCTTAACTTTCATTATTTATACATTTTTTTCAACTTTAAAATATATTGATAATCTCACATATGTATATTTCAAATGATAGTGATGCGTTACTGCACTGTTTTAGTTATTTTAAGTAACAAGCTACAAAGTGAAATATTGTTAATAAATGCACCGTGAAGTTATTTTTCAACGTCCTGCTAAATCAAATATTAAAACTTGGTCGTTTACTTTCAAGCCTTATTGTATTATATTATGTTTAGAAGTAAAAAATTTTTTTCTATTCTATTTTTGACATTGTGTTTTTGAGTGTACCTACCTACTTGTGTTCTTGAAATGTAACAAATTTAAATTCATTTATTAGTGTAATTATTGTTCAATGCAAACAACTTTGGAAAACATCCATAAATGTTCTTTAATTAGATCTAATTAGTTACTCACTATCTAGTAATTTACCTTCCTTGTTTAGTTCAGGAAACAAATTTAACAGAGCCCAGAACCTGTATAAAACAAGGTGAAACAAATCACATATTTCATGATTTCTATGATATTTTTCCAGTTCTAAATAATAATATCCTGCTGGTATGCTCTTCTTGTGCTAATAAACCTAATACGACAATGTATAGGACACAGCGCTTTTGTCATTTGTAATTTTTATTAATTATTGTTATTATCCTACGATTAAAAATAAGAAAAATATTTTTTTTCTAGGATTTTTCTTAAACCTATTAAGTTTTCAGAAACAATAAAAACCGGTATTAAGAAATTAAATATTTAAAATATATAATATATTTTTTTTAATATGATGGGTTAAATAAGTATTCTAAGGAAGGGCTCTTTATCCAGAATCTATTTCTGTTGATCTAATAATACTTATTTAAAAATGAATTAATAATTGTAACCAAATTTCATCTTGAACCAATGAATATTCTATGTTACTAGTTTTTATATTAAAATTATGATAAATTTAATCATCTTCCAGTACCTGCTATATAGATCCAATAAAAACATTGTTCTTCTAACAATAGCTATTGTATATATTTTTTATAGGATTACCACTACATATTTAGTTAATGCCGAGAGATGCATAACCTTTTAGTTCTAGTCAGTATTTCAAAAAAATGGGGCAAGATTTTGTCAAAATATTCTAGATAAATTGTTCATTTATTTACTAAATGGCTTTAAATTTTAGTGTATATACTACAAATCTTAGAATTTATAAGTTGGGTAGGCTTCAACTACAATGCCTGTTAAAATACAGTGAGTCCCAGAAGAAATGTCTAAATTCATTTAAAATTCAGCGGTAAGTTTTTTCAAAAAACGCTCGTACCCGTCGATTTTGATTTTTTTATTTATTTTTTTTGTGGTAATTTCATGTATACAGGGTAGCTCAAAAATAAGTTACGACCATCAACTTCATTTTTTCAAATGAAACATATATTTTTTATTTCATTTTTGAATTTTGCATTGAATTCTACGCATATTTCATGTACCATGTCCTATACATAAACTCATCAGTTATTGAAAAAATTAGGATTGAACATATCTATAAGTAAGACCTGTTTATTAAAAAAAACACAACAAAATCAAATTAAATGTTGAAAATGTTCGCCATTTACGGCTTGACAATATCCAAGACGATCAATAAACTCTCTTTGCATGTTTCCAACCATTTCCGGAGTTATGACACGCACTTCTCTTCGGATCCTTTCTTTCAACTCCTGCATATTGTTTGGCCTGTTAACAAATACTTTTGATTTGAGGTAACCCCACAAAAAAAAGTCCAGCGGAGTTAGGTCTGGCGACCTAGCAGGCCATTCGATAGGTCCTCTCCTTCCAATCCACCGATTGGGAAAGGTTTCATCCAAAAATGTGCGCACAGTGGCCGCATAGTGCGGAGGAGCACCATCTTGTTGGAATATCAGTTCTTCGTTCTTTCGCGTACGATTCCACACCAAACATTTATTTTCTTAGGGTACTGGCTGTGAACCTCTATCATCCAATGCGGATTTTCTGTTGCCCAATATCGACAATTTTGTCTGTTCACATTACCATTCAAATAGAACGTAGCTTCATCCGAAAAAATAATATTTTTTACTTAATTATTATCTAGATTGCACATATTTTGCATGCGTCCGCAAAACTCACTTCGCCTATCGAAATCATCTTCAAATAACTCATGCACTGGAATAACTTTGTATGGGTGATATTTGTGCTTTTGAACTACTCGGTGAACAACAGATTTCGGCATGTGTAAATCGGCCCCAATGTGCGACAGGGGAGTATATGGATTTTCTTCCAAGGAAAGCAAAACGACAAGTTGTTCATTTTCATCTCGAGTAGGACGACCAGATTTAGGCAAATCTCTAACATGACCGAATTCTCTAAACTTAGCCTCTATTCTACTCACCATCTTTTGACATATGGGAGGACGATCAGGATGGATTTCATTAAATAATTGGGCTGTTTCTATTTGAGTACGTGTTTTATCACCAAACCCAACCATGCATAGAATTTCAATTTTTTCCCGTTCCGTTAACTTCACCATTATTGTGAAAACCGCAACTTTGAAACTACGCTTGACAATAATTATACTTATTTGAAATAAAATTGTCATACAGTTTCTATGGAAATAAACGGTGACAGTGAGACAGTACACTTATTATGGAGCCCAAAATGCCATATTGCCAGAAGATTTGATAGATCGTTGGATTCCCTAAATGATATGTTCAATCCTAATTTTTTCAATAACTGTTGAGTTTATGTATAGGACATGGTATATGAAACATGCTTAGAATTCAATGCAAAATTCAAAAATGAAATAAAAAATATATGTTTTCATTTGAAAAAATGAAGTTGATGGTCGTAACTTATCTTTGAGCTACCCTGTATACATGAAATTACCACAAAAAAAAAAATTTAAAAATCAAAATCGACGGGTACGAGCGTTTTTTGAAAAAACTTACCGCTGAATTTTAAATGAATTTAGACATTTCTTCTGGGACTCACTGTATGTATATTTGTATTGTATTGTATCAGTATCCGAACAAACCGAACTCCGAAATAGGAAAAAAAAAATTTTAAACGAAAGAGTTGTATTTAATAGAAATATTAATATGATTTTTTTTAAATTCTTTTAGTGGGATATAACCGTCAAAGAATAAATAGAGTTATTGATTTTTTAGAAATTCAAGAACACTATTAAATATTGCATATTTATTTTAGTAATAAGAATATTTTAAAGTACTTGATTGATTTTTTATAAATGTTATAATAATAAATATTACCATAACAAACTCATTACATAACCCTAGTAATAATTCATATTAACAATACATTAGATGTTTGACAAACACTTACCAGCCTTATTTTTAACAGTTAAGGACACATTTTCAAAATATATATCCGAGGCCTTTGGCGCCTTTGGGTGGAACGGAGTTATCACTTCCTTATTCACAAGCATATTGTTAAAAAAATAGAACACAAATTCCGAACTAAATAACCTCACGATATTCTGAAATTATAAGAAATAACGATTAAAATATTTGTTAAATAACCGGAAAACTACAAAAATTGCTATCAAGAATGGTTTTTTCTTAATTTTTATTAATCTGCGAATCGAACTAGACTGACTCAACGAAGTAACCGCGACTTAAAAAATTTTCGACTGGTCCGGCAACTCCACGACGGATTCGCTTTGTATAATTATTGTTGTTCAATGTAAGCTACTCTGTTATAAAACTATTAAAATAAGCATTAATTTTTGTTGGTATTTTAATTAGTAACTAATTAATGCGTGTTCCTGTTCTTCGCTCAGGTTGACTAATATATGGTTAAAGCTAATATTAGGTAAAAAATATACCAATGTCTAATCAGGGTGGGATTGATCTATCTATAGAAAACGTATAGAAGTTATTCGCCGTGAACCCAATCTTTGAATCCTTATTTTTATTGGTTTAACCATACATAATGACACAAGTATATTTCTTTGTTTAATTCCGTAGAAGTAGACTATGATAGACTATGCTTTGTACTCTTGAGCCAGATGTAAATTTTTTGATAAACCTCGTATACAACTCCAAAAATTTAACATCTGGTGGTTACATTTTAGATGTTGAACTATGCAGAAATTTTTATGAAGAATTACTTATTTTCGAAAAATTAAAGGCGTATAATGCGCAAATTTATAGGATGATTAACAACGTTTCGCTACTGCAGGATTCTGGATAGGCTATTTGAAATATCTGTCAGGACAAGTTATATTCTAGTAAAAAAGTGTTTTTATTTCTAGGGTACGTTGCCCTTTTTTGAAAAAAAGTAAAAAAGTATAAAAAATCTGACGTACGTATTTTTAGGCATTTTTCAAGTTAATATCGTGGCTGACACTTTTTTTCGAAAAAAGTAGAACTTTCATGTCTTATCCTTACAATTCCAAAAATTGAGATATTACAATTTCGTTCTAAGCGAGTAATCTTGCAGCGCGCGAGCGTGTTTTAGCACAATTTTAGTGAAAGGTATTAGAAGTTGCCTATGTATTTATTGTCGGTAAACGTATAATGCGTACAAGCTATCACTGTACAGGATTATGCTACATTGAGAAAAAGATCTAGGTTAGTAAATACGGCTAAATTGTGTTTTTGTGTATTGTCAGTGCCAACCACATAATATCTGTATTAATTTTAGAAGGCGTTACTATTAGGTTTACTTTTAACTTTTAGATCTAAAAACACTTACATAATATTAACATAGACAGTGGTGTATATACTCTGGAAACGGCTTAATAAATTTTGAGACCCCAATTTTCTTTTTACAAAATTTGGGAGTGGGATATAGTGGAATGTAATCTTCTTTTTGAAGGAATAATGACAGTACTAACTGTCAAAATGGCTGATGGGCGCCATTTTCGGGAAGAAAATTAAATAGGAAAGGGGATCTTGCGATACACCATTTTGAAGATACTATCGAGTACTTTACGATCCCAGAATATTACTTCTGTAAACCCAACTAAAATAAAATAGCGGCATTTTAAAAATTGCATAGTTGTTATTTTTTATTATCCTCTATTTCATTTACCGTCTTAGGAAAATAAATCCAACTTGGCATAGTGTAGTAGGAATCCTTAGACAAGGAAAGAGAGGGGACGGATAATTCCGCTTTACGGGCCGTCGCAGAAAGTGAAGCCTAAAATTGATACGCCGCCATTTTTTAGGAGCCCAGACATTCGAGGTGGCACCTAGTGTATTTCAGTGATTTGTGGTGTGAAAAGCTATGAAAAGAATTCAGTGTATTTACAGAAATATGGTGTATTGTTGTGCCTATGGCTGCAAAAGCCAAAATGAGCGAAACGATCTTGGAATTACTTTCCATCGGTAAATATTCTACTCGTGTTTTTGCATGTATTTATTTTATATTAGATATCTCCGTTGTAAGTTTAGCAGTAAGTATACAGGGTGTTATGGAAATGACGTATTATATTTAAATGGGTGACTCCTGGGGTGTCCTAGAAAAGCGCTACATATTTTTTTTTTTTCAAATCAAACGTTTAAAAAGTGGGGTAATTCACCCCTAAACCTACCGGTGACTCCGCGGCACCATATGATATTATCCGGCGGAGCTGTCTGACAAACACATGTTCCTACAATGTTGCCAAACTTTGTAGAACTTCTAGTTTCTTATAAAATTAATTATTTAGCTTACCTTAGGATACAAGGGAAGTAAATGTATGCTCACACTTTATGCTCTATACGTGCCCTGATAATAGTGTGGGACTGCCTAATAGCTATTAAGAAGTAAACTCAAAGTCACAGTCTACTCCTTGCTTGCAAACCCACTAAAACTGCTTTGTCCTCTTCTTCTGCATATCAAAACTAACTAAATCACTTAAAGAAACAGACAGACACCCACAAAACCACTATAAACACGCTAGAATAAACGCACATAGGACGTCCAAATTTCAGTGACAATCCGTAAACTATGCTTGCAGAAGCCACATGTCCCTTATCCGACCTAAAGGAACATTTTCTAAAAGTTCTGGCAGGTCGTCTTGCAGGATATGTGGTCGTATTAGTTGATTATCAATAATACCTGCTGATATGTTCAAGAAAAACCTTATCTGGCTATTGGTCTCGCTAATTAAATATTCCATCTCGGGTAAAGCCAATCTCATCTGTGAACTATCCTTCGGAATTAGTCAGGTCTTTGACTTGACTGTATGTACCACTGTTGTAACCTTCTTGTAAAATAAAGGAAGTCTTGTAGTCTCAACTTTTTAACTTTTGTAGTACAGTGGCTAACGTGTTTGGGTTTCTCTCTCCTCTATAACTCGCTGATTAAATATTCCATCTCGGGTAAAGCCAACCTCATCTATGAACTATCCTTCGGAATTAGTCAGGTACTTCGACTTGACTGTATGTACCACTGTTGTAACCTTCTTGTAAAGTAAAGGAAGTCTTGTAGTCTCAACTTTTTAACTTTTGTAGTACAGCGGCTAACGTGTTTGGGTTTCTCTCTCCTCTATAACTCGCTGATTAAATATTCCATCTCGGGTAATGCGAAGCTCCATGTATAGGTATAGGGCATTTTCCTGTGCTGCTCCATAGCATAAGACCATGTCTGTTAGTTCGATTGAAGTTCTTGGCATTTTGAGTTTGAATAGCAAATTTATAATATTAGAAAATAATTTATATCCCTCTATCGCAATTTTAGCAAACTATTGCGCTGTTGCCAGTTTTGAAACTGTAACGTCGAAATTTTTCGCGCCAAAACATTAAATTGAAAATTCGATTAAAAAATATGAATTTTGTCCTAAAGCATGAATGAAAATTATACGGAGAAGTAATATTCAAAAGCAAATGACATAATTTATGGATATAATCTTATAAAACAGCATCTTATAAAAAATACGCCAGCAGGTGGCAACATTGTAGTGTTGTTGTGTAGTGATGCCATACAGAAAAAGAAGAAGAACGAAAATGTCAAGGGCCCGCCCCCGAACGTTTTGATACGTTAAGTGGTTGAAGGGTCTGTTTGTTTATTAATTATTTAGAGAAAATTGAGTTTAAAGTTTTTTGTCTGGCATCATCAGTACAATTACCTTCATCAACTTGTTATCTGTTATTTACCATTAGAACATTATTGAAAGTAGTTGTAAAAAATGTTATGTTATAAATCCTTCATCCATGTGAAAAACTTAAATGGGAGTGTTTTCTAAGCAGTAAAAGTGTTGTGTGTGCGTTAATTAATATGCATTTATGTGCTGTTTTAAATAATACCGAAAAGGTAACAGAGCTTAAATAAAAAAAATTTTTCCCAGCGAACAACTCAAGGTAAAAGTTTAGAAATGTACCTTGAAAAATAAACATCTTCTGTCAACCGGTTATTGACCGTCTAAAGAGTTTAACCGACAACATTGCTCAAATTTCAGTGACGTTTTTGGCCATAACCTATCTCAATATTGTTTTGTTTAGGTATGGCCAAGGTTTGTTTTTGTTTGGTCAGTAGTAACAGATAATTATGTTTATTTGGTTTGACATAAGGTGTTATAATTCGGTTATTAATTGAAAGCGCCATTTTTGGTTATTTTTTTTCAATTTCTTTTCATCTCAGGAATTGCCGGTTTAAATATAATACGTCATTTCCATAACACCCTGTATATTATTTGAAACTATGTTTAAGCCCATAGTTGAAGCTACCTTTCTTTGTAATTTGTACTAGATTTGTTGCACTTTTCATTCAAGATTTCTAATAAGAACCAGCTAATTGCCCTTGAAGAGTCACTCAATGGCGTACCTGTATGATTGGTATATTTTGACAAACTTTTTTTTTATAAAGTTGAGGAAAGAGTTCGATTACTTGGAGGTGCTGTGCCAACAATATTTTCAGAACTACCAGTACCTATATATAACACCAAAGAAGGTATTTACTTTAAGTTAATTTCTGGAATAAAAAAATTATTCATTTTCAGAACAGAAACATTTTAAATTACAGAAGCATGTAAATAATATTTACTTTTTTACAGGGTTTAAAAAGGCGAGCTACTGAAAGGTCAACTCAACATGATGTTGAACTATACAGGGTGATTCACGACGAGCTTGCATTAGAGCTTTATGGAGAACTACTGAATATATGTTTCTGAAATTTTGGGGATTTAGGTTTATCGATATGCTCTCTTTAACTAAAATATTGACATGTTTCTGTCATTTCCGGTTATACCGGAAGTAGCTGTCTACTTTCGTTTTTTAAATGCAACATGGTAATTTTTATTACATTTTTAGATTAAGCATTAAATACTAAGCACATTTTATAGAAAATGTTTTTGTCAGACTCTAATAGTTTTTGAGATATCTGGAATTTTTGTAATTATTTGGCAAATGCATGACGATGAAATAATCCATATAATTTTTTTACCTTAGCGCTTGGACTAAACATTTTTGCTCACCGAATAGCTAGAAGATCATCAAGTCTCAAAAACATTTCAAATTCGGCATAAAATGTACAGGGTGGTCACAATTCAAGCCTCATTGTGAAAAAATTCAACCATTAAAAACTTTCTTATTTTAAATAGAACACCCTGTATATTTTTATTTAATTTGATGGCAAATTAGTTGTTCTTTATAAATAGTATTTACTGTCCTATACCTATATCAAAGCGTTTTCTCAAAAAATCCAATTTTATTCCGAAAATACTATTTGTTCAAGTGTGCTATGAAAACAATTGTACTTAGGGTACTGATGTCTATACAGAGGAAAATTAATAATTGCGGCAATATTTTCTAGTGTGCTTTGACAAGAAAAACAATTGTCTGATATTTCTTGGCGTATTTTCAAACTGTCAATTATTCTGTTACTAAAAAATGTCACGCTCCGGATTTTCAAGTGAAGATTTTTTAAATTTATTTACGGTTTACATTGAATGTGGTAAAATTAAGCTAAGAGCTTGTCGAATATATCGGGATAAATATCCGAATAGGCCTATTCCCACACCTGATATTATTAGAAGACTAAATAATAATTGTTTAAAATTTGGATCATTTGAAGCCAAAGTACGAAGAATTAAACCAATACTGGACAATGAGGTATTTGAAGTTACCATTTTAGCCTATTTTTACGCTTTCCCAAAAGACTCAATTCGTGAAGCTGCAATGCAATTAAGAGTTTCGTATTCCAGTATACAAAGAATTTTAAAAAAATATGGCTGGAGGCCATATTCATATGCCCAAGTTCAGCATCTAAAACCACAAGATTTGCCAGCTCGAGTCGAACTTTGCGAGTTTTTTCTAATCAGAACCCAAGAAAATGAGCAATTTACTAATTCTGTAATATGGAGTGATGAAGCCAAATTTACTCGTAATGGTTTTCATAACAGACACAACAGCCATTATTGGGCTCACGAAAACCCCCATATTGTCAGGATAAGACGTTACCAGGAATCATTTCAATTTAATGTTTATTGTGCTATTAAACATGACCGTATATTTTGCTTACACATTTACGACGAAAATTTAAATGGTCAGAATTATTTGACAATTCTTGAGGATCAGTTAGAAGAACGTCTGGATGATTTGCCGCTCCAAGAGCGAATAAATGCATGGTACCAAAACGATGGGGCTCCAGCACACAACGTCCAAGTTGTTAAGACTGCCCTAAACAGACTTTTTCATGACCAGTGGATCGCAAACCAAGGTCCCTTCCACTGGCCAGCTCGTTCGCCAAAGTTTACGCGCGTCCCATCACCACGAAGGAAAATCTAATTGAAAGGGTGAGGGCAGCATTTCAATCTCTCACTGCACAAGAAATTAGGAATGCTACAAGAAATAGCATGATGAAAAGAATACATAAATGCTTGGAAGTAAATGGCAATCATTTCGAACATATTTTAAAAATATAATCAAAAGATATTAGGTATAATTTTCAAACACATTTTTAATTAAAGAATTTAAATTTTATTAACTTGTTTCCTTGCTATTTTTAAAAAAATAATATTTAAACCATTAAATTTAAAACAATTTAAAACAATAAACTGCATTTTATTTATAAATTATTAAGAAACACTTTAGAATGTTGTATTTTCAAGCAATCAATCACTATTCCTCCGTATAGACATCAGTATACAGCCCCTAAGTACAATTGTTTTCATAGCACACTTGAACAAATAGTATTTTCGGAATAAAATTTGCCATCAAATTAAATAAAAATATACAGGGTGTTCCATTTAAAATAAGAAAGTTTTTAATGGTTGAATTTTTTCACAATGAGGCTTGAATTGTGACCACCCTGTACATTTTATGCCGAATTTGAAATGTTTTTGAGACTTGATGATCTTCTAGCTATTCGGTGAGCAAAAATGTTTAGTCCAAGCGCTAAGGTAAAAAAATTATATGGATTATTTCATCGTCATGCATTTGCCAAATAATTACAAAAAGTCCAGATATCTCAAAAACTATTAGAGTCTGACAAAAACATTTTCTATAAAATGTGCTTAGTATTTAATGCTTAATCGAAAAGTGTAATAAAAATTACCATGTTGTATTTAAAAAACGAAAGTAGGCAGCTACTTCCGGTATAACCGGAAATGACAGAAACATGTCAATATTTTAGTTAAAGAGAGCATATTGATAAACCCAAATTCCCAAAGTTTCAGGAACATATATTCAGTAGTTCTCCATAAAGTTCTAATGCAAGCTCGTCGTGAATCACCCTGTATATAGCTGGTACTTCAACAGCTGGGTCCACGCAACCGAAGAAGAATATATTACTTTTAAATAATTTCTAAAAAATGTCTTCACTCTAACAACATCTCAAATCATGTATGTAATATTAATTTTTTTATAGGCTACCGAAAGTTCAAATCAGCTTGATGAAGAACTACTTTTACCTGGCACTTCATCTGGGCTAACTGAACAGAAAGAAGACACTCCGAGAAAGAAAAAACTAAAGAACTTTGAGGAGGCTGTTAAAAGTCGTGCTTCTTTGTAATAAATTTTGAATCGACCAATTTTGTTTTTTTATCTTACATTTTTCCTAAAGTTGAAAGTTATTTAAATTACACAACCTTTCCTATATGAAATTATAATTTTGACGAATAAAATTAATATCTACCAAGCATTCAATAAATTATTGAAAAAGAACATTTTTAATATCAACCTCAGTAAGGTACCTAACAATTCAACCAATAACAATATTACTTTCATATTCCATACAAAATAATTTTGTACTGGGATAATACTAATAAAATATTCATGTTACGCCACTGCTAAACCCGGTTTGGTGCCACGCGGTAACAAAATCGCTTCTAGTTTTACGCGTCCCCTGTCTTCCCTTGTCTAAGAATCAGAGAGCTCTTCTTGCATATTTCATGGCGCTGAAATTTAAAATGGCCGCGGAGCGACATCTTGATAAAAAATATTGACTAGGAAGTGAGGTGTTGCGATACATCATTTTAAAGGTTCTATCGAGTACTTTACGATCCCAGAATATTGTATACCCAAAACAAAATGGCGGCTTGTTAAAAAATAATATTTACTATTTTTTCTTTTGTTATTTAACTTTAGATTTGTTATTGTGATTGCCTAAAGAAATAGCAACACTTTCGCTGCTGACGTCCGAATTTTCGAACCTTGATTTTCCGTGTCTGTGGTGCGGTCGTCCGAAGTTTCATATTCTTTTTCTGCTACAGTGTATACATCTTAATTTAGGTACAGGGAGTGGTACAGAGAGTGTCAGTTGATCTATTCGAAATCGTACCTGTTAGGTTGAGTGTGTTACTATAATTCAGTATTACTTATACTTGGGTGTGTATACCGGGTGTTTCAGCAAGAACGCTCACCTGTATAACTTTTTTATTTTTTAAATTACAGAAATAAAATTTGGTGGTTTGTATGTGATATTAATTTGAATTTTATGACATGTCGGAATAAATTTTGTCACTTCCGGTTTAACCGGAAATGATGTCAACTTTTGATTTTTAAATAGAACACCCAGTATAAGTTTGGCTATATCGATTTAGAACATCATTCCAAATTCAACCACACCCCGCACTTTTTGACACTTGCCAAATAAATGGCGAATTTTAAATTTATATTTATGTTCATTTGTTTGTTAGCATGGGGACCTAAATAAATGCAAAGACGTTTGTATTGTATTTCTCGTCATGAATTGGTATTTGTAATAAATTATCTCTCCTTTTTTAACTTGACATGAAGATGTGATATCAAATTGTTAGAAAAAAAATGCTCTATCTTTTTGCCCGAGTGAGCCAATATGTTTCCATTTGAAAGAGTTTTCTGGGAACAAGCCTTCTTAAAAATTTAAAAAGTGTATACAAAATTTAAAACACTATAAAACTTGAGAATAGTATTTTTATCAAGAAATTGGCTTAGAAGTAAACCATTTTAGGATCTCATAGCAATCTAGATGAAAAATAAAAATAAAAATTATTTTGTGTCAAAAGGTGATGTAAGGGGTGTCTTTGAATTTGGAATGGTGTTGAATCGATATAGCCAAAAATATACAGGGTGATCCATTTAAAAATACAAAGTTGAGGTCATTTCCGGTTAAACCTGAAGTGACAAAATGGAGTCCGACATGTCATAATATGTAAAATTATATCATACTATACAAACCCACCAAATTTTATTTCTATAATTTAAACAGTAGAAAAGTTCCTCATAAAACCCGAAAACACCCAGTATGTGTTTATATATGCATTTGTTTACTACGAATGTTTTATATGCTTGCGGATAATGCGACTGTGTTGCAAGTACTTTTGCGAGTGCGCGTAAAAGTACTTATGCGAGTACATTTCTTATTATACAATGTGTACATAAAGTAAGGAACAAATTCATTATCTAGGAATCTAAAAATATTTCGGAAAAATCCTCGGACACGTGTATAATAATTTTTAATGGCGCATTTTTTCCCATACAAACTTAATATACAAGGTGGCTCATGTAGTAGATATGACATTATCGACGATTTTTTTAAATGGGAACCCCTATATTTTAGTTCAGATCTGTAATCTCCAAGAACAGCTGATTTCAAAAACATAACACACTTAGGGCCTAAAATTCATAGTTTCGTTACTACAGGGTAAAACAAATAATTTTATTTAAGATATTTTTTCTTGGCTTGGGAGGCATCAATTAATTACGTGAGGCGTTTTTAGCGATTTTTCAACCCCCCTTCCCCCAATAAAAGATTTCGTGACATTGTCATTGTCATTACATTGTATTTTTCTAGTAAGTTTATTAGAAGTAATAAATTATATTTTAAAACATATTGAGTTACTATGCGTTTATCTTTAACACAAAGAATAGAAATTCTTATGATGATTGGATATGGTGATAGGATCCGTACTCAACAAGAAGTTTGCCTTTTGTTTAACACTAAGTATCCAGCAAGACCAATTACTAGATCAACTGTGAGTAAACTTGAAATAAAATTTCGGGAAACGGGTTCAGTGGAAGATATTCCCAGAAAAGGCCGTCCAACTATTCCGGATGATAAGAAATTAGATATTTTATTGGCTATGGAAGAAGATCCCCACAACAGCGTCCGCCAGATTAGCATTGATCATGGGGCGGCTGCTATGACCGTTCATAACCTATTGACGGTAGAAAAATGGCACCCGTTTAAAATCCGATTGGTTCATGAGTTGAATGAAGATGATCCAGATTGTAGGATGGAGTTTTGTCAAATATTAATGGAAAGATGTAACTTAGATCCTTTGTTTGTTGAAAATATCCTATTTTCGGATGAATCTACCTTTAAATTAAATGGAGAAGTGGACCGGCAAAACTGTAGATACTGGGCAAAAGAAAATCCCAGGTGGATGCATGAGCACCATACTCAATATCCTCAAAAAATTAATGATGGGCTGGTATTGTGAAAAACAAAATTATTGGGCCATATTTTTTTGACAACAATGTAAACGGGCTAAATTATCTTCATTTTCTTCAGAACTTTCTTATCCCTACGCTAGTTAACTTATACCCTAGTAGAAATAATCCAGGAATTCTAGATGAAAATTTGTGGTACCAACAAGACGGCGCACCTCCACATTATGCAGCAGTAGTGCGCCATTACATAAACCAAGTTTTTCCGAACAAGTGGATTGGAAGACGTGGGCCTGTTGAATGGCCGCCTAGGTCTCCAGACCTTACACCACTGGACTTTTTCTTGTGGGGTCACCTGAAAAATGTTGTTTATAAAGTCAGACCTGCCAATATTGAAAATTTAAAAAATCGAATAACAACAGAATGCAGGAACATTTCAGAAGAAACCATAAGAAAAGTCCAACAAGAATTTATTGATCGCTTGGGGTACTGTCAGGCAGCAGAAGGAGGACAATTTCAACACTTAATTAAATAGCTTATTTAATTTTTTTACATTTTTTTAAATTAAAAATATCTTAAATAAAATTATTTGTTTTACCCTGTAGTAACGAAACTATGAATTTTAGGCCCTAAGTGTGTTATGTTTTTGAAATCAGCTGTTCTTGGAGATTACAGATCTAAACTAAAATATAGGGGTTCCCATTTAAAAAAATCGTCGATAATGTCATATCTACTACATGAGCCACCTTGTATATTAAGTTTGTATGGGAAAAAAATGCGCCATTAAAAATTATTATACACGTGTCCGAGGATTTTTCCGAAATATTTTTAGATTCCTAGATAATGAATTTGTTCCTTACTTTATGTACACACTGCATAAGTAAACATTGGTTATTTTATCGGTATTATGTATTCATGTGGAAATTTTGTATTTTTGCAAACTTCTCCTATGCTACAGTACTTTTCTTTATGATCAAACACAAGTACAACAGGAAAAATCCTTTTCGGCACTCTGAGACTAGTGCGTGTGCGAATAAAGCGATTCACGGTGGTTTTGAATCGTTGGGAAAAACGACATCGGGAAGGTCGTTCCATAAGGATGAAGTCCTCCAAATGAAAGAATTCTTAAATAATGAAGTATTAAGCTTAACCACATATAGATGGGAGGCAGTGGTTCGTCGTGTGTTTCTCCTATTCGCCGCTCTGGGCGGAATTAAGAGGGCAAGGTCAGCCGAACATTTTCCATAAAAATATCTATAAAAGAGAGTCAAAGCCCCAACCTGTCTTCGATGTTCTAGGCTGTCAAGGTTCTTCGTCAGCTCGTGGTCTCCGATCAAATGAATAGCCCTCCTTTCGATAGAATCCAGTAGCCGAAGAGTATGTTTGGGTGCAGAGCTCCAGACATGCGAGCAGTACTCTAGTGATGGTCGAATCTGGGCTTTGTATAGTGTCAAAAGTTGTTGAGGTGTGTACAACTTTCTGGTTCGGAAGAGTACCCCAAGCTTCTGAGAAGCTATCTTGGCGATTGCCACAACATGGTTATGCCAAGACATACCTCCTCCCAGATTGACGCCCAGCAAATTAATAGATGAAGCCAGTGGGATTGTATGTCCTGCCATGCACAGAATCGACTGGGCATAACATAGGATCGCAGTTTACTTAGAAGCCCCTCATGCCAAACACGATCAAAAGCTTTAGAAATATCCAGTGCAACAGCCCGAGGCTCCCCATAATGTTCCAAAGATGGGTGACACAAGCACAGCTAGAAGATCTCCAGTTGATCTGGACTTCCGAAAACCATATTGATGATCGCTGATAATGTTGAAGCCTTCCAGGTACTTTAGAAGATGTTGGTTAATAGCTTCCTCCATTACTTTGGATATAACTAAAAGCAATGCGACTGGTCGATAGTTGTTAGGCAGGGTTCTCTTACCTTTCTTAGGAATTGACTGGACTCGGCCGTCTTCCAGCTGGATGGAAATATTCCTTTTTTCTAGGATAAATTGAATAGTCTTGAAAATACTGGTGTTAGTTCATCGGCGCATCTCTTGAGAACTATAACAGGAATTTCGTCTGGACCAGAAGCTTTCTTGACGTCAAGCCCTTTCAGGCTTCGTTTGACGGGATACTGACGGAACACGATTTCGGTCATTTCGGATTGAACTGAGGGAATGTTGGGTGGTGTTCTTCCCTGGAAATCTACAGTGGAATGCAAAGAAAATAGTTCAGCAAGTAAGTTTGCTTTGTCTCCGGCCGTGGATGCTATTGTACCATCGGAACGTGCTAGAGGTGAAATAGTTGATTTGGTAAAATTTTGGTTGATCGCCTTAGCGACTGACCAAAAGGACCTTGATCCGTTTGGACTGTCAAGAAGTTTGTTTTTGATCATCACGTTATGGGTTTCTTTGCTTTGATCTATTGTTAGCTTACATTAGTTTCGAGCGGTAACAAAAATGGTACGATTCTCAGTGGTAGGGTTATTGCAAGGTCAGCAGAGCACTTTCCATGAAAATATCTGTAAAAGAGAGTCAAATCCCGAACCTGTCCCAGGCTGTCGAGGTTCCTCTTCAGCACGTGGTCTCCAATCAGACGAATGGCCCTCCTTTCGATGGAATCGAGTAGCCGAAGAGTATGTTTGGGTGCAGAGCTCCAGACATGAGAGCACTACTCTAGTGATGGTGGAATCTGGGTTTTGTATAGTGTCAAAAGTTGTTGAGGTGTGTACAACTTTCGGAAGAATATACCAAGTTTCTGAGAATCTTGGCGATTGCCACAACGTGGTTATGCCAAGACATATTTCCTTGACGCCCAGCAAATTAATAGATGAAGCCAGTGGGATTGCGTGTCCGTCCATCACTAATCCGATTCTGTAATGCTAACCTTTCTAGAGAAAACTGCTGCCTGGGTTTTCCTGCGTTAAACTCGACTTGGTTCCCCAAGTCAAAACCTCCACCAGGTCTTTGTTGAGGCGTGATACTACGGCAGCAGATGTTTGTGCATTCAAAGAGAAAGATGAGATAAGTGTGCTATCGTCAGCAAAACTAAATATCTATAACTATTTCATTATATTTGTTCAAGTTTGATAAGGTATATTGAAAATACAAACAAATCTTTCATGCAGCTGGAACAACTTTGCTTACATATATTTTTTTCTTTATCCCTTCAAATATAGTGGTGAGGGTAACGCAAACATTGATTTGGAAAAAATCAAATAACTCGGGAACGCCTTATCGGAAAATATTAAAATTAGTGTCATTCTATCAGCTACACTACAAGCGATGTCCATGTAATTTTTACTGTAGTCGCTAGTCGCTTACAGATTTAACTTCTTACTAACTTAACTTAAATGCAATGGTAAAGATATTATTACACAGTTGCAAAGAAGAATAAAGGCCAGAGCAAACGGTGAAAACCGCAAGTTTATATCTTTTTTCTAACCCGGGATATCGATAAAGAATGAATTTACCTAATTACTACATATTAATCGCCCCGGTAATAACATATATTGTAAAAATAAGGAGGCTTTGGAAACAAAAGACATATATTTAAATAATATACCACAACTGGTTAAATATATTATATTTTATGATATAATAAATTTACCTATGCTCGTTTCAAATATTTTGAATGATAGTAGGTGATATTCCCAATTCAAGACAATTTCCGAGAAGTAACATGGGGATTATAGCTTATATACGCTCAAATATTTATTCAGTTCTACCAGTATCACGTCACCGAAAAATAAGTGGACGAAAGCTTCCAGTGGATCTCAAAAGGAATAATTTGACGTTCCTTCCCAATATTGTTATTAAATATATGTCTTGTGTTTCCAAAGCCTTCTTATTTTTTACTATTACCCGGTAATTACCCGGCCATTAATAAGTAGTAATTAAGTAAATTCATTTTTCATCGATATCTCGGGTTAGAAAAATAAAGAAACTTGCAGTTTTCTCCATTTGCTCTCAACTTTACTCCTCTTTGTAACGGTGCAATAACATCTTTATCACCGCATTTAAGTTTTTCGAGAATATATATTAAATCTGTGTAATTTAGCGACTTTAGCGATTTAATGACATATACATCGCTTGCAATGTATCGGATAGAGCAAGAATAACTCTTTTGAATAACACTACTTTTAATATTTTCCGCTACGGCGTTACTGAGATATTGAATTTTTTCCACATAAATGTTTGCGTTACTCCCACCACTTTATTCGAAGGGTTAGAGAAAAAAATATGTAAACAAAGCTATTCCTGATGAATCAGAGATCTATTTGTATGTATTTTTAGTATATCTTATCTAAGCAAATTCTAGAGAAATCAACTGTTAACAACTCACTACGCCCCTTAGCCGCCGTTATATCTTTTATGGAATTATGGAATTTTGAAATTTTGTGACTTTATACATATGGATTATGAAATTCATAGCATCATTCTCGCACATAGGTAAACCAGGCAGACTTGGCACTCTAAAGGTACGTTCCCTCCACGCGACCGACGGCTGTGAATGCCACAATGCCGCGGCCTCAACTTACTGCTGTTCATGTTTCTCTATGTCTCCGTTTTCTTCCGTGCAAGACTGCGATCGTTGACGACCGTCTGTTCTTGAAGTAGTCAAATCGTAGCCGCAACCGTATTGGTACCAAGATATGTCATTTAGTAGCTATTTTTATTTAATTATCAAAATGAATTGTAAGATGACCTCCAAGTAGTACAAGGTATTATCTACTTTATCAGACGATGAATTATTAGTCGAAATGGTTTCAAAAGATTGGTATCTGTGTGACTCAAATGCGCTTTACAAAAATCAAGTCTTATGGCCCTGTCGCATGGAGGGAAACGTTTGGCGAAACGACTGATGCAGCCACAGCATTTCTCTTTAAAGAAAATAAATTATATAAAAATGTTGTAAAAATTACACAAATACTTTTCGATCTATTAAGTTTATATTTGAAAATGTCTGTCAGCATGAATTCTTCTTACTTGCAGAGAATTCCATTGTGCTTGTCCAATTAAATGAATTAATGCATTACTCCATATGAAATTATTCAGTTTATTTATTTATAATGTTAGTTAGACCGGTATTAAACTATAAAATATATTTGACAAAGATATTTTATAAAATATTTTGTAGCCATTTTTTTCATAATATTGCTTTTATAAAAGTTTATGACCAGGATAAGTAGTGTTACACTGTCAATTTTTAAAGGAACGTATTTACAATTAAAAATGAATGAAAGACGTGCATTAGCTTGGGCAGCGATTAGTGTTGCCGTCATTACAATGTCTTTAGTATTAAAAACAAAACGAACAAACCCAAACGATCATTGAGAACAAACCCGAACAAACTTTACATTAATGAAAAGTAATTTTCTAGTAAACTGCCTACTTAGAAACGCCCTTTAAGAATGTTTTTGACAAATGACACAGTATTATCACTTGTAAGGATGATGACAAATTTATCAAAATAATTACGTGTAACTGTTGTAAATGACACAATTCGATTGGCCGAAACAGTATATTTGACAGATTTTTTTTTGTGATCAAACACAAGCACTATAGGAAAATCCTTTAAGGCACTCTGGGAGTGGCGGGTGATGACTCGTTGGGAAACACGACCTCGGGAAGGCCATTTCATATGGATGACGTCCTACAGATGAAAGAATTCTTAAATAATGAAGTTCGAGGAGTATTAAGCGTAACCTCCATATGGATGGCCGGCAATGGTTCGTCGTGTATTTCTGCTATTCATCGCTCTGGACGGATGGGAGATGACGGAAATAATGAAAGATAATAGTGTGATGCATTAACCCTTCATGCCTTATCTCTCTGACTGAGCGAAATCTAGCAAGGTCTTTGTTAGAAGAGATATTAAGAAAAATTATTATAAGAACTAGTATTATTCTAACTTCCCCCGTACGCTGTTGAAATATTGCACTATACTTCCCGAATCATGTATATTATTTCTTCAATAACTAAGCAGCGCAGGAAGAAATTGAGGAAGCTTACTCTTCTTCGAAATTTAGTCTACATAAAGTAGTATTCCATAATATCGACGATATTAAAATTAAATTTCAATTACCGCTCTATAAATAGTATAGAGTGATAAGGTATAGCCGTATATCAGTTACCGATATATTTCCATTATATGCACTAAAGTTCCTCTATTTGTTTCTTGTTTTTAAACAACAGGAATTTGGGAAAACCTTTGTATTTACTACTAAGATTTACATATTTCTGTAGTGCTGTCTTCCCCGATAAATTGGTTTATTGAACCAATCTTGTTTTATTTAACAATGTATATATTTAGTATTTACTAATATTAATAATACATACAAAGATTTAAAACCAAATAATTTAGAATAAGTTGCTTAAAACCTCAAAAGTATTAAAATTTACGAACATGACAAATACTTAAATACAGTTTCTTTCTGTTTTTATTATTTTTAAATTATCTTTTGTGGTAAAGTAAAAATTGGGTTTCTCAAAATGCTCTACATACCAATAATAAGTTTTAAAACTTACATGATCCACTTTTAACAGTTAACCACAAATTTTCAAATTCTATATCTGTTGATTTTTTTTCGTACCATGGAGTTATAGCTTCCTTTTCCATATTTTGTATAAACTGCTTAAAATGCACAATTAACTATTTAAACACTTTTACATTCCACAGGAACAGCCAATTACATTAAGAAGTTAAAATAATTTTTATTTCATTCAATATTTATGTATTGTCACTATATATGATGTTATTATGATGTTTCAGCGTAGGAACTTCTATAACCAACGAACCGAAGTGGGCAAGTTCGAATATCAACTGCCTTTAAAATTTTCAGCTATCCTGCCGGCGCATATTCATCAGAATAAGTTAATTTCAAATAATGACTTGTTTTGATAGTAACAGAATTAATGACTGAATTTGCTATACTTAAGAATGTTTTCTTAATTATTTTAATCGTAGTTTACAAAGGTCATGCAATTTTATTAAATAAACAGCTAGTCAGTGGGTTCATTTCAAGACCTATTTACTGCAATTTTTACATGTCCATGGATTACATGGATGGAAAACTGAAGCGAGATGTGGAAGCCTATTACTATTCGCGCTCAGTAATACGATTATCATTTCCACCCGCTGCAGTTAAATAAGCATGGTGTAAAATGAAAGAGCGTAAGGTTTATTGATTTGTCTTAAAATTTTTAGTCTAAATAAGACATTTAAGTGTAAATGGTATTCGGAAAGAATAATTCAGAGAGTCCAAAACTGGAAAGTTCTTCAGAGATCTTCTGTAGAAGCTTTTTATAAATGTTTTTGACCAATGACACAGTATTATCACTTGTAAGGAAGATGAAAAATTTATCAAAATAATTATGTGTAATTACAACAATTACACATAATTATTTTGATCAGCCTCAACCTTTCAGTAGTTGGGGCCCAATTTTCAATAACAATTTTTCATATAATAATAAAATACGACATATATGAAACGTAGGAAATTTTGATCCTCCTAATCCTAGAACTCTAGGAGTTTTTTTTTTATGATCAAACACAAGCACTATAGGAAAATCCTTTTTGGCACTCTGGGGGGAGTGGTGCGTGTACGAATTCATGTTGGTTTTGAATCGTTGGAGGTTATATTCGTTGGGAAAAACGACCTCAGGAAGGTTATTCCATAATAATGAAGTCCTCCAGATGAAAGAATTCTTAAATAATGAAGTTCGAGGAGTACTAAGATAATGTAAGTACCACCGTTGGTGAGTATCACAAAAGATAATTATCGCATAGGGTAAGTATGACTACTATTAGTCAAATAACTTTATACATTTCATATAATCTAAAGTAATTATTATGTTTTGTTTTTGCAAATTTTGTTCAGTGTTCTGTTTCAGGCTATATTTTGTGTATTATGAGAGAGTTACAATACACTGATCACACATTGGTGCTGGTTCGCATTTAAAAAAAATGTTGATGATTAGAACTTGTATGTTCTGTGCGAAGTCTAGATGCTAATATTTATTATTTTTTATTCTAATATTTATTATTTTTTAATC
This sequence comes from Barypeithes pellucidus, assembly GCA_963991005.1. Classification (NCBI taxonomy): domain Eukaryota; kingdom Metazoa; phylum Arthropoda; class Insecta; order Coleoptera; family Curculionidae; genus Barypeithes; species Barypeithes pellucidus. Next base: position 42,850,607 of record OZ022560.1, read on the forward strand.
TAATATTTATTATTTTTTATTCTAATATTCATTATTTTTTATTCTAATATTTATTATTTTAATTCTAATATTTATAATTTTTTATTTTAATATTTATTATTTTTTATTTTAATATTTATTATTTTCTATTTTAATATTGATCAGTCCCAAACATATTTCTACAAAGCCACATAGTCCTCTATAAATGACAATAAAGTCGTTAGTGGTTGTGAAATAATCGACTGTATTTCGCTATTCGATTCGATTTGATTTTTGTTGCTCAATCAGTAACATAAAATGACAATTATTTGTAAATACCCAATTTTTTGGCTTTTCGTGCTTATAACTCGAAAACAATCAACATTTCGTAAATAATCTTTCTATTCAGAATGAAAGTAGTAGTTATGAGGGTCTATTTGAACAGAATCGCGTGCCAGGCACACGGGCAAATTACTAGCCCACGTGTGTGATATCTTTTTGTGTTCCTCGGCGGTCTCTATTGTAACGGCGCTCACCTGTCCGACTTTAATTGACAAGTGTGACGGATTTGGGGCTTTGTCGGTGTGTATTTAAGGGTATATTATTATTGATGGAGTGTTTTTGAATGACATAATGGGGGATGTTCCTATTTTTATCAAGATTGTCGACTTGGACTCCTTTATATTCGGGTATATCGGATGTAGTACCGATATTTTGTGTGATATAAATATTATTTACGTTATTCCTATCAGAACTTAGTGTCAGGCCAGGCACACGAGAGTAGTGATAGCCCACGTGTGTGACCTTAATATTCGGGCATATCAGATGCAGTATCGATATTTTGTGTCATATAAATTTTATGTTCATACTATTAGAGCTTGGTGTCTGGCTGTCTAGACATGTGTGTTAGGCTCACGAGAGTAATTCAGCGTGTGTGTCTTTAATCAGGGGCGTATCAGATGTAGTACCGATATTTTGTGTCATATAAATTTTATGTTATTCCTACAAGAACTTGGTGTCTGGCTGTCTAGACATGTGTGTTAGGCTCACGAGAGTAATTCAGCGTGTGTATCAGGGGCGTATCAGATGTAGTACCGATATTTTGTGTCATATAAATTTTATGTTATTCCTACAAGAACTTGGTGTCTGGCTGTCTAGACATGTGTGTTAGGCTCACGAGAGTAATTCAGCGTGTGTGTCTTTAATCAGGGGCGTATCAGATGTAGTACCGATATTTTGTGTCATATAAATTTTATGTTATTCCTACAAGAACTTGGTGTCTGGCTGTCTAGACATGTGTGTTAGGCTCACGAGAGTAATTCAGCGTGTGTGTCTTTAATCAGGGGCGTATCAGATGTAGTACCGATATTTTGTGTCATATAAATTTTATGTTATTCCTACAAGAACTTGGTGTCTGGCTGTCTAGACATGTGTGTTAGGCTCACGAGAGTAATTCAGCGTGTGTGTCTTTAATCAGGGGCGTATCAGATGTAGTACCGATATTTTGTGTCATATAAATTTTATGTTATTCCTACAAGAACTTGGTGTCTGGCTGTCTAGACATGTGGGTTAGGCTCACGAGAGTAATTCAGCGTGTGTGTCTTTAATCAGGGGCGTATCAGATGTAGTACCGATATTTTGTGTCATTTAAATTTTATGTTATTCCTACAAGAACTTGGTGTCTGGCTGTCTAGACATGTGTGTTAGGCTCACGAGAGTAATTCAGCGTGTGTGTCTTTAATCAGGGGCGTATCAGATGTAGTACCGATATTTTGTGTCATATAAATTTTATGTTATTCCTACAAGAACTTGGTGTCTGTCTGTCTAGACACACGTGTCAGGCATACGAAAGTATTTCAGCTAGTCCACGTATGTGATCTTAATATTCGGGGGCACATCAAATGTAGTATCGATATTTTATGTTAATCCAATCAGAACTTGGTGTCTGTCTGTTCAGACATGCGTGAAACTCTAATCATATCTGAACTTGGTTTGATCTAATATTCAAAACACTAAATATTTAGGACCGTTTTTGTTGATAGATTTATTGGTCATATGAGTGGTATTCATATTTCGTATCGATATTTCATTAATAAAATTGTTTATGTATGCTTATCATATTAGGCTTCGATGTATGTCTGTCTCTACACCCGTCTATAACTATTTGCATCTAGTTTTTTTTTTTTGTTTGTTTTTTTGGTGAGAGGATTAGGAAATCTCTATCTAGACACCCGAGCGGATGGTCGGCGTCTTGGCTCGGGTAGTGTCGGCCTCGTTGGACTAAAACCCATTCCCTCTCTATCCGACGTTGCTTTTTTCCATTATAATTCCTCTATTATTTTCCAATTGTTTGCACTTTCATGCTTAAATCGAAATATTGTATTAAAAGTCTGCATTAAATTAATCAATTTCGAAAAAATGCCTCACCACATGCATTTAATCGAAATATTTTATTAAAAAATCCGTAAAACATAACTAATTTGCTTATATTACAGCGTTGATCTTTGAGATTAAAACCTATAACTAGTCATTATTCATAAATGGTCAAAATTTACCTCTTTTCGACCCAACTGTACAAATAGGCGATTATTGCAGGAGAGAGAGGTCAGCTATAGACATGACTTTTCGTTAATAGGTTTGAACCGAACAATAGAATTGTATTTAAATAAAATAGAAGCAAACTTGTCAAAATACTTTTACCATGTTGGAAACGAAAACCCCCGAATACTCGGTTTTCAAGAGCGTATCTTTATTATACTAAATCAGGTATAAAATCCGTTTACACCATGATTTTGGAAAAACAGAAGATATTTCAAAGACAGGGGGTAACAAATAACCATCGGTAAAAGTACAAGATGGCACCTTTGTATAGGCGATCGAGTTCCTTTTACAGCCTGTATTAAGGTATATATTTCTTAACCAAGGATATTGTTAAAGTACTTGACACTGAGGGGATCGTATTACATTCTGTTTTGTTTATACCCCGTTCCAAATGCGATTCAAATGTGTTCCGGTTACGTTAGTCTCGCGATATTGATTCGAAATACAAGGAAAGGTTTTTATATAGTGTTATTTGTAATTCAGTCATCAAACGTGTTAAATGAATCGAGCAATAAAGTACCCCTTTCAATATGATTTGAGAATTACTTATTTTGACGAGGTAAATTTAAGCGTCTTTTAACAAGTAAGAGTTGGTGCGTTTAAATGCTATATTAATTTTTGCGCTAAATATATTCCGACAATATTCAAAGTATTTAAAATGAGAAAATCCTTGTAAATAATAATATAAATATATTCAGGAATACATCCCCTAAGACAACCAATCGTATCACAGCATGAGAACGGGTGGTGAATCGGTACCTCCATTATGACTCACTCAGTCCGGATGTGGTTATATTCTCAAGATCTGATAAGAATAATTATGTGATATATTGTTCACTATCGAGTATCGCAGAGAACTACTTGAAGCGGAGGCTTGAAATTTAGTTAATATGAACCATGTTTTAAAATCGAAATATTATATTAAATGTTCACATTAGATTAATCAATTTCGAAAAATGTCTTCAACATGTAGTTAATGGAAATGTTTTATTAAAATCCATATAACATAACTAAGTTGAATACATTATACCGTTGGTCTTTTGAACAGGATTAAACCTATAATTCGTCAGTGTTCATAGAATGGTCAAAATTTACCTCTTTTCGAGGTATCTGACAAATAAAGGAACAGTAAAGAGGAGAATCATAGGTAAGACTATTCATTAATACTTTGAGCCTAACAATAGAATTTCATTTAAATAAAATAGAAGTTTATTACGTTAATGGACAGGACCGGGTCGGACACATTTGTCGTCTGGTGCAAGTAAAAATTTACCCTCAGTGTGACAGAGTTTTCAGTTTTATTACACGCTTTTATATTACCTAGCATAGGACACAACTAATAAAATTAAGTAGGTATTATGATATTATGCGTATGTATATAGAAATTTAGCATTGGCGTTTTATTATTATAGTAACAACACTTTTTTATGTTTTCATGATCTTCCAGGTATTGCCGAAACAAAACTATATTTCACAACTCACAACAGCATGACTGAAGAATAAAACACCTTGTACATTAACAAATATAAGCCGTACCATTAAAATTGCAATTTACCATTAAAAATGCAATTTTAATTCAAAACGTTGACTTTTTGAACTAAGTATGGATTTCGCTACTAAGAAAATTGTATATTGAAAGCATTGAAAGCAAGTTTAAAGGCAAAACTAAATTTTCTTAGCTTGGAAAACAAAATTAAATTTTTTTCTAAATATGCGTTACTCATTTCACAAAATCTAATTTATATTAATCACCTAACCTTATTCTAGCTTACTTCCATATATTTAAGTCCATGATCCCCAAAAAAAAAAATCCATTGCTAAAAAGTTCTTTATTAGTCTTTACCGACTTGGCTTTCAAAACCGTCGCCGCCGCGCCAATCGCATCGCATAAATAAAAGCGGAGTGACTCATCCTAAAATGTGTTTCAATCTGGACCAACATCGAATGGCGATGTTTTTGTTCTTTGTAAACTACGTCGCGTGTCGTCATGCATTCCTATATTATATTTAAATCAGAGAAATTACAAATTTAATAGAATAGTGGAGATTGAAGGTATGGGCTGAAAGCTTGGTATGTTGATTTTTTATCGTTTACGGATCGTCTTCAGCTTCGTTTTGCCGACCCTCATGTTTTACCGAACGGGTGCTTTGAATCCGGTGTACCCTGGTAGCCGGCCCTGGTAATGGATGTTCCGAAAACGAATGGTTCTATTATCATCTCTAAGGTAAAGTTTGCAAAGAAAGTATATACATTAATATTTAAAAGGGTCGAAAATATCGTTTTTCCAAAACTAAATCATCTTAAAAGGTAAAATTTTGTAAAGGTATTATTTAAGAGGTAGATAATACCTACCTTACCATAAAATTGTATTTTACCTGTTCCTCTTCGAGTTAATTTTAAATTTATTAGTTTCTGTTTTCTACTCATACAGATAACTTGTCTTACTACCTATTTTAAAATGGCACAAAATATTGATATTATAGTTAAAAGCGCGTTTACGGTTGTGTATGCTGATCCATGGGGTAACGGATCTGATACGGATAATTCACCATCATGGGTTAGCGCTTACGAATCGGAAAGTGGTCTATCGGTTGAGAAGAATATTGGTGTACGAATAAAAACTAGACCTGTTCGGTTATCAAAATTAGCGCTTCGTGAAAACATCGGGGTAACCGATGCTCAGCCAGCGGATACCCCAGAACTAGTAGATATTTTTCGGGAAACTACGTTACCGTGTCTAGCTTCGCCAATATGTTCACAATCGATAGAGTGTAATCTATCAACTGATACCATGCAAGTATCAGATATTTTTCGGGAAACTACGGTACCGTGTATAGTCTCGCCAATATGTTCACAGACTGTAGAGTGTGAAATATTAACCTCAAATATGGAAATACAGTTAGAGTCTGAAATATTACCGGTAAGCTAAGAAATATTGAATTCGTGTAGTGTACGTGCAGTCTCCATAGATAATATAGCGATAAACAATAAAAATGATCCTAACCTAGAACAGTCTATACCCCATGCGGTGAATAAGAGTGAACTATCTTTGTTTTTTAGTACCTTTGTCCCGGATAATAGTGAACCGGAGTTAGAAGTCATTGTTTCATCTAACTTATCTCCTATCGTCGTATGCGCATTGAAACCAATTAAGGATACATCCGATGTACCTTCGACGGTTCCGCAAATAATTGGTTCGGAAGGATGTATGCATGATAATGCGAAATCTTCACAAACGCGATTAAATCTTACGTGTGAAGGTGAGAAAGAAAAAGTTACACCTCGGTCGCCCTTTCACCCTGCGCCATCTACTTCGAAGTTAGTTCGAACAAATGGGAAGACGCGAGATCTTAAGCTGAAAAAAATTTCGGGGAAAACTTCACCAACGCGATTAAATCTTACGTGGGAAGGTGAGAAAGAAAAAGATACACCTCGGTCGCCCCTTCACTATGCGTCATCTACTTCGAAGTTAGTTCGAACAAATGGAAAGACGCGAGATCTTAAGCAGAAAAAAATTTCAGGTAACAAAAGAAATTTAGAAACATCTAAATTTAAGAGACCAAAGTCCCCGTATTCCAGTTGTGAGGAATTTAATGAACCATGTGTGAATCCCAACTGTAAGAAAAAAAAAATGAAGATTTAACACCATCTTCTAGTTTAATCTCGATTATATTTTGCGTAGAAAAGTGAGAATTTAGCTGATTAATGGTAAGTCACATCAAAATTACAAGACTTAGTTATGCGAATTTATTAGTATTTAAACATTTCAATTATCGTACTCCATTTTCAATATCTTCAATATAGGAAAATCTTCAATATAGTAATAAATCTTCAATATAGTAATAAATCTTCAATATAGTAAAACTTCATTTATATGATCTAGTTAATTGCAATATTATATTGTATTATTTTAATTTAATTATCTATCAAATGTGTACACATAATTTCGGGTATGTTTTGAATTAAAGGGAATTGTAAAAATATTGATTGTTCCGACGTCATTTCTCAATCATTCATTGTTCTTTAAATATCTATTCACTTGAGAAACAAGACCTACACTATATTACATTTAGTAGATAATGAATGTTTTTAGTAATCATCTACATATAAAAACATAGAAAATACACTCATTTATTAGAAGTAGAAGCTCTGATTTTGAAATTTAATACACATAATGCTGTATACTAAATACACATTGTCCGATTTTTTTTTATACTCACAATAAGATAATACCATGCAAAATATATACTAGACTTAGTAGTCAAATTAAAGCTTTCATGATGAATTTAAATGACTATGATATTCATTTAATTAGTGTATTTGAACTCTGTGTGTATCGATTGATTGTGCAATAAATTTACGTCTTTATTAGATTGCAGGATAGTGCGTCATAAGTTTAAAGTGTCGTAAATTAGTTAGAGAATCAAATTATCAATAGGAAAAGAGCATCGGTGTTTAATTTACAGGTACCTTGAAAAGTAATCATTTATGACTGTATAAATAAATTATTGTCTACCGTTTTCACAAAAGTCTTGCATTCCACCACTCACTGATCATTAATTTATTTAAGGAGCTTCATATTCATTCTTCTACCAATATTACAATTTTTCTAAAACTGCATCGAGCAAATCCCCGAAAGTTTATTATTTAATTATTAAATAAGTAATATTTCCTCACGGTAGGGGAATGATTTGGTTTCGTTTAATATCATTATATGTCAGTATAAGTATTTTTATCGGTATATAGCGCAAGTATGTATTGGGTTATTTGTAATTAGTATATGATTCTTGGATAAAAGAAAACAATCCGCAGAAGAAAGTTTTTAAATTAAATTCGTTTATTAAAAATGTATTACATGTTACATATAAATATTGTTATTATTAATGTAGAAATACAATATTAATTTCAACTTTATTAATTAAGCTAACATCTTAGAAATACGGGGATCTATCTATCAGCCAGAGTTGGGTGGTAACAAACTATAAAAGTAGTAATTACTTTTAAAAATATATTTTTACATATTTAATATTGATATTATTGATATAGAAATACGACGTTAATTATAACTTCATTAAATAAGTTGTCGCCTTTAGAATTGCGAAGATCTAACTATCAATCAAAGTTTGAGAATAGTTAACTATAAACGTAGATAACTACTTTTAAAAAAAATATATTTTTACCTAATAAAATATCATTATTTTACTATTTGTAGAAGTAGTTTACTTCATTTTATAATGTAGTTGTTTCTTATTACTATTATCCTAGTAGTTATACTCGAATACTTTAAAATCTGTATAAAATATTTCTAAAAATAATTAACAATGGTAGTTAACTATTCAGGGTAGATAATTTAGGTATGTTAACTACATTTGTTTATTGTCACTACTTTTAAATATCTAATAAGTTTAGTTTTATATTTTTGTACCAAAAGTAACATCATTTTTAAAAAATACTATTCTCATAATTTTTATAAATCAGGATATTTAAAGCCTTGATAAATAAAAACAAAAATGATAGTTGGAAATTGGTAATTCTAGGCCATCACAAATATATTACCATTTACTTACTTGAATAGATATAATATAACATAAAAATAAAATAACATACAATCCATCATTATCCATACATTTCAATAATTATATTCTAAATAAAAACAGATATAGATTTTCTCTATGTATTGCTAACTCGATAATTAAATAAGGTATGCCAAATACGTTAAGATTAAAATCAAGCTGTAAACTCTTTGTGTTTTATGTTTAATAATTAAATCAGATTCAAAATTATTTGATTTAATAGTTAAATCTGACATATTCCCTATATCATTAATAATTATCAATACATTGAGAATCGTTTCCTATTGAAAGATAATAACACTATATTAGCCTACATTTTTTAAATCCAAAGGGGACTGAATCATAATCACTTAAAAATACCCTTTTTGTAGAGTTTGGTTTGTAGATCTTTGTCTCCTCTTTAGTAATAACCTCATGTGTCTTGGTTCGTCGAATATTCTTAGATGTTATTTTAACTGGTACTGATGTATCATTTAAAACCATATCTTTAATGGAGTTAAAATTGACAAGACGACTTGCTTCATAGTTGAGGCAAATACCTTTAACTTTACATACAACTCTTTCTACTTTATCCAGAGGGGAAAATAATTTATATGCATAGTTTTTAGGACCTCCACATACAAATTCAGTTATAAAACTGCCTTGACCATATTCAATCAGTTCATCAGTCAGATCTCCTATAAATTCACCTGTAGGAGGTTCGGGTTCCCCCTCCTTATTGATAAAAATGATAGAGTCTGTATCATAATATAATACTCGAGTATCCAATAGCTCGAGATATGAATAAAGTTTAAGTCTTGCCTGGGCGGTCACATAAGAAGCAATTGCAACATTAACTGTGGAGAGGGGATTAAAACTTTCTTCTGTATATCGGAAATTTATTAGAAGAGTTTTCTCGTTGATAGGAAGGATATTATTGATCTCTATACAAGGATTGGTTAGCATAGAATACAGTACCTCTGGAGAGTTTATTATTTTGGTTTGAGGCTGGCATTCTGATTGGCCAAACTTTCCCCAAAAACTATTTAATATTAATTTCGCTTGTGCTCTTAAGCCAGGATTTTTTGAAATATTGTTAAAATTCAACTTTACTCCTTCCTTATCGTAAAAGTCTTCTATATACTTTTGTTTTTGCCCCAAAGTTACACAATCTAGCGGCCATCCTGAGGCTTCCTGTTTAGATTTGATAAACGTATTCATCATTTCGACAAACAAACCACCGCTCTTCTGTTTCGGATCATATAACTCAGTTTGATATTCCCAAATTTCCAAGATATCCAATATGATATACCCCTTTTCTATTGCCTTTAATACCTCATCTATTACCCATGTACCTTCGAGAGCACGTTCGTAATCGTTATGAGTACATTCTGAAGAATTCATACTTTCTGCGCAGGTTTTGCACAATACAAACAATAGTTTGTTATGCATTTTTAGAGGTAAAACTGGGTGGTACAGCTCTGGGGGTGGTAAAATTTTGCATTTTATTAACCCGTCTGTTTGTTGCAAACTTAACTGTTTACACTCTTCTCCAACAAAAACCTTGGGATGTCCAATGGGGAATTTACCATATTTGCACACCCAAGGATATAGAGAGCATACATCTAAGTATTTTATTTTTTCATTATTTACAGTATTGTAGTATGTTTTACAATTTCCCGTACGTCCCCCATAGAATGCATCTCGAGGATTTAGAGGCGTGTTGAAAAATAGCGGATGTTTCTCTGTATATTCCTGTATTTCAGGATTTTCTATCATTTTCCTTCTAAATTGACATTCCCAAATCTCGATTACTTCATAACCTAACATTTTTAATCTTTCGGTTATCGCTAAAGTGTTTTCATATCTATGGTTGAGTGTTTCATTAGAGTTATTATAAATTGGGGTATCTCTTTGATGAATGAAACAAGTGTGACCGTGGTAGAAGCATCCCATGAAGCTGAACACTTGATTTGTTTGTTCACTATATCCGTCAACTTTAACGCCATTTAAAACTGATTCTTTTCCCTTAGCCGCATGATGAATATCAATACCTCGTTGGTACTCTTCCCAAATTAACCATTTGATTGCTATCCGTGATTGAGTGTCTCGATATCTGTATCCATTTTTAGGGATTATACCAATAGTGTCAGGTTTCAAAAAATTTCGTCTAAAAACTTTGTTACATGTAGAAGCTATAGTGGTAGCTTCTGTAAACGGGGAAACATTTGTGGAGTTTAACATCTCTTTTTGAAATTTCTTACATGTTTCATAGAGTATTTCAACGTCTGAAATACAATACTCTTCTATGTCTCTCCGAAAATTAAATACAACGTTCTTCCGTTTTCATAGCATCTGGAGCATAATATTCAATAGGCGGTAAACATCCAATATAGTCCTCATTTTCTTTTTTATTGAAAAAATGGGGAAAGTATCCTTTTTTGAACTTATCAGGTAATCCAAAAGCTTTGGGTAATTTCGAGAGTGCCATAGGAAAGTAGTTTAAGGAATCGAGAAACTTTATATTTAATATCTTCATCATTATTATTTTAGTACCTCTCATGATTACTTCCGGTATATGTTCTGTTTCGGTTATCAGTTTATTTAATATAAATTGATTATCGAATCCTCCTCCATTATGACTTATAACTATTACACTTTTAAAAAGGGTTCTTTGATTTATGACATATTCTACAAAACGGTCTAAGGGGTTCACTCGTAATACTTGAGTCGTGACTCCACATCTTCCGCACATCCAAGGTGTTGTTTCGATACAAGAATCACAAAACTGTTTAAATACGCATAATGTCACCTCATGCAGTAGAGAACCATCTTCTAGCAATTTTTCCTGTCTTGTTTCCAGATCGAGAAATATGAAAAGTACATTTCTTGTTTTTGGTTTAGTGATATCCACCGGTATGAAGCAAAGATGACCCTCAGGTTGAAGTTTATTACAAAGTTTACAGAACCATTCTCCACATATATGATTTCTACTTCCTATTATTAATTTAAGACATAATGGGCATTGCCGTATCATTTCACAAACTGTAGTATTTTTATCATACGATCCTGGTTTCTTATGATTTTCAAAACACTCTTGACTTCTAAATGTTGTACGAAGACAGTCTTGACATTTAGTTTTCTTTTTCATTTCACATGATGGAGTTTGCAGACATAACATACATTTTTTTCCACATCGATGCATATGTTTACTGTTGTAGGGTATATGGCAGGATTCACAGTAATAAATGCAGCAAAAAGCTGCAGTTAGTGAGTTGATAACACAAAAATGTCGTTCATGATGGAGTATATTCAGGTTTTTCCCTTGACTTGCCCCTTCAAAAATAACTTGTCGACCCTTAAAGCCATACTGATATACAATTATTTTATAATCATCGGCAAAGTATTGTTGAAATTTTTGAAGTTCATTAATACCTGCCCCCTCCTTAGGAATTTCCACTCTTGCTTCTTGTATTAAGGCCAGTGCTCGATCACGTTGAATTTTACCAAGATCTCTACGGACTTTAATATAATCTGGGTCTTTATTGACATGTGATATAGCTACTATTAGTGCTCTAGGCAAACACATATTATCTTTATTATTTATTTGTATTATGCCCTTGCGTCTTCCTATCTCCTCTAAAAAGTTTTTGTCTCCACTTTTCCTATGTCCTCTTCCTTCAGGCATTCGAACGCTTGTAACCCCTAAGCAAAACGTGTCAGTATTGAAGCCTGTAGAATTTGATTGATATATTCCTTGAATTATGCCCCAAACATCATTGATGTTTATCACCTTAGCATCTTTAAAAGAGATCCAACCCTCGCCTTTAGAAAAATCTTTGGAACCAAATCGAAGTCCTACTTTATCCCTTGGTTTCAGATTGATGGTACTGTATTCCAAAATATTCGATAAAGCACCTTTAATCCATGAAATCGGTTCTTCATTCTTGGGGATATCTTTAATTTTGAAGTCAATTGTTCGACCATGTAAATTGAATAGTCTGACGTTTTTCACCAAATCTTTGATTATTATAAACTTTTCCATTTCCAGCAGAACTCTTTAGCTTACAATCAAAAGGATAAAAATAAATGTAATCAGAGATAATCACTATCAGAGAGCTGAAGTATACAACTACTCTTGTCAAAGTTTAAAAGTAAACTAAACTATGTCAACGAAAGACGAATATACATATAATCAAATTTGGATTATTTATACGTTATAATCGGTTTGTTCGGGTTTTGGCGATGCGCACGCGCACTTCACGACGCCTGTAAATGTTTATTTTGATAAAGTTTTATATATCTAATTCCAATATTAGTATCTAATCACAAGAGATGCAATGATTCACCTCTTCAATATCTTAAAATAGGAAATGACACGATCCAAGTTCTGTAACAAAAAAGAATAGTAACTATTCTTTAAACAATGCTTTACAGATTATATAATAATTCAAATTTTCGATCCCGTACCGATACATTGTATTTAATTGAGAAATATTGAAGAAATAATCCATGAAAAGTTAATCGTATCTTTATACATTTAATAAACCAATATCTCCCCAAGCGGATAATGAGTAAATTATTACGAGCAATTATTAAATTTAGGTAGTTCAAATTAATACAATAACTTAACAGAGTTAAAGATGTATTTTTTAAATTGGTATAAATTAATGTATGAAGGAATTTAGAAGAAAAGTGAAATAAAACTTGTATATTATGTAGCCCCCATTTTTATTTTTTTTTTTGTCTTAGTAATCAAAAGAAATAATAATAGTGTATTATAATATCACAGGACCTATGAATTTATTCGAATAACTATCTAACATATCTTGAACATTATTTCACTCTGAAATAAACTTATATATTATGATATCCCAATATCATTATCAAAAATATTTTTGCATATTAGCCCTCCATTTAATAATTTTAATACCTTAGTTATTAAAGAGCATAGTATATTATATCACAATTAGTCGAAAAACTATACATCATATTTGAATATGATTTTACTTGAAATAAATTTGTAATATTATGAATATAATAATTTTATTATCATGGTTAGTAAAAGAAATATCATACACATAGCAAAAACCTACAAATTATTCGATTAAACTATTCGGATTATTTTGAGCATGATTTTTGCTTTTTTGACAAATAGCTGAATGTACAATGTTTCCAATATTTCTCAACTTAAACACAACTTATATCTATCCATCATATCTATATACATGGATACGTATTTTTTAAATATGGTATAAAATAATGTAGGGCGGAATTAAGATGAAAAGTGAAATAAACTTGAATGTTATGAACTCCGATATCATTATAAACAATATTGTTGCATATTACCCTCCATTTTAAATTTTTATTGTTTTTTTTTTGTTGTTAAAAGGAATAATAATACTCTATTATAATATCACAAGACCTATACATTTATTCGATTAAACTAGCCATTTTTTTTTTTCATATGATTTCACAAATAAATTTGTAATATAGTAACTATCGATATCATTCAAAAGAATATTTTTACATGTTAACCTTTTCGTTTTCAAATTTTTATTACCTTAGTTATTAAAATAAATATCGTATATATCACAAGTCCTATAAATTTATTCGATTAAACTATTTGGATATTTTGAACATGCTCTACATATATGGAGACATTTTATAATTTAAATTTCAGTTTATAGACTAGTTTAACTTATAGAGTCATAAATGAAGGGTCAATTAAAAAGATTTTATCTGTCTCGGGAAATAACACGATGAATTGTAATATTATAAGAAATAATGGTAGATATTTGAAGACATGAAATAAATAAAGGGTTAAGTACCATACATTCTAAAATTGGTTTTATTCCTTTGAAGTGGACTATGTACCATTGTTTTTAACGTAAATAACGGTGTATTCAAAATGTACAGGCAAAACCCCATTTTAAGTAAAAAAAAAAATCGATATGACGCATATCTCGTTCATTTTCTATGAAGCGAAAAGTATATGGCACTTAGAACCTTCTAGAAGTATTAGAGTTGATTTTTTTTATTATACTCCTAAAAAGACCCACATAAAATATAAATATAAAATATTATTTATAAAGTGCATATAAAAATTAGACATATTTTTAAATGAAATATGTCGGGTTTTACAAAGTTTTATCAAATAACTCAAAATATTTTTTTTTTTGGCACTTAGTCTGTTATTTACTTTAAGTCTTCATTATTAAGAAAATTTCGTTTTCAATAAGAAAATATATTAAATTGTATCTGTACGAACTTCAATATACTGATATTTACATGGAATTTACGATAACTGAATTAATGAAAACTGGGTGAAGTATCGAATTATAGCAATTGTTATACAATTTATAAAAATAAATAAAAGGAGTACTATGATAAATTCGAATAAAGAAATGGTATAGCTGTATTATTTAGTTTTCTTCTTTATTTAAATATTATTAAAATCTAAAAGGGTATATAAATAATGGGTATATAATACAATAGTAGAGAACATTTTATAAACTATAGGAAAAATATAGAAACTAGTTATTTACCACAAATATGTCTTGTAAAACACACTGATTACTCACTGATGCTTGAAGAATATAAAGGACTTTTTTGATCTGTCTTCAACCTTTTTATAACCACCTGAACTCCTCCCTCCCAGTCGTTTAACCTTGCATTTTTTTTTTTTTGTGGTAGGTATTCACTCGCTACCCTCAACCTTGAAAAACTTCTCTATTTTCCCCAAAAACTGTAGAAAAGGAGAATACGAAGACAATCTTGAGTGAAAGTGAGACATATAATGGAGAATCCAATTCTCCCCTACTCCTATGATGTGAAATGGCTAGATATCTTAGGGCGTGTATTCCCGAGTAGGTTATTATTTACAAGGCTTTTTTCTCAATTAGAATATTTCCGTTATAATGATTTATTCGATAAACACGTTTAAATTTACCCGCCAAGAAGTCATTCTCAAATAACACACTTCTATTGCGCTTTATATGGTATTTTTCTCATAATAGAATATTATCTATCGAGAATTCGTCTGATATCTAGGTATAAAGAATTTTCACTTCCGTCTAGATTCATATTAATTAATAGGATACTATAATATGATTTCTACGCTTGAATGATAGTGTGATATATTTCTGATTAATATAATGCAAATAATACAAGAAAAGTAAGTATACTAGTTTATTAGATATCTGTTACAATTTTGAGGTATATCTATTCTTACATAATCTTTCCTTTTTATCATAATATACACTTAATTCTAGAGATATTGTATAAGCACAAACTTATCACATATTATTAATTTAAATCTTCTTTTCTACATTGTGTACTAACGATGCATACATCCTAGATATATATGGACTCCTTGGTTTTGACATATAATATTAATTGAAACTTCTTTCCAGTCTTGAGTATTAACATTGCAACCATCTTAGCTGTGGGTTATTTATTGCTAGTTCTTTATATGTTCTCTTTATGTCATCTGTTTTATATTTCCTTTTAGCAGGGAATAACTTAGATATAATATTTATATATTTCCAGCTTTTACTAGATCTTATATGATTATTCCTTAGAAAGCCCCATCTGTGAGCGTCGGACAATAATAAAATTTCCTTATATTGTTTTAGCTCGAGTCTGGTATATTTCATGGGTATATGTTGTGTTAACAAACTCAATAACCCCTCTGTTAACTTATACTTTTCTTCATCTATCAGTAAAATATCACCAATAAATTCGACATGCTTGTTACCGATAAACCACCCGTCGGCTGACTTTCTTATGCCAAAAACGTCTTCGTCCGGTAGCTCGAGGAGTATAAACTTTATTTCTCGATCCATGTTACTCGTATGATGAATGAATCACAAATGACGTTATTAAATACAAACCTGTTCTTTTATATCGAAACAAAATAGCGATACGATCATATTCGAAACACATTCGGAATGAAACATTAACAAGACAAAATGTAATACGTACACCTAGATAAGAAGAAGACATGATTCATATTAACTAAATTTCAAGCCTCCGCGTAAAGTAGTTCTCTGCGATACTCGAAATTGTGAACATTATATCACATAATTATTCTTATCAGCTCTTAATATATTATGTGGAATCTGGTAGCTAATCTAATAAGCGTAACAACCTCTTTGATCCTATGAAAAATTGTAATACGCTCAACCTCGAATAGAAACTAGTTCAAAGTACATCAAGTAATCTTCGTAACCTCATGTAGTTCCTGGGGTTTTTACCAGTAATAGATAGTAAATGAAATGAGCAATAAGGGAGAAACATACATTTGGACAAATAAAATATAGCGTAAAACAATTCTTGTTTACGAAAATATACTTGATTAAAAAATACACACCCTGCATAGCACACGACCTTGATAATGTATATAAGAGATGTTTCTAACATTGGATGATGCAGGTGCTCATTTGTTACTACAACCTTGAAACATCTCTTATTTTTACAAATACCGACACACCCTGGGCTGAGCGAAGCACAATGGCGTTACCGATTCACCCTCCACCTCTAATGACGTGATACGATTGGTTGTCTTAGGGGATGTATTCCTGAATATATTTATATTATTATTTACCAGGATTTTCTCATTTTAAATACTTTGAATATTGTCGGGATATATTACGCGCAAACATTAATTTAAACGCACCAACTCTTACTTGTTAAAAAGACGCTTAAATTTACCTCTTCAAAATAAGTAATTCTCAAATCATATTGAAAGGAGTATACACTTTATTGCTCGATTAAAATATGTGGAATCTGGATAGCTAATCTAATATGAGTAACAACCACTTTGATCCTATGAAAAATTGTAAAAAGGTCAACCTCGAATACTAGTTCAAAAGTGCAAACATGTAATCTTCGTAACCTCAAGTAGTTCCTGGAGTTTTTACCAGCAATAGATAGTAAAATCAAATGAACAATAAGGGATAAACATACATTTTGGATACATAAAATATAGCGTAAAACAATTCTTGTTTACGAAAATATACTTGATTAAAAATACACACCCTGCATAGCACACGACCTTGATAATGTATATAAGAGATGTTTCTAACATTGGATGTTGCAGGTGTTCATTTGTTACTACAACCTTGAAACATCTCTTATTTTTACAAATACCGACACATCCGGGTTGAGTGAAGCATAATGGCGGTACCGATTCACCTCCCACCTCTAATGACGTGATACGATTTGTTGTCTTAGGGGATGTATTCCTGAATATATTTATATTATTATTTACCAGGATTTTCTCATTTTAAATACTTTGAATATTGTCGGGATATATTACGCGCAAAAATTAATTTAAACGCACCAACTCTTACTTGTTAAAAAGGCGCATAAATTTACCTCTTCAAAATAAGTAATTCTCAAATCATATTGAAAGGAGTATACACTTTATTGCTCGATTAAAATATGTGGAATCTGGATAGCTAATCTAATATGAGTAACAACCACTTTGATCCTATGAAAAATTGTAAAAAGGTCACCCTCGAATACTAGTTCAAAGTGCAAACATGTAATCTTCGTAACCTCAAGAAGTTCCTGGGGTTTTTACCAGCAATAGATAGACAATAAGGGATAAACATACATTTTGTATACATAAAATATAACGTAAAACAATTCTTGTTTACGAAAATATATTTGGTTGAAAATACACACCCTGCACGAAAATATATTTGGTTAAAAATACACACCCTGCATAGCACACGGCCTTGATCATGTATATAAGAGATGTTTCTAACATTGGATGTTGCAGGTGCTCATTTGTTACTGCAACCTTGAAACATATCTTATTTTTACAAATGCCGTCACATCCGGACTGAGTGAAGCATAATGGCGGTACCGATTTACCACCGGTTCTCATGCTGTGATACGATTGGTTGTCTTAGGGGTTGTATTCCTGAATATATTAAATTTATATTATTATTTACAAGGATTTTCTCATTTTAAATACTTTGAATATTGTCGGAATATATTTAGCGCAAAAATTAATATAGCATTTAAACGCACCAACTCTTACTTGTTAAAAGACGCTTAAATTTACCTCGTCAAAATAAGTAATTCTCAAATCATATTGAAAGGGGTACTTTATTGCTCGATTCATTTAACACGTTTGATGACTGAATTACAAATAACACTATATAAAAACCTTTCCTTGTATTTCGAATCAATATCGCGAGACTAACGTAACCGGAACACATTTGAATCGCATTTGGAACGGGGTATAAACAAAACAGAATGTAATACGATCCCCTCAGTGTCAAGTACTTTAACAATATCCTTGGTTAAGAAATATATACCTTAATACAGGCTGTAAAAGGAACTCGATCGCCTATACAAAGGTGCCATCTTGTACTTTTACCGATGGTTATTTGTTACCCCCTGTCTTTGAAATATCTTCTGTTTTTCCAAAATCATGGTGTAAACGGATTTTATACCTGATTTAGTATAATAAAGATACGCTCTTGAAAACCGAGTATTCGGGGGTTTTCGTTTCCAACATGGTAAAAGTATTTTGACAAGTTTGCTTCTATTTTATTTAAATACAATTCTATTGTTCGGTTCAAACCTATTAACGAAAAGTCATGTCTATAGCTGACCTCTCTCTCCTGCAATAATCGCCTATTTGTACAGTTGGGTCGAAAAGAGGTAAATTTTGACCATTTATGAATAATGACTAGTTATAGGTTTTAATCTCAAAGATCAACGCTGTAATATAAGCAAATTAGTTATGTTTTACGGATTTTTTAATAAAATATTTCGATTAAATGCATGTGGTGAGGCATTTTTTCGAAATTGATTAATTTAATGCAGACTTTTAATACAATATTTCGATTTAAGCATGAAAGTGCAAACAATTGGAAAATAATAGAGGAATTATAATGGAAAAAAGCAACGTCGGATAGAGAGGGAATGGGTTTTAGTCCAACGAGGCCGACACTACCCGAGCCAAGACGCCGACCATCCGCTCGGGTGTCTAGATAGAGATTTCCTAATCCTCTGACCAAAAAAACAAACAAAAAAAAAAACTAGATGCAAATAGTTATAGACGGGTGTAGAGACAGACATACATCGAAGCCTAATATGATAAGCATACATAAACAATTTTATTAATGAAATATCGATACGAAATATGAATACCACTCATATGACCAATAAATCTATCAACAAAAACGGTCCTAAATATTTAGTGTTTTGAATATTAGATCAAACCAAGTTCAGATATGATTAGAGTTTCACGCATGTCTGAACAGACAGACACCAAGTTCTGATTGGATTAACATAAAATATCGATACTACATTTGATGTGCCCCCGAATATTAAGATCACATACGTGGACTAGCTGAAATACTTTCGTATGCCTGACACGTGTGTCTAGACAGACAGACACCAAGTTCTTGTAGGAATAACATAAAATTTATATGACACAAAATATCGGTACTACATCTGATACGCCCCTGATTAAAGACACACACGCTGAATTACTCTCGTGAGCCTAACACACATGTCTAGACAGCCAGACACCAAGTTCTTGTAGGAATAACATAAAATTTATATGACACAAAATATCGGTACTACATCTGATACGCCCCTGATTAAAGACACACACGCTGAATTACTCTCGTGAGCCTAACACACATGTCTAGACAGCCAGACACCAAGTTCTTGTAGGAATAACATAAAATTTATATGACACAAAATATCGGTACTACATCTGATACGCCCCTGATTAAAGACACACACGCTGAATTACTCTCGTGAGCCTAACACACATGTCTAGACAGCCAGACACCAAGTTCTTGTAGGAATAACATAAAATTTATATGACACAAAATATCGGTACTGCATCTGATATGCCCGAATATTAAGGTCACACACGTGGGCTATCACTACTCTCGTGTGCCTGGCACGCGTGTCTGGACAGACAGACACTAAGTTCTGATAGGAATAACGTAAATAATATTTATATCACACAAAATATCGGTACTACATCCGATATACCCGAATATAAAGGAGTCCAAGTCGACAATCTTGATAAAAATAGGAACATCCCCCATTATGTCATTCAAAAACACTCCATCAACAATAATATACCCTTAAATACACACCGACAAAGCCCCAAATCCGTCACACTTGTCAATTAAAGTCGGACAGGTGAGCGCCGTTACAATAGAGACCGCCGAGGAACACAAAAAGATATCACACACGTGGGCTAGTAATTTGCCCGTGTGCCTGGCACGCGATTCTGTTCAAATAGACCCTCATAACTACTGAAAGTATATATAATTTTGTATAATATTTATTTTTTATTTTTTTCCCGCCGAGACCTGGCTGAAGAAAGACGCGTACACGATGCGACATACATTATCTAATCTCACAATCTATTTCGTAATCATTCGTCTCTCCTTGAGAGTATCACCATCATCTAGAATCTAGATGAACAAGGCCCGACGCTGACGATAGGATAACCCGTACTGGTGCCATGGAATTTTAACTTTTCGGTAACTGAATTTGTACAATTTCGTACTTTATTAAATAATTTGAACTTTTTGAAGAAAAGTCCGGGTTTGTTCACTTTACATATACGGTATGTGCAGAGAACTGGGAAGAATTCATAAATTTAGAGTCTTTAATAATCAGTCAGATATTTGGATTGTAACTGTGGAGTTTTGCAGAGACCGCCAAAATACGCCTCCAATTTTCAACTATCCCTTGAGCCTGAGCGGTTCATCGTAGAAAAAAACTCCAATAATAAAATTTGAAGGATATTTTTGTACTCTCGTTTGATATTTTGCTAGTTCTAAGCAAAAAGTCGTCAAAAAATGAGATTTTGAGACAGCCCTTTAACTTTCGCTCACAATGCAAAAATCCATGCAGCCGTCGCGAAACAAATTTTAACTCAACCACAGAAAAACGCACTAAGTTTACTGATTGACAGTATGTGTTTAAATACAATTTTAATCGGTGTAGAATCAAAATTAGGACAAGTAATTAGAGCAGGGAATCCTAACACAATGTTAGATGCCATAAATCGAATAAACAGAGAATTACAATTATCATATTTTGAAAATCAAAAATTTCAAATGAATCAGAAACCCCAAATTTCAATTCCAAAATTTTGCTCATTTTGTAAGGAAAGTGGTCATAACAAAACGAATGCAGAACTAAACAAGCTCAAAGACCCCAGTCGTCACCACAATTTAATCATTCTTATCAACCCTCAAAATCAATATAGGGCGCAGTACGCATATCCTCAAAACAACCAGTTTAGGACACAAACCGCATTCCCTCAAAATAATCCATAAAGGACGCAGTCCACAAATTTTCAAAACAACCAACGACCAACTTTTCCACCCTTGTCATCCAATCAAAATCAGACAAAATTTAAAAATACCGACCAACAAAAAACTTACCATTTAACTACAGATATAATGAATATAATCCTAATCACGATATCAACCCAAATCATGACACAAACTATAACACCAATGATTACGAATCTCAAAACGAGTACGAAGAACAATGTTATGAAAATGAATACTACGAAGATTATTCGGATAATTTTCGTCCCTATTCAGAAAACCAAATCCAATACAACGAAAATCAAAATTTTTCTCAGTATACTAACACTAATAAATTTCGTCAGTGTAGCAATAATGAATATTTTTCTCAAATGAACGTTAATTTTCAGAACGAAGCCTCGGAAATAACACAAATTACAGACCAATTTTATGCAATGACAGTTCAAGAAGACCAGTCATCGAACCCCAAAAACTTAGAACAAAATTCTTTTTAAACACCGTCTCATCTAAAAATCGAACAAAAACTTCAAATTATTAATTGATACAGGCGAAGGAATTTGTATTTTTAAAACATGCGAAAATTTTAAAACGAGAATTGCAGAAAATCTTTTAGTTAAAGGTATCACTAACGAAAACGTCTTAATTACACAATCGACTTTAATTCCTTTTGTTGGCAACGACCCACATAAAGTCTTTATTTATATCTCGATATAGAATTCGACGGATAACTCGGTTCAGAATTTTTAGAGCATTATAACTGTGTTGTTGACTTAAAGAATAAACAATTAATTACAAACTTTAAGATAATACCAATGGACAAGGTGGACACAATTAAAGAAGCTTCTACTAACGGATATATAAACAACTTTAATAATATTTAAAAAATAGAACTCCGTACAGAAAAAAATTGTAAACTATTGACAAATAAATTGAGAAATACAGAAGCCATTCTTTTAGCCCAATGCATCTATAAGGTTCAATTACCAAATTGAATAGTAAAAATAAAGGAAAACAATTTTTAAAAGATCACTTTTGAACATTAATGATAGATATTCTTTACCAAACATATCTGACCTTCTGGACCAGCTAGTAAACTGTCAACATTTTACGACACTGAATTTAGCATCAGGGTTTTACCAAATAGAAGTTGATCCAAATGACGTAGAAAAAATTGCATTTTCTGTTGATAATGGACATTATGAGTTCCTGAGGATACCTTTTGGACTCAAGAATGCACCCTCCACATTTCAGAGAGTGACAGACAACCTTTTTGATTGGTATTCAGAATGAAAATGTGCAGTCTATATCGAAGACATCATAATTTATAGTAGCACTATTCATGAACATACATATATCTAGACTCAGAGAAGTATTCACTAGACTTTGAAACGGCCCGGACCCGGGTCTATTTTCCAATAACAAAATGTCGCTATTGAAAATAAAATAGCCAATATATTTAGGTCCAGTAATACATGCATAGCCTACATGTACTTTAAAAGAGCTTAAAACAGCAAAAAGTCTAACATATTAGCGACGGAACAACCAAGGAATGTCAAGAGGTCACATTCCTTAGGCTAAACATGAAATAGGGGTGCATTAAGTGACGCAAGAGAGTAAAGGCAGGGGTGCGCCTATAAATGCGAGAGACGCGACGCTTAAAGGGAATTCAATTTTTGACTGTGACTGTGGCAAATACAAGACGTTACGCTGCCCGATTCAGAGTCAAAATTTCCCGTTCTCAAATCAAGTCATATCGCTGCCAGTGCTCTGTCAGGGCATCATTAATCTCTTTAATTTCAACATACAAGTTTTTCCCATTCACAAGTTAAAGTGTTTACGCGGCCATTTAGTGTTCAGTACATCTTTATTTGATAAAGAATTTTCTTCTACTTGTTGAGTTGAGTATTCTGGTTGCCCCATCGGTTTTCCGATGTCGACGCGCTAGGAATCTTTGACAACGGAGTTAAATTCA
Source organism: Barypeithes pellucidus (assembly GCA_963991005.1). Taxonomy (NCBI): domain Eukaryota; kingdom Metazoa; phylum Arthropoda; class Insecta; order Coleoptera; family Curculionidae; genus Barypeithes; species Barypeithes pellucidus. The sequence continues at coordinate 42,874,027 of OZ022560.1, forward strand.
GTATGGTATGCTACTCTCAGTATATCACTCTTTTTCTATAGACGCATAAAGAATTTTCTTCTACTTGTTGAGTTGAGTATTCTGGTTGCCCCATCGGCTCGCCGATGTCGACGCGCTAGGAATCCTTGACAACGGAGTTAAATTCAGTATGGTATGCTACTCTCAGTATATCACTCTTTTTCTATAGTCACATATAAAAATTTACGGAAGTAAATCCAGCATCCCAAAATCAAATTAATTTATACACAAAATGGCCGCTCTCTTCTCTATATCTTCTCTTTTCATTTATTAATACAAATAATCTCCACCTGCCAAATAAATTGTCTGCAGGACAAAAATGGTAGGTTTCTAGTAAAAAAACACTACAAAGGGTAATTCGGGAATAACGGTTCTGTTTAATCTAAAATGTATGCAAGACAAAAATAAATTAAACATTATTTTAAAGTGAAAAGCGAATAACGGTAAGTAGGGTTGATATATACGTTGAACTCCTCACGTCGCGACGCCTTCGACGCCGTCCCAGGGTTAAGCAGGTGTACAATAAGCACACGTGTGCTCTACGTTATTTTGTCCTTGTTTTTTAGGCACCCGACGCCTGACCTTAAAACAGCAGGTGTGCTTTATTTGTTTCTTGTTTTTTATAGTACACAGGTGTTAAATTTTACCTTGACATTGCATCCCCTATGATTTTTATACGGTCACGTCGTTTTCTAGTAACCCCAAAAAATAAAAAATCTGTATTTTATTTTAATTGGCTTTGTATATCCCACACACAGAAAGAAGATCATTATCACATTCCTTTACATCATTGTCGTTTTAAAGATGCTGAAAAAGAAATCAGGTAAAAGGGTTTCTTTTCAATCCTGATAAATGATCGAGTCATCGCTTCCTTTTACAAGGTGAAATCTCAAGAATATTACATTTAACTGTATGGATTTTTTAAGGTAGGCTTAAACCTTGAATCGAGAATAAATTTTAGCCTTCAATCGAATACCAGGTTTTAAAAAATTTGGTGGGAGAGGTCAAAGTAAGCTACATAAATACTGAATAAACAGATCTTTTGCTCAGTTTAAAAAGTTTCAGTCATTTAACTTTTTGTTTCGATTTTGTTCGAGTAGTGTTCGAAAAATGAGTTTTTTTGAGGAGTCCCAAATGCTCCTTGGCAGCCAAACACAATACATGCTGCAAGAAAACACGGACCCAAGTTGGGAAAATGACCCTTTCATAGAGGATACTATGAACGCATTCTTTGATTCGGCTTTCCCAGTAGACCCTGCACCCGAAAGGAAAATTAACATATTGAGCGACATAACGTTAGTTCCTGCTGCCACTGCTCCTGCAACCGTTCCAGCAACCGATCCAGCAACCGATCCAGCAACCGTTCCAGCAACTGTTCCTGCCACCGTTTCTGCTGCTCCATCATCCTCAAAATTGGGTTTGTTATTAACAAGCCCAAAAATCACTAAAGCTGATTTTTATTCGCGGAAAAACAAGAACAACACAAGTGTTTCTACTAAGCGAAAAATGGATCAGTCACAACCATCCACATCCACAGAGGAAAATTTATTCCAATTTAAAAAGCCATTTAAATGTGGTAAATTGGAGAAAAAACCACCATCTAAGCAGCAGCAGCAGAAATCTATAAAGAAGAAACCAGCCAAGAAAATATATGAAAATCTCACGCCAGAAGAGGACTGGGAATTATTAAGTCAGCCAGATCAGCGGGAAATAATTAAGAATTGCTTTAGAATACGAGACTCGTGGCAAGCAGGACTAAAGGAAAGTGAAAAATCTGTTTCAGAATTAAAGAAGCAAATCGATGGACTCACATGTAAATTAAGTGCAGTGGAAGACAGTGTTTTAAAATATAAAAAAAAACTAGAATTCTTCAATAGTTTGGTGTAGTATTGTGTAGATAAGCTTAATAATCAGTAAAGTTATTTTTTTAAATATGTACACATGCATTAAATAACAACAAGTGACATTTTGGCCAATTTCAGAATTCAACACAATTTTCAATGTTTCAAACCTAAAATTTGTTTTTTAGCTTAATTTTTTTAAATACCTTCCTCATCCCATTTGTATCTGTTTATTTTGCCTGCAGTATCATGATAAAGTAATATATCCGAACCTGTTATGTCTTTCCTGTAAGAACACGATTTGTCACTTAAATGTTATTCGATGCATAATATATGTAAAATTTGATATATTTTTTTTATAAATAAAGACTCTTCATTTGAAATATGTGTGAATATTTTTTTTTATTAAAACATACAAATAAACATTATTCTACTATATTTGTGTTTTATTACATAGCGCCCGTCCCGGTCGCTATGTATTACGGCCTTCCGATGACCTTGAGTTCGTCCGTTGTCGTCGTCGTATCTTTTGACATTTTTGAGGTTGCGAATTTTTTGTGATGAAACTGTCAACGTTGAAACGACGAAACTTTTTGGTTTTAATTTCGGATAGTGCGCGCGTGTTGTCTCAAAATTTAAAATATACAGGGTGAACCGTTTCAAAGTTATTAAGCGTCAAAGTCGACTTTTCGGCGATTCCCGTTGGGACACATTTCAAGTCGCAAAACTCAATTTTTTCGATTTAAATTTTCAGAGTGTGGAGTGGACCGGTCGCTACAGAACCCTATTGAAACTGGGTAACGTACGACGATTAGAAGTAATTTAAAAGAATTTTTCAAAGTCGAAATTTGGCAAAAAAGGGTCATTTTGGGTACCTAATAGCTCGAACTGGGTGGGTCCGAGGGTCACGCGGTTTTAAATTTTCGATTTCCCATCTCAAAAACTAGGTGCCATCAATACATCTATCTATACCTAAAGTTATTAGAAGATGGGAAAAATTTGAAAATACTGAACAAGTTGATATTTCGGGGTAAAAATGGACGGTTTTTGATTTTTTTCGAGGTAAAAACGGCTTTTGATCGAATTTTAGTTTACGTTACCTGAAAGATCTAGGTAGACCACATTGGAAACGTATAATTTGATTTCTTCGAGTTAAATACCGAAATTACTATTAACGATTGAATTTTAGAAATTTGGAACTGGTTTTTTTTGTCACCGCTACACTTAATTTCGTCTATACGCTTTCCTATTTAACATTTTCCATATTTTTTTGCTTTTTCGTCAAGCGGAATGATGGTACTTTAAGATTCATACCAAGAGCGCGTTTCGAATTACGATCTAAAGGGTTAAAAAAAATTGAGTATATCCATTTTCAACCATTTTTCACTAAAAGTTCTGTTTAGTCACGAATAACTCCTACAAATATCATCTCGGAGAGTTCTTTATAGGCGTATTCTTTCCGTCCATCTTTTCTCTCAACATTATTATTTTTCAAAATTTTTGAAATTTCCTTTCAATCGGGAGAAAAACGACGTTTTTCCGAGCTGGGACGGCCAATTCTTGCAAATCTGCACACTTCGTCGATTTTAATCAGCATGCCTTGGAATAAAATTAACCCAATTTATTGACTGTCAAAATTCGGCCGAAATGGGCCAAAATAGCCTTTTTCTTAGCGAGATCCTGAAGTTAATTGACCGATTTGAGAATGGAAATGGTATGGAAAAGATTCTATGGGTTTTCGGCTTTCGATAATGACCCCTATCGTTGCCCAAAATCGAAAATTTCCTACCATTTTCCCGATTTCCAAAATGGTCTGCAACGACATATTTACATTGCTCTTATGGGAGCGCCGAAACAGGGTGCATCTTGAAACCAGTTTTTCGATTTCTTCTAAACGGCTCACGTTGGAGCAATGAAACTTTTGGGGTATACTTTGGTATATATGGCGTATACTTAGCCGATGTACGACATTATACAGGGTGTCCCGTTAATAAGTTATTAAACGAAATAGTCAGAAAATGTGCAAAAAATTAAATATTTCTTTCTACGACTTGCCGGTCTCGTAAAACTTAAACGATTCAGTTTATATTTTAGTATGTTATCAAGAAACTTATTTAGAAAAACTCGTCGCGAGATTTTTTCAATAAAATGTCGGGAAGTCAATTTTTTGATTTTTTTAAAGTTGGAAAACATTAAAATGCAGGGTCATTTTCGAAATTGAATTATTCGATTTCTGTCTTATAGATTGGCACCGGATTCGAACCGGTGGATAGGTCATCTCAAATACTAATATTTCACAATACATCATATCATGCTAAAAGACCTATAAAATGGAGAAATTTGCGAGAGACTGAACTTGATGATTTCGTAAAAATTTCTTTTTCCTTTTTAAGGGGTAAAATAATATTTCATCGAAATGTTATATATGTCATCAGAAAGAGCACATCAGAGCACGATTATAAACCATAATTTAGTTTCTTAATTTCTTATACAAAAATAACTACAATCGATTAAGCAATAATCACTAATTATGACATCCTCTTACTAAAACCCATCTGTACGCTAGTGTATGTAACTTTTTCGATCGTTCTTTAGCCTATCGTTTAAAGGAATAAATTACCTTTACGTTCCACATCGACTGCGTTACCCAAAAATATCCTTTGGCGGATAAAAAAAATATTTTATAAATTTTTTCGAAATTTTTTTTATTAAAAGTCAAGTTTATTCTGCTATATCTTCTATAACTTTCCTTTTGGAGATTTCTTTCTAGGTTTATCTGATTCCCTCATCTTTTCCGAACATTTTGATATATATAAAGTTAGCAGAAACAGGTTCGATCTTGGAGAAAATTAAGAAAATTCGTAACGGTGACAGCAAAATTTCCAACTTTCGCTCGAAATGCATCAAAGGCGTGGCATTTGCCGTATTTAGTAAAAATTAGACAAGGGCAAGTGTTTAAATTCATCAGATTTGAATAAATCATGCACGCCGTCTGGAAAAATAGGCTTAATTTGATAATTTGGCAATTTGAAGAAAATTCAACTAGTACGTTATGTTAATATTGCTAAAAGGATTTTAAAAATATTTTAAATTTTTTGACACCTGTCAAATTGACGTCTCCTTGGTTAGTAAAAAGTGCAAGATTAATAGAATTTCACAAAGTTGGTGTCGTTTTCGTATAATTCGAGGGCAAGGAATCCGAAAATTTAATTCATATTTTGACAGCTGTCATTTCTAACAATTCTTTGATTTCGGTTAACTGTCGATCATAGGCGTAATCGTAACAGAATTTCGCAAAGTTGGTGTCGATTTCGTATAACTCGAATGCAGGCAATCCAAAAAATTTATTAATTTTTTGACAGCTGTCAAATTGACGTATATTACGTTGGTAATAGTTGCAATGTTAACAAAAATTCACGAGTTTGGTATCGCCTCTATATAATTTGAGTATGAGGAATTCGAAAATGTTATATAATTATTGACAGCTGTCAAATTGACGTTTCTTAGGTTAGTAATATGTGCAAGGTGAACAAAATAACGCAAGTTTAGTATCGTCTCTATGTAACTCAAATGCAAGGAGTCCGAAAATTAAATTTATTTTTTGACAGCTGTCAAATTGGTGATTCTTTAGTAAAGAATAAGTGCAAGGTTAACAAAATTTCAAAAATTTTGTATCGATTCTATATAATTTGAGTATAAGTTATCCGAAAAATATATTTATTTTTTGACAGCTGTCATTTTTGACATTTTTTTTGTTGACATGTTTTAATAAGTTTGGTATCGTGTCTATATAATTTGAGTATGAGGAATCAGAAATTTTTATCAATTTTTTGACAGCTGTCAAATTGACGTTTCTTAAGTCAGTAATAGGTACAAGGTCAACGGAATTTCACAAGTTTGGTATCGTTTTTATGTAATTCGAATGCAAGGAATCCGAAAATGTTGTTTATTTTTTGAGAGCTGTCATTATTGACATATTTTTCTCTATTCGATACGTAATATAGTGAACGGATTTTTCGCAATCGGTTATAGCTGGTTCCTTAAAATGCGAAACGGTAACATATGTTATAATGAACGAATTTGGGTGCTATGTACCCCCATCACAGTCCGCAGGAGTGTGGCCGACCAATTAAAGCATCAACCTGCATTCAAACGGCTCGATGCATCCACACAAATCGGTTGACAAATCTAGGTAATAACAAAACACATATAGGCGAATCTGTCGCATACAGAGGGTCCGCGGAGCCCCGCGCGGAGCGCCGAGGGGGCTATGCCCCCTCGTTTCAATACGTCCATGGGAAATCTCATATATTCTATTCGGATCCACCACCCGGTATAATTTTTTTTTTATTTTCTTAGCAAATGATTTAAAAACTGTTTTAGCAAAATAATTTTTGTTATGCGAAAATTTACCAAAAAAATTGACAACAAAATTTAAACAAAAATACTTGAATTTTTTAAATTTATTTTATTGACTTAAAAAATATTTAAAAAAATGTGGGCGACGCTCAAGGCCTGTATAGAACTTTTTTTTTATTTTCTTGGCAAATGATTTAAATACTGTTTCAGCAAAATTATTTTTGTGTTATGCGTAAAATTATCAAAAAAAAAACAATTTATTAAAAAAAAATACGTCATTTTGGGAAAATTTAATTTTTATGTTTGAATTGTTCATAAATTTTTTATTTCTTTATTAAAATGATATTGCATAGATAGTCGTTATTTATACAAGTATTAATGTTTAAATGAAATTATTACAAAGAGAGACGCAATATTTACTCGGTGACGCTATTTGATCTCCCTATCTGATTTAACTAAATGATTAAAGCACTACAAAATGTGTTACATTCTAGATGCGTCCTCTACCTCCGAAACAACAATGGCTTGACCACGTTACGTAAACTACCCTTGTATCGTGGATATTTTGTAGATAGTCGTTATTTCTACAAATATTAATGTTTAAATGAAATTATTACAAATAGAGACGCAACATTTATTCGGCGACACTATTTGATCTCCCTATCTGATTTAACTAAGTGATTAAAGCGCTACAAAATGTGTTACATTCTATATGCACCCTCTACATCCGAAAGAACAATGGCTTGACCACGTTACGTAAACTACCATTGTATCGTGGATATTTTGTTGTGAAAATCATTTTATACCATATTTAATTACAATATTTAATTAATTAAAAAACCTTACTGTGTAGAGTAATATAATCCAATCCAATTGTATTGCACCTAACACATAAAATAAATTCGGATCCGTTTTACCCGTTTTGCAAATTGTAACTGGCTAAAAATGCCATTTTACAGCAAATCTGGGTTTAAATTTTGCTACCTACCTTAGTACCTGCAACCTACCTTAATGTTCATGCTGTTGCTCTATGGAAGTAGCGTCATAAAAGTATGGTGTAAAGTAATTTTGCAAAGCTAAAATCTTAGATATATTTGTGTGATTTTGAATAACCAATGGGTATTATTGTATTACATTTAATATAATGTAATGGAAAGCCAACCTATAAAAAAGGGTTCCAACCAATCAGCCAACTCGGCAAGCTTTACATACCGTACATATTATAGCTTTGCACCTTGTAAAATAAATAGATTTTAAGCGTGCACGTACCAAATATAGGTTTGCAACTTGTAAAACACGAAGAAATTGCATTACGGGCGAAATTTATTTAACTGACGCATGCACCATTTACAATTTTGTATCATTGAATTCTACGTTTGCTATGTTCCACAAAAGATTATATTGTTGTAATTACACCTAACGTTGGCATGAGCATCTACTAGAAATCATTTTAAAATTTGTATTTACATGTTTTGACGAAATTCGTGGTGAATACATTTAAAGAAAGTTATATGGAATCTCTTATGCGATTTATACTGTTATAATTAGATCTAACTGTTCCACGATCTACTAGAAATCATTTTAAAAATTTTATTTACATGTTTTTTGACGAAATTATTGAAAAAAAAATGATTAAATTTAAAAAAAATTAGGGGTCATAGCGCATTGGGCTTGAACCAACGCGCTAACAACGGGCTTCCTCCCGTTATTAGCGTTATCGTTGCTCTTACGCAATGCGCTAATGGGGGACCCAGTTATAAAATAGGAATTTTTGAAGCGTTCTTTCAAATTCAACGTGGGTGGTCGTCGTAGAACCGAGCGAAGACGGAAGAAATGGATTTTACTAGCGCATGCACCACCCCTTAAGGTCGGACCTTACATTAATTTTGTTATTTTTTTATTAAGCAATAAGGTCGATATTAGTTTAAACCAAAATGATGTAAAAATATAATGCTTTTATTTTTAGCAGATACAGCATTTTCACGTCAGAAAAATGTCCCAAAAATTAAACAAAACATACGATTCACATGTCGAATACTTCACATTAAAAAAACCTAATGTCTTTAATAGATTTTACGAAGAAATCGGCGTTCTCTTCTTGTACGACGAATGCATATGTGACAGCGACATCTAGATAATCGATACAAGCTTCAAGTCTCGACCGTTTGAGCGCAAAAATTACTGGCTCCGAAATAATCGATACAAGCTTCCAGTCCCGTCCGTTTGAGCGCAAAAATTATGACAGCCCAGTCACTTAATAACCTCCAAGTAAGAAAACTAACTACCTGTGAAGGAATTAAAAACAATCACCCCCTAAATATTAATCTGGGCAAAACATTAATTGTAGGACTTCAATTTTATTTGATCGACCTTTTTAAGAGCTGAAATCTTCAATGTCGAACCGAATAAATGCAAGGAAACCGGTTTAAATACCCAAGAAAAGATCCTCAGTATTCGCCGTAATGTCGATAACAATGAGGTACTGTTCAGGCCTCCTCTATTCCGACAGAGAGTCCGGAATAAGAAGCTTGTTTCAAATGGTAACGTTACGAGTAGCCCTACGAGGTAAATAGGAAGTTATACTAACTCTGAACGTTAAGAAGCACTGTTGCCTCGGTAATGCCCACTAGAATTAGGATAACAGGTAAAATTGAATATTGATAAGAAAGTTATTCGTAAAATGATTTAGTTAATATATAAGAACAGCCAAAAAATAGATCTATACATTGCAGTGTCTACCAAGATCAGCGGGAGATACAAGATAGGTTTAAATCTACGGTATTTACTTGAAATTAGCGGTGAGAGATATTTCCAGAGAGTCCGGAATAAGAAGCTTGTTTCAAATGGTAACGTTACCAGTAGCCCTAGGAGGTAAAAAGGAAGTTATACTAACTCTGAACGTTAAGAAGCACTGTTGCCTCGGTCATGCCCACTAGAATTAGGATAACAGGTAAAATTGAATATTGATAAGAAAGTTATTCGTAAAATGATTTAGTTAATATATAAGAACAGTAAAAAAATAGATCTATACATTGCAGTGTCTACCAAGATCAGCGGGAGATACAAGATAGGTTTAAATCTACGGTATTTACTTGAAATTAGCGGTGAGAGATATTTCCAGAGAGTCCGGAATAAGAAGCTTGTTTCAAATGGTAACGTTACCAGTAGCCCTACGAGGTAAAAAGGAAGTTATACTAACTCTGAACGTTAAGAAGCACTGTTGCCTCGGTAATGCCCACTAGAATTAGGATAACAGGTAAAATTGAATATTGATAAGAAAGTTATTCGTAAAATGATTTAGTTAATATATAAGAACAGCAAAAAAATAGATCTATACATTGCAGTGTCTACCAAGATACAAAAGATAGGTATAAATCTACGGTATTTACTTGAAATTAGCGGTTAGAGATATTTCACGAACTGTGATTTAATCACTGATATCAACAAATCACAGGTAGTAACAGTTCCTTAGCAGCAATAATAAGCATGATGTGATCATAGTTTAAACAAATCACTTTTTAGTACGTATTTCACATCTCATGTAGACCTATTATTTAAAATGTGATTCCGTGAAGTTGTTAAGTCGTTACTTGATACTTGACTGTGACTTTTGAATGTTGAACTTGAAACCGTGAAATGAAAATGGGTGGTAATATTCGAAGGACTAGCTAGCTCTGGGCATTCTTTAAAGAAATAGACTAAGTGATAAGGATTTCAAAATGATTAACGATTTTCTTAAATTATAATATACAGTAGGCACAAAATGATTAAGAAACCAAGCGTATTTGCACCAACAAATAGTTTGTTGTAAAGTACACAGCGTTTAGTTCATGATAGTCTTTTAAAAGGATTAATTCTACTTTAATATAGGTAGAAATAACGTTTTTCTTTTGTTTGTTATTAATGTTGTGTAATAGTTTTTACAGATTTTTCTCTTGTTACAGTTCTTTTAGTAGTAAAGTAGTATACATAATAAATAATTTAAATCCATCGACCATCACCCACTCTCTTACGTATATTATTTAGTTAATATTTCGCTTAGCAGTTATACCAATTTATAAACCGTGATCACATCACGCTTTAATTTCACTGATATTAAAAAAAATAACAATCACGTTTTACATTGGAAAATCACGATATCGCTCACCACTACTTGAAATGAAAAGATAAACTGAAGGTAAAAAGGGCAAATTTCGGTAATGGCAAAAAGTATCAGTTACAAAAATAAATGTGTTGTTGCCAGATTGGGTGCTATTTAAAAATGATTATGACAGATAAAATAAGAACGGTATGTGTTGAAAAGTTCTAATTTCTTACTCTCTGTAACAAGTCTTAATAAAAGTTTCTTTAAGATGAATAGGGAAGCGAATATTTGACCACCTCGAAAAATTTGTATAGGTATGTGTCTTTTTCGGATGCGCCACCCTGTACATGATTTAAAACTATAATTTACCCCTGATACGCATTTTAACCTTAAAATATTGAATATTCTGAAAAATGAAAAATAGTAGTACCTAGTAGTAAAGGAAACCATTGCAACACCCTCCCAGTAGTGGAGATATACCAATTCGCATTAACCCCACACTATCATATGACCTTGAACTCATATGACCCTGAACATTGCTTAATCCATATAATTGGGTTTAAAAGTTCGTTGGGAATGAAATAAAAGTTATATGGTTTTATTGATTTATTTCTTACATTATATGAATAATAACTAAATACTACATTATAAAACTATTAAATTGATTTATTAGTGACAGACCCATTTAATATATTGTAAGTAAAATAGGAGTCGTGTATTATTAGTGCATACACTTTAAGGTCTTTAGGAAATTTGCTCTTCCGTGTTTCAAATTCGATCTTAACGTCTACCGTCGATGACTTGATAGCTTCCGGTTGATGACTACAATCGATAACGAATACTGGATTGGTGAGATAATCGGCAAAGCTCATAATCGGGTCATTAAGTTCGCGTTGGTAATAGCTTACTTGGAAGTTTTCATAGCTATAATATGCGGGTGCATATAATTTCTTCGTGAAATCCAAATTAAACCGTTCATATGGGAATTTGCTTGTATTCAGATACAGCGTGATGTCACTGATATCGGCCGTAGTAAATTGTGTGGCATCCTTTGCTCTATTGTCTGAATAAGTGCTTTTCTGGAATCCCAGGATCAAATACCTAGGTTTTTCGAGACTCGTGCTAGTTCTTAACGACCAGACATCTGATGATGTTTCACGCAAAGCTGGTAGTTCGTAAAGATCCCATTTACGGAAGGCCATAGGAATGTTTGATGAACTACTTCCACCTTTATTGATGCGGGATAATATTTTCAATTTTTGTCGATCGTCGGGAATAATATGACGGATTTTCCATTCAATCTTGTCAATAGTAACGGCTGCATCAACTTCTCCGATATAGGAATTATTAAACGTACGGGCAATTATTAAAATTAGCTCTTGTTTAACATTGAATATCCCTTTTGAGTAATCCTCAGCAAATCCCATGAGATATTTTAGAGGTAGCTTTCCGGAAAATACGTTACTCGTAGCATCGAAAATGCCTTGGTTTGTCTCATTCAGTCCCCATCCACATCCCAAAAGAGTTTTTTGTTGGGATGCACCCAAAGATGCCATTGTTTTTAATGTTGACGTAATTCCGGGTTTTCGAACAACAGCCACTTGCTCACCCCCCATTTCATAGCGGATTTCATCAAACAGGAAAGCGAGTGCATTATTTGAAAGGTAACATTTTTTGGTAACATCACTGGGTTTAAAAGTTCCCTCAATATAGATGTAGCTATCGGATATATCCAAAATTATATCTTGAAAGTGTACTGGAATACGAATTTCATCAGAATTGTTAAATGCTGGAGATCCATATGGTTTGTATGTGTGTTCTTGTAAACTGATAATGGAATTATCGAAAATTGGTTCGGTAAAAACTTCAATTTTGTCACTAGTGGTGGCCATTTTTCACTATTTTCTTCGCCGTCGTACTTCTAAACCAATCGATTGTAGAAATTTGCAATCTTTCGCTGAGAGCTGTTTACGACTCGAACGTCTTTCCAATCTAGTGTCTGAATTGTGAATGATCCTTGGATGTGTAATATGTTTACTTTTATGTTTTATTGTTGTTTCACCTCGAGCAGTTGACAGCATAGTCAATTGACGATTGAAGCAAAAACCCATAATTATGTAATTTTTTTCAGTTCTAATTTCACAATAATTTTTTCACCTCCAAAGTCTATTAAATCACCGCGATCGTCCAAGATGCGTAGAGTAATGTTGTCTATTGACTGCCGCCCCTCAGGCATTATCGGCATATAAATATTATTTTGTGGTTCCTTTGAAATTTTGTAACCAGGTTCAACATCAATATCAAATTCAAATAATGTGTGGCTTTCTCTAGAGTTTAGATATGCTCCTGAAGTTATATTGCAATCCACTCTTATAATGCGCACTTTCATTATGTCCACATTATTGCTTGATTCGTGGCGTTTTCCACTTTTTAACAGTACCCGCCCAAAACCCAATAGTCCACCAATACTGTTTTTTACACGAAAATCAATATCGTATGTCGACTTGAGCTCACATTTTAATGTATTATTATTGGCTACTAATGAAAATAATCCATCACATTCTTCTCCTCTGCAATATTCTTTTAAACTTGTGTATATTGCTTTACCAATTTCATCAATTTCGTAAGCTCCAGGTGGAATCCTTAAAAGCGTGGTCTTTGGGCTGTCCTTCGTTTTGTATGCAAACCCATTGTTACTTGCGTCAACATTAAAAATTGAATTATATGTGTAAAACCCCAACAGTGCAAGACCATACTTAGAGGATGATTTCAATTCAACAGGAGGATAAAAATTTGCACTCAAGACACTGGAGTGTCCCGATAATGTGAACGTGTACGACATGACTGACAATAAAACAATTTACGTATGTGTTTTATTGCTGTTTGCAACAGTTCAGAAGGTTTGGTAAGCTTCCGTCTCGTCTCACTTCTTTCGCCGTTTCAGCTGTTATTTTGACATCACTGATTTTACAATAACAACAAAATAGTTTTTTTGGTGTGGGTCCATCTCCTTCATCCTCATCGGAATTACATTTTTTATAATGTTCGCTGCAGTACTGATATTTTAGCATATCGATGTCACTCCGCATATGATCAGGTAACCTATCCCAAACTAGTGCGATTTCATTTGGTGCTAAAGCGATCATTACTTCCTTAGGCATGTTTTCCAGCTGTTTTACAGTCATTTTTCTCAATTCACAGCCGACTTGACGATACGCTTTAAGCGACAACAACATTTTCGTGTAGTTATCACGATCCATTTGTGGTGTCATAGCCCTCATGATTTTTTTGAAAGAAACGTCAAACACAAATGTCCACACCAAACTGTACCAAAATCTTGTTGACGATCGTATGTATAGAAAATTTTCTTCGATGCTTCAGAACCCTTTTGCAGATAATGTACCAATTCAATGGGTGGGGGTAAATCACCAAAACTATCATAATATGTCACATTCGATTTGTTTTTTCTATATGCTACCCAATGAGTCCCACCCCCCACCATACCATCCAAATTAATAATTGCAGCTTCATTACGTTGGGGTCCGCGCACTGGCAGCGAGTCTCTCATATAGACCCCTCTAAAATGTGGTATTTTCATCTTTAAAGCATACTTTTGTAAATCAATATTGGATAGTGGACGATGAGGTAGGGATTTTAATAGTTTTTTGATTTTGCACTATTCAGAAATAGACCCATACCTGCACGGTATGGTTTAAGAAACAATCCATTTCCTTTTTTTGAGTGCAGATGTATGGTAGCACCTGTCTTCTCAGCATTCGCATTTTTTACCGTCTTTATAGCACGCACAATACTAGCTGCACCGCCAGCTAAGGATCCCAACGCTGACAGTCCTGCAAATATTGGTATCAGTGGTAGTATGCCACCAGTTTTAGGGATCGGTATAATTCGAGGAAGTCGAATTTTACGTTTGCCACCGGCTGTTTTTAAAGATTTTCGGGCAGCGATAATGGCTATTTTTGATGCTTTCATTACATTCTTTTCAAGACCCTTTTTTCCTCCAGCTTTTAATAATTGTAATCGAATTGGTTGTCTAATAGCTGAACCAAACGCTTTTTTCTGTTGACGCCGTCTATTAACCCGATTTCTTTTCGAAACTTTCCTTCCACGACGACGACGACGACGAGACCGCTTGTTTTGCCCAGTCTGCATACCCATACCGAAACGTTGTTTTGTTTTCATAATGTTGGTTACTAACCAAGCTGCAGCTCTTTCTTTTGCACTAGCCTCCTTTGATTTTACTATTTTCCAAGCGCTTTGCTCAAGTTCGTAATCGGCTTCGTGGCGTTCACTCAAATTTTCACTATTATGTAAATAAGCTAAATCGTGTTTTTTGCAAGCAGCATCCAACGGATTTATTCCTGGATCGCCTCTTTTAACACGTTTTATTACTTTGGTACCGGGCCCACAATACTGGTAACCGGGAATATGTACCTCAAACGGTAGTCTATTAATTAATGTATTAACAATACCAGTGCCAGTCTTACTCGATAAACCAGACCGTCCACTTCGTTTGACGTGTGACATCTGAATGACTACGATCAATGTAAAACAGCTATAAAATATAGATAAAATGAGAATTGTGGAGCTGAAACAAAAATTACCAGTCGATAATCTTGATGGGAAAGTTGGATCCGGACAAGATCAGAAAATATTAAGGAGACATGGTCCACTGCTCCCGTCATCTATTCGCGGGCTGTTAATTGGCCCCTCGAACTGCGGGAAAACCAACGTAATGATATCACTGCTTACACATCCGTTGGGACTGCGTTTTGAAAATGTCTACATTTACTCAAAGTCGCTATATCAACCAAAATATGAATATTTAAGAAAAATTTTATTACCAATTAAAGGTCTTGGTTACTATACATTTAGTGATGGAAATAATATAGTGGAACCGTCAGATGCAAAACCAAATTCTGTGTTCATTTTTGATGATGTTATGTGTGAGAAACAGGATGTCATAAGATCATATTTTAGTATGGGACGCCATAAAAATGTGGATGTTTTTTACTTAGCCCAAACATATTCACGTGTTCCTAAACAACTTGTGCGAGATAATGCCAACTTCATTGTAATGTTTAAACAGGATGAGATGAATATGCGACACATATTTTCCGATCATGTTTCACCTGATCTGACGTTTCCGCAATTTCAACAAATGTGCTCTAAATGCTGGGACAGCAAGTATGGTTTTTTAGTTATCGATAAAGATAGTAATGTAAATTCGGGAAGATATCGCAAGGGTTTCGATAGCTATATATATTTATAGAAGTAACCATAGCAGCTCATTTCATCATTGTCCGGTAATTTGAAAACATCATGAATGAAGAAATCGATTTAAAACGTAAGCTGCTGGAAACGACCAGTGCTGTGAGAAAAAAATTCAAGCAAATTAAAGCAGCTAAAGCACAAAATAACATTGATTTGGAACAGTTTTACGAACCTATTACTAAACCATTAAAATCCATATCCAATGTAGTAGTGAAGCAGCAAAATCAACCAATATTAACCCAAAAATCAGTTACTAAAACTAAACCACAAAGTCGTAGTTCGAGCCCAAGTATGGAATTAACAACAGATGCAATGCCAATCGAACCGTCTGAATTAGCAGGGGAGTCATCTACACCGAAACACAGAATATACGATGAGTCATTTTTTGCAACACCACCCCCATCAAACAAATCCGACTTATCTAGTTCACCTTCTACGCCATCTTTGAAAAACGTTAATATCTATCTGAAGGGGTTACAAAAGCAACCATCGAAGTATGATACAGTTTATGGTGTCCATTATGATAATGTAAATAAAAAAAAATCATTTATTGGTAATGTAGAAGTTCGTTTTCCTAACGGACAGGTGTCATTATATAAAAACAACAGAAATATTGCTATATTCAATGGAACAAATGAACTTTATGACCTGATTTTCCTAAAAAATCCTCCAATCCTGAACGAAGAAAGTGAATGGAACAAAGACACTCTTCGAGAATATAAAGATATTTTGGAATTAACAAATGCTGCATATATTAATTATAATAAGGCTATGGGTTTAAGGGAAACCCGATGGCTAAAATATAGACAAATTATAAAACCACTAATGGAGGAAACTAAGCTTGGTGCTGGTTTGCGAGAAAAAAGGAAATCCAAAATTCGGTTACCTATAAAGAAGACTTTATCATCTAAATTATCTCAATATGTCTACTGGAATAAACCCAGTGAGTTGGTGGATCGATTACGATTATTGTGGAGTTCAAAAGTAGCCGGACATACTGGACACGATAATGAAATTATGTCAATTATTGAAGAGCTTCGAGAGGAGGGTATAATATATTAAGAATTACAATTCATTACGTTCATCAGTGTTGAATAAGACGTCACTTATACTATGGATCCTACCCCCGAAAAAATTAAAATAGTTAATGAACTACATAGAAGTGCAAGAAAAAATTTCACTAGAAGACATACTATAATAAAAGGATATAAAGATTTGTGGCAAATCGATTTGGCGGAAATGCAACAATATGCTGATGAAAACGATGGTTATCGTTACATTGTCGTATGTATAAACTGTTATTCCAAGTATGTTTATACAAGAGCAGTTAAAAATAAGAGCGGCGTTGAAGTAACGAATGCGATGAAAAGCATCATTGAAGAGGCCTCATACACACCAGCCAGTTTGCAAAGTGACCAAGGAAAAGAGTTTTATAATAGCAACTTTCAAGCTCTTATAAGAAAATACAACATAAACCATTATTCCACGTATAGTACGAAGAAAGCTGCAATTGTTGAACGTGTTATAAGAACTTTAAAAAATAGTCTATATAAGCAATTCTCGGCTAGGGGCTCGTATAGATGGTTGCAAATATTATCATCTATAACGAAAGCCTATAATAACACTAACCACCGTACCATTGGGATGAAACCGAAAGATGTGAAAGAAGCTACAAAAATTAATGCATACAACTATTTGAAAATTGTTCCGAAGAAAATAAAGTATCGTTTGGGTGATATTGTTCGCATCAGCAAGTATAAGAGCATATTTGACAAAGGATATACACCTTCATGGTCAACAGAGCTATTTAAAATATCAAAAGTTAATGTAACTAATCCACCTACATATCTATTGGAATCATTAGAAGGCCAGCCGATTAAAGGATGTTTTTATGAACCCGAACTACAAAAAACTAACAGTCCAGATGTATATTTAGTGGAAAAAATTCTCAAAAAACGCAAGAAAAATCACATTGACCAATTATTTGTAAAATGGTTAGGATTTCCAATCAATTTTAACTCTTGGATAGATAAGTCTGATATTGTATAAATATCATTACAGATATATCAATTTTATTAAATTAAGTCTATAATGTAAATAAATATAACTAAACATGTAAAACAATTTTATTTGTATAGTAACCATGAAGAAAGTAAGATTTAATGAAGAGAAAAATACAATACAACAAACATGTGTTTGGAGTTTTGCATACAGAAAAGCGCGACAAAGTAACTTAAAACAGCTAATGGCCGATAGATATCGTTTCCAAAGAAGAATAAATGAACTGGAAACCCTTCTGGCAAGCGTTTTAGCATGGACCTATAGAAATAGAATGTATCAAGAAAGATTTGTTAATATTTGAAATAAAACACAAATATAATATAAATTTCATATAATGATCAATGTTTTATTTATCCTTATTTTTAAAAATATACATAAATCATCACAGCCAAAAATATATAAATTAAAACTATGATTAAATGTTTGTTTCATATGGGTTTGTTCGGGTTTGTTCAAAACACAAATATAATATAAATATCATATAATGAACAATGTTATATTTATCCTTATTTTGTAAAAATATACATAAATCATCAAAACCAACCAACTAGGTTAAATATTTGTTTCATATGAGTTTAAATAAAACATTTTATTTTAATACTAAATTTAAACTATAATTAAATGTTATTTTGGTATGGATTTTCCGGTTATTTTTTTCAATTATCAATATTGGAATTAAAAGACTCGATGACTTGCAGCAAAATTTTTAAATTTTCTTCAGGTCCGCGTTGGTAGAACTCAATATCTGGATGACCCCAAGGTAGTGTTTTCGTTGAGGATGGGATAATGAAACGTTTATCGTCTTTATGTGAAAGAGCTACTTTATTTATTACCTCCGTGTATATGTCATGTTTTAAACTTCGAAACGTTTTCATTTTTCGAAATATTAGACCACCACGTTCTACAATTTTTTTATAATCTTCCAGGTGAAGATGGTTCTCGACAACACATTTTTTTATACCCTTGGCTTTTTTCAGCTCATTATTTAATGAACTGACATAGTAAGCCTTCGCCCCAGTACCATAAAAACATGTTATCGGATCACCTGGAAATTCATCTTTCATTCTACCCAAAACCGATGTACTTTTTTTAATATTGAACAAATTTTTCTCCGGATAATTTGATGTATCAAATTTTTCCGGGTTCTGCAACATAACACGATAGAAATCCTCTGTAAAAATTTTTAGTATAAGAGAATCGGTGTCAGTGTATAGCAAGGAAGCATTATCACCAAACTTTGCCTTGATAAAGTTGTAAAAAAAATCGTAAATAACTGTTTTCGACATGTCCAATATGGAAAACCCTATATAAATTGGCTTATTGTAAATTATTTTTGTTTTGCCCATATGAATGGCTACTAAATCTTCTGAAAATATCGAGCAGCTTTTAAAATTAGGGCGGGCGATTAAAGCTCTAGCTCCAACTTTACCTATTGTGTTATCCCAGTCAGTTATTAACTTTATATCTTTACGATTTTCCACATTTTCCATTGTTTTGCCGAAATTAGCATTTACCATTAATTTAAATAAATCTTTACCAAATTTCGTTGTTGATTTATTTCGCAACTCAGTATTAAAATCTATGTATTTTTTTAACCATTTAGATTGATCAAATTTTAAAATTCTATGTGTCTGCATTACCATTAGGCCGCTAGTGATAGCTTGTTTCAACGTTCTATAATGTACAATATATCGCTTTTTATCATTTAGATTTGGTATTAATTTTGGTAATTTTGCTGTGTCCGTAGGAGGGACCATGCTTTCCACTAAGAATGGTAGGTCAGCATGTGCATTATGTAGATATTCAGGATAATGCACATCCACCTCTAGAACATATCCCTGGGGACTATCATCATCAACCGCCATAATATTTAGATCGATAATTTCACGTTCTGACAGCCACCTGAAACCGCCAAATGGCAATGCCTGCGACATGCTATGACCATATAGGTTTGTGGCATCAAGATAGGTGATAAATGACGATGGTTTTGTGGTATCGTAATTTGGTAAATATGAATTATTGGCAATATGCTTCCTTTCCGTACACTGACTTATACCACCTCGAATACCTTTTTTAAAAAAATGAATTGTGTTTATGTCTGTCAGTAGTTCTAACTCTACCTTGGTCATGCGCAACATACAATCGAAAGATAAACTTGGAAGGGTATAGTACTGCGCAGGATCGAGCTTATAAATATTTAAACACATATCTCGAAACTGCTCAAAAACATCTGTTAATAATAAGACGTCTGATTTGAGATACAAATCCGAGTATTCACCCAAATTCTTACACCCAAACATATGCCATACTTCTTTAGCACGATCATAACTCTCGTCGCTAATGTGTTCTTCCCGCAAATGATCGTAAAACTCACTTTTCAGTGGAAGTGTTGTATTATCCATTTTTTCAATGGAATCTACGAAACTATAGGGAAAAACACCTTTTCTGCGCATCATATTAAATTCATTAGTATTGGGAAAATGTTTTCTAGTTTCTCTAAATTCGGTAATATCTAACCCGTTGCCCAAATTTTCCAATGATGATGATAAGAATTTAAAGCTATCAATAAATCGTAACTTTAAATATTTACGTTTAGTGATACCACTAAGTTTCTCAACATAATCATGCACGTAAATGCTCTTTGTGAACGACACGTACTTTTCTTTACTTTGGGCTATTACATCAATTTTATCCCCATGTTTACACAATTCTTTTATGAAAAGATGGCTATCGTAACCACTCAAATTGTGAAAAATTATTGGAATAAAATTGGGTAATTTATAATTTAAATTACAAATAGAATGTGCGGCACCAAATCTTTTTTCACCCGTTATGTGACAGTGGTCTCTTACTTTCACATCTGTATCAGTTATAGGACCTTCACATATGCCACAAATCTTAGCATTTGCGAACTCTTCCTTCTGCTGAGCTGTTAAGCTTTTCATTTTTGTTATATCCTTTAAATATGTATTATATAATAACCTTAAATCGCTTTCAATTCGGGAAACAAAAACTTGGGCCGCATCAGCCCCCCGATATAATTCAAACTTAGAAATTGAATCGTCAAAAGAGCATTTAATTAAATACGAAAAAGAGTATGGCTCATGTTTAAAGCTTTGCATTGTATAAGAATTCTGGGGGTTTGGTTCCACATTTATAACTGGTTTTAAAATAGACTCAAAGTCTGCATACACTACAAAAGGAACTCGCATTTGTTTCTCAATATTTTCAAATTTTAAAATGTTTTCAGGTACACTTTTTCCAAATTTATCTATTTTGAAATCGACTGAGGGAGTCAGTGAATATGTATGGCTGCAGTCATATTGTTGATGTGCTGCTAACCTATCTCTCGAACTAAAATAGGTTAAACAACCATCACAAAAGTACATTTTATCATGCCTTTTTGATATTTGACTAGACACTAAACGCGATAAATCTTTAATCCAACAATAATGACTTTTTGAGCAACTTGCATTACAATTATGTATATTATCGTCTTTTACATCGCAATCTTTAGTTATAAGCAACAAATTAACATGATTTATGCGTTTTTTCCCCGAATAATATAGCGGACCAACGACTTCATATCTTAATTTGTTGACCTCAAATAAAGATTCCAAGCCATATACATTCACTGAAATATTATTAATTTGTTCAAATTTATTTATATCACGGAGCTTAACTGGAAAATCCATACCTGTTAAATTAAGCACACTAGAATAATGAGGATAGGATGATATCTGTGATGGATGTCCATCAGTTGGAAACAATGCTGACACTATAGCCCATGCAAAACAACACTCATCTTGATTGATGACATTGATGACAGCCCTCTTGGCCTGAATTGGTCGTGGTAATGTGATGTACGATGACCCTCCAAACGGTTTGTACTTGTTAACATTTAACTCGAGGTAGAGAATTCTCTCTAACGCCCATCCTATAAAGAGATTACAAAATTAATACTCTCTTCAACAATACGGTCAAACATTCACAAAATTAATACTCTCTCTCTCTCTCTCTCTCTTCAATAATACACTACAACATCGTTTGCTTAACATACCTGAATCTTTTTCTTGAAATTCAGTTGACTGGGTTTTCATTGCTTCAGTAAATATTCCATACACCATATTCAAATCGCTGCCAGCAACAACTACCTCATTTGACGTATTAAACGATTTATCACTTATAATGTCTTTTGAGGGTAAAATATATCGTCCAACCACAACCGCGTTTATTTTTAATGATTGATGCACTAGCAACAACTCCTTTATTAAATCTAACACTTTCGATTTTATTTCATCGAAGAATGCTGTAAAGTCTATATGCTCGTTACCACTATTTACACGGTAGGTAATTATTCTGTTTTTAAATGCACTGTCAATAATTTGAACACCTTGAGCCAATGGTCTGCAAGTATTATTCTTATGTTGTAATGTTCTTTGATGGGCCGCCATATGATTTGCTGCTAAAGTAATGTTACATGCAGCACAAGTTTGCACACTTGGTGGTGAAGCACTACCATCTAGTCTACACCGTTTACCTTTACCCACATTTGCGAATCTAAATCTACACGAATCTTTTTTGTGTCGCAACATATTGTAACTGCGTGTAAATGATCCACCACAGTTTTCACACACGTAATTATTCATTATGATGATGAGCAATGGGAACTTCCACGCAGACGATTGATAAGTAAATACTGAAATATTCAACTCCTCCTCCCACCTTTTTATAACAAACTCAATCAATGTCAGGGTCATAGAAACTACCCCACTCAAGTGTGTATGGTTAAGGTCATATAAACACCCGCCCACGTAAGCACTCAAGATCACACCTCAAGATCATATAACATAATAAAGCCACGTTTTGTTATATGTGAATTACAGGGACAATTAAAATAAAACACAGATAAAATATAAATTGTTTTTTTTTAATTTTATACTTGTATTATACAACTTAAGGGTTAAAATTAAATTTACACAATTCATCCTTGTGTAAACATTTCTGGTTGGAACGATGTATGTCTAAGACGATGCAGTGTAAACATTTCTGGTCTTGGAATGATGTATGTCTAAGACGATGCAATTGTACCACCAGAATACAATGGAATATCTGATAGCTGAGGTTGGTTCTCAAGGTCAACAAGTCGCCTATCAAACTTGGTCAAGCGATTATTATAGCGTTCTTCAAATTCATTTTGTAGTTTATGTATATGTGGCACAAATTCATTATTGATTATTCGATCAAGAGTGGCTAATAAACGTTTATTATAGCTTTCTTCAAATTCGTTTTGTAGTTTGGTAAAATGTGTCGAAATTTCCTCATTGATTATTTTATATATCTGCTTTCGTACGTCGGAAATTTCCTCAAGCACATATAGTCGAGTGGCCGCATCATCATCTTTGGTAGGTTTTGCTACATTACACAAACATTTCCCCTCGATGTCATATTGGCCGTCAGATGTGAGTTTAAAACCAAGTCCAGGTAAACCCCGTAATAATTGCACTGATGTATTTACCCTCTGACGACCAAATTTATCAATTGTGTTGTTGCTGTTAACACGACCCATGTTTATTTCCAACTAATCTTTTTTTTTAAATATCACCTACTTATATTAAATTAATTTTACATAGTGTATTGGGGAATAAAACAATATGTAGCTAAACATAATTTATTTATACTCTTTTTTTTTTTTTAGTCATTGTAATACATATAATTTACAATTTCAAATTTTTTGACATAATACGCTCATCAATGTCATCATTGGAAGTAAATAATCTGCCATTATTGTCTCCATTCCCATTCTCGCAACCACTATCTTCTTCATCACCATAATTGCTCGACGAAGTACTTGCATCATTGCCGTCATCCTCATGGGGAATCAAACCATAATATTCCAATAAATTTATGTTCAAATGTGGAATTTCCACCAAGAAATGTCCCAGATTTTGTTCAACCATTTCAAAACAGAATTGATCCTCACATATGGTACCATATAGGAATCTTTCACAACAATGGGCTCCAGATAGAAAATCCATTGCTTCCCTCATGTATTTTCGTTGCGAATCCATATCGAACCCATCATCTTTTTCAAAGTTTAAAATATCTTCAGCCATTTGTCGTAGGTTTAATATCAAATTATGCACATAGGAATCTTGGTTTTCTCTTTTAATAAATTCGTCACACATCTTAAATGATAGAGAATATTTTTATTGCTTATGTATATGCTCCTCACGTGTGCTATCAAAAACTATTCTATTACATATCCAACTAATACTTAAATAATAATAATATGATAAACAATAGAAGATTTTAATTTAAAAAAATGATTTATTCTGAACAACCAAAATTTATTAACGCGCGCGTATTACCCCCTGGTGATGCATTTAAACTCTGGCCCATATATGTCAAAGTATATTTCTCACCTGACATATTCATATCGTCGATGAAAATCTGAGTAAATGCATCAGATACACGTTTCGGCAGAAATGTTTGAAATGTTACATTATTCCGTTGATCATATAAGGTAGCAACAATAGTTTTCCCAAAGCGCGTTGTTATCGGAGTCATTTTTTTAATAATATAACCCATTCCCACCCCCAAGGTTGATAACTTCCTGCGTTCAGGAAATTCGAAATCTTTATTTATCATATTATTAATTTCACTCAAGGTCTGCTGTGAAATGCTCATTGTTATTGTTGAAATATGCAATAAAACAATTATTTACCTTTAATAGACACTTTCAGGAAACACAACACAAGCACAAATAAAATATTTCTATTTGCTTTATTTATTTATTTTTCAAGGCGGCCGATATTGTTAGCGTCAATGCTAGTGTGACTTTGAAGGTGGTAACAAAATGGCATCGTATTTATGCAAATATTCAAGGTTAATAAGTATCAATTGAATGTGGAAAGGGGAGTAAAATAACGTAGCACAAGTGAACTAGTAAAGATTATTGAAAAAAAATATAGCTGCACTGGATCTTCTTCCTGTGTGTGAATAGAATACAAGGTCAATTAAAATAAAAAACAGCTTTATTATTTTATGGGGTTTCTAGAAAGGAACGTGAGAGTATTAAAAAATCATAGGGGATCCAATGTCAAGGTAAAATCATAAGAAACAACTAACCACGTATGTGAACAAGGTTACAGAGCCAATTTAAATAAAAAACAGATTTTTCTATTTTATGGGGTCCCTGGAAAGGAACGTGGGAGTATAAAAATCATATGGGGATGCAATGTCAAGGTAAAATTTAACACCTGTGTACTATAAAAAACAAGAAACAAATAAAGCACACCTGCTGTTTTAAGGTCAGGCGTCGGGTGCCTAAAAAACAAGGACAAAATAACGTAGAGCACACGTGTGCTTATTGTACACCTGCTTAACCCTGGGACGGCGTCGAAGGCGTCGCGACGTGAGGAGTTCAACGTATATATCAACCCTACTACGGTACCACTGTTGGTGTAAATCGATACACTTTTGCTTTCGTTTAAAAGGTCGTTATTTAGTAGGTCATTTTCAGAAACAGATTCCAGATCTCTCCAGGGTGAATTTTACAGTGGGTTCTTGAAAACAAAGGTAGATGTTTATTACGCAGTAATAAAGCCTTCCTCGAATAATATCTGCAATCCGCGGTAAAGAAATGGGGGAGGGTTCTAAAAAGGGTTATCTATGATGTATAACAGGGTAACCGCAGGTTATCACTGTTATAAAAAAGGGTTAAAATCATTTGGTATGATGTTGCCAGTAGAACGTTAATTTATAACAGGTGTAAATAAAAAGGCGTAATGGGTTTTTCTTAGGAATGAATGTTCGACGGTAGGACACCACTACCGGACAGTGTCTTTCGACTTCCAGTACATGAAAAACAATGCTCGTTTGAGAAGAAAAGTGACACACTAATTTTTATTACTCTTTTATGAGTTATATGTTAAAATGTTCAACAGTAGGACACCACTACTGCACAGTTGTCTTTTCACTATACTACGTAGTAGCATTATACCAAACGTGTACATAAACAAAACGACAAGTAAATTAAATAAAAATACGTACACGAAAATGGGGTCATATGTAACAAAATAAATTGCAGATTATCAGGGGACCAATGTAAATAAAATGGTCGCAGACCAAAGGTTCATGTAAGAAGCGAGATAGAAATATCGGATATCTACTATTATTATCGCAGACATAATAGATAGATAGAGAACAGGTAACAATGCTATTATTGTCGCAGACATATAATACTTAGTATTGTGGTAAAGGGGGTAAATCATCACCATTCTGTCGCAGACAGATATTGGTGAATAATAACGGGCCAAATTATGGGAGACAAACATTCTGAAACAGGTTATATAATTATTATTATAATAATGTAAAACTTTTGTATCTGGTAAATTATTAATTTGCAATAAATAAGTGAATGGTTAAACTCTCTTTGATTTAAATTCCTGGCAGCGGAATCCTATCAGTACTTAGGGAAAAACATCATACTAAGAATAAAGCTAATAAATCGTAAAACCTGACAACCTTACCGTTGTCCCAAACTTTAAAAGAACCTGCAAAGTAAACACAACGTATACAGGGTCGTACCACAAAAATTAGATGATTACAGCCAGAGTGATGGATTCCAGCAGGTGAATAACACACCCGGGGTCGATCAGTTTCAACTCAGAAAGGCTAACCTAAAAATATAGCCAGATAAATGAGAATTTCTAAGAAAAGAAGTTGCTTATCTTGGACCTGATAACAAAAGATGGAGTCAAGCCAAATCCAAACAAAGTAGAAGCAATCAAAGAGTTCCTAATTCTAACAGATACAAAAGAGATTAAATCATTTCTAGGACTCTCTGGATATTATAGAAGATTTGTTCCAGATTACGCCAAAGTTTCAAAACTATTAACTACATTGTTAAAGAAAGATATTCCTTTTATTTTTGATCAATATTGTCAAAAAGCGTTTGACACATTAAAAGACTATCTTACAATAGAACCTATCTTAATCTACCCAAATTTTGAAGAACCTTTTGTTTTAACTACTGACGCATCTATGTTCGCAATTGGAGCAATTTTGTCTGAAGGCAAAATTGGAAAAGATTTACCAATAGCTTTTGCATCCAGAATAGTATGTCCAGCCGAAACAAAATATAGTGTTATCGAAAGAGAACTATTAGCAATTGTCTGGGCCGTCAAACATTTTAGACCGTACCTATTTGGAAGAAAATTCAACCATAGACCTCTAACATGGCTATTTTCAATAAAAGATCCAGGCTCAAGACTTGCCAGATGGAGACTCAAATTAGAAGAGTATGATTACGAAATCCTATATAAACCAGGACGAATAAACAAAAAACGCAGACGCTTTAAGTAGAATCAAAATAAACCATCTTAAACAAATCACTGCACTCAACATAAAGCTAACGAAGACCCGGAATCCTCTTCTACAGAAATAGATGAAAATGAAAATCAACTAATGTCACCTCAAACCATGGAAAATGAGTTTAAAAAATTTAGGGAGCTATATCAAGTGAAATTTTTAATTAATTATTCAAAAATTAGATATACAAATAATCAACTTTTAGATAAAGATCATAAGAATATAATAATTATTTTCAGACAAGATAAACTAACGGATTTACAATATAAAATCATAGTTTCCACCCAACCTTGATGATGACAAAATAAATATTTTGAATTCTAAAACCTCGAATAAAAGGAAATACTATCTAATCACGCCTTTTATTCTGGAAAATGCATCGCTACATTATTCAAAGCATTGATTAACTCACACAACGAGATAGTTGAATCAAAAACTTATTATATAGAAAATAACGTAGAACTACCATTTTTGGAAATGTTATGCTTTAATTTTGTCGATAAAGACCTAAAGATTGTTATTTGTCAAAATATTGTAACAACCCAGAAGAAAAAGTATGAGAAAAAACATGGATAATCCATTACTACATCCTAACTATGCGAGATGAACTTACTAAATTTATTCAAGCATACCCACTCATGGATAAAAACCTGAAGAGGATAGAACAAAGCATTTGGGATATTTCGGATGAAGTTGAACTAGTAAAAAGTAAAATACATTAAATGTCTGTAAACAATTAATGGAATCCTACTCTTTTATAGAACAACAATTAAATGACAACGCTGTTACCTTCGCGAGACTAAATATAATTCATGCTTCAATTATTACAACAAAAGATTTAATATCCGCATTAGAAAATATCGCTCAAAGCCTTCAAAAAAATAATTTGCCTCTATCTCCTAGAGAAACAAAAGTCGCTACTTATTTAGACATCATTCCAAACAAGGGATAAATTAATATTCGTTTTAGATATCCCTTTGGTTCAACCGGAATTATATACAGTTTATAGATTTATCACATTCCTATTAAAGATAATCGAACTAAACTACACTATATTTTACCAACTGTACAAAGATACATAGCGAAACGTGATGGTTCAGATCAGTTCATTACATTTTCTGATATTGAACCTTGTAAAGAAGTTATGATTAATATTAAGCTTTGTAAAAATTTGTACTCATATCCAATCGATTCCAATGCTATTTGAGAAGCGCAACTTTTAAAAACAGCACAATTACTAGCCTTCCAAAAAATTGTGAATTTATTTCAATTTATACTCAAGATATTAATAATATTAAGCTTTGTAAAAATTTGTACTCATATCCAATCGATTCCAATGCTATTTGCGAAGCGCAACTTTTAAAAACAGCACAACTACTAGCCTTCCAAATAATTGTGAATTTATTTCAATTTATACTCAAGATTATAAGATACAACTTCTAAAATCTAATATTTGGTTATCAATAGTAACTGATCAAACTCCAATAACAATTAAGTGTGAGAATGCTGATCCAATATCAGAATTAATCAATACTAATAATATATTAACTTTACAACCTAGTTGTTCAGCATTTATTGGGACAACGAAAATTCAAGCCTCAATGATTAAAGCGGGACAGTTTATTTCGGTATGCCTTCGCCATTCTGGCAAGACCTACCCAGGCGTGTTTTCATATGAACAGTTTTTTGTGTTCTTCCTTATCTCAAAGGCCCACGTCGATATGGTATCAACTGCCTGCTATTTGATTTAATTTTGCTGGCAGCTTGTCGATGTTCAGTGTGTGGAGTTTAATTAAGTGTTTAAAATTCTACCTGTATCTGCGAAAAACGCCACTCCATGACGACTAATTAGGTTTTTTCTTTGTTATTTAGTAAAATCAAAACCTTTAAACAATCTGTTTCTCAAATCAACGTGTATGCTTCTTCACCCCACCGACCTACCCATCTGAGATCCATTACATCTGGCGCCCACTATGAGTGGTGAAAGTTATACAATAAAGATGAACAACACGAAGAACGACACACCAAGGAATGCTTCTACATCAAGTACTCAACGATACGACTTGAGAAGAAGAACAAGCCTCCGGGATTTCGGCGGATTGCCCCCGCAGCAGTCACCGTTGAGGCTAATTCCGGAGGTACCCTCTCCCCCACCAGCGTCTTCCCCGAGTACATCATCAGGTAGGCCCGTTTACTTTCCAAATTCTGCTCCAGAAAGGGGAGACGTACAGCCACCGCCCGAAGATTATTTTTTTCGGCAAGGAATTTCGACAATGGATTTTTTCAACAACCATTGCCAGCAATGCCTTTATTTTCCCCGGAAGGGATCACTCGCTTGGTCACCGAAGTAATCACACAATTCCAAGAGCAGTGTAATTTAAACGATAGAAATTATAATTTATGAAATATAATTGATATAAAGAAGCTGCAAGCATTCGATGACAATACACCCGGTTGAGTTTCTTAATAATATTGAGTACCATTACCAAGGCCAAGGGGTACCTTACGACCAAATAGTATTGCAAATAAATTCGCTTTCTTCAGAAAAAAACAAATTATGGGCAGACGCATACCTATCGTCTTTCACAAATTACCAAGAATTTAAACAAGCTTTTCTAGACCATTTTTGGGGTCCTACAAAACAGTTAGGAGTGAAATTAAAAATTGAGGCAGCTTTTTACTCATACAGTGATAACGTATATAGACCATTTTAATTATTTTGTTGCACAGGCAAAATTTTTAAATCCACAATACTTTCCTGAACAATTAATACAAATAATCGCGAGGCATTTCCCATCGAACATTTCATCGATCTTAGTTGGAGTGAAAATTTTTCAGGAGGCATTAGAAAAACTAAGACGACTACTACTTTAACAGAAAAAATATTTTAGGGTCGAATGGCGGTAATTCTAATAAGACAACCTTTAAACCCGTTGATTATGCCACAAGAAATAAAAGTAATAATAATAACACGGATTTTGTAAGGGAAAGTGTACCAATATGCAATTAGAAAAGACTTCTCGATTCCTGATCCGGAAAACGGGAGGGATTCCCCCCACCAGGCGTGGTGGCGGGGAGTCTAAATTCAGCGGACGTCATTTTGAGAACCCCTCGCGAAGAAATGCATGATTCTTATGATTTTGAACATATAAGCGATGAATCTAGATCGCCACAAATTAAAGTTAATTTTTATGGCTATAATAGTATCGCCCTAATTGACAATGGTTCAGAGGTATCATGCATTGCAGATGACGTCTGGGTGGTTTTAAGCGATATTCATGATGTTGTCCCATCCATCTCATGTCCTGTGCCTTTAAATCAAAGCAAAAAAAAAAGTTAAAGAAACAATGCTTGTTGAAGTTTACCTGTGGCGATTTTACTTTTGAACATGAATTTTTACTAGTACCCGGTCTTGTTTTCCCCGTCATTCTGGGCGCGGACTTCTTACGCATGACGCATGAGCAGATTTATTTTTCAAAGAAACAACTAGTTTGTTTTTATCAAAATAAAAAAATTCGGGAATAATTGAGCGCGCCACGACTCCATTCGTTTCTCCTATTATGACCACTATAAAATAAGATAACAGCGTTCGAATATGTCTGGACGCTTCGACAGTCGGTAGTAATAGCGGTTTTCCATGTTGTAGTCTGTAGTCTATATAAAAAATAGCAGCTTATATAAAAAATTGTAAAATTTGCGCAGTATGCAAAACACAGCAGAAGCAAGAAAAGGCGCCATTGCGCGCAAATAAACCGAAATTTCCTTTCCAAATAATCTCAGTAGATATTTTAGGGCCGTATACTCCAGCTCTCCTGTTCTTGTATGCGGGAGTAATTGTGTAAATTCCCAAACTCAATTAAATCTACCCATCCGGTACACAAACATTATGATTTTCATCGACAATAACAACAAACCGCTGTCCAATTTTTGACCGAACGAACAAACCCGATTAAAATAATACTGTAACAAATCCGACCCAGTAAAAATAAACATTAAATAATTTTTACGCAGTGAAAAAGACATCTTTAAGTTTTTTCGCAAAGTAGAATAATACTCCCAGTAAAAATAAACATTTAATAATTTTTACGCAGTGAAAAAATACATTTTTAAGTGTTTTTTCGCAAAGTAGACATTTTTAAGTGTTTTTCCGCAAAGTAGAACATGTATGTTGGCGTTGACTCCCAGTAAAAAATAAACATTTAATAATTTTTACGCAGTGAAAAAAAAAGACATTTTTAAGTTTTTCGCAAAGTAGAATAATACTGTAACAAATTAAGACGGTACGCTAACAAGTGTGCATAAAGGCGTCGAAACTTTTCTTCCGAAAATTTGTAAACAACAAAAACATTGACTGACCCAATTTTGTAAGGGCCATCATTGTGAATAGCAGTAAGATAGTTGTAAGCATACCCTGTAAAAAACGCAACCATCGAGCTCGATCGTCGTACCGAAAGACCTTTATAAAATGAATAAGTTTTTATAAACGGCAGTACTAATAAAAAATTGTGTAAGAAAGGTGTGAAATATTTCTACAAATCTTTAAAACTTGCTTCCGTTTTACAACCACTGTAGTTCGGTTTATCTTAATAAACGGCTCTATTCGTGCGCTATATTCAAAAGCATTTCAATTCTTTTAAGGATAAATCAGCTACGTTGGTGGTAGTTGTCTGACAAGTAAAAACACGCTATAATAAATTCAATTAAAATTATGCATCACGCACATTCTGACGCTTCAAGTCTATCGCTTGCGGCGTCAGACATTCCAGTGCTGACGCGTGGATTGGAGTGACCTCACCGGCTCCCTTTGGGAGCCGTTACATCGGTAGATTTATTCGACAAACTAATGGAAGCCCCGCAGTACCTGTGAGAACAGGAAGGTCAATTTGGCCCCTTCTCGGACCCACTAATTAGTACTGCCCAAAATCAGGAATTTAGCGATTCCGGCGAGCACAGCGTCTCGTTCAATCGTCAAATTCCGCCTCAAACGCAATGTAATAAACCAAATACGCAAAATTATTCGTTACAATCGGTTTTTTGGTGACAACGGAGCACAATTAAATCATATGCCGTTAGGCGTAGAAAACCTGGCAAAAAGATTCCCCGCGAAAGAACCAAGTGTACGAAATATACCTTGCAAAATTCTCGGAACGAGGTCCGAAACTTCTTAAGTGTACAAAATTAACTAACACGATTAAAGATTTTGAAGAACAACTTATGTTAGTAAAAAACCATCATGAAGGAAAATCGAATCACAGAGGTATAACTGGAACGATTGAATATTTAAAAAGAAACTATTATTGGATAGGACTTAAAGAAACGGTGTCAAATTTCATTAACGCATGTGATACGTGCAATCGTACAAAATACGCGAGAGAAAAAAACCATACACCCCTCTAATATTAACAGAAACAGCTTCGAAACCATTTTCAATAATTCACATCGATGTTTTTATTTTTGACGGACAAAATTATTTAACCCTAGTTGACGCATTTACTAAATTAGCGCAAGCGTACCCACTAGAAGGTAAAACAGCAATTCACGTGAGCAAAGCCTTAATTAAATACTTTTCATGTTATGGTATTCCCGATCGATTAATTTTAGACAACGGATGCGAATTTAATAATGACACAGTAAGAGAAATATTAGCCCTACATAAAATAAACGTCCATTTTACAACCCCGTATCACCATGATTCGAACGGTATAGTTGAAAGATTCCATTCAAGCATAATTGAACATTTACGCATTTTATTGGAAACGCACCCGAACGACAAGGAAAATGTTATGGATTACGCCATAATAGCATACAATAATACTATTCATTCAGCCACTAAATATACCCCATTTGAACTTACTTTTGGCCATACAAATGCTAGAGACCCTAACGAAATTTTCATACCACAAGCCTTTTATTCCGATTATGTCGAAAATCATAAACAAAAATTAGATCGCGTATACGAAACTGTAAACCAAAAGTTAGAAACACAAAAAGAAAAAGTAATATCGCGAAACAATACCCATGGCGACACTAATAACGAATTTCAAGTAGGACAAATAGTCTTTAAACAAAATCCCCAAAATCGAAATAAAAAATGCAATAAATTTATAGGACCCTATGAAATAACAAAAATTCTCGAAAACAACAAAGTAGAAATATCTTCCAAAACCAAGAAAAATAAAAAATAAATCACCCACATTAAAGAATTAAGGAAACCTAAGAAACCTAATATTGTTGCAGGTTCTTCATCCTCACAGCACTAACCTATCCCAAGTACTATGAACTTAACCACAACCCTGGATTATTACCTTTAAAGCTTGGTAACGCAAAAAATAAAATAGATCATTGGTCTTTTATACAAATATTTGATATTACCAATATTATCGATGAATTTCGTTCACTAAAAAATAACTTTCAAACATTAAAACATATTTTCATGAGTAGTAAAACCAGAACCGGTTATAAAGATGAATTTGTAAACTCTTATTATTTGGCACACTCTCTAGAAAGAAAAATCGAACAACAAATATATCAGGTAAATCCTTCCCTATTATTAAAGAAAAAATTATCTAAACGAGGACTTATTGATGGACTAGGATCTATAATCAAATCAATAACGGGCAATTTAGACAGCAGTGACGCTCAACGTTATGAAAATGCAATCGCAAAACTCTCCGATAATCAAATGAAAATTAAAACTATTGTAAACGATCAAATTACACTTCTTGAAAAATTAATCGATACGTTTAACAAATCAATTCAAACAATTGCAGATAAGCAAGTGAACATACAAAGCAGGATTATGCAATTATGCATATTGAATAAATCGTTAAAACTATCGAAATATCAAACATACAAACGCATCTTTATGTGCGTATTCATGTTTCAATTTTGCAATTAATTCAAGCCTATCAAGAAATTTATGACATTTTGGAAAGAATAGAAATTGCCATAAGTTTCGCTAAATTAAATACGTTTCACAATTCAATGATAGAACCAACAGAGCTTTTAGAAGAAATAAAATATATAAGTAAACATCTTTTTAATAAAAAACTGCCTTTCGAGCCTAAAATCGAAAATGTCTTACTCTTTGAAAAAACTATCACAATCAAAAGTTACTTAAATGAGAATAAAATAATGTTTATATTAGAGATTCCAATAGTAGAGATTGAGGGTTATGACTATCATTTATATGCACTCTCTGTTATGCAAAACAACACCTTTTCCTTTATTCTACCCCAATCAAAATACCTTACCTTAACGATCAAAACTATATGCTCTTCGATCAAGAATGTCTCCAAATTGGTTCTGAAGAATTTATCTGTCACGAAAACAGCCCCATTCCAGTAAAAGAAGAAGAAGCACCCTGTGAAGTCCAGCTTATGAGTCTTTCAAAAAATTCGTCCAACTGCCAACTTTTACCAGTACATATTACAGACATTAAAATTAAAAAGCTTGAAAACAATAAGTGGATTCTTGTATCACCCGGTACAATTATAACGAAACAAAAATGTGGTAATAATCGCGAAGACAAGCAAATAAAAGGAACATTTTTAATCGAAACGGACTTAAGTTGTGAAGTGCAAGTCGGCAAACAAATATTAAAAACCTATCAAAGTGTCCAAAACGAATTTAAAAAAATCGAACTTCCGAAATTAATGTTCAATGAATCATCATATAAATATAACTTCAAAAACCCCGAAGTACATTTTAAACCACTGACGATAAATAGTGTAACATTAGAAGAACTAAAAAACGTGAAAAACGCGCTTTCTTCACAGAAACAAAAATTGGACACTATTTCCAACCAGAACATCTATGGGCCTAATAATTTTAATCTTTGGACAGTACTAATATTTTTCTTGATTATAGCCATTATTGCTTATCTTGCTGTTATCTACTTTAAGAAAACTCTACTAGGAAGAAAGCAAGTACCGACTAACACTAGACAAGAAGACGTCCATTAAGTCCCTATTACCTCAAATGTCCGACTTCCCGATCCAGGAGTGACCCCTCGGATTTCCTTCTAAGGCGAAAGCACTCAAATTGTTAATCTTTTACTTGCATTAGAATCGTTCTTTATGTTAAATAAAATTGTTTTTTAAAAAACATTGCGCGAAAAGAACAAAAGTTAACTAGTGCAAAAAGGTATGTTTATTATATATAATTTTTGCATTTCCAAGTTGGATTGGTAAAATAGGATTTTTTATTGTTGTAGTTGTACGTCTATCTGATCACTGTTGGCCGGAAGTGTACGAAGGACCAGAAGCAGTATTAAGAGAATCAAATCAGCTTCATTTGTCACGTGTAAAGAAGGTTTTTGTATAGTTCTTGGTTTCTTTGCAAAGCTTTTGTGATGCGTGATTAATTTAATTCTACTTTGACCTTTTAATGTAGTATTTTTTAATTTTGGTAAATCTTTATTTCGAAATTTGGTTTTTATATAAGTTACTTCTTTGTTCTCGAAATCAGGGGGGTCGAATCTATTTTGGTTTCTGTTTGATATTATTTTTTCTTTGGTTGTCGCATTTTTCTCCTGAATTTTTCGATAAAGTTTTTAGCTGTTTCTTTATGTTTTTGAACGTAATTTGATATGATTATTTGGTCATTAATATCAAAAGGGTCCGAATTATTGATATGTCCTTTCATTATTTCGAACGGTGTATGTTTCGTCACGCTGTGTATAGAATTATTATAGCCTAATATTGTTCGTTTAATTAGTTGTTCGGGTGTAAAATTACTCGTTTCTTCTTTTAAACACCGATAATGTTCAATTATTGTAGAATGGAATCTTTCTACGGGGGAATTTGAATTGCTGTTTTTAGTGGTAGTATGGTGTAATTCGATCTTATATATTTTGCAGAAATCTTCGATTTTCTTATTCTTAAACTGATATAATTTTCTATATCAATTGACATTTTAGGCCAATAGTATTTAGCACAAAGGGCAATTTTCATTTCGTTTATACCACGATGACAGGTTTTGGTAGTGTGATATAATTCTAATTTTTCTTTCTAATCATTTAAAGTTTCAACATCCTGTAAAAAATTTTGTACATTGGACTAATTTGAAAGACGAATTTTTAAATATATTTTGGAGTGTAGTTACAAAATTTTGGGCTAGTATCGGGTTCCTAAAATATACTGCGTATACGTGTTTGGTTCAATAAACTCTTTTAAAATTTGGACAAAATGAGGTGTTGGATTTCTACTAGATACAGATATGTATAGTCGCGTATTTTGAAATATTTTGTCAAATTTATACATTGAATTTTTTCTATGTCACCTTCGGTTATTACCAACTGATTTTTAAATGTATTTAGGGATTTTTACGATATTGGTATATTAAGGATCGGTTGTTCTAATGACGTATGTACACTGTACAGTTTGAAGTA
Organism: Barypeithes pellucidus; assembly: GCA_963991005.1. NCBI lineage: Eukaryota > Metazoa > Arthropoda > Insecta > Coleoptera > Curculionidae > Barypeithes > Barypeithes pellucidus. The sequence goes on from OZ022560.1 coordinate 42,910,448, forward strand.
CTGGGGGGTGCAATTTGAATATCTGAAATTTTATTAATTCGGGGTTGCTCAAATATAGGTTCAAATATCTCTTGAATAGACTCATTGAGACTCATTGATATGCGGAAGTGAGTCTACATTGTGTAAGTGTTCCTCAACTGTAACATCTATTTCTACAGTGTTTTTATTGCCGATTTTTCTTTTTTATTCATATGTTCCGCACGAATTAATTTTTCGATTTCCGAAATATTTTTGTCATGTTTAAAATTATTTTTATTGTTATTAAATTGTCCATAGTATAGATCTCATATAGATTTGATTCGAATGTTTCTACAGGAATAGGTTCAGATAGTGTCACTGAGATTACTTTGTCGGTATGGTTTTGAATTTCTGGGGCTGCAAACCCATTTTTCCAGACCGTCAAAATTTGGGGTATAAATAAGTTATTAATTATGCCGGGTTTTGTTAAGATTTCGCCGTCATAGACACTTGCGGGGATGTTTTTATAATTTTATCATGAGGGTTTACTGAAAGTAAAAAATTTACTTCTGTAGGTTCCCTATATTTAAACGGAATTTGAGTGTTTACTCAAATCAATTTTTTATTTACTAGATCAATATTTAACTTCATTTGTATTAATCTGAAAATCCTAAAACATCGAAATTTTTTTTTTATGATCAAACACAAGCACTATAGGAAAAATCCTTTAGGGCACTCTGGGAGTGGTGCGTGTGCGCAAAAAACGATTCACGTTGGTTTTGAATCGTTGGAGGTTATATTCGTTGGGAAAAACGACCTCGGGAAGATCGTTCCACAATGATGAAGTCCTCCAGATGAAAGAATTCTTAAACAATGAAGTTCGAGGAGTACTAAGCTTAACCACATATGGATGGGCGGCAGTGGTTCGTCGTGTATTTCTGATATTCGCCGCTCTGGGCGGAATTAAGAGGGCAAGGTCAGCCGAGCACTTTCCATGAAAATATCTGTAAAAGAGAGTCAAATCACCAACTTGCCTTCGATGTTCTAGGCTGTCGAGGTTCTTCGTCAGCTCGTGGTCTCCAATCAGACGAATGGCCCTCCTTTCGATGGAATCCAGTAGCCGAAGAGTATGTTTGGGTGCAGAGCTCCAGACATGAGAGCAGTACTCTAGTGATGGTCGAATCTGGGCTTTGTATAGTGTCAAAAGTTGTTGAGGTGTGTACAACTTTCTAGTTCGGAAGAGTACACCAAGCTTCTGAGAGGCTATCTTGGCGATTGCCACAACGTGGTTATGCCAAGTAGTCATGAAAATCAAAAAGAATAAAATTAATTTTATGATTACTGCTGAATTCTGTGAAGGCTGGTATTAAGACCTGAAATTGCGTTGTTTGGCTTCCTAGAGCTGTTTTGATTATATTATTTGATTTATAAATGCAATCTGGATAAAAATGTTCTACGATAGATGGTTTTAATATTGATCGCGAACTACCGGTATCGATTACTAATTTAATATTAGGGTTTTTGATTGTTACGTAAGGTAGAGTGTATCATTTGAGCAAGTATTAATTTCTATCAGGGTTGCTGCTTTTCTGGGCGCGTTTCCTGAAAATTTTTCGGTCGTATGTCCATCTGTTCCGTCAGGGCAGTTTTGATTAATAAATTCAGATTGATCATTATTCTCTATAACTTCGTTCTCGTTGGAATAAGACGTAGTTGGGTCATAGTGGTAATATAAATGTGTAAACGGTATCGCTATACCTTGTTCTGCGCTGTCATCAATTTCGTTTGAATAAAGCTCTTCAAAAACAGAATTAGGTTTCTGATATTGTGGGTGTCTAAAATTCTGGTTTTGGAAATTTTTGTTCTGAAAGTTTTGATTTTGTAAATTTTGGTTCTGAAAGTTTTGATTTGGAATATTTCTGTTTGTAGCAACAGAAGGATTACGAGAGGTTGATGACATATGGGTTGGTTTCGGCAATTTACTGGGCTCTAACAACACTCAACGAAGAAATGGTGTGGCACCTGCAGTTGCTAACCAACCCAGAACTAGCAACTTCAAAATTGATATCTGCAATATTAGAGGGCTTAACACGAACATCAATTCAGTTCACCAGCACTTACAATCTTCCAAGCCTCACGTACTCGCACTGACCGAGACAAAGGTCAGATCGTCAACAAACACCGTCAGCTATTTATACCCTGGATACGATTTTCATTTCCGATTCCGACGCAACTTCGGCGTATGTCTTTTTATTAGAGATGATCTCTGCTGCCAACAAGAACCTACACTGGAACCGAAAGACTTTGATGTAATGTGGTTTAAAATATCAACGCCGAAAATCACCAAGTTTATCTGCTGCCTTTACCGTCCTCCAAGTGATACCTATTACAGAGACCTTTTCTCATCACTAGCCAATACAATCGACTTCTTGCAAACCAACCATCCAAATGCCGAGATTGCTATCTTTGGCGACTTTAACGTCCACAATGTCAACTGGCTTAAATATTCAAATACAGACGATGAGCAAGGCCGCGAGGCCGAATCCTTCGCGATCAGTTCTGGTCTAACTCAACTCGTAGAAGAACCAACGCGGATTCCAGAGAGAGCTGGAGTTTTTCTAGTTTTTTGGATCTTTCTTAACGTCAAATCCCGATCTATATACAGTCACCGTACAGCCTCCGTTAGGATCTTCCGATCACAAACTTATTTCAACTCTAAGCGAACTACCAATTAATTCTGAACAACCTCCTAAACCTCGCAAGATCTGGCATTACAGATCGGCCAAGTGGGAAGACCTGAAAGACCATTTTCGGACTTTTCCTTGGATGAGCGTATGCTTCTCTTCTGATGATCCATCCGTCTGTGCTGGGTAGGTGTACGACGTCATTCTAACGAGCATGGAAGCATTTATCCCCTCCTCCCAAAAACGCCCTTCCAACGGCAAGCCCTGATTTAGCAAGGATTGTGAGCGTGCTGTCAAATCAAAAAATCTGGCTTACCGACAGCCGACGAGGCCCATAACGTGAGGATCAAAAACAAACTTCTTTACTGTCCAAACGGTTCTTTTGGTCAGTCGCTAAGGCCGTCGCCAGAATTTTACCAAATCAACTATTCCACCTCTAACACGTTCCGATGGCATCCACAGCCGGATACAAAGCAAACTTACTTGCTGAACTATTTTCTTCGCATTCCACTGTAGATTTCCAGGGAAGAACACCGGCATTCCTGCAGTTGAATCCGAAATGACCGAAATCGTGTTCCGTCAGCGTGTCCCGTCAAACGAATCCTGAAAGGATTCGACGTCAAAAAAGCTACTGGTCCAGACGAAATTCCTATTATAGTTCTCAAGAGATGTGCCGATGAACTAACACCAGTATTTTGTAGACTTTTCAACTTATCCTACAAAAAAGGAATATTTCCATCTTGCTGGAAGACGGCGCGAGTTCAGCCTATTACAAAGAAAGGTAAGAAACAAACAAACAAACAAACAAACCCTGCCTAACAACTATCAACCAGTCGCATTGCTTTCAGTTATATCAAAAGTAATGGAGAAAGCTATTAACCAACATCTTCTAAAGTACCTGGAAGGCTTCAACATTATCAGCGATCATCAATATGGTTTTCGGAAGTCCAGATCAACTGGAGATCTTCTAGCCCATGTCACCCATTATTGGAACAACGCAATCGAACATCATGGGGAGTCTCGGATTATTGCACTGGATATTTCTAAAGCTTTTGATCGTGTTTGGCATGAGGGGCTTCTAAGTAAACTGGGATCCTATGGTATTCCCAGTCGATCCTGTACATGGTTGTCTAGCTCTCTGCAAGTGGCGATTGACGGATTGTTACGATTTTATTTAGCCACGGCCTTTAAATATTTTTAATAAGTTAAAAACTCACCTAAATCCAATTGAAATTAAAGTCTTCCTTTATTTTTTTGTCATATCGTTTAATAACTTCATTCACAGGTTAAACTAATAAAACATTTAATAATAAATTTCCATATCTCTTCATGTCAAATCATTTTTGTGCAAGGTACCAATCCAATTTAATTTTCTCTCTCCAGTATGGGACACCTAGAATAATAAAATTATAGTTATAATATGATAAAGAACAGAAAACCTAGCAACTACTAAGCACTGTTCGGAGTCGAACTTACTTTTGTGTTTAGAAACCTTCTATATTAAGCTACTAATTATTCTAGCCTCTCTATTCCATGTGCTGTACTGTATAGTGTATAGTGGGCATGATTTAGAGTGGTTCTATACTTGGTGCTCAAGAAAATCATCATTGTATATGTTCAGTTCTTCGGGTCTGAAAATCAAAACAAACCATTACGGTTAAGAATCACAAGTAAAATTTGATCAAGGTATCAGTGAGCTAGATTGCAAGTATTAGAATCTCTTACCAACCTGACTTTGCTGTGTTGAGGCAAGATATGCATATTTTAAATATAATGTTTTAAAGAAGTTAATTAATAATTGGAACCATGGTGTCTAGGTTGTCAAAAGTGTCAATTTGAAAGTACCCAATGGTACCACAACAAAATAGTACCTAAATTCCACCAAATTTAAATATGGCAACTTCCGATTTTTTATCTTCCTGCCTTTTTATCTGGAAGATCGTAGAATCTCTTGATCACATGGGTTTTAGCTTTTGAAGAAGCAACATAATTATGTCCATGTGACGCTTTCGCGGATTTTTTAGAGTGCTGCACGTTTTTGTGTGTTCTAATAATGGGAGTAAACTAATCCTGTTCAACATAAGTTGGTTTTCTAGAACAAAAACGTACATCTTTTTACTTTTCTTTTGTAGTCATTTTGTTACTCGTGACAAAATGGCGCCCTGACGTGTTAAATTTACGCTCTGGCATTGATTACTTTACGTTGACGACCTTTGATGGTATTTGTTTTTACTGTTTTTTTTGCGTTTTTTGCATTCAGGTGTTTCGGTGTACGCGCATGCGTGCGGTGCGGTACGTGTTACAAAAGTTTAGTTGGTGTTGTTTTGATTTTGGCCCAGAAAATCTGAAAGTTTTTAGGGTACTCACTAGTATCTCTTTGCAGATTATAGAGATAACATTTGCGTTGTTGACCATTATAGTGTAATTGGTGATTAAAACTAATTCATTATTTTTGGTTTTGATTTATTTTTTTTATGCTTATGTACATTACATTAACAACATTAGGTACAGTTAAAATTACAATAACATTACATATGTACAAGGTGTGAATAAGTTTTTCCTCTAAATCAAATTTTTTTACTTGATCGATTTTTGTTTAGGTATACAGGGTGTTACACGTATACTGGAAAATTTATTAAAAAAAATTTTTTCGCTACATTTATTTTTTTTATTTAGTACATCTGTGGTATACAGGGTGTTACTCATACAGGTGTGTGTATATATTTTTTTGGCTTTTCGCTTAATCTATAATTGGGTACATTTTTTAAATCAGAATTATTCTGATATGAGATAAGGGATTTATTTCGTGTTTAGTGATATTGTATTATCCCTAACGTTTATTCTTTTTTTCTGTTTTTTTTTTGGGTTTGAGGCGGGTTCGTGTTTTCGACACGAAATATACATAGTGCATTTGCGTTAAAAAATTTTTTTTTTGAATGCTAAAAGTAATTAGCTTTGATAAACTTAAGTGTTAGTTTTTCTTACTGACGTAACGGATTTCTTTTTATTTTCGAAAAGTTTCTTTTTGGGAATTTACTGTAGTAAAGTTATTTGATTTACGGTTGTTGACCTGCGGTTATTAGTTTTTTTAAACTTAAGTAATTAGTTTTGAATTACTGCTGTAGGCAACAGTTCTTTCCGATTTTGTTTTGTTGGTTTGCTACAGCTATTCAATTAAATAGTAATCGTGGTTTGAAAATTCAAACTTACGCTTTTAAATTTGATTTCATTTTCACCTTGGTCGAGATGGAAATTAATCGGTTAGGAAGTGATGATCTCGATTATGAACTGCGAATTCGTGATTTACCGATTCCGCGTAGAGTTACTGAAAAACGCGTTGCAGTTCGGGACGTTTTCCGTATGGAACGTGAAGGTTTGCTAACGGCACCAACCTCCACAACCCTTGATGTCGTGACGGAGTTATGTACTTGTAGAGCTAAGCTCTTTGAACTAGGGCGCGAGATAACCGAATTTAACCACGAAAATCGTGACAATGAATATCAACGTATTCACTCTCGCATTCTACAAATACAACTTCGATTAGATCGTATACATTGCCAAGACGATTTAGATCGTCATTTATTAAGCGAGTTAAATGTTAAATGTTCACAGTATGTCGTAGAACTTAATTTGGCTTTCGCTAATTTACCAGTTTCAGAATCGTTGCGTTCGGAAACTAGAGGCGGTCTGTCAGAACCCTCTAATTCAAATACGCAAGATTTATTAACAGGTCCAGAGTTACCTGAAAATAATGCCGGAATTCCGCAGTCAGAAAATATTTCACACTTTGAAAGATTTCCTGCTGAATCGCGTCGAACTTATCTTACGTGTACGTGTACGAATTTTCCCCCCGCGCATACTTCGGTTTTAGGAGATCGTAATGTTGACCATTTACGTGCGAACATACCCGTACCTCATTTACGATCACAGTCGATGAGTGAAGGTTATCGCCCGATAGCTAATGACTATCCGTGCCGAAATAACTCTGCACCTCCGCGATATTCCTACTCACAAACGCATGGCTCAAATAATTTTCCAAATTCTCTGCCACAGAACAATTATGTGAGAGAAGCTAATAACGAACAAGCAAATCGTTCCGTGCCTGAAACTTATTTACCTCAAACTACTCGTACGTCTTCACCTTCGAGACGTAACACACCAGTACGCTTTTCCGAAGTGGACGAGTTCTCGCGAATACCAAATGTAAACTCTACTCGCGAAGATGAGCAACTGTCACACCCAAATCCTTACGTCAATCTTGCTAATATATTGGATAACTTTCAACTTTCCCCGTTGCGAGGTAATACTTATTCGGAACCGGGTCGATCATTTGACATAAGTCGTTGGAATGTGAAGTTTAGTGGCCGTACAAGTGTGAACGACTTCCTAGAAAGGGTAGAAGAAGTTCGAAGATCAAGAGGAGTTTCTAAGGAGCAATTATTTAGATCTGCTCCAGAAATTTTTACAGATGATGCACTACTGTGGTATAGAACATGTTCCTTCCGAAATTGGGATGATTTAGTGTTGCAACTGAAAGAATCATTTCAGCCTTATGATTATGACTACGCACTTTGGGATGAAATCCGTAGAAGGACACAAGATGCACAAGAGAAAGTACTTACGTTTGTTGTTGCAATGGAAAATCTGTTCCGCAAGCTGTCAAATCCTCCGTCAGACCAGACGAGACTACAAGTAATAAGACGTAATCTGTTACCACATATACAGAGCGGTCTTGCGACCTGCCAGGTAAATACTATAACCGAATTATTACGCCTTAGTAAGGCTATAGAAGAGACTCAAGTGAGAGTTCAGAGATTTCAACCACCCCCTACAAACTACTAGTATTTATTGGAACCTGAACTTGCTTATCGAAGACCATTATTTAACCATGTCAACGCAATTGATGAGCCTGATCTCGTTGATAAGTTTAAAATTCCGGAATTGGATGCAGTAACCACACCGTCACCGGTTCTATGTTGGAACTGCAAGGAGAATGGACATCGCTTTCGTCAGTGCACCAAGCAGAAACGTCGCTTCTGTTTTACATGCGGTCGTGACGATGTTACCACTAGATTCTGTCCTCATTGCTCAAAAAACGACAATGCAGGAAGGTCGTAGGTCAGCTACCTCCCCTGCCAAATTCCAATTCACTGACCAATCATGCCGTTTTGGACTTCATTCTGGCGCATGCGAAATGTGATGAAAGACCTTACCTGGACGTTACAATATATGGTAAAAACATCCTTGGGTTACTAGATAGTGGATCGTCTCGCACCATACTTGGATCCTCTGGATGGGAGATATTGAAGCCCCTTTGTCGTCTCAAAACTACTAGAGATGTTGAGTGCACGGTTGCTAATGGAAGCACTTGCAAGAGTATAGGAACTGTTTCCCTACCTATTCAATTGCGTGATCGCATGATATTATTGGATGTCTTAGTGGTCCCCGAACTTCACCACAAGCTAATCCTAGGGATTGATTTCTGGACACGTATGGGAATCATTCCAGACCTTTATACCGACGAATGGACTTTTAGGTCTGCTGACTCAGCAGCAATGGCTGATACCGCTGCCATTCAATCCATAGAAGTTCTCTCTCCAGAACATCGAATGCGTTTGGATCGCTTCATTGAGGAAACTTTTGTAAATATGAGCACAACCTTGGGTTGCACAGATTTAGTAGAACTAGTTATAAAGACGACTGGAGAACCCATTAAGCAGCGCTACTACCCTCTATCGCCTGCTCTACAGAAACAAGTACATGTTGAGTTGGAACAAATGTTAACAGATGGTATTGTTGAACCATCGAACTCGTATCCCATTCCATATATCAGCGCCACATTGGACAAATTACGTAATGCGAGGTACCTAAGTACACTTGACATAAAGTCGGCGTATTGGCAGATTCCCATAGCCAAGGATTCCAGGCCTCTTACCGCATTTACTGTACCAAATCGTGGTCTATTTCAGTTTACCCGAATGCCGTTTGGACTTACTAATGCCCCTGCAGTCTGGCAACGACTCATAGACAGAGTGGTAGGAGTTGATTTGGAAGAATACGTCTTTGTCTACCTCGATGACGTCATAATCTGTACCCCCACATTTGAAAAACACATTCAGATTCTCCAAGAAATCATCAGTCGTATTAAGCGTGCTGGATTAACCCTTAATCGCGAGAAATGTCAATTCTGCAAGCCTGAGCTCAAGTACTTGGGGTATGTGGTGAATGCCTCTGGCCTTTTAGTCGATCCTGAAAAGATTGAAGCCATTTTACAAATACCTACCCCAAAAACTGTAACAGAAGTTCGTCGTATAGTGGTATAGGTGTGGCCTCATGGTATCGAAGATTCGTGCCAAATTTCTCCACGATTGTAACTCCACTAACTACTCTTACTAGAAAGAATGTAAAATTCCAATGGGATGAGAGTTGCGAGCGCGCATTTAATAATATTAAGGAACACCTAGTCAAAGCTCCTGTGCTGTCCTGTCCTAACTTTGATGAACCATTCTTTGTGCAATGTGACGCCTCCGATTATGGTTTAGGCGCCGTGCTCTTGCAGAAACAAGGAGACGACGAAAAGGTGATCAGTTACCTTAGTCGTTCTCTCACGAAAATGGAACGGAAGTATAGTGTCACAGAAAAGGAGTGTCTCGCAGTATTATTTGCTATCGAAAAACTAAGACCATATTTAGAGGGTTCACATTTTACAGTGATCACAGACCACTATAGTAAAACGGGTGGCCTTAAGATGCCAACGTTGTTACGGTGGCACTTGCGAGATTCACCTATTTTTGCCCAGGCTAGCTATCAGGATCGTAGATTCTCCTACAGCCTTAAGTACTCTGTGTCTACCAATAATAACTTTGGGCGCCACTGGTTTTATGGAGAAACCAGAACCTTCCGAAGAAATATATTGAAACAAAATTATTCATTTAATTACTTTGATTTTATTTCACTCTTCAAATATGTTAATTTAAATGACATCTACCTGTTATTCAAAAACAAAAATTAGATTCTTACTTATTTCATTTTTCTAAATTATGTAGGTACATTTATAGATACAATTTATGGGACCTGAAAGGAATAAATTATAAGACGTTGGTATGTTTAACCGAAATAACGTGATTTTACTGAAAAATTATCTAACGCAAATTCCCAGGGAAAATTCATGAATTTTATGTTCTGGCGCAATGGCGTGATAACTATATATATATACTGAAGTGAGATCATACCGTGGTGTCCTTTACAAATATATTATTAAATGGAAAAATTTATAATTTCAAATGAAGTAAAAATATCAATGTATGGATAATTAAAAAAAGTCACGATACCAGTTTGTATCCTCCCCTATCGTAGGTGATTCCTTCAGACTGATCTTCACGAGCCACTGGTCCGGGTATGAACTGCCCCTCCGAGGTTGATCATAACTCATACCTGTTTTGAAGCCAACTGATATGCACGGTTCCTTGAAAGTGCTCTGTTGTCTTGCTACAATGGTGGCTTCTACGGTGAGTAGAATCGACACCCTCTGCATTGACTGTTGAACGATAGCTTCTACGACGAAGGTTACCCCTTTTCGGAATTGACATCTAGCCTCTGAATGAAAAATGATTGACCTCTAAATTGACCCCTAACTGAACGTCTCGTAGCTTACGGAACTCCAGACATCATTATTTGGATATGGAACTGGAATTTCACAGCTTGCACTTATAATGGACTTTGTACTGGAACCCTCTGTACTGGAATTTCCCAACTTGCACTGGAATTTCCCAACTTGCACTGGAATTTCCCAACTTGCACTGGAATTTCCCAACTTGCACTGGAATTTCCCAACTTGCACTGGAACCCTCTATCACGAGGGAACCGCATGGAACAAAATCGTCATGAACGACATCCATTCCCCATAAATCCTCCAAAATCCATGGCATCCTATAGGTTATTGTGGTCACACATGTCGGATGAACTTTAAAAAACTATTTAACTTAAAATACCGACCATATTGTCGAAGGAAAATAATACTTATACGAAGAATTTAAATTTAGCACTTCATCTCCGGACTTCTAGACAGAAAAGTCGTTCCGCCCTTCTTTTTTCTTTTTCAGCAAAACTCGGTCCCAAATACGTCACTTCCTCTCGTCCGCCTAACTTACGAAAACCCCCGTTTCCGGTCCGCCGCTGGCTCCATCAGCGAAAACCTAATTAATAACCAAAAATATCCTGAGTCACTCCCTATTAGTGACAAAGGCCTGAAATAAAAAGGAGGATTTGCACCTAATCCTCTTCTGTGCTCGCTGCCTTGCTCGACCACTACCAGTCAGCTGTTATTGATTTTTACAAATCCTGAAAAGTCGTTGACTCTTGGCTGTCAATCGAAAAATAAACAAAACCGCTGTAATCCTCGTTTTATAAGGAAAAATCTATAATACAAGGTAATTAAATAATCATTAAATTTAGAAATAATATACAATGGAGGTTAAGTATTGTTTTTTTTTATCACTTATTCCGTTCTTTTAGGTTATTCGATGGAATCTCGATATGGCCCCCTGACACCTGCAATCATTTGGAAATAAGACTTTTATGGTTCGTACTAATGAAAACCCTTCAAGTGATTTATCTTCTATCCTACAATATTTGAAGAACTGTTGTCGAGCCGTTATAAACCCAAATGACGTTGGTTCCCATCGGAATCTATTTGTTTTTATTTATTAAAGTTTAAAATCAAGTGAACAAGTGAACTAAAGTGTTTTGTATCCTTTTTAAATCATAAAACAGTAGCATTTACCTCAAGATAGGTATCTTGGGATTTTTAAATGCTACAATAGCTTGAAATGGCTGAATTCGATCAAAGATCCAGTCGGTCGAATTGCTCGTTGGGCTGTCAGATTACAGCAGTACGACTTTGATATTGTACACCGTAAGGGAAAGGATAACGTCGTACCAGACGCACTATCTAGAGCTGTGCCTATCATCGATGCTATTTCAGAACAGACCTCCCCGATCGTTGGTACCGAGAGATGTGCCTCAAAGTGGAAAAATACCCGTCTAAATATTCTCAGTGGTGGTTAGACAAAGGACATCTGTTTAAACGTGCTAAACATACTTATCCGGCGTTAGCCAATCCTGAGGCAGAATGGTTGATCGTTCTTCCTCGTGAAAAACGTACTGAAATTATAAAGGCAAACCATGACCCACCAACTTGTGGTCATCTGGGAGTATTCAAGACCTTCTCGCGTATCGCTCAAAACTATTATTGGCCAAAAATGAGAACAGACATTGGCAGATATATTCAAAAGTGTACCGTTTGTCTTCAAATGAAGCCTGAGCAGAAGGCACCGATAGGCCACATGTTAAGTCAGCAACCCACCATTTCACGACCTTGGGAGACCATTAGCATAGATTTGATTGGTCCGCTGCCACGTTCATCGATGGGCTATTGTTATGTGTTGTCAGTACATGACCTCTTCAGTAAATTTACACTGTTTTCCCCTCTTAGGAAAGCTACAGCACCAGGTATAGTACGTTGGATGGAAGATTACGTAATTCTAATTTTTGGAAGACCAAATAAGTTAATTGCAGATAATGGACCACAATTCCGTAGCAAGATATTCCGCGAACTAATGGAAAAATACGGTATTACCGTTAAGTATACGACAAATTACCACCCTCAAGCCAATCCAGTAGAAAGGGTACATCGCGTTTTGAAAACCACCCTCTCTTCATATGTATCTTCAGACCATAAGAAGTGGGATCGATACCTAGCCAAAGTGGCTTTAGCAATACGCTCTGCCAAACATGAGGCAACCGGCCTAACTCCGAATTTCGTCGTATTTGGTAGAGAGATAACCGTTACTGAACAACCGGATAAACCCGTTATTAACCAGCAGTATGATGCTACTACTCGTGCACAAGCGCTTAACCAAGTATTTATTGACGTTCAAAAGAGCCTGACACAAGCGTACGAAAAAAGTAAGCTAACGTATAACCTTCGTCGTAGGCCTGAGCGATTTCAACTAGGCCAACAGGTCTGGAAGAAAAATTATGTCATCTCTGACGCATCCCGAAATTTTGCTGCCAAACTCGCTCCTAAGTTTACCGGTCCGTTTGTCATCTCAAAAATCCTCTCACCGTGGTCATACGAACTTGCCGAACAATCGGGACGTAATATTGGCGTCTGGCATGCCAAAGACTTAAAGCATCACCCTCCGGATAATTCTATCTAACCATTTCCTTCCCTTCCCCTTTCAATTATTTTAATTAATTTTATCTTATACTTATCATTTACTTTATAGATACCGTTTTGATTTTTTTTTATCTAGTAGGTTTATGTATCTTTATGTATCTTCCTGTGTATCTTTATGTATCTTTATGTATCTTCCTGTGTATCTTTCTGTATCTTGCTGTGTATCGATATCGTTTTGTTTTTTTTTGTTCTGAAAAAGAAAAAGTTTTGGTAAAACTTTTCTCCCGGGAAAAGGGGGCGTTACGATTTTATTTAGCCAAGGCCTTTAAATATTTTTAATAAGTTAAAAACTCACCTAAATCCAATTGAAATTAAAGTCTTCCTTTATTTTTTTGTCATATCATTTAATAACTTCATTCACAGGTTAAACTAATAAAACATTTAATAATAAATTTCCATATCTCTTCATGTCAAATCATTTTTGTGCAAGGTACCAATCCAATTTAATTTTCTCTCTCCAGTATGGGACACCTAGAATAATAAAATTATAGTTATAATATGATAAAGAACAGAAAACCTAGCAACTACTAAGCAATGTTCGGAGTCGAACTTACCTTTGTGTTTAGAAACCTTCTATATTAAGCTACTAATTATTCTAGCCTCTCTATTCCATGTGCTGTACTGTATAGTGTATAGTGGGCATGATTTAGAGTGGTTCTATACTTGGTGCTCAAGAAAATCATCATTGTATATGTTCAGTTCTTCGGGTCTGAAAATCAAAACAAACCATTACGGTTAAGAATCACAAGTAAAATTTGATCAAGGTATCAGTGAGCTAGATTGCAAGTATTAGAATCTCTTACCAACCTGACTTTGCTGTGTTGAGGCAAGATAATGCATATTTTAAATATAATGTTTTAAAGAAGTTAATTAATAATTGGAACCATGGTGTCTAGGTTGTCAAAAGTGTCATTTGAAAGTACCCAATGGTACCACAACAAAATAGTACCTAAATTCCACCAAATTTAAATATGGCAACTTCCGATTTTTTATCTTCCTGCCTTTTTATCTGGAAGATCGTAGAATCTCTTGATCACATGGGTTTTAGCTTTTGAAGAAGCAACATAATTATGTCCATGTGACGCTTTCGCGGATTTTTTAGAGTGCTGCACGTTTTTGTGTGTTCTAATAATGGGAGTAAACTAATCCTGTTCAACATAAGTTGGTTTTCTAGAACAAAAACGTAAGCAGTGCTACGATTTTCTAAGAAAAGGCCACACAAGATCTAAGGTAACGAATATTCTTTATGGCCTAATTATTTCAGTAATTTTGATTTAACTTAACTGTATTAAAACCTATTTCCAAAGGCGAAACCTTGCAGAATTTGTTCCACTCAGAAATTGGCATAGAAGTGTTTAGTCTAACGATCTTTAACTGAAAAATATCCATAGTCGCACCTTTGAGCCTTTGTACAGGGTCGAGACCAGTTATTCGAGAAAACATAAATTGGCCAAAATCGAAACCTTGCAGAATTTGTTCCACTCAGAAATTGGCATAGAAGTGTTCAGTCTATCGATCTTTAACCGAAAAATACCCATAGTCGCACCTTTGAGCCTTTGAACAGGGTCGAGGCTAATAATTCGACAAAACAACAATTGGCCAAAGTCGGAACCTTGCAGAATTTGTTCCACTCAAAAATTGGCATAGGAGTACTCAGTCTATCGATCTTTAACCGAGAAATACCCATAGTCGCACCTTTGAACCTTTGTACAGGGTCGAGGCTAATAATTCGAGAAAACATAAATTGGCCAAAGTCGAAACCTTGCAGAATTTGTTCCACTCAGAAATTAGCATAGGAGTACTCAGTCTATCGAACTTTAACCGAAAAATACCCATAGTAGCACCTTTAAACCTTTGTACAGGGTCGAGGCTAATAATTCGAAAAATATAAATTGGCCAAAGTCGAACACTTGCAGAATTTGTTCCACTCAGAAATTAACAAGGAGTATTTAGTCTATCGACCTTTAACTGAAAAATACCCATAGTCGCACCTTTGAGCCTGTAACGGTTGCATTTGGTCACTGAGCACTTTGCTATTTATTCGTGGTAATTTTGCCTTGAACTTTTGAGTTTTATAGATATACACACGACCTAGGGTAGATCGTGGTTTTTGTTGTAATATACACGAGAGAAGGTTTTTGGTGTGATGCATGGTACTGTTACAATTTCATTCTCCTTCGATGTTATTCTCTTTTATGGATAGAGTATCGATAATTTGTTATAGCTGCGACTATAGTTTATCCGCAACATCGGGTGTCTATGAACACGGTTGCTTTCTATTTCTTTAGTTTGGTATGTGCCCTGTGCTGGGTTATTTTCCGCTTCGTGTCACCTGATCGGTGTGTCGGTATTAGAGAAACCTGTCATTTTATTCCTTTTTTTTGTGCGAAGAAACCAGTATATTAGTCGGAAAGCTTCTACAAATCGTCCCTTTTTACAGTCAAGTGTCAACGAGGCCAGAAGCCGTGAGTTTTCCGAAAAACACCTGGGAATATTCCCTGCCGGTGAGGCGTTTTAGTTTTTCGAGAAAGTGTTTAATTAGTGTCAGTGGCACTTATTTTTCCCCATATTGGGATCTGCTTGGGTAAGTTGTGAACTTTTTCACGTGTGTTGAAGGGTTGGTTGTGAAACCTTGTTTTCTTTCATAGTAGCTGAAATTTGACTGTGGAGACGCCATTTCCGGGCAGAGGCCATCTTGGAACTTTGGAACCTCATAAAGAACCCTTGAACACCTTATAAGGTATATTATTTTGCATATTATTTTGCTTTAAATAACGGTTCATTGGTCTCGCATAATATTTTTTTAATTAACTCAGCGACGGTTTTAGTTTTCTTAATTTCGGGTTTTTATTATATTTCATTAAAATTATTGTCTTAAATTCGCACGCCACGTGCTTTACTGTAAAATTCTCTCTGGCTAAAATTAATGCAAGTATCGTTATTTCTCAATACCTACATATTAAGTTCATTTTGTCTACTATGTCTCCAGACAAACTAATTATCGAAAATAATAAATTTGAATAGATATGTCTCAATATGAAATTTTAAGTATAAATTTAAGGTTTCCTTCATTAAGCAAAAATTTATATAGTGAACAATGACCATGAGGGCCAATGTATTAATTGTGATTTAGGTTACGAGGGGGGATAGGGCCAAGATTTCTGTTTTAAGTTCTTCAGTTTGGATTTTTAATTAACAGTGACGATATTTTGTAGCTTTGATGTAAGAGTAATTTATTAATTCATTATGACTAGTTCTTTGCCTTGCTAAATTGGGTGGTTTTAGATTTCAAATAAATATTGGCCTTATTACCTATCGTATATATGTATATAGTTTTATCTCTGCGTCAGTTGTTACAGTGTTTAGTATGCCGTTTTGAAACAGCACTATTATTGTTGCTATTACTTTTAATTCTTACTTTATTAATGGGGTATTAGAATGGTTACGAGCCTCCGAGGTCCCATAAGGATTTTTATTTTTAATCATGGTATTTTATAATAGAATGAACTGCAGTAGTTCTTACTTATTTGAATGAGGCATTTAGGCCCAATTTTATAATTTCAATAGTCATTACCACCTGGTAATAAAAGAAACCATTCAAGCACCTGGCTTTAAATTCGCTTATCTTTTTGGTTTTGCTAGATTGTTGTTTCAGAAGTGCATATTGGCTGTTAATTGTTTGCTTTGATTACCTTGATTAATTTCTGTGATTATATTTTAATTAATATTTTGTATCTGATTTTTTTTTTATTGACTTACTTTAATATTGCTCAGTGGTTTATTTAATAATTTCAATTTTGATTGTGGATACTTGGATTGATAACAATCCTCGTTTAATTTATTTTAATTGATTTGATAATGTATTAAGATTAATTATTTTGTTTGCATTTATAAAATTTTATTGCGTTGTCGGTAATGATGGTTAGTGACGGATGGAACTTTTTATTCTAAATTCTTTTTGCTTTATAATTTGATTAATAATATTTTAGACTCTTTGCTTCCCTTCAGGATTGTGTAACAGTATTTTAAATGCTTTTGGCTTTGATTTAATTTAGATTGTTTTGATTTAATCACTTTGCTTTTGCTTTGATCATTATAACTAGAGAATGTTTATTCCTAGGGTCTTCCTACCGGGTCAAAAGAAAACCTATTCCTCCGACCGGGGTCAAAAATTGACCTGTTGTCTTCCTACTGGGTCAAAAGAAACCCCATTCTTTCTACTGGGTTACCATCCACCTGGATCTTTCTACCGGGTTACCATCAACCTGGTGGTCATCATCCACAAGAAAGTCTTTTCAACCATCAAAGGCATATGGTATCGTTTTAGTGAATAAGTTCAAGTTTTTTTTTATTATACATTTACTAACCATTAGCGCTGGGTTTCGTAATTTAAAGATTCGCTTCTATTTTCATCAATTTGTTGACAATAAATGTTAAGTCAGTTAATGAGGTTGCGTTTTATTTAGTTCGCTGCACTTTTTTTTTTAATATTATACAGTGGTGTCGACTAGTGGGTGCAAGTTAAGGGGATCCCCGTAACATCCGGGAGATTTCCAGCTTAAATCTAGCTTAAGCTGGTGGCGCAAAAGGGACCTTCTGTCGCGGGTAGTTAGCCGGCTGCTACGCACCTCAAGCTCTCCCCCTAACTTGGAAAAACTGTCGCCCATTGCCTTCCTTTTTCTATTTTTCAATAATTTTTACCAACAGCGGTTGCTCTAGGGGTATTCGTCATAATACCCCTAGCTCTGAAAATAATTTATTGCGCCAAAGCAACTCCAAGTCGTATCAAGCCTTAGGGTCGAGGCTAATAATTCGAGAAACATAAATTGGCCAAAGTCGAACACTTGCAGAATTTGTTCCACATCGAAATTGGCATAGAAGTGTTTAGTCTATCGATCTTTAACCGAAAAATACCCATAGTCGCACCTTTGAGTCTTTGTACAGGGTCGAGGCTAATAATTCGAGAAAACATAAATTGGCCAAAGTCGAAACCTTGCAGAATTTGTTCCACATCGAAATTGGCATAGAAGTGTTTAGTCTATCGATCTTTAACCGAAAAATACCCATAGTCGCACCTTTGAGCCTTTGTACAGGGTCGAGGCTAATAATTCGAAAAATTTAAATTGGCCAAAGTCGAACACTTGCAGAATTTGTTCCACTCAGCAATTAGCATAGGAGTATTCAGTCTATCTACCTTCAACTGAAATGTACCCATAGTCGCACCTTTGAGCCTTTATACAGGGTGGAGACCAGTTATTCGAGAAAACATAAATTGGCCAAAGTCGAAACCTTGCAGAATTTGTTCCACTCAGAAATTGGCATAGAAGTGTTTAATCTATCGATCTTTAACCGAAAAATACCCATAGTCGCACCTTTGAGCCTTTGTACAGGGTCGAGACCAGTTATTCGAGAAAACATAAATTGGAAAAAGTGGAAACCTTACAGAATTTGTTCCACTCAGAAATTGGCATAGAAGTGTTTAGTCTAACGATCTTTAACTGAAAAATACCCATAGTCGCACCTTTGAGCCTTTCTACAGGGTCGAGACCAGTTATTCGAGAAAACATAAATTGGCCAAAGTCGAAACCTTGCAGAATTTGTTCCACTCAGAAATTGGCATAGGAGTACTCAGTCTATCGATCTTTAACCGAAAAATACCCATAGTCGCACCTTTGAACCTTTGTACAGGGTCGAGGCTAATAATTCGAAAAATATAAATTGGCCAAAGTCGAACACTTGCAGAATTTGTTCCACTCAGAAATTAGCATAGGAGTGTTTAGTCTAACGATCTTTAACAGAGAACATAAATTGGTCAAAGTCGAAACCTTGCAGAATTTGTTCCACTCAGAAATTGGCATAGAAGTGTTTAGTCTATCGATCTTTAACCGAAAAATACCCATAGTCATACCTTTGAGCCTTTGAATAGGGTCGAGGCTAATAATTCGAGAAAACATAAATTGGCCAAAGTCGAACACTTGCAGAATTTGTTCCACTCAGAAATTGGCATAGAAGTGTTTAGTCTAACGATTTTTAACTGAAAAATATCCATAGTCGCACCTTTGAGCCTTTGTACAGGGCCGAGACCAGTTATTCGAGAAAACATAAATTGGCCAAAGTCGAAACCTTGCAGAATTTGTTCCACTCAGAAATTGGCATAGAAGTGTTTAGTCTAACGATCTTTAACTGAAAAATACTCATAGTCGCACCTTTGAGCCTTTGTATAGGGTCGACACCAGTTATTCGATAAAACATAAATTGGCCAAAGTCGAAACCTTGCAGAATTTGTTCCACTCAGAAATTGGCATAGAAGTATTTAGTCTATCGACCTTTAACCGAAAAATACCCATAGTCGCACCTTTGAGCCTTTGTACAGGGTCGAGACCAGTTATTCGAGAAAACATAAACTGGCCAAAGTCGAAACCTTGCAGAATTTGTTCCACTCAGAAATTAGCATAAGAGTGTTTAGTCTATCGACCTTTAACAGAAAAATACCCATAGTCGCACCTTTGAGCCTTTGTACAGGGTCGAGACCAGTTATTCGAGAAAACATAAATTGGAAAAAGTGGAAACCTTACAGAATTTGTTCCACTCAGAAATTTGCATAGAAGTGTTTAGTCTATCGACCTTTAACCGAAAAATACCCATAGTCGCACCTTTGAGCCTTTGTACAGGTTCGAGACCAGTTATTCGAGAAAACATAAATTGGAAAAAGTGGAAACCTTACAGAATTTGTTCCACTCAGAAATTGGCATAGAAGTGTTTAGTCTAACGATCTTTAACTGAAAAATACCCATAGTCGCACCTTTGAGCCTTTGTACATGGTCGAGACCAGTTATTCGATAAAACATAAATTGGCCAAAGTCGAAACCTTGCAGAATTTGTTCCACTCAGAAATTGGCATAGAAGTGTTTAGTCTATCGACCTTTAACCGAAAAATACCCATAGTCGCACCTTTGAGCCTTTGTACAGGGTCGAGACCAGTTATTCGAGAAAACATAAACTGGCCAAAGTCGAAACCTTGCAGAATTTGTTCCACTCAGAAATTAGCATAGGAGTGTTTAGTCTATCGACCTTTAACAGAAAAATACCCATATATGCACCTTTGAGCCTTTGTACAGGGTCGAGACCAGTTATTCGAGAAAACATAAATTGGCCAAAGTCGAAACCTTGCAGAATTTGTTCCACTCAGAAATTTTCATAGAATTGTTTAGTCTAACGATCTTTAACTGAAAAATACCCATAGTCGCACCTTTGAGCCTTTGTACAGGGTCGAGGCTAATAATTCGAGAAAACATAAATTGGCAAAAGTCGAAACCTTGCAGAATTTGTTCCCCTCAGAAATTAGCATAGGAGTACTCAGTCTATCGATCTGTAACCGGAAAATACCCATAGTCGCACCTTTGAGCCTTTGTACAGCGTCGAGACCAGTTATTCGAGAGAACATAAATTGGTCAAAGTCGAAGCCTTGCAGAATTTGTTCCACTCAGAAATTGGCATAGAAGTGTTTAGTCTATCGATCTTTAACCGAAAAATACCCATAGTCGCACCTTTGAGCCTTTGAACAGGGTCGAGGCTAATAATTCGAGAAAACATAAATTGGCCAAAGTCGAACACTGGCAGAATTTATTCCACATCGAAATTGGCATAGAAGTGTTTAGTCTATCGACCTTTAACCGAAAAATACCCATAGTCGCACCTTTGAGCCTTTGTACAGGGTCGAGGCTATTAATTCGAGAAAACATAAATTGGCCAAAGTCGAAACCTTGCAGAAGTTGTTCCACTCAGAAATTAGCATAGAAGTGTTTAGTCTATCGATCTTTAACCGAAAATTACTCATAATCACACCTTTGAGCCTTTGTACAGGGTCGAGGCTAATAATTCGAGAAAACATAAATTGCCCAAAGTCGAAACCTTGCAGAATTTGTTCCACTCAGAAATTAGCGTAGAAGTGTTTAGTCTATCGACCTTTAACCGAAAAATACCCATAGTCGCACCTTTGAGCCTATGTACAGGGTCGAGACCAGTTATTCGAGAAAACATAGATTGGCCAAAGTCGAAACCTTGCAGAATTTGTTCCACTCAGAAATTGGCATAGAAGTGTTTAGTCTATCGATCTTTAACCGAAAAATACCCATAGTCGCACCTTTGAGCCTTTGAACAGGGTCGAGGCTAATAATTCGACAAAAAAAAATTGGCCAAAGTCGAAACCTTGCAGAATTTGTTCCACATCGAAATTAGCATAGAAGTGTTTAGTCTATCGACCTTTAACCGAAAAATACCCATAGTCGCACCTTTGAGCCTTTGTACAGGGTCGAGACCAGTAATTCGAGAAACATAAATTGGCCAAAGTCGAACACTTGCAGAATTTGTTCCACTCAGAAATTAGCATAGGAGTACTCAGTCTATCGATCTTTAACCGAAAAATACCCATAGTCGCACCTTTGAACCTTTGTACAGAGTCGAGGCTAATTGTTCCACTTAGAAATTAGCATAGTACTACTCAGTCTATCGATCTTTAACCTTAAAAATACCCATAGTCGCACCTTTGAACCTTTGTACAGGGTCGAGGCTAATAATTCGAAAAATATAAATTGGCCAAAGTCGAACACTTGCAGAATTTGTTCCACTCAGAAATTATCAAGGAGTATTCAGTCTATCGACCTTTAACTGAAAAATAGCCATAGTCGCACCTTTGAGCCTTTGTAGAGGGTCGAGGCTAATTGTTCCACTTAGAAATTAGCATAGTACTACTCAGTCTATCGATCTTTAACCTTAAAAATACCCATAGTCGCACCTTTGAACCTTTGTACAGGGTCGAGGCTAATAATTCGAGAAAACATAAATTGACAAAAGTCGAAACCTTGCAGAATTTGTTCCACTCAGAAATTAGCATAGGAGTACTCAGTCTATCGATCTATAACCGGAAAATACCCATAGTCGCACCTTTGAGCCTTTGTACAGCGTCGAGACCAGTTATTCGAGAGAACATAAATTGGTCAAAGTCGAAACCTTGCAGAATTTGTTCCACTCAGAAATTGGCATAGAAGTGTTTAGTCTATCGATCTTTAACCGAAAAATACCCATAGTCACACCTTTGAGCCTTTGAACAGGGTCGAGGCTAATAATTCGAGAAAACATAAATTGGCCAAAGTGGAACACTTGCAGAATTTGTTCCACTCAGAAATTGGCATAGAAGTGTTTAGTCTAACGATCTTTAACTGAAAAATATCCATAGTCGCACTTTTGAGCCTTTGTACAGGGTCGAGACCAGTTATTCGAGAAAACATAAATTGGCCAAAGTCGAAACCTTGCAGAATTTGTTCCACTCAGAAATTGGCATAGAAGTGTTTAGTCTAACGATCTTTAACTGAAAAATACCCATAGTCGCACTTTGAGCCTTTGTACAGGGTCGAGACCAGTTATTCGAGAAAACATAAATTGGCCAAAGTCGAAACCTTGCAGAATTTGTTCCACTCAGAAATTTTCATAGAATTGTTTAGTCTAACGATCTTTAACCGAAAAATACCCATAGTCGCACCTTTGAGCCTTTGTACAGGGTCGAGCCCAGTTATTCGATGAAACATAAATTGGCCAAAGTCGAAACCTTGCAGAATTTGTTCCACTCAGAAATTGGCATAGAAGTGTTTAGTCTATCGACCTTTAACCGAAAAATACCCATAGTCGCACCTTTGAGCCTTTGTACAGGGTCGAGACCAGTTATTCGAGAAAACATAAATTGGCCAAAGTCGAAACCTTGCAGAATTTGTTCCACTCAGAAATTGGCATAGAAGTGTTTAGTCTACGACCTTTAACCGAAAAATACCCATAGTCGCACCTTTGAGCCTTTGTACAGGGTCGAGACCAGTTATTCGAGAAAACATAAACTGGCCAAAGTCGAAACCTTGCAGAATTTGTTCCACTCAGAAATTAGCATAGGAGTGTTTAGTCTATCGACCTTTAACCGAAAAATACCCATAGATGCACCTTTGAGCCTTTGTACAGGGTCGAGACCAGTTATTCTAGAAAAGATAAATTGGCCAAAGTCGAAACCTTGCAGAATTTGTTCCACTCAGAAATTGGCATAGGGGTATTTAGTCTACCGATCTTTAACTGAAAAATATCCAGAGTCGCACCTTTGAGCCTTTGTAAATGGTCGAGGCTAATAATTCGAGAAAACATAAATTGGCCAAAGTCGAAACCTTGCAGAATTTGTTCCACTCAGAAATTAGCATAGGAATACTCAGTCTATCGATCTTTAACCGAAAAATACCCATAGTCGCACCTTTGAGCCTTTGTACAGGGTCGAGACCAGTAATTCGAGAAACATAAATTGGCCAAAGTCGAACACTTGCAGAATTTATTCCACATCGAAATTGGCATAGAAGTGTTTAGTCTATCGATCTTTAACCGAAAAATACCCATAGTCGCACCTTTAAACCTTTGTACAGGGTCGAGGCTAATAATTCGAGAAACATAAATTGGCCAAAGTCGAACACTTGCAGAATTTGTTCCACTCAGAAATTAACAAGGAGTATTCAGTCTATCAACCTTTAACTGAAAAATACCCATAGTCGCACCTTTGAGCCTTTGTACAGGGTCGAGGCTAATAATTCGAGAAACATAAATTGGCCAAAGTCGAACACTTGCAGAATTTATTCCACATCGAAATTGGCATAGAAGTGTTTAGTCTATCGATCTTTAACCGAAAAATACCCATAGTCGCACCTTTAAACCTTTGTACAGGGTCGAGGCTAATAATTCGAGAAACATAAATTGGCCAAAGTCGAACACTTGCAGAATTTATTCCACATCGAAATTGGCATAGAAGTGTTTAGTCTATCGACCTTTAACTGAAAAATACCCATAGTTGCACCTTTGAGCCTTTGTACAAGGTCGAGGCTAATAATTCGAGAAAACATAAATTGGCCAAAGTCGAAACCTTGCAGAATTTGTTCCACATCGAAATTAGCATAGAAGTGTTTAGTCTATCGACCTTTAACCGAAAAATACCCATAGTCGCACCTTTGAGCCTTTGTACAGGGTCGAGGCTAATAATTCGAGAAACATAAATTGGCCAAAGTCGAACACTGGGAGAATTTATTCCACATCGAAATTGGCATAGAAGTGTTTAGTCTATCGACCTTTAACCGAAAAATACCCATAGTCGCACCTTTGAGCCTTTGTACAGGGTCGAGGCTATTAATTCGAGAAAACATAAATTGGCCAAAGTCGAAACCTTGCAGAAGTTGTTCCACTCAGAAATTAGCATAGAAGTGTTTAGTCTATCGATCTTTAACCGAAAATTACTCATAATCACACCTTTGAGC
Organism: Barypeithes pellucidus; assembly: GCA_963991005.1. Taxonomy (NCBI): domain Eukaryota; kingdom Metazoa; phylum Arthropoda; class Insecta; order Coleoptera; family Curculionidae; genus Barypeithes; species Barypeithes pellucidus. The sequence continues at coordinate 42,934,657 of OZ022560.1, forward strand.
CTTTGTACAGGGTCGAGGCTATTAATTCGAGAAAACATAAATTGTCCAAAGTCGAAACCTTGCAGAATTTGTTCCACTCAGAAATTAGCGTAGAAGTGTTTAGTCTATCGACCTTTAACCGAAAAATACCCATAGTCGCACCTTTGAGCCTTTGTACAGGGTCGAGACCAGTTATTCGAGAAAACATAGATTGGCCAAAGTCGAAACCTTGCAGAATTTGTTCCACTCAGAAATTGGCATAGAAGTGTTTAGTCTATCGATCTTTAACCGAAAAATACCCATAGTCGCACCTTTGAGCCTTTGAACAGGGTCGAGGCTAATAATTCGACAAAAAAAAATTGGCCAAAGTCGAAACCTTGCAGAATTTGTTCCACATCGAAATTAGCATAGAAGTGTTTAGTCTATCGACCTTTAACCGAAAAATACCCATAGTCGCACCTTTGAGCCTTTGTACAGGGTCGAGACCAGTAATTCGAGAAACATAAATTGGCCAAAGTCGAACACTTGCAGAATTTATTCCACATCGAAATTGGCATAGAAGTGTTTAGTCTATCGATCTTTAACCGAAAAATACCCATAGTCGCACCTTTAAACCTTTTACAGGGTCGAGGCTAATAATTCGAGAAACATAAATTGGCCAAAGTCGAACACTTGCAGAATTTGTTCCACTCAGAAATTAACAAGGAGTATTCAGTCTATCAACCTTTAACTGAAAAATACCCATAGTCGCACCTTTGAGCCTTTGTACAGGGTCGAGGCTAATAATTCGAGAAACATAAATTGGCCAAAGTCGAACACTTGCAGAATTTATTCCACATCGAAATTGGCATAGAAGTGTTTAGTCTATCGATCTTTAACCGAAAAATACCCATAGTCGCACCTTTAAACCTTTGTACAGGGTCGAGGCTAATAATTCGAGAAACATAAATTGGCCAAAGTCGAACACTTGCAGAATTTATTCCACATCGAAATTGGCATAGAAGTGTTTAGTCTATCGACCTTTAACTGAAAAATACCCATAGTTGCACCTTTGAGCCTTTGTACAAGGTCGAGGCTAATAATTCGAGAAAACATAAATTGGCCAAAGTCGAAACCTTGCAGAATTTGTTCCACATCGAAATTAGCATAGAAGTGTTTAGTCTATCGACCTTTAACCGAAAAATACCCATAGTCGCACCTTTGAGCCTTTGTACAGGGTCGAGGCTAATAATTCGAGAAAACATAAATTGGCCAAAGTCGAACACTTGCAGAATTTGTTCCACTCAGAAATTAACAAGGAGTATTCAGTCTATCGACCTTTAACTGAAAAATACCCATAGTCGCACCTTTGAGCCTTTGTACAGGGTCGAGGCTAATAATTCGAGAAACATAAATTGGCCAAAGTCGAACACTGGCAGAATTTATTCCACATCGAAATTGGCATAGAAGTGTTTAGTCTATCGACCTTTAACCGAAAAATACCCATAGTCGCACCTTTGAGCCTTTGTACAGGGTCGAGGCTATTAATTCGAGAAAACATAAATTGGCCAAAGTCGAAACCTTGCAGAAGTTGTTCCACTCAGAAATTAGCATAGAAGTGTTTAGTCTATCGACCTTTAACCGAAAAATACCCATAGTCGCACCTTTGAGCCTTTGTACAGGGTCGAGACCAGTTATTCGAGAAAACATAGATTGGCCAAAGTCGAAACCTTGCAGAATTTGTTCCACTCAGAAATTGGCATAGAAGTGTTTAGTCTATCGATCTTTAACCGAAAAATACCCATAGTCGCACCTTTGAGCCTTTGAACAGGGTCGAGGCTAATAATTCGACAAAAAAAAATTGGCCAAAGTCGAAACCTTGCAGAATTTGTTCCACATCGAAATTAGCATAGAAGTGTTTAGTCTATCGACCTTTAACTGAAAAATACCCATAGTCGCACCTTTGAGCCTTTGTACAAGGTCGAGGCTAATAATTCGATAAAACATAAATTGACCAAAGTCGAACACTTGCAGAATTTGTTCCACTCAGAAATTAACAAGGAGTATTCAGTCTATCGACCTTTAACTGAAAAATACCCATAGTCGCACCTTTGAGCCTTTGTACAGGGTCGAGGCTAATAATTCGAGAAACATAAATTGGCCAAAGTCGAACACTTGCAGAATTTATTCCACATCGAAATTGGCATAGAAGTGTTTAGTCTATCGACCTTTAACCGAAAAATACCCATAGTCGCACCTTTGAGCCTTTGTACAGGGTCGAGGCTAATAATTCGAGAAAACATAAATTGGCCAAAGTCGAAACCTTGCAGAAGTTGTTCCACATCGAAATTAGCATAGAAGTGTTTAGTCTATCGACCTTTAACCGAAAAATACCCATAGTCGCACCTTTGAGCCTTTGTACAGGGTCGAGGCTAATAATTCGAGAAAACATAAATTGGCCAAAGTCGAACACTTGCAGAATTTGTTCCACTCAGAAATTAGCAAGGAGTATTCAGTCTATCGACCTTTAACTGAAAAATACCCATAGTCGCACCTTTGAGCCTTTGTACAGGGTCGAGGCTAATAATTCGAGAAACATAAATTGGCCAAAGTCGAACACTTGCAGAATTTATTCCACATCGAAATTGGCATAGAAGTGTTTAGTCTATCGACCTTTAACCGAAAAATACCCATAGTCGCACCTTTGAGCCTTTGTACAGGGTCGAGGCTAATAATTCGAGAAAACATAAATTGGCCAAAGTCGAACACTTGCAGAATTTGTTCCACTCAGAAATTAGCAAGGAGTATTCAGTCTATCGACCTTTAACTGAAAAATACCCATAGTCGCACTTTGAGCCTTTGTACAGGGTCGAGACCAGTTATTCGAGAAAACATAAATTGGCCAAAGTCGAAACCTTGCAGAATTTGTTCCACTCAGAAATTTTCATAGAATTGTTTAGTCTAACGATCTTTAACTGAAAAATACCCATAGTCGCACCTTTGAGCCTTTGTACAGGGTCGAGGCTAATAATTCGAGAAAACATAAATTGGCAAAAGTCGAAACCTTGCAGAATTTGTTCCACTCAGAAATTAGCATAGGAGTACTCAGTCTATCGATCTATAACCGGAAAATACCCATAGTCGCACCTTTGAGCCTTTGTACAGCGTCGAGACCAGTTATTCGAGAGAACATAAATTGGTCAAAGCCGAAACCTTGCAGAATTTGTTCCACTCAGAAATTGGCATAGAAGTGTTTAGTCTATCGATCTTTAACCGAAAAATACCCATAGTAACAATTTGAGCCTTTGAACAGGGTCGAGGCTAATAATTCGAGAAAACATAAATTGGCCAAAGTCGAACACTTGCAGAATTTGTTCCACTCAGAAATTGGCATAGAAGTGTTTAGTCTAACGATCTTTAACTGAAAAATATCCATAGTCGCACCTTTGAGCCTTTGTACAGGGTCGAGACCAGTTATTCGAGAAAACATAAATTGGCCAAAGTCGAAACCTTGCAGAATTTGTTCCACTCAGAAATTGGCATAGAAGTGTTTAGTCTAACGATCTTTAACTGAAAAATACCCATAGTCGCACCTTTGAGCCTTTGTACAGGGTCGAGCCCAGTTATTCGATGAAACATAAATTGGCCAAAGTCGAAACCTTGCAGAATTTATTCCACTCAGAAATTGGCATAGAAGTGTTTAGTCTATTGACCTTTAACCGAAAAATACCCATAGTCGCACCTTTGAGCCTTTGTACAGGGTCGAGCCCAGTTATTCGATGAAACATAAATTGGCCAAAGTCGAAACCTTGCAGAACTTGTTCCACTCAGAAATTGGCATAGAAGTGTTTAGTCTATCGACCTTTAACCGAAAAATACCCATAGTCGCACCTTTGAGCCTTTGTACAGGGTCGAGCCCAGTTATTCGATGAAACATAAATTGGCCAAAGTCGAACACTTGCAGAATTTGTTCCACTCAGAAATTGGCATAGAAGTGTTTAGTCTAACGATCTTTAACTGAAAAATATCCATAGTCGCACCTTTGAGCCTTTGTACAGGGTCGAGACCAGTTATTCGAGAAAACATAAATTGGCCAAAGTCGAAACCTTGCAGAATTTGTTCCACTCAGAAATTGGCATAGAAGTGTTTAGTCTAACGATCTTTAACTGAAAAATACCCATAGTCGCACCTTTGAGCCTTTGTACAGGGTCGAGCCCAGTTATTCGATGAAACATAAATTGGCCAAAGTCGAAACCTTGCAGAATTTGTTCCACTCAGAAATTGGCATAGAAGTGTTTAGTCTATCGACCTTTAACCGAAAAATACCCATAGTCGCACCTTTGAGCCTTTGTACAGGGCCGAGCCCAGTTATTCGATGAAACATAAATTGGCCCAAGTCGAAACCTTGCAGAATTTGTTCCACTCAGAAATTGGCATAGAAGTGTTTAGTCTATCGACCTTTAACCGAAAAATACCCATAGTCGCACCTTTGAGCCTTTGTACAGGGTCGAGACCAGTTATTCGAGAAAACATAAATTGGCCAAAGTCGAAACTTGGCAGAATTTGTTCCACTCAGAAATTTGCGTAAAAGTGTTTAGTCTATCGACCTTTAACCGAAAAATACCCATAGTCGCACCTTTGAGCCTTTGTACAGGGTCGAGACCAGTTATTCGAGAAAACATAAACTGGCCAAAGTCGAAACCTTGCAGAATTTGTTCCACTCAGAAATTAGCATAGGAGTACTCAATCTATCGATCTTTAACCGAAAAATACCCATAGTCGCACCTTTGAACCTTTGTACAGAGTCGAGGCTAATAATTCGAGAAAACATAAATTGGACACAGTCGAACACTTGCAGAAATTGTTCCACTTAGAAATTAGCATAGTACTACTCAGTCTGTCGATCTTTAACCGAAAAATACCCATAGTCGCACCTTTGAACCTTTGTACAGAGTCGAGGCTAATTGTTCCACTTAGAAATTAGCATAGTACTACTCAGTCTATCGATCTTTAACCTTAAAAATACCCATAGTCGCACCTTTGAACCTTTGTACAGGGTCGAGGCTAATAATTCGAAAAATATAAATTGGCCAAAGTCGAACACTTGCAGAATTTGTTCCACTCAGAAATTATCAAGGAGTATTCAGTCTATCGACCTTTAACCGAAAAATACCCATAGTCGCACCTTTGAGCCTTTGTACAGGGTCGAGGCTAATAATTCGAGAAAACATAAATTGGCCAAAGTCGAACACTTGCAGAATTTGTTCCACTCAGAAATTAACAAGGAGTATTCAGTCTATCGACCTTTAACTGAAAAATACCCATAGTCGCACCTTTGAGCCTTTGTACAGGGTCGAGGCTAATAATTCGAGAAACATAAATTGGCCAAAGTCGAACACTGGGAGAATTTATTCCACATCGAAATTGGCATAGAAGTGTTTAGTCTATCGACCTTTAACCGAAAAATACCCATAGTCGCACCTTTGAGCCTTTGTACAGGGTCGAGGCTATTAATTCGAGAAAACATAAATTGGCCAAAGTCGAAACCTTGCAGAAGTTGTTCCACTCAGAAATTAGCATAGAAGTGTTTAGTCTATCGATCTTTAACCGAAAATTACTCATAATCACACCTTTGAGCCTTTGTACAGGGTCGAGGCTATTAATTCGAGAAAACATAAATTGTCCAAAGTCGAAACCTTGCAGAATTTGTTCCACTCAGAAATTAGCGTAGAAGTGTTTAGTCTATCGACCTTTAACCGAAAAATACCCATAGTCGCACCTTTGAGCCTTTGTACAGGGTCGAGACCAGTTATTCGAGAAAACATAGATTGGCCAAAGTCGAAACCTTGCAGAATTTGTTCCACTCAGAAATTGGCATAGAAGTGTTTAGTCTATCGATCTTTAACCGAAAAATACCCATAGTCGCACCTTTGAACCTTTGTACAGAGTCGAGGCTAATTGTTCCACTTAGAAATTAGCATAGTACTACTCAGTCTATCGATCTTTAACCTTAAAAATACCCATAGTCGCACCTTTGAACCTTTGTACAGGGTCGAGGCTAATAATTCGAAAAATATAAATTGGCCAAAGTCGAACACTTGCAGAATTTGTTCCACTCAGAAATTATCAAGGAGTATTCAGTCTATCGACCTTTAACTGAAAAATAGCCATAGTCGCACCTTTGAGCCTTTGTAGAGGGTCGAGGCTAATTGTTCCACTTAGAAATTAGCATAGTACTACTCAGTCTATCGATCTTTAACCTTAAAAATACCCATAGTCGCACCTTTGAACCTTTGTACAGGGTCGAGGCTAATAATTCGAAAAATATAAATTGGCCAAAGTCGAACACTTGCAGAATTTGTTCCACTCAGAAATTATCAAGGAGTATTCAGTCTATCGACCTTTAACTGAAAAATAGCCATAGTCGCACCTTTGAGCCTTTGTAGAGGGTCGAGACCAGTTATTCGAGAAAACATAAATTGGCCAAAGTCGAAACCTTGCAGAATTTGTTCCACTCAGAAATTTTCATAGAATTGTTTAGTCTAACGATCTTTAACTGAAAAATACCCATAGTCGCACCTTTGAGCCTTTGTACAGGGTCGAGGCTAATAATTCGAGAAAACATAAATTGACAAAAGTCGAAACCTTGCAGAATTTGTTCCACTCAGAAATTAGCATAGGAGTACTCAGTCTATCGATCTATAACCGGAAAATACCCATAGTCGCACCTTTGAGCCTTTGTACAGCGTCGAGACCAGTTATTCGAGAGAACATAAATTGGTCAAAGTCGAAACCTTGCAGAATTTGTTCCACTCAGAAATTGGCATAGAAGTGTTTAGTCTATCGATCTTTAACCGAAAAATACCCATAGTCACACCTTTGAGCCTTTGAACAGGGTCGAGGCTAATAATTCGAGAAAACATAAATTGGCCAAAGTGGAACACTTGCAGAATTTGTTCCACTCAGAAATTGGCATAGAAGTGTTTAGTCTAACGATCTTTAACTGAAAAATATCCATAGTCGCACTTTTGAGCCTTTGTACAGGGTCGAGACCAGTTATTCGAGAAAACATAAATTGGCCAAAGTCGAAACCTTGCAGAATTTGTTCCACTCAGAAATTGGCATAGAAGTGTTTAGTCTAACGATCTTTAACTGAAAAATACCCATAGTCGCACTTTGAGCCTTTGTACAGGGTCGAGACCAGTTATTCGAGAAAACATAAATTGGCCAAAGTCGAAACCTTGCAGAATTTGTTCCACTCAGAAATTTTCATAGAATTGTTTAGTCTAACGATCTTTAACCGAAAAATACCCATAGTCGCACCTTTGAGCCTTTGTACAGGGTCGAGCCCAGTTATTCGATGAAACATAAATTGGCCAAAGTCGAAACCTTGCAGAATTTGTTCCACTCAGAAATTGGCATAGAAGTGTTTAGTCTATCGACCTTTAACCGAAAAATACCCATAGTCGCACCTTTGAGCCTTTGTACAGGGTCGAGACCAGTTATTCGAGAAAACATAAATTGGCCAAAGTCGAAACCTTGCAGAATTTGTTCCACTCAGAAATTGGCATAGAAGTGTTTAGTCTACGACCTTTAACCGAAAAATACCCATAGTCGCACCTTTGAGCCTTTGTACAGGGTCGAGACCAGTTATTCGAGAAAACATAAACTGGCCAAAGTCGAAACCTTGCAGAATTTGTTCCACTCAGAAATTAGCATAGGAGTGTTTAGTCTATCGACCTTTAACCGAAAAATACCCATAGATTCACCTTTGAGCCTTTGTACAGGGTCGAGACCAGTTATTCTAGAAAAGATAAATTGGCCAAAGTCGAAACCTTGCAGAATTTGTTCCACTCAGAAATTGGCATAGGGGTATTTAGTCTACCGATCTTTAACTGAAAAATATCCAGAGTCGCACCTTTGAGCCTTTGTAAATGGTCGAGGCTAATAATTCGAGAAAACATAAATTGGCCAAAGTCGAAACCTTGCAGAATTTGTTCCACTCAGAAATTAGCATAGGAATACTCAGTCTATCGATCTTTAACCGAAAAATACCCATAGTCGCACCTTTGAGCCTTTGTACAGGGTCGAGACCAGTAATTCGAGAAACATAAATTGGCCAAAGTCGAACACTTGCAGAATTTATTCCACATCGAAATTGGCATAGAAGTGTTTAGTCTATCGATCTTTAACCGAAAAATACCCATAGTCGCACCTTTAAACCTTTGTACAGGGTCGAGGCTAATAATTCGAGAAACATAAATTGGCCAAAGTCGAACACTTGCAGAATTTGTTCCACTCAGAAATTAACAAGGAGTATTCAGTCTATCAACCTTTAACTGAAAAATACCCATAGTCGCACCTTTGAGCCTTTGTACAGGGTCGAGGCTAATAATTCGAGAAACATAAATTGGCCAAAGTCGAACACTTGCAGAATTTATTCCACATCGAAATTGGCATAGAAGTGTTTAGTCTATCGATCTTTAACCGAAAAATACCCATAGTCGCACCTTTAAACCTTTGTACAGGGTCGAGGCTAATAATTCGAGAAACATAAATTGGCCAAAGTCGAACACTTGCAGAATTTATTCCACATCGAAATTGGCATAGAAGTGTTTAGTCTATCGACCTTTAACTGAAAAATACCCATAGTTGCACCTTTGAGCCTTTGTACAAGGTCGAGGCTAATAATTCGAGAAAACATAAATTGGCCAAAGTCGAAACCTTGCAGAATTTGTTCCACATCGAAATTAGCATAGAAGTGTTTAGTCTATCGACCTTTAACCGAAAAATACCCATAGTCGCACCTTTGAGCCTTTGTACAGGGTCGAGGCTAATAATTCGAGAAAACATAAATTGGCCAAAGTCGAACACTTGCAGAATTTGTTCCACTCAGAAATTAACAAGGAGTATTCAGTCTATCGACCTTTAACTGAAAAATACCCATAGTCGCACCTTTGAGCCTTTGTACAGGGTCGAGGCTAATAATTCGAGAAACATAAATTGGCCAAAGTCGAACACTGGGAGAATTTATTCCACATCGAAATTGGCATAGAAGTGTTTAGTCTATCGACCTTTAACCGAAAAATACCCATAGTCGCACCTTTGAGCCTTTGTACAGGGTCGAGGCTATTAATTCGAGAAAACATAAATTGGCCAAAGTCGAAACCTTGCAGAAGTTGTTCCACTCAGAAATTAGCATAGAAGTGTTTAGTCTATCGATCTTTAACCGAAAATTACTCATAATCACACCTTTGAGCCTTTGTACAGGGTCGAGGCTATTAATTCGAGAAAACATAAATTGTCCAAAGTCGAAACCTTGCAGAATTTGTTCCACTCAGAAATTAGCGTAGAAGTGTTTAGTCTATCGACCTTTAACCGAAAAATACCCATAGTCGCACCTTTGAGCCTTTGTACAGGGTCGAGACCAGTTATTCGAGAAAACATAGATTGGCCAAAGTCGAAACCTTGCAGAATTTGTTCCACTCAGAAATTGGCATAGAAGTGTTTAGTCTATCGATCTTTAACCGAAAAATACCCATAGTCGCACCTTTGAGCCTTTGAACAGGGTCGAGGCTAATAATTCGACAAAAAAAAATTGGCCAAAGTCGAAACCTTGCAGAATTTGTTCCACATCGAAATTAGCATAGAAGTGTTTAGTCTATCGACCTTTAACCGAAAAATACCCATAGTCGCACCTTTGAGCCTTTGTACAGGGTCGAGACCAGTAATTCGAGAAACATAAATTGGCCAAAGTCGAACACTTGCAGAATCTATTCCACATCGAAATTGGCATAGAAGTGTTTAGTCTATCGATCTTTAACCGAAAAATACCCATAGTCGCACCTTTAAACCTTTTACAGGGTCGAGGCTAATAATTCGAGAAACATAAATTGGCCAAAGTCGAACACTTGCAGAATTTGTTCCACTCAGAAATTAACAAGGAGTATTCAGTCTATCAACCTTTAACTGAAAAATACCCATAGTCGCACCTTTGAGCCTTTGTACAGGGTCGAGGCTAATAATTCGAGAAACATAAATTGGCCAAAGTCGAACACTTGCAGAATTTATTCCACATCGAAATTGGCATAGAAGTGTTTAGTCTATCGATCTTTAACCGAAAAATACCCATAGTCGCACCTTTAAACCTTTGTACAGGGTCGAGGCTAATAATTCGAGAAACATAAATTGGCCAAAGTCGAACACTTGCAGAATTTATTCCACATCGAAATTGGCATAGAAGTGTTTAGTCTATCGACCTTTAACTGAAAAATACCCATAGTTGCACCTTTGAGCCTTTGTACAAGGTCGAGGCTAATAATTCGAGAAAACATAAATTGGCCAAAGTCGAAACCTTGCAGAATTTGTTCCACATCGAAATTAGCATAGAAGTGTTTAGTCTATCGACCTTTAACCGAAAAATACCCATAGTCGCACCTTTGAGCCTTTGTACAGGGTCGAGGCTAATAATTCGAGAAAACATAAATTGGCCAAAGTCGAACACTTGCAGAATTTGTTCCACTCAGAAATTAACAAGGAGTATTCAGTCTATCGACCTTTAACTGAAAAATACCCATAGTCGCACCTTTGAGCCTTTGTACAGGGTCGAGGCTAATAATTCGAGAAACATAAATTGGCCAAAGTCGAACACTGGCAGAATTTATTCCACATCGAAATTGGCATAGAAGTGTTTAGTCTATCGACCTTTAACCGAAAAATACCCATAGTCGCACCTTTGAGCCTTTGTACAGGGTCGAGGCTATTAATTCGAGAAAACATAAATTGGCCAAAGTCGAAACCTTGCAGAAGTTGTTCCACTCAGAAATTAGCATAGAAGTGTTTAGTCTATCGATCTTTAACCGAAAATTACTCATAATCACACCTTTGAGCCTTTGTACAGGGTCGAGGCTAATAATTCGAGAAAACATAAATTGCCCAAAGTCGAAACCTTGCAGAATTTGTTCCACTCAGAAATTAGCGTAGAAGTGTTTAGTCTATCGACCTTTAACCGAAAAATACCCATAGTTGCACCTTTGAGCCTTTGTACAGGGTCGAGACCAGTTATTCGAGAAAACATAGATTGGCCAAAGTCGAAACCTTGCAGAATTTGTTCCACTCAGAAATTGGCATAGAAGTGTTTAGTCTATCGATCTTTAACCGAAAAATACCCATAGTCGCACCTTTGAGCCTTTGAACAGGGTCGAGGCTAATAATTCGACAAAAAAAAATTGGCCAAAGTCGAAACCTTGCAGAATTTGTTCCACATCGAAATTAGCATAGAAGTGTTTAGTCTATCGACCTTTAACCGAAAAATACCCATAGTCGCACCTTTGAGCCTTTGTACAGGGTCGAGGCTAATAATTCGATAAAACATAAATTGGCCAAAGTCGAACACTTGCAGAATTTGTTCCACTCAGAAATTAACAAGGAGTATTCAGTCTATCGACCTTTAACTGAAAAATACCCATAGTCGCACCTTTGAGCCTTTGTACAGGGTCGAGGCTAATAATTCGAGAAACATAAATTGGCCAAAGTCGAACACTTGCAGAATTTATTCCACATCGAAATTGGCATAGAAGTGTTTAGTCTATCGACCTTTAACCGAAAAATACCCATAGTCGCACCTTTGAGCCTTTGTACAGGGTCGAGGCTAATAATTCGAGAAAACATAAATTGGCCAAAGTCGAAACCTTGCAGAAGTTGTTCCACTCAGAAATTATCATAGAGTTGTTTAGTCTATCGATCTTTAACCGAAAATTACTCATAATCACACCTTTGAGCCTTTGTACAGGGTCGAGGCTAATAATTCGAAAAATATAAATTGGCCAAAGTCGAACACTTGCAGAATTTGTTCCACTCAGAAATTAACAAGGAGTATTCAGTCTATCGACCTTTAACTGAAAAATACCCATAGTCGCACCTTTGAGCCTTTGTACAAGGTCGAGGCTAATAATTCGAGAAAACATAAATTGGCCAAAGTCGAAACCTTGCAGAATTTGTTCCACATCGAAATTAGCATAGAAGTGTTTAGTCTATCGACCTTTAACCGAAAAATACCCATAGTCGCACCTTTGAGCCTTTGTACAGGGTCGAGGCTAATAATTCGAGAAAACATAAATTGGCCAAAGTCGAACACTTGCAGAATTTGTTCCACTCAGAAATTAGCAAGGAGTATTCAGTCTATCGACCTTTAACTGAAAAATACCCATAGTCGCACCTTTGAGCCTTTGTACAGGGTCGAGGCTAATAATTCGAGAAACATAAATTGGCCAAAGTCGAACACTTGCAGAATTTATTCCACATCGAAATTGGCATAGAAGTGTTTAGTCTATCGACCTTTAACCGAAAAATACCCATAGTCGCACCTTTGAGCCTTTGTACAGGGTCGAGGCTAATAATTCGAGAAAACATAAATTGGCCAAAGTCGAACACTTGCAGAATTTGTTCCACTCAGAAATTAGCAAGGAGTATTCAGTCTATCGACCTTTAACTGAAAAATACCCATAGTCGCACTTTGAGCCTTTGTACAGGGTCGAGACCAGTTATTCGAGAAAACATAAATTGGCCAAAGTCGAAACCTTGCAGAATTTGTTCCACTCAGAAATTTTCATAGAATTGTTTAGTCTAACGATCTTTAACTGAAAAATACCCATAGTCGCACCTTTGAGCCTTTGTACAGGGTCGAGGCTAATAATTCGAGAAAACATAAATTGGCAAAAGTCGAAACCTTGCAGAATTTGTTCCACTCAGAAATTAGCATAGGAGTACTCAGTCTATCGATCTATAACCGGAAAATACCCATAGTCGCACCTTTGAGCCTTTGTACAGCGTCGAGACCAGTTATTCGAGAGAACATAAATTGGTCAAAGCCGAAACCTTGCAGAATTTGTTCCACTCAGAAATTGGCATAGAAGTGTTTAGTCTATCGATCTTTAACCGAAAAATACCCATAGTAACAATTTGAGCCTTTGAACAGGGTCGAGGCTAATAATTCGAGAAAACATAAATTGGCCAAAGTCGAACACTTGCAGAATTTGTTCCACTCAGAAATTGGCATAGAAGTGTTTAGTCTAACGATCTTTAACTGAAAAATATCCATAGTCGCACCTTTGAGCCTTTGTACAGGGTCGAGACCAGTTATTCGAGAAAACATAAATTGGCCAAAGTCGAAACCTTGCAGAATTTGTTCCACTCAGAAATTGGCATAGAAGTGTTTAGTCTAACGATCTTTAACTGAAAAATACCCATAGTCGCACCTTTGAGCCTTTGTACAGGGTCGAGCCCAGTTATTCGATGAAACATAAATTGGCCAAAGTCGAAACCTTGCAGAATTTGTTCCACTCAGAAATTGGCATAGAAGTGTTTAGTCTATCGACCTTTAACCGAAAAATACCCATAGTCGCACCTTTGAGCCTTTGTACAGGGTCGAGCCCAGTTATTCGATGAAACATAAATTGGCCAAAGTCGAAACCTTGCAGAACTTGTTCCACTCAGAAATTGGCATAGAAGTGTTTAGTCTATCGACCTTTAACCGAAAAATACCCATAGTCGCACCTTTGAGCCTTTGTACAGGGTCGAGCCCAGTTATTCGATGAAACATAAATTGGCCAAAGTCGAACACTTGCAGAATTTGTTCCACTCAGAAATTGGCATAGAAGTGTTTAGTCTAACGATCTTTAACTGAAAAATATCCATAGTCGCACCTTTGAGCCTTTGTACAGGGTCGAGACCAGTTATTCGAGAAAACATAAATTGGCCAAAGTCGAAACCTTGCAGAATTTGTTCCACTCAGAAATTGGCATAGAAGTGTTTAGTCTAACGATCTTTAACTGAAAAATACCCATAGTCGCACCTTTGAGCCTTTGTACAGGGTCGAGCCCAGTTATTCGATGAAACATAAATTGGCCAAAGTCGAAACCTTGCAGAATTTGTTCCACTCAGAAATTGGCATAGAAGTGTTTAGTCTATCGACCTTTAACCGAAAAATACCCATAGTCGCACCTTTGAGCCTTTGTACAGGGCCGAGCCCAGTTATTCGATGAAACATAAATTGGCCCAAGTCGAAACCTTGCAGAATTTGTTCCACTCAGAAATTGGCATAGAAGTGTTTAGTCTATCGACCTTTAACCGAAAAATACCCATAGTCGCACCTTTGAGCCTTTGTACAGGGTCGAGACCAGTTATTCGAGAAAACATAAATTGGCCAAAGTCGAAACTTGGCAGAATTTGTTCCACTCAGAAATTTGCGTATAAGTGTTTAGTCTATCGACCTTTAACCGAAAAATACCCATAGTCGCACCTTTGAGCCTTTGTACAGGGTCGAGACCAGTTATTCGAGAAAACATAAACTGGCCAAAGTCGAAACCTTGCAGAATTTGTTCCACTCAGAAATTAGCATAGGAGTACTCAATCTATCGATCTTTAACCGAAAAATACCCATAGTCGCACCTTTGAACCTTTGTACAGAGTCGAGGCTAATAATTCGAGAAAACATAAATTGGACACAGTCGAACACTTGCAGAAATTGTTCCACTTAGAAATTAGCATAGTACTACTCAGTCTGTCGATCTTTAACCGAAAAATACCCATAGTCGCACCTTTGAACCTTTGTACAGGGTCGAGGCTAATAATTCGAAAAATATAAATTGGCCAAAGTCGAACACTTTGTACAGGGTCGAGACCAGTTATTCGAGAAAACATAAATTGGCCAAAGTCGAAACTTGGCAGAATTTGTTCCACTCAGAAATTTGCATAAAAGTGTTTAGTCTATCGACCTTTAACCGAAAAATACCCATAGTCGCACCTTTGAGCCTTTGTACAGGGTCGAGACCAGTTATTCGAGAAAACATAAACTGGCCAAAGTCGAAACCTTGCAGAATTTGTTCCACTCAGAAATTAGCATAGGAGTACTCAGTCTATCGATCTTTAACCGAAAAATACCCATAGTCGCACCTTTGAACCTTTGTACAGAGTCGAGGCTAATAATTCGAGAAAACATAAATTGGACACAGTCGCACACTTGCAGAAATTGTTCCACTTAGAAATTAGCATAGTACTACTCAGTCTATCGATCTTTAACCGAAAAATACCCATAGTCGCACCTTTTAACCTTTGTACAGGGTCGAGGCTAATAATTCGAAAAATATAAATTGGCCAAAGTCGAACACTTGCAGAATTTGTTCCACTCAGAAATTATCAAGGAGTATTCAGTCTATCGACCTTTAACTGAAAAATACCCATAGTCGCACCTTTGAGCCTTTTTACAGGGTCGAGGCTAATAATTCGAGAAAACATAAATTGGACACAGTCGCACACTTGCAGAAATTGTTCCACTTAGAAATTAGCATAGTACTACTCAGTCTATCGATCTTTAACCGAAAAATACCCATAGTCGCACCTTTGAGCCTTTGTACAGGGTCGAGGCTAATAATTCGAGAAAACATAAATTGGCCAAAGTCGAACACTTGCAGAATTTGTTCCACTCAGAAATTAGCAAGGAGTATTCAGTCTATCGACCTTTAACTGAAAAATACCCATAGTCGCACCTTTGAGCCTTTGTACAGGGTCGAGGCTAATAATTCGAGAAACATAAATTGGCCAAAGTCGAACACTTGCAGAATTTATTCCACATCGAAATTGGCATAGAAGTGTTTAGTCTATCGACCTTTAACCGAAAAATACCCATAGTCGCACCTTTGAGCCTTTGTACAGGGTCGAGGCTAATAATTCGAGAAAACATAAATTGGCCAAAGTCGAACACTTGCAGAATTTGTTCCACTCAGAAATTAGCAAGGAGTATTCAGTCTATCGACCTTTAACTGAAAAATACCCATAGTCGCACTTTGAGCCTTTGTACAGGGTCGAGACCAGTTATTCGAGAAAACATAAATTGGCCAAAGTCGAAACCTTGCAGAATTTGTTCCACTCAGAAATTTTCATAGAATTGTTTAGTCTAACGATCTTTAACTGAAAAATACCCATAGTCGCACCTTTGAGCCTTTGTACAGGGTCGAGGCTAATAATTCGAGAAAACATAAATTGGACACAGTCGCACACTTGCAGAAATTGTTCCACTTAGAAATTAGCATAGTACTACTCAGTCTATCGATCTTTAACCGAAAAATACCCATAGTCGCACCTTTGAGCCTTTGTACAGGGTCGAGGCTAATAATTCGAGAAAACATAAATTGGCAAAAGTCGAAACCTTGCAGAATTTGTTCCACTCAGAAATTAGCATAGGAGTACTCAGTCTATCGATCTATAACCGGAAAATACCCATAGTCGCACCTTTGAGCCTTTGTACAGCGTCGAGACCAGTTATTCGAGAGAACATAAATTGGTCAAAGCCGAAACCTTGCAGAATTTGTTCCACTCAGAAATTGGCATAGAAGTGTTTAGTCTATCGATCTTTAACCGAAAAATACCCATAGTAACAATTTGAGCCTTTGAACAGGGTCGAGGCTAATAATTCGAGAAAACATAAATTGGCCAAAGTCGAACACTTGCAGAATTTGTTCCACTCAGAAATTGGCATAGAAGTGTTTAGTCTAACGATCTTTAACTGAAAAATATCCATAGTCGCACCTTTGAGCCTTTGTACAGGGTCGAGACCAGTTATTCGAGAAAACATAAATTGGCCAAAGTCGAAACCTTGCAGAATTTGTTCCACTCAGAAATTGGCATAGAAGTGTTTAGTCTAACGATCTTTAACTGAAAAATACCCATAGTCGCACCTTTGAGCCATTGTACAGGGTCGAGCCCAGTTATTCGATGAAACATAAATTGGCCAAAGTCGAAACCTTGCAGAATTTGTTCCACTCAGAAATTGGCATAGAAGTGTTTAGTCTATCGACCTTTAACCGAAAAATACCCATAGTCGCACCTTTGAGCCTTTGTACAGGGTCGAGCCCAGTTATTCGATGAAACATAAATTGGCCAAAGTCGAAACCTTGCAGAACTTGTTCCACTCAGAAATTGGCATAGAAGTGTTTAGTCTATCGACCTTTAACCGAAAAATACCCATAGTCGCACCTTTGAGCCTTTGTACAGGGTCGAGCCCAGTTATTCGATGAAACATAAATTGGCCAAAGTCGAACACTTGCAGAATTTGTTCCACTCAGAAATTGGCATAGAAGTGTTTAGTCTAACGATCTTTAACTGAAAAATATCCATAGTCGCACCTTTGAGCCTTTGTACAGGGTCGAGACCAGTTATTCGAGAAAACATAAATTGGCCAAAGTCGAAACCTTGCAGAATTTGTTCCACTCAGAAATTGGCATAGAAGTGTTTAGTCTAACGATCTTTAACTGAAAAATACCCATAGTCGCACCTTTGAGCCTTTGTACAGGGTCGAGCCCAGTTATTCGATGAAACATAAATTGGCCAAAGTCGAAACCTTGCAGAATTTGTTCCACTCAGAAATTGGCATAGAAGTGTTTAGTCTATCGACCTTTAACCGAAAAATACCCATAGTCGCACCTTTGAGCCTTTGTACAGGGCCGAGCCCAGTTATTCGATGAAACATAAATTGGCCCAAGTCGAAACCTTGCAGAATTTGTTCCACTCAGAAATTGGCATAGAAGTGTTTAGTCTATCGACCTTTAACCGAAAAATACCCATAGTCGCACCTTTGAGCCTTTGTACAGGGTCGAGACCAGTTATTCGAGAAAACATAAATTGGCCAAAGTCGAAACTTGGCAGAATTTGTTCCACTCAGAAATTTGCGTATAAGTGTTTAGTCTATCGACCTTTAACCGAAAAATACCCATAGTCGCACCTTTGAGCCTTTGTACAGGGTCGAGACCAGTTATTCGAGAAAACATAAACTGGCCAAAGTCGAAACCTTGCAGAATTTGTTCCACTCAGAAATTAGCATAGGAGTACTCAATCTATCGATCTTTAACCGAAAAATACCCATAGTCGCACCTTTGAACCTTTGTACAGAGTCGAGGCTAATAATTCGAGAAAACATAAATTGGACACAGTCGAACACTTGCAGAAATTGTTCCACTTAGAAATTAGCATAGTACTACTCAGTCTGTCGATCTTTAACCGAAAAATACCCATAGTCGCACCTTTGAACCTTTGTACAGGGTCGAGGCTAATAATTCGAAAAATATAAATTGGCCAAAGTCGAACACTTTGTACAGGGTCGAGACCAGTTATTCGAGAAAACATAAATTGGCCAAAGTCGAAACTTGGCAGAATTTGTTCCACTCAGAAATTTGCATAAAAGTGTTTAGTCTATCGACCTTTAACCGAAAAATACCCATAGTCGCACCTTTGAGCCTTTGTACAGGGTCGAGACCAGTTATTCGAGAAAACATAAACTGGCCAAAGTCGAAACCTTGCAGAATTTGTTCCACTCAGAAATTAGCATAGGAGTACTCAGTCTATCGATCTTTAACCGAAAAATACCCATAGTCGCACCTTTGAACCTTTGTACAGAGTCGAGGCTAATAATTCGAGAAAACATAAATTGGACACAGTCGCACACTTGCAGAAATTGTTCCACTTAGAAATTAGCATAGTACTACTCAGTCTATCGATCTTTAACCGAAAAATACCCATAGTCGCACCTTTTAACCTTTGTACAGGGTCGAGGCTAATAATTCGAAAAATATAAATTGGCCAAAGTCGAACACTTGCAGAATTTGTTCCACTCAGAAATTATCAAGGAGTATTCAGTCTATCGACCTTTAACTGAAAAATAGCCATAGTCGCACCTTTGAGCCTTTGTACAGGGTCGAGGCTAATAACTCGAGAAACATAAATTGGCCAAAGTCGAACACTTGCAGAATTTGCTCCACATCGAAATTGGCATAGAAGTGTTTAGTCTATCGATCTTTAACAGAAAAATACCCATAGTCGCACCTTTGAGCCTTTGTACAGGGTCGAGGATAATAATTCGAGAAAACATAAATTGGCCAAAGTCGAACACGTGCAGAATTTGTTCCACTCAGAAATTGGCATAGGAGTACTCAGTCTGTCGATCTTTAACCGAAAAATACCCATAGTCGCACCTTTGAGCCTTTGTACAGGGTCGAGACCAGTTATTCGAGAAAACATAAATTGGCCAAAGGCGCAACCTTGCAGACTTTGTTCCACTCAGAAATTGGCATAGAAGTGTTTAGTCTAACGATCTTTAACTGAAAAATATCCATAGTCGCACCTTTGAGCCTTTGTACAGGGTCGAGACCAGTTATTCGTGAAAACATAAATTGGCCAAAATCGAAACCTTGCAGAATTTGTTCCACTCAGAAATTGGCATAGGAGTACTCAGTCTATCGACCTTTGACTGAAAAATATCCATAGTCGCACCTTTGAGCCTTTGTACAGGGTCGAGGCTAATAATTCGAGAAACCTAAATTGGCCAAAGTCGAAAACTTGCAGAATTTGTTCCACATCGAAATTTTCATAGAAGTGTTTAGTCTATCGATCTTTAACTGAAAAATACCCATAGTCGCACCTTTGAGCCTTTGTACAGGGTCGAGACCAGTTATTCGAGAAAGCATAAATTGGGCAAAGTCGAACACGTGCAGAATTTGTTCCACTCAGAAATTGGCATAGAAGTGTTTAGTCTAACGATCTTTAACTGAAAAATACCCATAGTCGCACCTTTGAGCCTTTGTACAGGGTCGAGACCAGTTATTCGAGAAAACATAAATTGGCAAAAGTCGAAACCTTGCAGAATTTGTTCCACTCAGAAATTGGCATAGGAGTACTCAGTCTATCGATCTTTAACCGAAAAATACCCATAGTCGCACCTTTGAGCCTTTGTACAGAATCGAGACCAGTTATTCGAGAAAGCATAAATTGGGCAAAGTCGAACACGTGCAGAATTTGTTCCACTCAGAAATTGGCATAGAAGTGTTTAGTCTAACGATCTTTAACTGAAAAATACCCATAGTCGCACTTTGAGCCTTTGTACAGGGTCGAGACCAGTTATTCGAGAAAACATAAATTGGCCAAGGTCGAAACCTTGCAGAATTTGTTCCACTCAGAAATTTTCATAGAATTGTTTAGTCTAACGATCTTTAACCGAAAAATACCCATAGTCGCACCTTTGAGCCTTTGTACAGGGTCGAGCCCAGTTATTCGATGAAACATAAATTGGCCAAAGTCGAAACCTTGCAGAATTTGTTCCACTCAGAAATTGGCATAGAAGTGTTTAGTCTATCGACCTTTAACCGAAAAATACCCATAGTCGCACCTTTGAGCCTTTGTACAGGGTCGAGACCAGTTATTCGAGAAAACATAAACTGGCCAAAGTCGAAACCTTGCAGAATTTGTTCCACTCAGAAATTAGCATAGGAGTACTCAGTCTATCGATCTTTAACCGAAAAATACCCATAGTCGCACCTTTGAACCTTTGTACAGAGTCGAGGCTAATTGTTCCACTTAGAAATTAGCATAGTACTACTCAGTCTATCGATCTTTAACCTTAAAAATACCCATAGTCGCACCTTTGAACCTTTGTACAGGGTCGAGGCTAATAATTCGAAAAATATAAATTGGCCAAAGTCGAACACTTGCAGAATTTGTTCCACTCAGAAATTATCAAGGAGTATTCAGTCTATCGACCTTTAACTGAAAAATAGCCATAGTCGCACCTTTGAGCCTTTGTACAGGGTCGAGGCTAATAACTCGAGAAACATAAATTGGCCAAAGTCGAACACTTGCAGAATTTGCTCCACATCGAAATTGGCATAGAAGTGTTTAGTCTATCGATCTTTAACAGAAAAATACCCATAGTCGCACCTTTGAGCCTTTGTACAGGGTCGAGGATAATAATTCGAGAAAACATAAATTGGCCAAAGTCGAACACGTGCAGAATTTGTTCCACTCAGAAATTGGCATAGGAGTACTCAGTCTGTCGATCTTTAACCGAAAAATACCCATAGTCGCACCTTTGAGCCTTTGTACAGGGTCGAGGTTAATAATTCGAGGAACCTAAATTGGCCAAAGTCGAAAACTTGCAGAATTTGTTCCACATCGAAATTTTCATAGAAGTGTTTAGTCTATCGATCTTTAAACGAAAAATTCCCATAGTCGCACCTTTGAGCCTTTGTACAGGGTCGAGACCAGTTATTCGAGAAAGCATAATTGGGCAAAGTCGAACACGTGCAGAATTTGTTCCACTCAGAAATTGGCATAGAAGTGTTTAGTCTAACGATCTTTAACTGAAAAATACCCATAGTCGCACCTTTGAGCCTTTGTACAGGGTCGAGAACAGTTATTCGAGAAAACATAAATTGGCAAAAGTCGAAACCTTGCAGAATTTGTTCCACTCAGAAATTGGCATAGGAGTACTCAGTCTATCGATCTTTAACCGAAAAATACCCATAGTCGCACCTTTGAGCCTTTGTACAGGGTCGAGACCAGTTATTCGAGAAAGCATAAATTGGGCAAAGTCGAACACGTGCAGAATTTGTTCCGCTCAGAAATTGGCATAGAAGTGTTTAGTCTAACGATCTTTAACTGAAAAATACCCATAGTCGCACTTTGAGCCTTTGTACAGGGTCGAGACCAGTTATTCGAGAAAACATAAATTGGCCAAAGTCGAAACCTTGCAGAATTTGTTCCACTCAGAAATTTTCATAGAATTGTTTAGTCTAACGATCTTTAACTGAAAAATACCCATAGTCACACCTTTGAGCCTTTGAACAGGGTCGAGGCTAATAATTCGAGAAAACATAAATTGGCCAAAGTCGAACACTTGCAGAATTTGTTCCACTCAGAAATTGGCATAGAAGTGTTTAGTCTAACCATCTTTAACTGAAAAATATCCATAGTCGCACCTTTGAGCCTTTGTACAGGGTCGAGACCAGTTATTCGAGAAAACATAAATTGGCCAAAGTCGAAACCTTGCAGAATTTGTTCCACTCAGAAATTGGCATAGAAGTGTTTAGTCTACGACCTTTAACCGAAAAATACCCATAGTCGCACCTTTGAGCCTTTGTACAGGGTCGAGACCAGTTATTCGAGAAAACATAAACTGGCCAAAGTCGAAACCTTGCAGAATTTGTTCCACTCAGAAATTAGCATAGGAGTGTTTAGTCTATCGACCTTTAACCGAAAAATACCCATAGATGCACCTTTGAGCCTTTGTACAGGGTCGAGACCAGTTATTCTAGAAAAGATAAATTGGCCAAAGTCGAAACCTTGCAGAATTTGTTCCACTCAGAAATTGGCATAGGGGTATTTAGTCTACCGATCTTTAACTGAAAAATATCCAGAGTCGCACCTTTGAGCCTTTGTAAATGGTCGAGGCTAATAATTCGAGAAAACATAAATTGGCCAAAGTCGAAACCTTGCAGAATTTGTTCCACTCAGAAATTAGCATAGGAATACTCAGTCTATCGATCTTTAACCGAAAAATACCCATAGTCGCACCTTTGAGCCTTTGTACAGGGTCGAGACCAGTTATTCGAGAAAACATAGATTGGCCAAAGTCGAAACCTTGCAGAATTTGTTCCACTCAGAAATTGGCATAGAAGTGTTTAGTCTATCGATCTTTAACCGAAAAATACCCATAGTCGCACCTTTGAGCCTTTGAACAGGGTCGAGGCTAATAATTCGACAAAACAAAAATTGGCCAAAGTCGAAACCTTGCAGAATTTGTTCCACTCAAAAATTGGCATAGGAGTACTCAGTCTATCGATCTTTAACCGAAAAATACCCATGGTCGCCCCTTTAAACCCTTGTACAGGGTCGAGGCTAATAATTCGAAAAATATAAATTGGCCAAAGTCGAACACTTGCAGAATTTATTCCACTCAGAAATTAACAAGGAGTATTCAGTCTATCAACCTTTAACTGAAAAATACCCATAGTCGCACCTTTGAGCCTTTGTACAGGGTCGAGGCTAATAATTCGAGAAACATAAATTGGCCAAAGTCGAACACTTGCAGAATTTATTCCACATCGAAATTGGCATAGAAGTGTTTAGTCTATCGATCTTTAACCGAAAAATACCCATAGTCGCACCTTTAAACCTTTGTACAGGGTCGAGGCTAATAATTCGAGAAACATAAATTGGCCAAAGTCGAACACTTGCAGAATTTATTCCACATCGAAATTGGCATAGAAGTGTTTGGTCTATCGACCTTTAACTGAAAAATACCCATAGTCGCACCTTTGAGCCTTTGTACAAGGTCGAGGCTAATAATTCGAGAAAACATAAATTGGCCAAAGTCGAAACCTTGCAGAATTTGTTCCACATCGAAATTAGCATAGAAGTGTTTAGTCTATCGACCTTTAACCGAAAAATACCCATAGTCGCACCTTTGAGCCTTTGTACAGGGTCGAGGCTAATAATTCGAGAAAACATAAATTGGCCAAAGTCGAACACTTGCAGAATTTGTTCCACTCAGAAATTAACAAGGAGTATTCAGTCTATCGACCTTTAACTGAAAAATACCCATAGTCGCACCTTTGAGCCTTTGTATAGGGTCGAGGCTAATAATTCGAGAAACATAAATTGGCCAAAGTCGAACACTGGCAGAATTTGTTCCACTCAGAAATTAACAAGGAGTATTCAGTCTATCGACCTTTAACCGAAAAATACTCATAGTCGCACCTTTGAGCCTTTGTACAGGGTCGAGGCTAATAATTCGAGAAAACATAAATTGGCCAAAGTCGAAACCTTGCAGAAGTTGTTCCACTCAGAAATTAGCATAGAAGTGTTTAGTCTATCGATCTTTAACCGAAAATTACTCATAATCACACCTTTGAGCCTTTGTACAGGGTCGAGGCTAATAATTCGAGAAAACATAAATTGCCCAAAGTCGAAACCTTGCAGAATTTGTTCCACTCAGAAATTAGCGTAGAAGTGTTTAGTCTATCGACCTTTAACCGAAAAATACCCATAGTCGCACCTTTGAGCCTTTGTACAGGGTCGAGACCAGTTATTCGAGAAAACATAAACTGGCCAAAGTCGAAACCTTGCAGAATTTGTTCCACTCAGAAATTAGCATAGGAGTGTTTAGTCTATCGACCTTTAACCGAAAAATACCCATAGATGCACCTTTGAGCCTTTGTACAGGGTCGAGACCAGTTATTCTAGAAAAGATAAATTGGCCAAAGTCGAAACCTTGCAGAATTTGTTCCACTCAGAAATTGGCATAGAAGTGTTTAGTCTACGACCTTTAACCGAAAAATACCCATAGTCGCACCTTTGAGCCTTTGTACAGGGTCGAGACCAGTTATTCGAGAAAACATAAACTGGCCAAAGTCGAAACCTTGCAGAATTTGTTCCACTCAGAAATTAGCATAGGAGTGTTTAGTCTATCGACCTTTAACCGAAAAATACCCATAGATGCACCTTTGAGCCTTTGTACAGGGTCGAGACCAGTTATTCTAGAAAAGATAAATTGGCCAAAGTCGAAACCTTGCAGAATTTGTTCCACTCAGAAATTGGCATAGGGGTATTTAGTTTACCGATCTTTAACTGAAAAATATCCAGAGTCGCACCTTTGAGCCTTTGTAAATGGTCGAGGCTAATAATTCGAGAAAACATAAATTGGCCAAAGTCGAAACCTTGCAGAATTTGTTCCACTCAGAAATTAGCATAGGAATACTCAGTCTATCGATCTTTAACCGAAAAATACCCATAGTCGCACCTTTGAGCCTTTGTACAGGGTCGAGACCAGTTATTCGAGAAAACATAGATTGGCCAAAGTCGAAACCTTGCAGAATTTGTTCCACTCAGAAATTGGCATAGAAGTGTTTAGTCTATCGATCTTTAACCGAAAAATACCCATAGTCGCACCTTTGAGCCTTTGAACAGGGTCGAGGCTAATAATTCGACAAAACAAAAATTGGCCAAAGTCGAAACCTTGCAGAATTTGTTCCACTCAAAAATTGGCATAGGAGTACTCAGTCTATCGATCTTTAACCGAAAAATACCCATGGTCGCCCCTTTAAACCCTTGTACAGGGTCGAGGCTAATAATTCGAAAAATATAAATTGGCCAAAGTCGAACACTTGCAGAATTTGTTCCACTCAGAAATTAACAAGGAGTATTCAGTCTATCAACCTTTAACTGAAAAATACCCATAGTCGCACCTTTGAGCCTTTGTACAGAGTCGAGGCTAATAATTCGAGAAACATAAATTGGCCAAAGTCGAACACTTGCAGAATTTATTCCACATCGAAATTGGCATAGAAGTGTTTAGTCTATCGATCTTTAACCGAAAAATACCCATAGTCGCACCTTTAAACCTTTGTACAGGGTCGAGGCTAATAATTCGAGAAACATAAATTGGCCAAAGTCGAACACTTGCAGAATTTATTCCACATCGAAATTGGCATAGAAGTGTTTAGTCTATCGACCTTTAACTGAAAAATACCCATAGTCGCACCTTTGAGCCTTTGTACAAGGTCGAGGCTAATAATTCGAGAAAACATAAATTGGCCAAAGTCGAAACCTTGCAGAATTTGTTCCACATCGAAATTAGCATAGAAGTGTTTAGTCTATCGACCTTTAACCGAAAAATACCCATAGTCGCACCTTTGAGCCTTTGTACAGGGTCGAGGCTAATAATTCGAGAAAACATAAATTGGCCAAAGTCGAACACTTGCAGAATTTGTTCCACTCAGAAATTAACAAGGAGTATTCAGTCTATCGACCTTTAACTGAAAAATACCCATAGTCGCACCTTTGAGCCTTTGTATAGGGTCGAGGCTAATAATTCGAGAAACATAAATTGGCCAAAGTCGAACACTGGCAGAATTTGTTCCACTCAGAAATTAACAAGGAGTATTCAGTCTATCGACCTTTAACCGAAAAATACTCATAGTCGCACCTTTGAGCCTTTGTACAGGGTCGAGGCTAATAATTCGAGAAAACATAAATTGGCCAAAGTCGAAACCTTGCAGAAGTTGTTCCACTCAGAAATTAGCATAGAAGTGTTTAGTCTATCGATCTTTAACCGAAAATTACTCATAATCACACCTTTGAGCCTTTGTACAGGGTCGAGGCTAATAATTCGAGAAAACATAAATTGCCCAAAGTCGAAACCTTGCAGAATTTGTTCCACTCAGAAATTAGCGTAGAAGTGTTTAGTCTATCGACCTTTAACCGAAAAATACCCATAGTCGCACCTTTGAGCCTTTGTACAGGGTCGAGACCAGTTATTCGAGAAAACATAGATTGGCCAAAGTCGAAAACTTGCAGAATTTGTTCCACTCAGAAATTGGCATAGAAGTGTTTAGTCTATCGATCTTTAACCGAAAAATACCCATAGTCGCAACTTTGAGCCTTTGAACAGGGTCGAGGCTAATAATTCGACAAAAGAAAAATTGGCCAAAGTCGAAACCTTGCAGAATTTGTTCCACATCGAAATTAGCATAGAAGTGTTTAGTCTATCGACCTTTAACCGAAAAATACCCATAGTCGCACCTTTGAGCCTTTGTACAGGGTCGAGGCTAATAATTCGAGAAAACATAAATTGGCCAAAGTCGAACACTTGCAGAATTTGTTCCACTCAGAAATTAACAAGGAGTATTCAGTCTATCGACCTTTAACTGAAAAATACCCATAGTCGCACCTTTGAGCCTTTGTACAGTGTCGAGGCTAATAATTCGAGAAACATAAATTGGCCAAAGTCGAACACTTGCAGAATTTATTCCACATCGAAATTGGCATAGAAGTGTTTAGTCTATCGACCTTTAACCGAAAAATACCCATAGTCGCACCTTTGAGCCTTTGTACAGGGTCGAGGCTAATAATTCGAGAAAACATAAATTGGCCAAAGTCGAAACCTTGCAGAAGTTGTTCCACTCAGAAATTAGCATAGAAGTGTTTAGTCTATCGATCTTTAACCGAAAATTACTCATAATCACACCTTTGAGCCTTTGTACAGGGTCGAGGCTAATAATTCGAAAAATATAAATTGGCCAAAGTCGAACACTTGCAGAATTTGTTCCACTCAGAAATTAACAAGGAGTATTCAGTCTATCAACCTTTAACTGAAAAATACCCATAGTCGCACCTTTGAGCCTTTGTACAGGGTCGAGGCTAATAATTCGAGAAACATAAATTGGCCAAAGTCGAACACTTGCAGAATTTATTCCACATCGAAATTGGCATAGAAGTGTTTAGTCTATCGATCTTTAACCGAAAAATACCCATAGTCGCACCTTTAAACCTTTGTACAGTGTCGAGGCTAATAATTCGAAAAATATAAATTGGCCAAAGTCGAACACTTGCAGAATTTGTTCCACTCAGAAATTAACAAGGAGTATTCAGTCTATCGACCTTTAACTGAAAAATACCCATAGTCGCACCTTTGAGCCTTTGTACAAGGTCGAGGCTAATAATTCGAGAAAACATAAATTGGCCAAAGTCGAAACCTTGCAGAATTTGTTCCACATCGAAATTAGCATAGAAGTGTTTAGTCTATCGACCTTTAACCGAAAAATACCCATAGTCGCACCTTTGAGCCTTTGTACAGGGTCGAGGCTAATAATTCGAGAAAACATAAATTGGCCAAAGTCGAACACTTGCAGAATTTGTTCCACTCAGAAATTAGCAAGGAGTATTCAGTCTATCGACCTTTAACTGAAAAATACCCATAGTCGCACCTTTGAGCCTTTGTACAGGGTCGAGGCTAATAATTCGAGAAACATAAATTGGCCAAAGTCGAACACTTGCAGAATTTATTCCACATCGAAATTGGCATAGAAGTGTTTAGTCTATCGACCTTTAACCGAAAAATACCCATAGTCGCACCTTTGAGCCTTTGTACAGGGTCGAGGCTAATAATTCGAGAAAACATAAATTGGCCAAAGTCGAACACTTGCAGAATTTGTTCCACTCAGAAATTAGCAAGGAGTATTCAGTCTATCGACCTTTAACTGAAAAATACCCATAGTCGCACTTTGAGCCTTTGTACAGGGTCGAGACCAGTTATTCGAGAAAAAATAAATTGGCCAAAGTCGAAACCTTGCAGAATTTGTTCCACTCAGAAATTTTCATAGAATTGTTTAGTCTAACGATCTTTAACTGAAAAATACCCATAGTCGCACCTTTGAGCCTTTGTACAGGGTCGAGGCTAATAATTCGAGAAAACATAAATTGGCAAAAGTCGAAACCTTGCAGAATTTGTTCCACTCAGAAATTAGCATAGGAGTACTCAGTCTATCGATCTATAACCGGAAAATACCCATAGTCGCACCTTTGAGCCTTTGTACAGCGTCGAGACCAGTTATTCGAGAGAACATAAATTGGTCAAAGTCGAAACCTTGCAGAATTTGTTCCACTCAGAAATTGGCATAGAAGTGTTTAGTCTATCGATCTTTAACCGAAAAATACCCATAGTCACACCTTTGAGCCTTTGAACAGGGTCGAGGCTAATAATTCGAGAAAACATAAATTGGCCAAAGTCGAACACTTGCAGAATTTGTTCCACTCAGAAATTGGCATAGAAGTGTTTAGTCTAACGATCTTTAACTGAAAAATATCCATAGTCGCACCTTTGAGCCTTTGTACAGGGTCGAGACCAGTTATTCGAGAAAACATAAATTGGCCAAAGTCGAAACCTTGCAGAATTTGTTCCACTCAGAAATTGGCATAGAAGTGTTTAGTCTAACGATCTTTAACTGAAAAATACCCATAGTCGCACCTTTGAGCCTTTGTACAGGGTCGAGCCCAGTTATTCGATGAAACATAAATTGGCCAAAGTCGAAACCTTGCAGAATTTGTTCCACTCAGAAATTGGCATAGAAGTGTTTAGTCTATCGACCTTTAACCGAAAAATACCCATAGTCGCACCTTTGAGCCTTTGTACAGGGTCGAGCCCAGTTATTCGATGAAACATAAATTGGCCAAAGTCGAAACCTTGCAGAATTTGTTCCACTCAGAAATTGGCATAGAAGTGTTTAGTCTATCGATCTTTAACCGAAAAATACCCATAGTCACACCTTTGAGCCTTTGAACAGGGTCGAGGCTAATAATTCGAGAAAACATAAATTGGCCAAAGTCGAACACTTGCAGAATTTGTTCCACTCAGAAATTGGCATAGAAGTGTTTAGTCTAACGATCTTTAACTGAAAAATATCCATAGTCGCACCTTTGAGCCTTTGTACAGGGTCGAGACCTGTTATTCGAGAAAACATAAATTGGCCAAAGTCGAAACCTTGCAGAATTTGTTCCACTCAGAAATTGGCATAGAAGTGTTTAGTCTAACGATCTTTAACTGAAAAATACCCATAGTCGCACCTTTGAGCCTTTGTACAGGGTCGAGCCCAGTTATTCGATGAAACATAAATTGGCCAAAGTCGAAACCTTGCAGAATTTGTTCCACTCAGAAATTGGCATAGAAGTGTTTAGTCTATCGACCTTTAACCGAAAAATACCCATAGTCGCACCTTTGAGCCTTTGTACAGGGTCGAGCCCAGTTATTCGATGAAACATAAATTGGCCAAAGTCGAAACCTTGCAGAATTTGTTCCACTCAGAAATTGGCATAGAAGTGTTTACTCTATCGACCTTTAACCGAAAAATACCCATAGTCGCACCTTTGAGCCTTTGTACAGGGTCGAGACCAGTTATTCGAGAAAACATAAATTGGCCAAAGTCGAAACTTGGCAGAATTTGTTCCACTCAGAAATTTGCATAAAAGTGTTTAGTCTATCGACCTTTAACCGAAAAATACCCATAGTCGCACCTTTGAGCCTTTGTACAGGGTCGAGACCAGTTATTCGAGAAAACATAAACTGGCCAAAGTCGAAACCTTGCAGAATTTGTTCCACTCAGAAATTAGCATAGGAGTACTCAATCTATCGATCTTTAACCGAAAAATATCCATAGTCGCACCTTTGAACCTTTGTACAGGGTCGAGGCTAATAATTCGAAAAATATAAATTGGCCAAAGTCGAACACTTGCAGAATTTGTTCCACTCAGAAATTATCAAGGAGTATTCAGTCTATCGACCTTTAACTGAAAAATAGCCATAGTCGCACCTTTGAGCCTTTGTACAGGGTCGAGGCTAATAACTCGAGAAACATAAATTGGCCAAAGTCGAACACTTGCAGAATTTGCTCCACATCGAAATTGGCATAGAAGTGTTTAGTCTATCGAACTTTAACAGAAAAATACCCATAGTCGCACCTTTGAGCCTTTGTACAGGGTCGAGACCAGTTATTCGAGAAAACATAAAAATTGGCCAAAGTCGAAACCTTGCAGAATTTGTTCCACTCAGAAATTTTCATAGAAGTGTTTAGTCTAACGATCTTTAACTGAAAAATACCCATAGCCTTTGTACAGGGTCGAGACCAGTTATTCGAGAAAACATAGATTGGCCAAAGTCGAAACCTTGCAGAATTTGTTCCACTCAGAAATTGGCATAGAAGTGTTTAGTCTATCGATCTTTAACCGAAAAATACCCATAGTCGCACCTTTGAGCCTTTGAACAGGGTCGAGGCTAATAATTCGACAGAACAAAAATTGGCCAAAGTCGAAACCTTGCAGAATTTGTTCCACTCAAAAATTGGCATAGGAGTACTCAGTCTATCGATCTTTAACCGAAAAATACCCATGGTCGCACCTTTGAGCCTTTGTACAGGGTCGAGGCTAATAATTCGAGAAACATAAATTGGCCAAAGTCGAACACTTGCAGAATTTATTCCACATCGAAATTGGCATAGAAGTGTTTAGTCTATCGATCTTTAACCGAAAAATACCCATAGTCGCACCTTTAAACCTTTGTACAGGGTCGAGGCTAATAATTCGAAAAATATAAATTGGCCAAAGTCGAAAACTTGCAGAATTTGTTCCACATCGAAATTTTCATAGAAGTGTTTAGTCTATCGATCTTTAACCGAAAAATTCCCATAGTCGCACCTTTGAGCCTTTGTACAGGGTCGAGACCAGTTATTCGAGAAAACATAAATTGGGCAAAGTCGAACACGTGCAGAATTTGTTCCACTCAGAAATTGGCATAGAAATGTTTAGTCTAACGATCTTTAACTGAAAAATACCCATAGTCGCACCTTTGAGCCTTTGTACAGGGTCGAGACCAGTTATTCGAGAAAACATAAATTGGCCAAAGTCGAAACTTTGCAGAATTTGTTCCACTCAGAAATTAGCATAGGAGTACTCAGTCTATCGATCTGTAACCGGAAAATACCCATTGTCGCACCTTTGAGCCTTTGTACAGCGTCGAGACCAGTTATTCGAGAAAACATAAATTGGCCAAAGTCGAAACCTTGCAGAATTTGTTCCACTCAGAAATTGGCATAGGAGTACTCAGTCTATCGATCTTTAACCGAAAAATACCCATAGTCGCACCTTTGAGCCTTTGTACAGGGTCGAGACCAGTTATTCGAGAAAACATAAATTGGCCAAAGTGGAAACCTTACAGAAATTGTTCCACTCAGAAATTAGCATAGAAGTGTTTAGTCTAACGATCTTTAACTGAAAAATACCCATAGTCGCACCTTTGAGCCTTTGTACAGGGTCGAGACCAGTTATTCGAGAAAACATAAATTGGCCAAAGTCGAAACTTTGCAGAATTTGTTCCACTCAGAAATTAGCATAGGAGTACTCAGTCTATCGATCTGTAACCGGAACATACCCATTGTCGCACCTTTGAGCCTTTGTACAGCGTCGAGACCAGTTATTCGAGAAAACATAAATTGGTCAAAGTCGGAACCTTGCAGAATTTGTTCCACTCAAAAACTGGCATAGGAGTACTCAGTCTATCGATCTTTAACCGAAAAATACCCATAGTCGCACCTTTGAGCCTTTGTACAGGGTTGAGACCAGTTATACGAGAAAACATAAATTGGGCAAAGTCGAAACCTTGCAGAATTTGTTCCACCCAGAAAATAGCATAAGAGTGTTTAGTCTATCGACCTTTAACCGAAAAATACCCATAGTCGCACCTTTGAGCCTTTGTACAGGGTCGAGGCTAATAATTCGAGAAAACATAAATTTTCCAAAGCGAAACCTTGCAGAATTTGTTCCACTCAGAAATTTGCATAAAAGTGTTTAGTCTATCGACCTTTAACCGAAAAATACCCATAGTCGCACCTTTGAGCCTTTGTACAGGGTCGAGACCAGTTATTCGAGAAAACATAAACTGGCCAAAGTCGAAACCTTGCAGAATTTGTTCCACTCAGAAATTAGCATAGGAGTACTCAATCTATCGATCTTTAACCGAAAAATACCCATAGTCGCACCTTTGAACCTTTGTACAGAGTCGAGGCTAATAATTCGAGAAAACATAAATTGGACACAGTCGAACACTTGCAGAAATTGTTCCACTTAGAAATTAGCATAGTACTACTCAGTCTATCGATCTTTAACCGAAAAATACCCATAGTCGCACCTTTGAACCTTTGTACAGGGTCGAGGCTAATAATTCGAAAAATATAAATTGGCCAAAGTCGAACACTTGCAGAATTTGTTCCCCTCAGAAATTATCAAGGAGTATTCAGTCTATCGACCTTTAACTGAAAAATAGCCATAGTCGCACCTTTGAGCCTTTGTACAGGGTCGAGGCTAATAACTCGAGAAACATAAATTGGCCAAAGTCGAACACTTGCAGAATTTGCTCCACATCGAAATTGGCATAGAAGTGTTTAGTCTATCGATCTTTAACAGAAAAATACCCATAGTCGCACCTTTGAGCCTTTGTACAGGGTCGAGACCAGTTATTCGAGAAAACATAAAAATTGGCCAAAGTCGAAACCTTGCAGAATTTGTTCCACTCAGAAATTTTCATAGAAGTGTTTAGTCTAACGATCTTTAACTGAAAAATACCCATAGCCTTTGTACAGGGTCGAGACCAGTTATTCGAGAAAACATAGATTGGCCAAAGTCGAAACCTTGCAGAATTTGTTCCACTCAGAAATTGGCATAGAAGTGTTTAGTCTATCGACCTTTAACCGAAAAATACCCATAGTCGCACCTTTGAGCCTTTGTACAGGGTCGAGCCCAGTTATTCGATGAAACATAAATTGGCCAAAGTCGAAACCTTGCAGAATTTGTTCCACTCAGAAATTGGCATAGAAGTGTTTAGTCTATCGACCTTTAACCGAAAAATACCCATAGTCGCACCTTTGAGCCTTTGTACAGGGTCGAGACCAGTTATTCGAGAAAACATAAATTGGCCAAAGTCGAAACTTGGCAGAATTTGTTCCACTCAGAAATTTGCATAAAAGTGTTTAGTCTATCGACCTTTAACCGAAAAATACCCATAGTCGCACCTTTGAGCCTTTGTACAGGGTCGAGACCAGTTATTCGAGAAAACATAAACTGGCCAAAGTCGAAACCTTGCAGAATTTGTTCCACTCAGAAATTAGCATAGGAGTACTCAATCTATCGATCTTTAACCGAAAAATACCCATAGTCGCACCTTTAAACCTTTGTACAGAGTCGAGGCTAATAATTCGAGAAAACATAAATTGGACACAGTCGAACACTTGCAGAAATTGTTCCACTTAGAAATTAGCATAGTACTACTCAGTCTATCGATCTTTAACCGAAAAATACCCATAGTCGCACCTTTGAACCTTTGTACAGGGTCGAGGCTAATAATTCGAAAAATATAAATTGGCCAAAGTCGAACACTTGCAGAATTTGTTCCACTCAGAAATTATCAAGGAGTATTCAGTCTATCGACCTTTAACTGAAAAATAGCCATAGTCGCACCTTTGAGCCTTTGTACAGGGTCGAGGCTAATAACTCGAGAAACATAAATTGGCCAAAGTCGAACACTTGCAGAATTTGCTCCACATCGAAATTGGCATAGAAGTGTTTAGTCTATCGATCTTTAACAGAAAAATACCCTTAGTCGCACCTTTGAGCCTTTGTACAGGGTCGAGACCAGTTATTCGAGAAAACATAAAAATTGGCCAAAGTCGAAACCTTGCAGAATTTGTTCCACTCAGAAATTTTCATAGAAGTGTTTAGTCTAACGATCTTTAACTGAAAAATACCCATAGCCTTTGTACAGGGTCGAGACCAGTTATTCGAGAAAACATAGATTGGCCAAAGTCGAAACCTTGCAGAATTTGTTCCACTCAGAAATTGGCATAGAAGTGTTTAGTCTATCGATCTTTAACCGAAAAATACCCATAGTCGCACCTTTGAGCCTTTGAACAGGGTCGAGGCTAATAATTCGACAAAACAAAAGTTGGCCAAAGTCGAAACATTGCAGAATTTGTTCCACTCAAAAATTGGCATAGGAGTACTCAGTCTATCGATCTTTAACCGAAAAATACCCATGGTCGCACCTTTGAGCCTTTGTACAGGGTCGAGGCTAATAATTCGAGAAACATAAATTGGCCAAAGTCGAACACTTGCAGAATTTATTCCACATCGAAATTGGCATAGAAGTGTTTAGTCTATCGATCTTTAACCGAAAAATACCCATAGTCGCACCTTTAAACCTTTGTACAGGGTCGAGGCTAATAATTCGAAAAATATAAATTGGCCAAAGTCGAAAACTTGCAGAATTTGTTCCACATCGAAATTTTCATAGAAGTGTTTAGTCTATCGATCTTTAACCGAAAAATTCCCATAGTCGCACCTTTGAGCCTTTGTACAGGGTCGAGACCAGTTATTCGAGAAAACATAAATTGGGCAAAGTCGAACACGTGCAGAATTTGTTCCACTCAGAAATTGGCATAGAAATGTTTAGTCTAACGATCTTTAACTGAAAAATACCCATAGTCGCACCTTTGAGCCTTTGTACAGGGTCGATACCAGTTATTCGAGAAAACATAAATTGGCCAAAGTCGAAACTTTGCAGAATTTGTTCCACTCAGAAATTAGCATAGGAGTACTCAGTCTATCGATCTGTAACCGGAAAATACCCATTGTCGCACCTTTGAGCCTTTGTACAGCGTCGAGACCAGTTATTCGAGAAAACATAAATTGGCCAAAGTCGAAACCTTGCAGAATTTGTTCCACTCAGAAATTAGCATAGGAGTACTCAGTCTATCGATCTTTAACCGAAAAATACCCATAGTCGCACCTTTGAACCTTTGTACAGGGTCGAGACCAGTTATTCGAGAAAACATAAATTGGCCAAAGTGGAAACCTTACAGAAATCGTTCCACTCAGAAATTAGCATAGAAGTGTTTAGTCTAACGATCTTTAACTGAAAAATACCCATAGTCGCACCTTTGAGCCTTTGTACAGGGTCGAGACCAGTTATTCGAGAAAACATAAATTGGCCAAAGTCGAAACTTTGCAGAATTTGTTCCACTCAGAAATTAGCATAGGAGTACTGTCTATCGATCTGTAACCGGAAAATACCCATTGTCGCACCTTTGAGCCTTTGTACAGCGTCGAGACCAGTTATTCGAGAAAACATAAATTGGTCAAAGTCGGAACCTTGCAGAATTTGTTCCACTCAAAAACTGGCATAGGAGTACTCAGTCTATCGATCTTTAACCGAAAAATACCCATAGTCGCACCTTTGAGCCTTTGTACAGGGTCGAGACCAGTTATACGAGAAAACATAAATTGGGCAAAGTCGAAACCTTGCAGAATTTGTTCCACTCAGAAAATAGCATAAGAGTGTTTAGTCTATCGACCTTTAACCGAAAAATACCCATAGTCGCACCTTTGAGCCTTTGTACAGGGTCGAGGCTAATAATTCGAGAAAACATAAATTTTCCAAAGCGAAACCTTGCAGAATTTGTTCCACTCAGAAATTTTCATAGGAGTATTGAGTCTATCGATCTTTAACCGAAAAATACCCATAGTCGCACCTTTGAACCTTTGTACAGGGTCGATGCTAATAATTCGAAAAATATAAATTGGCCAAAGTCGAACACTTGCAGAATTTGTTCCACTCAGAAATTAGCATAGGAGTATTCAGTCTATCGACCTTTAATTAAAAAATTACCCATAGTCGCACTTTTGAGCCTTTGTACAGGGTCGAGGCTAATAATTCGAGAAACATAAATTGGCAAAAGTCGAACACTTGCAGAATTTGTTCCACATCGAAATTAGCATAGAAGTGTTTAGTCTATCGACCTTTAACCGAAAAATACCTATAGTCGCACCTTTGAGCCTTTGTACAGGGTCGAGGCTAATAATTCGAGAAAACATAAATTGGCCAAAGTCGATACCTTGCAGAATTTGTTCCACTCAGAAATTAGCATAGGAGTGTTTAGTCTATCGACCTTTAACTGAAAAATAGCCATAGTCGCACCTTTGAGCCTTTGTACAGGGTCGAGGCTAATAACTCGAGAAACATAAATTGGCCAAAGTCGAACACTTGCAGAATTTGCTCCACATCGAAATTGGCATAGAAGTGTTTAGTCTATCGATCTTTAACATAAAAATACCCATAGTCGCACCTTTGAGCCTTTGTACAGGGTCGAGGATAATAATTCGAGAAAACATAAATTGGCCAAAGTCGAACACGTGCAGAATTTGTTCCACTCAGAAATTGGCATAGGAGTACTCAGTCTGTCGATCTTTAACCGAAAAATACCCATAGTCGCACCTTTGAGCCTTTGTACAGGGTCGAGACCAGTTATTCGAGAAAACATAAATTGGCCAAAGGCGCAACCTTGCAGAATTTGTTCCACTCAGAAATTGGCATAGAAGTGTTTAGTCTAACGATCTTTAACTGAAAAATATCCATAGTCGCACCTTTGAGCCTTTGTACAGGGTCGAGACCAGTTATTCGTGAAAACATAAATTGGCCAAAATCGAAACTTTGCAGAATTTGTTCCACTCAGAAATTGGCATAGGAGTACTCAGTCTATCGACCTTTAACTGAAAAATACCCATAGTCGCACCTTTGAGCCTTTGTACAGGGTCGAGGCTAATAATTCGAGAAACCTAAATTGGCCAAAGTCGAAAACTTGCAGAATTTGTTCCATATCGAAATTTTCATAGAAGTGTTTAGTCTATCGATCTTTAACCGAAAAATTCCCATAGTCGCACCTTTGAGCCTTTGTACAGGGTCGAGACCAGTTATTCGAGAAAGCATAAATTGGGCAAAGTCGAACACGTGCAGAATTTGTTCCACTCAGAAATTGGCACAGAAGTGTTTAGTCTAACGATCTTTAACTGAAAAATACCCATAGTCGCACCTTTGAGCCTTTGTACAGGGTCGAGACTAGTTATTCGAGAAAACATAAATTGGCAAAAGTCGAAACCTTGCAGAATTTGTTCCACTCAGAAATTGGCATAGGAGTACTCAGTCTATCGATCTTTAACCGAAAAATACCCATAGTCACACCTTTGAGCCTTTGTACAGGGTCGAGACCAGTTATTCGAGAAAGCATAAATTGGGCAAAGTCGAACACGTGCAGAATTTGTTCCACTCAGAAATTTTCATAGAATTGTTTAGTCTAACGATCTTTAACTGAAAAATACCCATAGTCGCACCTTTGAGCCTTTGTACAGGGTCGAGGCTAATAATTCGAGAAAACATAAATTGGCAAAAGTCGAAACCTTGCAGAATTTGTTCCACTCAGAAATTAGCATAGGAGTACTCAGTCTATCGATCTATAACCGGAAAATACCCATAGTCGCACCTTTGAGCCTTTGTACAGCGTCGAGACCAGTTATTCGAGAGAACATAAATTGGTCAAAGTCGAAACCTTGCAGAATCTGTTCCACTCAGAAATTGGCATAGAAGTGTTTAGTCTATCGATCTTTAACCGAAAAATACCCATAGTCACACTTTTGAGCCTTTGAACAGGGTCGAGGCTAATAATTCGAGAAAACATAAATTGGCCAAAGTCGAACACTTGCAGAATTTGTTCCACTCAGAAATTGGCATAGAAGTGTTTAGTCTAACGATCTTTAACTGAAAAATATCCATAGTCGCACCTTTGAGCCTTTGTACAGGGTCGAGACCAGCTATTCGAGAAAACATAAATTGGCCAAAGTCGAAACCTTGCAGAATTTGTTCCACTCAGAAATTGGCATAGAAGTGTTTAGTCTATCGACCTTTAACCGAAAAATACCCATAGTCGCACCTTTGAGCCTTTGTACAGGGTCGAGCCCAGTTATTCGATGAAACATAAATTGGCCAAAGTCGAAACCTTGCAGAATTTGTTCCACTCAGAAATTGGCATAGAAGTGTTTAGTCTATCGACCTTTAACCGAAAAATACCCATAGTCGCACCTTTGAGCCTTTGTACAGGGTCGAGACCAGTTATTCGAGAAAACATAAATTGGCCAAAGTCGAAACTTGGCAGAATTTGTTCCACTCAGAAATTTGCATAAAAGTGTTTAGTCTATCGACCTTTAACCGATAAATACCCATAGTCGCACCTTTGAGCCTTTGTACAGGGTCGAGACCAGTTATTCGAGAAAACATAAACTGGCCAAAGTCGAAACCTTGCAGAATTTGTTCCACTCAGAAATTAGCATAGGAGTACTCAATCTATCGATCTTTAACCGAAAAATACCCATAGTCGCACCTTTGAACCTTTGTACAGAGTCGAGGCTAATAATTCGAGAAAACATAAATTGGACACAGTCGAACACTTGCAGAAATTGTTCCACTTAGAAATTAGCATAGTACTACTCAGTCTATCGATCTTTAACCGAAAAATAGCCATAGTCGCACCTTTGAGCCTTTGTACAGGGTCGAGGCTAATAACTCGAGAAACATAAATTGGCCAAAGTCGAACACTTGCAGAATTTGCTCCACATCGAAATTGGCATAGAAGTGTTTAGTCTGTCGATCTTTAACCGAAAAATACCCATAGTCGCACCTTTGAGCCTTTGTACAGGGTCGAGACCAGTTATTCGAGAAAACATAAATTGGCCAAAGGCGCAACCTTGCAGACTTTGTTCCACTCAGAAATTGGCATAGAAGTGTTTGGTCTAACGATCTTTAACTGAAAAATATCCATAGTCGCACCTTTGAGCCTTTGTACAGGGTCGAGACCAGTTATTCGAGAAAAAATAAATTGGCCAAAGTCGAAACCTTGCAGAATTTGTTCCACTCAGAAATTTTCATAGAATTGTTTAGTCTAACGATCTTTAACTGAAAAATACCCATAGTCGCACCTTTGAGCCTTTGTACAGGGTCGAGGCTAATAATTCGAGAAAACATAAATTGGCAAAAGTCGAAACCTTGCAGAATAATGTTCCACTCAGAAATTAGCATAGGAGTACTCAGTCTATCGATCTATAACCGGAAAATACCCATAGTCGCACCTTTGAGCCTTTGTACAGCGTCGAGACCAGTTATTCGAGAGAACATAAATTGGTCAAAGTCGAAACCTTGCAGAATTTGTTCCACTCAGAAATTGGCATAGAAGTGTTTAGTCTATGGATCTTTAACCGAAAAATACCCATAGTCACACCTTTGAGCCTTTGAACAGGGTCGAGGCTAATAATTCGAGAAAACATAAATTGGCCAAAGTCGAACACTTGCAGAATTTGTTCCACTCAGAAATTGGCATA
The DNA here is from genome assembly GCA_963991005.1 of Barypeithes pellucidus. Classification (NCBI taxonomy): domain Eukaryota; kingdom Metazoa; phylum Arthropoda; class Insecta; order Coleoptera; family Curculionidae; genus Barypeithes; species Barypeithes pellucidus. Next base: position 42,974,017 of record OZ022560.1, read on the forward strand.
GAAGTGTTTAGTCTAACGATCTTTAACTGAAAAATATCCATAGTCGCACCTTTGAGCCTTTGTACAGGGTCGAGACCGGTTATTCGAGAAAACATAAATTGGCCAAAGTCGAAACCTTGCAGAATTTGTTCCACTCAGAAATTGGCATAGAAGTGTTTAGTCTAACGATCTTTAACTGAAAAATACCCATAGTCGCACCTTTGAGCCTTTGTACAGGGTCGAGCCCAGTTATTCGATGAAACATAAATTGGCCAAAGTCGGAACCTTGCAGAATTTGTTCCACTCAGAAATTGGCATAGAAGTGTTTAGTCTATCGACCTTTAACCGAAAAATACCCATAGTCGCACCTTTGAGCCTTTGTACAGGGTCGAGCCCAGTTATTCGATGAAACATAAATTGGCCAAAGTCGAAACCTTGCAGAATTTGTTCCACTCAGAAATTGGCATAGAAGTGTTTAGTCTATCGATCTTTAACCGAAAAATACCCATAGTCACACCTTTGAGCCTTTGAACAGGGTCGAGGCTAATAATTCGAGAAAACATAAATTGGCCAAAGTCGAACACTTGCAGAATTTGTTCCACTCAGAAATTGGCATAGAAGTGTTTAGTCTAACGATCTTTAACTGAAAAATATCCATAGTCGCACCTTTCAGCCTTTGTACAGGGTCGAGACCAGTTATTCGAGAAAACATAAATTGGCCAAAGTCGAAACCTTGCAGAATTTGTTCCACTCAGAAATTGGCATAGAAGTGTTTAGTCTAACGATCTTTAACTGAAAAATACCCATAGTCGCACCTTTGAGCCTTTGTACAGGGTCGAGCCCAGTTATTCGATGAAACATAAATTGGCCAAAGTCGAAACCTTGCAGAATTTGTTCCACTCAGAAATTGGCATAGAAGTGTTTAGTCTATCGACCTTTAACCGAAAAATACCCATAGTCGCACCTTTGAGCCTTTGTACAGGGTCGAGCCCAGTTATTCGATGAAACATAAATTGGCCAAAGTCGAAACCTTGCAGAATTTGTTCCACTCAGAAATTGGCATAGAAGTGTTTACTCTATCGACCTTTAACCGAAAAATACCCATAGTCGCACCTTTGAGCCTTTGTACAGCGTCGAGACCAGTTATTCGAGAAAACATAAATTGGCCAAAATCGAAACTTGGCAGAATTTGTTCCACTCAGAAATTTGCATAAAAGTGTTTAGTCTATCGACCTTTAACCGAAAAATACCCATAGTCGCACCTTTGAGCCTTTGTACAGGGTCGAGACCAGTTATTCGAGAAAACATAAACTGGCCAAAGTCGAAACCTTGCAGAATTTGTTCCACTCAGAAATTAGCATAGGAGTACTCAATCTATCGATCTTTAACCGAAAAATATCCATAGTCGCACCTTTGAACCTTTGTACAGGGTCGAGGCTAATAATTCGAAAAATATAAATTGGCCAAAGTCGAACACTTGCAGAATTTGTTCCACTCAGAAATTATCAAGGAGTATTCAGTCTATCGACCTTTAACTGAAAAATAGCCATAGTCGCACCTTTGAGCCTTTGTACAGGGTCGAGGCTAATAACTCGAGAAACATAAATTGGCCAAAGTCGAACACTTGCAGAATTTGCTCCACATCGAAATTGGCATAGAAGTGTTTAGTCTATCGAACTTTAACAGAAAAATACCCATAGTCGCACCTTTGAGCCTTTGTACAGGGTCGAGACCAGTTATTCGAGAAAACATAAAAATTGGCCAAAGTCGAAACCTTGCAGAATTTGTTCCACTCAGAAATTGGCATAGAAGTGTGTAGTCTATCGATCTTTAACCGAAAAATACCCATAGTCGCACCTTTGAGCCTTTGAACAGGGTCGAGGCTAATAATTCGACAGAACAAAAATTGGCCAAAGTCGAAACCTTGCAGAATTTGTTCCACTCAAAAATTGGCATAGGAGTACTCAGTCTATCGATCTTTAACCGAAAAATACCCATGGTCGCACCTTTGAGCCTTTGTACAGGGTCGAGGCTAATAATTCGAGAAACATAAATTGGCCAAAGTCGAACACTTGCAGAATTTATTCCACATCGAAATTGGCATAGAAGTGTTTAGTCTATCGATCTTTAACCGAAAAATACCCATAGTCGCACCTTTAAACCTTTGTACAGGGTCGAGGCTAATAATTCGAAAAATATAAATTGGCCAAAGTCGAAAACTTGCAGAATTTGTTCCACATCGAAATTTTCATAGAAGTGTTTAGTCTATCGATCTTTAACCGAAAAATTCCCATAGTCGCACCTTTGAGCCTTTGTACAGGGTCGAGACCAGTTATTCGAGAAAACATAAATTGGGAAAAGTCGAACACGTGCAGAATTTGTTCCACTCAGAAATTGGCATAGAAATGTTTAGTCTAACGATCTTTAACTGAAAAATACCCATAGTCGCACCTTTGAGCCTTTGTACAGGGTCGAGACCAGTTATTCGAGAAAACATAAATTGGCCAAAGTCGAAACTTTGCAGAATTTGTTCCACTCAGAAATTAGCATAGGAGTACTCAGTCTATCGATCTGTAACCGGAAAATACCCATTGTCGCACCTTTGAGCCTTTGTACAGCGTCGAGACCAGTTATTCGAGAAAACATAAATTGGCCAAAGTCGAAACCTTGCAGAATTTGTTCCACTCAGAAATTGGCATAGGAGTACTCAGTCTATCGATCTTTAACCGAAAAATACCCATAGTCGCACCTTTGAGCCTTTGTACAGGGTCGAGACCAGATATTCGAGAAAACATAAATTGGCCAAAGTGGAAACCTTACAGAAATTGTTCCACTCAGAAATTAGCATAGAAGTGTTTAGTCTAACGATCTTTAACTGAAAAATACCCATAGTCGCACCTTTGAGCCTTTGTACAGGGTCGAGACCAGTTATTCGAGAAATACGAGAAAACATAAATTGGGCAAAGTCGAAACCTTGCAGAATTTGTTCCACTCAGAAAATAGCATAAGAGTGTTTAGTCTATCGACCTTTAACCGAAAAATACCCATAGTCGCACCTTTGAGCCTTTGTACAGGGTCGAGGCTAATAATTCGAGAAAACATAAATTTTCCAAAGCGAAACCTTGCAGAATTTGTTCCACTCAGAAATTTGCATAAAAGTGTTTAGTCTATCGACCTTTAACCGAAAAATACCCATAGTCGCACCTTTGAGCCTTTGTACAGGGTCGAGACCAGTTATTCGAGAAAACATAAACTGGCCAAAGTCGAAACCTTGCAGAATTTGTTCCACTCAGAAATTAGCATAGGAGTACTCAATCTATCGATCTTTAACCGAAAAATACCCATAGTCGCACCTTTGAACCTTTGTACAGAGTCGAGGCTAATAATTCGAGAAAACATAAATTGGACACAGTCGAACACTTGCAGAAATTGTTCCACTTAGAAATTAGCATAGTACTACTCAGTCTATCGATCTTTAACCGAAAAATATCCATAGTCGCACCTTTGAACCTTTGTACAGGGTCGAGGCTAATAATTCGAAAAATATAAATTGGCCAAAGTCGAACACTTGCAGAATTTGTTCCACTCAGAAATTATCAAGGAGTATTCAGTCTATCGACCTTTAACTGAAAAATAGCCATAGTCGCACCTTTGAGCCTTTGTACAGGGTCGAGGCTAATAACTCGAGAAACATAAATTGGCCAAAGTCGAACACTTGCAGAATTTGCTCCACATCGAAATTGGCATAGAAGTGTTTAGTCTATCGATCTTTAACAGAAAAATACCCATAGTCGCACCTTTGAGCCTTTGTACAGGGTCGAGGCTAATAATTCGAGAAACATAAATTGGCAAAAGTCGAACACTTGCAGAATTTGTTCCACATCGAAATTAGCATAGAAGTGTTTAGTCTATCGACCTTTAACCGAAAAATACCCATAGTCGCACCTTTGAGCCTTTGTACAGGGTCGAGGCTAATAATTCGAGAAAACATAAATTGGCCAAAGTCGATACCTTGCAGAATTTGTTCCACTCAGAAATTAGCATAGGAGTGTTTAGTCTAACGATCTTTAACTGAAAAATATCCATAGTCGCACCTTTGAGCCTTTGTACAGGGTCGATACCAGTTATTCGAGAAAACATTAATTGGCCAAAGTCGAAACCTTGCAGAATTTGTTTCACATCGAAATTGGCATAGAAGTGTTTAGTCTATCGATCTTTAACCGAAAAATACCCATAGTCGCACCTTTGAGCCTTTGTACAGGGTCGAGGCTAATAATTCGAGAAAACATAAATTGGCCAAAGTGGAAACCTTACAGAAATTGTTCCACTCAGAAATTAGCATAGGAGTGTTTAGTCTAACGATCTTTAACTGAAAAATACCCATAGTCGCACCTTTGAGCCTTTGTACAGGGTCGAGACCAGTTATTCGAGAAATACGAGAAAACATAAATTGGGCAAAGTCGAAACCTTGCAGAATTTGTTCCACTCAGAAAATAGCATAAGAGTGTTTAGTCTATCGACCTTTAACCGAAAAATACCCATAGTCGCACCTTTGAGCCTTTGTACAGGGTCGAGGCTAATAATTCGAGAAAACATAAATTTTCCAAAGCGAAACCTTGCAGAATTTGTTCCACTCAGAAATTTGCATAAAAGTGTTTAGTCTATCGACCTTTAACCGAAAAATACCCATAGTCGCACCTTTGAGCCTTTGTACAGGGTCGAGACCAGTTATTCGAGAAAACATAAACTGGCCAAAGTCGAAACCTTGCAGAATTTGTTCCACTCAGAAATTAGCATAGGAGTACTCAATCTATCGATCTTTAACCGAAAAATACCCATAGTCGCACCTTTGAACCTTTGTACAGAGTCGAGGCTAATAATTCGAGAAAACATAAATTGGACACAGTCGAACACTTGCAGAAATTGTTCCACTTAGAAATTAGCATAGTACTACTCAGTCTATCGATCTTTAACCGAAAAATATCCATAGTCGCACCTTTGAACCTTTGTACAGGGTCGAGGCTAATAATTCGAAAAATATAAATTGGCCAAAGTCGAACACTTGCAGAATTTGTTCCACTCAGAAATTATCAAGGAGTATTCAGTCTATCGACCTTTAACTGAAAAATAGCCATAGTCGCACCTTTGAGCCTTTGTACAGGGTCGAGGCTAATAACTCGAGAAACATAAATTGGCCAAAGTCGAACACTTGCAGAATTTGCTCCACATCGAAATTGGCATAGAAGTGTTTAGTCTATCGATCTTTAACAGAAAAATACCCATAGTCGCACCTTTGAGCCTTTGTACAGGGTCGAGGCTAATAATTCGAGAAACATAAATTGGCAAAAGTCGAACACTTGCAGAATTTGTTCCACATCGAAATTAGCATAGAAGTGTTTAGTCTATCGACCTTTAACCGAAAAATACCCATAGTCGCACCTTTGAGCCTTTGTACAGGGTCGAGGCTAATAATTCGAGAAAACATAAATTGGCCAAAGTCGATACCTTGCAGAATTTGTTCCACTCAGAAATTAGCATAGGAGTGTTTAGTCTAACGATCTTTAACTGAAAAATATCCATAGTCGCACCTTTGAGCCTTTGTACAGGGTCGATACCAGTTATTCGAGAAAACATTAATTGGCCAAAGTCGAAACATTGCAGAATTTGTTTCACATCGAAATTGGCATAGAAGTGTTTAGTCTATCGATCTTTAACCGAAAAATACCCATAGTCGCACCTTTGAGCCTTTGTACAGGGTCGAGGCTAATAATTCGAGAAAACATAAATTGGCCAAAGTCGATACCTTGCAGAATTTGTTCCACTCAGAAATTAGCATAGGAGTGTTTAGTCTAACGATCTTTAACTGAAAAATATCCATAGTCGCACCTTTGAGCCTTTGTACAGGGTCGAGACCAGTTATTCGAGAAAACATAAATTGGCCAAAGTCAAAACCTTGCAGAAATTGTTCCACTCAGAAATTGGCATAGAAGTGTTTAGTCTAACGATCTTTAACTGAAAAATATCCATAGTCACACCTTTGAGCCTTTGTACAGGGTCGAGACCAGTTATTCGAGAAAACATAAATTGGCCAAAGTCGAAACCTTGCAGAAATTGTTCCACTCAGAAATTGGCATAGAAGTGTTTAGTCTAACGATCTTTAACTGAAAAATATCCATAGTCGCACCTTTGAGCCTTTGTACAGGGTCGAGACCAGTTATTCGAGAAAACATAAATCGGCCAAAGTCGAAACCTTGCAGAATTTGTTCCACTCAGAAATTGGCATAGGGGTATTTAGTCTATCGATCTTTAACTGAAAAATACCAATAGTCGCACCTTTGAACCTTTGTACAGGGTCGAGACCAGTTATTCGAGAAAACATAAATTGTCCAGTCGAAACTTGGCAGAATTTGTTCCACTCAGAAATTTGCATAAAAGTGTTTAGTCTATCGACCTTTAACCGAAAAATACCCATAGTCGCACCTTTGAGCCTTTGTACAGGGTCGAGACCAGTTATTCGAGAAAAGATAAATTTTTCCAAAGTCGAAACCTTGCAAAACTTGTTCCACTCACAAATTGGCATAGGAGTACTCAGTCTATCGATTTTTAACCGAAAAATACCCATAGTCGCACCTTTGAGCCTTTGTACAGGGTCGAGACCAGTTATTCGAGAAAACATAAATTGGCCAAAGTCGAAACCTTGCAGAATTTGATCCACTCAGAAAATAGCATAGAAGTGTTTAGTCTATCGACCTTTAACCGAAAAATACCCATGGTCGCATCTTTGAGCCTTTGTACAGGGTCGAGACCAGTTATCGAGAAAACATAAAGTGGCCAAAGTCGAAACCCTGCAGAATTTGTTCCACTCAGAAATTAGCATAGGAGTACTCAGTCTATCGATCTTTAACCGAAAAATACCCATAGTCGCACCTTTGAACCTTTGTACAGAGTCGAGGCTAATAATTCGAGAAAACATAAATTGGACACAGTCGAACACTTGCAGAAATTGTTCCACTTAGAAATTAGCATAGTACTACTCAGTCTATCGATCTTTAACCGAAAAATACCCATAGTCGCACCTTTGAACCTTTGTACAGGGTCGAGGCTAATAATTCGAAAAATATAAATTGGCCAAAGTCGAACACTTGCAGAATTTGTTCCACTCAGAAATTATCAAGGAGTATTCAGTCTATCGACCTTTAACTGAAAAATAGCCATAGTCGCACCTTTGAGCCTTTGTACAGGGTCGAGGCTAATAACTCGAGAAACATAAATTGGCCAAAGTCGAACACTTGCAGAATTTGCTCCACATCGAAATTGGCATAGAAGTGTTTAGTCTATCGATCTTTAACAGAAAAATACCCATAGTCGCACCTTTGAGCCTTTGTACAGGGTCGAGGATAATAATTCGAGAAAACATAAATTGGCCAAAGTCGAACACGTGCAGAATTTGTTCCACTCAGAAATTGGCATAGGAGTACTCAGTCTGTCGATCTTTAACCGAAAAATACCCATAGTCGCACCTTTGAGCCTTTGTACAGGGTCGAGACCAGTTATTCGAGAAAACATAAATTGGCCAAAGGCGCAACCTTGCAGAATTTGTTCCACTCAGAAATTGGCATAGAAGTGTTTAGTCTAACGATCTTTAACTGAAAAATATCCATAGTCGCACCTTTGAGCCTTTGTACAGGGTCGAGACCAGTTATTCGTGAAAACATAAATTGGCCAAAATCGAAACTTTGCAGAATTTGTTCCACTCAGAAATTGGCATAGGAGTACTCAGTCTATCGACCTTTAACTGAAAAATACCCATAGTCGCACCTTTGAGCCTTTGTACAGGGTCGAGGCTAATAATTCGAGAAACCTAAATTGGCCAAAGTCGAAAACTTGCAGAATTTGTTCCATATCGAAATTTTCATAGAAGTGTTTAGTCTATCGATCTTTAACCGAGAAATTCCCATAGTCGCACCTTTGAGCCTTTGTACAGGGTCGAGACCAGTTATTCGAGAAAACATAAATTGGCAAAAGTCGAAACCTTGCAGAATTTGTTCCACTCAGAAATTGGCATAGTAGTACTCAGTCTATCGATCTTTAACCGAAAAATACCCATAGTCACACCTTTGAGCCTTTGTACAGGGTCGAGACCAGTTATTCGAGAAAGCATAAATTGGGCAAAGTCGAACACGTGCAGAATTTGTTCCACTCAGAAATTGGCATAGAAGTGTTTAGTCTAACGATCTTTAACTGAAAAATACCCATAGTCGCACTTTGAGCCTTTGTACAGGGTCGAGACCAGTTATTCGAGAAAACATAAATTGGCCAAAGTCGAAACCTTGCAGAATTTGTTCCACTCAGAAATTTTCATAGAATTGTTTAGTCTAACGATCTTTAACTGAAAAATACCCATAGTCGCACCTTTGAGCCTTTGTACAGGGTCGAGGCTAATAATTCGAGAAAACATAAATTGGCAAAAGTCGAAACCTTGCAGAATTTGTTCCACTCAGAAATTAGCATAGGAGTACTCAGTCTATCGATCTATAACCGGAAAATACCCATAGTCGCACCTTTGAGCCTTTGTACAGCGTCGAGACCAGTTATTCGAGAGAACATAAATTGGTCAAAGTCGAAACCTTGCAGAATTTGTTCCACTCAGAAATTGGCATAGAAGTGTTTAGTCTATCGATCTTTAACCGAAAAATACCCATAGTCACACTTTTGAGCCTTTGAACAGGGTCGAGGCTAATAATTCGAGAAAACATAAATTGGCCAAAGTCGAACACTTGCAGAATTTGTTCCACTCAGAAATTGGCATAGAAGTATTTAGTCTAACGATCTTTAACTGAAAAATATCCATAGTCGCACCTTTGAGCCTTTGTACAGGGTCGAGACCAGCTATTCGAGAAAACATAAATTGGCCAAAGTCGAAACCTTGCAGAATTTGTTCCACTCAGAAATTGGCATAGAAGTGTTTAGTCTAACGATCTTTAACTGAAAAATACCCATAGTCGCACCTTTGAGCCTTTGTACAGGGTCGAGCCCAGTTATTCTATGAAACATAAATTGGCCAAAGTCGAAACCTTGCAGAATTTGTTCCACTCAGAAATTGGCATAGAAGTATTTAGTCTATCGACCTTTAACCGAAAAATACCCATAGTCGCACCTTTGAGCCTTTGTACAGGGTCGAGCCCAGTTATACGATGAAACATAAATTGGCCAAAGTCGAAACCTTGCAGAATTTGTTCCACTCAGAAATTGGCATAGAAGTGTTTAGTCTATCGACCTTTAACCGAAAAATACCCATAGTCGCACCTTTGAGCCTTTGTACAGGGTCGAGACCAGTTATTCGAGAAAACATAAATTGGCCAAAGTCGAAACTTGGCAGAATTTGTTCCACTCAGAAATTTGCATAAAAGTGTTTAGTCTATCGACCTTTAACCGATAAATACCCATAGTCGCACCTTTGAGCCTTTGTACAGGGTCGAGACCAGTTATTCGAGAAAACATAAACTGGCCAAAGTCGAAACCTTGCAGAATTTGTTCCACTCAGAAATTAGCATAGGAGTACTCAATCTATCGATCTTTAACCGAAAAATACCCATAGTCGCACCTTTGAACCTTTGTACAGAGTCGAGGCTAATAATTCGAGAAAACATAAATTGGACACAGTCGAACACTTGCAGAAATTGTTCCACTTAGAAATTAGCATAGTACTACTCAGTCTATCGATCTTTAACCGAAAAATAGCCATAGTCGCACCTTTGAGCCTTTGTACAGGGTCGAGGCTAATAACTCGAGAAACATAAATTGGCCAAAGTCGAACACTTGCAGAATTTGCTCCACAACGAAATTGGCATAGAAGTGTTTAGTCTGTCGATCTTTAACCGAAAAATACCCATAGTCGCACCTTTGAGCCTTTGTACAGGGTCGAGACCAGTTATTCGAGAAAACATAAATTGGCCAAAGGCGCAACCTTGCAGACTTTGTTCCACTCAGAAATTGGCATAGAAGTGTTTAGTCTAACGATCTTTAACTGAAAAATATCCATAGTCGCACCTTTGAGCCTTTGTACAGGGTCGAGACCAGTTATTCGTGAAAACATAAATTGGCCAAAATCGAAACCTTGCAGAATTTGTTCCACTCAGAAATTGGCATAGGAGTACTCAGTCTATCGACCTTTGACTGAAAAATATTCATAGTCGCACCTTTGAGCCTTTGTACAGGGTCGAGGCTAATAATTCGAGAAACCTAAATTGGCCAAAGTCGAAAACTTGCAGAATTTGTTCCACATCGAAATTTTCATAGAAGTATTTAGTCTATCGATCTTTAACCGAAAAATTCCGATAGTCGCACCTTTGAGCCTTTGTACAGGGTCGAGACCAGTTATTCGAGAAAGCATAAATTGGGCAAAGTCGAACACGTGCAGAATTTGTTCCACTCAGAAATTGGCATAGAAGTGTTTAGTCTAACGATCTTTAACTGAAAAATACCCATAGTCGCACCTTTGAGCCTTTGTACAGGGTCGAGACCAGTTATTCGAGAAAACATAAATTGGCAAAAGTCGAAACCTTGCAGAATTTGTTCCACTCAGAAATTGGCATAGGAGTACTCAGTCTATCGATCTTTAACCGAAAAATACCCATAGTCGCACCTTTGAGCCTTTGTACAGAATCGAGACCAGTTATTCGAGAAAGCATAAATTGGGCAAAGTCGAACACGTGCAGAATTTGTTCCACTCAGAAATTGGCATAGAAGTGTTTAGTCTAACGATCTTTAACTGAAAAATACCCATAGTCGCACTTTGAGCCTTTGTACAGGGTCGAGACCAGTTATTCGAGAAAACATAAATTGGCCAAAGTCGAAACCTTGCAGAATTTGTTCCACTCAGAAATTTTCATAGAATTGTTTAGTCTAACGATCTTTAACCGAAAAATACCCATAGTCGCACCTTTGAGCCTTTGTACAGGGTCGAGCCCAGTTATTCGATGAAACATAAATTGGCCAAAGTCGAAACCTTGCAGAATTTGTTCCACTCAGAAATTGGCATAGAAGTGTTTAGTCTATCGACCTTTAACCGAAAAATACCCATAGTCGCACCTTTGAGCCTTTGTACAGGGTCGAGACCAGTTATTCGAGAAAACATAAACTGGCCAAAGTCGAAACCTTGCAGAATTTGTTCCACTCAGAAATTAACTCCTATGCTAATTTCTGAGTGGAACAAATTCTGCAAGTGTTCGACTTTGGCCAATTTATGTTTTCTCGAATTATTAGCCTTGACCCTGTACAAAGGCTCCAATGTGCGACTATGGGTTCTTTTTTCGGTTAAAGGTCGATAGACTAAACACTTCTATGATAATTTCTGAGTGGAACAAATTCTGCAAGGTTTCGACTTTGGCCAATTTATGTTTTCTCGAATTATTAGCTTCGACCCTGTACAAAGGCTCCAATGTGCGACTATGGGTTCTTTTTTCGGTTAAAGGTCGATAGACTAAACACTTCTATGATAATTTCTGAGTGGAACAAATTCTGCAAGGTTTCGACTTTGGCCAATTTATGTTTTCTCGAATTATTAGCCTCGACCCTGTACAAAGGTTCAAAGGTGCGACTATGGGTATTTTTCGGTTAAAGATCGATAGACTGAGTACTCCTATGCTAATTTCTGAGTGGAACAAATTCTGCAAGTGTTCGACTTTGGCCAATTTATGTTTCTCGAATTATTAGCCTCGACCCTGTACAAAGGCTCAAAGGCTCGACTATGGGTATTTTTCGGTTAAAGATCGATAGACTAAACACTTCTATGCCAATTTCTGAGTGGAACAAATTCTGCAAGGTTTCGACTTTGGCAAATTTATGTTTCTCGAATTATTAGCCTCGACCCTGTACAAAGGCTCAAAGGTGCGACTATGGGTATTATTCGGTTAAAGATCGATAGACTGAGTACTCCTATGCTAATTTCTGAGTGGAACAAATTCTGCAAGTGTTCGACTTTGGCCAATTTATGTTTCTCGAATTATTAGCCTCGACCCTGTACAAAGGCTCAAAGGTTCGACTATGGGTATTTTTCGGTTAAAGATCGATAGACTAAACACTTCTATGCCAATTTCTGAGTGGAACAAATTCTGCAAGGTTTCGACTTTGGCAAATTTATGTTTTCTCGAATTATTAGCCTCGACCCTGTACAAAGGCTCCAAGGTGCGACTATGGGTTTTTTTCGGTTAAAGGTCGATAGACTAAACACTTCTATGATAATTTCTGAGTGGAACAAATTCTGCAAGGTTTCGACTTTGGCCAATTTATGTTTTCTCGAATTATTAGCTTCGACCCTGTACAATGGCTCAAAGGTGCGACTATGGGTATTTTTCGGTTAAAGATCGATAGACTAAACACTTCTATGCCAATTTCGATGTGGAACAAATTCTGCAAGTGTTCGACTTTGGCCAATTTATGTTTCTCGAATTATTAGCCTCGACCCTGTACAAAGGCTCAAAGGTTCGACTATGGGTATTTTTCGGGTAAAGATCGATAGACTGAGTACTCCTATGCTAATTTCTGAGTGGAAGAAATTCTGCAAGGTTTCGACTTTGGCCAATTTATGTTTTCTCGAATTATTAGCTTCGACCCTGTACAAAGGCTCAAAGGTGCGACTATGGGTATTTTTCGGTTAAAGATCGATAGACTGAGTACTCCTATGCTAATTTCTGAGTGGAACAAATTCTGCAAGTGTTCGACTTTGGCCAATTTATGTTTCTCGAATTATTAGCCTCGACCCTGTACAAAGGCTCAAAGGTTCGACTATGGGTATTTTTCGGTTAAAGATCGATAGACTAAACACTTCTATGCCAATTTCTGAGTGGAACAAATTCTGCAAGGTTTCGACTTTGGCAAATTTATGTTTTCTCGAATTATTAGCCTCGACCCTGTACAAAGGCTCAAAGGTGCGACTATGGGTATTTTTCAGTTAAAGATCGTTAGACTAAACACTTCTATGCCAATTTCTGAGTGGAACAAAGTCTGCAAAGTTTCGACTTTGGCCAATTTATGTTTTCTCGAATTATTAGCCTCGACCCTGTACAAAGGCTCAAAGGTGCGACTATGGGTATTTTTCAGTTAAAGGTCGATAGACTGAATACTCCTATGCTAATTTCTGAGTGGAACAAGTTCTGCAAGTGTTCGACTTTTTCCAATTTATATTTTTCGAATTATTAGCCTCGACCCTGTACAAAGGCTCAAAGGTGCGATATGGGTATTTTTCAGTTAAAGATCGTTAAACTAAACACTTCTATGCCAATTTCTGAGTGGAACAAATTCTGCAAGGTTTCGACTTTGGCCAATTTATGTTTTCTCGAATTATTAGCTTCGACCCTGTACAAAGGCTCAAAGGTTCGACTATGGGTATTTTTCGGTTAAAGATCGATAGACTGAGTACTCCTATGCTAATTTCTGAGTGGAACAAATTCTGCATTTCTCGAATTATTAGCCTCGACCCTGTACAATGGCTCAAAGGTGCGACTATGGGTATTTTTCAGTTAAAGATCGTTAAACTAAACACTTCTATGCCAATTTCTGGGTGGAACAAATTCTGCAAGGTTTCGACTTTGGCCAATTTATGTTTTCTCGAATTATTAGCCTCGACCCTGTACAAAGGCTCAAAGGTGCGACTATTGGTATTTTTCAGTTAAAGGTCGATGGACTGAATACTCCTATGCTAATTTCTGAGTGGAAAAAATTCTGCAAGTGTTCGACTTTGGCCAATTTATATTTTTCGAATTATTAGCCTCGACAATGTACAAAGGCTCAAAGGTGCGACTATTGGTATTTTTCGGTTAAAGGTCGATAGACTAAACACTTCTATGATAATTTCTGAGTAGAACAAATTCTGCAAGGTTTCGTCTTTGGCCAATTTATGTTTTCTCGAATTATTAGCCTCGACCCTGTACAAAGGCTCAAAGGTGCGACTATGGGTATTTTTCGGTTAAAGATCGATAGACTAAACACTTCTATGCCAATTTCGATGTGGAACAAATTCTGCAAGTGTTCGACTTTGGCCAATTTATGTTTTCTCGAATATCAGGTCTCGACCCTGTACAAAGGCTCAAAGGTGCGACTATGGGTATTTTTCAGTTAAAGATCGCTAGACTAAACACTTCTATGCCAATTTCTGAGTGGAACAAATTGTGCACGTGTTCGACTTTGGCCAATTTATGTTTTCTCGAATTATTAGCCTCGACCCCGTACAAAGACTCAAAGGTGCGACTATGGTTATTTTTCGGTTAAAGATCGATAGACTAAACACTTCTATGCCAATTTCGATTTGGAACAAATTCTGCAAGTGTTCGACTTTGGCCAATTTATGTTTTCTCGAATTATTAGCCTCGACCCTGTACAAAGGCTCAAAGGTGCGACTATGGGTATTTTTCGGTTAAAGATCGATAGACTAAACACTTCTATGCCAATTTCGATGTGGAACAAATTCTGCAAGTGTTCGACTTTGGCCAATTTATGTTCCTCGAATTATTAGCCTCGACCCTGTACAAAGGCTCAAAGGTGCGACTATGGGTATTTTTCGGTTAAAGATCGATAGACTAAACACTTCTATGCTAATTTCGATGTGGAACAAATTCTGCAAGTGTTCGAATTTGGCCAATTTATGTTTCTCGAATTATTAGCATCGACCCTGTACAAAGGCTCAAAGGTGCGACTATGGGTATTTTTCGGTTAAAGATCGATAGACTAAACACTTCTATGCCAATTTCGATGTGGAACAAATTCTGCAAGTGTTCGACTTTGGCCAATTTATGTTTCTCGAATTATTAGCCTCGACCCTGTACGAAGGTTCAAAGGTGCGACTATGGGTATTTTTCGGTTAAAGATCGATAGACTGAGTACTCCTATGCTAATTTCTGAGTGGAACAAATTCTGCAAGTGTTCGACTTTGGCCAATTTATGTTTTCTCGAATTATTAGCCTCGACCCTGTACAAAGGCTCAAAGGTTCGACTATGGGTATTTTTCGGTTAAAGATCGATAGACTAAACACTTCTATGCCAATTTCTGAGTGGAACAAATTCTGCAAGGTTTCGACTTTGGCAAATTTATGTTTCTCGAATTATTAGCCTCGACCCTGTACAAAGGCTCAAAGGTGCGACTATGGGTATTATTCGGTTAAAGATCGATAGACTGAGTACTCCTATGCTAATTTCTGTGTGGAACAAATTCTGCAAGTGTTCGACTTTGGCCAATTTATGTTTCTCGAATTATCAGCCTCGACCCTGTACAAAGGCTCAAAGGTTCGACTATGGGTATTTTTCGGTTAAAGATCGATAGACTAAACACTTCTATGCCAATTTCTGAGTGGAACAAATTCTGCAAGGTTTCGACTTTGGCAAATTTATGTTTTCTCGAATTATTAGCCTCGACCCTGTACAAAGGCTCCAAGGTGCGACTATGGGTTTTTTTCGGTTAAAGGTCGATAGACTAAACACTTCTATGATAATTTCTGAGTGGAACAAATTCTGCAAGGTTTCGACTTTGGCCAATTTATGTTTTCTCGAATTATTAGCTTCGACCCTGTACAAAGGCTCAAAGGTGCGACTATGGGTATTTTTCGGTTAAAGTTCGATAGACTAAACACTTCTATGCCAATTTCGATGTGGAACAAATTCTGCAAGTGTTCGACTTTGGCCAATTTATGTTTCTCGAATTATTAGCCTCGACCCTGTACAAAGGCTCAAAGGTTCGACTATGGGTATTTTTCGGGTAAAGATCGATAGACTGAGTACTCCTATGCTAATTTCTGAGTGGAACAAATTCTGAAAGGTTTCGACTTTGGCCAATTTATGTTTTCTCGAATTATTAGCTTCGACCCTGTACAAAGGCTCAAAGGTACGACTATGGGTATTTCTCGGTTAAAGTTCGATAGACTAAACACTTCTATGCCAATTTCGATGTGGAACAAATTCTGCAAGTGTTCGACTTTGGCCAATGTATGTTCCTCGAATTATTAGCCTCGACCCTGTACAAAGGTTCAAAGGTGCGACTATGGGTATTTTTCGGTTAAAGATCGATAGACTGAGTACTCCTATGCTAATTTCTGAGTGGAACAAATTCTGCAAGTGTTCGACTTTGGCCAATTTATGTTTCTCGAATTATTAGCCTCGACCCTGTACAAAGGCTCAAAGGTTCGACTATGGCTATTTTTCGGTTAAAGATCGATAGACTAAACACTTCTATGCCAATTTCTGAGTGGAACAAATTCTGCAAGGTTTCGACTTTGGCCAATTTATGTTTTCTCGAATTATTAGCCTCGACCCTGTACAAAGGCTCAAAGGTGCGACTATGGGTATTTTTCAGTTAAAGGTCGATAGACTGAATACTCCTATGCTAATTTCTGAGTGGAACAAGTTCTGCTAGTGTTCGACTTTTTCCAATTTATATTTTTCGAATTATTAGCCTCGACCCTGTACAAAGGCTCTAAGGTGCGATATGGGTATTTTTCAGTTAAAGATCGTTAAACTAAACACTTCTATGCCAATTTCTGAGTGGAACAAATTCTGCAAGGTTTCGACTTTGGCCAATTTATGTTTTCTCGAATTATTAGCTTCGACCCTGTACAAAGGCTCAAAGGTGCGACTATGGGTATTTTTCGGTTAAAGTTCGATAGACTAAACACTTCTATGTCAATTTCGATGTGGAACAAATTCTGCAAGTGTTCGACTTTGGCCAATTTATGTTTCTCGAATTATTAGCCTCGACCCTGTACAAAGGTTCAAAGGTGCGATTATGGGTATTTTTCGGTTAAAGTTCGATAGACTAAACACTTCTATGCCAATTTCTGAGTGGAACAAATTCTGCAAGGTTTCGACTTTGGCAAATTTATGTTTTCTCGAATTATTAGCCTCGACCCTGTACAAAGGCTCAAAGGTGCGACTATGGGTATTTTTCAGTTAAAAATCGTTAGACTAAACACTTCTATGCCAATTTCTGAGTGGAACAAATTCTGCAAGGTTTCGAATTTGGCAAATTTATGTTTCTCGAATTATTAGCCTCGACCCTGTACAAAGGCTCAAAGGTGCGACTATGGGTATTATTCGGTTAAAGATCGATAGACTGAGTACTCCTATGCTAATTTCTGAGTGGAACAAATTCTGCAAGTGTTCGACTTTGGCCAATTTATGTTTCTCGAATTATTAGCCTCGACCCTGTACAAAGGCTCAAAGGTTCGACTATGGGTATTTTTCGGTTAAAGGTCGATAGACTGAGTACTCCTATGCTAATTTCTGAGTGGAACAAATTCTGCATTTCTCGAATTATTAGCCTCGACCCTGTACAATGGCTCAAAGGTGCGACTATGGGTATTTTTCAGTTAAAGATCGTTAAACTAAACACTTCTATGCCAATTTCTGGGTGGAACAAATTCTGCAAGGTTTCGACTTTGGCCAATTTATGTTTCCTCGAATTATTAGCCTCGACCCTGTACAAAGGCTCAAAGGTGCGAATGGGTATTTTTCAGTTAAAGATCGTTAAACTAAACACTTCTATGCCAATTTCTGGGTGGAACAAATTCTGCAAGGTTTCGACTTTGGCCAATTTATGTTTTCTCGAATTATTAGCCTCGACCCTGTACAAAGACTCAAAGGTGCGACTATTGGTATTTTTCAGTTAAAGGTCGATGGACTGAATACTCCTATGCTAATTTCTGAGTGGAAAAAATTCTGCAAGTGTTCGACTTTGGCCAATTTATATTTTTCGAATTATTAGCCTCGACAATGTACAAAGGCTCAAAGGTGCGACCATGGGTATTTTTCGGTTAAAGATCGATAGACTAAACACTTCTATGCTAATTTCGATGTGGAACAAATTCTGCAAGTGTTCGACTTTGGCCAATTTATGTTTCTCGAATTATTAGCATCGACCCTGTACAAAGGCTCAAAGGTGCGACTATGGGTATTTTTCGGTTAAAGGTCATAGACTAAACATTCTATGCCAATTTCGATGTGGAACAAATTCTGCAAGTGTTCTACTTTGGCCAATTTATGTTTTCTCGAATAACTGGTCTCGACAATGTAAAAAGGCTCAAAGGTGCGACTATGGATATTTTTCGGTTAAAGATCGATAGACTAAACACTTCTATGCCAATTTCGATGTGGAACAAATTCTGCAAGTGTTCGACTTTGGCCAATTTATGTTTCTCGAATTATTAGCCTCGACCCTGTACAAAGGTTCAAAGGTGCGACTATGGGTATTTTTCGGTTAAAGATCGATAGACTGAGTACTCCTATGCTAATTTCTGAGTGGAACAAATTCTGCAAGTGTTCGACTTTGGCCAATTTATGTTTTCTCGAATTATTAGCCTCGACCCTGTACAAAGGCTCCAAGGTGCGACTATGGGTTTTCTTTCGGTTAAAGGTCGATAGACTAAACACTTCTATGATAATTTCTGAGTGGAACAAATTCTGCAAGGTTTCGACTTTGGCCAATTTATGTTTTCTCGAATTATTAGCTTCGACCCTGTACAAAGGCTCAAAGGTGCGACTATGGGTTTTTCGGTTAAAGATCGATAGACTAAATACTTCTATGCCAATTTCGATGTGGAACAAATTCTGCAAGTGTTCGACTTTGGCCAATTTATGTTTCTCGAATTATTAGCCTCGACCCTGTACAAAGGTTCAAAGGTGCGACTATGGGTATTTTTCGGTTAAAGATCGATAGACTGAGTACTCCTATGCTAATTTCTGAGTGGAACAAATTCTGCAAGTGTTCGACTTTGGCCAATTTATGTTTTCTCGAATTATTAGCTTCGACCCTGTATAAAGGCTCAAAGGTGCGACTATGGGTATTTTTCAGTTAAAGATCGATAGACTAAACACTTCTATGCCAATTTCGATGTGGAACAAATTCTGGAAGTGTTCGACTTTGGCCAATTTATGTTTCTCGAATTATTAGCCTCGACCCTGTACAAATTTTCAAAGGTGCGACTATGGGTATTTTTCGGTTAAAGATCGATAGACTGAGTACTCCTATGCTAATTTCTGAGTGGAACAAATTCTGCAAGTGTTCGACTTTGGCCAATTTATGTTTTCTCGAATTATTAGCTTCGACCCTGTATAAAGGCTCAAAGGTACGACTATGGGTATTTTTCAGTTAAAGGTCGATAGACTAAACACTTCTATGATAATTTCTGAGTGGAACAAATTCTGCAAGGTTTCGACTTTGGCCAATTTATGTTTTCTCGAATTATTAGCTTCGACCCTGTACAAAGGCTCAAAGGTGCGACTATGGGTATTTTTCGGTTAAAGTTCGATAGACTAAACACTTCTATGCCAATTTCGATGTGGAACAAATTCTGCAAGTGTTCGACTTTGGCCAATTTATGTTTCTCGAATTATTAACCTCGACCCTGTACAAAGGCTCAAAGGTTCGACTATGGGTATTTTTCGGTTAAAGATCGATAGACTAAACACTTCTATGCCAATTTCTGAGTGGAACAAATTCTGCAAGTGTTCGACTTTGGCCAATTTATGTTTCTCGAATTATTAGCCTCGACCCTGTACAAATTTTCAAAGGTGCGACTATGGGTATTTTTCGGTTAAAGATCGATAGACTGAGTACTCCTATGCTAATTTCTGAGTGGAACAAATTCTGCAAGTGTTCGACTTTGGCCAATTTATGTTTCTCGAATTATTAGCCTCGACCCTGTACAAAGACTCAAAGGTGCGACTATGGTTATTTTTCGGTTAAAGATCGATAGACTAAACACTTCTATGCCAATTTCGATTTGGAACAAATTCTGCAAGTGTTCGACTTTGGCCAATTTATGTTTTCTCGAATTATTAGCCTCGACCCTGTACAAAGGCTCAAAGGTGCGACTATGGGTATTTTTCGGTTAAAGATCGATAGACTAAACACTTCTATGCCAATTTCGATGTGGAACAAATTCTGCACTTGTTCGACTTTGGCCAATTTATATTTTTCGAATTATTAGCCTCGACCCTGTACAAAGGCTCAAAGGGGCGACTATGGGTATTTTTCGGTTAAAGGTCGATAGACTAAACACTTCTATGCTAATTTCTGAGTGGAACAAATTCTGCACTTGTTCGACTTTGGCCAATTTATATTTTTCGAATTATTATCCTCGACCCTGTACAAATGCTCAAAGGTGCGACTATGGGTATTTTCGGTTAAAGATCGATAGACTAAACACTTCTATGTCAATTTCGATGTGGAACAAATTCTGCAAGTGTTCGAATTTGGCCAATTTATGTTTTCTCGAATTATTAGCTTCGACCCTGTACAAAGGCTCAAAGGTGCGACTATGGGTATTTTTCGGTTAAAGGTCGATAGACTAAACACTTCTATGCCAATTTCGATGTGGAACAAATTCTGCAAGTGTTCGAATTTGGCCAATTTATGTTTCTCGAATTATTAGCCTCGACCCTGTACAAAGGTTCAAAGGTGCGACTATGGGTATTTTTCGGTTAAAGATCGATAGACTGAGTACTCCTATGATAATTTCTGAGTGGAACAAATTCTGCAAGGTTTCGACTTTGGCCAATTTATGTTTTCTCGAATTATTAGCTTCGACCCTGTACAAAGGCTCAAAGGTGCGACTATGGGTATTTTTCGGTTAAAGATCGATAGACTAAACACTTCTATGCCAATTTCGATGTGGAACAAATTCTGCAAGTGTTCGACTTTGGCCAATTTATGTTTCTCGAATTATTAGCCTCGACCCTGTACAAAGGTTCAAAGGTGCGACTATGGGTATTTTTCGGTTAAAGATCGATAGACTGAGTACTCCTATGCTAATTTCTGAGTGGAACAAATTCTGCAAGTGTTCGACTTTGGCCAATTTATGTGTCTCGAATTATTAGCCTTGACCCTGTACAAAGGCTCAAAGGTTCGACTATGGGTATTTTTCGGTTAAAGATCGATAGACTAAACACTTCTATGCCAATTTCTGAGTGGAACAAATTCTGCAAGGTTTCGACGTTGGCAAATTTATGTTTTCTCGAATTATTAGCCTCGACCCTGTACAAAGGCTCAAAGGTGCGACTATGGGTATTTTTCAGTTAAAGATCGTTAGACTAAACACTTCTATGCCAATTTCTGAGTGGAACAAATTCTGCAAGGTTTCGACTTTGGCTAATTTATGTTTTCTCGAATTATTAGCTTCGACCCTGTACAAAGGCTCAAAGGTGCGACTATGGGTATTTTTCGGTTAAAGATCGATAGACTAAATACTTCTATGCCAATTTCGATGTGGAACAAATTCTGCAAGTGTTCGACTTTGGCCAATTTATGTTTCTCGAATTATTAGCCTCGACCCTGTACAAAGGTTCAAAGTTGCGACTATGGGTATTTTTCGGTTAAAGATCGATAGACTGAGTACTCCTATGCTAATTTCTGAGTGGAACAAATTCTGCAAGTGTTCGACTTTGGCCAATTTATGTTTCTCGAATTATTAGCCTCGACCCTGTACAAAGGTTCAAAGTTGCGACTATGGGTATTTTTCGGTTAAAGATCGATAGACTGAGTACTCCTATGCTAATTTCTGAGTGGAACAAATTCTGCAAGTGTTCGACTTTGGCCAATTTATGTTTCTCGAATTATTAGCATCGACCCTGTACAAAGGCTCAAAGGTGCGACTATGGGTATTTTTCGGTTAAAGGTCTATAGACTAAACATTCTATGCCAATTTCGATGTGGAACAAATTCTGCAAGTGTTCTACTTTGGCCAATTTATGTTTTCTCGAATAACTGGTCTCGACAATGTAAAAAGGCTCAAAGGTGCGACTATGGATATTTTTCGGTTAAAGATCGATAGACTAAACACTTCTATGCCAATTTCGATGTGGAACAAATTCTGCAAGTGTTCGACTTTGGCCAATTTATGTTTCTCGAATTATTAGCCTCGACCCTGTACAAAGGTTCAAAGGTGCGACTATGGGTATTTTTCGGTTAAAGATCGATAGACTGAGTACTCCTATGCTAATTTCTGAGTGGAACAAATTCTGCAAGTGTTCGACTTTGGCCAATTTATGTTTTCTCGAATTATTAGCCTCGACCCTGTACAAAGGCTCCAAGGTGCGACTATGGGTTTTCTTTCGGTTAAAGGTCGATAGACTAAACACTTCTATGATAATTTCTGAGTGGAACAAATTCTGCAAGGTTTCGACTTTGGCCAATTTTTGTTTTCTCGAATTATTAGCTTCGACCCTGTACAAAGGCTCAAAGGTGCGACTATGGGTTTTTCGGTTAAAGATCGATAGACTAAATACTTCTATGCCAATTTCGATGTGGAACAAATTCTGCAAGTGTTCGACTTTGGCCAATTTATGTTTCTCGAATTATTAGCCTCGACCCTGTACAAAGGTTCAAAGGTGCGACTATGGGTATTTTTCGGTTAAAGATCGATAGACTGAGTACTCCTATGCTAATTTCTGAGTGGAACAAATTCTGCAAGTGTTCGACTTTGGCCAATTTATGTTTTCTCGAATTATTAGCTTCGACCCTGTATAAAGGCTCAAAGGTGCGACTATGGGTATTTTTCAGTTAAAGATCGATAGACTAAACACTTCTATGCCAATTTCGATGTGGAACAAATTCTGCAAGTGTTCGACTTTGGCCAATTTATGTTTCTCGAATTATTAGCCTCGACCCTGTACAAATTTTCAAAGGTGCGACTATGGGTATTTTTCGGTTAAAGATCGATAGACTGAGTACTCCTATGCTAATTTCTGAGTGGAACAAATTCTGCAAGTGTTCGACTTTGGCCAATTTATGTTTTCTCGAATTATTAGCTTCGACCCTGTATAAAGGCTCAAAGGTGCGACTATGGGTATTTTTCAGTTAAAGGTCGATAGACTAAACACTTCTATGATAATTTCTGAGTGGAACAAATTCTGCAAGGTTTCGACTTTGGCCAATTTATGTTTTCTCGAATTATTAGCTTCGACCCTGTACAAAGGCTCAAAGGTGCGACTATGGGTATTTTTCGGTTAAAGTTCGATAGACTAAACACTTCTATGCCAATTTCGATGTGGAACAAATTCTGCAAGTGTTCGACTTTGGCCAATTTATGTTTCTCGAATTATTAACCTCGACCCTGTACAAAGGCTCAAAGGTTCGACTATGGGTATTTTTCGGTTAAAGATCGATAGACTAAACACTTCTATGCCAATTTCTGAGTGGAACAAATTCTGCAAGTGTTCGACTTTGGCCAATTTATGTTTCTCGAATTATTAGCCTCGACCCTATACAAATTTTCAAAGGTGCGACTATGGGTATTTTTCGGTTAAAGATCGATAGACTGAGTACTCCTATGCTAATTTCTGAGTGGAACAAATTCTGCAAGTGTTCGACTTTGGCCAATTTATGTTTCTCGAATTATTAGCCTCGACCCTGTACAAAGGTTCAAAGGTGCGACTATGGGTATTTTTCGGTTAAAGATCGATAGACTGAGTACTCCTATGCTAATTTCTGAGTGGAACAAATTCTGCAAGGTTTCGACTTTGGCCAATTTATGTTTTCTCGAATTATTAGCCTCGACCCTGTACAAAGACTCAAAGGTGCGACTATGGTTATTTTTCGGTTAAAGATCGATAGACTAAACACTTCTATGCCAATTTCGATTTGGAACAAATTCTGCAAGTGTTCGACTTTGGCCAATTTATGTTTTCTCGAATTATTAGCCTCGACCCTGTACAAAGGCTCAAAGGTGCGACTATGGGTATTTTTCGGTTAAAGATCGATAGACTAAACACTTCTATGCCAATTTCGATGTGGAACAAATTCTGCACTTGTTCGACTTTGGCCAATTTATATTTTTCGAATTATTAGCCTCGACCCTGTACAAAGGCTCAAAGGGGCGACTATGGGTATTTTTCGGTTAAAGGTCGATAGACTAAACACTTCTATGCTAATTTCTGAGTGGAACAAATTCTGCACTTGTTCGACTTTGGCCAATTTATATTTTTCGAATTATTATCCTCGACCCTGTACAAATGCTCAAAGGTGCGACTATGGGTATTTTCGGTTAAAGATCGATAGACTAAACACTTCTATGTCAATTTCGATGTGGAACAAATTCTGCAAGTGTTCGAATTTGGCCAATTTATGTTTTCTCGAATTATTAGCTTCGACCCTGTACAAAGGCTCAAAGGTGCGACTATGGGTATTTTTCGGTTAAAGGTCGATAGACTAAACACTTCTATGCCAATTTCGATGTGGAACAAATTCTGCAAGTGTTCGAATTTGGCCAATTTATGTTTCTCGAATTATTAGCCTCGACCCTGTACAAAGGTTCAAAGGTGCGACTATGGGTATTTTTCGGTTAAAGATCGATAGACTGAGTACTCCTATGATAATTTCTGAGTGGAACAAATTCTGCAAGGTTTCGACTTTGGCCAATTTATGTTTTCTCGAATTATTAGCTTCGACCCTGTACAAAGGCTCAAAGGTGCGACTATGGGTATTTTTCGGTTAAAGATCGATAGACTAAACACTTCTATGCCAATTTCGATGTGGAACAAATTCTGCAAGTGTTCGACTTTGGCCAATTTATGTTTCTCGAATTATTAGCCTCGACCCTGTACAAAGGTTCAAAGGTGCGACTATGGGTATTTTTCGGTTAAAGATCGATAGACTGAGTACTCCTATGCTAATTTCTGAGTGGAACAAATTCTGCAAGTGTTCGACTTTGGCCAATTTATGTGTCTCGAATTATTAGCCTCGACCCTGTACAAAGGCTCAAAGGTTCGACTATGGGTATTTTTCGGTTAAAGATCGATAGACTAAACACTTCTATGCCAATTTCTGAGTGGAACAAATTCTGCAAGGTTTCGACGTTGGCAAATTTATGTTTTCTCGAATTATTAGCCTCGACCCTGTACAAAGGCTCAAAGGTGCGACTATGGGTATTTTTCAGTTAAAGATCGTTAGACTAAACACTTCTATGCCAATTTCTGAGTGGAACAAATTCTGCAAGGTTTCGACTTTGGCTAATTTATGTTTTCTCGAATTATTAGCTTCGACCCTGTACAAAGGCTCAAAGGTGCGACTATGGGTATTTTTCGGTTAAAGATCGATAGACTAAATACTTCTATGCCAATTTCGATGTGGAACAAATTCTGCAAGTGTTCGACTTTGGCCAATTTATGTTTCTCGAATTATTAGCCTCGACCCTGTACAAAGGTTCAAAGTTGCGACTATGGGTATTTTTCGGTTAAAGATCGATAGACTGAGTACTCCTATGCTAATTTCTGAGTGGAACAAATTCTGCAAGTGTTCGACTTTGGCCAATTTATGTTTCTCGAATTATTAGCCTCGACCCTGTACAAAGGCTCAAAGGTTCGACTATGGGTATTTTTCGGTTAAAGATCGATAGACTAAACACTTCTATGCCAATTTCTGAGTGGAACAAATTCTGCAAGGCTTCGACGTTGGCAAATTTATTTTTTCTCGAATTATTAGCCTCGACCCTGTACAAAGGCTCAAAGGTGCGACTATGGGTATTTTTCAGTTAAAGATCGTTAGACTAAACACTTCTATGCCAATTTCTGAGTGGAACAAATTCTGCAAGGTTTCGACTTTGGCTAATTTATGTTTTCTCGAATTATTAGCTTCGACCCTGTACAAAGGCTCAAAGGTGCGACTATGGGTATTTTTCAGTTAAAAATCGTTAGACTAAACACTTCTATGCCAATTTCTGAGTGGAACAAATTCTGCAAGGTTTCGAATTTGGCAAATTTATGTTTCTCGAATTATTAGCCTCGACCCTGTACAAAGGCTCAAAGGTGCGACTATGGGTATTATTCGGTTAAAGATCGATAGACTGAGTACTCCTATGCTAATTTCTGAGTGGAACAAATTCTGCAAGTGTTCGACTTTGGCCAATTTATGTTTCTCGAATTATTAGCCTCGACCCTGTACAAAGGCTCAAAGGTTCGACTATGGGTATTTTTCGGTTAAAGGTCGATAGACTGAGTACTCCTATGCTAATTTCTGAGTGGAACAAATTCTGCATTTCTCGAATTATTAGCCTCGACCCTGTACAATGGCTCAAAGGTGCGACTATGGGTATTTTTCAGTTAAAGATCGTTAAACTAAACACTTCTATGCCAATTTCTGGGTGGAACAAATTCTGCAAGGTTTCGACTTTGGCCAATTTATGTTTCCTCGAATTATTAGCCTCGACCCTGTACAAAGGCTCAAAGGTGCGAATGGGTATTTTTCAGTTAAAGATCGTTAAACTAAACACTTCTATGCCAATTTCTGGGTGGAACAAATTCTGCAAGGTTTCGACTTTGGCCAATTTATGTTTTCTCGAATTATTAGCCTCGACCCTGTACAAAGACTCAAAGGTGCGACTATTGGTATTTTTCAGTTAAAGGTCGATGGACTGAATACTCCTATGCTAATTTCTGAGTGGAAAAAATTCTGCAAGTGTTCGACTTTGGCCAATTTATATTTTTCGAATTATTAGCCTCGACAATGTACAAAGGCTCAAAGGTGCGACCATGGGTATTTTTCGGTTAAAGATCGATAGACTAAACACTTCTATGCTAATTTCGATGTGGAACAAATTCTGCAAGTGTTCGACTTTGGCCAATTTATGTTTCTCGAATTATTAGCATCGACCCTGTACAAAGGCTCAAAGGTGCGACTATGGGTATTTTTCGGTTAAAGGTCATAGACTAAACATTCTATGCCAATTTCGATGTGGAACAAATTCTGCAAGTGTTCTACTTTGGCCAATTTATGTTTTCTCGAATAACTGGTCTCGACAATGTAAAAAGGCTCAAAGGTGCGACTATGGATATTTTTCGGTTAAAGATCGATAGACTAAACACTTCTATGCCAATTTCGATGTGGAACAAATTCTGCAAGTGTTCGACTTTGGCCAATTTATGTTTCTCGAATTATTAGCCTCGACCCTGTACAAAGGTTCAAAGGTGCGACTATGGGTATTTTTCGGTTAAAGATCGATAGACTGAGTACTCCTATGCTAATTTCTGAGTGGAACAAATTCTGCAAGTGTTCGACTTTGGCCAATTTATGTTTTCTCGAATTATTAGCCTCGACCCTGTACAAAGGCTCCAAGGTGCGACTATGGGTTTTCTTTCGGTTAAAGGTCGATAGACTAAACACTTCTATGATAATTTCTGAGTGGAACAAATTCTGCAAGGTTTCGACTTTGGCCAATTTATGTTTTCTCGAATTATTAGCTTCGACCCTGTACAAAGGCTCAAAGGTGCGACTATGGGTTTTTCGGTTAAAGATCGATAGACTAAATACTTCTATGCCAATTTCGATGTGGAACAAATTCTGCAAGTGTTCGACTTTGGCCAATTTATGTTTCTCGAATTATTAGCCTCGACCCTGTACAAAGGTTCAAAGGTGCGACTATGGGTATTTTTCGGTTAAAGATCGATAGACTGAGTACTCCTATGCTAATTTCTGAGTGGAACAAATTCTGCAAGTGTTCGACTTTGGCCAATTTATGTTTTCTCGAATTATTAGCTTCGA
Source organism: Barypeithes pellucidus (assembly GCA_963991005.1). Lineage (NCBI taxonomy): Eukaryota > Metazoa > Arthropoda > Insecta > Coleoptera > Curculionidae > Barypeithes > Barypeithes pellucidus. Next base: position 43,001,513 of record OZ022560.1, read on the forward strand.
CCCTGTATAAAGGCTCAAAGGTGCGACTATGGGTATTTTTCAGTTAAAGATCGATAGACTAAACACTTCTATGCCAATTTCGATGTGGAACAAATTCTGCAAGTGTTCGACTTTGGCCAATTTATGTTTCTCGAATTATTAGCCTCGACCCTGTACAAATTTTCAAAGGTGCGACTATGGGTATTTTTCGGTTAAAGATCGATAGACTGAGTACTCCTATGCTAATTTCTGAGTGGAACAAATTCTGCAAGTGTTCGACTTTGGCCAATTTATGTTTTCTCGAATTATTAGCTTCGACCCTGTATAAAGGCTCAAAGGTACGACTATGGGTATTTTTCAGTTAAAGGTCGATAGACTAAACACTTCTATGATAATTTCTGAGTGGAACAAATTCTGCAAGGTTTCGACTTTGGCCAATTTATGTTTTCTCGAATTATTAGCTTCGACCCTGTACAAAGGCTCAAAGGTGCGACTATGGGTATTTTTCGGTTAAAGATCGATAGACTAAACACTTCTATGCCAATTTCGATGTGGAACAAATTCTGCAAGTGTTCGACTTTGGCCAATTTATGTTTCTCGAATTATTAACCTCGACCCTGTACAAAGGCTCAAAGGTTCGACTATGGGTATTTTTCGGTTAAAGATCGATAGACTAAACACTTCTATGCCAATTTCTGAGTGGAACAAATTCTGCAAGTGTTCGACTTTGGCCAATTTATGTTTCTCGAATTATTAGCCTCGACCCTGTACAAATTTTCAAAGGTGCGACTATGGGTATTTTTCGGTTAAAGATCGATAGACTGAGTACTCCTATGCTAATTTCTGAGTGGAACAAATTCTGCAAGTGTTCGACTTTGGCCAATTTATGTTTCTCGAATTATTAGCCTCGACCCTGTACAAAGACTCAAAGGTGCGACTATGGTTATTTTTCGGTTAAAGATCGATAGACTAAACACTTCTATGCCAATTTCGATTTGGAACAAATTCTGCAAGTGTTCGACTTTGGCCAATTTATGTTTTCTCGAATTATTAGCCTCGACCCTGTACAAAGGCTCAAAGGTGCGACTATGGGTATTTTTCGGTTAAAGATCGATAGACTAAACACTTCTATGCCAATTTCGATGTGGAACAAATTCTGCACTTGTTCGACTTTGGCCAATTTATATTTTTCGAATTATTAGCCTCGACCCTGTACAAAGGCTCAAAGGGGCGACTATGGGTATTTTTCGGTTAAAGGTCGATAGACTAAACACTTCTATGCTAATTTCTGAGTGGAACAAATTCTGCACTTGTTCGACTTTGGCCAATTTATATTTTTCGAATTATTATCCTCGACCCTGTACAAATGCTCAAAGGTGCGACTATGGGTATTTTCGGTTAAAGATCGATAGACTAAACACTTCTATGTCAATTTCGATGTGGAACAAATTCTGCAAGTGTTCGAATTTGGCCAATTTATGTTTTCTCGAATTATTAGCTTCGACCCTGTACAAAGGCTCAAAGGTGCGACTATGGGTATTTTTCGGTTAAAGGTCGATAGACTAAACACTTCTATGCCAATTTCGATGTGGAACAAATTCTGCAAGTGTTCGAATTTGGCCAATTTATGTTTCTCGAATTATTAGCCTCGACCCTGTACAAAGGTTCAAAGGTGCGACTATGGGTATTTTTCGGTTAAAGATCGATAGACTGAGTACTCCTATGATAATTTCTGAGTGGAACAAATTCTGCAAGGTTTCGACTTTGGCCAATTTATGTTTCTCGAATTATTAGCCTCGACCCTGTACAAAGGCTCAAAGGTGCGACTATGGGTATTTTTCGGTTAAAGATCGATAGACTGAGTACTCCTATGCTAATTTCTGAGTGGAACAAATTCTGCAAGTGTTCGACTTTGGCCAATTTATGTTTTCTCGAATTATTAGCCTCGACCCTGTACAAAGGCTCCAAGGTGCGACTATGGGTTTTCTTTCGGTTAAAGGTCGATAGACTAAACACTTCTATGATAATTTCTGAGTGGAACAAATTCTGCAAGGTTTCGACTTTGGCCAATTTATGTTTTCTCGAATTATTAGCTTCGACCCTGTACAAAGGCTCAAAGGTGCGACTATGGGTTTTTCGGTTAAAGATCGATAGACTAAATACTTCTATGCCAATTTCGATGTGGAACAAATTCTGCAAGTGTTCGACTTTGGCCAATTTATGTTTCTCGAATTATTAGCCTCGACCCTGTACAAAGGTTCAAAGGTGCGACTATGGGTATTTTTCGGTTAAAGATCGATAGACTGAGTACTCCTATGCTAATTTCTGAGTGGAACAAATTCTGCAAGTGTTCGACTTTGGCCAATTTATGTTTTCTCGAATTATTAGCTTCGACCCTGTATAAAGGCTCAAAGGTGCGACTATGGGTATTTTTCAGTTAAAGATCGATAGACTAAACACTTCTATGCCAATTTCGATGTGGAACAAATTCTGCAAGTGTTCGACTTTGGCCAATTTATGTTTCTCGAATTATTAGCCTCGACCCTGTACAAATTTTCAAAGGTGCGACTATGGGTATTTTTCGGTTAAAGATCGATAGACTGAGTACTCCTATGCTAATTTCTGAGTGGAACAAATTCTGCAAGTGTTCGACTTTGGCCAATTTATGTTTTCTCGAATTATTAGCTTCGACCCTGTATAAAGGCTCAAAGGTACGACTATGGGTATTTTTCAGTTAAAGGTCGATAGACTAAACACTTCTGTGATAATTTCTGAGTGGAACAAATTCTGCAAGGTTTCGACTTTGGCCAATTTATGTTTTCTCGAATTATTAGCTTCGACCCTGTACAAAGGCTCAAAGGTGCGACTATGGGTATTTTTCGGTTAAAGTTCGATAGACTAAACACTTCTATGCCAATTTCGATGTGGAACAAATTCTGCAAGTGTTCGACTTTGGCCAATTTATGTTTCTCGAATTATTAACCTCGACCCTGTACAAAGGCTCAAAGGTTCGACTATGGGTATTTTTCGGTTAAAGATCGATAGACTAAACACTTCTATGCCAATTTCTGAGTGGAACAAATTCTGCAAGTGTTCGACTTTGGCCAATTTATGTTTCTCGAATTATTAGCCTCGACCCTGTACAAATTTTCAAAGGTGCGACTATGGGTATTTTTCGGTTAAAGATCGATAGACTGAGTACTCCTATGCTAATTTCTGAGTGGAACAAATTCTGCAAGTGTTCGACTTTGGCCAATTTATGTTTCTCGAATTATTAGCCTCGACCCTGTACAAAGACTCAAAGGTGCGACTATGGTTATTTTTCGGTTAAAGATCGATAGACTAAACACTTCTATGCCAATTTCGATTTGGAACAAATTCTGCAAGTGTTCGACTTTGGCCAATTTATGTTTTCTCGAATTATTAGCCTCGACCCTGTACAAAGGCTCAAAGGTGCGACTATGGGTATTTTTCGGTTAAAGATCGATAGACTAAACACTTCTATGCCAATTTCGATGTGGAACAAATTCTGCACTTGTTCGACTTTGGCCAATTTATATTTTTCGAATTATTAGCCTCGACCCTGTACAAAGGCTCAAAGGGGCGACTATGGGTATTTTTCGGTTAAAGGTCGATAGACTAAACACTTCTATGCTAATTTCTGAGTGGAACAAATTCTGCACTTGTTCGACTTTGGCCAATTTATATTTTTCGAATTATTATCCTCGACCCTGTACAAATGCTCAAAGGTGCGACTATGGGTATTTTCGGTTAAAGATCGATAGACTAAACACTTCTATGTCAATTTCGATGTGGAACAAATTCTGCAAGTGTTCGAATTTGGCCAATTTATGTTTTCTCGAATTATTAGCTTCGACCCTGTACAAAGGCTCAAAGGTGCGACTATGGGTATTTTTCGGTTAAAGGTCGATAGACTAAACACTTCTATGCCAATTTCGATGTGGAACAAATTCTGCAAGTGTTCGAATTTGGCCAATTTATGTTTCTCGAATTATTAGCCTCGACCCTGTACAAAGGTTCAAAGGTGCGACTATGGGTATTTTTCGGTTAAAGATCGATAGACTGAGTACTCCTATGATAATTTCTGAGTGGAACAAATTCTGCAAGGTTTCGACTTTGGCCAATTTATGTTTTCTCGAATTATTAGCTTCGACCCTGTACAAAGGCTCAAAGGTGCGACTATGGGTATTTTTCGGTTAAAGATCGATAGACTAAACACTTCTATGCCAATTTCGATGTGGAACAAATTCTGCAAGTGTTCGACTTTGGCCAATTTATGTTTCTCGAATTATTAGCCTCGACCCTGTACAAAGGTTCAAAGGTGCGACTATGGGTATTTTTCGGTTAAAGATCGATAGACTGAGTACTCCTATGCTAATTTCTGAGTGGAACAAATTCTGCAAGTGTTCGACTTTGGCCAATTTATGTGTCTCGAATTATTAGCCTCGACCCTGTACAAAGGCTCAAAGGTTCGACTATGGGTATTTTTCGGTTAAAGATCGATAGACTAAACACTTCTATGCCAATTTCTGAGTGGAACAAATTCTGCAAGGTTTCGACGTTGGCAAATTTATGTTTTCTCGAATTATTAGCCTCGACCCTGTACAAAGGCTCAAAGGTGCGACTATGGGTATTTTTCAGTTAAAGATCGTTAGACTAAACACTTCTATGCCAATTTCTGAGTGGAACAAATTCTGCAAGGTTTCGACTTTGGCTAATTTATGTTTTCTCGAATTATTAGCTTCGACCCTGTACAAAGGCTCAAAGGTGCGACTATGGGTATTTTTCGGTTAAAGATCGATAGACTAAATACTTCTATGCCAATTTCGATGTGGAACAAATTCTGCAAGTGTTCGACTTTGGCCAATTTATGTTTCTCGAATTATTAGCCTCGACCCTGTACAAAGGTTCAAAGTTGCGACTATGGGTATTTTTCGGTTAAAGATCGATAGACTGAGTACTCCTATGCTAATTTCTGAGTGGAACAAATTCTGCAAGTGTTCGACTTTGGCCAATTTATGTTTCTCGAATTATTAGCCTCGACCCTGTACAAAGGTTCAAAGTTGCGACTATGGGTATTTTTCGGTTAAAGATCGATAGACTGAGTACTCCTATGCTAATTTCTGAGTGGAACAAATTCTGCAAGTGTTCGACTTTGGCCAATTTATGTTTCTCGAATTATTAGCATCGACCCTGTACAAAGGCTCAAAGGTGCGACTATGGGTATTTTTCGGTTAAAGGTCTATAGACTAAACATTCTATGCCAATTTCGATGTGGAACAAATTCTGCAAGTGTTCTACTTTGGCCAATTTATGTTTTCTCGAATAACTGGTCTCGACAATGTAAAAAGGCTCAAAGGTGCGACTATGGATATTTTTCGGTTAAAGATCGATAGACTAAACACTTCTATGCCAATTTCGATGTGGAACAAATTCTGCAAGTGTTCGACTTTGGCCAATTTATGTTTCTCGAATTATTAGCCTCGACCCTGTACAAAGGTTCAAAGGTGCGACTATGGGTATTTTTCGGTTAAAGATCGATAGACTGAGTACTCCTATGCTAATTTCTGAGTGGAACAAATTCTGCAAGTGTTCGACTTTGGCCAATTTATGTTTTCTCGAATTATTAGCCTCGACCCTGTACAAAGGCTCCAAGGTGCGACTATGGGTTTTCTTTCGGTTAAAGGTCGATAGACTAAACACTTCTATGATAATTTCTGAGTGGAACAAATTCTGCAAGGTTTCGACTTTGGCCAATTTTTGTTTTCTCGAATTATTAGCTTCGACCCTGTACAAAGGCTCAAAGGTGCGACTATGGGTTTTTCGGTTAAAGATCGATAGACTAAATACTTCTATGCCAATTTCGATGTGGAACAAATTCTGCAAGTGTTCGACTTTGGCCAATTTATGTTTCTCGAATTATTAGCCTCGACCCTGTACAAAGGTTCAAAGGTGCGACTATGGGTATTTTTCGGTTAAAGATCGATAGACTGAGTACTCCTATGCTAATTTCTGAGTGGAACAAATTCTGCAAGTGTTCGACTTTGGCCAATTTATGTTTTCTCGAATTATTAGCTTCGACCCTGTATAAAGGCTCAAAGGTGCGACTATGGGTATTTTTCAGTTAAAGATCGATAGACTAAACACTTCTATGCCAATTTCGATGTGGAACAAATTCTGCAAGTGTTCGACTTTGGCCAATTTATGTTTCTCGAATTATTAGCCTCGACCCTGTACAAATTTTCAAAGGTGCGACTATGGGTATTTTTCGGTTAAAGATCGATAGACTGAGTACTCCTATGCTAATTTCTGAGTGGAACAAATTCTGCAAGTGTTCGACTTTGGCCAATTTATGTTTTCTCGAATTATTAGCTTCGACCCTGTACAAAGGCTCAAAGGTGCGACTATGGGTATTTTTCAGTTAAAGATCGATAGACTAAACACTTCTATGCCAATTTCGATGTGGAACAAATTCTGCAAGTGTTCGACTTTGGCCAATTTATGTTTCTCGAATTATTAGCCTCGACCCTGTACAAAGGTTCAAAGGTGCGACTATGGGTATTTTTCGGTTAAAGATCGATAGACTGAGTACTCCTATGCTAATTTCTGAGTGGAACAAATTCTGCAAGTGTTCGACTTTGGCCAATTTATGTTTTCTCGAATTATTAGCTTCGACCCTGTATAAAGGCTCAAAGGTGCGACTATGGGTATTTTTCAGTTAAAGATCGATAGACTAAACACTTCTATGCCAATTTCGATGTGGAACAAATTCTGCAAGTGTTCGACTTTGGCCAATTTATGTTTCTCGAATTATTAGCCTCGACCCTGTACAAATTTTCAAAGGTGCGACTATGGGTATTTTTCGGTTAAAGATCGATAGACTGAGTACTCCTATGCTAATTTCTGAGTGGAACAAATTCTGCAAGGTTTCGACTTTGGCCAATTTATGTTTTCTCGAATTATTAGCTTCGACCCTGTACAAAGGCTCAAAGGTGCGACTATGGGTATTTTTCGGTTAAAGTTCGATAGACTAAACACTTCTATGCCAATTTCGATTTGGAACAAATTCTGCAAGTGTTCGACTTTGGCCAATTTATGTTTTCTCGAATTATTAGCCTCGACCCTGTACAAAGGCTCAAAGGTGCGACTATGGGTATTTTTCGGTTAAAGATCGATAGACTAAACACTTCTATGCCAATTTCGATGTGGAACAAATTCTGCACTTGTTCGACTTTGGCCAATTTATATTTTTCGAATTATTAGCCTCGACCCTGTACAAAGGCTCAAAGGGGCGACTATGGGTATTTTTCGGTTAAAGGTCGATAGACTAAACACTTCTATGCTAATTTCTGAGTGGAACAAATTCTGCACTTGTTCGACTTTGGCCAATTTATATTTTTCGAATTATTATCCTCGACCCTGTACAAATGCTCAAAGGTGCGACTATGGGTATTTTCGGTTAAAGATCGATAGACTAAACACTTCTATGTCAATTTCGATGTGGAACAAATTCTGCAAGTGTTCGAATTTGGCCAATTTATGTTTTCTCGAATTATTAGCTTCGACCCTGTACAAAGGCTCAAAGGTGCGACTATGGGTATTTTTCGGTTAAAGGTCGATAGACTAAACACTTCTATGCCAATTTCGATGTGGAACAAATTCTGCAAGTGTTCGAATTTGGCCAATTTATGTTTCTCGAATTATTAGCCTCGACCCTGTACAAAGGTTCAAAGGTGCGACTATGGGTATTTTTCGGTTAAAGATCGATAGACTGAGTACTCCTATGATAATTTCTGAGTGGAACAAATTCTGCAAGGTTTCGACTTTGGCCAATTTATGTTTCTCGAATTATTAGCCTCGACCCTGTACAAAGGCTCAAAGGTGCGACTATGGGTATTTTTCGGTTAAAGATCGATAGACTGAGTACTCCTATGCTAATTTCTGAGTGGAACAAATTCTGCAAGTGTTCGACTTTGGCCAATTTATGTTTTCTCGAATTATTAGCCTCGACCCTGTACAAAGGCTCCAAGGTGCGACTATGGGTTTTCTTTCGGTTAAAGGTCGATAGACTAAACACTTCTATGATAATTTCTGAGTGGAACAAATTCTGCAAGGTTTCGACTTTGGCCAATTTATGTTTTCTCGAATTATTAGCTTCGACCCTGTACAAAGGCTCAAAGGTGCGACTATGGGTTTTTCGGTTAAAGATCGATAGACTAAATACTTCTATGCCAATTTCGATGTGGAACAAATTCTGCAAGTGTTCGACTTTGGCCAATTTATGTTTCTCGAATTATTAGCCTCGACCCTGTACAAAGGTTCAAAGGTGCGACTATGGGTATTTTTCGGTTAAAGATCGATAGACTGAGTACTCCTATGCTAATTTCTGAGTGGAACAAATTCTGCAAGTGTTCGACTTTGGCCAATTTATGTTTTCTCGAATTATTAGCTTCGACCCTGTATAAAGGCTCAAAGGTGCGACTATGGGTATTTTTCAGTTAAAGATCGATAGACTAAACACTTCTATGCCAATTTCGATGTGGAACAAATTCTGCAAGTGTTCGACTTAGGCCAATTTATGTTTCTCGAATTATTAGCCTCGACCCTGTACAAATTTTCAAAGGTGCGACTATGGGTATTTTTCGGTTAAAGATCGATAGACTGAGTACTCCTATGCTAATTTCTGAGTGGAACAAATTCTGCAAGTGTTCGACTTTGGCCAATTTATGTTTTCTCGAATTATTAGCTTCGACCCTGTATAAAGGCTCAAAGGTACGACTATGGGTATTTTTCAGTTAAAGGTCGATAGACTAAACACTTCTATGATAATTTCTGAGTGGAACAAATTCTGCAAGGTTTCGACTTTGGCCAATTTATGTTTTCTCGAATTATTAGCTTCGACCCTGTACAAAGGCTCAAAGGTGCGACTATGGGTATTTTTCGGTTAAAGTTCGATAGACTAAACACTTCTATGCCAATTTCGATGTGGAACAAATTCTGCAAGTGTTCGACTTTGGCCAATTTATGTTTCTCGAATTATTAGCCTCGACCCTGTACAAATTTTCAAAGGTGCGACTATGGGTATTTTTCGGTTAAAGATCGATATACTGAGTACTCCTATGCTAATTTCTGAGTGGAACAAATTCTGCAAGTGTTCGACTTTGGCCAATTTATGTTTCTCGAATTATTAGCCTCGACCCTGTACAAAGACTCAAAGGTGCGACTATGGTTATTTTTCGGTTAAAGATCGATAGACTAAACACTTCTATGCCAATTTCGATTTGGAACAAATTCTGCAAGTGTTCGACTTTGGCCAATTTATGTTTTCTCGAATTATTAGCCTCGACCCTGTACAAAGGCTCAAAGGTGCGACTATGGGTATTTTTCGGTTAAAGATCGATAGACTAAACACTTCTATGCCAATTTCGATGTGGAACAAATTCTGCACTTGTTCGACTTTGGCCAATTTATATTTTTCGAATTATTAGCCTCGACCCTGTACAAAGGCTCAAAGGGGCGACTATGGGTATTTTTCGGTTAAAGGTCGATAGACTAAACACTTCTATGCTAATTTCTGAGTGGAACAAATTCTGCACTTGTTCGACTTTGGCCAATTTATATTTTTCGAATTATTATCCTCGACCCTGTACAAATGCTCAAAGGTGCGACTATGGGTATTTTCGGTTAAAGATCGATAGACTAAACACTTCTATGTCAATTTCGATGTGGAACAAATTCTGCAAGTGTTCGAATTTGGCCAATTTATGTTTTCTCGAATTATTAGCTTCGACCCTGTACAAAGGCTCAAAGGTGCGACTATGGGTATTTTTCGGTTAAAGGTCGATAGACTAAACACTTCTATGCCAATTTCGATGTGGAACAAATTCTGCAAGTGTTCGAATTTGGCCAATTTATGTTTCTCGAATTATTAGCCTCGACCCTGTACAAAGGTTCAAAGGTGCGACTATGGGTATTTTTCGGTTAAAGATCGATAGACTGAGTACTCCTATGATAATTTCTGAGTGGAACAAATTCTGCAAGGTTTCGACTTTGGCCAATTTATGTTTTCTCGAATTATTAGCTTCGACCCTGTACAAAGGCTCAAAGGTGCGACTATGGGTATTTTTCGGTTAAAGATCGATAGACTAAACACTTCTATGCCAATTTCGATGTGGAACAAATTCTGCAAGTGTTCGACTTTGGCCAATTTATGTTTCTCGAATTATTAGCCTCGACCCTGTACAAAGGTTCAAAGGTGCGACTATGGGTATTTTTCGGTTAAAGATCGATAGACTGAGTACTCCTATGCTAATTTCTGAGTGGAACAAATTCTGCAAGTGTTCGACTTTGGCCAATTTATGTGTCTCGAATTATTAGCCTCGACCCTGTACAAAGGCTCAAAGGTTCGACTATGGGTATTTTTCGGTTAAAGATCGATAGACTAAACACTTCTATGCCAATTTCTGAGTGGAACAAATTCTGCAAGGTTTCGACGTTGGCAAATTTATGTTTTCTCGAATTATTAGCCTCGACCCTGTACAAAGGCTCAAAGGTGCGACTATGGGTATTTTTCAGTTAAAGATCGTTAGACTAAACACTTCTATGCCAATTTCTGAGTGGAACAAATTCTGCAAGGTTTCGACTTTGGCTAATTTATGTTTTCTCGAATTATTAGCTTCGACCCTGTACAAAGGCTCAAAGGTGCGACTATGGGTATTTTTCGGTTAAAGATCGATAGACTAAATACTTCTATGCCAATTTCGATGTGGAACAAATTCTGCAAGTGTTCGACTTTGGCCAATTTATGTTTCTCGAATTATTAGCCTCGACCCTGTACAAAGGTTCAAAGTTGCGACTATGGGTATTTTTCGGTTAAAGATCGATAGACTGAGTACTCCTATGCTAATTTCTGAGTGGAACAAATTCTGCAAGTGTTCGACTTTGGCCAATTTATGTTTCTCGAATTATTAGCCTCGACCCTGTACAAAGGTTCAAAGTTGCGACTATGGGTATTTTTCGGTTAAAGATCGATAGACTGAGTACTCCTATGCTAATTTCTGAGTGGAACAAATTCTGCAAGTGTTCGACTTTGGCCAATTTATGTTTCTCGAATTATTAGCATCGACCCTGTACAAAGGCTCAAAGGTGCGACTATGGGTATTTTTCGGTTAAAGGTCTATAGACTAAACATTCTATGCCAATTTCGATGTGGAACAAATTCTGCAAGTGTTCTACTTTGGCCAATTTATGTTTTCTCGAATAACTGGTCTCGACAATGTAAAAAGGCTCAAAGGTGCGACTATGGATATTTTTCGGTTAAAGATCGATAGACTAAACACTTCTATGCCAATTTCGATGTGGAACAAATTCTGCAAGTGTTCGACTTTGGCCAATTTATGTTTCTCGAATTATTAGCCTCGACCCTGTACAAAGGTTCAAAGGTGCGACTATGGGTATTTTTCGGTTAAAGATCGATAGACTGAGTACTCCTATGCTAATTTCTGAGTGGAACAAATTCTGCAAGTGTTCGACTTTGGCCAATTTATGTTTTCTCGAATTATTAGCCTCGACCCTGTACAAAGGCTCCAAGGTGCGACTATGGGTTTTCTTTCGGTTAAAGGTCGATAGACTAAACACTTCTATGATAATTTCTGAGTGGAACAAATTCTGCAAGGTTTCGACTTTGGCCAATTTTTGTTTTCTCGAATTATTAGCTTCGACCCTGTACAAAGGCTCAAAGGTGCGACTATGGGTTTTTCGGTTAAAGATCGATAGACTAAATACTTCTATGCCAATTTCGATGTGGAACAAATTCTGCAAGTGTTCGACTTTGGCCAATTTATGTTTCTCGAATTATTAGCCTCGACCCTGTACAAAGGTTCAAAGGTGCGACTATGGGTATTTTTCGGTTAAAGATCGATAGACTGAGTACTCCTATGCTAATTTCTGAGTGGAACAAATTCTGCAAGTGTTCGACTTTGGCCAATTTATGTTTTCTCGAATTATTAGCTTCGACCCTGTATAAAGGCTCAAAGGTGCGACTATGGGTATTTTTCAGTTAAAGATCGATAGACTAAACACTTCTATGCCAATTTCGATGTGGAACAAATTCTGCAAGTGTTCGACTTTGGCCAATTTATGTTTCTCGAATTATTAGCCTCGACCCTGTACAAATTTTCAAAGGTGCGACTATGGGTATTTTTCGGTTAAAGATCGATAGACTGAGTACTCCTATGCTAATTTCTGAGTGGAACAAATTCTGCAAGTGTTCGACTTTGGCCAATTTATGTTTTCTCGAATTATTAGCTTCGACCCTGTACAAAGGCTCAAAGGTGCGACTATGGGTATTTTTCAGTTAAAGATCGATAGACTAAACACTTCTATGCCAATTTCGATGTGGAACAAATTCTGCAAGTGTTCGACTTTGGCCAATTTATGTTTCTCGAATTATTAGCCTCGACCCTGTACAAATTTTCAAAGGTGCGACTATGGGTATTTTTCGGTTAAAGATCGATAGACTGAGTACTCCTATGCTAATTTCTGAGTGGAACAAATTCTGCAAGGTTTCGACTTTGGCCAATTTATGTTTTCTCGAATTATTAGCTTCGACCCTGTACAAAGGCTCAAAGGTGCGACTATGGGTATTTTTCGGTTAAAGTTCGATAGACTAAACACTTCTATGCCAATTTCGATGTGGAACAAATTCTGCAAGTGTTCGACTTTGGCCAATTTATGTTTCTCGAATTATTAACCTCGACCCTGTACAAAGGCTCAAAGGTTCGACTATGGGTATTTTTCGGTTAAAGATCGATAGACTAAACACTTCTATGCCAATTTCTGAGTGGAACAAATTCTGCAAGTGTTCGACTTTGGCCAATTTATGTTTCTCGAATTATTAGCCTCGACCCTATACAAATTTTCAAAGGTGCGACTATGGGTATTTTTCGGTTAAAGATCGATAGACTGAGTACTCCTATGCTAATTTCTGAGTGGAACAAATTCTGCAAGTGTTCGACTTTGGCCAATTTATGTTTCTCGAATTATTAGCCTCGACCCTGTACAAAGGTTCAAAGGTGCGACTATGGGTATTTTTCGGTTAAAGATCGATAGACTGAGTACTCCTATGCTAATTTCTGAGTGGAACAAATTCTGCAAGGTTTCGACTTTGGCCAATTTATGTTTTCTCGAATTATTAGCCTCGACCCTGTACAAAGACTCAAAGGTGCGACTATGGTTATTTTTCGGTTAAAGATCGATAGACTAAACACTTCTATGCCAATTTCGATTTGGAACAAATTCTGCAAGTGTTCGACTTTGGCCAATTTATGTTTTCTCGAATTATTAGCCTCGACCCTGTACAAAGGCTCAAAGGTGCGACTATGGGTATTTTTCGGTTAAAGATCGATAGACTAAACACTTCTATGCCAATTTCGATGTGGAACAAATTCTGCACTTGTTCGACTTTGGCCAATTTATATTTTTCGAATTATTAGCCTCGACCCTGTACAAAGGCTCAAAGGGGCGACTATGGGTATTTTTCGGTTAAAGGTCGATAGACTAAACACTTCTATGCTAATTTCTGAGTGAAACAAATTCTGCACTTGTTCGACTTTGGCCAATTTATATTTTTCGAATTATTATCCTCGACCCTGTACAAATGCTCAAAGGTGCGACTATGGGTATTTTCGGTTAAAGATCGATAGACTAAACACTTCTATGTCAATTTCGATGTGGAACAAATTCTGCAAGTGTTCGAATTTGGCCAATTTATGTTTTCTCGAATTATTAGCTTCGACCCTGTACAAAGGCTCAAAGGTGCGACTATGGGTATTTTTCGGTTAAAGGTCGATAGACTAAACACTTCTATGCCAATTTCGATGTGGAACAAATTCTGCAAGTGTTCGAATTTGGCCAATTTATGTTTCTCGAATTATTAGCCTCGACCCTGTACAAAGGTTCAAAGGTGCGACTATGGGTATTTTTCGGTTAAAGATCGATAGACTGAGTACTCCTATGATAATTTCTGAGTGGAACAAATTCTGCAAGGTTTCGACTTTGGCCAATTTATGTTTTCTCGAATTATTAGCTTCGACCCTGTACAAAGGCTCAAAGGTGCGACTATGGGTATTTTTCGGTTAAAGATCGATAGACTAAACACTTCTATGCCAATTTCGATGTGGAACAAATTCTGCAAGTGTTCGACTTTGGCCAATTTATGTTTCTCGAATTATTAGCCTCGACCCTGTACAAAGGTTCAAAGGTGCGACTATGGGTATTTTTCGGTTAAAGATCGATAGACTGAGTACTCCTATGCTAATTTCTGAGTGGAACAAATTCTGCAAGTGTTCGACTTTGGCCAATTTATGTGTCTCGAATTATTAGCCTCGACCCTGTACAAAGGCTCAAAGGTTCGACTATGGGTATTTTTCGGTTAAAGATCGATAGACTAAACACTTCTATGCCAATTTCTGAGTGGAACAAATTCTGCAAGGTTTCGACGTTGGCAAATTTATGTTTTCTCGAATTATTAGCCTCGACCCTGTACAAAGGCTCAAAGGTGCGACTATGGGTATTTTTCAGTTAAAGATCGTTAGACTAAACACTTCTATGCCAATTTCTGAGTGGAACAAATTCTGCAAGGTTTCGACTTTGGCTAATTTATGTTTTCTCGAATTATTAGCTTCGACCCTGTACAAAGGCTCAAAGGTGCGACTATGGGTATTTTTCGGTTAAAGATCGATAGACTAAATACTTCTATGCCAATTTCGATGTGGAACAAATTCTGCAAGTGTTCGACTTTGGCCAATTTATGTTTCTCGAATTATTAGCCTCGACCCTGTACAAAGGTTCAAAGTTGCGACTATGGGTATTTTTCGGTTAAAGATCGATAGACTGAGTACTCCTATGCTAATTTCTGAGTGGAACAAATTCTGCAAGTGTTCGACTTTGGCCAATTTATGTTTCTCGAATTATTAGCCTCGACCCTGTACAAAGGCTCAAAGGTTCGACTATGGGTATTTTTCGGTTAAAGATCGATAGACTAAACACTTCTATGCCAATTTCTGAGTGGAACAAATTCTGCAAGGCTTCGACGTTGGCAAATTTATTTTTTCTCGAATTATTAGCCTCGACCCTGTACAAAGGCTCAAAGGTGCGACTATGGGTATTTTTCAGTTAAAGATCGTTAGACTAAACACTTCTATGCCAATTTCTGAGTGGAACAAATTCTGCAAGGTTTCGACTTTGGCTAATTTATGTTTTCTCGAATTATTAGCTTCGACCCTGTACAAAGGCTCAAAGGTGTGACTATGGGTATTTTTCGGTTAAAGATCGATAGACTGAGTACTCCTATGCTAATTTCTGAGTGGAACAAATTCTGCAAGTGTTCGACTTTGGCCAATTTATGTTTCTCGAATTATTAGCCTCGACCCTGTACAAAGGCTCAAAGGTTCGACTATGGCTATTTTTCGGTTAAAGATCGATAGACTAAACACTTCTATGCCAATTTCTGAGTGGAGCAAATTCTGCAAGGTTTCGACTTTGGCAAATTTATGTTCTCTCGAATTATTAGCCTCGACCCTGTACAAAGGCTCAAAGGTGCGACTATGGGTATTTTTCACTTAAAGGTCGATAGACTGAATACTCCTATGCTAATTTCTGAGTGGAACAAGTTCTGCTAGTGTTCGACTTTTTCCAATTTATATTTTTCGAATTATTAGCCTCGACCCTGTACAAAGGCTCAAAGGTGCGATATGGGTATTTTTCAGTTAAAGATCGTTAAACTAAACACTTCTATGCCAATTTCTGAGTGGAACAAATTCTGCAAGGTTTCGACTTTGGCCAATTTATGTTTTCTCGAATTATTAGCTTCGACCCTGTACAAAGGCTCAAAGGTGCGACTATGGGTATTTTTCGGTTAAAGTTCGATAGACTAAACACTTCTATGTCAATTTCGATGTGGAACAAATTCTGCAAGTGTTCGACTTTGGCCAATTTATGTTTCTCGAATTATTAGCCTCGACCCTGTACAAAGGTTCAAAGGTGCGATTATGGGTATTTTTCGGTTAAAGTTCGATAGACTAAACACTTCTATGCCAATTTCTGAGTGGAACAAATTCTGCAAGGTTTCGACTTTGGCAAATTTATGTTTTCTCGAATTATTAGCCTCGACCCTGTACAAAGGCTCAAAGTTGCGACTATGGGTATTTTTCAGTTAAAAATCGTTAGACTAAACACTTCTATGCCAATTTCTGAGTGGAACAAATTCTGCAAGGTTTCGACTTTGGCAAATTTATGTTTCTCGAATTATTAGCCTCGACCCTGTACAAAGGCTCAAAGGTGCGACTATGGGTATTATTCGGTTAAAGATCGATAGACTGAGTACTCCTATGCTAATTTCTGAGTGGAACAAATTCTGCAAGTGTTCGACTTTGGCCAATTTATGTTTCTCGAATTATTAGCCTCGACCCTGTACAAAGGCTCAAAGGTTCGACTATGGGTATTTTTCGGTTAAAGATCGATAGACTGAGTACTCCTATGCTAATTTCTGAGTGGAACAAATTCTGCATTTCTCGAATTATTAGCCTCGACCCTGTACAATGGCTCAAATGTGCGACTATGGGTATTTTTCAGTTAAAGATCGTTAAACTAAACACTTCTATGCCAATTTCTAGGTGGAACAAATTCTGCAAGGTTTCGACTTTGGCCAATTTATGTTTCCTCGAATTATTAGCCTCGACCCTGTACAAAGGCTCAAAGGTGCGACTATGGGTATTTTTCAGTTAAAGATCGTTAAACTAAACACTTCTATGCCAATTTCTGGGTGGAACAAATTCTGCAAGGTTTCGACTTTGGCCAATTTATGTTTTCTCGAATTATTAGCCTCGACCCTGTACAAAGGCTCAAAGGTGCGACTATTGGTATTTTTCAGTTAAAGGTCGATGGACTGAATACTCCTATGCTAATTTCTGAGTGGAAAAAATTCTGCAAGTGTTCGACTTTGGCCAATTTATATTTTTCGAATTATTAGCCTCGACAATGTACAAAGGCTCAAAGGTGCGATTATGGGTATTTTTCGGTTAAAGTTCGATAGACTAAACACTTCTATGCCAATTTCTGAGTGGAACAAATTCTGCAAGGTTTCGACTTTGGCAAATTTATGTTTTCTCGAATTATTAGCCTCGACCCTGTACAAAGGCTCAAAGTTGCGACTATGGGTATTTTTCAGTTAAAAATCGTTAGACTAAACACTTCTATGCCAATTTCTGAGTGGAACAAATTCTGCAAGGTTTCGACTTTGGCAAATTTATGTTTCTCGAATTATTAGCCTCGACCCTGTACAAAGGCTCAAAGGTGCGACTATGGGTATTATTCGGTTAAAGATCGATAGACTGAGTACTCCTATGCTAATTTCTGAGTGGAACAAATTCTGCAAGTGTTCGACTTTGGCCAATTTATGTTTCTCGAATTATTAGCCTCGACCCTGTACAAAGGCTCAAAGGTTCGACTATGGGTATTTTTCGGTTAAAGATCGATAGACTGAGTACTCCTATGCTAATTTCTGAGTGGAACAAATTCTGCATTTCTCGAATTATTAGCCTCGACCCTGTACAATGGCTCAAAGGTGCGACTATGGGTATTTTTCAGTTAAAGATCGTTAAACTAAACACTTCTATGCCAATTTCTAGGTGGAACAAATTCTGCAAGGTTTCGACTTTGGCCAATTTATGTTTCCTCGAATTATTAGCCTCGACCCTGTACAAAGGCTCAAAGGTGCGACTATGGGTATTTTTCAGTTAAAGATCGTTAAACTAAACACTTCTATGCCAATTTCTGGGTGGAACAAATTCTGCAAGGTTTCGACTTTGGCCAATTTATGTTTTCTCGAATTATTAGCCTCGACCCTGTACAAAGGCTCAAAGGTGCGACTATTGGTATTTTTCAGTTAAAGGTCGATGGACTGAATACTCCTATGCTAATTTCTGAGTGGAAAAAATTCTGCAAGTGTTCGACTTTGGCCAATTTATATTTTTCGAATTATTAGCCTCGACAATGTACAAAGGCTCAAAGGTGCGACTATGGGTATTTTTCGGTTAAAGATCGATAGACTAAACACTTCTATGCTAATTTCGATGTGGAACAAATTCTGCAAGTGTTCGACTTTGGCCAATTTATGTTTCTCGAATTATTAGCATCGACCCTGTACAAAGGCTCAAAGGTGCGACTATGGGTATTTTTCGGTTAAAGGTCTATAGACTAAACATTCTATGCCAATTTCGATGTGGAACAAATTCTGCAAGTGTTCGACTTTGGCCAATTTATGTTTCTCGAATTATTAGCCTCGACCCTGTACAAAGGCTCAAAGGTTCGACTATGGGTATTTTTCGGTTAAAGATCGATAGACTGAGTACTCCTATGCTAATTTCTGAGTGGAACAAATTCTGCATTTCTCGAATTATTAGCCTCGACCCTGTACAATGGCTCAAAGGTGCGACTATGGGTATTTTTCAGTTAAAGATCGTTAAACTAAACACTTCTATGCCAATTTCTGGGTGGAACAAATTCTGCAAGGTTTCGACTTTGGCCAATTTATGTTTCCTCGAATTATTAGCCTCGACCCTGTACAAAGGCTCAAAGGTGCGACTACGGGTATTTTTCAGTTAAAGATCGTTAAACTAAACACTTCTATGCCAATTTCTGGGTGGAACAAATTCTGCAAGGTTTCGACTTTGGCCAATTTATGTTTTCTCGAATTATTAGCCTCGACCCTGTACAAAGGCTCAAAGGTGCGACTATTGGTATTTTTCAGTTAAAGGTCGATGGACTGAATACTCCTATGCTAATTTCTGAGTGGAAAAAATTCTGCAAGTGTTCGACTTTGGCCAATTTATATTTTTCGAATTATTAGCCTCGACAATGTACAAAGGCTCAAAGGTGCGACTATGGGTATTTTTCGGTTAAAGATCGATAGACTAAACACTTCTATGCTAATTTCGATGTGGAACAAATTCTGCAAGTGTTCGACTTTGGCCAATTTATGTTTCTCGAATTATTAGCATCGACCCTGTACAAAGGCTCAAAGGTGCGACTATGGGTATTTTTCGGTTAAAGGTCTATAGACTAAACATTCTATGCCAATTTCGATGTGGAACAAATTCTGCAAGTGTTCTACTTTGGCCAATTTATGTTTTCTCGAATAACTGGTCTCGACAATGTAAAAAGGCTCAAAGGTGCGACTATGGATATTTTTCGGTTAAAGATCGATAGACTAAACACTTCTATGCCAATTTCGATGTGGAACAAATTCTGCAAGTGTTCGACTTTGGCCAATTTATGTTTCTCGAATTATTAGCCTCGACCCTGTACAAAGGTTCAAAGGTGCGACTATGGGTATTTTTCGGTTAAAGATCGATAGACTGAGTACTCCTATGCTAATTTCTGAGTGGAACAAATTCTGCAAGTGTTCGACTTTGGCCAATTTATGTTTTCTCGAATTATTAGCCTCGACCCTGTACAAAGGCTCCAAGGTGCGACTATGGGTTTTCTTTCGGTTAAAGGTCGATAGACTAAACACTTCTATGATAATTTCTGAGTGGAACAAATTCTGCAAGGTTTCGACTTTGGCCAATTTATGTTTTCTCGAATTATTAGCTTCGACCCTGTACAAAGGCTCAAAGGTGCGACTATGGGGTTTTCGGTTAAAGATCGATAGACTAAATACTTCTATGCCAATTTCGATGTGGAACAAATTCTGCAAGTGTTCGACTTTGGCCAATTTATGTTTCTCGAATTATTAGCCTCGACCCTGTACAAAGGTTCAAAGGTGCGACTATGGGTATTTTTCGGTTAAAGATCGATAGACTGAGTACTCCTATGCTAATTTCTGAGTGGAACAAATTCTGCAAGTGTTCGACTTTGGCCAATTTATGTTTTCTCGAATTATTAGCTTCGACCCTGTATAAAGGCTCAAAGGTGCGACTATGGGTATTTTTCAGTTAAAGATCGATAGACTAAACACTTCTATGCCAATTTCGATGTGGAACAAATTCTGCAAGTGTTCGACTTTGGCCAATTTATGTTTCTCGAATTATTAGCCTCGACCCTGTACAAATTTTCAAAGGTGCGACTATGGGTATTTTTCGGCTAAAGATCGATAGACTGAGTACTCCTATGCTAATTTCTGAGTGGAACAAATTCTGCAAGTGTTCGACTTTGGCCAATTTATGTTTTCTCGAATTATTAGCTTCGACCCTGTATAAAGGCTCAAAGGTGCGACTATGGGTATTTTTCAGTTAAAGGTCGATAGACTAAACACTTCTATGATAATTTCTGAGTGGAACAAATTCTGCAAGGTTTCGACTTTGGCCAATTTATGTTTTCTCGAATTATTAGCTTCGACCCTGTACAAAGGCTCAAAGGTGCGACTATGGGTATTTTTCAGTTAAAGATCGTTAGACTAAACACTTCTATGCCAATTTCGATGTGGAACAAATTCTGCAAGTGTTCGACTTTGGCCAATTTATGTTTCTCGAATTATTAGCCTCGACCCTGTACAAAGGCTCAAAGGTGCGACTATGGGTATTTTTCAGTTAAAGATCGTTAGACTAAACACTTCTATGCCAATTTCTGAGTGGAACAAATTCTGCAAGGTTTCGACTTTGGCTAATTTATGTTTTCTCGAATTATTAGCTTCGACCCTGTACAAAGGCTCAAAGGTGCGACTATGGGTATTTTTCGGTTAAAGATCGATAGACTGAGTACTCCTATGCTAATTTCTGAGTGGAACAAATTCTGCAAGTGTTCGACTTTGGCCAATTTATGTTTCTCGAATTATTAGCCTCGACCCTGTACAAAGGCTCAAAGGTTCGACTATGGCTATTTTTCGGTTAAAGATCGATAGACTAAACACTTCTATGCCAATTTCTGAGTGGAACAAATTCTGCAAGGTTTCGACTTTGGCAAATTTATGTTCTCTCGAATTATTAGCCTCGACCCTGTACAAAGGCTCAAAGGTGCGACTATGGGTATTTTTCAGTTAAAGATCGTTAGACTAAACACTTCTATGCCAATTTCTGAGTGGAACAAATTCTGCAAGGTTTCGACTTTGGCCAATTTATGTTTTCTCGAATTATTAGCCTCGACCCTGTACAAAGGCTCAAAGGTGCGACTATGGGTATTTTTCAGTTAAAGGTCGATAGACTGAATACTCCTATGCTAATTTCTGAGTGGAACAAGTTCTGCTAGTGTTCGACTTTTTCCAATTTATATTTTTCGAATTATTAGCCTCGACCCTGTACAAAGGCTCAAAGGTGCGATATGGGTATTTTTCAGTTAAAGATCGTTAAACTAAACACTTCTATGCCAATTTCTGAGTGGAACAAATTCTGCAAGGTTTCGACTTTGGCCAATTTATGTTTTCTCGAATTATTAGCTTCGACCCTGTACAAAGGCTCAAAGGTGCGACTATGGGTATTTTTCGGTTAAAGTTCGATAGACTAAACACTTCTATGTCAATTTCGATGTGGAACAAATTCTGCAAGTGTTCGACTTTGGCCAATTTATGTTTCTCGAATTATTAGCCTCGACCCTGTACAAAGGTTCAAAGGTGCGATTATGGGTATTTTTCGGTTAAAGTTCGATAGACTAAACACTTCTATGCCAATTTCTGAGTGGAACAAATTCTGCAAGGTTTCGACTTTGGCAAATTTATGTTTTCTCGAATTATTAGCCTCGACCCTGTACAAAGGCTCAAAGGTGCGACTATGGGTATTTTTCAGTTAAAAATCGTTAGACTAAACACTTCTATGCCAATTTCTGAGTGGAACAAATTCTGCAAGGTTTCGACTTTGGCAAATTTAAGTTTCTCGAATTATTAGCCTCGACCCTGTACAAAGGCTCAAAGGTGCGACTATGGGTATTATTCGGTTAAAGATCGATAGACTGAGTACTCCTATGCTAATTTCTGAGTGGAACAAATTCTGCAAGTGTTCGACTTTGGCCAATTTATGTTTCTCGAATTATTAGCCTCGACCCTGTACAAAGGCTCAAAGGTTCGACTATGGGTATTTTTCGGTTAAAGATCGATAGACTGAGTACTCCTATGCTAATTTCTGAGTGGAACAAATTCTGCATTTCTCGAATTATTAGCCTCGACCCTGTACAATGGCTCAAAGGTGCGACTATGGGTATTTTTCAGTTAAAGATCGTTAAACTAAACACTTCTATGCCAATTTCTGGGTGGAACAAATTCTGCAAGGTTTCGACTTTGGCCAATTTATGTTTCCTCGAATTATTAGCCTCGACCCTGTACAAAGGCTCAAAGGTGCGACTATGGGTATTTTTCAGTTAAAGATCGATGGACTGAATACTCCTATGCTAATTTCTGAGTGGAAAAAATTCTGCAAGTGTTCGACTTTGGCCAATTTATATTTTTCGAATTATTAGCCTCGACAATGTACAAAGGCTCAAAGGTGCGACTATGGGTATTTTTCGGTTAAAGATCGATAGACTAAACACTTCTATGCTAATTTCGATGTGGAACAAATTCTGCAAGTGTTCGACTTTGGCCAATTTATGTTTCTCGAATTATTAGCATCGACCCTGTACAAAGGCTCAAAGGTGCGACTATGGGTATTTTTCGGTTAAAGGTCTATAGACTAAACATTCTATGCCAATTTCGATGTGGAACAAATTCTGCAAGTGTTCGACTTTGGCCAATTTATGTTTCTCGAATTATTAGCCTCGACCCTGTACAAAGGCTCAAAGGTTCGACTATGGGTATTTTTCGGTTAAAGATCGATAGACTGAGTACTCCTATGCTAATTTCTGAGTGGAACAAATTCTGCATTTCTCGAATTATTAGCCTCGACCCTGTACAATGGCTCAAAGGTGCGACTATGGGTATTTTTCAGTTAAAGATCGTTAAACTAAACACTTCTATGCCAATTTCTGGGTGGAACAAATTCTGCAAGGTTTCGACTTTGGCCAATTTATGTTTCCTCGAATTATTAGCCTCGACCCTGTACAAAGGCTCAAAGGTGCGACTACGGGTATTTTTCAGTTAAAGATCGTTAAACTAAACACTTCTATGCCAATTTCTGGGTGGAACAAATTCTGCAAGGTTTCGACTTTGGCCAATTTATGTTTTCTCGAATTATTAGCCTCGACCCTGTACAAAGGCTCAAAGGTGCGACTATTGGTATTTTTCAGTTAAAGGTCGATGGACTGAATACTCCTATGCTAATTTCTGAGTGGAAAAAATTCTGCAAGTGTTCGACTTTGGCCAATTTATATTTTTCGAATTATTAGCCTCGACAATGTACAAAGGCTCAAAGGTGCGACTATGGGTATTTTTCGGTTAAAGATCGATAGACTAAACACTTCTATGCTAATTTCGATGTGGAACAAATTCTGCAAGTGTTCGACTTTGGCCAATTTATGTTTCTCGAATTATTAGCATCGACCCTGTACAAAGGCTCAAAGGTGCGACTATGGGTATTTTTCGGTTAAAGGTCTATAGACTAAACATTCTATGCCAATTTCGATGTGGAACAAATTCTGCAAGTGTTCTACTTTGGCCAATTTATGTTTTCTCGAATAACTGGTCTCGACAATGTAAAAAGGCTCAAAGGTGCGACTATGGATATTTTTCGGTTAAAGATCGATAGACTAAACACTTCTATGCCAATTTCGATGTGGAACAAATTCTGCAAGTGTTCGACTTTGGCCAATTTATGTTTCTCGAATTATCAGCCTCGACCCTGTACAAAGGTTCAAAGGTGCGACTATGGGTATTTTTCGGTTAAAGATCGATAGACTGAGTACTCCTATGCTAATTTCTGAGTGGAACAAATTCTGCAAGTGTTCGACTTTGGCCAATTTATGTTTTCTCGAATTATTAGCCTCGACCCTGTACAAAGGCTCCAAGGTGCGACTATGGGTTTTCTTTCGGTTAAAGGTCGATAGACTAAACACTTCTATGATAATTTCTGAGTGGAACAAATTCTGCAAGGTTTCGACTTTGGCCAATTTATGTTTTCTCGAATTATTAGCTTCGACCCTGTACAAAGGCTCAAAGGTGCGACTATGGGGTTTTCGGTTAAAGATCGATAGACTAAATACTTCTATGCCAATTTCGATGTGGAACAAATTCTGCAAGTGTTCGACTTTGGCCAATTTATGTTTCTCGAATTATTAGCCTCGACCCTGTACAAAGGTTCAAAGGTGCGACTATGGGTATTTTTCGGTTAAAGATCGATAGACTGAGTACTCCTATGCTAATTTCTGAGTGGAACAAATTCTGCAAGTGTTCGACTTTGGCCAATTTATGTTTTCTCGAATTATTAGCTTCGACCCTGTATAAAGGCTCAAAGGTGCGACTATGGGTATTTTTCAGTTAAAGATCGATAGACTAAACACTTCTATGCCAATTTCGATGTGGAACAAATTCTGCAAGTGTTCGACTTTGGCCAATTTATGTTTCTCGAATTATTAGCCTCGACCCTGTACAAATTTTCAAAGGTGCGACTATGGGTATTTTTCGGTTAAAGATCGATAGACTGAGTACTCCTATGCTAATTTCTGAGTGGAACAAATTCTGCAAGTGTTCGACTTTGGCCAATTTATGTTTTCTCGAATTATTAGCTTCGACCCTGTATAAAGGCTCAAAGGTGCGACTATGGGTATTTTTCAGTTAAAGGTCGATAGACTAAACACTTCTATGATAATTTCTGAGTGGAACAAATTCTGCAAGGTTTCGACTTTGGCCAATTTATGTTTTCTCGAATTATTAGCTTCGACCCTGTACAAAGGCTCAAAGGTGCGACTATGGGTATTTTTCAGTTAAAGATCGTTAGACTAAACACTTCTATGCCAATTTCGATGTGGAACAAATTCTGCAAGTGTTCGACTTTGGCCAATTTATGTTTCTCGAATTATTAGCCTCGACCCTGTACAAAGGCTCAAAGGTGCGACTATGGGTATTTTTCAGTTAAAGATCGTTAGACTAAACACTTCTATGCCAATTTCTGAGTGGAACAAATTCTGCAAGGTTTCGACTTTGGCTAATTTATGTTTTCTCGAATTATTAGCTTCGACCCTGTACAAAGGCTCAAAGGTGCGACTATGGGTATTTTTCGGTTAAAGATCGATAGACTGAGTACTCCTATGCTAATTTCTGAGTGGAACAAATTCTGCAAGTGTTCGACTTTGGCCAATTTATGTTTCTCGAATTATTAGCCTCGACCCTGTACAAAGGCTCAAAGGTTCGACTATGGCTATTTTTCGGTTAAAGATCGATAGACTAAACACTTCTATGCCAATTTCTGAGTGGAACAAATTCTGCAAGGTTTCGACTTTGGCAAATTTATGTTCTCTCGAATTATTAGCCTCGACCCTGTACAAAGGCTCAAAGGTGCGACTATGGGTATTTTTCAGTTAAAGATCGTTAGACTAAACACTTCTATGCCAATTTCTGAGTGGAACAAATTCTGCAAGGTTTCGACTTTGGCCAATTTATGTTTTCTCGAATTATTAGCCTCGACCCTGTACAAAGGCTCAAAGGTGCGACTATGGGTATTTTTCAGTTAAAGGTCGATAGACTGAATACTCCTATGCTAATTTCTGAGTGGAACAAGTTCTGCTAGTGTTCGACTTTTTCCAATTTATATTTTTCGAATTATTAGCCTCGACCCTGTACAAAGGCTCAAAGGTGCGATATGGGTATTTTTCAGTTAAAGATCGTTAAACTAAACACTTCTATGCCAATTTCTGAGTGGAACAAATTCTGCAAGGTTTCGACTTTGGCCAATTTATGTTTTCTCGAATTATTAGCTTCGACCCTGTACAAAGGCTCAAAGGTGCGACTATGGGTATTTTTCGGTTAAAGTTCGATAGACTAAACACTTCTATGTCAATTTCGATGTGGAACAAATTCTGCAAGTGTTCGACTTTGGCCAATTTATGTTTCTCGAATTATTAGCCTCGACCCTGTACAAAGGTTCAAAGGTGCGATTATGGGTATTTTTCGGTTAAAGTTCGATAGACTAAACACTTCTATGCCAATTTCTGAGTGGAACAAATTCTGCAAGGTTTCGACTTTGGCAAATTTATGTTTTCTCGAATTATTAGCCTCGACCCTGTACAAAGGCTCAAAGGTGCGACTATGGGTATTTTTCAGTTAAAAATCGTTAGACTAAACACTTCTATGCCAATTTCTGAGTGGAACAAATTCTGCAAGGTTTCGACTTTGGCAAATTTAAGTTTCTCGAATTATTAGCCTCGACCCTGTACAAAGGCTCAAAGGTGCGACTATGGGTATTATTCGGTTAAAGATCGATAGACTGAGTACTCCTATGCTAATTTCTGAGTGGAACAAATTCTGCATTTCTCGAATTATTAGCCTCGACCCTGTACAATGGCTCAAAGGTGCGACTATGGGTATTTTTCAGTTAAAGATCGTTAAACTAAACACTTCTATGCCAATTTCTGGGTGGAACAAATTCTGCAAGGTTTCGACTTTGGCCAATTTATGTTTCCTCGAATTATTAGCCTCGACCCTGTACAAAGGCTCAAAGGTGCGACTATGGGTATTTTTCAGTTAAAGATCGTTAAACTAAACACTTCTATGCCAATTTCTGGGTGGAACAAATTCTGCAAGGTTTCGACTTTGGCCAATTTATGTTTTCTCGAATTATTAGCCTCGACCCTGTACAAAGGCTCAAAGGTGCGACTATTGGTATTTTTCAGTTAAAGGTCGATGGACTGAATACTCCTATGCTAATTTCTGAGTGGAAAAAATTCTGCAAGTGTTCGACTTTGGCCAATTTATATTTTTCGAATTATTAGCCTCGACAATGTACAAAGGCTCAAAGGTGCGACTATGGGTATTTTTCGGTTAAAGATCGATAGACTAAACACTTCTATGCTAATTTCGATGTGGAACAAATTCTGCAAGTGTTCGACTTTGGCCAATTTATGTTTCTCGAATTATTAGCATCGACCCTGTACAAAGGCTCAAAGGTGCGACTATGGGTATTTTTCGGTTAAAGGTCTATAGACTAAACATTCTATGCCAATTTCGATGTGGAACAAATTCTGCAAGTGTTCGACTTTGGCCAATTTATGTTTCTCGAATTATTAGCCTCGACCCTGTACAAAGGCTCAAAGGTTCGACTATGGGTATTTTTCGGTTAAAGATCGATAGACTGAGTACTCCTATGCTAATTTCTGAGTGGAACAAATTCTGCATTTCTCGAATTATTAGCCTCGACCCTGTACAATGGCTCAAAGGTGCGACTATGGGTATTTTTCAGTTAAAGATCGTTAAACTAAACACTTCTATGCCAATTTCTGGGTGGAACAAATTCTGCAAGGTTTCGACTTTGGCCAATTTATGTTTCCTCGAATTATTAGCCTCGACCCTGTACAAAGGCTCAAAGGTGCGACTATGGGTATTTTTCAGTTAAAGATCGTTAAACTAAACACTTCTATGCCAATTTCTGGGTGGAACAAATTCTGCAAGGTTTCGACTTTGGCCAATTTATGTTTTCTCGAATTATTAGCCTCGACCCTGTACAAAGGCTCAAAGGTGCGACTATTGGTATTTTTCAGTTAAAGGTCGATGGACTGAATACTCCTATGCTAATTTCTGAGTGGAAAAAATTCTGCAAGTGTTCGACTTTGGCCAATTTATATTTTTCGAATTATTAGCCTCGACAATGTACAAAGGCTCAAAGGTGCGACTATGGGTATTTTTCGGTTAAAGATCGATAGACTAAACACTTCTATGCTAATTTCGATGTGGAACAAATTCTGCAAGTGTTCGACTTTGGCCAATTTATGTTTCTCGAATTATTAGTATCGACCCTGTACAAAGGCTCAAAGGTGCGACTATGGATATTTTTCGGTTAAAGATCGATAGACTAAACACTTCTATGCCAATTTCGATGTGGAACAAATTCTGCAAGTGTTCGACTTTGGCCAATTTATGTTTCTCGAATTATTAGCCTCGACCCTGTACAAAGGTTCAAAGGTGCGACTATGGGTATTTTTCGGTTAAAGATCGATAGACTGAGTACTCCTATGCTAATTTCTGAGTGGAACAAATTCTGCAAGTGTTCGACTTTGGCCAATTTATGTTTTCTCGAATTATTAGCCTCGACCCTGTACAAAGGCTCCAAGGTGCGACTATGGGTTTTCTTTCGGTTAAAGGTCGATAGACTAAACACTTCTATGATAAGTTCTGTTCTGAGTGGAACAAATTCTGCAAGGTTTCGACTTTGGCCAATTTATGTTTTCTCGAATTATTAGCTTCGACCCTGTACAAAGGCTCAAAGGTGCGACTATGGGTTTTTTGGTTAAAGATCGATAGACTAAATACTTCTATGCCAATTTCGATGTGGAACAAATTCTGCAAGTGTTCGACTTTGGCCAATTTATGTTTCTCGAATTATTAGCCTCGACCCTGTACAAAGGTTCAAAGGTGCGACTATGGGTATTTTTCGGTTAAAGATCGATAGACTGAGTACTCCTATGCTAATTTCTGAGTGGAACAAATTCTGCAAGTGTTCGACTTTGGCCAATTTATGTTTTCTCGAATTATTAGCTTCGACCCTGTATAAAGGCTCAAAGGTGCGACTATGGGTATTTTTCAGTTAAAGATCGATAGACTAAACACTTCTATGCCAATTTCGATGTGGAACAAATTCTGCAAGTGTTCGACTTTGGCCAATTTATGTTTCTCGAATTATTAGCCTCGACCCTGTACAAATTTTCAAAGGTGCGACTATGGGTATTTTTCGGTTAAAGATCGATAGACTGAGTACTCCTATGCTAATTTCTGAGTGGAACAAATTCTGCAAGTGTTCGACTTTGGCCAATTTATGTTTTCTCGAATTATTAGCTTCGACCCTGTATAAAGGCTCAAAGGTGCGACTATGGGTATTTTTCAGTTAAAGGTCGATAGACTAAACACTTCTATGATAATTTCTGAGTGGAACAAATTCTGCAAGGTTTCGACTTTGGCCAATTTATGTTTTCTCGAATTATTAGCTTCGACCCTGTACAAAGGCTCAAAGGTGCGACTATGGGTATTTTTCGGTTAAAGTTCGATAGACTAAACACTTCTATGCCAATTTCGATGTGGAACAAATTCTGCAAGTGTTCGACTTTGGCCAATTTATGTTTCTCGAATTATTAGCCTCGACCCTGTACAAAGGCTCAAAGGTTCGACTATGGGTATTTTTCGGTTAAAGATCGATAGACTAAACACTTCTATGCCAATTTCTGAGTGGAACAAATTCTGCAAGTGTTCGACTTTGGCCAATTTATGTTTCTCGAATTATTAGCCTCGACCCTGTACAAATTTTCAAAGGTGCGACTATGGGTATTTTTCGGTTAAAGATCGATAGACTGAGTACTCCTATGCTAATTTCTGAGTGGAACAAATTCTGCAAGTGTTCGACTTTGGCCAATTTATGTTTTCTCGAATTATTAGCTTCGACCCTGTATAAAGGCTCAAAGGTGCGACTATGGGTATTTTTCAGTTAAAGATCGATAGACTAAACACTTCTATGCCAATTTCGATGTGGAACAAATTCTGCAAGTGTTCGACTTTGGCCAATTTATGTTTCTCGAATTATTAGCCTCGACCCTGTACAAAGGTTCAAAGGTGCGACTATGGGTATTTTTCGGTTAAAGATCGTTAGACTAAACACTTCTATGCCAATTTCTGAGTGGAACAAATTCTGCAAGGTTTCGACTTTGGCCAATTTATGTTTTCTCGAATAACTGGCCTCGACCCTGTACAAAGGCTCAAAGGTGCGACTATGGGTATTTTTCGGTTAAAGATCGATGGACTAAACACTTCTATGCTAATTTCGATGTGGAACAAATTCTGCAAGGTTTCGACTTTGGCCAATTTATGTTTTCTCGAATTATTAGCCTCGACCCTGTACCAAGACTCAAAGGTGCGACTATGGTTATTTTTCGGTTAAAGATCGATAGACTAAACACTTCTATGCCAATTTCGATTTGGAACAAATTCTGCAAGTGTTCGACTTTGGCCAATTTATGTTTTCTCGAATTATTAGCCTCGACCCTGTACAAAGGCTCAAAGGTGCGACTATGGGTATTTTTCGGTTAAAGATCGATAGACTAAACACTTCTATGCCAATTTCGATGTGGAACAAATTCTGCACTTGTTCGACTTTGGCCAATTTATATTTTTCGAATTATTAGCCTCGACCCTGTACAAAGGCTCAAAGGGGCGACTATGGGTATTTTTCGGTTAAAGGTCGATAGACTAAACACTTCTATGCTAATTTCTGAGTGGAACAAATTCTGCACTTGTTCGACTTTGGCCAATTTATATTTTTCGAATTATTATCCTCGACCCTGTACAAATGCTCAAAGGTGCGACTATGGGTATTTTCGGTTAAAGATCGATAGACTAAACACTTCTATGTCAATTTCGATGTGGAACAAATTCTGCAAGTGTTCGAATTTGGCCAATTTATGTTTTCTCGAATTATTAGCTTCGACCCTGTACAAAGGCTCAAAGGTGCGACTATGGGTATTTTTCGGTTAAAGGTCGATAGACTAAACACTTCTATGCCAATTTCGATGTGGAACAAATTCTGCAAGTGTTCGAATTTGGCCAATTTATGTTTCTCGAATTATTAGCCTCGACCCTGTACAAAGGTTCAAAGGTGCGACTATGGGTATTTTTCGGTTAAAGATCGATAGACTGAGTACTCCTATGATAATTTCTGAGTGGAACAAATTCTGCAAGGTTTCGACTTTGGCCAATTTATGTTTTCTCGAATTATTAGCTTCGACCCTGTACAAAGGCTCAAAGGTGCGACTATGGGTATTTTTCGGTTAAAGATCGATAGACTAAACACTTCTATGCCAATTTCGATGTGGAACAAATTCTGCAAGTGTTCGACTTTGGCCAATTTATGTTTCTCGAATTATTAGCCTCGACCCTGTACAAAGGTTCAAAGGTGCGACTATGGGTATTTTTCGGTTAAAGATCGATAGACTGAGTACTCCTATGCTAATTTCTGAGTGGAACAAATTCTGCAAGTGTTCGACTTTGGCCAATTTATGTGTCTCGAATTATTAGCCTCGACCCTGTACAAAGGCTCAAAGGTTCGACTATGGGTATTTTTCGGTTAAAGATCGATAGACTAAACACTTCTATGCCAATTTCTGAGTGGAACAAATTCTGCAAGGTTTCGACTTTGGCAAATTTATGTTTTCTCGAATTATTAGCCTCGACCCTGTACAAAGGCTCAAAGGTGCGACTATGGGTATTTTTCAGTTAAAGATCGTTAGACTAAACACTTCTATGCCAATTTCTGAGTGGAACAAATTCTGCAAGGTTTCGACTTTGGCTAATTTATGTTTTCTCGAATTATTAGCTTCGACCCTGTACAAAGGCTCAAAGGTGCGACTATGGGTATTTTTCGGTTAAAGATCGATAGACTAAATACTTCTATGCCAATTTCGATGTGGAACAAATTCTGCAAGTGTTCGACTTTGGCCAATTTATGTTTCTCGAATTATTAGCCTCGACCCTGTACAAAGGTTCAAAGGTGCGACTATGGGTATTTTTCGGTTAAAGATCGATAGACTGAGTACTCCTATGCTAATTTCTGAGTGGAACAAATTCTTCAAGTGTTCGACTTTGGCCAATTTATGTTTCTTGAATTATTAGCCTCGACCCTGTACAAAGGCTCAAAGGTTCGACTATGGGTATTTTTCGGTTAAAGATCGATAGACTAAACACTTCTATGCCAATTTCTGAGTGGAACAAATTCTGCAAGGTTTCGACGTTGGCAAATTTATGTTTTCTCGAATTATTAGCCTCGACCCTGTACAAAGGCTCAAAGGTGCGACTATGGGTATTTTTCAGTTAAAGATCGTTAGACTAAACACTTCTATGCCAATTTCTGAGTGGAACAAATTCTGCAAGGTTTCGACTTTGGCTAATTTATGTTTTCTCGAATTATTAGCTTCGACCCTGTACAAAGGCTCAAAGGTGCGACTATGGATATTTTTCGGTTAAAGATCGATAGACTAAACACTTCTATGCCAATTTCGATGTGGAACAAATTCTGCAAGTGTTCGACTTTGGCCAATTTATGTTTCTCGAATTATTAGCCTCGACCCTGTACAAAGGCTCAAAGGTGCGACTATGGGTATTTTTCGGTTAAAGATCGATAGACTGAGTACTCCTATGCTAATTTCTGAGTGGAACAAATTCTGCAAGTGTTCGACTTTGGCCAATTTATGTTTTCTCGAATTATTAGCTTCGACCCTGTATAAAGGCTCAAAGGTGCGACTATGGGTATTTTTCAGTTAAAGGTCGATAGACTAAACACTTCTATGATAATTTCTGAGTGGAACAAATTCTGCAAGGTTTCGACTTTGGCCAATTTATGTTTTCTCGAATTATTAGCTTCGACCCTGTACAAAGGCTCAAAGGTGCGACTATGGGTATTTTTCGGTTAAAGTTCGATAGACTAAACACTTCTATGCCAATTTCGATGTGGAACAAATTCTGCAAGTGTTCGACTTTGGCCAATTTATGTTTCTCGAATTATTAGCCTCGACCCTGTACAAAGGCTCAAAGGTTCGACTATGGGTATTTTTCGGTTAAAGATCGATAGACTAAACACTTCTATGCCAATTTCTGAGTGGAACAAATTCTGCAAGTGTTCGACTTTGGCCAATTTATGTTTCTCGAATTATTAGCCTCGACCCTGTACAAAGGCTCAAAGGTTCGACTATGGGTATTTTTCGGTTAAAGATCGATAGACTAAACACTTCTATGCCAATTTCTGAGTGGAACAAATTCTGCAAGGTTTCGACT
The DNA here is from genome assembly GCA_963991005.1 of Barypeithes pellucidus. NCBI lineage: Eukaryota > Metazoa > Arthropoda > Insecta > Coleoptera > Curculionidae > Barypeithes > Barypeithes pellucidus. The sequence goes on from OZ022560.1 coordinate 43,034,391, forward strand.
TTGGCCAATTTATGTTTTCTCGAATTATTAGCCTCGACCCTGTACAAAGGCTCAAAGGTGCGACTATTGGTATTTTTCAGTTAAAGGTCGATGGACTGAATACTTCTATGCTAATTTCTGAGTGGAAAAAATTCTGCAAGTGTTCGACTTTGGCCAATTTATATTTTTCGAATTATTAGCCTCGACAATGTACAAAGGCTCAAAGGTGCGACTATGGGTATTTTTCGGTTAAAGATCGATAGACTAAACACTTCTATGCTAATTTCGATGTGGAACAAATTCTGCAAGTGTTCGACTTTGGCCAATTTATGTTTCTCGAATTATTAGCATCGACCCTGTACAAAGGCTCAAAGGTGCGACTATGGGTATTTTTCGGTTAAAGGTCTATAGACTAAACATTCTATGCCAATTTCGATGTGGAACAAATTCTGCAAGTGTTCGACTTTGGCCAATTTATGTTTCTCGAATTATTAGCCTCGACCCTGTACAAAGGCTCAAAGGTTCGACTATGGGTATTTTTCGGTTAAAGATCGATAGACTGAGTACTCCTATGCTAATTTCTGAGTGGAACAAATTCTGCATTTCTCGAATTATTAGCCTCGACCCTGTACAATGGCTCAAAGGTGCGACTATGGGTATTTTTCAGTTAAAGATCGTTAAACTAAACACTTCTATGCCAATTTCTGGGTGGAACAAATTCTGCAAGGTTTCGACTTTGGCCAATTTATGTTTCCTCGAATTATTAGCCTCGACCCTGTACAAAGGCTCAAAGGTGCGACTATTGGTATTTTTCAGTTAAAGGTCGATGGACTGAATACTCCTATGCTAATTTCTGAGTGGAAAAAATTCTGCAAGTGTTCGACTTTGGCCAATTTATATTTTTCGAATTATTAGCCTCGACAATGTACAAAGGCTCAAAGGTGCGACTATGGGTATTTTTCGGTTAAAGATCGATAGACTAAACACTTCTATGCTAATTTCGATGTGGAACAAATTCTGCAAGTGTTCGACTTTGGCCAATTTATGTTTCTCGAATTATTAGTATCGACCCTGTACAAAGGCTCAAAGGTGCGACTATGGATATTTTTCGGTTAAAGATCGATAGACTAAACACTTCTATGCCAATTTCGATGTGGAACAAATTCTGCAAGTGTTCGACTTTGGCCAATTTATGTTTCTCGAATTATTAGCCTCGACCCTGTACAAAGGTTCAAAGGTGCGACTATGGGTATTTTTCGGTTAAAGATCGATAGACTGAGTACTCCTATGCTAATTTCTGAGTGGAACAAATTCTGCAAGTGTTCGACTTTGGCCAATTTATGTTTTCTCGAATTATTAGCCTCGACCCTGTACAAAGGCTCAAAGGTGCGACTATGGGTATTTTTCAGTTAAAGATCGTTAGACTAAACACTTCTATGCCAATTTCTGAGTGGAACAAATTCTGCAAGGTTTCGACTTTGGCTAATTTATGTTTTCTCGAATTATTAGCTTCGACCCTGTACAAAGGCTCAAAGGTGCGACTATGGGTATTTTTCGGTTAAAGATCGATAGACTAAATACTTCTATGCCAATTTCGATGTGGAACAAATTCTGCAAGTGTTCGACTTTGGCCAATTTATGTTTCTCGAATTATTAGCCTCGACCCTGTACAAAGGTTCAAAGGTGCGACTATGGGTATTTTTCGGTTAAAGATCGATAGACTGAGTACTCCTATGCTAATTTCTGAGTGGAACAAATTCTTCAAGTGTTCGACTTTGGCCAATTTATGTTTCTTAAATTATTAGCCTCGACCCTGTACAAAGGCTCAAAGGTTCGACTATGGGTATTTTTCGGTTAAAGATCGATAGACTAAACACTTCTATGCCAATTTCTGAGTGGAACAAATTCTGCAAGGTTTCGACGTTGGCAAATTTATGTTTTCTCGAATTATTAGCCTCGACCCTGTACAAAGGCTCAAAGGTGCGACTATGGGTATTTTTCAGTTAAAGATCGTTAGACTAAACACTTCTATGCCAATTTCTGAGTGGAACAAATTCTGCAAGGTTTCGACTTTGGCTAATTTATGTTTTCTCGAATTATTAGCTTCGACCCTGTACAAAGGCTCAAAGGTGCGACTATGGATATTTTTCGGTTAAAGATCGATAGACTAAACACTTCTATGCCAATTTCGATGTGGAACAAATTCTGCAAGTGTTCGACTTTGGCCAATTTATGTTTCTCGAATTATTAGCCTCGACCCTGTACAAAGGCTCAAAGGTGCGACTATGGGTATTTTTCGGTTAAAGATCGATAGACTGAGTACTCCTATGCTAATTTCTGAGTGGAACAAATTCTGCAAGTGTTCGACTTTGGCCAATTTATGTTTTCTCGAATTATTAGCTTCGACCCTGTATAAAGGCTCAAAGGTGCGACTATGGGTATTTTTCAGTTAAAGGTCGATAGACTAAACACTTCTATGATAATTTCTGAGTGGAACAAATTCTGCAAGGTTTCGACTTTGGCCAATTTATGTTTTCTCGAATTATTAGCTTCGACCCTGTACAAATGCTCAAAGGTGCGACTATGGGTATTTTTCGGTTAAAGTTCGATAGACTAAACACTTCTATGCCAATTTCGATGTGGAACAAATTCTGCAAGTGTTCGACTTTGGCCAATTTATGTTTCTCGAATTATTAGCCTCGACCCTGTACAAAGGCTCAAAGGTTCGACTATGGGTATTTTTCGGTTAAAGATCGATAGACTAAACACTTCTATGCCAATTTCTGAGTGGAACAAATTCTGCAAGTGTTCGACTTTGGCCAATTTATGTTTCTCGAATTATTAGCCTCGACCCTGTACAAAGGCTCAAAGGTTCGACTATGGGTATTTTTCGGTTAAAGATCGATAGACTAAACACTTCTATGCCAATTTCTGAGTGGAACAAATTCTGCAAGGTTTCGACTTTGGCCAATTTATGTTTTCTCGAATTATTAGCCTCGACCCTGTACAAAGGCTCAAAGGTGCGACTATTGGTATTTTTCAGTTAAAGATCGTTAGACTAAACACTTCTATGCCAATTTCTGAGTGGAACAAATTCTGCAAGGTTTCGACTTTGGCTAATTTATGTTTTCTCGAATTATTAGCTTCGACCCTGTACAAAGGCTCAAAGGTGCGACTATGGGTATTTTTCGGTTAAAGATCGATAGACTAAATACTTCTATGCCAATTTCGATGTGGAACAAATTCTGCAAGTGTTCGACTTTGGCCAATTTATGTTTCTCGAATTATTAGCCTCGACCCTGTACAAAGGTTCAAAGGTGCGACTATGGGTATTTTTCGGTTAAAGATCGATAGACTGAGTACTCCTATGCTAATTTCTGAGTGGAACAAATTCTTCAAGTGTTCGACTTTGGCCAATTTATGTTTCTTGAATTATTAGCCTCGACCCTGTACAAAGGCTCAAAGGTTCGACTATGGGTATTTTTCGGTTAAAGATCGATAGACTAAACACTTCTATGCCAATTTCTGAGTGGAACAAATTCTGCAAGGTTTCGACGTTGGCAAATTTATGTTTTCTCGAATTATTAGCCTCGACCCTGTACAAAGGCTCAAAGGTGCGACTATGGGTATTTTTCAGTTAAAGATCGTTAGACTAAACACTTCTATGCCAATTTCTGAGTGGAACAAATTCTGCAAGGTTTCGACTTTGGCTAATTTATGTTTTCTCGAATTATTAGCTTCGACCCTGTACAAAGGCTCAAAGGTGCGACTATGGATATTTTTCGGTTAAAGATCGATAGACTAAACACTTCTATGCCAATTTCGATGTGGAACAAATTCTGCAAGTGTTCGACTTTGGCCAATTTATGTTTCTCGAATTATTAGCCTCGACCCTGTACAAAGGCTCAAAGGTGCGACTATGGGTATTTTTCGGTTAAAGATCGATAGACTGAGTACTCCTATGCTAATTTCTGAGTGGAACAAATTCTGCAAGTGTTCGACTTTGGCCAATTTATGTTTTCTCGAATTATTAGCTTCGACCCTGTATAAAGGCTCAAAGGTGCGACTATGGGTATTTTTCAGTTAAAGGTCGATAGACTAAACACTTCTATGATAATTTCTGAGTGGAACAAATTCTGCAAGGTTTCGACTTTGGCCAATTTATGTTTTCTCGAATTATTAGCTTCGACCCTGTACAAATGCTCAAAGGTGCGACTATGGGTATTTTTCGGTTAAAGTTCGATAGACTAAACACTTCTATGCCAATTTCGATGTGGAACAAATTCTGCAAGTGTTCGACTTTGGCCAATTTATGTTTCTCGAATTATTAGCCTCGACCCTGTACAAAGGCTCAAAGGTTCGACTATGGGTATTTTTCGGTTAAAGATCGATAGACTAAACACTTCTATGCCAATTTCTGAGTGGAACAAATTCTGCAAGTGTTCGACTTTGGCCAATTTATGTTTCTCGAATTATTAGCCTCGACCCTGTACAAAGGCTCAAAGGTTCGACTATGGGTATTTTTCGGTTAAAGATCGATAGACTAAACACTTCTATGCCAATTTCTGAGTGGAACAAATTCTGCAAGGTTTCGACTTTGGCCAATTTATGTTTTCTCGAATTATTAGCCTCGACCCTGTACAAAGGCTCAAAGGTGCGACTATTGGTATTTTTCAGTTAAAGGTCGATGGACTGAATACTTCTATGCTAATTTCTGAGTGGAAAAAATTCTGCAAGTGTTCGACTTTGGCCAATTTATATTTTTCGAATTATTAGCCTCGACAATGTACAAAGGCTCAAAGGTGCGACTATGGGTATTTTTCGGTTAAAGATCGATAGACTAAACACTTCTATGCTAATTTCGATGTGGAACAAATTCTGCAAGTGTTCGACTTTGGCCAATTTATGTTTCTCGAATTATTAGCATCGACCCTGTACAAAGGCTCAAAGGTGCGACTATGGGTATTTTTCGGTTAAAGGTCTATAGACTAAACATTCTATGCCAATTTCGATGTGGAACAAATTCTGCAAGTGTTCGACTTTGGCCAATTTATGTTTCTCGAATTATTAGCCTCGACCCTGTACAAAGGCTCAAAGGTTCGACTATGGGTATTTTTCGGTTAAAGTTCGATAGACTAAACACTTCTATGCCAATTTCGATGTGGAACAAATTCTGCATTTCTCGAATTATTAGCCTCGACCCTGTACAATGGCTCAAAGGTGCGACTATGGGTATTTTTCAGTTAAAGATCGTTAAACTAAACACTTCTATGCCAATTTCTGGGTGGAACAAATTCTGCAAGGTTTCGACTTTGGCCAATTTATGTTTCCTCGAATTATTAGCCTCGACCCTGTACAAAGGCTCAAAGGTGCGACTATGGGTATTTTTCAGTTAAAGATCGTTAAACTAAACACTTCTATGCCAATTTCTGGGTGGAACAAATTCTGCAAGGTTTCGACTTTGGCCAATTTATGTTTTCTCGAATTATTAGCCTCGACCCTGTACAAAGGCTCAAAGGTGCGACTATTGGTATTTTTCAGTTAAAGGTCGATGGACTGAATACTCCTATGCTAATTTCTGAGTGGAAAAAATTCTGCAAGTGTTCGACTTTGGCCAATTTATATTTTTCGAATTATTAGCCTCGACAATGTACAAAGGCTCAAAGGTGCGACTATGGGTATTTTTCGGTTAAAGATCGATAGACTAAACACTTCTATGCTAATTTCGATGTGGAACAAATTCTGCAAGTGTTCGACTTTGGCCAATTTATGTTTCTCGAATTATTAGTATCGACCCTGTACAAAGGCTCAAAGGTGCGACTATGGATATTTTTCGGTTAAAGATCGATAGACTAAACACTTCTATGCCAATTTCGATGTGGAACAAATTCTGCAAGTGTTCGACTTTGGCCAATTTATGTTTCTCGAATTATTAGCCTCGACCCTGTACAAAGGTTCAAAGGTGCGACTATGGGTATTTTTCGGTTAAAGATCGATAGACTGAGTACTCCTATGCTAATTTCTGAGTGGAACAAATTCTGCAAGTGTTCGACTTTGGCCAATTTATGTTTTCTCGAATTATTAGCCTCGACCCTGTACAAAGGCTCCAAGGTGCGACTATGGGTTTTCTTTCGGTTAAAGGTCGATAGACTAAACACTTCTATGATAATTTCTGAGTGGAACAAATTCTGCAAGGTTTCGACTTTGGCCAATTTATGTTTTCTCGAATTATTAGCTTCGACCCTGTACAAAGGCTCAAAGGTGCGACTATGGGTTTTTCGGTTAAAGATCGATAGACTAAATACTTCTATGCCAATTTCGATGTGGAACAAATTCTGCAAGTGTTCGACTTTGGCCAATTTATGTTTCTCGAATTATTAGCCTCGACCCTGTACAAAGGTTCAAAGGTGCGACTATGGGTATTTTTCGGTTAAAGATCGATAGACTGAGTACTCCTATGCTAATTTCTGAGTGGAACAAATTCTGCAAGTGTTCGACTTTGGCCAATTTATGTTTCTTGAATTATTAGCCTCGACCCTGTACAAAGGCTCAAAGGTTCGACTATGGGTATTTTTCGGTTAAAGGTCTATAGACTAAACATTCTATGCCAATTTCGATGTGGAACAAATTCTGCAAGTGTTCGACTTTGGCCAATTTATGTTTCTCGAATTATTAGCCTCGACCCTGTACAAAGGCTCAAAGGTGCGACTATGGGTATTTTTCAGTTAAAGATCGTTAGACTAAACACTTCTATGCCAATTTCTGAGTGGAACAAATTCTGCAAGGTTTCGACTTTGGCTAATTTATGTTTTCTCGAATTATTAGCTTCGACCCTGTACAAAGGCTCAAAGGTGCGACTATGGATATTGTTCGGTTAAAGATCGATAGACTAAACACTTCTATGCCAATTTCGATGTATAACAAATTCTGCAAGTGTTCGACTTTGGCCAATTTATGTTTCTCGAATTATTAGCCTCGACCCTGTACAAAGGTTCAAAGGTGCGACTATGGGTATTTTTCGGTTAAAGATCGATAGACTGAGTACTCCTATGCTAATTTCTGAGTGGAACAAATTCTGCAAGTGTTCGACTTTGGCCAATTTATGTTTTCTCGAATTATTAGCCTCGACCCTGTACAAAGGCTCCAAGGTGCGACTATGGGTTTTCTTTCGGTTAAAGGTCGATAGACTAAACACTTCTATGATAATTTCTGAGTGGAACAAATTCTGCAAGGTTTCGACTTTGGCCAATTTATGTTTTCTCGAATTATTAGCTTCGACCCTGTACAAAGGCTCAAAGGTGCGACTATGGGTTTTTCGGTTAAAGATCGATAGACTAAATACTTCTATGCCAATTTCGATGTGGAACAAATTCTGCAAGTGTTCGACTTTGGCCAATTTATGTTTCTCGAATTATTAGCCTCGACCCTGTACAAAGGTTCAAAGGTGCGACTATGGGTATTTTTCGGTTAAAGATCGATAGACTGAGTACTCCTATGCTAATTTCTGAGTGGAACAAATTCTGCAAGTGTTCGACTTTGGCCAATTTATGTTTTCTCGAATTATTAGCTTCGACCCTGTATAAAGGCTCAAAGGTGCGACTATGGGTATTTTTCAGTTAAAGATCGATAGACTAAACACTTCTATGCCAATTTCGATGTGGAACAAATTCTGCAAGTGTTCGACTTTGGCCAATTTATGTTTCTCGAATTATTAGCCTCGACCCTGTACAAATTTTCAAAGGTGCGACTATGGGTATTTTTCGGTTAAAGATCGATAGACTGAGTACTCCTATGCTAATTTCTGAGTGGAACAAATTCTGCAAGTGTTCGACTTTGGCCAATTTATGTTTTCTCGAATTATTAGCTTCGACCCTGTATAAAGGCTCAAAGGTGCGACTATGGGTATTTTTCAGTTAAAGGTCGATAGACTAAACACTTCTATGATAATTTCTGAGTGGAACAAATTCTGCAAGGTTTCGACTTTGGCCAATTTATGTTTTCTCGAATTATTAGCTTCGACCCTGTACAAATGCTCAAAGGTGCGACTATGGGTATTTTTCGGTTAAAGTTCGATAGACTAAACACTTCTATGCCAATTTCGATGTGGAACAAATTCTGCAAGTGTTCGACTTTGGCCAATTTATGTTTCTCGAATTATTAGCCTCGACCCTGTACAAAGGCTCAAAGGTTCGACTATGGGTATTTTTCGGTTAAAGATCGATAGACTAAACACTTCTATGCCAATTTCTGAGTGGAACAAATTCTGCAAGTGTTCGACTTTGGCCAATTTATGTTTCTCGAATTATTAGCCTCGACCCTGTACAAAGGCTCAAAGGTTCGACTATGGGTATTTTTCGGTTAAAGATCGATAGACTAAACACTTCTATGCCAATTTCTGAGTGGAACAAATTCTGCAAGGTTTCGACTTTGGCCAATTTATGTTTTCTCGAATTATTAGCCTCGACCCTGTACAAAGGCTCAAAGGTGCGACTATTGGTATTTTTCAGTTAAAGGTCGATGGACTGAATACTTCTATGCTAATTTCTGAGTGGAAAAAATTCTGCAAGTGTTCGACTTTGGCCAATTTATATTTTTCGAATTATTAGCCTCGACAATGTACAAAGGCTCAAAGGTGCGACTATGGGTATTTTTCGGTTAAAGATCGATAGACTAAACACTTCTATGCTAATTTCGATGTGGAACAAATTCTGCAAGTGTTCGACTTTGGCCAATTTATGTTTCTCGAATTATTAGCATCGACCCTGTACAAAGGCTCAAAGGTGCGACTATGGGTATTTTTCGGTTAAAGGTCTATAGACTAAACATTCTATGCCAATTTCGATGTGGAACAAATTCTGCAAGTGTTCGACTTTGGCCAATTTATGTTTCTCGAATTATTAGCCTCGACCCTGTACAAAGGCTCAAAGGTTCGACTATGGGTATTTTTCGGTTAAAGTTCGATAGACTAAACACTTCTATGCCAATTTCGATGTGGAACAAATTCTGCATTTCTCGAATTATTAGCCTCGACCCTGTACAATGGCTCAAAGGTGCGACTATGGGTATTTTTCAGTTAAAGATCGTTAAACTAAACACTTCTATGCCAATTTCTGGGTGGAACAAATTCTGCAAGGTTTCGACTTTGGCCAATTTATGTTTCCTCGAATTATTAGCCTCGACCCTGTACAAAGGCTCAAAGGTGCGACTATGGGTATTTTTCAGTTAAAGATCGTTAAACTAAACACTTCTATGCCAATTTCTGGGTGGAACAAATTCTGCAAGGTTTCGACTTTGGCCAATTTATGTTTTCTCGAATTATTAGCCTCGACCCTGTACAAAGGCTCAAAGGTGCGACTATTGGTATTTTTCAGTTAAAGGTCGATGGACTGAATACTCCTATGCTAATTTCTGAGTGGAAAAAATTCTGCAAGTGTTCGACTTTGGCCAATTTATATTTTTCGAATTATTAGCCTCGACAATGTACAAAGGCTCAAAGGTGCGACTATGGGTATTTTTCGGTTAAAGATCGATAGACTAAACACTTCTATGCTAATTTCGATGTGGAACAAATTCTGCAAGTGTTCGACTTTGGCCAATTTATGTTTCTCGAATTATTAGTATCGACCCTGTACAAAGGCTCAAAGGTGCGACTATGGATATTTTTCGGTTAAAGATCGATAGACTAAACACTTCTATGCCAATTTCGATGTGGAACAAATTCTGCAAGTGTTCGACTTTGGCCAATTTATGTTTCTCGAATTATTAGCCTCGACCCTGTACAAAGGTTCAAAGGTGCGACTATGGGTATTTTTCGGTTAAAGATCGATAGACTGAGTACTCCTATGCTAATTTCTGAGTGGAACAAATTCTGCAAGTGTTCGACTTTGGCCAATTTATGTTTTCTCGAATTATTAGCCTCGACCCTGTACAAAGGCTCCAAGGTGCGACTATGGGTTTTCTTTCGGTTAAAGGTCGATAGACTAAACACTTCTATGATAATTTCTGAGTGGAACAAATTCTGCAAGGTTTCGACTTTGGCCAATTTATGTTTTCTCGAATTATTAGCTTCGACCCTGTACAAAGGCTCAAAGGTGCGACTATGGGTTTTTCGGTTAAAGATCGATAGACTAAATACTTCTATGCCAATTTCGATGTGGAACAAATTCTGCAAGTGTTCGACTTTGGCCAATTTATGTTTCTCGAATTATTAGCCTCGACCCTGTACAAAGGTTCAAAGGTGCGACTATGGGTATTTTTCGGTTAAAGATCGATAGACTGAGTACTCCTATGCTAATTTCTGAGTGGAACAAATTCTGCAAGTGTTCGACTTTGGCCAATTTATGTTTCTTGAATTATTAGCCTCGACCCTGTACAAAGGCTCAAAGGTTCGACTATGGGTATTTTTCGGTTAAAGGTCTATAGACTAAACATTCTATGCCAATTTCGATGTGGAACAAATTCTGCAAGTGTTCGACTTTGGCCAATTTATGTTTCTCGAATTATTAGCCTCGACCCTGTACAAAGGCTCAAAGGTGCGACTATGGGTATTTTTCAGTTAAAGATCGTTAGACTAAACACTTCTATGCCAATTTCTGAGTGGAACAAATTCTGCAAGGTTTCGACTTTGGCTAATTTATGTTTTCTCGAATTATTAGCTTCGACCCTGTACAAAGGCTCAAAGGTGCGACTATGGATATTGTTCGGTTAAAGATCGATAGACTAAACACTTCTATGCCAATTTCGATGTATAACAAATTCTGCAAGTGTTCGACTTTGGCCAATTTATGTTTCTCGAATTATTAGCCTCGACCCTGTACAAAGGTTCAAAGGTGCGACTATGGGTATTTTTCGGTTAAAGATCGATAGACTGAGTACTCCTATGCTAATTTCTGAGTGGAACAAATTCTGCAAGTGTTCGACTTTGGCCAATTTATGTTTTCTCGAATTATTAGCCTCGACCCTGTACAAAGGCTCCAAGGTGCGACTATGGGTTTTCTTTCGGTTAAAGGTCGATAGACTAAACACTTCTATGATAATTTCTGAGTGGAACAAATTCTGCAAGGTTTCGACTTTGGCCAATTTATGTTTTCTCGAATTATTAGCTTCGACCCTGTACAAAGGCTCAAAGGTGCGACTATGGGTTTTTCGGTTAAAGATCGATAGACTAAATACTTCTATGCCAATTTCGATGTGGAACAAATTCTGCAAGTGTTCGACTTTGGCCAATTTATGTTTCTCGAATTATTAGCCTCGACCCTGTACAAAGGTTCAAAGGTGCGACTATGGGTATTTTTCGGTTAAAGATCGATAGACTGAGTACTCCTATGCTAATTTCTGAGTGGAACAAATTCTGCAAGTGTTCGACTTTGGCCAATTTATGTTTTCTCGAATTATTAGCTTCGACCCTGTATAAAGGCTCAAAGGTGCGACTATGGGTATTTTTCAGTTAAAGATCGATAGACTAAACACTTCTATGCCAATTTCGATGTGGAACAAATTCTGCAAGTGTTCGACTTTGGCCAATTTATGTTTCTCGAATTATTAGCCTCGACCCTGTACAAATTTTCAAAGGTGCGACTATGGGTATTTTTCGGTTAAAGATCGATAGACTGAGTACTCCTATGCTAATTTCTGAGTGGAACAAATTCTGCAAGTGTTCGACTTTGGCCAATTTATGTTTTCTCGAATTATTAGCTTCGACCCTGTATAAAGGCTCAAAGGTGCGACTATGGGTATTTTTCAGTTAAAGGTCGATAGACTAAACACTTCTATGATAATTTCTGAGTGGAACAAATTCTGCAAGGTTTCGACTTTGGCCAATTTATGTTTTCTCGAATTATTAGCTTCGACCCTGTACAAAGGCTCAAAGGTGCGACTATGGGTATTTTTCGGTTGAAGTTCGATAGACTAAACACTTCTATGCCAATTTCGATGTGGAACAAATTCTGCAAGTGTTCGACTTTGGCCAATTTATGTTTCTCGAATTATTAGCCTCGACCCTGTACAAAGGCTCAAAGGTTCGACTATGGGTATTTTTCGGTTAAAGATCGATAGACTAAACACTTCTATGCCAATTTCTGAGTGGAACAAATTCTGCAAGTGTTCGACTTTGGCCAATTTATGTTTCTCGAATTATTAGCCTCGACCCTGTACAAATTTTCAAAGGTGCGACTATGGGTATTTTTCGGTTAAAGATCGATAGACTGAGTACTCCTATGCTAATTTCTGAGTGGAACAAATTCTGCAAGTGTTCGACTTTGGCCAATTTATGTTTTCTCGAATTATTAGCTTCGACCCTGTATAAAGGCTCAAAGGTGCGACTATGGGTATTTTTCAGTTAAAGATCGATAGACTAAACACTTCTATGCCAATTTCGATGTGGAACAAATTCTGCAAGTGTTCGACTTTGGCCAATTTATGTTTCTCGAATTATTAGCCTCGACCCTGTACAAAGGTTCAAAGGTGCGACTATGGGTATTTTTCGGTTAAAGATCGTTAGACTAAACACTTCTATGCCAATTTCTGAGTGGAACAAATTCTGCAAGGTTTCGACTTTGGCCAATTTATGTTTTCTCGAATAACTGGCCTCGACCCTGTACAAAGGCTCAAAGGTGCGACTATGGGTATTTTTCGGTTAAAGATCGATGGACTAAACACTTCTATGCTAATTTCGATGTGGAACAAATTCTGCAAGGTTTCGACTTTGGCCAATTTATGTTTTCTCGAATTATTAGCCTCGACCCTGTACAAAGACTCAAAGGTGCGACTATGGTTATTTTTCGGTTAAAGATCGATAGACTAAACACTTCTATGCCAATTTCGATTTGGAACAAATTCTGCAAGTGTTCGACTTTGGCCAATTTATGTTTTCTCGAATTATTAGCCTCGACCCTGTACAAAGGCTCAAAGGTGCGACTATGGGTATTTTTCGGTTAAAGATCGATAGACTAAACACTTCTATGCCAATTTCGATGTGGAACAAATTCTGCACTTTTTCGACTTTGGCCAATTTATATTTTTCGAATTATTAGCCTCGACCCTGTACAAAGGCTCAAAGGGGCGACTATGGGTATTTTTCGGTTAAAGGTCGATAGACTAAACACTTCTATGCTAATTTCTGAGTGGAACAAATTCTGCACTTGTTCGACTTTGGCCAATTTATATTTTTCGAATTATTATCCTCGACCCTGTACAAATGCTCAAAGGTGCGACTATGGGTATTTTCGGTTAAAGATCGATAGACTAAACACTTCTATGTCAATTTCGATGTGGAACAAATTCTGCAAGTGTTCGAATTTGGCCAATTTATGTTTTCTCGAATTATTAGCTTCGACCCTGTACAAAGGCTCAAAGGTGCGACTATGGGTATTTTTCGGTTAAAGGTCGATAGACTAAACACTTCTATGCCAATTTCGATGTGGAACAAATTCTGCAAGTGTTCGAATTTGGCCAATTTATGTTTCTCGAATTATTAGCCTCGACCCTGTACAAAGGTTCAAAGGTGCGACTATGGGTATTTTTCGGTTAAAGATCGATAGACTGAGTACTCCTATGATAATTTCTGAGTGGAACAAATTCTGCAAGGTTTCGACTTTGGCCAATTTATGTTTTCTCGAATTATTAGCTTCGACCCTGTACAAAGGCTCAAAGGTGCGACTATGGGTATTTTTCGGTTAAAGATCGATAGACTAAACACTTCTATGCCAATTTCGATGTGGAACAAATTCTGCAAGTGTTCGACTTTGGCCAATTTATGTTTCTCGAATTATTAGCCTCGACCCTGTACAAAGGTTCAAAGGTGCGACTATGGGTATTTTTCGGTTAAAGATCGATAGACTGAGTACTCCTATGCTAATTTCTGAGTGGAACAAATTCTGCAAGTGTTCGACTTTGGCCAATTTATGTGTCTCGAATTATTAGCCTCGACCCTGTACAAAGGCTCAAAGGTTCGACTATGGGTATTTTTCGGTTAAAGATCGATAGACTAAACACTTCTATGCCAATTTCTGAGTGGAACAAATTCTGCAAGGTTTCGACTTTGGCAAATTTATGTTTTCTCGAATTATTAGCCTCGACCCTGTACAAAGGCTCAAAGGTGCGACTATGGGTATTTTTCAGTTAAAGATCGTTAGACTAAACACTTCTATGCCAATTTCTGAGTGGAACAAATTCTGCAAGGTTTCGACTTTGGCTAATTTATGTTTTCTCGAATTATTAGCTTCGACCCTGTACAAAGGCTCAAAGGTGCGACTATGGGTATTTTTCGGTTAAAGATCGATAGACTAAATACTTCTATGCCAATTTCGATGTGGAACAAATTCTGCAAGTGTTCGACTTTGGCCAATTTATGTTTCTCGAATTATTAGCCTCGACCCTGTACAAAGGTTCAAAGGTGCGACTATGGGTATTTTTCGGTTAAAGATCGATAGACTGAGTACTCCTATGCTAATTTCTGAGTGGAACAAATTCTGCAAGTGTTCGACTTTGGCCAATTTATGTTTCTTGAATTATTAGCCTCGACCCTGTACAAAGGCTCAAAGGTTCGACTATGGGTATTTTTCGGTTAAAGATCGATAGACTAAACACTTCTATGCCAATTTCTGAGTGAAACAAATTCTGCAAGGTTTCGACGTTGGCAAATTTATGTTTTCTCGAATTATTAGCCTCGACCCTGTACAAAGGCTCAAAGGTGCGACTATGGGTATTTTTCAGTTAAAGATCGTTAGACTAAACACTTCTATGCCAATTTCTGAGTGGAACAAATTCTGCAAGGTTTCGACTTTGGCTAATTTATGTTTTCTCGAATTATTAGCTTCGACCCTGTACAAAGGCTCAAAGGTGCGACTATGGGTATTTTTCGGTTAAAGATCGATAGACTAAATACTTCTATGCCAATTTCGATGTGGAACAAATTCTGCAAGTGTTCGACTTTGGCCAATTTATGTTTCTCGAATTATTAGCCTCGACCCTGTACAAAGGTTCAAAGGTGCGACTATGGGTATTTTTCGGTTAAAGATCGATAGACTGAGTACTCCTATGCTAATTTCTGAGTGGAACAAATTCTGCAAGTGTTCGACTTTGGCCAATTTATGTTTCTCGAATTATTAGCCTCGACCCTGTACAAAGGCTCAAAGGTTCGACTATGGGTATTTTTCGGTTAAAGATCGATAGACTAAACACTTCTATGCCAATTTCTGAGTGGAACAAATTCTGCAAGTGTTCGACTTTGGCCAATTTATGTTTCTCGAATTATTAGCCTCGACCCTGTACAAAGGCTCAAAGGTTCGACTATGGGTATTTTTCGGTTAAAGATCGATAGACTAAACACTTCTATGCCAATTTCTGAGTGGAACAAATTCTGCAAGGTTTCGACTTTGGCAAATTTATGTTTCTCGAATTATTAGCCTCGACCCTGTACAAAGGCTCAAAGGTGCGACTATGGGTATTATTCGGTTAAAGATCGATAGACTGAGTACTCCTATGCTAATTTCTGAGTGGAACAAATTCTGCAAGTGTTCGACTTTGGCCAATTTATGTTTCTCGAATTATTAGCCTCGACCCTGTACAAAGGCTCAAAGGTTCGACTATGGGTATTTTTCGGTTAAAGATCGATAGACTAAACACTTCTATGCCAATTTCTGAGTGGAACAAACTCTGCAAGGTTTCGACTTTGGCCAATTTACGTTTTCTCGAATTATTAGCCTCGACCCTGTACAAAGGCTCAAAGGTGCGACTATGGGTATTTTTCAGTTAAAGGTCGATAGACTGAATACTCATATGCTAATTTCTGAGTGGAACAAGTTCTGCAAGTGTTCGACTTTTTCCAATTTATATTTTTCGAATTATTAACCTCGACCCTGTACAAAGGCTCAAAGGTGCGATATGGGTATTTTTCAGTTAAAGATCGTTAAACTAAACACTTCTATGCCAATTTCTGAGTGGAACAAATTCTGCAAGGTTTCGACTTTGGCCAATTTATGTTTTCTCGAATTATTAGCTTCGACCCTGTACAAAGGCTCAAAGGTGCGACTATGGGTATTTTTCGGTTAAAGTTCGATAGACTAAACACTTCTATGCCAATTTCGATGTGGAACAAATTCTGCAAGTGTTCGACTTTGTCCAATTTATGTTTCTCGAATTATTAGCCTCGACCCTGTACAAAGGTTCAAAGGTGCGACTATGGGTATTTTTCGGTTAAAGTTCGATAGACTAAACACTTCTATGCCAATTTCGATGTGGAACAAATTCTGCAAGGTTTCGACTTTGGCCAATTTATGTTTTCTCGAATAACTGGCCTCGACCCTGTACAAAGGTTCAAAGGTGCGACTATGGGTATTTTTCGGGTAAAGATCGATAGACTGAGTACTCCTATGCTAATTTCTGAGTGGAACAAATTCTGCAAGTGTTCGACTTTGGCCAATTTATGTTTTCTCGAATTATTAGCATTGACCCTGTACAAAGGCTCCAAGGTGCGACTATGGGTTCTTTTTTCGGTTAAAGGTCGATAGACTAAACACTTCTATGATAATTTCTGAGTGGAACAAATTCTGCAAGGTTTCGACTTTGGCCAATTTATGTTTTCTCGAATTATTAGCTTCGACCCTGTACAAAGGCTCAAAGGTGCGACTATGGGTATTTTTCGGTTAAAGTTCGATAGACTAAACACTTCTATGCCAATTTCGATGTGGAACAAATTCTGCAAGTGTTCGACTTTGGCCAATTTATGTTTCTCGAATTATTAGCCTCGACCTTGTACAAAGGTTCAAAGGTGCGACTATGGGTATTTTTCGGTTAAAGATCGATAGACTGAGTACTCCTATGCTAATTTCTGAGTGGAACAAATTCTGCAAGTGTTCGACTTTGGCCAATTTATGTTTCTCGAATTATTAGCCTCGACCCTGTACAAAGGCTCAAAGGTTCGACTATGGGTATTTTTCGGTTAAAGATCGATAGACTAAACACTTCTATGCCAATTTCTGAGTGGAACAAATTCTGCAAGGTTTCGACTTTGGCAAATTTATGTTTCTCGAATTATTAGCCTCGACCCTGTACAAAGGCTCAAAGGTGCGACTATGGGTATTATTCGGTTAAAGATCGATAGACTGAGTACTCCTATGCTAATTTCTGAGTGGAACAAATTCTGCAAGTATTCGACTTTGGCCAATTTATGTTTCTCGAATTATTAGCCTCGACCCTGTACAAAGGCTCAAAGGTTCGACTATGGGTATTTTTCGGTTAAAGATCGATAGACTAAACACTTCTATGCCAATTTCTGAGTGGAACAAATTCTGCAAGGTTTCGACTTTGGCAAATTTATGTTTTCTCGAATTATTAGCCTCGACCCTGTACAAAGGCTCCAAGGTGCGACTATCGGTTTTTTTCGGTTAAAGGTCGATAGACTAAACACTTCTATGATAATTTCTGAGTGGAACAAATTCTGCAAGGTTTCGACTTTGGCCAATTTATGTTTTCTCGAATTATTAGCTTCGACCCTGTACAACTGCTCAAAGGTGCGACTATGGGTATTTTTCGGTTAAAGTTCGATAGACTAAACACTTCTATGCCAATTTCGATGTGGAACAAATTCTGCAAGTGTTCGACTTTGGCCAATTTATGTTTCTCGAATTATTAGCCTCGACCCTGTACAAAGGCTCAAAGGTTCGACTATGGGTATTTTTCGGTTAAAGATCGATAGACTAAACACTTCTATGCCAATTTCTGAGTGGAACAAATTCTGCAAGTGTTCGACTTTGGCCAATTTATGTTTCTCGAATTATTAGCCTCGACCCTGTACAAATTTTCAAAGGTGCGACTATGGGTATTTTTCGGTTAAAGATCGATAGACTGAGTACTCCTATGCTAATTTCTGAGTGGAACAAATTCTGCAAGTGTTCGACTTTGGCCAATTTATGTTTTCTCGAATTATTAGCTTCGACCCTGTATAAAGGCTCAAAGGTGCGACTATGGGTATTTTTCAGTTAAAGATCGATAGACTAAACACTTCTATGCCAATTTCGATGTGGAACAAATTCTGCAAGTGTTCGACTTTGGCCAATTTATGTTTCTCGAATTATTAGCCTCGACCCTGTACAAAGGTTCAAAGGTGCGACTATGGGTATTTTTCGGTTAAAGATCGATAGACTGAGTACTCCTATGCTAATTTCTGAGTGGAACAAATTCTGCAAGTGTTCGACTTTGGCTAATTTATGTTTTCTCGAATTATTAGCTTCGACCCTGTACAAAGGCTCAAAGGTGCGACTATGGGTATTTTTCGGTTAAAGATCGTTAGACTAAACACTTCTATGCCAATTTCTGAGTGGAACAAATTCTGCAAGGTTTCGACTTTGGCCAATTTATGTTTTCTCGAATAACTGGCCTCGACCCTGTACAAAGGCTCAAAGGTGCGACTATGGGTATTTTTCGGTTAAAGATCGATGGACTAAACACTTCTATGCTAATTTCGATGTGGAACAAATTCTGCAAGGTTTCGACTTTGGCCAATTTATGTTTTCTCGAATTATTAGCCTCGACCCTGTACAAAGACTCAAAGGTGCGACTATGGTTATTTTTCGGTTAAAGATCGATAGACTAAACACTTCTATGCCAATTTCGATTTGGAACAAATTCTGCAAGTGTTCGACTTTGGCCAATTTATGTTTTCTCGAATTATTAGCCTCGACCCTGTACAAAGGCTCAAAGGTGCGACTATGGGTATTTTTCGGTTAAAGATCGATAGACTAAACACTTCTATGCCAATTTCGATGTGGAACAAATTCTGCACTTGTTCGACTTTGGCCAATTTATATTTTTCGAATTATTAGCCTCGACCCTGTACAAAGGCTCAAAGGGGCGACTATGGGTATTTTTCGGTTAAAGGTCGATAGACTAAACACTTCTATGCTAATTTCTGAGTGGAACAAATTCTGCACTTGTTCGACTTTGGCCAATTTATATTTTTCGAATTATTATCCTCGACCCTGTACAAATGCTCAAAGGTGCGACTATGGGTATTTTCGGTTAAAGATCGATAGACTAAACACTTCTATGTCAATTTCGATGTGGAACAAATTCTGCAAGTGTTCGAATTTGGCCAATTTATGTTTTCTCGAATTATTAGCTTCGACCCTGTACAAAGGCTCAAAGGTGCGACTATGGGTATTTTTCGGTTAAAGGTCGATAGACTAAACACTTCTATGCCAATTTCGATGTGGAACAAATTCTGCAAGTGTTCGAATTTGGCCAATTTATGTTTCTCGAATTATTAGCCTCGACCCTGTACAAAGGTTCAAAGGTGCGACTATGGGTATTTTTCGGTTAAAGATCGATAGACTGAGTACTCCTATGATAATTTCTGAGTGGAACAAATTCTGCAAGGTTTCGACTTTGGCCAATTTATGTTTTCTCGAATTATTAGCTTCGACCCTGTACAAAGGCTCAAAGGTGCGACTATGGGTATTTTTCGGTTAAAGATCGATGGCACTTCTATGCCAATTTCGATGTGGAACAAATTCTGCAAGTGTTCGACTTTGGCCAATTTATGTTTCTCGAATTATTAGCCTCGACCCTGTACAAAGGTTCAAAGGTGCGACTATGGGTATTTTTCGGTTAAAGATCGATAGACTGAGTACTCCTATGCTAATTTCTGAGTGGAACAAATTCTGCAAGTGTTCGACTTTGGCCAATTTATGTGTCTCGAATTATTAGCCTCGACCCTGTACAAAGGCTCAAAGGTTCGACTATGGGTATTTTTCGGTTAAAGATCGATAGACTAAACACTTCTATGCCAATTTCTGAGTGGAACAAATTCTGCAAGGTTTCGACTTTGGCAAATTTATGTTTTCTCGAATTATTAGCCTCGACCCTGTACAAAGGCTCAAAGGTGCGACTATGGGTATTTTTCAGTTAAAGATCGTTAGACTAAACACTTCTATGCCAATTTCTGAGTGGAACAAATTCTGCAAGGTTTCGACTTTGGCTAATTTATGTTTTCTCGAATTATTAGCTTCGACCCTGTACAAAGGCTCAAAGGTGCGACTATGGGTATTTTTCGGTTAAAGATCGATAGACTAAATACTTCTATGCCAATTTCGATGTGGAACAAATTCTGCAAGTGTTCGACTTTGGCCAATTTATGTTTCTCGAATTATTAGCCTCGACCCTGTACAAAGGTTCAAAGGTGCGACTATGGGTATTTTTCGGTTAAAGATCGATAGACTGAGTACTCCTATGCTAATTTCTGAGTGGAACAAATTCTTCAAGTGTTCGACTTTGGCCAATTTATGTTTCTTGAATTATTAGCCTCGACCCTGTACAAAGGCTCAAAGGTTCGACTATGGGTATTTTTCGGTTAAAGATCGATAGACTAAACACTTCTATGCCAATTTCTGAGTGGAACAAATTCTGCAAGGTTTCGACGTTGGCAAATTTATGTTTTCTCGAATTATTAGCCTCGACCCTGTACAAAGGCTCAAAGGTGCGACTATGGGTATTTTTCAGTTAAAGATCGTTAGACTAAACACTTCTATGAAAAATTTCTGAGTGGAACAAATTCTGCAAGGTTTCGACTTTGGCTAATTTATGTTTTCTCGAATTATTAGCTTCGACCCTGTACAAAGGCTCAAAGGTGCGACTATGGATATTTTTCGGTTAAAGATCGATAGACTAAACACTTCTATGCCAATTTCGATGTGGAACAAATTCTGCAAGTGTTCGACTTTGGCCAATTTATGTTTCTCGAATTATTAGCCTCGACCCTGTACAAAGGCTCAAAGGTGCGACTATGGGTATTTTTCGGTTAAAGATCGATAGACTGAGTACTCCTATGCTAATTTCTGAGTGGAACAAATTCTGCAAGTGTTCGCCTTTGGCCAATTTATGTTTTCTCGAATTATTAGCTTCGACCCTGTATAAAGGCTCAAAGGTGCGACTATGGGTATTTTTCAGTTAAAGGTCGATAGACTAAACACTTCTATGATAATTTCTGAGTGGAACAAATTCTGCAAGGTTTCGACTTTGGCCAATTTATGTTTTCTCGAATTATTAGCTTCGACCCTGTACAAAGGCTCAAAGGTGCGACTATGGGTATTTTTCGGTTAAAGATCGATAGACTAAATACTTCTATGCCAATTTCGATGTGGAACAAATTCTGCAAGTGTTCGACTTTGGCCAATTTATGTTTCTCGAATTATTAGCCTCGACCCTGTACAAAGGTTCAAAGGTGCGACTATGGGTATTTTTCGGTTAAAGATCGATAGACTGAGTACTCCTATGC
The DNA here is from genome assembly GCA_963991005.1 of Barypeithes pellucidus. Classification (NCBI taxonomy): domain Eukaryota; kingdom Metazoa; phylum Arthropoda; class Insecta; order Coleoptera; family Curculionidae; genus Barypeithes; species Barypeithes pellucidus. The sequence continues at coordinate 43,055,641 of OZ022560.1, forward strand.
TAATTTCTGAGTGGAACAAATTCTGCAAGTGTTCGACTTTGGCCAATTTATGTTTCTCGAATTATTAGCCTCGACCCTGTACAAAGGCTCAAAGGTTCGACTATGGGTATTTTTCGGTTAAAGATCGATAGACTAAACACTTCTATGCCAATTTCTGAGTGGAACAAATTCTGCAAGTGTTCGACTTTGGCCAATTTATGTTTCTCGAATTATTAGCCTCGACCCTGTACAAAGGCTCAAAGGTTCGACTATGGGTATTTTTCGGTTAAAGATCGATAGACTAAACACTTCTATGCCAATTTCTGAGTGGAACAAATTCTGCAAGGTTTCGACTTTGGCAAATTTATGTTTCTCGAATTATTAGCCTCGACCCTGTACAAAGGCTCAAAGGTGCGACTATGGGTATTATTCGGTTAAAGATCGATAGACTGAGTACTCCTATGCTAATTTCTGAGTGGAACAAATTCTGCAAGTGTTCGACTTTGGCCAATTTATGTTTCTCGAATTATTAGCCTCGACCCTGTACAAAGGCTCAAAGGTTCGACTATGGGTATTTTTCGGTTAAAGATCGATAGACTAAACACTTCTATGCCAATTTCTGAGTGGAACAAACTCTGCAAGGTTTCGACTTTGGCCAATTTACGTTTTCTCGAATTATTAGCCTCGACCCTGTACAAAGGCTCAAAGGTGCGACTATGGGTATTTTTCAGTTAAAGGTCGATAGACTGAATACTCATATGCTAATTTCTGAGTGGAACAAGTTCTGCAAGTGTTCGACTTTTTCCAATTTATATTTTTCGAATTATTAACCTCGACCCTGTACAAAGGCTCAAAGGTGCGATATGGGTATTTTTCAGTTAAAGATCGTTAAACTAAACACTTCTATGCCAATTTCTGAGTGGAACAAATTCTGCAAGGTTTCGACTTTGGCCAATTTATGTTTTCTCGAATTATTAGCTTCGACCCTGTACAAAGGCTCAAAGGTGCGACTATGGGTATTTTTCGGTTAAAGTTCGATAGACTAAACACTTCTATGCCAATTTCGATGTGGAACAAATTCTGCAAGTGTTCGACTTTGTCCAATTTATGTTTCTCGAATTATTAGCCTCGACCCTGTACAAAGGTTCAAAGGTGCGACTATGGGTATTTTTCGGTTAAAGTTCGATAGACTAAACACTTCTATGCCAATTTCGATGTGGAACAAATTCTGCAAGGTTTCGACTTTGGCCAATTTATGTTTTCTCGAATAACTGGCCTCGACCCTGTACAAAGGTTCAAAGGTGCGACTATGGGTATTTTTCGGGTAAAGATCGATAGACTGAGTACTCCTATGCTAATTTCTGAGTGGAACAAATTCTGCAAGTGTTCGACTTTGGCCAATTTATGTTTTCTCGAATTATTAGCATTGACCCTGTACAAAGGCTCCAAGGTGCGACTATGGGTTCTTTTTTCGGTTAAAGGTCGATAGACTAAACACTTCTATGATAATTTCTGAGTGGAACAAATTCTGCAAGGTTTCGACTTTGGCCAATTTATGTTTTCTCGAATTATTAGCTTCGACCCTGTACAAAGGCTCAAAGGTGCGACTATGGGTATTTTTCGGTTAAAGTTCGATAGACTAAACACTTCTATGCCAATTTCGATGTGGAACAAATTCTGCAAGTGTTCGACTTTGGCCAATTTATGTTTCTCGAATTATTAGCCTCGACCTTGTACAAAGGTTCAAAGGTGCGACTATGGGTATTTTTCGGTTAAAGATCGATAGACTGAGTACTCCTATGCTAATTTCTGAGTGGAACAAATTCTGCAAGTGTTCGACTTTGGCCAATTTATGTTTCTCGAATTATTAGCCTCGACCCTGTACAAAGGCTCAAAGGTTCGACTATGGGTATTTTTCGGTTAAAGATCGATAGACTAAACACTTCTATGCCAATTTCTGAGTGGAACAAATTCTGCAAGGTTTCGACTTTGGCAAATTTATGTTTCTCGAATTATTAGCCTCGACCCTGTACAAAGGCTCAAAGGTGCGACTATGGGTATTATTCGGTTAAAGATCGATAGACTGAGTACTCCTATGCTAATTTCTGAGTGGAACAAATTCTGCAAGTATTCGACTTTGGCCAATTTATGTTTCTCGAATTATTAGCCTCGACCCTGTACAAAGGCTCAAAGGTTCGACTATGGGTATTTTTCGGTTAAAGATCGATAGACTAAACACTTCTATGCCAATTTCTGAGTGGAACAAATTCTGCAAGGTTTCGACTTTGGCAAATTTATGTTTTCTCGAATTATTAGCCTCGACCCTGTACAAAGGCTCCAAGGTGCGACTATCGGTTTTTTTCGGTTAAAGGTCGATAGACTAAACACTTCTATGATAATTTCTGAGTGGAACAAATTCTGCAAGGTTTCGACTTTGGCCAATTTATGTTTTCTCGAATTATTAGCTTCGACCCTGTACAACTGCTCAAAGGTGCGACTATGGGTATTTTTCGGTTAAAGTTCGATAGACTAAACACTTCTATGCCAATTTCGATGTGGAACAAATTCTGCAAGTGTTCGACTTTGGCCAATTTATGTTTCTCGAATTATTAGCCTCGACCCTGTACAAAGGCTCAAAGGTTCGACTATGGGTATTTTTCGGTTAAAGATCGATAGACTAAACACTTCTATGCCAATTTCTGAGTGGAACAAATTCTGCAAGTGTTCGACTTTGGCCAATTTATGTTTCTCGAATTATTAGCCTCGACCCTGTACAAATTTTCAAAGGTGCGACTATGGGTATTTTTCGGTTAAAGATCGATAGACTGAGTACTCCTATGCTAATTTCTGAGTGGAACAAATTCTGCAAGTGTTCGACTTTGGCCAATTTATGTTTTCTCGAATTATTAGCTTCGACCCTGTATAAAGGCTCAAAGGTGCGACTATGGATATTTTTCAGTTAAAGATCGATAGACTAAACACTTCTATGCCAATTTCGATGTGGAACAAATTCTGCAAGTGTTCGACTTTGGCCAATTTATGTTTCTCGAATTATTAGCCTCGACCCTGTACAAAGGTTCAAAGGTGCGACTATGGGTATTTTTCGGTTAAAGATCGATAGACTGAGTACTCCTATGCTAATTTCTGAGTGGAACAAATTCTGCAAGTGTTCGACTTTGGCTAATTTATGTTTTCTCGAATTATTAGCTTCGACCCTGTACAAAGGCTCAAAGGTGCGACTATGGGTATTTTTCGGTTAAAGATCGTTAGACTAAACACTTCTATGCCAATTTCTGAGTGGAACAAATTCTGCAAGGTTTCGACTTTGGCCAATTTATGTTTTCTCGAATAACTGGCCTCGACCCTGTACAAAGGCTCAAAGGTGCGACTATGGGTATTTTTCGGTTAAAGATCGATGGACTAAACACTTCTATGCTAATTTCGATGTGGAACAAATTCTGCAAGGTTTCGACTTTGGCCAATTTATGTTTTCTCGAATTATTAGCCTCGACCCTGTACAAAGACTCAAAGGTGCGACTATGGTTATTTTTCGGTTAAAGATCGATAGACTAAACACTTCTATGCCAATTTCGATTTGGAACAAATTCTGCAAGTGTTCGACTTTGGCCAATTTATGTTTTCTCGAATTATTAGCCTCGACCCTGTACAAAGGCTCAAAGGTGCGACTATGGGTATTTTTCGGTTAAAGATCGATAGACTAAACACTTCTATGCCAATTTCGATGTGGAACAAATTCTGCACTTGTTCGACTTTGGCCAATTTATATTTTTCGAATTATTAGCCTCGACCCTGTACAAAGGCTCAAAGGGGCGACTATGGGTATTTTTCGGTTAAAGGTCGATAGACTAAACACTTCTATGCTAATTTCTGAGTGGAACAAATTCTGCACTTGTTCGACTTTGGCCAATTTATATTTTTCGAATTATTATCCTCGACCCTGTACAAATGCTCAAAGGTGCGACTATGGGTATTTTCGGTTAAAGATCGATAGACTAAACACTTCTATGTCAATTTCGATGTGGAACAAATTCTGCAAGTGTTCGAATTTGGCCAATTTATGTTTTCTCGAATTATTAGCTTCGACCCTGTACAAAGGCTCAAAGGTGCGACTATGGGTATTTTTCGGTTAAAGGTCGATAGACTAAACACTTCTATGCCAATTTCGATGTGGAACAAATTCTGCAAGTGTTCGAATTTGGCCAATTTATGTTTCTCGAATTATTAGCCTCGACCCTGTACAAAGGTTCAAAGGTGCGACTATGGGTATTTTTCGGTTAAAGATCGATAGACTGAGTACTCCTATGATAATTTCTGAGTGGAACAAATTCTGCAAGGTTTCGACTTTGGCCAATTTATGTTTTCTCGAATTATTAGCTTCGACCCTGTACAAAGGCTCAAAGGTGCGACTATGGGTATTTTTCGGTTAAAGATCGATGGCACTTCTATGCCAATTTCGATGTGGAACAAATTCTGCAAGTGTTCGACTTTGGCCAATTTATGTTTCTCGAATTATTAGCCTCGACCCTGTACAAAGGTTCAAAGGTGCGACTATGGGTATTTTTCGGTTAAAGATCGATAGACTGAGTACTCCTATGCTAATTTCTGAGTGGAACAAATTCTGCAAGTGTTCGACTTTGGCCAATTTATGTGTCTCGAATTATTAGCCTCGACCCTGTACAAAGGCTCAAAGGTTCGACTATGGGTATTTTTCGGTTAAAGATCGATAGACTAAACACTTCTATGCCAATTTCTGAGTGGAACAAATTCTGCAAGGTTTCGACTTTGGCAAATTTATGTTTTCTCGAATTATTAGCCTCGACCCTGTACAAAGGCTCAAAGGTGCGACTATGGGTATTTTTCAGTTAAAGATCGTTAGACTAAACACTTCTATGCCAATTTCTGAGTGGAACAAATTCTGCAAGGTTTCGACTTTGGCTAATTTATGTTTTCTCGAATTATTAGCTTCGACCCTGTACAAAGGCTCAAAGGTGCGACTATGGGTATTTTTCGGTTAAAGATCGATAGACTAAATACTTCTATGCCAATTTCGATGTGGAACAAATTCTGCAAGTGTTCGACTTTGGCCAATTTATGTTTCTCGAATTATTAGCCTCGACCCTGTACAAAGGTTCAAAGGTGCGACTATGGGTATTTTTCGGTTAAAGATCGATAGACTGAGTACTCCTATGCTAATTTCTGAGTGGAACAAATTCTTCAAGTGTTCGACTTTGGCCAATTTATGTTTCTTGAATTATTAGCCTCGACCCTGTACAAAGGCTCAAAGGTTCGACTATGGGTATTTTTCGGTTAAAGATCGATAGACTAAACACTTCTATGCCAATTTCTGAGTGGAACAAATTCTGCAAGGTTTCGACGTTGGCAAATTTATGTTTTCTCGAATTATTAGCCTCGACCCTGTACAAAGGCTCAAAGGTGCGACTATGGGTATTTTTCAGTTAAAGATCGTTAGACTAAACACTTATATGCCAATTTCTGAGTGGAACAAATTCTGCAAGGTTTCGACTTTGGCTAATTTATGTTTTCTCGAATTATTAGCTTCGACCCTGTACAAAGGCTCAAAGGTGCGACTATGGATATTTTTCGGTTAAAGATCGATAGACTAAACACTTCTATGCCAATTTCGATGTGGAACAAATTCTGCAAGTGTTCGACTTTGGCCAATTTATGTTTCTCGAATTATTAGCCTCGACCCTGTACAAAGGCTCAAAGGTGCGACTATGGGTATTTTTCGGTTAAAGATCAATAGACTGAGTACTCCTATGCTAATTTCTGAGTGGAACAAATTCTGCAAGTGTTCGCCTTTGGCCAATTTATGTTTTCTCGAATTATTAGCTTCGACCCTGTATAAAGGCTCAAAGGTGCGACTATGGGTATTTTTCAGTTAAAGGTCGATAGACTAAACACTTCTATGATAATTTCTGAGTGGAACAAATTCTGCAAGGTTTCGACTTTGGCCAATTTATGTTTTCTCGAATTATTAGCTTCGACCCTGTACAAAGGCTCAAAGGTGCGACTATGGGTATTTTTCGGTTAAAGTTCGATAGACTAAACACTTCTATGCCAATTTCGATGTGGAACAAATTCTGCAAGTGTTCGACTTTGGCCAATTTATGTTTCTCGAATTATTAGCCTCGACCCTGTACAAAGGCTCAAAGGTTCGACTATGGGTATTTTTCGGTTAAAGATCGATAGACTAAACACTTCTATGCCAATTTCTGAGTGGAACAAATTCTGCAAGTGTTCGACTTTGGCCAATTTATGTTTCTCGAATTATTAGCCTCGACCCTGTACAAAGGCTCAAAGGTTCGACTATGGGTATTTTTCGGTTAAAGATCGATAGACTAAACACTTCTATGCCAATTTCTGAGTGGAACAAATTCTGCAAGGTTTCGACTTTGGCCAATTTATGTTTTCTCGAATTATTAGCCTCGACCCTGTACAAAGGCTCAAAGGTGCGACTATTGGTATTTTTCAGTTAAAGGTCGATGGACTGAATACTTCTATGCTAATTTCTGAGTGGAAAAAATTCTGCAAGTGTTCGACTTTGGCCAATTTATATTTTTCGAATTATTAGCCTCGACAATGTACAAAGGCTCAAAGGTGCGACTATGGGTATTTTTCGGTTAAAGATCGATAGACTAAACACTTCTATGCTAATTTCGATGTGGAACAAATTCTGCAAGTGTTCGACTTTGGCCAATTTATGTTTCTCGAATTATTAGCATCGACCCTGTACAAAGGCTCAAAGGTGCGACTATGGGTATTTTTCGGTTAAAGGTCTATAGACTAAACATTCTATGCCAATTTCGATGTGGAACAAATTCTGCAAGTGTTCGACTTTGGCCAATTTATGTTTCTCGAATTATTAGCCTCGACCCTGTACAAAGGCTCAAAGGTTCGACTATGGGTATTTTTCGGTTAAAGATCGATAGACTGAGTACTCCTATGCTAATTTCTGAGTGGAACAAATTCTGCATTTCTCGAATTATTAGCCTCGACCCTGTACAATGGCTCAAAGGTGCGACTATGGGTATTTTTCAGTTAAAGATCGTTAAACTAAACACTTCTATGCCAATTTCTGGGTGGAACAAATTCTGCAAGGTTTCGACTTTGGCCAATTTATGTTTCCTCGAATTATTAGCCTCGACCCTGTACAAAGGCTCAAAGATGCGACTATGGGTATTTTTCAGTTAAAGATCGTTAAACTAAACACTTCTATGCCAATTTCTGGGTGGAACAAATTCTGCAAGGTTTCGACTTTGGCCAATTTATGTTTTCTCGAATTATTAGCCTCGACCCTGTACAAAGGCTCAAAGGTGCGACTATTGGTATTTTTCAGTTAAAGGTCGATGGACTGAATACTCCTATGCTAATTTCTGAGTGGAAAAAATTCTGCAAGTGTTCGACTTTGGCCAATTTATATTTTTCGAATTATTAGCCTCGACAATGTACAAAGGCTCAAAGGTGCGACTATGGGTATTTTTCGGTTAAAGATCGATAGACTAAACACTTCTATGCTAATTTCGATGTGGAACAAATTCTGCAAGTGTTCGACTTTGGCCAATTTATGTTTCTCGAATTATTAGTATCGACCCTGTACAAAGGCTCAAAGGTGCGACTATGGATATTTTTCGGTTAAAGATCGATAGACTAAACACTTCTATGCCAATTTCGATGTGGAACAAATTCTGCAAGTGTTCGACTTTGGCCAATTTATGTTTCTCGAATTATTAGCCTCGACCCTGTACAAAGGTTCAAAGGTGCGACTATGGGTATTTTTCGGTTAAAGATCGATAGACTGAGTACTCCTATGCTAATTTCTGAGTGGAACAAATTCTGCAAGTGTTCGACTTTGGCCAATTTATGTTTTCTCGAATTATTAGCCTCGACCCTGTACAAAGGCTCCAAGGTGCGACTATGGGTTTTCTTTCGGTTAAAGGTCGATAGACTAAACACTTCTATGATAATTTCTGAGTGGAACAAATTCTGCAAGGTTTCGACTTTGGCCAATTTATGTTTTCTCGAATTATTAGCTTCGACCCTGTACAAAGGCTCAAAGGTGCGACTATGGGTTTTTCGGTTAAAGATCGATAGACTAAATACTTCTATGCCAATTTCGATGTGGAACAAATTCTGCAAGTGTTCGACTTTGGCCAATTTATGTTTCTCGAATTATTAGCCTCGACCCTGTACAAAGGTTCAAAGGTGCGACTATGGGTATTTTTCGGTTAAAGATCGATAGACTGAGTACTCCTATGCTAATTTCTGAGTGGAACAAATTCTGCAAGTGTTCGACTTTGGCCAATTTATGTTTTCTCGAATTATTAGCTTCGACCCTGTATAAAGGCTCAAAGGTGCGACTATGGGTATTTTTCAGTTAAAGATCGATAGACTAAACACTTCTATGCCAATTTCGATGTGGAACAAATTCTGCAAGTGTTCGACTTTGGCCAATTTATGTTTCTCGAATTATTAGCCTCGACCCTGTACAAATTTTCAAAGGTGCGACTATGGGTATTTTTCGGTTAAAGATCGATAGACTGAGTACTCCTATGCTAATTTCTGAGTGGAACAAATTCTGCAAGTGTTCGACTTTGGCCAATTTATGTTTTCTCGAATTATTAGCTTCGACCCTGTATAAAGGCTCAAAGGTGCGACTATGGGTATTTTTCAGTTAAAGGTCGATAGACTAAACACTTCTATGATAATTTCTGAGTGGAACAAATTCTGCAAGGTTTCGACTTTGGCCAATTTATGTTTTCTCGAATTATTAGCTTCGACCCTGTACAAAGGCTCAAAGGTGCGACTATGGGTATTTTTCGGTTGAAGTTCGATAGACTAAACACTTCTATGCCAATTTCGATGTGGAACAAATTCTGCAAGTGTTCGACTTTGGCCAATTTATGTTTCTCGAATTATTAGCCTCGACCCTGTACAAAGGCTCAAAGGTTCGACTATGGGTATTTTTCGGTTAAAGATCGATAGACTAAACACTTCTATGCCAATTTCTGAGTGGAACAAATTCTGCAAGTGTTCGACTTTGGCCAATTTATGTTTCTCGAATTATTAGCCTCGACCCTGTACAAATTTTCAAAGGTGCGACTATGGGTATTTTTCGGTTAAAGATCGATAGACTGAGTACTCCTATGCTAATTTCTGAGTGGAACAAATTCTGCAAGTGTTCGACTTTGGCCAATTTATGTTTTCTCGAATTATTAGCTTCGACCCTGTATAAAGGCTCAAAGGTGCGACTATGGGTATTTTTCAGTTAAAGATCGATAGACTAAACACTTCTATGCCAATTTCGATGTGGAACAAATTCTGCAAGTGTTCGACTTTGGCCAATTTATGTTTCTCGAATTATTAGCCTCGACCCTGTACAAAGGTTCAAAGGTGCGACTATGGGTATTTTTCGGTTAAAGATCGTTAGACTAAACACTTCTATGCCAATTTCTGAGTGGAACAAATTCTGCAAGGTTTCGACTTTGGCCAATTTATGTTTTCTCGAATAACTGGCCTCGACCCTGTACAAAGGCTCAAAGGTGCGACTATGGGTATTTTTCGGATAAAGATCGATGGACTAAACACTTCTATGCTAATTTCGATGTGGAACAAATTCTGCAAGGTTTCGACTTTGGCCAATTTATGTTTTCTCGAATTATTAGCCTCGACCCTGTACAAAGACTCAAAGGTGCGACTATGGTTATTTTTCGGTTAAAGATCGATAGACTAAACACTTCTATGCCAATTTCGATTTGGAACAAATTCTGCAAGTGTTCGACTTTGGCCAATTTATGTTTTCTCGAATTATTAGCCTCGACCCTGTACAAAGGCTCAAAGGTGCGACTATGGGTATTTTTCGGTTAAAGATCGATAGACTAAACACTTCTATGCCAATTTCGATGTGGAACAAATTCTGCACTTGTTCGACTTTGGCCAATTTATATTTTTCGAATTATTAGCCTCGACCCTGTACAAAGGCTCAAAGGGGCGACTATGGGTATTTTTCGGTTAAAGGTCGATAGACTAAACACTTCTATGCTAATTTCTGAGTGGAACAAATTCTGCACTTGTTCGACTTTGGCCAATTTATATTTTTCGAATTATTATCCTCGACCCTGTACAAATGCTCAAAGGTGCGACTATGGGTATTTTCGGTTAAAGATCGATAGACTAAACACTTCTATGTCAATTTCGATGTGGAACAAATTCTGCAAGTGTTCGAATTTGGCCAATTTATGTTTTCTCGAATTATTAGCTTCGACCCTGTACAAAGGCTCAAAGGTGCGACTATGGGTATTTTTCGGTTAAAGGTCGATAGACTAAACACTTCTATGCCAATTTCGATGTGGAACAAATTCTGCAAGTGTTCGAATTTGGCCAATTTATGTTTCTCGAATTATTAGCCTCGACCCTGTACAAAGGTTCAAAGGTGCGACTATGGGTATTTTTCGGTTAAAGATCGATAGACTGAGTACTCCTATGATAATTTCTGAGTGGAACAAATTCTGCAAGGTTTCGACTTTGGCCAATTTATGTTTTCTCGAATTATTAGCTTCGACCCTGTACAAAGGCTCAAAGGTGCGACTATGGGTATTTTTCGGTTAAAGATCGATAGACTAAACACTTCTATGCTAATTTCGATGTGGAACAAATTCTGCAAGTGTTCGACTTTGGCCAATTTATGTTTCTCGAATTATTAGTATCGACCCTGTACAAAGGCTCAAAGGTGCGACTATGGATATTTTTCGGTTAAAGATCGATAGACTAAACACTTCTATGCCAATTTCGATGTGGAACAAATTCTGCAAGTGTTCGACTTTGGCCAATTTATGTTTCTCGAATTATTAGCCTCGACCCTGTACAAAGGTTCAAAGGTGCGACTATGGGTATTTTTCGGTTAAAGATCGATAGACTGAGTACTCCTATGCTAATTTCTGAGTGGAACAAATTCTGCAAGTGTTCGACTTTGGCCAATTTATGTTTTCTCGAATTATTAGCCTCGACCCTGTACAAAGGCTCCAAGGTGCGACTATGGGTTTTCTTTCGGTTAAAGGTCGATAGACTAAACACTTCTATGATAATTTCTGAGTGGAACAAATTCTGCAAGGTTTCGACTTTGGCCAATTTATGTTTTCTCGAATTATTAGCTTCGACCCTGTACAAAGGCTCAAAGGTGCGACTATGGGTTTTTCGGTTAAAGATCGATAGACTAAATACTTCTATGCCAATTTCGATGTGGAACAAATTCTGCAAGTGTTCGACTTTGGCCAATTTATGTTTCTCGAATTATTAGCCTCGACCCTGTACAAAGGTTCAAAGGTGCGACTATGGGTATTTTTCGGTTAAAGATCGATAGACTGAGTACTCCTATGCTAATTTCTGAGTGGAACAAATTCTGCAAGTGTTCGACTTTGGCCAATTTATGTTTTCTCGAATTATTAGCTTCGACCCTGTATAAAGGCTCAAAGGTGCGACTATGGGTATTTTTCAGTTAAAGATCGATAGACTAAACACTTCTATGCCAATTTCGATGTGGAACAAATTCTGCAAGTGTTCGACTTTGGCCAATTTATGTTTCTCGAATTATTAGCCTCGACCCTGTACAAATTTTCAAAGGTGCGACTATGGGTATTTTTCGGTTAAAGATCGATAGACTGAGTACTCCTATGCTAATTTCTGAGTGGAACAAATTCTGCAAGTGTTCGACTTTGGCCAATTTATGTTTTCTCGAATTATTAGCTTCGACCCTGTATAAAGGCTCAAAGGTGCGACTATGGGTATTTTTCAGTTAAAGGTCGATAGACTAAACACTTCTATGATAATTTCTGAGTGGAACAAATTCTGCAAGGTTTCGACTTTGGCCAATTTATGTTTTCTCGAATTATTAGCTTCGACCCTGTACAAAGGCTCAAAGGTGCGACTATGGGTATTTTTCGGTTGAAGTTCGATAGACTAAACACTTCTATGCCAATTTCGATGTGGAACAAATTCTGCAAGTGTTCGACTTTGGCCAATTTATGTTTCTCGAATTATTAGCCTCGACCCTGTACAAAGGCTCAAAGGTTCGACTATGGGTATTTTTCGGTTAAAGATCGATAGACTAAACACTTCTATGCCAATTTCTGAGTGGAACAAATTCTGCAAGTGTTCGACTTTGGCCAATTTATGTTTCTCGAATTATTAGCCTCGACCCTGTACAAATTTTCAAAGGTGCGACTATGGGTATTTTTCGGTTAAAGATCGATAGACTGAGTACTCCTATGCTAATTTCTGAGTGGAACAAATTCTGCAAGTGTTCGACTTTGGCCAATTTATGTTTTCTCGAATTATTAGCTTCGACCCTGTATAAAGGCTCAAAGGTGCGACTATGGGTATTTTTCAGTTAAAGATCGATAGACTAAACACTTCTATGCCAATTTCGATGTGGAACAAATTCTGCAAGTGTTCGACTTTGGCCAATTTATGTTTCTCGAATTATTAGCCTCGACCCTGTACAAAGGTTCAAAGGTGCGACTGTGGGTATTTTTCGGTTAAAGATCGTTAGACTAAACACTTCTATGCCAATTTCTGAGTGGAACAAATTCTGCAAGGTTTCGACTTTGGCCAATTTATGTTTTCTCGAATAACTGGCCTCGACCCTGTACAAAGGCTCAAAGGTGCGACTATGGGTATTTTTTGGATAAAGATCGATGGACTAAACACTTCTATGCTAATTTCGATGTGGAACAAATTCTGCAAGGTTTCGACTTTGGCCAATTTATGTTTTCTCGAATTATTAGCCTCGACCCTGTACAAAGACTCAAAGGTGCGACTATGGTTATTTTTCGGTTAAAGATCGATAGACTAAACACTTCTATGCCAATTTCGATTTGGAACAAATTCTGCAAGTGTTCGACTTTGGCCAATTTATGTTTTCTCGAATTATTAGCCTCGACCCTGTACAAAGGCTCAAAGGTGCGACTATGGGTATTTTTCGGTTAAAGATCGATAGACTAAACACTTCTATGCCAATTTCGATGTGGAACAAATTCTGCACTTGTTCGACTTTGGCCAATTTATATTTTTCGAATTATTAGCCTCGACCCTGTACAAAGGCTCAAAGGGGCGACTATGGGTATTTTTCGGTTAAAGGTCGATAGACTAAACACTTCTATGCTAATTTCTGAGTGGAACAAATTCTGCACTTGTTCGACTTTGGCCAATTTATATTTTTCGAATTATTATCCTCGACCCTGTACAAATGCTCAAAGGTGCGACTATGGGTATTTTCGGTTAAAGATCGATAGACTAAACACTTCTATGTCAATTTCGATGTGGAACAAATTCTGCAAGTGTTCGAATTTGGCCAATTTATGTTTTCTCGAATTATTAGCTTCGACCCTGTACAAAGGCTCAAAGGTGCGACTATGGGTATTTTTCGGTTAAAGGTCGATAGACTAAACACTTCTATGCCAATTTCGATGTGGAACAAATTCTGCAAGTGTTCGAATTTGGCCAATTTATGTTTCTCGAATTATTAGCCTCGACCCTGTACAAAGGTTCAAAGGTGCGACTATGGGTATTTTTCGGTTAAAGATCGATAGACTGAGTACTCCTATGATAATTTCTGAGTGGAACAAATTCTGCAAGGTTTCGACTTTGGCCAATTTATGTTTTCTCGAATTATTAGCTTCGACCCTGTACAAAGGCTCAAAGGTGCGACTATGGGTATTTTTCGGTTAAAGATCGATAGACTAAACACTTCTATGCTAATTTCGATGTGGAACAAATTCTGCAAGTGTTCGACTTTGGCCAATTTATGTTTCTCGAATTATTAGCCTCGACCCTGTACAAAGGTTCAAAGGTGCGACTATGGGTATTTTTCGGTTAAAGATCGATAGACTGAGTACTCCTATGCTAATTTCTGAGTGGAACAAATTCTGCAAGTGTTCGACTTTGGCCAATTTATGTGTCTCGAATTATTAGCCTCGACCCTGTACAAAGGCTCAAAGGTTCGACTATGGGTATTTTTCGGTTAAAGATCGATAGACTAAACACTTCTATGCCAATTTCTGAGTGGAACAAATTCTGCAAGGTTTCGACTTTGGTAAATTTATGTTTTCTCGAATTATTAGCCTCGACCCTGTACAAAGGCTCAAAGGTGCGACTATGGGTATTTTTCAGTTAAAGATCGTTAGACTAAACACTTCTATGCCAATTTCTGAGTGGAACAAATTCTGCAAGGTTTCGACTTTGGCTAATTTATGTTTTCTCGAATTATTAGCTTCGACCCTGTACAAAGGCTCAAAGGTGCGAGTATGGGTATTTTTCGGTTAAAGATCGATAGACTAAATACTTCTATGCCAATTTCGATGTGGAACAAATTCTGCAAGTGTTCGACTTTGGCCAATTTATGTTTCTCGAATTATTAGCCTCGACCCTGTACAAAGGTTCAAAGGTGCGACTATGGGTATTTTTCGGTTAAAGATCGATAGACTGAGTACTCCTATGCTAATTTCTGAGTGGAACAAATTCTGCAAGTGTTCGACTTTGGCCAATTTATGTTTCTTGAATTATTAGCCTCGACCCTGTACAAAGGCTCAAAGGTTCGACTATGGGTATTTTTCGGTTAAAGATCGATAGACTAAACACTTCTATGCCAATTTCTAAGTGGAACAAATTCTGCAAGGTTTCGACGTTGGCAAATTTATGTTTTCTCGAATTATTAGCCTCGACCCTGTACAAAGGCTCAAAGGTGCGACTATGGGTATTTTTCAGTTAAAGATCGTTAGACTAAACACTTCTATGCCAATTTCTGAGTGGAACAAATTCTGCAAGGTTTCGACTTTGGCTAATTTATGTTTTCTCGAATTATTAGCTTCGACCCTGTACAAAGGCTCAAAGGTGCGACTATGGATATTGTTCGGTTAAAGATCGATAGACTAAACACTTCTATGCCAATTTCGATGTATAACAAATTCTGCAAGTGTTCGACTTTGGCCAATTTATGTTTCTCGAATTATTAGCCTCGACCCTGTACAAAGGTTCAAAGGTGCGACTATGGGTATTTTTCGGTTAAAGATCGATAGACTGAGTACTCCTATGCTAATTTCTGAGTGGAACAAATTCTGCAAGTGTTCGACTTTGGCCAATTTATGTTTTCTCGAATTATTAGCCTCGACCCTGTACAAAGGCTCCAAGGTGCGACTATGGGTTTTCTTTCGGTTAAAGGTCGATAGACTAAACACTTCTATGATAATTTCTGAGTGGAACAAATTCTGCAAGGTTTCGACTTTGGCCAATTTATGTTTCTCGAATTATTAGCCTCGACCCTGTACAAAGGTTCAAAGGTGCGACTATGGGTATTTTTCGGTTAAAGATCGTTAGACTAAACACTTCTATGCCAATTTCTGAGTGGAACAAATTCTGCAAGGTTTCGACTTTGGCCAATTTATGTTTTCTCGAATAACTGGCCTCGACCCTGTACAAAGGCTCAAAGGTGCGACTATGGGTATTTTTCGGATAAAGATCGTTAGACTAAACACTTCTATGCCAATTTCTGAGTGGAACAAATTCTGCAAGGTTTCGACTTTGGCCAATTTATGTTTTCTCGAATAACTGGCCTCGACCCTGTACAAAGGCTCAAAGGTGCGACTATGGGTATTTTTCGGATAAAGATCGATGGACTAAACACTTCTATGCTAATTTCGATGTGGAACAAATTCTGCAAGGTTTCGACTTTGGCCAATTTATGTTTTCTCGAATTATTAGCCTCGACCCTGTACAAAGACTCAAAGGTGCGACTATGGTTATTTTTCGGTTAAAGATCGATAGACTAAACACTTCTATGCCAATTTCGATTTGGAACAAATTCTGCAAGTGTTCGACTTTGGCCAATTTATGTTTTCTCGAATTATTAGCCTCGACCCTGTACAAAGGCTCAAAGGTGCGACTATGGGTATTTTTCGGTTAAAGATCGATAGACTAAACACTTCTATGCCAATTTCGATGTGGAACAAATTCTGCACTTGTTCGACTTTGGCCAATTTATATTTTTCGAATTATTAGCCTCGACCCTGTACAAAGGCTCAAAGGGGCGACTATGGGTATTTTTCGGTTAAAGGTCGATAGACTAAACACTTCTATGCTAATTTCTGAGTGGAACAAATTCTGCACTTGTTCGACTTTGGCCAATTTATATTTTTCGAATTATTATCCTCGACCCTGTACAAATGCTCAAAGGTGCGACTATGGGTATTTTCGGTTAAAGATCGATAGACTAAACACTTCTATGTCAATTTCGATGTGGAACAAATTCTGCAAGTGTTCGAATTTGGCCAATTTATGTTTTCTCGAATTATTAGCTTCGACCCTGTACAAAGGCTCAAAGGTGCGACTATGGGTATTTTTCGGTTAAAGGTCGATAGACTAAACACTTCTATGCCAATTTCGATGTGGAACAAATTCTGCAAGTGTTCGAATTTGGCCAATTTATGTTTCTCGAATTATTAGCCTCGACCCTGTACAAAGGCTCAAAGGTGCGACTATGGGTATTTTTCGGTTAAAGGTCGATAGACTAAACACTTCTATGCCAATTTCGATGTGGAACAAATTCTGCAAGTGTTCGACTTTGGCCAATTTATGTTTCTCGAATTATTAGCCTCGACCCTGTACAAAGGTTCAAAGGTGCGACTATGGGTATTTTTCGGTTAAAGATCGATAGACTGAGTACTCCTATGCTAATTTCTGAGTGGAACAAATTCTGCAAGTGTTCGACTTTGGCCAATTTATGTTTTCTCGAATTATTAGCTTCGACCCTGTATAAAGGCTCAAAGGTGCGACTATGGGTATTTTTCAGTTAAAGATCGATAGACTAAACACTTCTATGCCAATTTCGATGTGGAACAAATTCTGCAAGTGTTCGACTTTGGCCAATTTATGTTTCTCGAATTATTAGCCTCGACCCTGTACAAATTTTCAAAGGTGCGACTATGGGTATTTTTCGGTTAAAGATCGATAGACTGAGTACTCCTATGCTAATTTCTGAGTGGAACAAATTCTGCAAGTGTTCG
Source organism: Barypeithes pellucidus (assembly GCA_963991005.1). NCBI lineage: Eukaryota > Metazoa > Arthropoda > Insecta > Coleoptera > Curculionidae > Barypeithes > Barypeithes pellucidus. Next base: position 43,072,716 of record OZ022560.1, read on the forward strand.
ACTTTGGCCAATTTATGTTTTCTCGAATTATTAGCTTCGACCCTGTATAAAGGCTCAAAGGTGCGACTATGGGTATTTTTCAGTTAAAGGTCGATAGACTAAACACTTCTATGATAATTTCTGAGTGGAACAAATTCTGCAAGGTTTCGACTTTGGCCAATTTATGTTTTCTCGAATTATTAGCTTCGACCCTGTACAAATGCTCAAAGGTGCGACTATGGGTATTTTTCGGTTAAAGTTCGATAGACTAAACACTTCTATGCCAATTTCGATGTGGAACAAATTCTGCAAGTGTTCGACTTTGGCCAATTTATGTTTCTCGAATTATTAGCCTCGACCCTGTACAAAGGCTCAAAGGTTCGACTATGGGTATTTTTCGGTTAAAGATCGATAGACTAAACACTTCTATGCCAATTTCTGAGTGGAACAAATTCTGCAAGTGTTCGACTTTGGCCAATTTATGTTTCTCGAATTATTAGCCTCGACCCTGTACAAAGGCTCAAAGGTTCGACTATGGGTATTTTTCGGTTAAAGATCGATAGACTAAACACTTCTATGCCAATTTCTGAGTGGAACAAATTCTGCAAGGTTTCGACTTTGGCCAATTTATGTTTTCTCGAATTATTAGCCTCGACCCTGTACAAAGGCTCAAAGGTGCGACTATTGGTATTTTTCAGTTAAAGGTCGATGGACTGAATACTTCTATGCTAATTTCTGAGTGGAAAAAATTCTGCAAGTGTTCGACTTTGGCCAATTTATATTTTTCGAATTATTAGCCTCGACAATGTACAAAGGCTCAAAGGTGCGACTATGGGTATTTTTCGGTTAAAGATCGATAGACTAAACACTTCTATGCTAATTTCGATGTGGAACAAATTCTGCAAGTGTTCGACTTTGGCCAATTTATGTTTCTCGAATTATTAGCATCGACCCTGTACAAAGGCTCAAAGGTGCGACTATGGGTATTTTTCGGTTAAAGGTCTATAGACTAAACATTCTATGCCAATTTCGATGTGGAACAAATTCTGCAAGTGTTCGACTTTGGCCAATTTATGTTTCTCGAATTATTAGCCTCGACCCTGTACAAAGGCTCAAAGGTTCGACTATGGGTATTTTTCGGTTAAAGTTCGATAGACTAAACACTTCTATGCCAATTTCGATGTGGAACAAATTCTGCATTTCTCGAATTATTAGCCTCGACCCTGTACAATGGCTCAAAGGTGCGACTATGGGTATTTTTCAGTTAAAGATCGTTAAACTAAACACTTCTATGCCAATTTCTGGGTGGAACAAATTCTGCAAGGTTTCGACTTTGGCCAATTTATGTTTCCTCGAATTATTAGCCTCGACCCTGTACAAAGGCTCAAAGGTGCGACTATGGGTATTTTTCAGTTAAAGATCGTTAAACTAAACACTTCTATGCCAATTTCTGGGTGGAACAAATTCTGCAAGGTTTCGACTTTGGCCAATTTATGTTTTCTCGAATTATTAGCCTCGACCCTGTACAAAGGCTCAAAGGTGCGACTATTGGTATTTTTCAGTTAAAGGTCGATGGACTGAATACTCCTATGCTAATTTCTGAGTGGAAAAAATTCTGCAAGTGTTCGACTTTGGCCAATTTATATTTTTCGAATTATTAGCCTCGACAATGTACAAAGGCTCAAAGGTGCGACTATGGGTATTTTTCGGTTAAAGATCGATAGACTAAACACTTCTATGCTAATTTCGATGTGGAACAAATTCTGCAAGTGTTCGACTTTGGCCAATTTATGTTTCTCGAATTATTAGTATCGACCCTGTACAAAGGCTCAAAGGTGCGACTATGGATATTTTTCGGTTAAAGATCGATAGACTAAACACTTCTATGCCAATTTCGATGTGGAACAAATTCTGCAAGTGTTCGACTTTGGCCAATTTATGTTTCTCGAATTATTAGCCTCGACCCTGTACAAAGGTTCAAAGGTGCGACTATGGGTATTTTTCGGTTAAAGATCGATAGACTGAGTACTCCTATGCTAATTTCTGAGTGGAACAAATTCTGCAAGTGTTCGACTTTGGCCAATTTATGTTTTCTCGAATTATTAGCCTCGACCCTGTACAAAGGCTCCAAGGTGCGACTATGGGTTTTCTTTCGGTTAAAGGTCGATAGACTAAACACTTCTATGATAATTTCTGAGTGGAACAAATTCTGCAAGGTTTCGACTTTGGCCAATTTATGTTTTCTCGAATTATTAGCTTCGACCCTGTACAAAGGCTCAAAGGTGCGACTATGGGTTTTTCGGTTAAAGATCGATAGACTAAATACTTCTATGCCAATTTCGATGTGGAACAAATTCTGCAAGTGTTCGACTTTGGCCAATTTATGTTTCTCGAATTATTAGCCTCGACCCTGTACAAAGGTTCAAAGGTGCGACTATGGGTATTTTTCGGTTAAAGATCGATAGACTGAGTACTCCTATGCTAATTTCTGAGTGGAACAAATTCTGCAAGTGTTCGACTTTGGCCAATTTATGTTTCTTGAATTATTAGCCTCGACCCTGTACAAAGGCTCAAAGGTTCGACTATGGGTATTTTTCGGTTAAAGGTCTATAGACTAAACATTCTATGCCAATTTCGATGTGGAACAAATTCTGCAAGTGTTCGACTTTGGCCAATTTATGTTTCTCGAATTATTAGCCTCGACCCTGTACAAAGGCTCAAAGGTGCGACTATGGGTATTTTTCAGTTAAAGATCGTTAGACTAAACACTTCTATGCCAATTTCTGAGTGGAACAAATTCTGCAAGGTTTCGACTTTGGCTAATTTATGTTTTCTCGAATTATTAGCTTCGACCCTGTACAAAGGCTCAAAGGTGCGACTATGGATATTGTTCGGTTAAAGATCGATAGACTAAACACTTCTATGCCAATTTCGATGTATAACAAATTCTGCAAGTGTTCGACTTTGGCCAATTTATGTTTCTCGAATTATTAGCCTCGACCCTGTACAAAGGTTCAAAGGTGCGACTATGGGTATTTTTCGGTTAAAGATCGATAGACTGAGTACTCCTATGCTAATTTCTGAGTGGAACAAATTCTGCAAGTGTTCGACTTTGGCCAATTTATGTTTTCTCGAATTATTAGCCTCGACCCTGTACAAAGGCTCCAAGGTGCGACTATGGGTTTTCTTTCGGTTAAAGGTCGATAGACTAAACACTTCTATGATAATTTCTGAGTGGAACAAATTCTGCAAGGTTTCGACTTTGGCCAATTTATGTTTTCTCGAATTATTAGCTTCGACCCTGTACAAAGGCTCAAAGGTGCGACTATGGGTTTTTCGGTTAAAGATCGATAGACTAAATACTTCTATGCCAATTTCGATGTGGAACAAATTCTGCAAGTGTTCGACTTTGGCCAATTTATGTTTCTCGAATTATTAGCCTCGACCCTGTACAAAGGTTCAAAGGTGCGACTATGGGTATTTTTCGGTTAAAGATCGATAGACTGAGTACTCCTATGCTAATTTCTGAGTGGAACAAATTCTGCAAGTGTTCGACTTTGGCCAATTTATGTTTTCTCGAATTATTAGCTTCGACCCTGTATAAAGGCTCAAAGGTGCGACTATGGGTATTTTTCAGTTAAAGATCGATAGACTAAACACTTCTATGCCAATTTCGATGTGGAACAAATTCTGCAAGTGTTCGACTTTGGCCAATTTATGTTTCTCGAATTATTAGCCTCGACCCTGTACAAATTTTCAAAGGTGCGACTATGGGTATTTTTCGGTTAAAGATCGATAGACTGAGTACTCCTATGCTAATTTCTGAGTGGAACAAATTCTGCAAGTGTTCGACTTTGGCCAATTTATGTTTTCTCGAATTATTAGCTTCGACCCTGTATAAAGGCTCAAAGGTGCGACTATGGGTATTTTTCAGTTAAAGGTCGATAGACTAAACACTTCTATGATAATTTCTGAGTGGAACAAATTCTGCAAGGTTTCGACTTTGGCCAATTTATGTTTTCTCGAATTATTAGCTTCGACCCTGTACAAAGGCTCAAAGGTGCGACTATGGGTATTTTTCGGTTGAAGTTCGATAGACTAAACACTTCTATGCCAATTTCGATGTGGAACAAATTCTGCAAGTGTTCGACTTTGGCCAATTTATGTTTCTCGAATTATTAGCCTCGACCCTGTACAAAGGCTCAAAGGTTCGACTATGGGTATTTTTCGGTTAAAGATCGATAGACTAAACACTTCTATGCCAATTTCTGAGTGGAACAAATTCTGCAAGTGTTCGACTTTGGCCAATTTATGTTTCTCGAATTATTAGCCTCGACCCTGTACAAATTTTCAAAGGTGCGACTATGGGTATTTTTCGGTTAAAGATCGATAGACTGAGTACTCCTATGCTAATTTCTGAGTGGAACAAATTCTGCAAGTGTTCGACTTTGGCCAATTTATGTTTTCTCGAATTATTAGCTTCGACCCTGTATAAAGGCTCAAAGGTGCGACTATGGGTATTTTTCAGTTAAAGATCGATAGACTAAACACTTCTATGCCAATTTCGATGTGGAACAAATTCTGCAAGTGTTCGACTTTGGCCAATTTATGTTTCTCGAATTATTAGCCTCGACCCTGTACAAAGGTTCAAAGGTGCGACTATGGGTATTTTTCGGTTAAAGATCGTTAGACTAAACACTTCTATGCCAATTTCTGAGTGGAACAAATTCTGCAAGGTTTCGACTTTGGCCAATTTATGTTTTCTCGAATAACTGGCCTCGACCCTGTACAAAGGCTCAAAGGTGCGACTATGGGTATTTTTCGGTTAAAGATCGATGGACTAAACACTTCTATGCTAATTTCGATGTGGAACAAATTCTGCAAGGTTTCGACTTTGGCCAATTTATGTTTTCTCGAATTATTAGCCTCGACCCTGTACAAAGACTCAAAGGTGCGACTATGGTTATTTTTCGGTTAAAGATCGATAGACTAAACACTTCTATGCCAATTTCGATTTGGAACAAATTCTGCAAGTGTTCGACTTTGGCCAATTTATGTTTTCTCGAATTATTAGCCTCGACCCTGTACAAAGGCTCAAAGGTGCGACTATGGGTATTTTTCGGTTAAAGATCGATAGACTAAACACTTCTATGCCAATTTCGATGTGGAACAAATTCTGCACTTTTTCGACTTTGGCCAATTTATATTTTTCGAATTATTAGCCTCGACCCTGTACAAAGGCTCAAAGGGGCGACTATGGGTATTTTTCGGTTAAAGGTCGATAGACTAAACACTTCTATGCTAATTTCTGAGTGGAACAAATTCTGCACTTGTTCGACTTTGGCCAATTTATATTTTTCGAATTATTATCCTCGACCCTGTACAAATGCTCAAAGGTGCGACTATGGGTATTTTCGGTTAAAGATCGATAGACTAAACACTTCTATGTCAATTTCGATGTGGAACAAATTCTGCAAGTGTTCGAATTTGGCCAATTTATGTTTTCTCGAATTATTAGCTTCGACCCTGTACAAAGGCTCAAAGGTGCGACTATGGGTATTTTTCGGTTAAAGGTCGATAGACTAAACACTTCTATGCCAATTTCGATGTGGAACAAATTCTGCAAGTGTTCGAATTTGGCCAATTTATGTTTCTCGAATTATTAGCCTCGACCCTGTACAAAGGTTCAAAGGTGCGACTATGGGTATTTTTCGGTTAAAGATCGATAGACTGAGTACTCCTATGATAATTTCTGAGTGGAACAAATTCTGCAAGGTTTCGACTTTGGCCAATTTATGTTTTCTCGAATTATTAGCTTCGACCCTGTACAAAGGCTCAAAGGTGCGACTATGGGTATTTTTCGGTTAAAGATCGATAGACTAAACACTTCTATGCCAATTTCGATGTGGAACAAATTCTGCAAGTGTTCGACTTTGGCCAATTTATGTTTCTCGAATTATTAGCCTCGACCCTGTACAAAGGTTCAAAGGTGCGACTATGGGTATTTTTCGGTTAAAGATCGATAGACTGAGTACTCCTATGCTAATTTCTGAGTGGAACAAATTCTGCAAGTGTTCGACTTTGGCCAATTTATGTGTCTCGAATTATTAGCCTCGACCCTGTACAAAGGCTCAAAGGTTCGACTATGGGTATTTTTCGGTTAAAGATCGATAGACTAAACACTTCTATGCCAATTTCTGAGTGGAACAAATTCTGCAAGGTTTCGACTTTGGCAAATTTATGTTTTCTCGAATTATTAGCCTCGACCCTGTACAAAGGCTCAAAGGTGCGACTATGGGTATTTTTCAGTTAAAGATCGTTAGACTAAACACTTCTATGCCAATTTCTGAGTGGAACAAATTCTGCAAGGTTTCGACTTTGGCTAATTTATGTTTTCTCGAATTATTAGCTTCGACCCTGTACAAAGGCTCAAAGGTGCGACTATGGGTATTTTTCGGTTAAAGATCGATAGACTAAATACTTCTATGCCAATTTCGATGTGGAACAAATTCTGCAAGTGTTCGACTTTGGCCAATTTATGTTTCTCGAATTATTAGCCTCGACCCTGTACAAAGGTTCAAAGGTGCGACTATGGGTATTTTTCGGTTAAAGATCGATAGACTGAGTACTCCTATGCTAATTTCTGAGTGGAACAAATTCTGCAAGTGTTCGACTTTGGCCAATTTATGTTTCTTGAATTATTAGCCTCGACCCTGTACAAAGGCTCAAAGGTTCGACTATGGGTATTTTTCGGTTAAAGATCGATAGACTAAACACTTCTATGCCAATTTCTGAGTGAAACAAATTCTGCAAGGTTTCGACGTTGGCAAATTTATGTTTTCTCGAATTATTAGCCTCGACCCTGTACAAAGGCTCAAAGGTGCGACTATGGGTATTTTTCAGTTAAAGATCGTTAGACTAAACACTTCTATGCCAATTTCTGAGTGGAACAAATTCTGCAAGGTTTCGACTTTGGCTAATTTATGTTTTCTCGAATTATTAGCTTCGACCCTGTACAAAGGCTCAAAGGTGCGACTATGGGTATTTTTCGGTTAAAGATCGATAGACTAAATACTTCTATGCCAATTTCGATGTGGAACAAATTCTGCAAGTGTTCGACTTTGGCCAATTTATGTTTCTCGAATTATTAGCCTCGACCCTGTACAAAGGTTCAAAGGTGCGACTATGGGTATTTTTCGGTTAAAGATCGATAGACTGAGTACTCCTATGCTAATTTCTGAGTGGAACAAATTCTGCAAGTGTTCGACTTTGGCCAATTTATGTTTCTCGAATTATTAGCCTCGACCCTGTACAAAGGCTCAAAGGTTCGACTATGGGTATTTTTCGGTTAAAGATCGATAGACTAAACACTTCTATGCCAATTTCTGAGTGGAACAAATTCTGCAAGTGTTCGACTTTGGCCAATTTATGTTTCTCGAATTATTAGCCTCGACCCTGTACAAAGGCTCAAAGGTTCGACTATGGGTATTTTTCGGTTAAAGATCGATAGACTAAACACTTCTATGCCAATTTCTGAGTGGAACAAATTCTGCAAGGTTTCGACTTTGGCAAATTTATGTTTCTCGAATTATTAGCCTCGACCCTGTACAAAGGCTCAAAGGTGCGACTATGGGTATTATTCGGTTAAAGATCGATAGACTGAGTACTCCTATGCTAATTTCTGAGTGGAACAAATTCTGCAAGTGTTCGACTTTGGCCAATTTATGTTTCTCGAATTATTAGCCTCGACCCTGTACAAAGGCTCAAAGGTTCGACTATGGGTATTTTTCGGTTAAAGATCGATAGACTAAACACTTCTATGCCAATTTCTGAGTGGAACAAACTCTGCAAGGTTTCGACTTTGGCCAATTTACGTTTTCTCGAATTATTAGCCTCGACCCTGTACAAAGGCTCAAAGGTGCGACTATGGGTATTTTTCAGTTAAAGGTCGATAGACTGAATACTCATATGCTAATTTCTGAGTGGAACAAGTTCTGCAAGTGTTCGACTTTTTCCAATTTATATTTTTCGAATTATTAACCTCGACCCTGTACAAAGGCTCAAAGGTGCGATATGGGTATTTTTCAGTTAAAGATCGTTAAACTAAACACTTCTATGCCAATTTCTGAGTGGAACAAATTCTGCAAGGTTTCGACTTTGGCCAATTTATGTTTTCTCGAATTATTAGCTTCGACCCTGTACAAAGGCTCAAAGGTGCGACTATGGGTATTTTTCGGTTAAAGTTCGATAGACTAAACACTTCTATGCCAATTTCGATGTGGAACAAATTCTGCAAGTGTTCGACTTTGTCCAATTTATGTTTCTCGAATTATTAGCCTCGACCCTGTACAAAGGTTCAAAGGTGCGACTATGGGTATTTTTCGGTTAAAGTTCGATAGACTAAACACTTCTATGCCAATTTCGATGTGGAACAAATTCTGCAAGGTTTCGACTTTGGCCAATTTATGTTTTCTCGAATAACTGGCCTCGACCCTGTACAAAGGTTCAAAGGTGCGACTATGGGTATTTTTCGGGTAAAGATCGATAGACTGAGTACTCCTATGCTAATTTCTGAGTGGAACAAATTCTGCAAGTGTTCGACTTTGGCCAATTTATGTTTTCTCGAATTATTAGCATTGACCCTGTACAAAGGCTCCAAGGTGCGACTATGGGTTCTTTTTTCGGTTAAAGGTCGATAGACTAAACACTTCTATGATAATTTCTGAGTGGAACAAATTCTGCAAGGTTTCGACTTTGGCCAATTTATGTTTTCTCGAATTATTAGCTTCGACCCTGTACAAAGGCTCAAAGGTGCGACTATGGGTATTTTTCGGTTAAAGTTCGATAGACTAAACACTTCTATGCCAATTTCGATGTGGAACAAATTCTGCAAGTGTTCGACTTTGGCCAATTTATGTTTCTCGAATTATTAGCCTCGACCTTGTACAAAGGTTCAAAGGTGCGACTATGGGTATTTTTCGGTTAAAGATCGATAGACTGAGTACTCCTATGCTAATTTCTGAGTGGAACAAATTCTGCAAGTGTTCGACTTTGGCCAATTTATGTTTCTCGAATTATTAGCCTCGACCCTGTACAAAGGCTCAAAGGTTCGACTATGGGTATTTTTCGGTTAAAGATCGATAGACTAAACACTTCTATGCCAATTTCTGAGTGGAACAAATTCTGCAAGGTTTCGACTTTGGCAAATTTATGTTTCTCGAATTATTAGCCTCGACCCTGTACAAAGGCTCAAAGGTGCGACTATGGGTATTATTCGGTTAAAGATCGATAGACTGAGTACTCCTATGCTAATTTCTGAGTGGAACAAATTCTGCAAGTATTCGACTTTGGCCAATTTATGTTTCTCGAATTATTAGCCTCGACCCTGTACAAAGGCTCAAAGGTTCGACTATGGGTATTTTTCGGTTAAAGATCGATAGACTAAACACTTCTATGCCAATTTCTGAGTGGAACAAATTCTGCAAGGTTTCGACTTTGGCAAATTTATGTTTTCTCGAATTATTAGCCTCGACCCTGTACAAAGGCTCCAAGGTGCGACTATCGGTTTTTTTCGGTTAAAGGTCGATAGACTAAACACTTCTATGATAATTTCTGAGTGGAACAAATTCTGCAAGGTTTCGACTTTGGCCAATTTATGTTTTCTCGAATTATTAGCTTCGACCCTGTACAACTGCTCAAAGGTGCGACTATGGGTATTTTTCGGTTAAAGTTCGATAGACTAAACACTTCTATGCCAATTTCGATGTGGAACAAATTCTGCAAGTGTTCGACTTTGGCCAATTTATGTTTCTCGAATTATTAGCCTCGACCCTGTACAAAGGCTCAAAGGTTCGACTATGGGTATTTTTCGGTTAAAGATCGATAGACTAAACACTTCTATGCCAATTTCTGAGTGGAACAAATTCTGCAAGTGTTCGACTTTGGCCAATTTATGTTTCTCGAATTATTAGCCTCGACCCTGTACAAATTTTCAAAGGTGCGACTATGGGTATTTTTCGGTTAAAGATCGATAGACTGAGTACTCCTATGCTAATTTCTGAGTGGAACAAATTCTGCAAGTGTTCGACTTTGGCCAATTTATGTTTTCTCGAATTATTAGCTTCGACCCTGTATAAAGGCTCAAAGGTGCGACTATGGGTATTTTTCAGTTAAAGATCGATAGACTAAACACTTCTATGCCAATTTCGATGTGGAACAAATTCTGCAAGTGTTCGACTTTGGCCAATTTATGTTTCTCGAATTATTAGCCTCGACCCTGTACAAAGGTTCAAAGGTGCGACTATGGGTATTTTTCGGTTAAAGATCGATAGACTGAGTACTCCTATGCTAATTTCTGAGTGGAACAAATTCTGCAAGTGTTCGACTTTGGCTAATTTATGTTTTCTCGAATTATTAGCTTCGACCCTGTACAAAGGCTCAAAGGTGCGACTATGGGTATTTTTCGGTTAAAGATCGTTAGACTAAACACTTCTATGCCAATTTCTGAGTGGAACAAATTCTGCAAGGTTTCGACTTTGGCCAATTTATGTTTTCTCGAATAACTGGCCTCGACCCTGTACAAAGGCTCAAAGGTGCGACTATGGGTATTTTTCGGTTAAAGATCGATGGACTAAACACTTCTATGCTAATTTCGATGTGGAACAAATTCTGCAAGGTTTCGACTTTGGCCAATTTATGTTTTCTCGAATTATTAGCCTCGACCCTGTACAAAGACTCAAAGGTGCGACTATGGTTATTTTTCGGTTAAAGATCGATAGACTAAACACTTCTATGCCAATTTCGATTTGGAACAAATTCTGCAAGTGTTCGACTTTGGCCAATTTATGTTTTCTCGAATTATTAGCCTCGACCCTGTACAAAGGCTCAAAGGTGCGACTATGGGTATTTTTCGGTTAAAGATCGATAGACTAAACACTTCTATGCCAATTTCGATGTGGAACAAATTCTGCACTTGTTCGACTTTGGCCAATTTATATTTTTCGAATTATTAGCCTCGACCCTGTACAAAGGCTCAAAGGGGCGACTATGGGTATTTTTCGGTTAAAGGTCGATAGACTAAACACTTCTATGCTAATTTCTGAGTGGAACAAATTCTGCACTTGTTCGACTTTGGCCAATTTATATTTTTCGAATTATTATCCTCGACCCTGTACAAATGCTCAAAGGTGCGACTATGGGTATTTTCGGTTAAAGATCGATAGACTAAACACTTCTATGTCAATTTCGATGTGGAACAAATTCTGCAAGTGTTCGAATTTGGCCAATTTATGTTTTCTCGAATTATTAGCTTCGACCCTGTACAAAGGCTCAAAGGTGCGACTATGGGTATTTTTCGGTTAAAGGTCGATAGACTAAACACTTCTATGCCAATTTCGATGTGGAACAAATTCTGCAAGTGTTCGAATTTGGCCAATTTATGTTTCTCGAATTATTAGCCTCGACCCTGTACAAAGGTTCAAAGGTGCGACTATGGGTATTTTTCGGTTAAAGATCGATAGACTGAGTACTCCTATGATAATTTCTGAGTGGAACAAATTCTGCAAGGTTTCGACTTTGGCCAATTTATGTTTTCTCGAATTATTAGCTTCGACCCTGTACAAAGGCTCAAAGGTGCGACTATGGGTATTTTTCGGTTAAAGATCGATGGCACTTCTATGCCAATTTCGATGTGGAACAAATTCTGCAAGTGTTCGACTTTGGCCAATTTATGTTTCTCGAATTATTAGCCTCGACCCTGTACAAAGGTTCAAAGGTGCGACTATGGGTATTTTTCGGTTAAAGATCGATAGACTGAGTACTCCTATGCTAATTTCTGAGTGGAACAAATTCTGCAAGTGTTCGACTTTGGCCAATTTATGTGTCTCGAATTATTAGCCTCGACCCTGTACAAAGGCTCAAAGGTTCGACTATGGGTATTTTTCGGTTAAAGATCGATAGACTAAACACTTCTATGCCAATTTCTGAGTGGAACAAATTCTGCAAGGTTTCGACTTTGGCAAATTTATGTTTTCTCGAATTATTAGCCTCGACCCTGTACAAAGGCTCAAAGGTGCGACTATGGGTATTTTTCAGTTAAAGATCGTTAGACTAAACACTTCTATGCCAATTTCTGAGTGGAACAAATTCTGCAAGGTTTCGACTTTGGCTAATTTATGTTTTCTCGAATTATTAGCTTCGACCCTGTACAAAGGCTCAAAGGTGCGACTATGGGTATTTTTCGGTTAAAGATCGATAGACTAAATACTTCTATGCCAATTTCGATGTGGAACAAATTCTGCAAGTGTTCGACTTTGGCCAATTTATGTTTCTCGAATTATTAGCCTCGACCCTGTACAAAGGTTCAAAGGTGCGACTATGGGTATTTTTCGGTTAAAGATCGATAGACTGAGTACTCCTATGCTAATTTCTGAGTGGAACAAATTCTTCAAGTGTTCGACTTTGGCCAATTTATGTTTCTTGAATTATTAGCCTCGACCCTGTACAAAGGCTCAAAGGTTCGACTATGGGTATTTTTCGGTTAAAGATCGATAGACTAAACACTTCTATGCCAATTTCTGAGTGGAACAAATTCTGCAAGGTTTCGACGTTGGCAAATTTATGTTTTCTCGAATTATTAGCCTCGACCCTGTACAAAGGCTCAAAGGTGCGACTATGGGTATTTTTCAGTTAAAGATCGTTAGACTAAACACTTCTATGAAAAATTTCTGAGTGGAACAAATTCTGCAAGGTTTCGACTTTGGCTAATTTATGTTTTCTCGAATTATTAGCTTCGACCCTGTACAAAGGCTCAAAGGTGCGACTATGGATATTTTTCGGTTAAAGATCGATAGACTAAACACTTCTATGCCAATTTCGATGTGGAACAAATTCTGCAAGTGTTCGACTTTGGCCAATTTATGTTTCTCGAATTATTAGCCTCGACCCTGTACAAAGGCTCAAAGGTGCGACTATGGGTATTTTTCGGTTAAAGATCGATAGACTGAGTACTCCTATGCTAATTTCTGAGTGGAACAAATTCTGCAAGTGTTCGCCTTTGGCCAATTTATGTTTTCTCGAATTATTAGCTTCGACCCTGTATAAAGGCTCAAAGGTGCGACTATGGGTATTTTTCAGTTAAAGGTCGATAGACTAAACACTTCTATGATAATTTCTGAGTGGAACAAATTCTGCAAGGTTTCGACTTTGGCCAATTTATGTTTTCTCGAATTATTAGCTTCGACCCTGTACAAAGGCTCAAAGGTGCGACTATGGGTATTTTTCGGTTAAAGATCGATAGACTAAATACTTCTATGCCAATTTCGATGTGGAACAAATTCTGCAAGTGTTCGACTTTGGCCAATTTATGTTTCTCGAATTATTAGCCTCGACCCTGTACAAAGGTTCAAAGGTGCGACTATGGGTATTTTTCGGTTAAAGATCGATAGACTGAGTACTCCTATGCTAATTTCTGAGTGGAACAAATTCTGCAAGTGTTCGACTTTGGCCAATTTATGTTTCTCGAATTATTAGCCTCGACCCTGTACAAAGGCTCAAAGGTTCGACTATGGGTATTTTTCGGTTAAAGATCGATAGACTAAACACTTCTATGCCAATTTCTGAGTGGAACAAATTCTGCAAGTGTTCGACTTTGGCCAATTTATGTTTCTCGAATTATTAGCCTCGACCCTGTACAAAGGCTCAAAGGTTCGACTATGGGTATTTTTCGGTTAAAGATCGATAGACTAAACACTTCTATGCCAATTTCTGAGTGGAACAAATTCTGCAAGGTTTCGACTTTGGCAAATTTATGTTTCTCGAATTATTAGCCTCGACCCTGTACAAAGGCTCAAAGGTGCGACTATGGGTATTATTCGGTTAAAGATCGATAGACTGAGTACTCCTATGCTAATTTCTGAGTGGAACAAATTCTGCAAGTGTTCGACTTTGGCCAATTTATGTTTCTCGAATTATTAGCCTCGACCCTGTACAAAGGCTCAAAGGTTCGACTATGGGTATTTTTCGGTTAAAGATCGATAGACTAAACACTTCTATGCCAATTTCTGAGTGGAACAAACTCTGCAAGGTTTCGACTTTGGCCAATTTACGTTTTCTCGAATTATTAGCCTCGACCCTGTACAAAGGCTCAAAGGTGCGACTATGGGTATTTTTCAGTTAAAGGTCGATAGACTGAATACTCATATGCTAATTTCTGAGTGGAACAAGTTCTGCAAGTGTTCGACTTTTTCCAATTTATATTTTTCGAATTATTAACCTCGACCCTGTACAAAGGCTCAAAGGTGCGATATGGGTATTTTTCAGTTAAAGATCGTTAAACTAAACACTTCTATGCCAATTTCTGAGTGGAACAAATTCTGCAAGGTTTCGACTTTGGCCAATTTATGTTTTCTCGAATTATTAGCTTCGACCCTGTACAAAGGCTCAAAGGTGCGACTATGGGTATTTTTCGGTTAAAGTTCGATAGACTAAACACTTCTATGCCAATTTCGATGTGGAACAAATTCTGCAAGTGTTCGACTTTGTCCAATTTATGTTTCTCGAATTATTAGCCTCGACCCTGTACAAAGGTTCAAAGGTGCGACTATGGGTATTTTTCGGTTAAAGTTCGATAGACTAAACACTTCTATGCCAATTTCGATGTGGAACAAATTCTGCAAGGTTTCGACTTTGGCCAATTTATGTTTTCTCGAATAACTGGCCTCGACCCTGTACAAAGGTTCAAAGGTGCGACTATGGGTATTTTTCGGGTAAAGATCGATAGACTGAGTACTCCTATGCTAATTTCTGAGTGGAACAAATTCTGCAAGTGTTCGACTTTGGCCAATTTATGTTTTCTCGAATTATTAGCATTGACCCTGTACAAAGGCTCCAAGGTGCGACTATGGGTTCTTTTTTCGGTTAAAGGTCGATAGACTAAACACTTCTATGATAATTTCTGAGTGGAACAAATTCTGCAAGGTTTCGACTTTGGCCAATTTATGTTTTCTCGAATTATTAGCTTCGACCCTGTACAAAGGCTCAAAGGTGCGACTATGGGTATTTTTCGGTTAAAGTTCGATAGACTAAACACTTCTATGCCAATTTCGATGTGGAACAAATTCTGCAAGTGTTCGACTTTGGCCAATTTATGTTTCTCGAATTATTAGCCTCGACCTTGTACAAAGGTTCAAAGGTGCGACTATGGGTATTTTTCGGTTAAAGATCGATAGACTGAGTACTCCTATGCTAATTTCTGAGTGGAACAAATTCTGCAAGTGTTCGACTTTGGCCAATTTATGTTTCTCGAATTATTAGCCTCGACCCTGTACAAAGGCTCAAAGGTTCGACTATGGGTATTTTTCGGTTAAAGATCGATAGACTAAACACTTCTATGCCAATTTCTGAGTGGAACAAATTCTGCAAGGTTTCGACTTTGGCAAATTTATGTTTCTCGAATTATTAGCCTCGACCCTGTACAAAGGCTCAAAGGTGCGACTATGGGTATTATTCGGTTAAAGATCGATAGACTGAGTACTCCTATGCTAATTTCTGAGTGGAACAAATTCTGCAAGTATTCGACTTTGGCCAATTTATGTTTCTCGAATTATTAGCCTCGACCCTGTACAAAGGCTCAAAGGTTCGACTATGGGTATTTTTCGGTTAAAGATCGATAGACTAAACACTTCTATGCCAATTTCTGAGTGGAACAAATTCTGCAAGGTTTCGACTTTGGCAAATTTATGTTTTCTCGAATTATTAGCCTCGACCCTGTACAAAGGCTCCAAGGTGCGACTATCGGTTTTTTTCGGTTAAAGGTCGATAGACTAAACACTTCTATGATAATTTCTGAGTGGAACAAATTCTGCAAGGTTTCGACTTTGGCCAATTTATGTTTTCTCGAATTATTAGCTTCGACCCTGTACAACTGCTCAAAGGTTCGACTATGGGTATTTTTCGGTTAAAGATCGATAGACTAAACACTTCTATGCCAATTTCTGAGTGGAACAAATTCTGCAAGTGTTCGACTTTGGCCAATTTATGTTTCTCGAATTATTAGCCTCGACCCTGTACAAATTTTCAAAGGTGCGACTATGGGTATTTTTCGGTTAAAGATCGATAGACTGAGTACTCCTATGCTAATTTCTGAGTGGAACAAATTCTGCAAGTGTTCGACTTTGGCCAATTTATGTTTTCTCGAATTATTAGCTTCGACCCTGTATAAAGGCTCAAAGGTGCGACTATGGATATTTTTCAGTTAAAGATCGATAGACTAAACACTTCTATGCCAATTTCGATGTGGAACAAATTCTGCAAGTGTTCGACTTTGGCCAATTTATGTTTCTCGAATTATTAGCCTCGACCCTGTACAAAGGTTCAAAGGTGCGACTATGGGTATTTTTCGGTTAAAGATCGATAGACTGAGTACTCCTATGCTAATTTCTGAGTGGAACAAATTCTGCAAGTGTTCGACTTTGGCTAATTTATGTTTTCTCGAATTATTAGCTTCGACCCTGTACAAAGGCTCAAAGGTGCGACTATGGGTATTTTTCGGTTAAAGATCGTTAGACTAAACACTTCTATGCCAATTTCTGAGTGGAACAAATTCTGCAAGGTTTCGACTTTGGCCAATTTATGTTTTCTCGAATAACTGGCCTCGACCCTGTACAAAGGCTCAAAGGTGCGACTATGGGTATTTTTCGGTTAAAGATCGATGGACTAAACACTTCTATGCTAATTTCGATGTGGAACAAATTCTGCAAGGTTTCGACTTTGGCCAATTTATGTTTTCTCGAATTATTAGCCTCGACCCTGTACAAAGACTCAAAGGTGCGACTATGGTTATTTTTCGGTTAAAGATCGATAGACTAAACACTTCTATGCCAATTTCGATTTGGAACAAATTCTGCAAGTGTTCGACTTTGGCCAATTTATGTTTTCTCGAATTATTAGCCTCGACCCTGTACAAAGGCTCAAAGGTGCGACTATGGGTATTTTTCGGTTAAAGATCGATAGACTAAACACTTCTATGCCAATTTCGATGTGGAACAAATTCTGCACTTGTTCGACTTTGGCCAATTTATATTTTTCGAATTATTAGCCTCGACCCTGTACAAAGGCTCAAAGGGGCGACTATGGGTATTTTTCGGTTAAAGGTCGATAGACTAAACACTTCTATGCTAATTTCTGAGTGGAACAAATTCTGCACTTGTTCGACTTTGGCCAATTTATATTTTTCGAATTATTATCCTCGACCCTGTACAAATGCTCAAAGGTGCGACTATGGGTATTTTCGGTTAAAGATCGATAGACTAAACACTTCTATGTCAATTTCGATGTGGAACAAATTCTGCAAGTGTTCGAATTTGGCCAATTTATGTTTTCTCGAATTATTAGCTTCGACCCTGTACAAAGGCTCAAAGGTGCGACTATGGGTATTTTTCGGTTAAAGGTCGATAGACTAAACACTTCTATGCCAATTTCGATGTGGAACAAATTCTGCAAGTGTTCGAATTTGGCCAATTTATGTTTCTCGAATTATTAGCCTCGACCCTGTACAAAGGTTCAAAGGTGCGACTATGGGTATTTTTCGGTTAAAGATCGATAGACTGAGTACTCCTATGATAATTTCTGAGTGGAACAAATTCTGCAAGGTTTCGACTTTGGCCAATTTATGTTTTCTCGAATTATTAGCTTCGACCCTGTACAAAGGCTCAAAGGTGCGACTATGGGTATTTTTCGGTTAAAGATCGATGGCACTTCTATGCCAATTTCGATGTGGAACAAATTCTGCAAGTGTTCGACTTTGGCCAATTTATGTTTCTCGAATTATTAGCCTCGACCCTGTACAAAGGTTCAAAGGTGCGACTATGGGTATTTTTCGGTTAAAGATCGATAGACTGAGTACTCCTATGCTAATTTCTGAGTGGAACAAATTCTGCAAGTGTTCGACTTTGGCCAATTTATGTGTCTCGAATTATTAGCCTCGACCCTGTACAAAGGCTCAAAGGTTCGACTATGGGTATTTTTCGGTTAAAGATCGATAGACTAAACACTTCTATGCCAATTTCTGAGTGGAACAAATTCTGCAAGGTTTCGACTTTGGCAAATTTATGTTTTCTCGAATTATTAGCCTCGACCCTGTACAAAGGCTCAAAGGTGCGACTATGGGTATTTTTCAGTTAAAGATCGTTAGACTAAACACTTCTATGCCAATTTCTGAGTGGAACAAATTCTGCAAGGTTTCGACTTTGGCTAATTTATGTTTTCTCGAATTATTAGCTTCGACCCTGTACAAAGGCTCAAAGGTGCGACTATGGGTATTTTTCGGTTAAAGATCGATAGACTAAATACTTCTATGCCAATTTCGATGTGGAACAAATTCTGCAAGTGTTCGACTTTGGCCAATTTATGTTTCTCGAATTATTAGCCTCGACCCTGTACAAAGGTTCAAAGGTGCGACTATGGGTATTTTTCGGTTAAAGATCGATAGACTGAGTACTCCTATGCTAATTTCTGAGTGGAACAAATTCTTCAAGTGTTCGACTTTGGCCAATTTATGTTTCTTGAATTATTAGCCTCGACCCTGTACAAAGGCTCAAAGGTTCGACTATGGGTATTTTTCGGTTAAAGATCGATAGACTAAACACTTCTATGCCAATTTCTGAGTGGAACAAATTCTGCAAGGTTTCGACGTTGGCAAATTTATGTTTTCTCGAATTATTAGCCTCGACCCTGTACAAAGGCTCAAAGGTGCGACTATGGGTATTTTTCAGTTAAAGATCGTTAGACTAAACACTTATATGCCAATTTCTGAGTGGAACAAATTCTGCAAGGTTTCGACTTTGGCTAATTTATGTTTTCTCGAATTATTAGCTTCGACCCTGTACAAAGGCTCAAAGGTGCGACTATGGATATTTTTCGGTTAAAGATCGATAGACTAAACACTTCTATGCCAATTTCGATGTGGAACAAATTCTGCAAGTGTTCGACTTTGGCCAATTTATGTTTCTCGAATTATTAGCCTCGACCCTGTACAAAGGCTCAAAGGTGCGACTATGGGTATTTTTCGGTTAAAGATCAATAGACTGAGTACTCCTATGCTAATTTCTGAGTGGAACAAATTCTGCAAGTGTTCGCCTTTGGCCAATTTATGTTTTCTCGAATTATTAGCTTCGACCCTGTATAAAGGCTCAAAGGTGCGACTATGGGTATTTTTCAGTTAAAGGTCGATAGACTAAACACTTCTATGATAATTTCTGAGTGGAACAAATTCTGCAAGGTTTCGACTTTGGCCAATTTATGTTTTCTCGAATTATTAGCTTCGACCCTGTACAAAGGCTCAAAGGTGCGACTATGGGTATTTTTCGGTTAAAGTTCGATAGACTAAACACTTCTATGCCAATTTCGATGTGGAACAAATTCTGCAAGTGTTCGACTTTGGCCAATTTATGTTTCTCGAATTATTAGCCTCGACCCTGTACAAAGGCTCAAAGGTTCGACTATGGGTATTTTTCGGTTAAAGATCGATAGACTAAACACTTCTATGCCAATTTCTGAGTGGAACAAATTCTGCAAGTGTTCGACTTTGGCCAATTTATGTTTCTCGAATTATTAGCCTCGACCCTGTACAAAGGCTCAAAGGTTCGACTATGGGTATTTTTCGGTTAAAGATCGATAGACTAAACACTTCTATGCCAATTTCTGAGTGGAACAAATTCTGCAAGGTTTCGACTTTGGCCAATTTATGTTTTCTCGAATTATTAGCCTCGACCCTGTACAAAGGCTCAAAGGTGCGACTATTGGTATTTTTCAGTTAAAGGTCGATGGACTGAATACTTCTATGCTAATTTCTGAGTGGAAAAAATTCTGCAAGTGTTCGACTTTGGCCAATTTATATTTTTCGAATTATTAGCCTCGACAATGTACAAAGGCTCAAAGGTGCGACTATGGGTATTTTTCGGTTAAAGATCGATAGACTAAACACTTCTATGCTAATTTCGATGTGGAACAAATTCTGCAAGTGTTCGACTTTGGCCAATTTATGTTTCTCGAATTATTAGCATCGACCCTGTACAAAGGCTCAAAGGTGCGACTATGGGTATTTTTCGGTTAAAGGTCTATAGACTAAACATTCTATGCCAATTTCGATGTGGAACAAATTCTGCAAGTGTTCGACTTTGGCCAATTTATGTTTCTCGAATTATTAGCCTCGACCCTGTACAAAGGCTCAAAGGTTCGACTATGGGTATTTTTCGGTTAAAGATCGATAGACTGAGTACTCCTATGCTAATTTCTGAGTGGAACAAATTCTGCATTTCTCGAATTATTAGCCTCGACCCTGTACAATGGCTCAAAGGTGCGACTATGGGTATTTTTCAGTTAAAGATCGTTAAACTAAACACTTCTATGCCAATTTCTGGGTGGAACAAATTCTGCAAGGTTTCGACTTTGGCCAATTTATGTTTCCTCGAATTATTAGCCTCGACCCTGTACAAAGGCTCAAAGATGCGACTATGGGTATTTTTCAGTTAAAGATCGTTAAACTAAACACTTCTATGCCAATTTCTGGGTGGAACAAATTCTGCAAGGTTTCGACTTTGGCCAATTTATGTTTTCTCGAATTATTAGCCTCGACCCTGTACAAAGGCTCAAAGGTGCGACTATTGGTATTTTTCAGTTAAAGGTCGATGGACTGAATACTCCTATGCTAATTTCTGAGTGGAAAAAATTCTGCAAGTGTTCGACTTTGGCCAATTTATATTTTTCGAATTATTAGCCTCGACAATGTACAAAGGCTCAAAGGTGCGACTATGGGTATTTTTCGGTTAAAGATCGATAGACTAAACACTTCTATGCTAATTTCGATGTGGAACAAATTCTGCAAGTGTTCGACTTTGGCCAATTTATGTTTCTCGAATTATTAGTATCGACCCTGTACAAAGGCTCAAAGGTGCGACTATGGATATTTTTCGGTTAAAGATCGATAGACTAAACACTTCTATGCCAATTTCGATGTGGAACAAATTCTGCAAGTGTTCGACTTTGGCCAATTTATGTTTCTCGAATTATTAGCCTCGACCCTGTACAAAGGTTCAAAGGTGCGACTATGGGTATTTTTCGGTTAAAGATCGATAGACTGAGTACTCCTATGCTAATTTCTGAGTGGAACAAATTCTGCAAGTGTTCGACTTTGGCCAATTTATGTTTTCTCGAATTATTAGCCTCGACCCTGTACAAAGGCTCCAAGGTGCGACTATGGGTTTTCTTTCGGTTAAAGGTCGATAGACTAAACACTTCTATGATAATTTCTGAGTGGAACAAATTCTGCAAGGTTTCGACTTTGGCCAATTTATGTTTTCTCGAATTATTAGCTTCGACCCTGTACAAAGGCTCAAAGGTGCGACTATGGGTTTTTCGGTTAAAGATCGATAGACTAAATACTTCTATGCCAATTTCGATGTGGAACAAATTCTGCAAGTGTTCGACTTTGGCCAATTTATGTTTCTCGAATTATTAGCCTCGACCCTGTACAAAGGTTCAAAGGTGCGACTATGGGTATTTTTCGGTTAAAGATCGATAGACTGAGTACTCCTATGCTAATTTCTGAGTGGAACAAATTCTGCAAGTGTTCGACTTTGGCCAATTTATGTTTTCTCGAATTATTAGCTTCGACCCTGTATAAAGGCTCAAAGGTGCGACTATGGGTATTTTTCAGTTAAAGATCGATAGACTAAACACTTCTATGCCAATTTCGATGTGGAACAAATTCTGCAAGTGTTCGACTTTGGCCAATTTATGTTTCTCGAATTATTAGCCTCGACCCTGTACAAATTTTCAAAGGTGCGACTATGGGTATTTTTCGGTTAAAGATCGATAGACTGAGTACTCCTATGCTAATTTCTGAGTGGAACAAATTCTGCAAGTGTTCGACTTTGGCCAATTTATGTTTTCTCGAATTATTAGCTTCGACCCTGTATAAAGGCTCAAAGGTGCGACTATGGGTATTTTTCAGTTAAAGGTCGATAGACTAAACACTTCTATGATAATTTCTGAGTGGAACAAATTCTGCAAGGTTTCGACTTTGGCCAATTTATGTTTTCTCGAATTATTAGCTTCGACCCTGTACAAAGGCTCAAAGGTGCGACTATGGGTATTTTTCGGTTGAAGTTCGATAGACTAAACACTTCTATGCCAATTTCGATGTGGAACAAATTCTGCAAGTGTTCGACTTTGGCCAATTTATGTTTCTCGAATTATTAGCCTCGACCCTGTACAAAGGCTCAAAGGTTCGACTATGGGTATTTTTCGGTTAAAGATCGATAGACTAAACACTTCTATGCCAATTTCTGAGTGGAACAAATTCTGCAAGTGTTCGACTTTGGCCAATTTATGTTTCTCGAATTATTAGCCTCGACCCTGTACAAATTTTCAAAGGTGCGACTATGGGTATTTTTCGGTTAAAGATCGATAGACTGAGTACTCCTATGCTAATTTCTGAGTGGAACAAATTCTGCAAGTGTTCGACTTTGGCCAATTTATGTTTTCTCGAATTATTAGCTTCGACCCTGTATAAAGGCTCAAAGGTGCGACTATGGGTATTTTTCAGTTAAAGATCGATAGACTAAACACTTCTATGCCAATTTCGATGTGGAACAAATTCTGCAAGTGTTCGACTTTGGCCAATTTATGTTTCTCGAATTATTAGCCTCGACCCTGTACAAAGGTTCAAAGGTGCGACTGTGGGTATTTTTCGGTTAAAGATCGTTAGACTAAACACTTCTATGCCAATTTCTGAGTGGAACAAATTCTGCAAGGTTTCGACTTTGGCCAATTTATGTTTTCTCGAATAACTGGCCTCGACCCTGTACAAAGGCTCAAAGGTGCGACTATGGGTATTTTTTGGATAAAGATCGATGGACTAAACACTTCTATGCTAATTTCGATGTGGAACAAATTCTGCAAGGTTTCGACTTTGGCCAATTTATGTTTTCTCGAATTATTAGCCTCGACCCTGTACAAAGACTCAAAGGTGCGACTATGGTTATTTTTCGGTTAAAGATCGATAGACTAAACACTTCTATGCCAATTTCGATTTGGAACAAATTCTGCAAGTGTTCGACTTTGGCCAATTTATGTTTTCTCGAATTATTAGCCTCGACCCTGTACAAAGGCTCAAAGGTGCGACTATGGGTATTTTTCGGTTAAAGATCGATAGACTAAACACTTCTATGCCAATTTCGATGTGGAACAAATTCTGCACTTGTTCGACTTTGGCCAATTTATATTTTTCGAATTATTAGCCTCGACCCTGTACAAAGGCTCAAAGGGGCGACTATGGGTATTTTTCGGTTAAAGGTCGATAGACTAAACACTTCTATGCTAATTTCTGAGTGGAACAAATTCTGCACTTGTTCGACTTTGGCCAATTTATATTTTTCGAATTATTATCCTCGACCCTGTACAAATGCTCAAAGGTGCGACTATGGGTATTTTCGGTTAAAGATCGATAGACTAAACACTTCTATGTCAATTTCGATGTGGAACAAATTCTGCAAGTGTTCGAATTTGGCCAATTTATGTTTTCTCGAATTATTAGCTTCGACCCTGTACAAAGGCTCAAAGGTGCGACTATGGGTATTTTTCGGTTAAAGGTCGATAGACTAAACACTTCTATGCCAATTTCGATGTGGAACAAATTCTGCAAGTGTTCGAATTTGGCCAATTTATGTTTCTCGAATTATTAGCCTCGACCCTGTACAAAGGTTCAAAGGTGCGACTATGGGTATTTTTCGGTTAAAGATCGATAGACTGAGTACTCCTATGATAATTTCTGAGTGGAACAAATTCTGCAAGGTTTCGACTTTGGCCAATTTATGTTTTCTCGAATTATTAGCTTCGACCCTGTACAAAGGCTCAAAGGTGCGACTATGGGTATTTTTCGGTTAAAGATCGATAGACTAAACACTTCTATGCTAATTTCGATGTGGAACAAATTCTGCAAGTGTTCGACTTTGGCCAATTTATGTTTCTCGAATTATTAGCCTCGACCCTGTACAAAGGTTCAAAGGTGCGACTATGGGTATTTTTCGGTTAAAGATCGATAGACTGAGTACTCCTATGCTAATTTCTGAGTGGAACAAATTCTGCAAGTGTTCGACTTTGGCCAATTTATGTGTCTCGAATTATTAGCCTCGACCCTGTACAAAGGCTCAAAGGTTCGACTATGGGTATTTTTCGGTTAAAGATCGATAGACTAAACACTTCTATGCCAATTTCTGAGTGGAACAAATTCTGCAAGGTTTCGACTTTGGTAAATTTATGTTTTCTCGAATTATTAGCCTCGACCCTGTACAAAGGCTCAAAGGTGCGACTATGGGTATTTTTCAGTTAAAGATCGTTAGACTAAACACTTCTATGCCAATTTCTGAGTGGAACAAATTCTGCAAGGTTTCGACTTTGGCTAATTTATGTTTTCTCGAATTATTAGCTTCGACCCTGTACAAAGGCTCAAAGGTGCGAGTATGGGTATTTTTCGGTTAAAGATCGATAGACTAAATACTTCTATGCCAATTTCGATGTGGAACAAATTCTGCAAGTGTTCGACTTTGGCCAATTTATGTTTCTCGAATTATTAGCCTCGACCCTGTACAAAGGTTCAAAGGTGCGACTATGGGTATTTTTCGGTTAAAGATCGATAGACTGAGTACTCCTATGCTAATTTCTGAGTGGAACAAATTCTGCAAGTGTTCGACTTTGGCCAATTTATGTTTCTTGAATTATTAGCCTCGACCCTGTACAAAGGCTCAAAGGTTCGACTATGGGTATTTTTCGGTTAAAGATCGATAGACTAAACACTTCTATGCCAATTTCTAAGTGGAACAAATTCTGCAAGGTTTCGACGTTGGCAAATTTATGTTTTCTCGAATTATTAGCCTCGACCCTGTACAAAGGCTCAAAGGTGCGACTATGGGTATTTTTCAGTTAAAGATCGTTAGACTAAACACTTCTATGCCAATTTCTGAGTGGAACAAATTCTGCAAGGTTTCGACTTTGGCTAATTTATGTTTTCTCGAATTATTAGCTTCGACCCTGTACAAAGGCTCAAAGGTGCGACTATGGATATTGTTCGGTTAAAGATCGATAGACTAAACACTTCTATGCCAATTTCGATGTATAACAAATTCTGCAAGTGTTCGACTTTGGCCAATTTATGTTTCTCGAATTATTAGCCTCGACCCTGTACAAAGGTTCAAAGGTGCGACTATGGGTATTTTTCGGTTAAAGATCGATAGACTGAGTACTCCTATGCTAATTTCTGAGTGGAACAAATTCTGCAAGTGTTCGACTTTGGCCAATTTATGTTTTCTCGAATTATTAGCCTCGACCCTGTACAAAGGCTCCAAGGTGCGACTATGGGTTTTCTTTCGGTTAAAGGTCGATAGACTAAACACTTCTATGATAATTTCTGAGTGGAACAAATTCTGCAAGGTTTCGACTTTGGCCAATTTATGTTTCTCGAATTATTAGCCTCGACCCTGTACAAAGGTTCAAAGGTGCGACTATGGGTATTTTTCGGTTAAAGATCGTTAGACTAAACACTTCTATGCCAATTTCTGAGTGGAACAAATTCTGCAAGGTTTCGACTTTGGCCAATTTATGTTTTCTCGAATAACTGGCCTCGACCCTGTACAAAGGCTCAAAGGTGCGACTATGGGTATTTTTCGGATAAAGATCGTTAGACTAAACACTTCTATGCCAATTTCTGAGTGGAACAAATTCTGCAAGGTTTCGACTTTGGCCAATTTATGTTTTCTCGAATAACTGGCCTCGACCCTGTACAAAGGCTCAAAGGTGCGACTATGGGTATTTTTCGGATAAAGATCGATGGACTAAACACTTCTATGCTAATTTCGATGTGGAACAAATTCTGCAAGGTTTCGACTTTGGCCAATTTATGTTTTCTCGAATTATTAGCCTCGACCCTGTACAAAGACTCAAAGGTGCGACTATGGTTATTTTTCGGTTAAAGATCGATAGACTAAACACTTCTATGCCAATTTCGATTTGGAACAAATTCTGCAAGTGTTCGACTTTGGCCAATTTATGTTTTCTCGAATTATTAGCCTCGACCCTGTACAAAGGCTCAAAGGTGCGACTATGGGTATTTTTCGGTTAAAGATCGATAGACTAAACACTTCTATGCCAATTTCGATGTGGAACAAATTCTGCACTTGTTCGACTTTGGCCAATTTATATTTTTCGAATTATTAGCCTCGACCCTGTACAAAGGCTCAAAGGGGCGACTATGGGTATTTTTCGGTTAAAGGTCGATAGACTAAACACTTCTATGCTAATTTCTGAGTGGAACAAATTCTGCACTTGTTCGACTTTGGCCAATTTATATTTTTCGAATTATTATCCTCGACCCTGTACAAATGCTCAAAGGTGCGACTATGGGTATTTTCGGTTAAAGATCGATAGACTAAACACTTCTATGTCAATTTCGATGTGGAACAAATTCTGCAAGTGTTCGAATTTGGCCAATTTATGTTTTCTCGAATTATTAGCTTCGACCCTGTACAAAGGCTCAAAGGTGCGACTATGGGTATTTTTCGGTTAAAGGTCGATAGACTAAACACTTCTATGCCAATTTCGATGTGGAACAAATTCTGCAAGTGTTCGAATTTGGCCAATTTATGTTTCTCGAATTATTAGCCTCGACCCTGTACAAAGGTTCAAAGGTGCGACTATGGGTATTTTTCGGTTAAAGATCGATAGACTGAGTACTCCTATGATAATTTCTGAGTGGAACAAATTCTGCAAGGTTTCGACTTTGGCCAATTTATGTTTTCTCGAATTATTAGCTTCGACCCTGTACAAAGGCTCAAAGGTGCGACTATGGGTATTTTTCGGTTAAAGATCGATAGACTAAACACTTCTATGCTAATTTCGATGTGGAACAAATTCTGCAAGTGTTCGACTTTGGCCAATTTATGTTTCTCGAATTATTAGTATCGACCCTGTACAAAGGCTCAAAGGTGCGACTATGGATATTTTTCGGTTAAAGATCGATAGACTAAACACTTCTATGCCAATTTCGATGTGGAACAAATTCTGCAAGTGTTCGACTTTGGCCAATTTATGTTTCTCGAATTATTAGCCTCGACCCTGTACAAAGGTTCAAAGGTGCGACTATGGGTATTTTTCGGTTAAAGATCGATAGACTGAGTACTCCTATGCTAATTTCTGAGTGGAACAAATTCTGCAAGTGTTCGACTTTGGCCAATTTATGTTTTCTCGAATTATTAGCCTCGACCCTGTACAAAGGCTCCAAGGTGCGACTATGGGTTTTCTTTCGGTTAAAGGTCGATAGACTAAACACTTCTATGATAATTTCTGAGTGGAACAAATTCTGCAAGGTTTCGACTTTGGCCAATTTATGTTTTCTCGAATTATTAGCTTCGACCCTGTACAAAGGCTCAAAGGTGCGACTATGGGTTTTTCGGTTAAAGATCGATAGACTAAATACTTCTATGCCAATTTCGATGTGGAACAAATTCTGCAAGTGTTCGACTTTGGCCAATTTATGTTTCTCGAATTATTAGCCTCGACCCTGTACAAAGGTTCAAAGGTGCGACTATGGGTATTTTTCGGTTAAAGATCGATAGACTGAGTACTCCTATGCTAATTTCTGAGTGGAACAAATTCTGCAAGTGTTCGACTTTGGCCAATTTATGTTTTCTCGAATTATTAGCTTCGACCCTGTATAAAGGCTCAAAGGTGCGACTATGGGTATTTTTCAGTTAAAGATCGATAGACTAAACACTTCTATGCCAATTTCGATGTGGAACAAATTCTGCAAGTGTTCGACTTTGGCCAATTTATGTTTCTCGAATTATTAGCCTCGACCCTGTACAAATTTTCAAAGGTGCGACTATGGGTATTTTTCGGTTAAAGATCGATAGACTGAGTACTCCTATGCTAATTTCTGAGTGGAACAAATTCTGCAAGTGTTCGACTTTGGCCAATTTATGTTTTCTCGAATTATTAGCTTCGACCCTGTATAAAGGCTCAAAGGTGCGACTATGGGTATTTTTCAGTTAAAGGTCGATAGACTAAACACTTCTATGATAATTTCTGAGTGGAACAAATTCTGCAAGGTTTCGACTTTGGCCAATTTATGTTTTCTCGAATTATTAGCTTCGACCCTGTACAAAGGCTCAAAGGTGCGACTATGGGTATTTTTCGGTTGAAGTTCGATAGACTAAACACTTCTATGCCAATTTCGATGTGGAACAAATTCTGCAAGTGTTCGACTTTGGCCAATTTATGTTTCTCGAATTATTAGCCTCGACCCTGTACAAAGGCTCAAAGGTTCGACTATGGGTATTTTTCGGTTAAAGATCGATAGACTAAACACTTCTATGCCAATTTCTGAGTGGAACAAATTCTGCAAGTGTTCGACTTTGGCCAATTTATGTTTCTCGAATTATTAGCCTCGACCCTGTACAAATTTTCAAAGGTGCGACTATGGGTATTTTTCGGTTAAAGATCGATAGACTGAGTACTCCTATGCTAATTTCTGAGTGGAACAAATTCTGCAAGTGTTCGACTTTGGCCAATTTATGTTTTCTCGAATTATTAGCTTCGACCCTGTATAAAGGCTCAAAGGTGCGACTATGGGTATTTTTCAGTTAAAGATCGATAGACTAAACACTTCTATGCCAATTTCGATGTGGAACAAATTCTGCAAGTGTTCGACTTTGGCCAATTTATGTTTCTCGAATTATTAGCCTCGACCCTGTACAAAGGTTCAAAGGTGCGACTATGGGTATTTTTCGGTTAAAGATCGTTAGACTAAACACTTCTATGCCAATTTCTGAGTGGAACAAATTCTGCAAGGTTTCGACTTTGGCCAATTTATGTTTTCTCGAATAACTGGCCTCGACCCTGTACAAAGGCTCAAAGGTGCGACTATGGGTATTTTTTGGATAAAGATCGATGGACTAAACACTTCTATGCTAATTTCGATGTGGAACAAATTCTGCAAGGTTTCGACTTTGGCCAATTTATGTTTTCTCGAATTATTAGCCTCGACCCTGTACAAAGACTCAAAGGTGCGACTATGGTTATTTTTCGGTTAAAGATCGATAGACTAAACACTTCTATGCCAATTTCGATTTGGAACAAATTCTGCAAGTGTTCGACTTTGGCCAATTTATGTTTTCTCGAATTATTAGCCTCGACCCTGTACAAAGGCTCAAAGGTGCGACTATGGGTATTTTTCGGTTAAAGATCGATAGACTAAACACTTCTATGCCAATTTCGATGTGGAACAAATTCTGCACTTGTTCGACTTTGGCCAATTTATATTTTTCGAATTATTAGCCTCGACCCTGTACAAAGGCTCAAAGGGGCGACTATGGGTATTTTTCGGTTAAAGGTCGATAGACTAAACACTTCTATGCTAATTTCTGAGTGGAACAAATTCTGCACTTGTTCGACTTTGGCCAATTTATATTTTTCGAATTATTATCCTCGACCCTGTACAAATGCTCAAAGGTGCGACTATGGGTATTTTCGGTTAAAGATCGATAGACTAAACACTTCTATGTCAATTTCGATGTGGAACAAATTCTGCAAGTGTTCGAATTTGGCCAATTTATGTTTTCTCGAATTATTAGCTTCGACCCTGTACAAAGGCTCAAAGGTGCGACTATGGGTATTTTTCGGTTAAAGGTCGATAGACTAAACACTTCTATGCCAATTTCGATGTGGAACAAATTCTGCAAGTGTTCGAATTTGGCCAATTTATGTTTCTCGAATTATTAGCCTCGACCCTGTACAAAGGTTCAAAGGTGCGACTATGGGTATTTTTCGGTTAAAGATCGATAGACTGAGTACTCCTATGATAATTTCTGAGTGGAACAAATTCTGCAAGGTTTCGACTTTGGCCAATTTATGTTTTCTCGAATTATTAGCTTCGACCCTGTACAAAGGCTCAAAGGTGCGACTATGGGTATTTTTCGGTTAAAGATCGATAGACTAAACACTTCTATGCTAATTTCGATGTGGAACAAATTCTGCAAGTGTTCGACTTTGGCCAATTTATGTTTCTCGAATTATTAGCCTCGACCCTGTACAAAGGTTCAAAGGTGCGACTATGGGTATTTTTCGGTTAAAGATCGATAGACTGAGTACTCCTATGCTAATTTCTGAGTGGAACAAATTCTGCAAGTGTTCGACTTTGGCCAATTTATGTGTCTCGAATTATTAGCCTCGACCCTGTACAAAGGCTCAAAGGTTCGACTATGGGTATTTTTCGGTTAAAGATCGATAGACTAAACACTTCTATGCCAATTTCTGAGTGGAACAAATTCTGCAAGGTTTCGACTTTGGTAAATTTATGTTTTCTCGAATTATTAGCCTCGACCCTGTACAAAGGCTCAAAGGTGCGACTATGGGTATTTTTCAGTTAAAGATCGTTAGACTAAACACTTCTATGCCAATTTCTGAGTGGAACAAATTCTGCAAGGTTTCGACTTTGGCTAATTTATGTTTTCTCGAATTATTAGCTTCGACCCTGTACAAAGGCTCAAAGGTGCGAGTATGGGTATTTTTCGGTTAAAGATCGATAGACTAAATACTTCTATGCCAATTTCGATGTGGAACAAATTCTGCAAGTGTTCGACTTTGGCCAATTTATGTTTCTCGAATTATTAGCCTCGACCCTGTACAAAGGTTCAAAGGTGCGACTATGGGTATTTTTCGGTTAAAGATCGATAGACTGAGTACTCCTATGCTAATTTCTGAGTGGAACAAATTCTGCAAGTGTTCGACTTTGGCCAATTTATGTTTCTTGAATTATTAGCCTCGACCCTGTACAAAGGCTCAAAGGTTCGACTATGGGTATTTTTCGGTTAAAGATCGATAGACTAAACACTTCTA
The DNA here is from genome assembly GCA_963991005.1 of Barypeithes pellucidus. Lineage (NCBI taxonomy): Eukaryota > Metazoa > Arthropoda > Insecta > Coleoptera > Curculionidae > Barypeithes > Barypeithes pellucidus. Next base: position 43,103,640 of record OZ022560.1, read on the forward strand.
TGCCAATTTCTAAGTGGAACAAATTCTGCAAGGTTTCGACGTTGGCAAATTTATGTTTTCTCGAATTATTAGCCTCGACCCTGTACAAAGGCTCAAAGGTGCGACTATGGGTATTTTTCAGTTAAAGATCGTTAGACTAAACACTTCTATGCCAATTTCTGAGTGGAACAAATTCTGCAAGGTTTCGACTTTGGCTAATTTATGTTTTCTCGAATTATTAGCTTCGACCCTGTACAAAGGCTCAAAGGTGCGACTATGGATATTGTTCGGTTAAAGATCGATAGACTAAACACTTCTATGCCAATTTCGATGTATAACAAATTCTGCAAGTGTTCGACTTTGGCCAATTTATGTTTCTCGAATTATTAGCCTCGACCCTGTACAAAGGTTCAAAGGTGCGACTATGGGTATTTTTCGGTTAAAGATCGATAGACTGAGTACTCCTATGCTAATTTCTGAGTGGAACAAATTCTGCAAGTGTTCGACTTTGGCCAATTTATGTTTTCTCGAATTATTAGCCTCGACCCTGTACAAAGGCTCCAAGGTGCGACTATGGGTTTTCTTTCGGTTAAAGGTCGATAGACTAAACACTTCTATGATAATTTCTGAGTGGAACAAATTCTGCAAGGTTTCGACTTTGGCCAATTTATGTTTTCTCGAATTATTAGCTTCGACCCTGTACAAAGGCTCAAAGGTGCGACTATGGGTTTTTCGGTAAAAGATCGATAGACTAAATACTTCTATGCCAATTTCGATGTGGAACAAATTCTGCAAGTGTTCGACTTTGGCCAATTTATGTTTCTCGAATTATTAGCCTCGACCCTGTACAAAGGTTCAAAGGTGCGACTATGGGTATTTTTCGGTTAAAGATCGATAGACTGAGTACTCCTATGCTAATTTCTGAGTGGAACAAATTCTGCAAGTGTTCGACTTTGGCCAATTTATGTTTTCTCGAATTATTAGCTTCGACCCTGTATAAAGGCTCAAAGGTGCGACTATGGATATTTTTCAGTTAAAGATCGATAGACTAAACACTTCTATGCCAATTTCGATGTGGAACAAATTCTGCAAGTGTTCGACTTTGGCCAATTTATGTTTCTCGAATTATTAGCCTCGACCCTGTACAAATTTTCAAAGGTGCGACTATGGGTATTTTTCGGTTAAAGATCGATAGACTGAGTACTCCTATGCTAATTTCTGAGTGGAACAAATTCTGCAAGTGTTCGACTTTGGCCAATTTATGTTTTCTCGAATTATTAGCTTCGACCCTGTATAAAGGCTCAAAGGTGCGACTATGGGTATTTTTCAGTTAAAGGTCGATAGACTAAACACTTCTATGATAATTTCTGAGTGGAACAAATTCTGCAAGGTTTCGACTTTGGCCAATTTATGTTTTCTCGAATTATTAGCTTCGACCCTGTACAAAGGCTCAAAGGTGCGACTATGGGTATTTTTCGGTTGAAGTTCGATAGACTAAACACTTCTATGCCAATTTCGATGTGGAACAAATTCTGCAAGTGTTCGACTTTGGCCAATTTATGTTTCTCGAATTATTAGCCTCGACCCTGTACAAAGGCTCAAAGGTTCGACTATGGGTATTTTTCGGTTAAAGATCGATAGACTAAACACTTCTATGCCAATTTCTGAGTGGAACAAATTCTGCAAGTGTTCGACTTTGGCCAATTTATGTTTCTCGAATTATTAGCCTCGACCCTGTACAAATTTTCAAAGGTGCGACTATGGGTATTTTTCGGTTAAAGATCGATAGACTGAGTACTCCTATGCTAATTTCTGAGTGGAACAAATTCTGCAAGTGTTCGACTTTGGCCAATTTATGTTTTCTCGAATTATTAGCTTCGACCCTGTATAAAGGCTCAAAGGTGCGACTATGGGTATTTTTCAGTTAAAGATCGATAGACTAAACACTTCTATGCCAATTTCGATGTGGAACAAATTCTGCAAGTGTTCGACTTTGGCCAATTTATGTTTCTCGAATTATTAGCCTCGACCCTGTACAAAGGTTCAAAGGTGCGACTATGGGTATTTTTCGGTTAAAGATCGTTAGACTAAACACTTCTATGCCAATTTCTGAGTGGAACAAATTCTGCAAGGTTTCGACTTTGGCCAATTTATGTTTTCTCGAATAACTGGCCTCGACCCTGTACAAAGGCTCAAAGGTGCGACTATGGGTATTTTTCGGTTAAAGATCGATGGACTAAACACTTCTATGCTAATTTCGATGTGGAACAAATTCTGCAAGGTTTCGACTTTGGCCAATTTATGTTTTCTCGAATTATTAGCCTCGACCCTGTACAAAGACTCAAAGGTGCGACTATGGTTATTTTTCGGTTAAAGATCGATAGACTAAACACTTCTATGCCAATTTCGATTTGGAACAAATTCTGCAAGTGTTCGACTTTGGCCAATTTATGTTTTCTCGAATTATTAGCCTCGACCCTGTACAAAGGCTCAAAGGTGCGACTATGGGTATTTTTCGGTTAAAGATCGATAGACTAAACACTTCTATGCCAATTTCGATGTGGAACAAATTCTGCACTTGTTCGACTTTGGCCAATTTATATTTTTCGAATTATTAGCCTCGACCCTGTACAAAGGCTCAAAGGGGCGACTATGGGTATTTTTCGGTTAAAGGTCGATAGACTAAACACTTCTATGCTAATTTCTGAGTGGAACAAATTCTGCACTTGTTCGACTTTGGCCAATTTATATTTTTCGAATTATTATCCTCGACCCTGTACAAATGCTCAAAGGTGCGACTATGGGTATTTTCGGTTAAAGATCGATAGACTAAACACTTCTATGTCAATTTCGATGTGGAACAAATTCTGCAAGTGTTCGAATTTGGCCAATTTATGTTTTCTCGAATTATTAGCTTCGACCCTGTACAAAGGCTCAAAGGTGCGACTATGGGTATTTTTCGGTTAAAGGTCGATAGACTAAACACTTCTATGCCAATTTCGATGTGGAACAAATTCTGCAAGTGTTCGAATTTGGCCAATTTATGTTTCTCGAATTATTAGCCTCGACCCTGTACAAAGGTTCAAAGGTGCGACTATGGGTATTTTTCGGTTAAAGATCGATAGACTGAGTACTCCTATGATAATTTCTGAGTGGAACAAATTCTGCAAGGTTTCGACTTTGGCCAATTTATGTTTTCTCGAATTATTAGCTTCGACCCTGTACAAAGGCTCAAAGGTGCGACTATGGGTATTTTTCGGTTAAAGATCGATAGACTAAACACTTCTATGCCAATTTCGATGTGGAACAAATTCTGCAAGTGTTCGACTTTGGCCAATTTATGTTTCTCGAATTATTAGCCTCGACCCTGTACAAAGGTTCAAAGGTGCGACTATGGGTATTTTTCGGTTAAAGATCGATAGACTGAGTACTCCTATGCTAATTTCTGAGTGGAACAAATTCTGCAAGTGTTCGACTTTGGCCAATTTATGTGTCTCGAATTATTAGCCTCGACCCTGTACAAAGGCTCAAAGGTTCGACTATGGGTATTTTTCGGTTAAAGATCGATAGACTAAACACTTCTATGCCAATTTCTGAGTGGAACAAATTCTGCAAGGTTTCGACTTTGGCAAATTTATGTTTTCTCGAATTATTAGCCTCGACCCTGTACAAAGGCTCAAAGGTGCGACTATGGGTATTTTTCAGTTAAAGATCGTTAGACTAAACACTTCTATGCCAATTTCTGAGTGGAACAAATTCTGCAAGGTTTCGACTTTGGCTAATTTATGTTTTCTCGAATTATTAGCTTCGACCCTGTACAAAGGCTCAAAGGTGCGACTATGGGTATTTTTCGGTTAAAGATCGATAGACTAAATACTTCTATGCCAATTTCGATGTGGAACAAATTCTGCAAGTGTTCGACTTTGGCCAATTTATGTTTCTCGAATTATTAGCCTCGACCCTGTACAAAGGTTCAAAGGTGCGACTATGGGTATTTTTCGGTTAAAGATCGATAGACTGAGTACTCCTATGCTAATTTCTGAGTGGAACAAATTCTGCAAGTGTTCGACTTTGGCCAATTTATGTTTCTTGAATTATTAGCCTCGACCCTGTACAAAGGCTCAAAGGTTCGACTATGGGTATTTTTCGGTTAAAGATCGATAGACTAAACACTTCTATGCCAATTTCTGAGTGGAACAAATTCTGCAAGGTTTCGACGTTGGCAAATTTATGTTTTCTCGAATTATTAGCCTCGACCCTGTACAAAGGCTCAAAGGTGCGACTATGGGTATTTTTCAGTTAAAGATCGTTAGACTAAACACTTCTATGCCAATTTCTGAGTGGAACAAATTCTGCAAGGTTTCGACTTTGGCTAATTTATGTTTTCTCGAATTATTAGCTTCGACCCTGTACAAAGGCTCAAAGGTGCGACTATGGGTATTTTTCGGTTAAAGATCGATAGACTAAATACTTCTATGCCAATTTCGATGTGGAACAAATTCTGCAAGTGTTCGACTTTGGCCAATTTATGTTTCTCGAATTATTAGCCTCGACCCTGTACAAAGGTTCAAAGGTGCGACTATGGGTATTTTTCGGTTAAAGATCGATAGACTGAGTACTCCTATGCTAATTTCTGAGTGGAACAAATTCTGCAAGTGTTCGACTTTGGCCAATTTATGTTTCTCGAATTATTAGCCTCGACCCTGTACAAAGGCTCAAAGGTTCGACTATGGGTATTTTTCGGTTAAAGATCGATAGACTAAACACTTCTATGCCAATTTCTGAGTGGAACAAATTCTGCAAGTGTTCGACTTTGGCCAATTTATGTTTCTCGAATTATTAGCCTCGACCCTGTACAAAGGCTCAAAGGTTCGACTATGGGTATTTTTCGGTTAAAGATCGATAGACTAAACACTTCTATGCCAATTTCTGAGTGGAACAAATTCTGCAAGGTTTCGACTTTGGCAAATTTATGTTTCTCGAATTATTAGCCTCGACCCTGTACAAAGGCTCAAAGGTGCGACTATGGGTATTATTCGGTTAAAGATCGATAGACTGAGTACTCCTATGCTAATTTCTGAGTGGAACAAATTCTGCAAGTGTTCGACTTTGGCCAATTTATGTTTCTCGAATTATTAGCCTCGACCCTGTACAAAGGCTCAAAGGTTCGACTATGGGTATTTTTCGGTTAAAGATCGATAGACTAAACACTTCTATGCCAATTTCTGAGTGGAACAAACTCTGCAAGGTTTCGACTTTGGCCAATTTACGTTTTCTCGAATTATTAGCCTCGACCCTGTACAAAGGCTCAAAGGTGCGACTATGGGTATTTTTCAGTTAAAGGTCGATAGACTGAATACTCATATGCTAATTTCTGAGTGGAACAAGTTCTGCAAGTGTTCGACTTTTTCCAATTTATATTTTTCGAATTATTAACCTCGACCCTGTACAAAGGCTCAAAGGTGCGATATGGGTATTTTTCAGTTAAAGATCGTTAAACTAAACACTTCTATGCCAATTTCTGAGTGGAACAAATTCTGCAAGGTTTCGACTTTGGCCAATTTATGTTTTCTCGAATTATTAGCTTCGACCCTGTACAAAGGCTCAAAGGTGCGACTATGGGTATTTTTCGGTTAAAGTTCGATAGACTAAACACTTCTATGCCAATTTCGATGTGGAACAAATTCTGCAAGTGTTCGACTTTGTCCAATTTATGTTTCTCGAATTATTAGCCTCGACCCTGTACAAAGGTTCAAAGGTGCGACTATGGGTATTTTTCGGTTAAAGTTCGATAGACTAAACACTTCTATGCCAATTTCGATGTGGAACAAATTCTGCAAGGTTTCGACTTTGGCCAATTTATGTTTTCTCGAATAACTGGCCTCGACCCTGTACAAAGGTTCAAAGGTGCGACTATGGGTATTTTTCGGGTAAAGATCGATAGACTGAGTACTCCTATGCTAATTTCTGAGTGGAACAAATTCTGCAAGTGTTCGACTTTGGCCAATTTATGTTTTCTCGAATTATTAGCATTGACCCTGTACAAAGGCTCCAAGGTGCGACTATGGGTTCTTTTTTCGGTTAAAGGTCGATAGACTAAACACTTCTATGATAATTTCTGAGTGGAACAAATTCTGCAAGGTTTCGACTTTGGCCAATTTATGTTTTCTCGAATTATTAGCTTCGACCCTGTACAAAGGCTCAAAGGTGCGACTATGGGTATTTTTCGGTTAAAGTTCGATAGACTAAACACTTCTATGCCAATTTCGATGTGGAACAAATTCTGCAAGTGTTCGACTTTGGCCAATTTATGTTTCTCGAATTATTAGCCTCGACCTTGTACAAAGGTTCAAAGGTGCGACTATGGGTATTTTTCGGTTAAAGATCGATAGACTGAGTACTCCTATGCTAATTTCTGAGTGGAACAAATTCTGCAAGTGTTCGACTTTGGCCAATTTATGTTTCTCGAATTATTAGCCTCGACCCTGTACAAAGGCTCAAAGGTTCGACTATGGGTATTTTTCGGTTAAAGATCGATAGACTAAACACTTCTATGCCAATTTCTGAGTGGAACAAATTCTGCAAGGTTTCGACTTTGGCAAATTTATGTTTCTCGAATTATTAGCCTCGACCCTGTACAAAGGCTCAAAGGTGCGACTATGGGTATTATTCGGTTAAAGATCGATAGACTGAGTACTCCTATGCTAATTTCTGAGTGGAACAAATTCTGCAAGTATTCGACTTTGGCCAATTTATGTTTCTCGAATTATTAGCCTCGACCCTGTACAAAGGCTCAAAGGTTCGACTATGGGTATTTTTCGGTTAAAGATCGATAGACTAAACACTTCTATGCCAATTTCTGAGTGGAACAAATTCTGCAAGGTTTCGACTTTGGCAAATTTATGTTTTCTCGAATTATTAGCCTCGACCCTGTACAAAGGCTCCAAGGTGCGACTATCGGTTTTTTTCGGTTAAAGGTCGATAGACTAAACACTTCTATGATAATTTCTGAGTGGAACAAATTCTGCAAGGTTTCGACTTTGGCCAATTTATGTTTTCTCGAATTATTAGCTTCGACCCTGTACAAAGGCTCAAAGGTGCGACTATGGGTATTTTTCGGTTAAAGTTCGATAGACTAAACACTTCTATGCCAATTTCGATGTGGAACAAATTCTGCAAGTGTTCGACTTTGGCCAATTTATGTTTCTCGAATTATTAGCCTCGACCCTGTACAAAGGCTCAAAGGTTCGACTATGGGTATTTTTCGGTTAAAGATCGATAGACTAAACACTTCTATGCCAATTTCTGAGTGGAACAAATTCTGCAAGTGTTCGACTTTGGCCAATTTATGTTTCTCGAATTATTAGCCTCGACCCTGTACAAATTTTCAAAGGTGCGACTATGGGTATTTTTCGGTTAAAGATCGATAGACTGAGTACTCCTATGCTAATTTCTGAGTGGAACAAATTCTGCAAGTGTTCGACTTTGGCCAATTTATGTTTTCTCGAATTATTAGCTTCGACCCTGTATAAAGGCTCAAAGGTGCGACTATGGGTATTTTTCAGTTAAAGATCGATAGACTAAACACTTCTATGCCAATTTCGATGTGGAACAAATTCTGCAAGTGTTCGACTTTGGCCAATTTATGTTTCTCGAATTATTAGCCTCGACCCTGTACAAAGGTTCAAAGGTGCGACTATGGGTATTTTTCGGTTAAAGATCGATAGACTGAGTACTCCTATGCTAATTTCTGAGTGGAACAAATTCTGCAAGTGTTCGACTTTGGCTAATTTATGTTTTCTCGAATTATTAGCTTCGACCCTGTACAAAGGCTCAAAGGTGCGACTATGGGTATTTTTCGGTTAAAGATCGTTAGACTAAACACTTCTATGCCAATTTCTGAGTGGAACAAATTCTGCAAGGTTTCGACTTTGGCCAATTTATGTTTTCTCGAATAACTGGCCTCGACCCTGTACAAAGGCTCAAAGGTGCGACTATGGGTATTTTTCGGTTAAAGATCGATGGACTAAACACTTCTATGCTAATTTCGATGTGGAACAAATTCTGCAAGGTTTCGACTTTGGCCAATTTATGTTTTCTCGAATTATTAGCCTCGACCCTGTACAAAGACTCAAAGGTGCGACTATGGTTATTTTTCGGTTAAAGATCGATAGACTAAACACTTCTATGCCAATTTCGATTTGGAACAAATTCTGCAAGTGTTCGACTTTGGCCAATTTATGTTTTCTCGAATTATTAGCCTCGACCCTGTACAAAGGCTCAAAGGTGCGACTATGGGTATTTTTCGGTTAAAGATCGATAGACTAAACACTTCTATGCCAATTTCGATGTGGAACAAATTCTGCACTTGTTCGACTTTGGCCAATTTATATTTTTCGAATTATTAGCCTCGACCCTGTACAAAGGCTCAAAGGGGCGACTATGGGTATTTTTCGGTTAAAGGTCGATAGACTAAACACTTCTATGCTAATTTCTGAGTGGAACAAATTCTGCACTTGTTCGACTTTGGCCAATTTATATTTTTCGAATTATTATCCTCGACCCTGTACAAATGCTCAAAGGTGCGACTATGGGTATTTTCGGTTAAAGATCGATAGACTAAACACTTCTATGTCAATTTCGATGTGGAACAAATTCTGCAAGTGTTCGAATTTGGCCAATTTATGTTTTCTCGAATTATTCGCTTCGACCCTGTACAAAGGCTCAAAGGTGCGACTATGGGTATTTTTCGGTTAAAGATCGATGGCACTTCTATGCCAATTTCGATGTGGAACAAATTCTGCAAGTGTTCGACTTTGGCCAATTTATGTGTCTCGAATTATTAGCCTCGACCCTGTACAAAGGCTCAAAGGTTCGACTATGGGTATTTTTCAGTTAAAGATCGTTAGACTAAACACTTCTATGCCAATTTCTGAGTGGAACAAATTCTGCAAGGTTTCGACTTTGGCAAATTTATGTTTTCTCGAATTATTAGCCTCGACCCTGTACAAAGGCTCAAAGGTGCGACTATGGGTATTTTTCAGTTAAAGATCGTTAGACTAAACACTTCTATGCCAATTTCTGAGTGGAACAAATTCTGCAAGGTTTCGACTTTGGCTAATTTATGTTTTCTCGAATTATTAGCTTCGACCCTGTACAAAGGCTCAAAGGTGCGACTATGGGTATTTTTCGGTTAAAGATCGATAGACTAAATACTTCTATGCCAATTTCGATGTGGAACAAATTCTGCAAGTGTTCGACTTTGGCCAATTTATGTTTCTCGAATTATTAGCCTCGACCCTGTACAAAGGTTCAAAGGTGCGACTATGGGTATTTTTCGGTTAAAGATCGATAGACTGAGTACTCCTATGCTAATTTCTGAGTGGAACAAATTCTGCAAGTGTTCGACTTTGGCCATTTTATGTTTCTTGAATTATTAGCCTCGACCCTGTACAAAGGCTCAAAGGTTCGACTATGGGTATTTTTCGGTTAAAGATCGATAGACTAAACACTTCTATGCCAATTTCTGAGTGGAACAAATTCTGCAAGGTTTCGACGTTGGCAAATTTATGTTTTCTCGAATTATTAGCCTCGACCCTGTACAAAGGCTCAAAGGTGCGACTATGGGTATTTTTCAGTTAAAGATCGTTAGACTAAACACTTCTATGCCAATTTCTGAGTGGAACAAATTCTGCAAGGTTTCGACTTTGGCTAATTTATGTTTTCTCGAATTATTAGCTTCGACCCTGTACAAAGGCTCAAAGGTGCGACTATGGGTATTTTTCGGTTAAAGATCGTTAGACTAAACACTTCTATGCCAATTTCTGAGTGGAACAAATTCTGCAAGGTTTCGACTTTGGCTAATTTATGTTTTCTCGAATTATTAGCTTCGACCCTGTACAAAGGCTCAAAGGTTCGACTATGGGTATTTTTCGGTTAAAGATCGATAGACTAAACACTTCTATGCCAATTTCTGAGTGGAACAAATTCTGCAAGGTTTCGACTTTGGCAAATTTATGTTTTCTCGAATTATTAGCCTCGACCCTGTACAAAGGCTCAAAGGTGCGACTATGGGTATTTTTCAGTTAAAGATCGTTAGACTAAACACTTCTATGCCAATTTCTGAGTGGAACAAATTCTGCAAGGTTTCGACTTTGGCTAATTTATGTTTTCTCGAATTATTAGCTTCGACCCTGTACAAAGGCTCAAAGGTGCGACTATGGGTATTTTTCGGTTAAAGATCGATAGACTAAATACTTCTATGCCAATTTCGATGTGGAACAAATTCTGCAAGTGTTCGACTTTGGCCAATTTATGTTTCTCGAATTATTAGCCTCGACCCTGTACAAAGGTTCAAAGGTGCGACTATGGGTATTTTTCGGTTAAAGATCGATAGACTGAGTACTCCTATGCTAATTTCTGAGTGGAACAAATTCTGCAAGTGTTCGACTTTGGCCAATTTATGTTTCTCGAATTATTAGCCTCGACCCTGTACAAAGGCTCAAAGGTTCGACTATGGGTATTTTTCGGTTAAAGATCGATAGACTAAACACTTCTATGCCAATTTCTGAGTGGAACAAATTCTGCAAGGTTTCGACTTTGGCAAATTTATGTTTTCTCGAATTATTAGCCTCGACCCTGTACAAAGGCTCAAAGGTGCGACTATGGGTATTTTTCAGTTAAAGATCGTTGGACTAAACACTTCTATGACAATTTCTGAGTGGAACAAACTCTGCAAGGTTTCGACTTTGGCCAATTTATGTTTTCTCGAATTATTAGCCTCGACCCTGTACAAAGGCTCAAAGGTGCGACTATGGGTATTTTTCAGTTAAAGGTCGATAGACTGAATACTCATATGCTAATTTCTGAGTGGAACAAGTTCTGCAAGTGTTCGACTTTTTCCAATTTATATTTTTCGAATTATTAGCCTCGACCCTGTACAAAGGCTCAAAGGTGCGATATGGGTATTTTTCAGTTAAAGATCGTTAAACTAAACACTTCTATGCCAATTTCTGAGTGGAACAAATTCTGCAAGGTTTCGACTTTGGCCAATTTATGTTTTCTCGAATTATTAGCTTCGACCCTGTACAAAGGCTCAAAGGTGCGACTATGGGTATTTTTCGGTTAAAGTTCGATAGACTAAACACTTCTATGCCAATTTCGATGTGGAACAAATTCTGCAAGTGTTCGACTTTGTCCAATTTATGTTTCTCGAATTATTAGCCTCGACCCTGTACAAAGGTTCAAAGGTGCGACTATGGGTATTTTTCGGTTAAAGTTCGATAGACTAAACACTTCTATGCCAATTTCGATGTGGAACAAATTCTGCAAGGTTTCGACTTTGGCCAATTTATGTTTTCTCGAATAACTGGCCTCGACCCTGTACAAAGGTTCAAAGGTGCGACTATGGGTATTTTTCGGGTAAAGATCGATAGACTGAGTACTCCTATGCTAATTTCTGAGTGGAACAAATTCTGCAAGTGTTCGACTTTGGCCAATTTATGTTTTCTCGAATTATTAGCCTTGACCCTGTACAAAGGCTCCAAGGTGCGACTATGGGTTCTTTTTTCGGTTAAAGGTCGATAGACTAAACACTTCTATGATAATTTCTGAGTGGAACAAATTCTGCAAGGTTTCGACTTTGGCCAATTTATGTTTTCTCGAATTATTAGCTTCGACCCTGTACAAAGGCTCAAAGGTGCGACTATGGGTATTTTTCGGTTAAAGTTCGATAGACTAAACACTTCTATGCCAATTTCGATGTGGAACAAATTCTGCAAGTGTTCGACTTTGGCCAATTTATGTTTCTCGAATTATTAGCCTCGACCTTGTACAAAGGTTCAAAGGTGCGACTATGGGTATTTTTCGGTTAAAGATCGATAGACTGAGTACTCCTATGCTAATTTCTGAGTGGAACAAATTCTGCAAGGTTTCGACTTTGGCCAATTTATGTTTTCTCGAATTATTAGCTTCGACCCTGTACAAAGGCTCAAAGGTGCGACTATGGGTATTTTTCGGTTAAAGTTCGATAGACTAAACACTTCTATGCCAATTTCGATGTGGAACAAATTCTGCAAGTGTTCGACTTTGGCCAATTTATGTTTCTCGAATTATTAGCCTCGACCCTGTACAAAGGCTCAAAGGTTCGACTATGGGTATTTTTCGGTTAAAGATCGATAGACTAAACACTTCTATGCCAATTTCTGAGTGGAACAAATTCTGCAAGGTTTCGACTTTGGCAAATTATGTTTCTCGAATTATTAGCCTCGACCCTGTACAAAGGCTCAAAGGTGCGACTATGGGTATTATTCGGTTAAAGATCGATAGACTGAGTACTCCTATGCTAATTTCTGAGTGGAACAAATTCTGCAAGTGTTCGACTTTGGCCAATTTATGTTTCTCGAATTATTAGCCTCGACCCTGTACAAAGGCTCAAAGGTTCGACTATGGGTATTTTTCGGTTAAAGATCGATAGACTAAACACTTCTATGCCAATTTCTGAGTGGAACAAATTCTGCAAGGTTTCGACTTTGGCAAATTTATGTTTTCTCGAATTATTAGCCTCGACCCTGTACAAAGGCTCCAAGGTGCGACTATGGGTTTTTTTCGGTTAAAGGTCGATAGACTAAACACTTCTATGATAATTTCTGAGTGGAACAAATTCTGCAAGGTTTCGACTTTGGCCAATTTATGTTTTCTCGAATTATTAGCTTCGCCCCGGAACAAAGGCTCAAAGGTGCGACTATGGGTATTTTTCGGTTAAAGTTCGATAGACTAAACACTTCTATGCCAATTTCGATGTGGAACAAATTCTGCCTCGACCCTGTACAAAGGTTCAAAGGTGCGACTATGGGTATTTTTCGGGTAAAGATCGATAGACTGAGTACTCCTATGCTAATTTCTGTGTGGAACAAATTCTGCAAGTGTTCGACTTTGGCCAATTTATGTTTTCTCGAATTATTAGCCTTGACCCTGTACAAAGGCCCCAAGGTGCGACTATGGGTTCTTTTTTCGGTTAAAGGTCGATAGACTAAACACTTCTATGATAATTTCTGAGTGGAACAAATTCTGCAAGGTTTCGACTTTGGCCAATTTATGTTTTCTCGAATTATTAGCTTCGACCCTGTACAAAGGCTCAAAGGTGCGACTATGGGTATTTTTCGGTTAAAGTTCGATAGACTAAACACTTCTATGCCAATTTCGATGTGGAACAAATTCTGCAAGTGTTCGACTTTGGCCAATTTATGTTTCTCGAATTATTAGCCTCGACCCTGTACAAAGGTTCAAAGGTGCGACTATGGGTATTTTTCGGTTAAAGTTCGATAGACTGAGTACTCCTATGCTAATTTCTGAGTGGAACAAATTCTGCAAGTGTTCGACTTTGGCCAATTTATGTTTCTCGAATTATTAGCCTCGACCCTGTACAAAGGCTCAAAGGTTCGACTATGGGTATTTTTCGGTTAAAGATCGATAGACTAAACACTTCCATGCCAATTTCTGAGTGGAACAAATTCTGCAAGGTTTCGACTTTGGCAAATTTATGTTTCTCGAATTATTAGCCTCGACCCTGTACAAAGGCTCAAAGGTGCGACTATGGGTATTATTCGGTTAAAGATCGATAGACTGAGTACTCCTATGCTAATTTCTGAGTGGAACAAATTCTGCAAGTGTTCGACTTTGGCCAATTTATGTTTCTCGAATTATTAGCCTCGACCCTGTACAAAGGCTCAAAGGTTCGACTATGGGTATTTTTCGGTTAAAGATCGATAGACTAAACACTTCTATGCCAATTTCTGAGTGGAACAAATTCTGCAAGGTTTCGACTTTGGCAAATTTATGTTTTCTCGAATTATTAGCCTCGACCCTGTACAAAGGCTCCAAGGTGCGACTATGGGTTTTTTTCGGTTAAAGGTCGATAGACTAAACACTTCTATGATAATTTCTGAGTGGAACAAATTCTGCAAGGTTTCGACTTTGGCCAATTTATGTTTTCTCGAATTATTAGCTTCGACCCTGTACAAAGGCTCAAAGGTGCGACTATGGGTATTTTTCGGTTAAAGTTCGATAGACTAAACACTTCTATGCCAATTTCGATGTGGAACAAATTCTGCAAGTGTTCGACTTTGGCCAATTTATGTTTCTCGAATTATTAGCCTCGACCCTGTACAAAGGCTCAAAGGTTCGACTATGGGTATTTTTCGGGTAAAGATCGATAGACTGAGTACTCCTATGCTAATTTCTGAGTGGAACAAATTCTGCAAGGTTTCGACTTGGCCAATTTATGTTTTCTCGAATTATTAGCTTCGACCCTGTACAAAGGCTCAAAGGTGCGACTATGGGTATTTTTCGGTTAAAGTTCGATAGACTAAACACTTCTATGCCAATTTCGATGTGGAACAAATTCTGCAAGTGTTCGACTTTGGCCAATTTATGTTTCTCGAATTATTAGCCTCGACCCTGTACAAAGGCTCAAAGGTTCGACTATGGGTATTTTTCGGGTAAAGATCGATAGACTGAGTACTCCTATGCTAATTTCTGAGTGGAACAAATTCTGCAAGGTTTCGACTTGGCCAATTTATGTTTTCTCGAATTATTAGCCTCGACCCTGTACAAAGGCTCAAAGGTTCGACTATGGGTATTTTTCGGGTAAAGATCGATAGACTGAGTACTCCTATGCTAATTTCTGAGTGGAACAAATTCTGCAAGGTTTCGACTTGGCCAATTTATGTTTTCTCGAATTATTAGCCTCGACCCTGTACAAAGGTTCAAAGGTGCGACTATGGGTATTTTTCGGTTAAAGATCGATAGACTGAGTACTCCTATGCTAATTTCTGAGTGGAACAAATTCTGCAAGTGTTCGACTTTGGCCAATTTATGTTTCTCGAATTATTAGCCTCGACCCTGTACAAAGGCTCAAAGGTTCGACTATGGGTATTTTTCGGTTAAAGATCGATAGACTAAACACTTCTATGCCAATTTCTGAGTGGAACAAATTCTGCAAGGTTTCGACTTTGGCAAATTTATGTCTTCTCGAATTATTAGCCTCGACCCTGTACAAAGGCTCAAAGGTGCGACTATGGGTATTTTTCAGTTAAAGATCGTTAGACTAAACACTTCTATGACAATTTCTGAGTGGAACAAACTCTGCAAGGTTTCGACTTTGGCCAATTTATGTTTTCTCGAATTATTAGCCTCGACCCTGTACAAAGGCTCAAAGGTGCGACTATGGGTATTTTTCAGTTAAAGGTCGATAGACTGAATACTCATATGCTAATTTCTGAGTGGAACAAGTTCTGCAAGTGTTCGACTTTTTCCAATTTATATTTTTCGAATTATTAGCCTCGACCCTGTACAAAGGCTCAAAGGTGCGATATGGGTATTTTTCAGTTAAAGATCGTTAAACTAAACACTTCTATGCCAATTTCTGAGTGGAACAAATTCTGCAAGGTTTCGACTTTGGCCAATTTATGTTTTCTCGAATTATTAGCTTCGACCCTGTACAAAGGCTCAAAGGTGCGACTATGGGTATTTTTCGGTTAAAGTTCGATAGACTAAACACTTCTATGCCAATTTCGATGTGGAACAAATTCTGCAAGTGTTCGACTTTGGCCAATTTATGTTTCTCGAATTATTAGCCTCGACCCTGTACAAAGGCTCAAAGGTTCGACTATGGGTATTTTTCGGTTAAAGATCGATAGACTAAACACTTCTATGCCAATTTCTGAGTGGAACAAATTCTGCAAGGTTTCGACTTTGGCAAATTTATGTTTCTCGAATTATTAGCCTCGACCCTGTACAAAGGCTCAAAGGTGCGACTATGGGTATTATTCGGTTAAAGATCGATAGACTGAGTACTCCTATGCTAATTTCTGAGTGGAACAAATTCTGCAAGTGTTCGACTTTGGCCAATTTATGTTTCTCGAATTATTAGCCTCGACCCTGTACAAAGGCTCAAAGGTTCGACTATGGGTATTTTTCGGTTAAAGATCGATAGACTAAACACTTCTATGCCAATTTCTGAGTGGAACAAATTCTGCAAGGTTTCGACTTTGGCAAATTTATGTTTTCTCGAATTATTAGCCTCGACCCTGTACAAAGGCTCAAAGGTGCGACTATGGGTATTTTTCAGTTAAAGATCGTTAGACTAAACACTTCTATGACAATTTCTGAGTGGAACAAACTCTGCAAGGTTTCGACTTTGGCCAATTTATGTTTTCTCGAATTATTAGCCTCGACCCTGTACAAAGGCTCAAAGGTGCGACTATGGGTATTTTTCAGTTAAAGGTCGATAGACTGAATACTCATATGCTAATTTCTGAGTGGAACAAGTTCTGCAAGTGTTCGACTTTTTCCAATTTATATTTTTCGAATTATTAGCCTCGACCCTGTACAAAGGCTCAAAGGTGCGATATGGGTATTTTTCAGTTAAAGATCGTTAAACTAAACACTTCTATGCCAATTTCTGAGTGGAACAAATTCTGCAAGGTTTCGACTTTGGCCAATTTATGTTTTCTCGAATTATTAGCTTCGACCCTGTACAAAGGCTCAAAGGTGCGACTATGGGTATTTTTCGGTTAAAGTTCGATAGACTAAACACTTCTATGCCAATTTCGATGTGGAACAAATTCTGCAAGTGTTCGACTTTGTCCAATTTATGTTTCTCGAATTATTAGCCTCGACCCTGTACAAAGGTTCAAAGGTGCGACTATGGGTATTTTTCGGTTAAAGTTCGATAGACTAAACACTTCTATGCCAATTTCGATGTGGAACAAATTCTGCAAGGTTTCGACTTTGGCCAATTTATGTTTTCTCGAATAACTGGCCTCGACCCTGTACAAAGGTTCAAAGGTGCGACTATGGGTATTTTTCGGGTAAAGATCGATAGACTGAGTACTCCTATGCTAATTTCTGAGTGGAACAAATTCTGCAAGTGTTCGACTTTGGCCAATTTATGTTTTCTCGAATTATTAGCCTTGACCCTGTACAAAGGCTCCAAGGTGCGACTATGGGTTCTTTTTTCGGTTAAAGGTCGATAGACTAAACACTTCTATGATAATTTCTGAGTGGAACAAATTCTGCAAGGTTTCGACTTTGGCCAATTTATGTTTTCTCGAATTATTAGCTTCGACCCTGTACAAAGGCTCAAAGGTGCGACTATGGGTATTTTTCGGTTAAAGTTCGATAGACTAAACACTTCTATGCCAATTTCGATGTGGAACAAATTCTGCAAGTGTTCGACTTTGGCCAATTTATGTTTCTCGAATTATTAGCCTCGACCTTGTACAAAGGTTCAAAGGTGCGACTATGGGTATTTTTCGGTTAAAGATCGATAGACTGAGTACTCCTATGCTAATTTCTGAGTGGAACAAATTCTGCAAGGTTTCGACTTTGGCCAATTTATGTTTTCTCGAATTATTAGCTTCGACCCTGTACAAAGGCTCAAAGGTGCGACTATGGGTATTTTTCGGTTAAAGTTCGATAGACTAAACACTTCTATGCCAATTTCGATGTGGAACAAATTCTGCAAGTGTTCGACTTTGGCCAATTTATGTTTCTCGAATTATTAGCCTCGACCCTGTACAAAGGCTCAAAGGTTCGACTATGGGTATTTTTCGGTTAAAGATCGATAGACTAAACACTTCTATGCCAATTTCTGAGTGGAACAAATTCTGCAAGGTTTCGACTTTGGCAAATTTATGTTTCTCGAATTATTAGCCTCGACCCTGTACAAAGGCTCAAAGGTGCGACTATGGGTATTATTCGGTTAAAGATCGATAGACTGAGTACTCCTATGCTAATTTCTGAGTGGAACAAATTCTGCAAGTGTTCGACTTTGGCCAATTTATGTTTCTCGAATTATTAGCCTCGACCCTGTACAAAGGCTCAAAGGTTCGACTATGGGTATTTTTCGGTTAAAGATCGATAGACTAAACACTTCTATGCCAATTTCTGAGTGGAACAAATTCTGCAAGGTTTCGACTTTGGCAAATTTATGTTTTCTCGAATTATTAGCCTCGACCCTGTACAAAGGCTCCAAGGTGCGACTATGGGTTTTTTTCGGTTAAAGGTCGATAGACTAAACACTTCTATGATAATTTCTGAGTGGAACAAATTCTGCAAGGTTTCGACTTTGGCCAATTTATGTTTCCTCGAATTATTAGCTTCGACCCTGTACAAAGGCTCAAAGGTGCGACTATGGGTATTTTTCGGTTAAAGTTCGATAGACTAAACACTTCTATGCCAATTTCGATGTGGAACAAATTCTGCCTCGACCCTGTACAAAGGTTCAAAGGTGCGACTATGGGTATTTTTCGGGTAAAGATCGATAGACTGAGTACTCCTATGCTAATTTCTGTGTGGAACAAATTCTGCAAGTGTTCGACTTTGGCCAATTTATGTTTTCTCGAATTATTAGCCTTGACCCTGTACAAAGGCCCCAAGGTGCGACTATGGGTTCTTTTTTCGGTTAAAGGTCGATAGACTAAACACTTCTATGATAATTTCTGAGTGGAACAAATTCTGCAAGGTTTCGACTTTGGCCAATTTATGTTTTCTCGAATTATTAGCTTCGACCCTGTACAAAGGCTCAAAGGTGCGACTATGGGTATTTTTCGGTTAAAGTTCGATAGACTAAACACTTCTATGCCAATTTCGATGTGGAACAAATTCTGCAAGTGTTCGACTTTGGCCAATTTATGTTTCTCGAATTATTAGCCTCGACCCTGTACAAAGGTTCAAAGGTGCGACTATGGGTATTTTTCGGTTAAAGTTCGATAGACTGAGTACTCCTATGCTAATTTCTGAGTGGAACAAATTCTGCAAGTGTTCGACTTTGGCCAATTTATGTTTCTCGAATTATTAGCCTCGACCCTGTACAAAGGCTCAAAGGTTCGACTATGGGTATTTTTCGGTTAAAGATCGATAGACTAAACACTTCTATGCCAATTTCTGAGTGGAACAAATTCTGCAAGGTTTCGACTTTGGCAAATTTATGTTTCTCGAATTATTAGCCTCGACCCTGTACAAAGGCTCAAAGGTGCGACTATGGGTATTATTCGGTTAAAGATCGATAGACTGAGTACTCCTATGCTAATTTCTGAGTGGAACAAATTCTGCAAGTGTTCGACTTTGGCCAATTTATGTTTCTCGAATTATTAGCCTCGACCCTGTACAAAGGCTCAAAGGTTCGACTATGGGTATTTTTCGGTTAAAGATCGATAGACTAAACACTTCTATGCCAATTTCTGAGTGGAACAAATTCTGCAAGGTTTCGACTTTGGCAAATTTATGTTTTCTCGAATTATTAGCCTCGACCCTGTACAAAGGCTCCAAGGTGCGACTATGGGTTTTTTTCGGTTAAAGGTCGATAGACTAAACACTTCTATGATAATTTCTGAGTGGAACAAATTCTGCAAGGTTTCGACTTTGGCCAATTTATGTTTTCTCGAATTATTAGCTTCGACCCTGTACAAAGGCTCAAAGGTGCGACTATGGGTATTTTTCGGTTAAAGTTCGATAGACTAAACACTTCTATGCCAATTTCGATGTGGAACAAATTCTGCAAGTGTTCGACTTTGGCCAATTTATGTTTCTCGAATTATTAGCCTCGACCCTGTACAAAGGCTCAAAGGTTCGACTATGGGTATTTTTCGGGTAAAGATCGATAGACTGAGTACTCCTATGCTAATTTCTGAGTGGAACAAATTCTGCAAGGTTTCGACTTGGCCAATTTATGTTTTCTCGAATTATTAGCTTCGACCCTGTACAAAGGCTCAAAGGTGCGACTATGGGTATTTTTCGGTTAAAGTTCGATAGACTAAACACTTCTATGCCAATTTCGATGTGGAACAAATTCTGCAAGTGTTCGACTTTGGCCAATTTATGTTTCTCGAATTATTAGCCTCGACCCTGTACAAAGGCTCAAAGGTTCGACTATGGGTATTTTTCGGGTAAAGATCGATAGACTGAGTACTCCTATGCTAATTTCTGAGTGGAACAAATTCTGCAAGGTTTCGACTTGGCCAATTTATGTTTTCTCGAATTATTAGCCTCGACCCTGTACAAAGGCTCAAAGGTTCGACTATGGGTATTTTTCGGGTAAAGATCGATAGACTGAGTACTCCTATGCTAATTTCTGAGTGGAACAAATTCTGCAAGGTTTCGACTTGGCCAATTTATGTTTTCTCGAATTATTAGCCTCGACCCTGTACAAAGGTTCAAAGGTGCGACTATGGGTATTTTTCGGTTAAAGATCGATAGACTGAGTACTCCTATGCTAATTTCTGAGTGGAACAAATTCTGCAAGTGTTCGACTTTGGCCAATTTATGTTTCTCGAATTATTAGCCTCGACCCTGTACAAAGGCTCAAAGGTTCGACTATGGGTATTTTTCGGTTAAAGATCGATAGACTAAACACTTCTATGCCAATTTCTGAGTGGAACAAATTCTGCAAGGTTTCGACTTTGGCAAATTTATGTTTTCTCGAATTATTAGCCTCGACCCTGTACAAAGGCTCAAAGGTGCGACTATGGGTATTTTTCAGTTAAAGATCGTTAGACTAAACACTTCTATGACAATTTCTGAGTGGAACAAACTCTGCAAGGTTTCGACTTTGGCCAATTTATGTTTTCTCGAATTATTAGCCTCGACCCTGTACAAAGGCTCAAAGGTGCGACTATGGGTATTTTTCAGTTAAAGGTCGATAGACTGAATACTCATATGCTAATTTCTGAGTGGAACAAGTTCTGCAAGTGTTCGACTTTTTCCAATTTATATTTTTCGAATTATTAGCCTCGACCCTGTACAAAGGCTCAAAGGTGCGATATGGGTATTTTTCAGTTAAAGATCGTTAAACTAAACACTTCTATGCCAATTTCTGAGTGGAACAAATTCTGCAAGGTTTCGACTTTGGCCAATTTATGTTTTCTCGAATTATTAGCTTCGACCCTGTACAAAGGCTCAAAGGTGCGACTATGGGTATTTTTCGGTTAAAGTTCGATAGACTAAACACTTCTATGCCAATTTCGATGTGGAACAAATTCTGCAAGTGTTCGACTTTGGCCAATTTATGTTTCTCGAATTATTAGCCTCGACCCTGTACAAAGGCTCAAAGGTTCGACTATGGGTATTTTTCGGTTAAAGATCGATAGACTAAACACTTCTATGCCAATTTCTGAGTGGAACAAATTCTGCAAGGTTTCGACTTTGGCAAATTTATGTTTCTCGAATTATTAGCCTCGACCCTGTACAAAGGCTCAAAGGTGCGACTATGGGTATTATTCGGTTAAAGATCGATAGACTGAGTACTCCTATGCTAATTTCTGAGTGGAACAAATTCTGCAAGTGTTCGACTTTGGCCAATTTATGTTTCTCGAATTATTAGCCTCGACCCTGTACAAAGGCTCAAAGGTTCGACTATGGGTATTTTTCGGTTAAAGATCGATAGACTAAACACTTCTATGCCAATTTCTGAGTGGAACAAATTCTGCAAGGTTTCGACTTTGGCAAATTTATGTTTTCTCGAATTATTAGCCTCGACCCTGTACAAAGGCTCCAAGGTGCGACTATGGGTTTTTTTCGGTTAAAGGTCGATAGACTAAACACTTCTATGATAATTTCTGAGTGGAACAAATTCTGCAAGGTTTCGACTTTGGCCAATTTATGTTTTCTCGAATTATTAGCTTCGACCCTGTACAAAGGCTCAAAGGTGCGACTATGGGTATTTTTCGGTTAAAGTTCGATAGACTAAACACTTCTATGCCAATTTCGATGTGGAACAAATTCTGCAAGTGTTCGACTTTGGCCAATTTATGTTTCTCGAATTATTAGCCTCGACCCTGTACAAAGGCTCAAAGGTTCGACTATGGGTATTTTTCGGGTAAAGATCGATAGACTGAGTACTCCTATGCTAATTTCTGAGTGGAACAAATTCTGCAAGGTTTCGACTTGGCCAATTTATGTTTTCTCGAATTATTAGCTTCGACCCTGTACAAAGGCTCAAAGGTGCGACTATGGGTATTTTTCGGTTAAAGTTCGATAGACTAAACACTTCTATGCCAATTTCGATGTGGAACAAATTCTGCAAGTGTTCGACTTTGGCCAATGTATGTTCCTCGAATTATTAGCCTCGACCCTGTACAAAGGTTCAAAGGTGCGACTATGGGTATTTTTCGGTTAAAGATCGATAGACTGAGTACTCCTATGCTAATTTCTGAGTGGAACAAATTCTGCAAGTGTTCGACTTTGGCCAATTTATGTTTCTCGAATTATTAGCCTCGACCCTGTACAAAGGCTCAAAGGTTCGACTATGGCTATTTTTCGGTTAAAGATCGATAGACTAAACACTTCTATGCCAATTTCTGAGTGGAACAAATTCTGCAAGGTTTCGACTTTGGCAAATTTATGTTTTCTCGAATTATTAGCCTCGACCCTGTACAAAGGCTCAAAGGTGCGACTATGGGTATTTTTCAGTTAAAGATCGTTAGACTAAACACTTCTATGACAATTTCTGAGTGGAACAAACTCTGCAAGGTTTCGACTTTGGCCAATTTATGTTTTCTCGAATTATTAGCCTCGACCCTGTACAAAGGCTCAAAGGTGCGACTATGGGTATTTTTCAGTTAAAGGTCGATAGACTGAATACTCATATGCTAATTTCTGAGTGGAACAAGTTCTGCAAGTGTTCGACTTTTTCCAATTTATATTTTTCGAATTATTAGCCTCGACCCTGTACAAAGGCTCAAAGGTGCGATATGGGTATTTTTCAGTTAAAGATCGTTAAACTAAACACTTCTATGCCAATTTCTGAGTGGAACAAATTCTGCAAGGTTTCGACTTTGGCCAATTTATGTTTTCTCGAATTATTAGCTTCGACCCTGTACAAAGGCTCAAAGGTGCGACTATGGGTATTTTTCGGTTAAAGTTCGATAGACTAAACACTTCTATGCCAATTTCGATGTGGAACAAATTCTGCAAGTGTTCGACTTTGGCCAATTTATGTTTCTCGAATTATTAGCCTCGACCCTGTACAAAGGCTCAAAGGTTCGACTATGGGTATTTTTCGGTTAAAGATCGATAGACTAAACACTTCTATGCCAATTTCTGAGTGGAACAAATTCTGCAAGGTTTCGACTTTGGCAAATTTATGTTTCTCGAATTATTAGCCTCGACCCTGTACAAAGGCTCAAAGGTGCGACTATGGGTATTATTCGGTTAAAGATCGATAGACTGAGTACTCCTATGCTAATTTCTGAGTGGAACAAATTCTGCAAGTGTTCGACTTTGGCCAATTTATGTTTCTCGAATTATTAGCCTCGACCCTGTACAAAGGCTCAAAGGTTCGACTATGGGTATTTTTCGGTTAAAGATCGATAGACTAAACACTTCTATGCCAATTTCTGAGTGGAACAAATTCTGCAAGGTTTCGACTTTGGCAAATTTATGTTTTCTCGAATTATTAGCCTCGACCCTGTACAAAGGCTCCAAGGTGCGACTATGGGTTTTTTTCGGTTAAAGGTCGATAGACTAAACACTTCTATGATAATTTCTGAGTGGAACAAATTCTGCAAGGTTTCGACTTTGGCCAATTTATGTTTTCTCGAATTATTAGCTTCGACCCTGTACAAAGGCTCAAAGGTGCGACTATGGGTATTTTTCGGTTAAAGTTCGATAGACTAAACACTTCTATGCCAATTTCGATGTGGAACAAATTCTGCAAGTGTTCGACTTTGGCCAATTTATGTTTCTCGAATTATTAGCCTCGACCCTGTACAAAGGCTCAAAGGTTCGACTATGGGTATTTTTCGGGTAAAGATCGATAGACTGAGTACTCCTATGTTAATTTCTGAGTGGAACAAATTCTGCAAGGTTTCGACTTGGCCAATTTATGTTTTCTCGAATTATTAGCTTCGACCCTGTACAAAGGCTCAAAGGTGCGACTATGGGTATTTTTCGGTTAAAGTTCGATAGACTAAACACTTCTATGCCAATTTCGATGTGGAACAAATTCTGCAAGTGTTCGACTTTGGCCAATGTATGTTCCTCGAATTATTAGCCTCGACCCTGTACAAAGGTTCAAAGGTGCGACTATGGGTATTTTTCGGTTAAAGATCGATAGACTGAGTACTCCTATGCTAATTTCTGAGTGGAACAAATTCTGCAAGTGTTCGACTTTGGCCAATTTATGTTTCTCGAATTATTAGCCTCGACCCTGTACAAAGGCTCAAAGGTTCGACTATGGCTATTTTTCGGTTAAAGATCGATAGACTAAACACTTCTATGCCAATTTCTGAGTGGAACAAATTCTGCAAGGTTTCGACTTTGGCAAATTTATGTTTTCTCGAATTATTAGCCTCGACCCTGTACAAAGGCTCAAAGGTGCGACTATGGGTATTTTTCAGTTAAAGATCGTTAGACTAAACACTTCTATGCCAATTTCTGAGTGGAACAAATTCTGCAAGGTTTCGACTTTGGCCAATTTATGTTTTCTCGAATTATTAGCCTCGACCCTGTACAAAGGCTCCAAGGTGCGACTATGGGTTTTCTTTCGGTTAAAGGTCGATATACTAAACACTTCTATGATAATTTCTGAGTGGAACAAATTCTGCAAGTGTTCGACTTTGGCCAATTTATGTTTCTCGAATTATTAGCCTCGACCCTGTACAAAGGCTCAAAGGTGCGACTATGGGTATTTTTCGGTTAAAGATCGATAGACTAAACACTTCTATGCCAATTTCGATGTGGAACAAATTCTGCAAGTGTTCGACTTTGGCCAATTTATGTTTTCTCGAATTATTAGCCTCGACCCTGTACAAAGGCTCCAAGGTGCGACTATGGGTTTTCTTTCGGTTAAAGGTCGATAGACTAAACACTTCTATGCCAATTTCTGAGTGGAACAAATTCTGCAAGGTTTCGACTTTGGCTAATTTATGTTTTCTCGAATTATTAGCTTCGACCCTGTACAAAGGCTCAAAGGTGCGACTATGGGTATTTTTCGGTTAAAGATCGATAGACTAAACACTTCTATGCCAATTTCGATGTGGAACAAATTCTGCAAGTGTTCGACTTTGGCCAATTTATGTTTCTCGAATTATTAGCCTCGACCCTGTACAAAGGCTCAAAGGTTCGACTATGGGTATTTTTCGGTTAAAGATCGATAGACTAAACACTTCTATGCCAATTTCTGAGTGGAACAAATTCTGCAAGTGTTCGACTTTGGCCAATTTATGTTTCTCGAATTATTAGCCTCGACCCTGTACAAATTTTCAAAGGTGCGACTATGGGTATTTTTCGGTTAAAGATCGATAGACTGAGTACTCCTATGCTAATTTCTGAGTGGAACAAATTCTGCAAGTGTTCGACTTTGGCCAATTTATGTTTTCTCGAATTATTAGCTTCGACCCTGTATAAAGGCTCAAAGGTGCGACTATGGGTATTTTTCAGTTAAAGATCGATAGACTAAACACTTCTATGCCAATTTCGATGTGGAACAAATTCTGCAAGTGTTCGACTTTGGCCAATTTATGTTTCTCGAATTATTAGCCTCGACCCTGTACAAAGGTTCAAAGGTGCGACTATGGGTATTTTTCGGTTAAAGATCGTTAGACTAAACACTTCTATGCCAATTTCTGAGTGGAACAAATTCTGCAAGGTTTCGACTTTAGCCAATTTATGTTTTCTCGAATAACTGGCCTCGACCCTGTACAAAGGCTCAAAGGTGCGACTATGGGTATTTTTCGGTTAAAGATCGATGGACTAAACACTTCTATGCTAATTTCGATGTGGAACAAATTCTGCAAGGTTTCGACTTTGGCCAATTTATGTTTTCTCGAATTATTAGCCTCGACCCTGTACAAAGACTCAAAGGTGCGACTATGGTTATTTTTCGGTTAAAGATCGATAGACTAAACACTTCTATGCCAATTTCGATTTGGAACAAATTCTGCAAGTGTTCGACTTTGGCCAATTTATGTTTTCTCGAATTATTAGCCTCGACCCTGTACAAAGGCTCAAAGGTGCGACTATGGGTATTTTTCGGTTAAAGATCGATAGACTAAACACTTCTATGCCAATTTCGATGTGGAACAAATTCTGCACTTGTTCGACTTTGGCCAATTTATATTTTTCGAATTATTAGCCTCGACCCTGTACAAAGGCTCAAAGGGGCGACTATGGGTATTTTTCGGTTAAAGGTCGATAGACTAAACACTTCTATGCTAATTTCTGAGTGGAACAAATTCTGCACTTGTTCGACTTTGGCCAATTTATATTTTTCGAATTATTATCCTCGACCCTGTACAAATGCTCAAAGGTGCGACTATGGGTATTTTCGGTTAAAGATCGATAGACTAAACACTTCTATGTCAATTTCGATGTGGAACAAATTCTGCAAGTGTTCGAATTTGGCCAATTTATGTTTTCTCGAATTATTAGCTTCGACCCTGTACAAAGGCTCAAAGGTGCGACTATGGGTATTTTTCGGTTAAAGGTCGATAGACTAAACACTTCTATGCCAATTTCGATGTGGAACAAATTCTGCAAGTGTTCGAATTTGGCCAATTTATGTTTCTCGAATTATTAGCCTCGACCCTGTACAAAGGTTCAAAGGTGCGACTATGGGTATTTTTCGGTTAAAGATCGATAGACTGAGTACTCCTATGATAATTTCTGAGTGGAACAAATTCTGCAAGGTTTCGACTTTGGCCAATTTATGTTTTCTCGAATTATTAGCTTCGACCCTGTACAAAGGCTCAAAGGTGCGACTATGGGTATTTTTCGGTTAAAGATCGATAGACTAAACACTTCTATGCCAATTTCGATGTGGAACAAATTCTGCAAGTGTTCGACTTTGGCCAATTTATGTTTCTCGAATTATTAGCCTCGACCCAGTACAAAGGTTCAAAGGTGCGACTATGGGTATTTTTCGGTTAAAGATCGATAGACTGAGTACTCCTATGCTAATTTCTGAGTGGAACAAATTCTGCAAGTGTTCGACTTTGGCCAATTTATGTGTCTCGAATTATTAGCCTCGACCCTGTACAAAGGCTCAAAGGTTCGACTATGGGTATTTTTCGATTAAAGATCGATAGACTAAACACTTCTATGCCAATTTCTGAGTGGAACAAATTCTGCAAGGTTTCGACTTTGGCTAATTTATGTTTTCTCGAATTATTAGCTTCGACCCTGTACAAAGGCTCAAAGGTGCGACTATGGGTATTTTTCGGTTAAAGATCGATAGACTAAATACTTCTATGCCAATTTCGATGTGGAACAAATTCTGCAAGTGTTCGACTTTGGCCAATTTATGTTTCTCGAATTATTAGCCTCGACCCTGTACAAAGGTTCAAAGGTGCAACTATGGGTATTTTTCGGTTAAAGATCGATAGACTGAGTACTCCTATGCTAATTTCTGAGTGGAACAAATTCTGCAAGTGTTCGACTTTGGCCAATTTATGTTTCTCGAATTATTAGCCTCGACCCTGTACAAAGGCTCAAAGGTTCGACTATGGGTATTTTTCGGTTAAAGATCGATAGACTAAACACTTCTATGCCAATTTCTGAGTGGAACAAATTCTGCAAGGTTTCGACTTTGGCAAATTTATGTTTTCTCGAATTATTAGCCTCGACCCTGTACAAAGGCTCAAAGGTGCGACTATGGGTATTTTTCAGTTAAAGATCGTTAGACTAATTTCTGAGTGGAACAAACTCTGCAAGGTTTCGACTTCGGCCAATTTATGTTTTCTCGAATTATTAGCCTCGACCCTGTACAAAGGCTCAAAGGTGCGACTATGGGTATTTTTCAGTTAAAGGTCGATAGACTGAATACTCATATGCTAATTTCTGAGTGGAACAAGTTCTGCAAGTGTTCGACTTTTTCCAATTTATATTTTTCGAATTATTAGCCTCGACCCTGTACAAAGGCTCAAAGGTGCGATATGGGTATTTTTCAGTTAAAGATCGTTAAACTAAATACTTCTATGCCAATTTCTGAGTGGAAAAAATTCTGCAAGGTTTCGACTTTGGCCAATTTATGTTTTCTCGAATTATTATCTTCGACCCTGTACAAAGGCTCAAAGGTGCGACTATGGGTATTTTTCGGTTAAAGTTCGATAGACTAAACACTTCTATGCCAATTTCGATGTGGAACAAATTCTGCAAGTGTTCGACTTTGGCCAATTTATGTGTCTCGAATTATTAGCCTCGACCCTGTACAAAGGTTCAAAGGTGCGACTATGGGTATTTTTCGGTTAAAGATCGATAGACTGAGTACTCCTATGCTAATTTCTGAGTGGAACAAATTCTGCAAGTGTTCGAATTTGGCCAATTTATGTTTCTCGAATTATTAGCCTCGACCCTGTACAAAGGTTCAAAGGTGCGACTATGGGTATTTTTCGGTTAAAGATCGATAGACTGAGTACTCCTATGCTAATTTCTGAGTGGAACAAATTCTGCAAGTGTTCGACTTTGGCCAATTTATGTTTCTCGAATTATTAGCCTCGACCCTGTACAAAGGCTCAAAGGTTCGACTATGGGTATTTTTCGGTTAAAGATCGATAGACTAAACACTTCTATGCCAATTTCTGAGTGGAACAAATTCTGCAAGGTTTCGACTTTGGCCAATTTATGTTTTCTCGAATTATTAGCCTCGACCCTGTACAAAGGCTCAAAGGTGCGACTATGGGTATTTTTCAGTTAAAGATCGTTAGACTAAACACTTCTATGACAATTTCTGAGTGGAACAAACTCTGCAAGGTTTCGACTTTGGCCAATTTATGTTTTCTCGAATTATTAGCCTCGACCCTGTACAAAGGCTCAAAGGTGCGACTATGGGTATTTTTCAGTTAAAGGTCGATAGACTGAATACTCATATGCTAATTTCTGAGTGGAACAAGTTCTGCAAGTGTTCGACTTTTTCCAATTTATATTTTTCGAATTATTAGCCTCGACCCTGTACAAAGGCTCAAAGGTGCGATATGGGTATTTTTCAGTTAAAGATCGTTAAACTAAACACTTCTATGCCAATTTCTGAGTGGAACAAATTCTGCAAGGTTTCGACTTTGGCCAATTTATGTTTTCTCGAATTATTAGCTTCGACCCTGTACAAAGGCTCAAAGGTGCGACTATGGGTATTTTTCGTTTAAAGTTCGATAGACTAAACACTTCTATGCCAGTTTCGATGTGGAACAAATTCTGCAAGTGTTCGACTTTGTCCAATTTATGTTTCTCGAATTATTAGCCTCGACCCTGTACAAAGGTTCAAAGGTGCGACTATGGGTATTTTTCGGTTAAAGTTCGATAGACTAAACACTTCTATGCCAATTTCGATGTGGAACAAATTCTGCAAGGTTTCGACTTTGGCCAATTTATGTTTTCTCGAATAACTGGCCTCGACCCTGTACAAAGGTTCAAAGGTGCGACTATGGGTATTTTTCGGGTAAAGATCGATAGACTGAGTACTCCTATGCTAATTTCTGAGTGGAACAAATTCTGCAAGTGTTCGACTTTGGCCAATTTATGTTTTCTCGAATTATTAGCCTTGACCCTGTACAAAGGCTCCAAGGTGCGACTATGGGTTCTTTTTTCGGTTAAAGGTCGATAGACTAAACACTTCTATGATAATTTCTGAGTGGAACAAATTCTGCAAGGTTTCGACTTTGGCCAATTTATGTTTTCTCGAATTATTAGCTTCGACCCTGTACAAAGGCTCAAAGGTGCGACTATGGGTATTTTTCGGTTAAAGTTCGATAGACTAAACACTTCTATGCCAATTTCGATGTGGAACATATTCTGCAAGTGTTCGACTTTGGCCAATTTATGTTTCTCGAATTATTAGCCTCGACCCTGTACAAAGGTTCAAAGGTGCGACTATGGGTATTTTTCGGTTAAAGATCGATAGACTGAGTACTCCTATGCTAATTTCTGAGTGGAACAAATTCTGCAAGTGTTCGACTTTGGCCAATTTATGTTTCTCGAATTATTAGCCTCGACCCTGTACAAAGGCTCAAAGGTTCGACTATGGGTATTTTTCGGTTAAAGATCGATAGACTAAACACTTCTATGCCAATTTCTGAGTGGAACAAATTCTGCAAGGTTTCGACTTTGGCAAATTTATGTTTCTCGAATTATTAGCCTCGACCCTGTACAAAGGCTCAAAGGTGCGACTATGGGTTTTTTTCGGTTAAAGGTCGATAGACTAAACACTTCTATGATAATTTCTGAGTGGAACAAATTCTGCAAGGTTTCGACTTTGGCCAATTTATGTTTTCTCGAATTATTAGCTTCGACCCTGTACAAAGGCTCAAAGGTGCGACTATGGGTATTTTTCGGTTAAAGTTCGATAGACTAAACACTTCTATGCCAATTTCGATGTGGAACAAATTCTGCCTCGACCCTGTACAAAGGTTCAAAGGTGCGACTATGGGTATTTTTCGGGTAAAGATCGATAGACTAAACACTTCTATGCCAATTTCTGAGTGGAACAAATTCTGCAAGTGTTCGACTTTGGCCAATTTATGTTTCTCGAATTATTAGCCTCGACCCTGTACAAAGGCTCAAAGGTTCGACTATGGGTATTTTTCGGGTAAAGATCGATAGACTGAGTACTCCTATGCTAATTTCTGAGTGGAACAAATTCTGCAAGGTTTCGACTTGGCCAATTTATGTTTTCTCGAATTATTAGCTTCGACCCTGTACAAAGGCTCAAAGGTGCGACTATGGGTATTTTTCGGTTAAAGTTCGATAGACTAAACACTTCTATGCCAATTTCGATGTGGAACAAATTCTGCAAGTGTTCGACTTTGGCCAATGTATGTTCCTCGAATTATTAGCCTCGACCCTGTACAAAGGTTCAAAGGTGCGACTATGGGTATTTTTCGGTTAAAGATCGATAGACTGAGTACTCCTATGCTAATTTCTGAGTGGAACAAATTCTGCAAGTGTTCGACTTTGGCCAATTTATGTTTCTCGAATTATTAGCCTCGACCCTGTACAAAGGCTCAAAGGTTCGACTATGGCTATTTTTCGGTTAAAGATCGATAGACTAAACACTTCTATGCCAATTTCTGAGTGGAACAAATTCTGCAAGGTTTCGACTTTGGCAAATTTATGTTTTCTCGAATTATTAGCCTCGACCCTGTACAAAGGCTCAAAGGTGCGACTATGGGTATTTTTCAGTTAAAGATCGTTAGACTAAACACTTCTATGACAATTTCTGAGTGGAACAAACTCTGCAAGGTTTCGACTTTGGCCAATTTATGTTTTCTCGAATTATTAGCCTCGACCCTGTACAAAGGCTCAAAGGTGCGACTATGGGTATTTTTCAGTTAAAGGTCGATAGACTGAATACTCATATGCTAATTTCTGAGTGGAACAAGTTCTGCAAGTGTTCGACTTTTTCCAATTTATATTTTTCGAATTATTAGCCTCGACCCTGTACAAAGGCTCAAAGGTGCGATATGGGTATTTTTCAGTTAAAGATCGTTAAACTAAACACTTCTATGCCAATTTCTGAGTGGAACAAATTCTGCAAGGTTTCGACTTTGGCCAATTTATGTTTTCTCGAATTATTAGCTTCGACCCTGTACAAAGGCTCAAAGGTGCGACTATGGGTATTTTTCGGTTAAAGTTCGATAGACTAAACACTTCTATGCCAATTTCGATGTGGAACAAATTCTGCAAGTGTTCGACTTTGGCCAATTTATGTTTCTCGAATTATTAGCCTCGACCCTGTACAAAGGCTCAAAGGTTCGACTATGGGTATTTTTCGGTTAAAGATCGATAGACTAAACACTTCTATGCCAATTTCTGAGTGGAACAAATTCTGCAAGGTTTCGACTTTGGCAAATTTATGTTTCTCGAATTATTAGCCTCGACCCTGTACAAAGGCTCAAAGGTGCGACTATGGGTATTATTCGGTTAAAGATCGATAGACTGAGTACTCCTATGCTAATTTCTGAGTGGAACAAATTCTGCAAGTGTTCGACTTTGGCCAATTTATGTTTCTCGAATTATTAGCCTCGACCCTGTACAAAGGCTCAAAGGTTCGACTATGGGTATTTTTCGGTTAAAGATCGATAGACTAAACACTTCTATGCCAATTTCTGAGTGGAACAAATTCTGCAAGGTTTCGACTTTGGCAAATTTATGTTTTCTCGAATTATTAGCCTCGACCCTGTACAAAGGCTCCAAGGTGCGACTATGGGTTTTTTTCGGTTAAAGGTCGATAGACTAAACACTTCTATGATAATTTCTGAGTGGAACAAATTCTGCAAGGTTTCGACTTTGGCCAATTTATGTTTTCTCGAATTATTAGCTTCGACCCTGTACAAAGGCTCAAAGGTGCGACTATGGGTATTTTTCGGTTAAAGTTCGATAGACTAAACACTTCTATGCCAATTTCGATGTGGAACAAATTCTGCAAGTGTTCGACTTTGGCCAATTTATGTTTCTCGAATTATTAGCCTCGACCCTGTACAAAGGCTCAAAGGTTCGACTATGGGTATTTTTCGGGTAAAGATCGATAGACTGAGTACTCCTATGTTAATTTCTGAGTGGAACAAATTCTGCAAGGTTTCGACTTGGCCAATTTATGTTTTCTCGAATTATTAGCTTCGACCCTGTACAAAGGCTCAAAGGTGCGACTATGGGTATTTTTCGGTTAAAGTTCGATAGACTAAACACTTCTATGCCAATTTCGATGTGGAACAAATTCTGCAAGTGTTCGACTTTGGCCAATGTATGTTCCTCGAATTATTAGCCTCGACCCTGTACAAAGGTTCAAAGGTGCGACTATGGGTATTTTTCGGTTAAAGATCGATAGACTGAGTACTCCTATGCTAATTTCTGAGTGGAACAAATTCTGCAAGTGTTCGACTTTGGCCAATTTATGTTTCTCGAATTATTAGCCTCGACCCTGTACAAAGGCTCAAAGGTTCGACTATGGCTATTTTTCGGTTAAAGATCGATAGACTAAACACTTCTATGCCAATTTCTGAGTGGAACAAATTCTGCAAGGTTTCGACTTTGGCAAATTTATGTTTTCTCGAATTATTAGCCTCGACCCTGTACAAAGGCTCAAAGGTGCGACTATGGGTATTTTTCAGTTAAAGATCGTTAGACTAAACACTTCTATGCCAATTTCTGAGTGGAACAAATTCTGCAAGGTTTCGACTTTGGCCAATTTATGTTTTCTCGAATTATTAGCCTCGACCCTGTACAAAGGCTCCAAGGTGCGACTATGGGTTTTCTTTCGGTTAAAGGTCGATATACTAAACACTTCTATGATAATTTCTGAGTGGAACAAATTCTGCAAGTGTTCGACTTTGGCCAATTTATGTTTCTCGAATTATTAGCCTCGACCCTGTACAAAGGCTCAAAGGTGCGACTATGGGTATTTTTCGGTTAAAGATCGATAGACTAAACACTTCTATGCCAATTTCGATGTGGAACAAATTCTGCAAGTGTTCGACTTTGGCCAATTTATGTTTTCTCGAATTATTAGCCTCGACCCTGTACAAAGGCTCCAAGGTGCGACTATGGGTTTTCTTTCGGTTAAAGGTCGATAGACTAAACACTTCTATGCCAATTTCTGAGTGGAACAAATTCTGCAAGGTTTCGACTTTGGCTAATTTATGTTTTCTCGAATTATTAGCTTCGACCCTGTACAAAGGCTCAAAGGTGCGACTATGGGTATTTTTCGGTTAAAGATCGATAGACTAAACACTTCTATGCCAATTTCGATGTGGAACAAATTCTGCAAGTGTTCGACTTTGGCCAATTTATGTTTCTCGAATTATTAGCCTCGACCCTGTACAAAGGCTCAAAGGTTCGACTATGGGTATTTTTCGGTTAAAGATCGATAGACTAAACACTTCTATGCCAATTTCTGAGTGGAACAAATTCTGCAAGTGTTCGACTTTGGCCAATTTATGTTTCTCGAATTATTAGCCTCGACCCTGTACAAATTTTCAAAGGTGCGACTATGGGTATTTTTCGGTTAAAGATCGATAGACTGAGTACTCCTATGCTAATTTCTGAGTGGAACAAATTCTGCAAGTGTTCGACTTTGGCCAATTTATGTTTTCTCGAATTATTAGCTTCGACCCTGTATAAAGGCTCAAAGGTGCGACTATGGGTATTTTTCAGTTAAAGATCGATAGACTAAACACTTCTATGCCAATTTCGATGTGGAACAAATTCTGCAAGTGTTCGACTTTGGCCAATTTATGTTTCTCGAATTATTAGCCTCGACCCTGTACAAAGGTTCAAAGGTGCGACTATGGGTATTTTTCGGTTAAAGATCGTTAGACTAAACACTTCTATGCCAATTTCTGAGTGGAACAAATTCTGCAAGGTTTCGACTTTAGCCAATTTATGTTTTCTCGAATAACTGGCCTCGACCCTGTACAAAGGCTCAAAGGTGCGACTATGGGTATTTTTCGGTTAAAGATCGATGGACTAAACACTTCTATGCTAATTTCGATGTGGAACAAATTCTGCAAGGTTTCGACTTTGGCCAATTTATGTTTTCTCGAATTATTAGCCTCGACCCTGTACAAAGACTCAAAGGTGCGACTATGGTTATTTTTCGGTTAAAGATCGATAGACTAAACACTTCTATGCCAATTTCGATTTGGAACAAATTCTGCAAGTGTTCGACTTTGGCCAATTTATGTTTTCTCGAATTATTAGCCTCGACCCTGTACAAAGGCTCAAAGGTGCGACTATGGGTATTTTTCGGTTAAAGATCGATAGACTAAACACTTCTATGCTAATTTCTGAGTGGAACAAATTCTGCACTTGTTCGACTTTGGCCAATTTATATTTTTCGAATTATTATCCTCGACCCTGTACAAATGCTCAAAGGTGCGACTATGGGTATTTTCGGTTAAAGATCGATAGACTAAACACTTCTATGTCAATTTCGATGTGGAACAAATTCTGCAAGTGTTCGAATTTGGCCAATTTATGTTTTCTCGAATTATTAGCTTCGACCCTGTACAAAGGCTCAAAGGTGCGACTATGGGTATTTTTCGGTTAAAGGTCGATAGACTAAACACTTCTATGCCAATTTCGATGTGGAACAAATTCTGCAAGTGTTCGAATTTGGCCAATTTATGTTTCTCGAATTATTAGCCTCGACCCTGTACAAAGGTTCAAAGGTGCGACTATGGGTATTTTTCGGTTAAAGATCGATAGACTGAGTACTCCTATGATAATTTCTGAGTGGAACAAATTCTGCAAGGTTTCGACTTTGGCCAATTTATGTTTTCTCGAATTATTAGCTTCGACCCTGTACAAAGGCTCAAAGGTGCGACTATGGGTATTTTTCGGTTAAAGATCGATAGACTAAACACTTCTATGCCAATTTCGATGTGGAACAAATTCTGCAAGTGTTCGACTTTGGCCAATTTATGTTTCTCGAATTATTAGCCTCGACCCAGTACAAAGGTTCAAAGGTGCGACTATGGGTATTTTTCGGTTAAAGATCGATAGACTGAGACTCCTATGCTAATTTCTGAGTGGAACAAATTCTGCAAGTGTTCGACTTTGGCCAATTTATGTGTCTCGAATTATTAGCCTCGACCCTGTACAAAGGCTCAAAGGTTCGACTATGGGTATTTTTCGATTAAAGATCGATAGACTAAACACTTCTATGCCAATTTCTGAGTGGAACAAATTCTGCAAGGTTTCGACTTTGGCTAATTTATGTTTTCTCGAATTATTAGCTTCGACCCTGTACAAAGGCTCAAAGGTGCGACTATGGGTATTTTTCGGTTAAAGATCGATAGACTAAATACTTCTATGCCAATTTCGATGTGGAACAAATTCTGCAAGTGTTCGACTTTGGCCAATTTATGTTTCTCGAATTATTAGCCTCGACCCTGTACAAAGGTTCAAAGGTGCAACTATGGGTATTTTTCGGTTAAAGATCGATAGACTGAGTACTCCTATGCTAATTTCTGAGTGGAACAAATTCTGCAAGTGTTCGACTTTGGCCAATTTATGTTTCTCGAATTATTAGCCTCGACCCTGTACAAAGGCTCAAAGGTTCGACTATGGGTATTTTTCGGTTAAAGATCGATAGACTAAACACTTCTATGCCAATTTCTGAGTGGAACAAATTCTGCAAGGTTTCGACTTTGGCAAATTTATGTTTTCTCGAATTATTAGCCTCGACCCTGTACAAAGGCTCAAAGGTGCGACTATGGGTATTTTTCAGTTAAAGATCGTTAGACTAAACACTTCTATGCCAATTTCTGAGTGGAACAAACTCTGCAAGGTTTCGACTTCGGCCAATTTATGTTTTCTCGAATTATTAGCCTCGACCCTGTACAAAGGCTCAAAGGTGCGACTATGGGTATTTTTCAGTTAAAGGTCGATAGACTGAATACTCATATGCTAATTTCTGAGTGGAACAAGTTCTGCAAGTGTTCGACTTTTTCCAATTTATATTTTTCGAATTATTAGCCTCGACCCTGTACAAAGGCTCAAAGGTGCGATATGGGTATTTTTCAGTTAAAGATCGTTAAACTAAATACTTCTATGCCAATTTCTGAGTGGAAAAAATTCTGCAAGGTTTCGACTTTGGCCAATTTATGTTTTCTCGAATTATTATCTTCGACCCTGTACAAAGGCTCAAAGGTGCGACTATGGGTATTTTTCGGTTAAAGTTCGATAGACTAAACACTTCTATGCCAATTTCGATGTGGAACAAATTCTGCAAGTGTTCGACTTTGGCCAATTTATGTGTCTCGAATTATTAGCCTCGACCCTGTACAAAGGTTCAAAGGTGCGACTATGGGTATTTTTCGGTTAAAGATCGATAGACTGAGTACTCCTATGCTAATTTCTGAGTGGAACAAATTCTGCAAGTGTTCGAATTTGGCCAATTTATGTTTCTCGAATTATTAGCCTCGACCCTGTACAAAGGTTCAAAGGTGCGACTATGGGTATTTTTCGGTTAAAGATCGATAGACTGAGTACTCCTATGCTAATTTCTGAGTGGAACAAATTCTGCAAGTGTTCGACTTTGGCCAATTTATGTTTCTCGAATTATTAGCCTCGACCCTGTACAAAGGCTCAAAGGTTCGACTATGGGTATTTTTCGGTTAAAGATCGATAGACTAAACACTTCTATGCCAATTTCTGAGTGGAACAAATTCTGCAAGGTTTCGACTTTGGCCAATTTATGTTTTCTCGAATTATTAGCCTCGACCCTGTACAAAGGCTCAAAGGTGCGACTATGGGTATTTTTCAGTTAAAGATCGTTAGACTAAACACTTCTATGACAATTTCTGAGTGGAACAAACTCTGCAAGGTTTCGACTTTGGCCAATTTATGTTTTCTCGAATTATTAGCCTCGACCCTGTACAAAGGCTCAAAGGTGCGACTATGGGTATTTTTCAGTTAAAGGTCGATAGACTGAATACTCATATGCTAATTTCTGAGTGGAACAAGTTCTGCAAGTGTTCGACTTTTTCCAATTTATATTTTTCGAATTATTAGCCTCGACCCTGTACAAAGGCTCAAAGGTGCGATATGGGTATTTTTCAGTTAAAGATCGTTAAACTAAACACTTCTATGCCAATTTCTGAGTGGAACAAATTCTGCAAGGTTTCGACTTTGGCCAATTTATGTTTTCTCGAATTATTAGCTTCGACCCTGTACAAAGGCTCAAAGGTGCGACTATGGGTATTTTTCGTTTAAAGTTCGATAGACTAAACACTTCTATGCCAGTTTCGATGTGGAACAAATTCTGCAAGTGTTCGACTTTGTCCAATTTATGTTTCTCGAATTATTAGCCTCGACCCTGTACAAAGGTTCAAAGGTGCGACTATGGGTATTTTTCGGTTAAAGTTCGATAGACTAAACACTTCTATGCCAATTTCGATGTGGAACAAATTCTGCAAGGTTTCGACTTTGGCCAATTTATGTTTTCTCGAATAACTGGCCTCGACCCTGTACAAAGGTTCAAAGGTGCGACTATGGGTATTTTTCGGGTAAAGATCGATAGACTGAGTACTCCTATGCTAATTTCTGAGTGGAACAAATTCTGCAAGTGTTCGACTTTGGCCAATTTATGTTTTCTCGAATTATTAGCCTTGACCCTGTACAAAGGCTCCAAGGTGCGACTATGGGTTCTTTTTTCGGTTAAAGGTCGATAGACTAAACACTTCTATGATAATTTCTGAGTGGAACAAATTCTGCAAGGTTTCGACTTTGGCCAATTTATGTTTTCTCGAATTATTAGCTTCGACCCTGTACAAAGGCTCAAAGGTGCGACTATGGGTATTTTTCGGTTAAAGTTCGATAGACTAAACACTTCTATGCCAATTTCGATGTGGAACATATTCTGCAAGTGTTCGACTTTGGCCAATTTATGTTTCTCGAATTATTAGCCTCGACCCTGTACAAAGGTTCAAAGGTGCGACTATGGGTATTTTTCGGTTAAAGATCGATAGACTGAGTACTCCTATGCTAATTTCTGAGTGGAACAAATTCTGCAAGTGTTCGACTTTGGCCAATTTATGTTTCTCGAATTATTAGCCTCGACCCTGTACAAAGGCTCAAAGGTTCGACTATGGGTATTTTTCGGTTAAAGATCGATAGACTAAACACTTCTATGCCAATTTCTGAGTGGAACAAATTCTGCAAGGTTTCGACTTTGGCAAATTTATGTTTCTCGAATTATTAGCCTCGACCCTGTACAAAGGCTCAAAGGTGCGACTATGGGTTTTTTTCGGTTAAAGGTCGATAGACTAAACACTTCTATGATAATTTCTGAGTGGAACAAATTCTGCAAGGTTTCGACTTTGGCCAATTTATGTTTTCTCGAATTATTAGCTTCGACCCTGTACAAAGGCTCAAAGGTGCGACTATGGGTATTTTTCGGTTAAAGTTCGATAGACTAAACACTTCTATGCCAATTTCGATGTGGAACAAATTCTGCCTCGACCCTGTACAAAGGTTCAAAGGTGCGACTATGGGTATTTTTCGGGTAAAGATCGATAGACTGAGTACTTCTATGCTAATTTCTGAGTGGAACAAATTCTGCAAGTGTTCGACTTTGGCCAATTTATGTTTTCTCGAATTATTAGCCTTGACCCTGTACAAAGGCCCCAAGGTGCGACTATGGGTTCTTTTTTCGGTTAAAGGTCGATAGACTAAACACTTCTATGATAATTTCTGAGTGGAACAAATTCTGCAAGGTTTCGACTTTGGCCAATTTATGTTTTCTCGAATTATTAGCTTCGACCCTGTACAAAGGCTCAAAGGTGCGACTATGGGTATTTTTCTTTTAAAGTTCGATTCTATGCCAATTTCGATGTGGAACAAATTCTGCAAGTGTTCGACTTTGGCCAATTTATGTTTCTCGAATTATTAGCCTCGACCCTGTACAAAGGTTCAAAGGTGCGACTATGGGTATTTTTCGGTGAAAGATCGATAGACTGAGTACTCCTATGCTAATTTCTGAGTGGAACAAATTCTGCAAGTGTTCGACTTTGGCCAATTTATGTTTCTCGAATTATTAGCCTCGACCCTGTACAAAGGCTCAAAGGTTCGACTATGGGTATTTTTCGGTTAAAGATCGATAGACTAAACACTTCTATGCCAATTTCTGAGTGGAACAAATTCTGCAAGGTTTCGACTTTGGCAAATTTATGTTTCTCGAATTATTAGCCTCGACCCTGTACAAAGGCTCAAAGGTGCGACTATGGGTATTATTCGGTTAAAGATCGATAGACTGAGTACTCCTATGCTAATTTCTGAGTGGAACAAATTCTGCAAGTGTTCGACTTTGGCCAATTTATGTTTCTCGAATTATTAGCCTCGACCCTGTACAAAGGCTCAAAGGTTCGACTATGGGTATTTTTCGGTTAAAGATCGATAGACTAAACACTTCTATGCCAATTTCTGAGTGGAACAAATTCTGCAAGGTTTCGACTTTGGCAAATTTATGTTTTCTCGAATTATTAGCCTCGACCCTGTACAAAGGCTCCAAGGTGCGACTATGGGTTTTTTTCGGTTAAAGGTCGATAGACTAAACACTTCTATGATAATTTCTGAGTGGAACAAATTCTGCAAGGTTTCGACTTTGGCCAATTTATGTTTTCTCGAATTATTAGCTTCGACCCTGTACAAAGGCTCAAAGGTGCGACTATGGGTATTTTTCGGTTAAAGTTCGATAGACTAAACACTTCTATGCCAATTTCGATGTGGAACAAATTCTGCAAGTGTTCGACTTTGGCCAATTTATGTTTCTCGAATTATTAGCCTCGACCCTGTACAAAGGCTCAAAGGTTCGACTATGGGTATTTTTCGGGTAAAGATCGATAGACTGAGTACTCCTATGCTAATTTCTGAGTGGAACAAATTCTGCAAGTGTTCGACTTTGGCCAATTTATGTGTCTCGAATTATTAGCCTCGACCCTGTACAAAGGCTCAAAGGTTCGACCATGGGTATTTTTCGATTAAAGATCGATAGACTAAACACTTCTATGCCAATTTCTGAGTGGAACAAATTCTGCAAGGTTTCGACTTTGGCTAATTTATGTTTTCTCGAATTATTAGCTTCGACCCTGTACAAAGGCTCAAAGGTGCGACTATGGGTATTTTTCGGTTAAAGATCGATAGACTAAATACTTCTATGCCAATTTCGATGTGGAACAAATTCTGCAAGTGTTCGACTTTGGCCAATTTATGTTTCTCGAATTATTAGCCTCGACCCTGTACAAAGGTTCAAAGGTGCAACTATGGGTATTTTTCGGTTAAAGATCGATAGACTGAGTACTCCTATGCTAATTTCTGAGTGGAACAAATTCTGCAAGTGTTCGACTTTGGCCAATTTATGTTTCTCGAATTATTAGCCTCGACCCTGTACAAAGGCTCAAAGGTTCGACTATGGGTATTTTTCGGTTAAAGATCGATAGACTAAACACTTCTATGCCAATTTCTGAGTGGAACAAATTCTGCAAGGTTTCGACTTTGGCAAATTTATGTTTTCTCGAATTATTAGCCTCGACCCTGTACAAAGGCTCAAAGGTGCGACTATGGGTATTTTTCAGTTAAAGATCGTTAGACTATGCTAATTTCTGAGTGGAACAAATTCTGCAAGTGTTCGAATTTGGCCAATTTATGTTTCTCGAATTATTAGCCTCGACCCTGTACAAAGGTTCAAAGGTGCGACTATGGGTATTTTTCGGTTAAAGATCGATAGACTGAGTACTCCTATGCTAATTTCTGAGTGGAACAAATTCTGCAAGTGTTCGACTTTGGCCAATTTATGTTTCTCGAATTATTAGCCTCGACCCTGTACAAAGGCTCAAAGGTTCGACTATGGGTATTTTTCGGTTAAAGATCGATAGACTAAACACTTCTATGCCAATTTCTGAGTGGAACAAATTCTGCAAGGTTTCGACTTTGGCCAATTTATGTTTTCTCGAATTATTAGCCTCGACCCTGTACAAAGGCTCAAAGGTTCGACTATGGGTATTTTTCGGTTAAAGATCGATAGACTAAACACTTCTATGCCAATTTCTGAGTGGAACAAATTCTGCAAGGTTTCGACTTTGGCAAATTTATGTTTCTCGAATTATTAGCCTCGACCCTGTACAAAGGCTCAAAGGTGCGACTATGGGTATTATTCGGTTAAAGATCGATAGACTGAGTACTCCTATGCTAATTTCTGAGTGGAACAAATTCTGCAAGTGTTCGACTTTGGCCAATTTATGTTTCTCGAATTATTAGCCTCGACCCTGTACAAAGGCTCAAAGGTTCGACTATGGGTATTTTTCGGTTAAAG
The DNA here is from genome assembly GCA_963991005.1 of Barypeithes pellucidus. Classification (NCBI taxonomy): domain Eukaryota; kingdom Metazoa; phylum Arthropoda; class Insecta; order Coleoptera; family Curculionidae; genus Barypeithes; species Barypeithes pellucidus. Next base: position 43,145,419 of record OZ022560.1, read on the forward strand.
ATCGATAGACTAAACACTTCTATGCCAATTTCTGAGTGGAACAAATTCTGCAAGGTTTCGACTTTGGCAAATTTATGTTTTCTCGAATTATTAGCCTCGACCCTGTACAAAGGCTCCAAGGTGCGACTATGGGTTTTTTTCGGTTAAAGGTCGATAGACTAAACACTTCTATGATAATTTCTGAGTGGAACAAATTCTGCAAGGTTTCGACTTTGGCCAATTTATGTTTTCTCGAATTATTAGCTTCGACCCTGTACAAAGGCTCAAAGGTGCGACTATGGGTATTTTTCGGTTAAAGTTCGATAGACTAAACACTTCTATGCCAATTTCGATGTGGAACAAATTCTGCAAGTGTTCGACTTTGGCCAATTTATGTTTCTCGAATTATTAGCCTCGACCCTGTACAAAGGCTCAAAGGTTCGACTATGGGTATTTTTCGGGTAAAGATCGATAGACTGAGTACTCCTATGCTAATTTCTGAGTGGAACAAATTCTGCAAGGTTTCGACTTGGCCAATTTATGTTTTCTCGAATTATTAGCTTCGACCCTGTACAAAGGCTCAAAGGTGCGACTATGGGTATTTTTCGGTTAAAGTTCGATAGACTAAACACTTCTATGCCAATTTCGATGTGGAACAAATTCTGCAAGTGTTCGACTTTGGCCAATGTATGTTCCTCGAATTATTAGCCTCGACCCTGTACAAAGGTTCAAAGGTGCGACTATGGGTATTTTTCGGTTAAAGATCGATAGACTGAGTACTCCTATGCTAATTTCTGAGTGGAACAAATTCTGCAAGTGTTCGACTTTGACCAATTTATGTTTCTCGAATTATTAGCCTCGACCCTGTACAAAGGCTCAAAGGTTCGACTATGGCTATTTTTCGGTTAAAGATCGATAGACTAAACACTTCTATGCCAATTTCTGAGTGGAACAAATTCTGCAAGGTTTCGACTTTGGCAAATTTATGTTTTCTCGAATTATTAGCCTCGACCCTGTACAAAGGCTCAAAGGTGCGACTATGGGTATTTTTCAGTTAAAGATCGTTAGACTAAACACTTCTATGCCAATTTCTGAGTGGAACAAATTCTGCAAGGTTTCGACTTTGGCCAATTTATGTTTTCTCGAATTATTAGCCTCGACCCTGTACAAAGGCTCCAAGGTGCGACTATGGGTTTTCTTTCGGTTAAAGGTCGATATACTAAACACTTCTATGATAATTTCTGAGTGGAACAAATTCTGCAAGTGTTCGACTTTGGCCAATTTATGTTTCTCGAATTATTAGCCTCGACCCTGTACAAAGGCTCAAAGGTTCGACTATGGGTATTTTTCGGTTAAAGATCGATAGACTAAACACTTCTATGCCAATTTCGATGTGGAACAAATTCTGCAAGTGTTCGACTTTGGCCAATTTATGTTTCTCGAATTATTAGCCTCGACCCTGTACAAAGGCTCAAAGGTTCGACTATGGGTATTTTTCGGTTAAAGATCGATAGACTAAACACTTCTATGCCAATTTCTGAGTGGAACAAATTCTGCAAGGTTTCGACTTTGGCAAATTTATGTTTCTCGAATTATTAGCCTCGACCCTGTACAAAGGCTCAAAGGTGCGACTATGGGTATTATTCGGTTAAAGATCGATAGACTAAGTACTCCTATGCTAATTTCTGAGTGGAACAAATTCTGCAAGTGTTCGACTTTGGCCAATTTATGTTTCTCGAATTATTAGCCTCGACCCTGTACAAAGGCTCAAAGGTTCGACTATGGGTATTTTTCGGTTAAAGATCGATAGACTAAACACTTCTATGCCAATTTCGATGTGGAACAAATTCTGCAAGTGTTCGACTTTGGCCAATTTATGTTTCTCGAATTATTAGCCTCGACCCTGTACAAAGGCTCAAAGGTTCGACTATGGGTATTTTTCGGTTAAAGATCGATAGACTAAACACTTCTATGCCAATTTCTGAGTGGAACAAATTCTGCAAGTGTTCGACTTTGGCCAATTTATGTTTCTCGAATTATTAGCCTCGACCCTGTACAAATTTTCAAAGGTGCGACTATGGGTATTTTTCGGTTAAAGATCGATAGCCTGAGTACTCCTATGCTAATTTCTGAGTGGAACAAATTCTGCAAGTGTTCGACTTTGGCCAATTTATGTTTTCTCGAATTATTAGCTTCGACCCTGTATAAAGGCTCAAAGGTGCGACTATGGGTATTTTTCAGTTAAAGATCGATAGACTAAACACTTCTATGCCAATTTCGATGTGGAACAAATTCTGCAAGTGTTCGACTTTGGCCAATTTATGTTTCTCGAATTATTAGCCTCGACCCTGTACAAAGGTTCAAAGGTGCGACTATGGGTATTTTTCGGTTAAAGATCGATAGACTGAGTACTCCTATGCTAATTTCTGAGTGGAACAAATTCTGCAAGTGTTCGACTTTGGCTAATTTATGTTTTCTCGAATTATTAGCTTCGACCCTGTACAAAGGCTCAAAGGTGCGACTATGGGTATTTTTCGGTTAAAGATCGTTAGACTAAACACTTCTATGCCAATTTCTGAGTGGAACAAATTCTGCAAGGTTTCGACTTTGGCAAATTTATGTTTTCTCGAATAACTGGCCTCGACCCTGTACAAAGGCTCAAAGGTGCGACTATGGGTATTTTTCGGTTAAAGATCGATGGACTAAACACTTCTATGCTAATTTCGATGTGGAACATATTCTGCAAGGTTTCGACTTTGGCCAATTTATGTTTTCTCGAATTATTAGCCTCGACCCTGTACAAAGACTCAAAGGTGCGACTATGGTTATTTTTCGGTTAAAGGTCGATAGAGTAAACACTTCTATGCCAATTTCGATTTGGAACAAATTCTGCAAGTGTTCGACTTTGGCCAATTTATGTTTTCTCGAATTATTAGCCTCGACCCTGTACAAAGGCTCAAAGGTGCGACTATGGGTATTTTTCAGTTAAAGATCGTTAGACTAAACACTTCTATGCCAATTTCTGAGTGGAACAAACTCTGCAAGGTTTCGACTTTGGCCAATTTATGTTTTCTCGAATTATTAGCCTCGACCCTGTACAAAGGCTCAAAGGTGCGACTATGGGTATTTTTCAGTTAAAGGTCGATAGACTGAATACTCATATGCTAATTTCTGAGTGGAACAAATTCTGCAAGTGTTCGACTTTGGCCAATTTATGTTTCTCGAATTATTAGCCTCGACCCTGTACAAAGGCTCAAAGATTCGACTATGGGTATTTTTCGGTTAAAGATCGATAGACTAAACACTTCTATGCCAATTTCTGAGTGGAACAAATTCTGCAAGGTTTCGACTTTGGCAAATTTATGTTTCTCGAATTATTAGCCTCGACCCTGTACAAAGGCTCAAAGGTGCGACTATGGATATTATTCGGTTAAAGATCGATAGACTGAGTACTCCTATGCTAATTTCTGAGTGGAACAAATTCTGCAAGTGTTCGACTTTGGCCAATTTATGTTTCTCGAATTATTAGCCTCGACTCGAACGAGGCTCAAAGGTTCGACTATGGGTATTTTTCGGTTAAAGATCGATAGACTAAACACTTCTATGCCAATTTCGATGTGGAACAAATTCTGCAAGTGTTCGACTTTGGCCAATTTATGTTTCTCGAATTATTAGCCTCGACCCTGTACAAAGGCTCAAAGGTTCGACTATGGGTATTTTTCGGTTAAAGATCGATAGACTAAACACTTCTATGCCAATTTCTGAGTGGAACAAATTCTGCAAGTGTTCGACTTTGGCCAATTTATGTTTCTCGAATTATTAGCCTCGAACCCTGTACAAATTTTCAAAGGTGCGACTATGGGTATTTTTCGGTTAAAGATCGATAGACTGAGTACTCCTATGCTAATTTCTGAGTGGAACAAATTCTGCAAGTGTTCGACTTTGGCCAATTTATGTTTTCTCGAATTATTAGCTTCGACCCTGTATAAAGGCTCAAAGGTGCGACTATGGGTATTTTTCAGTTAAAGATCGATAGACTAAACACTTCTATGCCAATTTCGATGTGGAACAAATTCTGCAAGTGTTCGACTTTGGCCAATTTATGTTTCTCGAATTATTAGCCTCGACCCTGTACAAAGGTTCAAAGGTGCGACTATGGGTATTTTTCGGTTAAAGATCGATAGACTGAGTACTCCTATGCTAATTTCTGAGTGGAACAAATTCTGCAAGTGTTCGAGACTTTGGCCAATTTATGTTTTCTCGAATTATTAGCTTCGACCCTGTATAAAGGCTCAAAGGTGCGACTATGGGTATTTTTCAGTTAAAGATCGATAGACTAAACACTTCTATGCCAATTTCGATGTGGAACAAATTCTGCAAGTGTTCGACTTTGGCCAATTTATGTTTCTCGAATTATTAGCCTCGACCCTGTACAAAGGTTCAAAGGTGCGACTATGGGTATTTTTCGGTTAAAGATCGATAGACTGAGTACTCCTATGCTAATTTCTGAGTGGAACAAATTCTGCAAGTGTTCGACTTTGGCCAATTTATGTTTTCTCGAATTATTAGCTTCGACCCTGTATAAAGGCTCAAAGGTGCGACTATGGGTATTTTTCGGTTAAAGATCGTTAGACTAAACACTTCTATGCCAATTTCTGAGTGGAACAAATTCTGCAAGGTTTCGACTTTGGCCAATTTATGTTTTCTCGAATAACTGGCCTCGACCCTGTACAAAGGCTCAAAGGTGCGACTATGGGTATTTTTCGGTTAAAGGTCGATAGACTGAATACTCATATGCTAATTTCTGAGTGGAACAAGTTCTGCAAGTGTTCGACTTTTTCCAATTCCGTCAACACTTCTATGATAATTTCTGAGTGGAACAAATTCTGCAAGTGTTCGACTTTGGCCAATTTATGTTTCTCGAATTATTAGCCTCGACCCTGTACAAAGGCTCAAAGGTTCGACTATGGGTATTTTTCGGTTAAAGATCGATAGACTAAACACTTCTATGCCAATTTCGATGTGGAACAAATTCTGCAAGTGTTCGACTTTGGCCAATTTATGTTTCTCGAATTATTAGCCTCGACCCTGTACAAAGGCTCAAAGGTTCGACTATGGGTATTTTTCGGTTAAAGATCGATAGACTAAACACTTCTATGCCAATTTCTGAGTGGAACAAATTCTGCAAGTGTTCGACTTTGGCCAATTTATGTTTCTCGAATTATTAGCCTCGACCCTGTACAAATTTTCAAAGGTGCGACTATGGGTATTTTTCGGTTAAAGATCGATAGACTGAGTACTCCTATGCTAATTTCTGAGTGGAACAAATTCTGCAAGTGTTCGACTTTGGCCAATTTATGTTTTCTCGAATTATTAGCTTCGACCCTGTATAAAGGCTCAAAGGTGCGACTATGGGTATTTTTCAGTTAAAGATCGATAGACTAAACACTTCTATGCCAATTTCGATGTGGAACAAATTCTGCAAGTGTTCGACTTTGGCCAATTTATGTTTCTCGAATTATTAGCCTCGACCCTGTACAAAGGCTCAAAGGTTCGACTATGGGTATTTTTCGGTTAAAGATCGATAGACTAAACACTTCTATGCCAATTTCTGAGTGGAACAAATTCTGCAAGTGTTCGACTTTGGCCAATTTATGTTTCTCGAATTATTAGCCTCGAACCCTGTACAAATTTTCAAAGGTGCGACTATGGGTATTTTTCGGTTAAAGATCGATAGACTGAGTACTCCTATGCTAATTTCTGAGTGGAACAAATTCTGCAAGTGTTCGACTTTGGCCAATTTATGTTTTCTCGAATTATTAGCTTCGACCCTGTATAAAGGCTCAAAGGTGCGACTATGGGTATTTTTCAGTTAAAGATCGATAGACTAAACACTTCTATGCCAATTTCGATGTGGAACAAATTCTGCAAGTGTTCGACTTTGGCCAATTTATGTTTCTCGAATTATTAGCCTCGACCCTGTACAAAGGTTCAAAGGTGCGACTATGGGTATTTTTCGGTTAAAGATCGATAGACTGAGTACTCCTATGCTAATTTCTGAGTGGAACAAATTCTGCAAGTGTTCGAGACTTTGGCCAATTTATGTTTTCTCGAATTATTAGCTTCGACCCTGTATAAAGGCTCAAAGGTGCGACTATGGGTATTTTTCAGTTAAAGATCGATAGACTAAACACTTCTATGCCAATTTCGATGTGGAACAAATTCTGCAAGTGTTCGACTTTGGCCAATTTATGTTTCTCGAATTATTAGCCTCGACCCTGTACAAAGGTTCAAAGGTGCGACTATGGGTATTTTTCGGTTAAAGATCGATAGACTGAGTACTCCTATGCTAATTTCTGAGTGGAACAAATTCTGCAAGTGTTCGACTTTGGCCAATTTATGTTTTCTCGAATTATTAGCTTCGACCCTGTATAAAGGCTCAAAGGTGCGACTATGGGTATTTTTCGGTTAAAGATCGTTAGACTAAACACTTCTATGCCAATTTCTGAGTGGAACAAATTCTGCAAGGTTTCGACTTTGGCCAATTTATGTTTTCTCGAATAACTGGCCTCGACCCTGTACAAAGGCTCAAAGGTGCGACTATGGGTATTTTTCGGTTAAAGATCGATGGACTAAACACTTCTATGCTAATTTCGATGTGGAACAAATTCTGCAAGGTTTCGACTCTGGCAAATTTATGTTTCTCGAATTATTAGCCTCGACCCTGTACAAAGGCTCAAAGGTTCGACTATGGGTATTTTTCGGTTAAAGATCGATAGACTAAACACTTCTATGCCAATTTCTGAGTGGAACAAATTCTGCAAGGTTTCGACTCTGGCAAATTTATGTTTCTCGAATTATTAGCCTCGACCCTGTACAAAGGCTCAAAGGTTCGACTATGGGTATTTTTCGGTTAAAGATCGATAGACTAAACACTTCTATGCCAATTTCGATGTGGAACAAATTGTGCAAGTGTTCGACTTTGGCCAATTTATGTTTCTCGAATTATTAGCCTCGACCCTGTACAAAGGCTCAAAGGTTCGACTATGGGTATTTTTCGGTTAAAGATCGATAGACTAAACACTTCTATGCCAATTTCTGAGTGGAACAAATTCTGCAAGGTTTCGACGTTGGCAAATTTATGTTTTCTCGAATTATTAGCCTCGACCCTGTACAAAGGCTCAAAGGTGCGACTATGGGTATTTTTCAGTTAAAGATCGTTAGACTAAACACTTCTATGCCAATTTCTGAGTGGAACAAATTCTGCAAGGTTTCGACTTTGGCTAATTTATGTTTTCTCGAATTATTAGCTTCGACCCTGTACAAAGGCTCAAAGGTGCGACTATGGGTATTTTTCGGTTAAAGATCGATAGACTAAATACTTCTATGCCAATTTCGATGTGGAACAAATTCTGCAAGTGTTCGACTTTGGCCAATTTATGTTTCTCGAATTATTAGCCTCGACCCTGTACAAAGGTTCAAAGGTGCGACTATGGGTATTTTTCGGTTAAAGATCGATAGACTGAGTACTCCTATGCTAATTTCTGAGTGGAACAAATTCTGCAAGTGTTCGACTTTGGCCAATTTATGTTTCTCGAATTATTAGCCTCGACCCTGTACAAAGGCTCAAAGGTTCGACTATGGGTATTTTTCGGTTAAAGATCGATAGACTAAACACTTCTATGCCAATTTCTGAGTGGAACAAATTCCGCAAGGTTTCGACTTTGGCAAATTTATGTTTTCTCGAATTATTAGCCTCGACCCTGTACAAAGGCTCAAAGGTGCGACTATGGGTATTTTTCAGTTAAAGATCGTTAGACTAAACACTTCTATGCCAATTTCTGAGTGGAACAAACTCTGCAAGGTTTCGACTTCGGCCAATTTATGTTTTCTCGAATTATTAGCCTCGACCCTGTACAAAGGCTCAAAGGTGCGACTATGGGTATTTTTCAGTTAAAGGTCGATAGACTGAATACTCATATGCTAATTTCTGAGTGGAACAAGTTCTGCAAGTGTTCGACTTTTTCCAATTTATATTTTTCGAATTATTAGCCTCGACCCTGTACAAAGGCTCAAAGGTGCGATATGGGTATTTTTCAGTTAAAGATCGTTAAACTAAATACTTCTATGCCAATTTCTGAGTGGAAAAAATTCTGCAAGGTTTCGACTTTGGCCAATTTATGTTTTCTCGAATTATTATCTTCGACCCTGTACAAAGGCTCAAAGGTGCGACTATGGGTATTTTTCGGTTAAAGTTCGATAGACTAAACACTTCTATGCCAATTTCGATGTGGAACAAATTCTGCAAGTGTTCGACTTTGGCCAATTTATGTGTCTCGAATTATTAGCCTCGACCCTGTACAAAGGTTCAAAGGTGCGACTATGGGTATTTTTCGGTTAAAGATCGATAGACTGAGTACTCCTATGCTAATTTCTGAGTGGAACAAATTCTGCAAGTGTTCGACTTTGGCCAATTTATGTTTCTCGAATTATTAGCCTCGACCCTGTACAAAGGTTCAAAGGTGCGACTATGGGTATTTTTCGGTTAAAGATCGATAGACTGAGTACTCCTATGCTAATTTCTGAGTGGAACAAATTCTGCAAGTGTTCGACTTTGGCCAATTTATGTTTCTCGAATTATTAGCCTCGACCCTGTACAAAGGCTCAAAGGTTCGACTATGGGTATTTTTCGGTTAAAGATCGATAGACTAAACACTTCTATGCCAATTTCTGAGTGGAACAAATTCTGCAAGGTTTCGACTTTGGCCAATTTATGTTTTCTCGAATTATTAGCCTCGACCCTGTACAAAGGCTCAAAGGTGCGACTATGGGTATTTTTCAGTTAAAGATCGTTAGACTAAACACTTCTATGACAATTTCTGAGTGGAACAAACTCTGCAAGGTTTCGACTTTGGCCAATTTATGTTTTCTCGAATTATTAGCCTCGACCCTGTACAAAGGCTCAAAGGTGCGACTATGGGTATTTTTCAGTTAAAGGTCGATAGACTGAATACTCATATGCTAATTTCTGAGTGGAACAAGTTCTGCAAGTGTTCGACTTTTTCCAATTTATATTTTTCGAATTATTAGCCTCGACCCTGTACAAAGGCTCAAAGGTGCGATATGGGTATTTTTCAGTTAAAGATCGTTAAACTAAACACTTCTATGCCAATTTCTGAGTGGAACAAATTCTGCAAGGTTTCGACTTTGGCCAATTTATGTTTCTCGAATTATTAGCCTCGACCCTGTACAAAGGCTCAAAGGTTCGACTATGGGTATTTTTCGGTTAAAGATCGATAGACTAAACACTTCTATGCCAATTTCTGAGTGGAACAAATTCTGCAAGGTTTCGACGTTGGCAAATTTATGTTTTCTCGAATTATTAGCCTCGACCCTGTACAAAGGCTCAAAGGTGCGACTATGGGTATTTTTCAGTTAAAGATCGTTAGACTAAACACTTCTATGCCAATTTCTGAGTGGAACAAATTCTGCAAGGTTTCGACTTTGGCTAATTTATGTTTTCTCGAATTATTAGCTTCGACCCTGTACAAAGGCTCAAAGGTGCGACTATGGGTATTTTTCGGTTAAAGATCGATAGACTAAATACTTCTATGCCAATTTCGATGTGGAACAAATTCTGCAAGTGTTCGACTTTGGCCAATTTATGTTTCTCGAATTATTAGCCTCGACCCTGTACAAAGGTTCAAAGGTGCGACTATGGGTATTTTTCGGTTAAAGATCGATAGACTGAGTACTCCTATGCTAATTTCTGAGTGGAACAAATTCTGCAAGTGTTCGACTTTGGCCAATTTATGTTTCTCGAATTATTAGCCTCGACCCTGTACAAAGGCTCAAAGGTTCGACTATGGGTATTTTTCGGTTAAAGATCGATAGACTAAACACTTCTATGCCAATTTCTGAGTGGAACAAATTCCGCAAGGTTTCGACTTTGGCAAATTTATGTTTTCTCGAATTATTAGCCTCGACCCTGTACAAAGGCTCAAAGGTGCGACTATGGGTATTTTTCAGTTAAAGATCGTTAGACTAAACACTTCTATGCCAATTTCTGAGTGGAACAAACTCTGCAAGGTTTCGACTTCGGCCAATTTATGTTTTCTCGAATTATTAGCCTCGACCCTGTACAAAGGCTCAAAGGTGCGACTATGGGTATTTTTCAGTTAAAGGTCGATAGACTGAATACTCATATGCTAATTTCTGAGTGGAACAAGTTCTGCAAGTGTTCGACTTTTTCCAATTTATATTTTTCGAATTATTAGCCTCGACCCTGTACAAAGGCTCAAAGGTGCGATATGGGTATTTTTCAGTTAAAGATCGTTAAACTAAATACTTCTATGCCAATTTCTGAGTGGAAAAAATTCTGCAAGGTTTCGACTTTGGCCAATTTATGTTTTCTCGAATTATTATCTTCGACCCTGTACAAAGGCTCAAAGGTGCGACTATGGGTATTTTTCGGTTAAAGTTCGATAGACTAAACACTTCTATGCCAATTTCGATGTGGAACAAATTCTGCAAGTGTTCGACTTTGGCCAATTTATGTGTCTCGAATTATTAGCCTCGACCCTGTACAAAGGTTCAAAGGTGCGACTATGGGTATTTTTCGGTTAAAGATCGATAGACTGAGTACTCCTATGCTAATTTCTGAGTGGAACAAATTCTGCAAGTGTTCGACTTTGGCCAATTTATGTTTCTCGAATTATTAGCCTCGACCCTGTACAAAGGTTCAAAGGTGCGACTATGGGTATTTTTCGGTTAAAGATCGATAGACTGAGTACTCCTATGCTAATTTCTGAGTGGAACAAATTCTGCAAGTGTTCGACTTTGGCCAATTTATGTTTCTCGAATTATTAGCCTCGACCCTGTACAAAGGCTCAAAGGTTCGACTATGGGTATTTTTCGGTTAAAGATCGATAGACTAAACACTTCTATGCCAATTTCTGAGTGGAACAAATTCTGCAAGGTTTCGACTTTGGCCAATTTATGTTTTCTCGAATTATTAGCCTCGACCCTGTACAAAGGCTCAAAGGTGCGACTATGGGTATTTTTCAGTTAAAGATCGTTAGACTAAACACTTCTATGACAATTTCTGAGTGGAACAAACTCTGCAAGGTTTCGACTTTGGCCAATTTATGTTTTCTCGAATTATTAGCCTCGACCCTGTACAAAGGCTCAAAGGTGCGACTATGGGTATTTTTCAGTTAAAGATCGTTAAACTAAATACTTCTATGCCAATTTCTGAGTGGAAAAAATTCTGCAAGGTTTCGACTTTGGCCAATTTATGTTTTCTCGAATTATTATCTTCGACCCTGTACAAAGGCTCAAAGGTGCGACTATGGGTATTTTTCGGTTAAAGTTCGATAGACTAAACACTTCTATGCCAATTTCGATGTGGAACAAATTCTGCAAGTGTTCGACTTTGGCCAATTTATGTGTCTCGAATTATTAGCCTCGACCCTGTACAAAGGTTCAAAGGTGCGACTATGGGTATTTTTCGGTTAAAGATCGATAGACTGAGTACTCCTATGCTAATTTCTGAGTGGAACAAATTCTGCAAGTGTTCGACTTTGGCCAATTTATGTTTCTCGAATTATTAGCCTCGACCCTGTACAAAGGCTCAAAGGTTCGACTATGGGTATTTTTCGGTTAAAGATCGATAGACTAAACACTTCTATGCCAATTTCTGAGTGGAACAAATTCTGCAAGGTTTCGACTTTGGCCAATTTATGTTTTCTCGAATTATTAGCCTCGACCCTGTACAAAGGCTCAAAGGTGCGACTATGGGTATTTTTCAGTTAAAGATCGTTAGACTAAACACTTCTATGACAATTTCTGAGTGGAACAAACTCTGCAAGGTTTCGACTTTGGCCAATTTATGTTTTCTCGAATTATTAGCCTCGACCCTGTACAAAGGCTCAAAGGTGCGACTATGGGTATTTTTCAGTTAAAGGTCGATAGACTGAATACTCATATGCTAATTTCTGAGTGGAACAAGTTCTGCAAGTGTTCGACTTTTTCCAATTTATATTTTTCGAATTATTAGCCTCGACCCTGTACAAAGGCTCAAAGGTGCGATATGGGTATTTTTCAGTTAAAGATCGTTAAACTAAACACTTCTATGCCAATTTCTGAGTGGAACAAATTCTGCAAGGTTTCGACTTTGGCCAATTTATGTTTCTCGAATTATTAGCCTCGACCCTGTACAAAGGCTCAAAGGTTCGACTATGGGTATTTTTCGGTTAAAGATCGATAGACTAAACACTTCTATGCCAATTTCTGAGTGGAACAAATTCTGCAAGGTTTCGACGTTGGCAAATTTATGTTTTCTCGAATTATTAGCCTCGACCCTGTACAAAGGCTCAAAGGTGCGACTATGGGTATTTTTCAGTTAAAGATCGTTAGACTAAACACTTCTATGCCAATTTCTGAGTGGAACAAATTCTGCAAGGTTTCGACTTTGGCTAATTTATGTTTTCTCGAATTATTAGCTTCGACCCTGTACAAAGGCTCAAAGGTGCGACTATGGGTATTTTTCGGTTAAAGATCGATAGACTAAATACTTCTATGCCAATTTCGATGTGGAACAAATTCTGCAAGTGTTCGACTTTGGCCAATTTATGTTTCTCGAATTATTAGCCTCGACCCTGTACAAAGGTTCAAAGGTGCGACTATGGGTATTTTTCGGTTAAAGATCGATAGACTGAGTACTCCTATGCTAATTTCTGAGTGGAACAAATTCTGCAAGTGTTCGACTTTGGCCAATTTATGTTTCTCGAATTATTAGCCTCGACCCTGTACAAAGGCTCAAAGGTTCGACTATGGGTATTTTTCGGTTAAAGATCGATAGACTAAACACTTCTATGCCAATTTCTGAGTGGAACAAATTCCGCAAGGTTTCGACTTTGGCAAATTTATGTTTTCTCGAATTATTAGCCTCGACCCTGTACAAAGGCTCAAAGGTGCGACTATGGGTATTTTTCAGTTAAAGATCGTTAGACTAAACACTTCTATGCCAATTTCTGAGTGGAACAAACTCTGCAAGGTTTCGACTTCGGCCAATTTATGTTTTCTCGAATTATTAGCCTCGACCCTGTACAAAGGCTCAAAGGTGCGACTATGGGTATTTTTCAGTTAAAGGTCGATAGACTGAATACTCATATGCTAATTTCTGAGTGGAACAAGTTCTGCAAGTGTTCGACTTTTTCCAATTTATATTTTTCGAATTATTAGCCTCGACCCTGTACAAAGGCTCAAAGGTGCGATATGGGTATTTTTCAGTTAAAGATCGTTAAACTAAATACTTCTATGCCAATTTCTGAGTGGAAAAAATTCTGCAAGGTTTCGACTTTGGCCAATTTATGTTTTCTCGAATTATTATCTTCGACCCTGTACAAAGGCTCAAAGGTGCGACTATGGGTATTTTTCGGTTAAAGTTCGATAGACTAAACACTTCTATGCCAATTTCGATGTGGAACAAATTCTGCAAGTGTTCGACTTTGGCCAATTTATGTGTCTCGAATTATTAGCCTCGACCCTGTACAAAGGTTCAAAGGTGCGACTATGGGTATTTTTCGGTTAAAGATCGATAGACTGAGTACTCCTATGCTAATTTCTGAGTGGAACAAATTCTGCAAGTGTTCGACTTTGGCCAATTTATGTTTCTCGAATTATTAGCCTCGACCCTGTACAAAGGTTCAAAGGTGCGACTATGGGTATTTTTCGGTTAAAGATCGATAGACTGAGTACTCCTATGCTAATTTCTGAGTGGAACAAATTCTGCAAGTGTTCGACTTTGGCCAATTTATGTTTCTCGAATTATTAGCCTCGACCCTGTACAAAGGCTCAAAGGTTCGACTATGGGTATTTTTCGGTTAAAGATCGATAGACTAAACACTTCTATGCCAATTTCTGAGTGGAACAAATTCTGCAAGGTTTCGACTTTGGCCAATTTATGTTTTCTCGAATTATTAGCCTCGACCCTGTACAAAGGCTCAAAGGTGCGACTATGGGTATTTTTCAGTTAAAGATCGTTAGACTAAACACTTCTATGACAATTTCTGAGTGGAACAAACTCTGCAAGGTTTCGACTTTGGCCAATTTATGTTTTCTCGAATTATTAGCCTCGACCCTGTACAAAGGCTCAAAGGTGCGACTATGGGTATTTTTCAGTTAAAGGTCGATAGACTGAATACTCATATGCTAATTTCTGAGTGGAACAAGTTCTGCAAGTGTTCGACTTTTTCCAATTTATATTTTTCGAATTATTAGCCTCGACCCTGTACAAAGGCTCAAAGGTGCGATATGGGTATTTTTCAGTTAAAGATCGTTAAACTAAACACTTCTATGCCAATTTCTGAGTGGAACAAATTCTGCAAGGTTTCGACTTTGGCCAATTTATGTTTTCTCGAATTATTAGCTTCGACCCTGTACAAAGGCTCAAAGGTGCGACTATGGGTATTTTTCGTTTAAAGTTCGATAGACTAAACACTTCTATGCCAGTTTCGATGTGGAACAAATTCTGCAAGTGTTCGACTTTGTCCAATTTATGTTTCTCGAATTATTAGCCTCGACCCTGTACAAAGGTTCAAAGGTGCGACTATGGGTATTTTTCGGTTAAAGTTCGATAGACTAAACACTTCTATGCCAATTTCGATGTGGAACAAATTCTGCAAGGTTTCGACTTTGGCCAATTTATGTTTTCTCGAATAACTGGCCTCGACCCTGTACAAAGGTTCAAAGGTGCGACTATGGGTATTTTTCGGGTAAAGATCGATAGACTGAGTACTCCTATGCTAATTTCTGAGTGGAACAAATTCTGCAAGTGTTCGACTTTGGCCAATTTATGTTTTCTCGAATTATTAGCCTTGACCCTGTACAAAGGCTCCAAGGTGCGACTATGGGTTCTTTTTTCGGTTAAAGGTCGATAGACTAAACACTTCTATGCCAATTTCGATGTGGAACATATTCTGCAAGTGTTCGACTTTGGCCAATTTATGTTTCTCGAATTATTAGCCTCGACCCTGTACAAAGGTTCAAAGGTGCGACTATGGGTATTTTTCGGTTAAAGATCGATAGACTGAGTACTCCTATGCTAATTTCTGAGTGGAACAAATTCTGCAAGTGTTCGACTTTGGCCAATTTATGTTTCTCGAATTATTAGCCTCGACCCTGTACAAAGGCTCAAAGGTTCGACTATGGGTATTTTTCGGTTAAAGATCGATAGACTAAACACTTCTATGCCAATTTCTGAGTGGAACAAATTCTGCAAGGTTTCGACTTTGGCCAATTTATGTTTTCTCGAATTATTAGCTTCGACCCTGTACAAAGGCTCAAAGGTGCGACTATGGGTATTTTTCGGTTAAAGTTCGATAGACTAAACACTTCTATGCCAATTTCGATGTGGAACATATTCTGCAAGTGTTCGACTTTGGCCAATTTATGTTTCTCGAATTATTAGCCTCGACCCTGTACAAAGGTTCAAAGGTGCGACTATGGGTATTTTTCGGTTAAAGATCGATAGACTGAGTACTCCTATGCTAATTTCTGAGTGGAACAAATTCTGCAAGTGTTCGACTTTGGCCAATTTATGTTTCTCGAATTATTAGCCTCGACCCTGTACAAAGGCTCAAAGGTTCGACTATGGGTATTTTTCGGTTAAAGATCGATAGACTAAACACTTCTATGCCAATTTCTGAGTGGAACAAATTCTGCAAGGTTTCGACTTTGGCAAATTTATGTTTCTCGAATTATTAGCCTCGACCCTGTACAAAGGCTCAAAGGTGCGACTATGGGTTTTTTTCGGTTAAAGGTCGATAGACTAAACACTTCTATGCCAATTTCGATGTGGAACAAATTCTGCCTCGACCCTGTACAAAGGTTCAAAGGTGCGACTATGGGTATTTTTCGGGTAAAGATCGATAGACTGAGTACTTCTATGCTAATTTCTGAGTGGAACAAATTCTGCAAGTGTTCGACTTTGGCCAATTTATGTTTTCTCGAATTATTAGCCTTGACCCTGTACAAAGGCCCCAAGGTGCGACTATGGGTTCTTTTTTCGGTTAAAGGTCGATAGACTAAACACTTCTATGATAATTTCTGAGTGGAACAAATTCTGCAAGGTTTCGACTTTGGCCAATTTATGTTTTCTCGAATTATTAGCTTCGACCCTGTACAAAGGCTCAAAGGTGCGACTATGGGTATTTTTCTTTTAAAGTTCGATTCTATGCCAATTTCGATGTGGAACAAATTCTGCAAGTGTTCGACTTTGGCCAATTTATGTTTCTCGAATTATTAGCCTCGACCCTGTACAAAGGTTCAAAGGTGCGACTATGGGTATTTTTCGGTGAAAGATCGATAGACTGAGTACTCCTATGCTAATTTCTGAGTGGAACAAATTCTGCAAGTGTTCGACTTTGGCCAATTTATGTTTCTCGAATTATTAGCCTCGACCCTGTACAAAGGCTCAAAGGTTCGACTATGGGTATTTTTCGGTTAAAGATCGATAGACTAAACACTTCTATGCCAATTTCTGAGTGGAACAAATTCTGCAAGGTTTCGACTTTGGCAAATTTATGTTTCTCGAATTATTAGCCTCGACCCTGTACAAAGGCTCAAAGGTGCGACTATGGGTATTATTCGGTTAAAGATCGATAGACTGAGTACTCCTATGCTAATTTCTGAGTGGAACAAATTCTGCAAGTGTTCGACTTTGGCCAATTTATGTTTCTCGAATTATTAGCCTCGACCCTGTACAAAGGCTCAAAGGTTCGACTATGGGTATTTTTCGGTTAAAGATCGATAGACTAAACACTTCTATGCCAATTTCTGAGTGGAACAAATTCTGCAAGGTTTCGACTTTGGCAAATTTATGTTTTCTCGAATTATTAGCCTCGACCCTGTACAAAGGCTCCAAGGTGCGACTATGGGTTTTTTTCGGTTAAAGGTCGATAGACTAAACACTTCTATGATAATTTCTGAGTGGAACAAATTCTGCAAGGTTTCGACTTTGGCCAATTTATGTTTTCTCGAATTATTAGCTTCGACCCTGTACAAAGGCTCAAAGGTGCGACTATGGGTATTTTTCGGTTAAAGTTCGATAGACTAAACACTTCTATGCCAATTTCGATGTGGAACAAATTCTGCAAGTGTTCGACTTTGGCCAATTTATGTTTCTCGAATTATTAGCCTCGACCCTGTACAAAGGCTCAAAGGTTCGACTATGGGTATTTTTCGGGTAAAGATCGATAGACTGAGTACTCCTATGCTAATTTCTGAGTGGAACAAATTCTGCAAGGTTTCGACTTGGCCAATTTATGTTTTCTCGAATTATTAGCTTCGACCCTGTACAAAGGCTCAAAGGTGCGACTATGGGTATTTTTCGGTTAAAGTTCGATAGACTAAACACTTCTATGCCAATTTCGATGTGGAACAAATTCTGCAAGTGTTCGACTTTGGCCAATGTATGTTCCTCGAATTATTAGCCTCGACCCTGTACAAAGGTTCAAAGGTGCGACTATGGGTATTTTTCGGTTAAAGATCGATAGACTGAGTACTCCTATGCTAATTTCTGAGTGGAACAAATTCTGCAAGTGTTCGACTTTGGCCAATTTATGTTTCTCGAATTATTAGCCTCGACCCTGTACAAAGGCTCAAAGGTTCGACTATGGCTATTTTTCGGTTAAAGATCGATAGACTAAACACTTCTATGCCAATTTCTGAGTGGAACAAATTCTGCAAGGTTTCGACTTTGGCAAATTTATGTTTTCTCGAATTATTAGCCTCGACCCTGTACAAAGGCTCAAAAGTGCGACTATGGGTATTTTTCAGTTAAAGATCGTTAGACTAAACACTTCTATGCCAATTTCTGAGTGGAACAAATTCTGCAAGGTTTCGACTTTGGCCAATTTATGTTTTCTCGAATTATTAGCCTCGACCCTGTACAAAGGCTCCAAGGTGCGACTATGGGTTTTCTTTCGGTTAAAGGTCGATATACTAAACACTTCTATGATAATTTCTGAGTGGAACAAATTCTGCAAGTGTTCGACTTTGGCCAATTTATGTTTCTCGAATTATTAGCCTCGACCCTGTACAAAGGCTCAAAGGTTCGACTATGGGTATTTTTCGGTTAAAGATCGATAGACTAAACACTTCTATGCCAATTTCGATGTGGAACAAATTCTGCAAGTGTTCGACTTTGGCCAATTTATGTTTCTCGAATTATTAGCCTCGACCCTGTACGAAGGCTCAAAGGTTCGACTATGGGTATTTTTCGGTTAAAGATCGATAGACTAAACACTTCTATGCCAATTTCTGAGTGGAACAAATTCTGCAAGGTTTCGACTTTGGCAAATTTATGTTTCTCGAATTATTAGCCTCGACCCTGTACAAAGGCTCAAAGGTGCGACTATGGGTATTATTCGGTTAAAGATCGATAGACTGAGTACTCCTATGCTAATTTCTGAGTGGAACAAATTCTGCAAGTGTTCGACTTTGGCCAATTTATGTTTCTCGAATTATTAGCCTCGACCCTGTACAAAGGCTCAAAGGTTCGACTATGGGTATTTTTCGGTTAAAGATCGATAGACTAAACACTTCTATGCCAATTTCGATGTGGAACAAATTCTGCAAGTGTTCGACTTTGGCCAATTTATGTTTCTCGAATTATTAGCCTCGACCCTGTACAAAGGCTCAAAGGTTCGACTATGGGTATTTTTCGGTTAAAGATCGATAGACTAAACACTTCTATGCCAATTTCTGAGTGGAACAAATTCTGCAAGTGTTCGACTTTGGCCAATTTATGTTTCTCGAATTATTAGCCTCGACCCTGTACAAATTTTCAAAGGTGCGACTATGGGTATTTTTCGGTTAAAGATCGATAGACTGAGTACTCCTATGCTAATTTCTGAGTGGAACAAATTCTGCAAGTGTTCGACTTTGGCCAATTTATGTTTTCTCGAATTATTAGCTTCGACCCTGTATAAAGGCTCAAAGGTGCGACTATGGGTATTTTTCAGTTAAAGATCGATAGACTAAACACTTCTATGCCAATTTCGATGTGGAACAAATTCTGCAAGTGTTCGACTTTGGCCAATTTATGTTTCTCGAATTATTAGCCTCGACCCTGTACAAAGGTTCAAAGGTGCGACTATGGGTATTTTTCGGTTAAAGATCGATAGACTGAGTACTCCTATGCTAATTTCTGAGTGGAACAAATTCTGCAAGTGTTCGACTTTGGCTAATTTATGTTTTCTCGAATTATTAGCTTAGACCCTGTACAAAGGCTCAAAGGTGCGACTATGGGTATTTTTCGGTTAAAGATCGTTAGACTAAACACTTCTATGCCAATTTCTGAGTGGAACAAATTCTGCAAGGTTTCGACTTTGGCCAATTTATGTTTTCTCGAATAACTGGCCTCGACCCTGTACAAAGGCTCAAAGGTGCGACTATGGGTATTTTTCGGTTAAAGATCGATGGACTAAACACTTCTATGCTAATTTCGATGTGGAACATATTCTGCAAGGTTTCGACTTTGGCCAATTTATGTTTTCTCGAATTATTAGCCTCGACCCTGTACAAAGACTCAAAGGTGCGACTATGGTTATTTTTCGGTTAAAGGTCGATAGACTAAACACTTCTATGCCAATTTCGATTTGGAACAAATTCTGCAAGTGTTCGACTTTGGCCAATTTATGTTTTCTCGAATTATTAGCCTCGACCCTGTACAAAGGCTCAAAGGTGCGACTATGGGTATTTTTCAGTTAAAGATCGTTAGACTAAACACTTCTATGCCAATTTCTGAGTGGAACAAACTCTGCAAGGTTTCGACTTTGGCCAATTTATGTTTTCTCGAATAACTGGCCTCGACCCTGTACAAAGGTTCAAAGGTGCGACTATGGGTATTTTTCGGGTAAAGATCGATAGACTGAGTACTCCTATGCTAATTTCTGAGTGGAACAAATTCTGCAAGTGTTCGACTTTGGCCAATTTATGTTTTCTCGAATTATTAGCCTTGACCCTGTACAAAGGCTCCAAGGTGCGACTATGGGTTCTTTTTTCGGTTAAAGGTCGATAGACTAAACACTTCTATGCCAATTTCGATGTGGAACATATTCTGCAAGTGTTCGACTTTGGCCAATTTATGTTTCTCGAATTATTAGCCTCGACCCTGTACAAAGGTTCAAAGGTGCGACTATGGGTATTTTTCGGTTAAAGATCGTTAGACTAAACACTTCTATGATAATTTCTGAGTGGAACAAATTCTGCAAGGTTTCGACTTTGGCCAATTTATGTTTTCTCGAATTATTAGCTTCGACCCTGTACAAAGGCTCAAAGGTGCGACTATGGGTATTTTTCTTTTAAAGTTCGATTCTATGCCAATTTCGATGTGGAACAAATTCTGCAAGTGTTCGACTTTGGCCAATTTATGTTTCTCGAATTATTAGCCTCGACCCTGTACAAAGGTTCAAAGGTGCGACTATGGGTATTTTTCGGTGAAAGATCGATAGACTGAGTACTCCTATGCTAATTTCTGAGTGGAACAAATTCTGCAAGTGTTCGACTTTGGCCAATTTATGTTTCTCGAATTATTAGCCTCGACCCTGTACAAAGGCTCAAAGGTTCGACTATGGGTATTTTTCGGTTAAAGATCGATAGACTAAACACTTCTATGCCAATTTCTGAGTGGAACAAATTCTGCAAGGTTTCGACTTTGGCAAATTTATGTTTCTCGAATTATTAGCCTCGACCCTGTACAAAGGCTCAAAGGTGCGACTATGGGTATTATTCGGTTAAAGATCGATAGACTGAGTACTCCTATGCTAATTTCTGAGTGGAACAAATTCTGCAAGTGTTCGACTTTGGCCAATTTATGTTTCTCGAATTATTAGCCTCGACCCTGTACAAAGGCTCAAAGGTTCGACTATGGGTATTTTTCGGTTAAAGATCGATAGACTAAACACTTCTATGCCAATTTCTGAGTGGAACAAATTCTGCAAGGTTTCGACTTTGGCAAATTTATGTTTTCTCGAATTATTAGCCTCGACCCTGTACAAAGGCTCCAAGGTGCGACTATGGGTTTTTTTCGGTTAAAGGTCGATAGACTAAACACTTCTATGATAATTTCTGAGTGGAACAAATTCTGCAAGGTTTCGACTTTGGCCAATTTATGTTTTCTCGAATTATTAGCTTCGACCCTGTACAAAGGCTCAAAGGTGCGACTATGGGTATTTTTCGGTTAAAGTTCGATAGACTAAACACTTCTATGCCAATTTCGATGTGGAACAAATTCTGCAAGTGTTCGACTTTGGCCAATTTATGTTTCTCGAATTATTAGCCTCGACCCTGTACAAAGGCTCAAAGGTTCGACTATGGGTATTTTTCGGGTAAAGATCGATAGACTGAGTACTCCTATGCTAATTTCTGAGTGGAACAAATTCTGCAAGGTTTCGACTTGGCCAATTTATGTTTTCTCGAATTATTAGCTTCGACCCTGTACAAAGGCTCAAAGGTGCGACTATGGGTATTTTTCGGTTAAAGTTCGATAGACTAAACACTTCTATGCCAATTTCGATGTGGAACAAATTCTGCAAGTGTTCGACTTTGGCCAATGTATGTTCCTCGAATTATTAGCCTCGACCCTGTACAAAGGTTCAAAGGTGCGACTATGGGTATTTTTCGGTTAAAGATCGATAGACTGAGTACTCCTATGCTAATTTCTGAGTGGAACAAATTCTGCAAGTGTTCGACTTTGGCCAATTTATGTTTCTCGAATTATTAGCCTCGACCCTGTACAAAGGCTCAAAGGTTCGACTATGGCTATTTTTCGGTTAAAGATCGATAGACTAAACACTTCTATGCCAATTTCTGAGTGGAACAAATTCTGCAAGGTTTCGACTTTGGCAAATTTATGTTTTCTCGAATTATTAGCCTCGACCCTGTACAAAGGCTCAAAAGTGCGACTATGGGTATTTTTCAGTTAAAGATCGTTAGACTAAACACTTCTATGCCAATTTCTGAGTGGAACAAATTCTGCAAGGTTTCGACTTTGGCCAATTTATGTTTTCTCGAATTATTAGCCTCGACCCTGTACAAAGGCTCCAAGGTGCGACTATGGGTTTTCTTTCGGTTAAAGGTCGATATACTAAACACTTCTATGATAATTTCTGAGTGGAACAAATTCTGCAAGTGTTCGACTTTGGCCAATTTATGTTTCTCGAATTATTAGCCTCGACCCTGTACAAAGGCTCAAAGGTTCGACTATGGGTATTTTTCGGTTAAAGATCGATAGACTAAACACTTCTATGCCAATTTCGATGTGGAACAAATTCTGCAAGTGTTCGACTTTGGCCAATTTATGTTTCTCGAATTATTAGCCTCGACCCTGTACAAAGGCTCAAAGGTTCGACTATGGGTATTTTTCGGTTAAAGATCGATAGACTAAACACTTCTATGCCAATTTCTGAGTGGAACAAATTCTGCAAGGTTTCGACTTTGGCAAATTTATGTTTCTCGAATTATTAGCCTCGACCCTGTACAAAGGCTCAAAGGTGCGACTATGGGTATTATTCGGTTAAAGATCGATAGACTAAACACTTCTATGCCAATTTCGATGTGGAACAAATTCTGCAAGTGTTCGACTTTGGCCAATTTATGTTTCTCGAATTATTAGCCTCGACCCTGTACGAAGGCTCAAAGGTTCGACTATGGGTATTTTTCGGTTAAAGATCGATAGACTAAACACTTCTATGCCAATTTCTGAGTGGAACAAATTCTGCAAGGTTTCGACTTTGGCAAATTTATGTTTCTCGAATTATTAGCCTCGACCCTGTACAAAGGCTCAAAGGTGCGACTATGGGTATTATTCGGTTAAAGATCGATAGACTGAGTACTCCTATGCTAATTTCTGAGTGGAACAAATTCTGCAAGTGTTCGACTTTGGCCAATTTATGTTTCTCGAATTATTAGCCTCGACCCTGTACAAAGGCTCAAAGGTTCGACTATGGGTATTTTTCGGTTAAAGATCGATAGACTAAACACTTCTATGCCAATTTCGATGTGGAACAAATTCTGCAAGTGTTCGACTTTGGCCAATTTATGTTTCTCGAATTATTAGCCTCGACCCTGTACAAAGGCTCAAAGGTTCGACTATGGGTATTTTTCGGTTAAAGATCGATAGACTAAACACTTCTATGCCAATTTCTGAGTGGAACAAATTCTGCAAGTGTTCGACTTTGGCCAATTTATGTTTCTCGAATTATTAGCCTCGACCCTGTACAAATTTTCAAAGGTGCGACTATGGGTATTTTTCGGTTAAAGATCGATAGACTGAGTACTCCTATGCTAATTTCTGAGTGGAACAAATTCTGCAAGTGTTCGACTTTGGCCAATTTATGTTTTCTCGAATTATTAGCTTCGACCCTGTATAAAGGCTCAAAGGTGCGACTATGGGTATTTTTCAGTTAAAGATCGATAGACTAAACACTTCTATGCCAATTTCGATGTGGAACAAATTCTGCAAGTGTTCGACTTTGGCCAATTTATGTTTCTCGAATTATTAGCCTCGACCCTGTACAAAGGTTCAAAGGTGCGACTATGGGTATTTTTCGGTTAAAGATCGATAGACTGAGTACTCCTATGCTAATTTCTGAGTGGAACAAATTCTGCAAGTGTTCGACTTTGGCTAATTTATGTTTTCTCGAATTATTAGCTTAGACCCTGTACAAAGGCTCAAAGGTGCGACTATGGGTATTTTTCGGTTAAAGATCGTTAGACTAAACACTTCTATGCCAATTTCTGAGTGGAACAAATTCTGCAAGGTTTCGACTTTGGCCAATTTATGTTTTCTCGAATAACTGGCCTCGACCCTGTACAAAGGCTCAAAGGTGCGACTATGGGTATTTTTCGGTTAAAGATCGATGGACTAAACACTTCTATGCTAATTTCGATGTGGAACATATTCTGCAAGGTTTCGACTTTGGCCAATTTATGTTTTCTCGAATTATTAGCCTCGACCCTGTACAAAGACTCAAAGGTGCGACTATGGTTATTTTTCGGTTAAAGGTCGATAGACTAAACACTTCTATGCCAATTTCGATTTGGAACAAATTCTGCAAGTGTTCGACTTTGGCCAATTTATGTTTTCTCGAATTATTAGCCTCGACCCTGTACAAAGGCTCAAAGGTGCGACTATGGGTATTTTTCAGTTAAAGATCGTTAGACTAAACACTTCTATGCCAATTTCTGAGTGGAACAAACTCTGCAAGGTTTCGACTTTGGCCAATTTATGTTTTCTCGAATAACTGGCCTCGACCCTGTACAAAGGTTCAAAGGTGCGACTATGGGTATTTTTCGGGTAAAGATCGATAGACTGAGTACTCCTATGCTAATTTCTGAGTGGAACAAATTCTGCAAGTGTTCGACTTTGGCCAATTTATGTTTTCTCGAATTATTAGCCTTGACCCTGTACAAAGGCTCCAAGGTGCGACTATGGGTTCTTTTTTCGGTTAAAGGTCGATAGACTAAACACTTCTATGCCAATTTCGATGTGGAACATATTCTGCAAGTGTTCGACTTTGGCCAATTTATGTTTCTCGAATTATTAGCCTCGACCCTGTACAAAGGTTCAAAGGTGCGACTATGGGTATTTTTCGGTTAAAGATCGTTAGACTAAACACTTCTATGATAATTTCTGAGTGGAACAAATTCTGCAAGGTTTCGACTTTGGCCAATTTATGTTTTCTCGAATTATTAGCTTCGACCCTGTACAAAGGCTCAAAGGTGCGACTATGGGTATTTTTCTTTTAAAGTTCGATTCTATGCCAATTTCGATGTGGAACAAATTCTGCAAGTGTTCGACTTTGGCCAATTTATGTTTCTCGAATTATTAGCCTCGACCCTGTACAAAGGTTCAAAGGTGCGACTATGGGTATTTTTCGGTGAAAGATCGATAGACTGAGTACTCCTATGCTAATTTCTGAGTGGAACAAATTCTGCAAGTGTTCGACTTTGGCCAATTTATGTTTCTCGAATTATTAGCCTCGACCCTGTACAAAGGCTCAAAGGTTCGACTATGGGTATTTTTCGGTTAAAGATCGATAGACTAAACACTTCTATGCCAATTTCTGAGTGGAACAAATTCTGCAAGGTTTCGACTTTGGCAAATTTATGTTTCTCGAATTATTAGCCTCGACCCTGTACAAAGGCTCAAAGGTGCGACTATGGGTATTATTCGGTTAAAGATCGATAGACTGAGTACTCCTATGCTAATTTCTGAGTGGAACAAATTCTGCAAGTGTTCGACTTTGGCCAATTTATGTTTCTCGAATTATTAGCCTCGACCCTGTACAAAGGCTCAAAGGTTCGACTATGGGTATTTTTCGGTTAAAGATCGATAGACTAAACACTTCTATGCCAATTTCTGAGTGGAACAAATTCTGCAAGGTTTCGACTTTGGCAAATTTATGTTTTCTCGAATTATTAGCCTCGACCCTGTACAAAGGCTCCAAGGTGCGACTATGGGTTTTTTTCGGTTAAAGGTCGATAGACTAAACACTTCTATGATAATTTCTGAGTGGAACAAATTCTGCAAGGTTTCGACTTTGGCCAATTTATGTTTTCTCGAATTATTAGCTTCGACCCTGTACAAAGGCTCAAAGGTGCGACTATGGGTATTTTTCGGTTAAAGTTCGATAGACTAAACACTTCTATGCCAATTTCGATGTGGAACAAATTCTGCAAGTGTTCGACTTTGGCCAATTTATGTTTCTCGAATTATTAGCCTCGACCCTGTACAAAGGCTCAAAGGTTCGACTATGGGTATTTTTCGGGTAAAGATCGATAGACTGAGTACTCCTATGCTAATTTCTGAGTGGAACAAATTCTGCAAGGTTTCGACTTGGCCAATTTATGTTTTCTCGAATTATTAGCTTCGACCCTGTACAAAGGCTCAAAGGTGCGACTATGGGTATTTTTCGGTTAAAGTTCGATAGACTAAACACTTCTATGCCAATTTCGATGTGGAACAAATTCTGCAAGTGTTCGACTTTGGCCAATGTATGTTCCTCGAATTATTAGCCTCGACCCTGTACAAAGGTTCAAAGGTGCGACTATGGGTATTTTTCGGTTAAAGATCGATAGACTGAGTACTCCTATGCTAATTTCTGAGTGGAACAAATTCTGCAAGTGTTCGACTTTGGCCAATTTATGTTTCTCGAATTATTAGCCTCGACCCTGTACAAAGGCTCAAAGGTTCGACTATGGCTATTTTTCGGTTAAAGATCGATAGACTAAACACTTCTATGCCAATTTCTGAGTGGAACAAATTCTGCAAGGTTTCGACTTTGGCAAATTTATGTTTTCTCGAATTATTAGCCTCGACCCTGTACAAAGGCTCAAAAGTGCGACTATGGGTATTTTTCAGTTAAAGATCGTTAGACTAAACACTTCTATGCCAATTTCTGAGTGGAACAAATTCTGCAAGGTTTCGACTTTGGCCAATTTATGTTTTCTCGAATTATTAGCCTCGACCCTGTACAAAGGCTCCAAGGTGCGACTATGGGTTTTCTTTCGGTTAAAGGTCGATATACTAAACACTTCTATGATAATTTCTGAGTGGAACAAATTCTGCAAGTGTTCGACTTTGGCCAATTTATGTTTCTCGAATTATTAGCCTCGACCCTGTACAAAGGCTCAAAGGTTCGACTATGGGTATTTTTCGGTTAAAGATCGATAGACTAAACACTTCTATGCCAATTTCGATGTGGAACAAATTCTGCAAGTGTTCGACTTTGGCCAATTTATGTTTCTCGAATTATTAGCCTCGACCCTGTACAAAGGCTCAAAGGTTCGACTATGGGTATTTTTCGGTTAAAGATCGATAGACTAAACACTTCTATGCCAATTTCTGAGTGGAACAAATTCTGCAAGGTTTCGACTTTGGCAAATTTATGTTTCTCGAATTATTAGCCTCGACCCTGTACAAAGGCTCAAAGGTGCGACTATGGGTATTATTCGGTTAAAGATCGATAGACTGAGTACTCCTATGCTAATTTCTGAGTGGAACAAATTCTGCAAGTGTTCGACTTTGGCCAATTTATGTTTCTCGAATTATTAGCCTCGACCCTGTACAAAGGCTCAAAGGTTCGACTATGGGTATTTTTCGGTTAAAGATCGATAGACTAAACACTTCTATGCCAATTTCGATGTGGAACAAATTCTGCAAGTGTTCGACTTTGGCCAATTTATGTTTCTCGAATTATTAGCCTCGACCCTGTACAAAGGCTCAAAGGTTCGACTATGGGTATTTTTCGGTTAAAGATCGATAGACTAAACACTTCTATGCCAATTTCTGAGTGGAACAAATTCTGCAAGTGTTCGACTTTGGCCAATTTATGTTTCTCGAATTATTAGCCTCGACCCTGTACAAATTTTCAAAGGTGCGACTATGGGTATTTTTCGGTTAAAGATCGATAGACTGAGTACTCCTATGCTAATTTCTGAGTGGAACAAATTCTGCAAGTGTTCGACTTTGGCCAATTTATGTTTTCTCGAATTATTAGCTTCGACCCTGTATAAAGGCTCAAAGGTGCGACTATGGGTATTTTTCAGTTAAAGATCGATAGACTAAACACTTCTATGCCAATTTCGATGTGGAACAAATTCTGCAAGTGTTCGACTTTGGCCAATTTATGTTTCTCGAATTATTAGCCTCGACCCTGTACAAAGGTTCAAAGGTGCGACTATGGGTATTTTTCGGTTAAAGATCGATAGACTGAGTACTCCTATGCTAATTTCTGAGTGGAACAAATTCTGCAAGTGTTCGACTTTGGCTAATTTATGTTTTCTCGAATTATTAGCTTAGACCCTGTACAAAGGCTCAAAGGTGCGACTATGGGTATTTTTCGGTTAAAGATCGTTAGACTAAACACTTCTATGCCAATTTCTGAGTGGAACAAATTCTGCAAGGTTTCGACTTTGGCCAATTTATGTTTTCTCGAATAACTGGCCTCGACCCTGTACAAAGGCTCAAAGGTGCGACTATGGGTATTTTTCGGTTAAAGATCGATGGACTAAACACTTCTATGCTAATTTCGATGTGGAACATATTCTGCAAGGTTTCGACTTTGGCCAATTTATGTTTTCTCGAATTATTAGCCTCGACCCTGTACAAAGACTCAAAGGTGCGACTATGGTTATTTTTCGGTTAAAGGTCGATAGACTAAACACTTCTATGCCAATTTCGATTTGGAACAAATTCTGCAAGTGTTCGACTTTGGCCAATTTATGTTTTCTCGAATTATTAGCCTCGACCCTGTACAAAGGCTCAAAGGTGCGACTATGGGTATTTTTCAGTTAAAGATCGTTAGACTAAACACTTCTATGCCAATTTCTGAGTGGAACAAACTCTGCAAGGTTTCGACTTTGGCCAATTTATGTTTTCTCGAATAACTGGCCTCGACCCTGTACAAAGGTTCAAAGGTGCGACTATGGGTATTTTTCGGGTAAAGATCGATAGACTGAGTACTCCTATGCTAATTTCTGAGTGGAACAAATTCTGCAAGTGTTCGACTTTGGCCAATTTATGTTTTCTCGAATTATTAGCCTTGACCCTGTACAAAGGCTCCAAGGTGCGACTATGGGTTCTTTTTTCGGTTAAAGGTCGATAGACTAAACACTTCTATGCCAATTTCGATGTGGAACATATTCTGCAAGTGTTCGACTTTGGCCAATTTATGTTTCTCGAATTATTAGCCTCGACCCTGTACAAAGGTTCAAAGGTGCGACTATGGGTATTTTTCGGTTAAAGATCGATAGACTGAGTACTCCTATGCTAATTTCTGAGTGGAACAAATTCTGCAAGTGTTCGACTTTGGCCAATTTATGTTTCTCGAATTATTAGCCTCGACCCTGTACAAAGGCTCAAAGGTTCGACTATGGGTATTTTTCGGTTAAAGATCGATAGACTAAACACTTCTATGCCAATTTCTGAGTGGAACAAATTCTGCAAGGTTTCGACTTTGGCCAATTTATGTTTTCTCGAATTATTAGCTTCGACCCTGTACAAAGGCTCAAAGGTGCGACTATGGGTATTTTTCGGTTAAAGTTCGATAGACTAAACACTTCTATGCCAATTTCGATGTGGAACATATTCTGCAAGTGTTCGACTTTGGCCAATTTATGTTTCTCGAATTATTAGCCTCGACCCTGTACAAAGGTTCAAAGGTGCGACTATGGGTTTTCTTTCGGTTAAAGGTCGATATACTAAACACTTCTATGATAATTTCTGAGTGGAACAAATTCTGCAAGTGTTCGACTTTGGCCAATTTATGTTTCTCGAATTATTAGCCTCGACCCTGTACAAAGGCTCAAAGGTGCGACTATGGGTATTTTTCGGTTAAAGTTCGATAGACTAAACACTTCTATGCCAATTTCTGAGTGGAACAAATTCTGCAAGGTTTCGACTTTGGCCAATTTATGTTTTCTCGAATTATTAGCCTCGACCCTGTACAAAGGCTCCAAGGTGCGACTATGGGTTTTCTTTCGGTTAAAGGTCGATATACTAAACACTTCTATGATAATTTCTGAGTGGAACAAATTCTGCAAGTGTTCGACTTTGGCCAATTTATGTTTCTCGAATTATTAGCCTCGACCCTGTACAAAGGTTCAAAGGTGCGACTATGGGTATTTTTCGGTTAAAGATCGATAGACTGAGTACTCCTATGCTAATTTCTGAGTGGAACAAATTCTGCAAGTGTTCGACTTTGGCCAATTTATGTTTCTCGAATTATTAGCCTCGACCCTGTACAAAGGCTCAAAGGTTCGACTATGGCTATTTTTCGGTTAAAGATCGATAGACTAAACACTTCTATGCCAATTTCTGAGTGGAACAAATTCTGCAAGGTTTCGACTTTGGCAAATTTATGTTTTCTCGAATTATTAGCCTCGACCCTGTACAAAGGCTCAAAAGTGCGACTATGGGTATTTTTCAGTTAAAGATCGTTAGACTAAACACTTCTATGCCAATTTCTGAGTGGAACAAATTCTGCAAGGTTTCGACTTTGGCCAATTTATGTTTTCTCGAATTATTAGCCTCGACCCTGTACAAAGGCTCCAAGGTGCGACTATGGGTTTTCTTTCGGTTAAAGGTCGATATACTAAACACTTCTATGATAATTTCTGAGTGGAACAAATTCTGCAAGTGTTCGACTTTGGCCAATTTATGTTTCTCGAATTATTAGCCTCGACCCTGTACAAAGGCTCAAAGGTTCGACTATGGGTATTTTTCGGTTAAAGATCGATAGACTAAACACTTCTATGCCAATTTCTGAGTGGAACAAATTCTGCAAGGTTTCGACTTTGGCAAATTTATGTTTCTCGAATTATTAGCCTCGACCCTGTACAAAGGCTCAAAGGTGCGACTATGGGTATTATTCGGTTAAAGATCGATAGACTGAGTACTCCTATGCTAATTTCTGAGTGGAACAAATTCTGCAAGTGTTCGACTTTGGCCAATTTATGTTTCTCGAATTATTAGCCTCGACCCTGTACAAAGGCTCAAAGGTTCGACTATGGGTATTTTTCGGTTAAAGATCGATAGACTAAACACTTCTATGCCAATTTCGATGTGGAACAAATTCTGCAAGTGTTCGACTTTGGCCAATTTATGTTTCTCGAATTATTAGCCTCGACCCTGTACAAAGGCTCAAAGGTTCGACTATGGGTATTTTTCGGTTAAAGATCGATAGACTAAACACTTCTATGCCAATTTCTGAGTGGAACAAATTCTGCAAGTGTTCGACTTTGGCCAATTTATGTTTCTCGAATTATTAGCCTCGACCCTGTACAAATTTTCAAAGGTGCGACTATGGGTATTTTTCGGTTAAAGATCGATAGACTGAGTACTCCTATGCTAATTTCTGAGTGGAACAAATTCTGCAAGTGTTCGACTTTGGCCAATTTATGTTTTCTCGAATTATTAGCTTCGACCCTGTATAAAGGCTCAAAGGTGCGACTATGGGTATTTTTCAGTTAAAGATCGATAGACTAAACACTTCTATGCCAATTTCGATGTGGAACAAATTCTGCAAGTGTTCGACTTTGGCCAATTTATGTTTCTCGAATTATTAGCCTCGACCCTGTACAAAGGTTCAAAGGTGCGACTATGGGTATTTTTCGGTTAAAGATCGATAGACTGAGTACTCCTATGCTAATTTCTGAGTGGAACAAATTCTGCAAGTGTTCGACTTTGGCTAATTTATGTTTTCTCGAATTATTAGCTTAGACCCTGTACAAAGGCTCAAAGGTGCGACTATGGGTATTTTTCGGTTAAAGATCGTTAGACTAAACACTTCTATGCCAATTTCTGAGTGGAACAAATTCTGCAAGGTTTCGACTTTGGCCAATTTATGTTTTCTCGAATAACTGGCCTCGACCCTGTACAAAGGCTCAAAGGTGCGACTATGGGTATTTTTCGGTTAAAGATCGATGGACTAAACACTTCTATGCTAATTTCGATGTGGAACATATTCTGCAAGGTTTCGACTTTGGCCAATTTATGTTTTCTCGAATTATTAGCCTCGACCCTGTACAAAGACTCAAAGGTGCGACTATGGTTATTTTTCGGTTAAAGGTCGATAGACTAAACACTTCTATGCCAATTTCGATTTGGAACAAATTCTGCAAGTGTTCGACTTTGGCCAATTTATGTTTTCTCGAATTATTAGCCTCGACCCTGTACAAAGGCTCAAAGGTGCGACTATGGGTATTTTTCAGTTAAAGATCGTTAGACTAAACACTTCTATGCCAATTTCTGAGTGGAACAAACTCTGCAAGGTTTCGACTTTGGCCAATTTATGTTTTCTCGAATAACTGGCCTCGACCCTGTACAAAGGTTCAAAGGTGCGACTATGGGTATTTTTCGGGTAAAGATCGATAGACTGAGTACTCCTATGCTAATTTCTGAGTGGAACAAATTCTGCAAGTGTTCGACTTTGGCCAATTTATGTTTTCTCGAATTATTAGCCTTGACCCTGTACAAAGGCTCCAAGGTGCGACTATGGGTTCTTTTTTCGGTTAAAGGTCGATAGACTAAACACTTCTATGCCAATTTCGATGTGGAACATATTCTGCAAGTGTTCGACTTTGGCCAATTTATGTTTCTCGAATTATTAGCCTCGACCCTGTACAAAGGTTCAAAGGTGCGACTATGGGTATTTTTCGGTTAAAGATCGTTAGACTAAACACTTCTATGATAATTTCTGAGTGGAACAAATTCTGCAAGGTTTCGACTTTGGCCAATTTATGTTTTCTCGAATTATTAGCTTCGACCCTGTACAAAGGCTCAAAGGTGCGACTATGGGTATTATTCGGTTAAAGATCGATAGACTGAGTACTCCTATGCTAATTTCTGAGTGGAACAAATTCTGCAAGTGTTCGACTTTGGCCAATTTATGTTTCTCGAATTATTAGCCTCGACCCTGTACAAAGGCTCAAAGGTTCGACTATGGGTATTTTTCGGTTAAAGATCGATAGACTAAACACTTCTATGCCAATTTCTGAGTGGAACAAATTCTGCAAGGTTTCGACTTTGGCAAATTTATGTTTTCTCGAATTATTAGCCTCGACCCT
Organism: Barypeithes pellucidus; assembly: GCA_963991005.1. Taxonomy (NCBI): domain Eukaryota; kingdom Metazoa; phylum Arthropoda; class Insecta; order Coleoptera; family Curculionidae; genus Barypeithes; species Barypeithes pellucidus. The sequence continues at coordinate 43,178,035 of OZ022560.1, forward strand.
GTACAAAGGCTCCAAGGTGCGACTATGGGTTTTTTTCGGTTAAAGGTCGATAGACTAAACACTTCTATGATAATTTCTGAGTGGAACAAATTCTGCAAGGTTTCGACTTTGGCCAATTTATGTTTTCTCGAATTATTAGCTTCGACCCTGTACAAAGGCTCAAAGGTGCGACTATGGGTATTTTTCGGTTAAAGTTCGATAGACTAAACACTTCTATGCCAATTTCGATGTGGAACAAATTCTGCAAGTGTTCGACTTTGGCCAATTTATGTTTCTCGAATTATTAGCCTCGACCCTGTACAAAGGCTCAAAGGTTCGACTATGGGTATTTTTCGGGTAAAGATCGATAGACTGAGTACTCCTATGCTAATTTCTGAGTGGAACAAATTCTGCAAGGTTTCGACTTGGCCAATTTATGTTTTCTCGAATTATTAGCTTCGACCCTGTACAAAGGCTCAAAGGTGCGACTATGGGTATTTTTCGGTTAAAGTTCGATAGACTAAACACTTCTATGCCAATTTCGATGTGGAACAAATTCTGCAAGTGTTCGACTTTGGCCAATGTATGTTCCTCGAATTATTAGCCTCGACCCTGTACAAAGGTTCAAAGGTGCGACTATGGGTATTTTTCGGTTAAAGATCGATAGACTGAGTACTCCTATGCTAATTTCTGAGTGGAACAAATTCTGCAAGTGTTCGACTTTGGCCAATTTATGTTTCTCGAATTATTAGCCTCGACCCTGTACAAAGGCTCAAAGGTTCGACTATGGCTATTTTTCGGTTAAAGATCGATAGACTAAACACTTCTATGCCAATTTCTGAGTGGAACAAATTCTGCAAGGTTTCGACTTTGGCAAATTTATGTTTTCTCGAATTATTAGCCTCGACCCTGTACAAAGGCTCAAAAGTGCGACTATGGGTATTTTTCAGTTAAAGATCGTTAGACTAAACACTTCTATGCCAATTTCTGAGTGGAACAAATTCTGCAAGGTTTCGACTTTGGCCAATTTATGTTTTCTCGAATTATTAGCCTCGACCCTGTACAAAGGCTCCAAGGTGCGACTATGGGTTTTCTTTCGGTTAAAGGTCGATATACTAAACACTTCTATGATAATTTCTGAGTGGAACAAATTCTGCAAGTGTTCGACTTTGGCCAATTTATGTTTCTCGAATTATTAGCCTCGACCCTGTACAAAGGCTCAAAGGTTCGACTATGGGTATTTTTCGGTTAAAGATCGATAGACTAAACACTTCTATGCCAATTTCGATGTGGAACAAATTCTGCAAGTGTTCGACTTTGGCCAATTTATGTTTCTCGAATTATTAGCCTCGACCCTGTACAAAGGCTCAAAGGTTCGACTATGGGTATTTTTCGGTTAAAGATCGATAGACTAAACACTTCTATGCCAATTTCTGAGTGGAACAAATTCTGCAAGGTTTCGACTTTGGCAAATTTATGTTTCTCGAATTATTAGCCTCGACCCTGTACAAAGGCTCAAAGGTGCGACTATGGGTATTATTCGGTTAAAGATCGATAGACTAAACACTTCTATGCCAATTTCGATGTGGAACAAATTCTGCAAGTGTTCGACTTTGGCCAATTTATGTTTCTCGAATTATTAGCCTCGACCCTGTACGAAGGCTCAAAGGTTCGACTATGGGTATTTTTCGGTTAAAGATCGATAGACTAAACACTTCTATGCCAATTTCTGAGTGGAACAAATTCTGCAAGGTTTCGACTTTGGCAAATTTATGTTTCTCGAATTATTAGCCTCGACCCTGTACAAAGGCTCAAAGGTGCGACTATGGGTATTATTCGGTTAAAGATCGATAGACTGAGTACTCCTATGCTAATTTCTGAGTGGAACAAATTCTGCAAGTGTTCGACTTTGGCCAATTTATGTTTCTCGAATTATTAGCCTCGACCCTGTACAAAGGCTCAAAGGTTCGACTATGGGTATTTTTCGGTTAAAGATCGATAGACTAAACACTTCTATGCCAATTTCGATGTGGAACAAATTCTGCAAGTGTTCGACTTTGGCCAATTTATGTTTCTCGAATTATTAGCCTCGACCCTGTACAAAGGCTCAAAGGTTCGACTATGGGTATTTTTCGGTTAAAGATCGATAGACTAAACACTTCTATGCCAATTTCTGAGTGGAACAAATTCTGCAAGTGTTCGACTTTGGCCAATTTATGTTTCTCGAATTATTAGCCTCGACCCTGTACAAATTTTCAAAGGTGCGACTATGGGTATTTTTCGGTTAAAGATCGATAGACTGAGTACTCCTATGCTAATTTCTGAGTGGAACAAATTCTGCAAGTGTTCGACTTTGGCCAATTTATGTTTTCTCGAATTATTAGCTTCGACCCTGTATAAAGGCTCAAAGGTGCGACTATGGGTATTTTTCAGTTAAAGATCGATAGACTAAACACTTCTATGCCAATTTCGATGTGGAACAAATTCTGCAAGTGTTCGACTTTGGCCAATTTATGTTTCTCGAATTATTAGCCTCGACCCTGTACAAAGGTTCAAAGGTGCGACTATGGGTATTTTTCGGTTAAAGATCGATAGACTGAGTACTCCTATGCTAATTTCTGAGTGGAACAAATTCTGCAAGTGTTCGACTTTGGCTAATTTATGTTTTCTCGAATTATTAGCTTAGACCCTGTACAAAGGCTCAAAGGTGCGACTATGGGTATTTTTCGGTTAAAGATCGTTAGACTAAACACTTCTATGCCAATTTCTGAGTGGAACAAATTCTGCAAGGTTTCGACTTTGGCCAATTTATGTTTTCTCGAATAACTGGCCTCGACCCTGTACAAAGGCTCAAAGGTGCGACTATGGGTATTTTTCGGTTAAAGATCGATGGACTAAACACTTCTATGCTAATTTCGATGTGGAACATATTCTGCAAGGTTTCGACTTTGGCCAATTTATGTTTTCTCGAATTATTAGCCTCGACCCTGTACAAAGACTCAAAGGTGCGACTATGGTTATTTTTCGGTTAAAGGTCGATAGACTAAACACTTCTATGCCAATTTCGATTTGGAACAAATTCTGCAAGTGTTCGACTTTGGCCAATTTATGTTTTCTCGAATTATTAGCCTCGACCCTGTACAAAGGCTCAAAGGTGCGACTATGGGTATTTTTCAGTTAAAGATCGTTAGACTAAACACTTCTATGCCAATTTCTGAGTGGAACAAACTCTGCAAGGTTTCGACTTTGGCCAATTTATGTTTTCTCGAATAACTGGCCTCGACCCTGTACAAAGGTTCAAAGGTGCGACTATGGGTATTTTTCGGGTAAAGATCGATAGACTGAGTACTCCTATGCTAATTTCTGAGTGGAACAAATTCTGCAAGTGTTCGACTTTGGCCAATTTATGTTTTCTCGAATTATTAGCCTTGACCCTGTACAAAGGCTCCAAGGTGCGACTATGGGTTCTTTTTTCGGTTAAAGGTCGATAGACTAAACACTTCTATGCCAATTTCGATGTGGAACATATTCTGCAAGTGTTCGACTTTGGCCAATTTATGTTTCTCGAATTATTAGCCTCGACCCTGTACAAAGGTTCAAAGGTGCGACTATGGGTATTTTTCGGTTAAAGATCGTTAGACTAAACACTTCTATGATAATTTCTGAGTGGAACAAATTCTGCAAGGTTTCGACTTTGGCCAATTTATGTTTTCTCGAATTATTAGCTTCGACCCTGTACAAAGGCTCAAAGGTGCGACTATGGGTATTTTTCTTTTAAAGTTCGATTCTATGCCAATTTCGATGTGGAACAAATTCTGCAAGTGTTCGACTTTGGCCAATTTATGTTTCTCGAATTATTAGCCTCGACCCTGTACAAAGGTTCAAAGGTGCGACTATGGGTATTTTTCGGTGAAAGATCGATAGACTGAGTACTCCTATGCTAATTTCTGAGTGGAACAAATTCTGCAAGTGTTCGACTTTGGCCAATTTATGTTTCTCGAATTATTAGCCTCGACCCTGTACAAAGGCTCAAAGGTTCGACTATGGGTATTTTTCGGTTAAAGATCGATAGACTAAACACTTCTATGCCAATTTCTGAGTGGAACAAATTCTGCAAGGTTTCGACTTTGGCAAATTTATGTTTCTCGAATTATTAGCCTCGACCCTGTACAAAGGCTCAAAGGTGCGACTATGGGTATTATTCGGTTAAAGATCGATAGACTGAGTACTCCTATGCTAATTTCTGAGTGGAACAAATTCTGCAAGTGTTCGACTTTGGCCAATTTATGTTTCTCGAATTATTAGCCTCGACCCTGTACAAAGGCTCAAAGGTTCGACTATGGGTATTTTTCGGTTAAAGATCGATAGACTAAACACTTCTATGCCAATTTCTGAGTGGAACAAATTCTGCAAGGTTTCGACTTTGGCAAATTTATGTTTTCTCGAATTATTAGCCTCGACCCTGTACAAAGGCTCCAAGGTGCGACTATGGGTTTTTTTCGGTTAAAGGTCGATAGACTAAACACTTCTATGATAATTTCTGAGTGGAACAAATTCTGCAAGGTTTCGACTTTGGCCAATTTATGTTTTCTCGAATTATTAGCTTCGACCCTGTACAAAGGCTCAAAGGTGCGACTATGGGTATTTTTCGGTTAAAGTTCGATAGACTAAACACTTCTATGCCAATTTCGATGTGGAACAAATTCTGCAAGTGTTCGACTTTGGCCAATTTATGTTTCTCGAATTATTAGCCTCGACCCTGTACAAAGGCTCAAAGGTTCGACTATGGGTATTTTTCGGGTAAAGATCGATAGACTGAGTACTCCTATGCTAATTTCTGAGTGGAACAAATTCTGCAAGGTTTCGACTTGGCCAATTTATGTTTTCTCGAATTATTAGCTTCGACCCTGTACAAAGGCTCAAAGGTGCGACTATGGGTATTTTTCGGTTAAAGTTCGATAGACTAAACACTTCTATGCCAATTTCGATGTGGAACAAATTCTGCAAGTGTTCGACTTTGGCCAATGTATGTTCCTCGAATTATTAGCCTCGACCCTGTACAAAGGTTCAAAGGTGCGACTATGGGTATTTTTCGGTTAAAGATCGATAGACTGAGTACTCCTATGCTAATTTCTGAGTGGAACAAATTCTGCAAGTGTTCGACTTTGGCCAATTTATGTTCCTCGAATTATTAGCCTCGACCCTGTACAAAGGTTCAAAGGTGCGACTATGGGTATTTTTCGGGTAAAGATCGATAGACTGAGTACTCCTATGCTAATTTCTGAGTGGAACAAATTCTGCAAGGTTTCGACTTGGCCAATTTATGTTTTCTCGAATTATTAGCCTCGACCCTGTACAAAGACTCAAAGGTGCGACTATGGTTATTTTTCGGTTAAAGGTCGATAGACTAAACACTTCTATGCCAATTTCGATTTGGAACAAATTCTGCAAGTGTTCGACTTTGGCCAATTTATGTTTTCTCGAATTATTAGCCTCGACCCTGTACAAAGGCTCAAAGGTGCGACTATGGGTATTTTTCAGTTAAAGATCGTTAGACTAAACACTTCTATGCCAATTTCTGAGTGGAACAAACTCTGCAAGGTTTCGACTTTGGCCAATTTATGTTTTCTCGAATAACTGGCCTCGACCCTGTACAAAGGTTCAAAGGTGCGACTATGGGTATTTTTCGGGTAAAGATCGATAGACTGAGTACTCCTATGCTAATTTCTGAGTGGAACAAATTCTGCAAGTGTTCGACTTTGGCCAATTTATGTTTTCTCGAATTATTAGCCTTGACCCTGTACAAAGGCTCCAAGGTGCGACTATGGGTTCTTTTTTCGGTTAAAGGTCGATAGACTAAACACTTCTATGCCAATTTCGATGTGGAACATATTCTGCAAGTGTTCGACTTTGGCCAATTTATGTTTCTCGAATTATTAGCCTCGACCCTGTACAAAGGTTCAAAGGTGCGACTATGGGTATTTTTCGGTTAAAGATCGTTAGACTAAACACTTCTATGATAATTTCTGAGTGGAACAAATTCTGCAAGGTTTCGACTTTGGCCAATTTATGTTTTCTCGAATTATTAGCTTCGACCCTGTACAAAGGCTCAAAGGTGCGACTATGGGTATTATTCGGTTAAAGATCGATAGACTGAGTACTCCTATGCTAATTTCTGAGTGGAACAAATTCTGCAAGTGTTCGACTTTGGCCAATTTATGTTTCTCGAATTATTAGCCTCGACCCTGTACAAAGGCTCAAAGGTTCGACTATGGGTATTTTTCGGTTAAAGATCGATAGACTAAACACTTCTATGCCAATTTCTGAGTGGAACAAATTCTGCAAGGTTTCGACTTTGGCAAATTTATGTTTTCTCGAATTATTAGCCTCGACCCTGTACAAAGGCTCCAAGGTGCGACTATGGGTTTTTTTCGGTTAAAGGTCGATAGACTAAACACTTCTATGATAATTTCTGAGTGGAACAAATTCTGCAAGGTTTCGACTTTGGCCAATTTATGTTTTCTCGAATTATTAGCTTCGACCCTGTACAAAGGCTCAAAGGTGCGACTATGGGTATTTTTCGGTTAAAGTTCGATAGACTAAACACTTCTATGCCAATTTCGATGTGGAACAAATTCTGCAAGTGTTCGACTTTGGCCAATTTATGTTTCTCGAATTATTAGCCTCGACCCTGTACAAAGGCTCAAAGGTTCGACTATGGGTATTTTTCGGGTAAAGATCGATAGACTGAGTACTCCTATGCTAATTTCTGAGTGGAACAAATTCTGCAAGGTTTCGACTTGGCCAATTTATGTTTTCTCGAATTATTAGCTTCGACCCTGTACAAAGGCTCAAAGGTGCGACTATGGGTATTTTTCGGTTAAAGTTCGATAGACTAAACACTTCTATGCCAATTTCGATGTGGAACAAATTCTGCAAGTGTTCGACTTTGGCCAATGTATGTTCCTCGAATTATTAGCCTCGACCCTGTACAAAGGTTCAAAGGTGCGACTATGGGTATTTTTCGGTTAAAGATCGATAGACTGAGTACTCCTATGCTAATTTCTGAGTGGAACAAATTCTGCAAGTGTTCGACTTTGGCCAATTTATGTTTCTCGAATTATTAGCCTCGACCCTGTACAAAGGCTCAAAGGTTCGACTATGGCTATTTTTCGGTTAAAGATCGATAGACTAAACACTTCTATGCCAATTTCTGAGTGGAACAAATTCTGCAAGGTTTCGACTTTGGCAAATTTATGTTTTCTCGAATTATTAGCCTCGACCCTGTACAAAGGCTCAAAAGTGCGACTATGGGTATTTTTCAGTTAAAGATCGTTAGACTAAACACTTCTATGCCAATTTCTGAGTGGAACAAATTCTGCAAGGTTTCGACTTTGGCCAATTTATGTTTTCTCGAATTATTAGCCTCGACCCTGTACAAAGGCTCCAAGGTGCGACTATGGGTTTTCTTTCGGTTAAAGGTCGATATACTAAACACTTCTATGATAATTTCTGAGTGGAACAAATTCTGCAAGTGTTCGACTTTGGCCAATTTATGTTTCTCGAATTATTAGCCTCGACCCTGTACAAAGGCTCAAAGGTTCGACTATGGGTATTTTTCGGTTAAAGATCGATAGACTAAACACTTCTATGCCAATTTCGATGTGGAACAAATTCTGCAAGTGTTCGACTTTGGCCAATTTATGTTTCTCGAATTATTAGCCTCGACCCTGTACAAAGGCTCAAAGGTTCGACTATGGGTATTTTTCGGTTAAAGATCGATAGACTAAACACTTCTATGCCAATTTCTGAGTGGAACAAATTCTGCAAGGTTTCGACTTTGGCAAATTTATGTTTCTCGAATTATTAGCCTCGACCCTGTACAAAGGCTCAAAGGTGCGACTATGGGTATTATTCGGTTAAAGATCGATAGACTAAACACTTCTATGCCAATTTCGATGTGGAACAAATTCTGCAAGTGTTCGACTTTGGCCAATTTATGTTTCTCGAATTATTAGCCTCGACCCTGTACGAAGGCTCAAAGGTTCGACTATGGGTATTTTTCGGTTAAAGATCGATAGACTAAACACTTCTATGCCAATTTCTGAGTGGAACAAATTCTGCAAGGTTTCGACTTTGGCAAATTTATGTTTCTCGAATTATTAGCCTCGACCCTGTACAAAGGCTCAAAGGTGCGACTATGGGTATTATTCGGTTAAAGATCGATAGACTGAGTACTCCTATGCTAATTTCTGAGTGGAACAAATTCTGCAAGTGTTCGACTTTGGCCAATTTATGTTTCTCGAATTATTAGCCTCGACCCTGTACAAAGGCTCAAAGGTTCGACTATGGGTATTTTTCGGTTAAAGATCGATAGACTAAACACTTCTATGCCAATTTCGATGTGGAACAAATTCTGCAAGTGTTCGACTTTGGCCAATTTATGTTTCTCGAATTATTAGCCTCGACCCTGTACAAAGGCTCAAAGGTTCGACTATGGGTATTTTTCGGTTAAAGATCGATAGACTAAACACTTCTATGCCAATTTCTGAGTGGAACAAATTCTGCAAGTGTTCGACTTTGGCCAATTTATGTTTCTCGAATTATTAGCCTCGACCCTGTACAAATTTTCAAAGGTGCGACTATGGGTATTTTTCGGTTAAAGATCGATAGACTGAGTACTCCTATGCTAATTTCTGAGTGGAACAAATTCTGCAAGTGTTCGACTTTGGCCAATTTATGTTTTCTCGAATTATTAGCTTCGACCCTGTATAAAGGCTCAAAGGTGCGACTATGGGTATTTTTCAGTTAAAGATCGATAGACTAAACACTTCTATGCCAATTTCGATGTGGAACAAATTCTGCAAGTGTTCGACTTTGGCCAATTTATGTTTCTCGAATTATTAGCCTCGACCCTGTACAAAGGTTCAAAGGTGCGACTATGGGTATTTTTCGGTTAAAGATCGATAGACTGAGTACTCCTATGCTAATTTCTGAGTGGAACAAATTCTGCAAGTGTTCGACTTTGGCTAATTTATGTTTTCTCGAATTATTAGCTTAGACCCTGTACAAAGGCTCAAAGGTGCGACTATGGGTATTTTTCGGTTAAAGATCGTTAGACTAAACACTTCTATGCCAATTTCTGAGTGGAACAAATTCTGCAAGGTTTCGACTTTGGCCAATTTATGTTTTCTCGAATAACTGGCCTCGACCCTGTACAAAGGCTCAAAGGTGCGACTATGGGTATTTTTCGGTTAAAGATCGATGGACTAAACACTTCTATGCTAATTTCGATGTGGAACATATTCTGCAAGGTTTCGACTTTGGCCAATTTATGTTTTCTCGAATTATTAGCCTCGACCCTGTACAAAGACTCAAAGGTGCGACTATGGTTATTTTTCGGTTAAAGGTCGATAGACTAAACACTTCTATGCCAATTTCGATTTGGAACAAATTCTGCAAGTGTTCGACTTTGGCCAATTTATGTTTTCTCGAATTATTAGCCTCGACCCTGTACAAAGGCTCAAAGGTGCGACTATGGGTATTTTTCAGTTAAAGATCGTTAGACTAAACACTTCTATGCCAATTTCTGAGTGGAACAAACTCTGCAAGGTTTCGACTTTGGCCAATTTATGTTTTCTCGAATAACTGGCCTCGACCCTGTACAAAGGTTCAAAGGTGCGACTATGGGTATTTTTCGGGTAAAGATCGATAGACTGAGTACTCCTATGCTAATTTCTGAGTGGAACAAATTCTGCAAGTGTTCGACTTTGGCCAATTTATGTTTTCTCGAATTATTAGCCTTGACCCTGTACAAAGGCTCCAAGGTGCGACTATGGGTTCTTTTTTCGGTTAAAGGTCGATAGACTAAACACTTCTATGCCAATTTCGATGTGGAACATATTCTGCAAGTGTTCGACTTTGGCCAATTTATGTTTCTCGAATTATTAGCCTCGACCCTGTACAAAGGTTCAAAGGTGCGACTATGGGTATTTTTCGGTTAAAGATCGTTAGACTAAACACTTCTATGATAATTTCTGAGTGGAACAAATTCTGCAAGGTTTCGACTTTGGCCAATTTATGTTTTCTCGAATTATTAGCTTCGACCCTGTACAAAGGCTCAAAGGTGCGACTATGGGTATTTTTCTTTTAAAGTTCGATTCTATGCCAATTTCGATGTGGAACAAATTCTGCAAGTGTTCGACTTTGGCCAATTTATGTTTCTCGAATTATTAGCCTCGACCCTGTACAAAGGTTCAAAGGTGCGACTATGGGTATTTTTCGGTGAAAGATCGATAGACTGAGTACTCCTATGCTAATTTCTGAGTGGAACAAATTCTGCAAGTGTTCGACTTTGGCCAATTTATGTTTCTCGAATTATTAGCCTCGACCCTGTACAAAGGCTCAAAGGTTCGACTATGGGTATTTTTCGGTTAAAGATCGATAGACTAAACACTTCTATGCCAATTTCTGAGTGGAACAAATTCTGCAAGGTTTCGACTTTGGCAAATTTATGTTTCTCGAATTATTAGCCTCGACCCTGTACAAAGGCTCAAAGGTGCGACTATGGGTATTATTCGGTTAAAGATCGATAGACTGAGTACTCCTATGCTAATTTCTGAGTGGAACAAATTCTGCAAGTGTTCGACTTTGGCCAATTTATGTTTCTCGAATTATTAGCCTCGACCCTGTACAAAGGCTCAAAGGTTCGACTATGGGTATTTTTCGGTTAAAGATCGATAGACTAAACACTTCTATGCCAATTTCTGAGTGGAACAAATTCTGCAAGGTTTCGACTTTGGCAAATTTATGTTTTCTCGAATTATTAGCCTCGACCCTGTACAAAGGCTCCAAGGTGCGACTATGGGTTTTTTTCGGTTAAAGGTCGATAGACTAAACACTTCTATGATAATTTCTGAGTGGAACAAATTCTGCAAGGTTTCGACTTTGGCCAATTTATGTTTTCTCGAATTATTAGCTTCGACCCTGTACAAAGGCTCAAAGGTGCGACTATGGGTATTTTTCGGTTAAAGTTCGATAGACTAAACACTTCTATGCCAATTTCGATGTGGAACAAATTCTGCAAGTGTTCGACTTTGGCCAATTTATGTTTCTCGAATTATTAGCCTCGACCCTGTACAAAGGCTCAAAGGTTCGACTATGGGTATTTTTCGGGTAAAGATCGATAGACTGAGTACTCCTATGCTAATTTCTGAGTGGAACAAATTCTGCAAGGTTTCGACTTGGCCAATTTATGTTTTCTCGAATTATTAGCTTCGACCCTGTACAAAGGCTCAAAGGTGCGACTATGGGTATTTTTCGGTTAAAGTTCGATAGACTAAACACTTCTATGCCAATTTCGATGTGGAACAAATTCTGCAAGTGTTCGACTTTGGCCAATGTATGTTCCTCGAATTATTAGCCTCGACCCTGTACAAAGGTTCAAAGGTGCGACTATGGGTATTTTTCGGTTAAAGATCGATAGACTGAGTACTCCTATGCTAATTTCTGAGTGGAACAAATTCTGCAAGTGTTCGACTTTGGCCAATTTATGTTCCTCGAATTATTAGCCTCGACCCTGTACAAAGGTTCAAAGGTGCGACTATGGGTATTTTTCGGGTAAAGATCGATAGACTGAGTACTCCTATGCTAATTTCTGAGTGGAACAAATTCTGCAAGGTTTCGACTTGGCCAATTTATGTTTTCTCGAATTATTAGCCTCGACCCTGTACAAAGACTCAAAGGTGCGACTATGGTTATTTTTCGGTTAAAGGTCGATAGACTAAACACTTCTATGCCAATTTCGATTTGGAACAAATTCTGCAAGTGTTCGACTTTGGCCAATTTATGTTTTCTCGAATTATTAGCCTCGACCCTGTACAAAGGCTCAAAGGTGCGACTATGGGTATTTTTCAGTTAAAGATCGTTAGACTAAACACTTCTATGCCAATTTCTGAGTGGAACAAACTCTGCAAGGTTTCGACTTTGGCCAATTTATGTTTTCTCGAATAACTGGCCTCGACCCTGTACAAAGGTTCAAAGGTGCGACTATGGGTATTTTTCGGGTAAAGATCGATAGACTGAGTACTCCTATGCTAATTTCTGAGTGGAACAAATTCTGCAAGTGTTCGACTTTGGCCAATTTATGTTTTCTCGAATTATTAGCCTTGACCCTGTACAAAGGCTCCAAGGTGCGACTATGGGTTCTTTTTTCGGTTAAAGGTCGATAGACTAAACACTTCTATGCCAATTTCGATGTGGAACATATTCTGCAAGTGTTCGACTTTGGCCAATTTATGTTTCTCGAATTATTAGCCTCGACCCTGTACAAAGGTTCAAAGGTGCGACTATGGGTATTTTTCGGTTAAAGATCGTTAGACTAAACACTTCTATGATAATTTCTGAGTGGAACAAATTCTGCAAGGTTTCGACTTTGGCCAATTTATGTTTTCTCGAATTATTAGCTTCGACCCTGTACAAAGGCTCAAAGGTGCGACTATGGGTATTATTCGGTTAAAGATCGATAGACTGAGTACTCCTATGCTAATTTCTGAGTGGAACAAATTCTGCAAGTGTTCGACTTTGGCCAATTTATGTTTCTCGAATTATTAGCCTCGACCCTGTACAAAGGCTCAAAGGTTCGACTATGGGTATTTTTCGGTTAAAGATCGATAGACTAAACACTTCTATGCCAATTTCTGAGTGGAACAAATTCTGCAAGGTTTCGACTTTGGCAAATTTATGTTTTCTCGAATTATTAGCCTCGACCCTGTACAAAGGCTCCAAGGTGCGACTATGGGTTTTTTTCGGTTAAAGGTCGATAGACTAAACACTTCTATGATAATTTCTGAGTGGAACAAATTCTGCAAGGTTTCGACTTTGGCCAATTTATGTTTTCTCGAATTATTAGCTTCGACCCTGTACAAAGGCTCAAAGGTGCGACTATGGGTATTTTTCGGTTAAAGTTCGATAGACTAAACACTTCTATGCCAATTTCGATGTGGAACAAATTCTGCAAGTGTTCGACTTTGGCCAATTTATGTTTCTCGAATTATTAGCCTCGACCCTGTACAAAGGCTCAAAGGTTCGACTATGGGTATTTTTCGGGTAAAGATCGATAGACTGAGTACTCCTATGCTAATTTCTGAGTGGAACAAATTCTGCAAGGTTTCGACTTGGCCAATTTATGTTTTCTCGAATTATTAGCTTCGACCCTGTACAAAGGCTCAAAGGTGCGACTATGGGTATTTTTCGGTTAAAGTTCGATAGACTAAACACTTCTATGCCAATTTCGATGTGGAACAAATTCTGCAAGTGTTCGACTTTGGCCAATGTATGTTCCTCGAATTATTAGCCTCGACCCTGTACAAAGGTTCAAAGGTGCGACTATGGGTATTTTTCGGTTAAAGATCGATAGACTGAGTACTCCTATGCTAATTTCTGAGTGGAACAAATTCTGCAAGTGTTCGACTTTGGCCAATTTATGTTTCTCGAATTATTAGCCTCGACCCTGTACAAAGGCTCAAAGGTTCGACTATGGCTATTTTTCGGTTAAAGATCGATAGACTAAACACTTCTATGCCAATTTCTGAGTGGAACAAATTCTGCAAGGTTTCGACTTTGGCAAATTTATGTTTTCTCGAATTATTAGCCTCGACCCTGTACAAAGGCTCAAAAGTGCGACTATGGGTATTTTTCAGTTAAAGATCGTTAGACTAAACACTTCTATGCCAATTTCTGAGTGGAACAAATTCTGCAAGGTTTCGACTTTGGCCAATTTATGTTTTCTCGAATTATTAGCCTCGACCCTGTACAAAGGCTCCAAGGTGCGACTATGGGTTTTCTTTCGGTTAAAGGTCGATATACTAAACACTTCTATGATAATTTCTGAGTGGAACAAATTCTGCAAGTGTTCGACTTTGGCCAATTTATGTTTCTCGAATTATTAGCCTCGACCCTGTACAAAGGCTCAAAGGTTCGACTATGGGTATTTTTCGGTTAAAGATCGATAGACTAAACACTTCTATGCCAATTTCGATGTGGAACAAATTCTGCAAGTGTTCGACTTTGGCCAATTTATGTTTCTCGAATTATTAGCCTCGACCCTGTACAAAGGCTCAAAGGTTCGACTATGGGTATTTTTCGGTTAAAGATCGATAGACTAAACACTTCTATGCCAATTTCTGAGTGGAACAAATTCTGCAAGGTTTCGACTTTGGCAAATTTATGTTTCTCGAATTATTAGCCTCGACCCTGTACAAAGGCTCAAAGGTGCGACTATGGGTATTATTCGGTTAAAGATCGATAGACTAAACACTTCTATGCCAATTTCGATGTGGAACAAATTCTGCAAGTGTTCGACTTTGGCCAATTTATGTTTCTCGAATTATTAGCCTCGACCCTGTACGAAGGCTCAAAGGTTCGACTATGGGTATTTTTCGGTTAAAGATCGATAGACTAAACACTTCTATGCCAATTTCTGAGTGGAACAAATTCTGCAAGGTTTCGACTTTGGCAAATTTATGTTTCTCGAATTATTAGCCTCGACCCTGTACAAAGGCTCAAAGGTGCGACTATGGGTATTATTCGGTTAAAGATCGATAGACTGAGTACTCCTATGCTAATTTCTGAGTGGAACAAATTCTGCAAGTGTTCGACTTTGGCCAATTTATGTTTCTCGAATTATTAGCCTCGACCCTGTACAAAGGCTCAAAGGTTCGACTATGGGTATTTTTCGGTTAAAGATCGATAGACTAAACACTTCTATGCCAATTTCGATGTGGAACAAATTCTGCAAGTGTTCGACTTTGGCCAATTTATGTTTCTCGAATTATTAGCCTCGACCCTGTACAAAGGCTCAAAGGTTCGACTATGGGTATTTTTCGGTTAAAGATCGATAGACTAAACACTTCTATGCCAATTTCTGAGTGGAACAAATTCTGCAAGTGTTCGACTTTGGCCAATTTATGTTTCTCGAATTATTAGCCTCGACCCTGTACAAATTTTCAAAGGTGCGACTATGGGTATTTTTCGGTTAAAGATCGATAGACTGAGTACTCCTATGCTAATTTCTGAGTGGAACAAATTCTGCAAGTGTTCGACTTTGGCCAATTTATGTTTTCTCGAATTATTAGCTTCGACCCTGTATAAAGGCTCAAAGGTGCGACTATGGGTATTTTTCAGTTAAAGATCGATAGACTAAACACTTCTATGCCAATTTCGATGTGGAACAAATTCTGCAAGTGTTCGACTTTGGCCAATTTATGTTTCTCGAATTATTAGCCTCGACCCTGTACAAAGGTTCAAAGGTGCGACTATGGGTATTTTTCGGTTAAAGATCGATAGACTGAGTACTCCTATGCTAATTTCTGAGTGGAACAAATTCTGCAAGTGTTCGACTTTGGCTAATTTATGTTTTCTCGAATTATTAGCTTAGACCCTGTACAAAGGCTCAAAGGTGCGACTATGGGTATTTTTCGGTTAAAGATCGTTAGACTAAACACTTCTATGCCAATTTCTGAGTGGAACAAATTCTGCAAGGTTTCGACTTTGGCCAATTTATGTTTTCTCGAATAACTGGCCTCGACCCTGTACAAAGGCTCAAAGGTGCGACTATGGGTATTTTTCGGTTAAAGATCGATGGACTAAACACTTCTATGCTAATTTCGATGTGGAACATATTCTGCAAGGTTTCGACTTTGGCCAATTTATGTTTTCTCGAATTATTAGCCTCGACCCTGTACAAAGACTCAAAGGTGCGACTATGGTTATTTTTCGGTTAAAGGTCGATAGACTAAACACTTCTATGCCAATTTCGATTTGGAACAAATTCTGCAAGTGTTCGACTTTGGCCAATTTATGTTTTCTCGAATTATTAGCCTCGACCCTGTACAAAGGCTCAAAGGTGCGACTATGGGTATTTTTCAGTTAAAGATCGTTAGACTAAACACTTCTATGCCAATTTCTGAGTGGAACAAACTCTGCAAGGTTTCGACTTTGGCCAATTTATGTTTTCTCGAATAACTGGCCTCGACCCTGTACAAAGGTTCAAAGGTGCGACTATGGGTATTTTTCGGGTAAAGATCGATAGACTGAGTACTCCTATGCTAATTTCTGAGTGGAACAAATTCTGCAAGTGTTCGACTTTGGCCAATTTATGTTTTCTCGAATTATTAGCCTTGACCCTGTACAAAGGCTCCAAGGTGCGACTATGGGTTCTTTTTTCGGTTAAAGGTCGATAGACTAAACACTTCTATGCCAATTTCGATGTGGAACATATTCTGCAAGTGTTCGACTTTGGCCAATTTATGTTTCTCGAATTATTAGCCTCGACCCTGTACAAAGGTTCAAAGGTGCGACTATGGGTATTTTTCGGTTAAAGATCGTTAGACTAAACACTTCTATGATAATTTCTGAGTGGAACAAATTCTGCAAGGTTTCGACTTTGGCCAATTTATGTTTTCTCGAATTATTAGCTTCGACCCTGTACAAAGGCTCAAAGGTGCGACTATGGGTATTTTTCTTTTAAAGTTCGATTCTATGCCAATTTCGATGTGGAACAAATTCTGCAAGTGTTCGACTTTGGCCAATTTATGTTTCTCGAATTATTAGCCTCGACCCTGTACAAAGGTTCAAAGGTGCGACTATGGGTATTTTTCGGTGAAAGATCGATAGACTGAGTACTCCTATGCTAATTTCTGAGTGGAACAAATTCTGCAAGTGTTCGACTTTGGCCAATTTATGTTTCTCGAATTATTAGCCTCGACCCTGTACAAAGGCTCAAAGGTTCGACTATGGGTATTTTTCGGTTAAAGATCGATAGACTAAACACTTCTATGCCAATTTCTGAGTGGAACAAATTCTGCAAGGTTTCGACTTTGGCAAATTTATGTTTCTCGAATTATTAGCCTCGACCCTGTACAAAGGCTCAAAGGTGCGACTATGGGTATTATTCGGTTAAAGATCGATAGACTGAGTACTCCTATGCTAATTTCTGAGTGGAACAAATTCTGCAAGTGTTCGACTTTGGCCAATTTATGTTTCTCGAATTATTAGCCTCGACCCTGTACAAAGGCTCAAAGGTTCGACTATGGGTATTTTTCGGTTAAAGATCGATAGACTAAACACTTCTATGCCAATTTCTGAGTGGAACAAATTCTGCAAGGTTTCGACTTTGGCAAATTTATGTTTTCTCGAATTATTAGCCTCGACCCTGTACAAAGGCTCCAAGGTGCGACTATGGGTTTTTTTCGGTTAAAGGTCGATAGACTAAACACTTCTATGATAATTTCTGAGTGGAACAAATTCTGCAAGGTTTCGACTTTGGCCAATTTATGTTTTCTCGAATTATTAGCTTCGACCCTGTACAAAGGCTCAAAGGTGCGACTATGGGTATTTTTCGGTTAAAGTTCGATAGACTAAACACTTCTATGCCAATTTCGATGTGGAACAAATTCTGCAAGTGTTCGACTTTGGCCAATTTATGTTTCTCGAATTATTAGCCTCGACCCTGTACAAAGGCTCAAAGGTTCGACTATGGGTATTTTTCGGGTAAAGATCGATAGACTGAGTACTCCTATGCTAATTTCTGAGTGGAACAAATTCTGCAAGGTTTCGACTTGGCCAATTTATGTTTTCTCGAATTATTAGCTTCGACCCTGTACAAAGGCTCAAAGGTGCGACTATGGGTATTTTTCGGTTAAAGTTCGATAGACTAAACACTTCTATGCCAATTTCGATGTGGAACAAATTCTGCAAGTGTTCGACTTTGGCCAATGTATGTTCCTCGAATTATTAGCCTCGACCCTGTACAAAGGTTCAAAGGTGCGACTATGGGTATTTTTCGGTTAAAGATCGATAGACTGAGTACTCCTATGCTAATTTCTGAGTGGAACAAATTCTGCAAGTGTTCGACTTTGGCCAATTTATGTTTCTCGAATTATTAGCCTCGACCCTGTACAAAGGCTCAAAGGTTCGACTATGGCTATTTTTCGGTTAAAGATCGATAGACTAAACACTTCTATGCCAATTTCTGAGTGGAACAAATTCTGCAAGGTTTCGACTTTGGCAAATTTATGTTTTCTCGAATTATTAGCCTCGACCCTGTACAAAGGCTCAAAAGTGCGACTATGGGTATTTTTCAGTTAAAGATCGTTAGACTAAACACTTCTATGCCAATTTCTGAGTGGAACAAATTCTGCAAGGTTTCGACTTTGGCCAATTTATGTTTTCTCGAATTATTAGCCTCGACCCTGTACAAAGGCTCCAAGGTGCGACTATGGGTTTTCTTTCGGTTAAAGGTCGATATACTAAACACTTCTATGATAATTTCTGAGTGGAACAAATTCTGCAAGTGTTCGACTTTGGCCAATTTATGTTTCTCGAATTATTAGCCTCGACCCTGTACAAAGGCTCAAAGGTTCGACTATGGGTATTTTTCGGTTAAAGATCGATAGACTAAACACTTCTATGCCAATTTCGATGTGGAACAAATTCTGCAAGTGTTCGACTTTGGCCAATTTATGTTTCTCGAATTATTAGCCTCGACCCTGTACAAAGGCTCAAAGGTTCGACTATGGGTATTTTTCGGTTAAAGATCGATAGACTAAACACTTCTATGCCAATTTCTGAGTGGAACAAATTCTGCAAGGTTTCGACTTTGGCAAATTTATGTTTCTCGAATTATTAGCCTCGACCCTGTACAAAGGCTCAAAGGTGCGACTATGGGTATTATTCGGTTAAAGATCGATAGACTGAGTACTCCTATGCTAATTTCTGAGTGGAACAAATTCTGCAAGTGTTCGACTTTGGCCAATTTATGTTTCTCGAATTATTAGCCTCGACCCTGTACAAAGGCTCAAAGGTTCGACTATGGGTATTTTTCGGTTAAAGATCGATAGACTAAACACTTCTATGCCAATTTCGATGTGGAACAAATTCTGCAAGTGTTCGACTTTGGCCAATTTATGTTTCTCGAATTATTAGCCTCGACCCTGTACAAAGGCTCAAAGGTTCGACTATGGGTATTTTTCGGTTAAAGATCGATAGACTAAACACTTCTATGCCAATTTCTGAGTGGAACAAATTCTGCAAGTGTTCGACTTTGGCCAATTTATGTTTCTCGAATTATTAGCCTCGACCCTGTACAAATTTTCAAAGGTGCGACTATGGGTATTTTTCGGTTAAAGATCGATAGACTGAGTACTCCTATGCTAATTTCTGAGTGGAACAAATTCTGCAAGTGTTCGACTTTGGCCAATTTATGTTTTCTCGAATTATTAGCTTCGACCCTGTATAAAGGCTCAAAGGTGCGACTATGGGTATTTTTCAGTTAAAGATCGATAGACTAAACACTTCTATGCCAATTTCGATGTGGAACAAATTCTGCAAGTGTTCGACTTTGGCCAATTTATGTTTCTCGAATTATTAGCCTCGACCCTGTACAAAGGTTCAAAGGTGCGACTATGGGTATTTTTCGGTTAAAGATCGATAGACTGAGTACTCCTATGCTAATTTCTGAGTGGAACAAATTCTGCAAGTGTTCGACTTTGGCTAATTTATGTTTTCTCGAATTATTAGCTTAGACCCTGTACAAAGGCTCAAAGGTGCGACTATGGGTATTTTTCGGTTAAAGATCGTTAGACTAAACACTTCTATGCCAATTTCTGAGTGGAACAAATTCTGCAAGGTTTCGACTTTGGCCAATTTATGTTTTCTCGAATAACTGGCCTCGACCCTGTACAAAGGCTCAAAGGTGCGACTATGGGTATTTTTCGGTTAAAGATCGATGGACTAAACACTTCTATGCTAATTTCGATGTGGAACATATTCTGCAAGGTTTCGACTTTGGCCAATTTATGTTTTCTCGAATTATTAGCCTCGACCCTGTACAAAGACTCAAAGGTGCGACTATGGTTATTTTTCGGTTAAAGGTCGATAGACTAAACACTTCTATGCCAATTTCGATTTGGAACAAATTCTGCAAGTGTTCGACTTTGGCCAATTTATGTTTTCTCGAATTATTAGCCTCGACCCTGTACAAAGGCTCAAAGGTGCGACTATGGGTATTTTTCAGTTAAAGATCGTTAGACTAAACACTTCTATGCCAATTTCTGAGTGGAACAAACTCTGCAAGGTTTCGACTTTGGCCAATTTATGTTTTCTCGAATAACTGGCCTCGACCCTGTACAAAGGTTCAAAGGTGCGACTATGGGTATTTTTCGGGTAAAGATCGATAGACTGAGTACTCCTATGCTAATTTCTGAGTGGAACAAATTCTGCAAGTGTTCGACTTTGGCCAATTTATGTTTTCTCGAATTATTAGCCTTGACCCTGTACAAAGGCTCCAAGGTGCGACTATGGGTTCTTTTTTCGGTTAAAGGTCGATAGACTAAACACTTCTATGCCAATTTCGATGTGGAACATATTCTGCAAGTGTTCGACTTTGGCCAATTTATGTTTCTCGAATTATTAGCCTCGACCCTGTACAAAGGTTCAAAGGTGCGACTATGGGTATTTTTCGGTTAAAGATCGATAGACTGAGTACTCCTATGCTAATTTCTGAGTGGAACAAATTCTGCAAGTGTTCGACTTTGGCCAATTTATGTTTCTCGAATTATTAGCCTCGACCCTGTACAAAGGCTCAAAGGTTCGACTATGGGTATTTTTCGGTTAAAGATCGATAGACTAAACACTTCTATGCCAATTTCTGAGTGGAACAAATTCTGCAAGGTTTCGACTTTGGCCAATTTATGTTTTCTCGAATTATTAGCTTCGACCCTGTACAAAGGCTCAAAGGTGCGACTATGGGTATTTTTCGGTTAAAGTTCGATAGACTAAACACTTCTATGCCAATTTCGATGTGGAACATATTCTGCAAGTGTTCGACTTTGGCCAATTTATGTTTCTCGAATTATTAGCCTCGACCCTGTACAAAGGTTCAAAGGTGCGACTATGGGTTTTCTTTCGGTTAAAGGTCGATATACTAAACACTTCTATGATAATTTCTGAGTGGAACAAATTCTGCAAGTGTTCGACTTTGGCCAATTTATGTTTCTCGAATTATTAGCCTCGACCCTGTACAAAGGCTCAAAGGTGCGACTATGGGTATTTTTCGGTTAAAGTTCGATAGACTAAACACTTCTATGCCAATTTCTGAGTGGAACAAATTCTGCAAGGTTTCGACTTTGGCCAATTTATGTTTTCTCGAATTATTAGCCTCGACCCTGTACAAAGGCTCCAAGGTGCGACTATGGGTTTTCTTTCGGTTAAAGGTCGATATACTAAACACTTCTATGATAATTTCTGAGTGGAACAAATTCTGCAAGTGTTCGACTTTGGCCAATTTATGTTTCTCGAATTATTAGCCTCGACCCTGTACAAAGGCTCAAAGGTTCGACTATGGGTATTTTTCGGTTAAAGATCGATAGACTAAACACTTCTATGCCAATTTCGATGTGGAACAAATTCTGCAAGTGTTCGACTTTGGCCAATTTATGTTTCTCGAATTATTAGCCTCGACCCTGTACAAAGGCTCAAAGGTTCGACTATGGGTATTTTTCGGTTAAAGATCGATAGACTAAACACTTCTATGCCAATTTCTGAGTGGAACAAATTCTGCAAGGTTTCGACTTTGGCAAATTTATGTTTCTATGTTTCTCGAATTATTAGCCTCGACCCTGTACAAAGGCTCAAAGGTGCGACTATGGGTATTATTCGGTTAAAGATCGATAGACTGAGTACTCCTATGCTAATTTCTGAGTGGAACAAATTCTGCAAGTGTTCGACTTTGGCCAATTTATGTTTCTCGAATTATTAGCCTCGACCCTGTACAAAGGCTCAAAGGTTCGACTATGGGTATTTTTCGGTTAAAGATCGATAGACTAAACACTTCTATGCCAATTTCGATGTGGAACAAATTCTGCAAGTGTTCGACTTTGGCCAATTTATGTTTCTCGAATTATTAGCCTCGACCCTGTACAAAGGCTCAAAGGTTCGACTATGGGTATTTTTCGGTTAAAGATCGATAGACTAAACACTTCTATGCCAATTTCTGAGTGGAACAAATTCTGCAAGTGTTCGACTTTGGCCAATTTATGTTTCTCGAATTATTAGCCTCGACCCTGTACAAATTTTCAAAGGTGCGACTATGGGTATTTTTCGGTTAAAGATCGATAGACTGAGTACTCCTATGCTAATTTCTGAGTGGAACAAATTCTGCAAGTGTTCGACTTTGGCCAATTTATGTTTTCTCGAATTATTAGCTTCGACCCTGTATAAAGGCTCAAAGGTGCGACTATGGGTATTTTTCAGTTAAAGATCGATAGACTAAACACTTCTATGCCAATTTCGATGTGGAACAAATTCTGCAAGTGTTCGACTTTGGCCAATTTATGTTTCTCGAATTATTAGCCTCGACCCTGTACAAAGGTTCAAAGGTGCGACTATGGGTATTTTTCGGTTAAAGATCGATAGACTGAGTACTCCTATGCTAATTTCTGAGTGGAACAAATTCTGCAAGTGTTCGACTTTGGCTAATTTATGTTTTCTCGAATTATTAGCTTAGACCCTGTACAAAGGCTCAAAGGTGCGACTATGGGTATTTTTCGGTTAAAGATCGTTAGACTAAACACTTCTATGCCAATTTCTGAGTGGAACAAATTCTGCAAGGTTTCGACTTTGGCCAATTTATGTTTTCTCGAATAACTGGCCTCGACCCTGTACAAAGGCTCAAAGGTGCGACTATGGGTATTTTTCGGTTAAAGATCGATGGACTAAACACTTCTATGCTAATTTCGATGTGGAACATATTCTGCAAGGTTTCGACTTTGGCCAATTTATGTTTTCTCGAATTATTAGCCTCGACCCTGTACAAAGACTCAAAGGTACGACTATGGTTATTTTTCGGTTAAAGGTCGATAGACTAAACACTTCTATGCCAATTTCGATTTGGAACAAATTCTGCAAGTGTTCGACTTTGGCCAATTTATGTTTTCTCGAATTATTAGCCTCGACCCTGTACAAAGGCTCAAAGGTGCGACTATGGGTATTTTTCAGTTAAAGATCGTTAGACTAAACACTTCTATGCCAATTTCTGAGTGGAACAAACTCTGCAAGGTTTCGACTTTGGCCAATTTATGTTTTCTCGAATAACTGGCCTCGACCCTGTACAAAGGTTCAAAGGTGCGACTATGGGTATTTTTCGGGTAAAGATCGATAGACTGAGTACTCCTATGCTAATTTCTGAGTGGAACAAATTCTGCAAGTGTTCGACTTTGGCCAATTTATGTTTTCTCGAATTATTAGCCTTGACCCTGTACAAAGGCTCCAAGGTGCGACTATGGGTTCTTTTTTCGGTTAAAGGTCGATAGACTAAACACTTCTATGCCAATTTCGTTGTGGAACATATTCTGCAAGTGTTCGACTTTGGCCAATTTATGTTTCTCGAATTATTAGCCTCGACCCTGTACAAAGGTTCAAAGGTGCGACTATGGGTATTTTTCGGTTAAAGATCGATAGACTGAGTACTCCTATGCTAATTTCTGAGTGGAACAAATTCTGCAAGTGTTCGACTTTGGCCAATTTATGTTTCTCGAATTATTAGCCTCGACCCTGTACAAAGGCTCAAAGGTTCGACTATGGGTATTTTTCGGTTAAAGATCGATAGACTAAACACTTCTATGCCAATTTCTGAGTGGAACAAATTCTGCAAGGTTTCGACTTTGGCCAATTTATGTTTTCTCGAATTATTAGCTTCGACCCTGTACAAAGGCTCAAAGGTGCGACTATGGGTATTTTTCGGTTAAAGTTCGATAGACTAAACACTTCTATGCCAATTTCGATGTGGAACATATTCTGCAAGTGTTCGACTTTGGCCAATTTATGTTTCTCGAATTATTAGCCTCGACCCTGTACAAAGGTTCAAAGGTGCGACTATGGGTATTTTTCGGTTAAAGATCGATAGACTGAGTACTCCTATGCTAATTTCTGAGTGGAACAAATTCTGCAAGTGTTCGACTTTGGCCAATTTATGTTTCTCGAATTATTAGCCTCGACCCTGTACAAAGGCTCAAAGGTTCGACTATGGGTATTTTTCGGTTAAAGATCGATAGACTAAACACTTCTATGCCAATTTCTGAGTGGAACAAATTCTGCAAGGTTTCGACTTTGGCAAATTTATGTTTCTCGAATTATTAGCCTCGACCCTGTACAAAGGCTCAAAGGTGCGACTATGGGTTTTTTTCGGTTAAAGGTCGATAGACTAAACACTTCTATGCCAATTTCTGAGTGGAACAAATTCTGCAAGTGTTCGACTTTGGCCAATTTATGTTTCTCGAATTATTAGCCTCGACCCTGTACAAATTTTCAAAGGTGCGACTATGGGTATTTTTCGGTTAAAGATCGATAGACTGAGTACTCCTATGCTAATTTCTGAGTGGAACAAATTCTGCAAGTGTTCGACTTTGGCCAATTTATGTTTTCTCGAATTATTAGCTTCGACCCTGTATAAAGGCTCAAAGGTGCGACTATGGGTATTTTTCAGTTAAAGATCGATAGACTAAACACTTCTATGCCAATTTCGATGTGGAACAAATTCTGCAAGTGTTCGACTTTGGCCAATTTATGTTTCTCGAATTATTAGCCTCGACCCTGTACAAAGGTTCAAAGGTGCGACTATGGGTATTTTTCGGTTAAAGATCGATAGACTGAGTACTCCTATGCTAATTTCTGAGTGGAACAAATTCTGCAAGTGTTCGACTTTGGCTAATTTATGTTTTCTCGAATTATTAGCTTAGACCCTGTACAAAGGCTCAAAGGTGCGACTATGGGTATTTTTCGGTTAAAGATCGTTAGACTAAACACTTCTATGCCAATTTCTGAGTGGAACAAATTCTGCAAGGTTTCGACTTTGGCCAATTTATGTTTTCTCGAATAACTGGCCTCGACCCTGTACAAAGGCTCAAAGGTGCGACTATGGGTATTTTTCGGTTAAAGATCGATGGACTAAACACTTCTATGCTAATTTCGATGTGGAACATATTCTGCAAGGTTTCGACTTTGGCCAATTTATGTTTTCTCGAATTATTAGCCTCGACCCTGTACAAAGACTCAAAGGTGCGACTATGGTTATTTTTCGGTTAAAGGTCGATAGACTAAACACTTCTATGCCAATTTCGATTTGGAACAAATTCTGCAAGTGTTCGACTTTGGCCAATTTATGTTTTCTCGAATTATTAGCCTCGACCCTGTACAAAGGCTCAAAGGTGCGACTATGGGTATTTTTCAGTTAAAGATCGTTAGACTAAACACTTCTATGCCAATTTCTGAGTGGAACAAACTCTGCAAGGTTTCGACTTTGGCCAATTTATGTTTTCTCGAATAACTGGCCTCGACCCTGTACAAAGGTTCAAAGGTGCGACTATGGGTATTTTTCGGGTAAAGATCGATAGACTGAGTACTCCTATGCTAATTTCTGAGTGGAACAAATTCTGCAAGTGTTCGACTTTGGCCAATTTATGTTTTCTCGAATTATTAGCCTTGACCCTGTACAAAGGCTCCAAGGTGCGACTATGGGTTCTTTTTTCGGTTAAAGGTCGATAGACTAAACACTTCTATGCCAATTTCGTTGTGGAACATATTCTGCAAGTGTTCGACTTTGGCCAATTTATGTTTCTCGAATTATTAGCCTCGACCCTGTACAAAGGTTCAAAGGTGCGACTATGGGTATTTTTCGGTTAAAGATCGATAGACTGAGTACTCCTATGCTAATTTCTGAGTGGAACAAATTCTGCAAGTGTTCGACTTTGGCCAATTTATGTTTCTCGAATTATTAGCCTCGACCCTGTACAAAGGCTCAAAGGTTCGACTATGGGTATTTTTCGGTTAAAGATCGATAGACTAAACACTTCTATGCCAATTTCTGAGTGGAACAAATTCTGCAAGGTTTCGACTTTGGCCAATTTATGTTTTCTCGAATTATTAGCTTCGACCCTGTACAAAGGCTCACAGGTGCGACTATGGGTATTTTTCGGTTAAAGTTCGATAGACTAAACACTTCTATGCCAATTTCGATGTGGAACATATTCTGCAAGTGTTCGACTTTGGCCAATTTATGTTTCTCGAATTATTAGCCTCGACCCTGTACAAAGGTTCAAAGGTGCGACTATGGGTATTTTTCGGTTAAAGATCGATAGACTGAGTACTCCTATGCTAATTTCTGAGTGGAACAAATTCTGCAAGTGTTCGACTTTGGCCAATTTATGTTTCTCGAATTATTAGCCTCGACCCTGTACAAAGGCTCAAAGGTTCGACTATGGGTATTTTTCGGTTAAAGATCGATAGACTAAACACTTCTATGCCAATTTCTGAGTGGAACAAATTCTGCAAGGTTTCGACTTTGGCAAATTTATGTTTCTCGAATTATTAGCCTCGACCCTGTACAAAGGCTCAAAGGTGCGACTATGGGTTTTTTTCGGTTAAAGGTCGATAGACTAAACACTTCTATGATAATTTCTGAGTGGAACAAATTCTGCAAGGTTTCGACTTTGGCCAATTTATGTTTTCTCGAATTATTAGCTTCGACCCTGTACAAAGGCTCAAAGGTGCGACTATGGGTATTTTTCGGTTAAAGTTCGATAGACTAAACACTTCTATGCCAATTTCGATGTGGAACAAATTCTGCCTCGACCCTGTACAAAGGTTCAAAGGTGCGACTATGGGTATTTTTCGGGTAAAGATCGATAGACTGAGTACTTCTATGCTAATTTCTGAGTGGAACAAATTCTGCAAGTGTTCGACTTTGGCCAATTTATGTTTTCTCGAATTATTAGCCTTGACCCTGTACAAAGGCCCCAAGGTGCGACTATGGGTTCTTTTTTCGGTTAAAGGTCGATAGACTAAACACTTCTATGATAATTTCTGAGTGGAACAAATTCTGCAAGGTTTCGACTTTGGCCAATTTATGTTTTCTCGAATTATTAGCTTCGACCCTGTACAAAGGCTCAAAGGTGCGACTATGGGTATTTTTCTTTTAAAGTTCGATTCTATGCCAATTTCGATGTGGAACAAATTCTGCAAGTGTTCGACTTTGGCCAATTTATGTTTCTCGAATTATTAGCCTCGACCCTGTACAAAGGTTCAAAGGTGCGACTATGGGTATTTTTCGGTGAAAGATCGATAGACTGAGTACTCCTATGCTAATTTCTGAGTGGAACAAATTCTGCAAGTGTTCGACTTTGGCCAATTTATGTTTCTCGAATTATTAGCCTCGACCCTGTACAAAGGCTCAAAGGTTCGACTATGGGTATTTTTCGGTTAAAGATCGATAGACTAAACACTTCTATGCCAATTTCTGAGTGGAACAAATTCTGCAAGGTTTCGACTTTGGCAAATTTATGTTTCTCGAATTATTAGCCTCGACCCTGTACAAAGGCTCAAAGGTGCGACTATGGGTATTATTCGGTTAAAGATCGATAGACTGAGTACTCCTATGCTAATTTCTGAGTGGAACAAATTCTGCAAGTGTTCGACTTTGGCCAATTTATGTTTCTCGAATTATTAGCCTCGACCCTGTACAAAGGCTCAAAGGTTCGACTATGGGTATTTTTCGGTTAAAGATCGATAGACTAAACACTTCTATGCCAATTTCTGAGTGGAACAAATTCTGCAAGGTTTCGACTTTGGCAAATTTATGTTTTCTCGAATTATTAGCCTCGACCCTGTACAAAGGCTCCAAGGTGCGACTATGGGTTTTTTTCGGTTAAAGGTCGATAGACTAAACACTTCTATGATAATTTCTGAGTGGAACAAATTCTGCAAGGTTTCGACTTTGGCCAATTTATGTTTTCTCGAATTATTAGCTTCGACCCTGTACAAAGGCTCAAAGGTGCGACTATGGGTATTTTTCGGTTAAAGTTCGATAGACTAAACACTTCTATGCCTATTTCGATGTGGAACAAATTCTGCAAGTGTTCGACTTTGGCCAATTTATGTTTCTCGAATTATTAGCCTCGACCCTGTACAAAGGCTCAAAGGTTCGACTATGGGTATTTTTCGGGTAAAGATCGATAGACTGAGTACTCCTATGCTAATTTCTGAGTGGAACAAATTCTGCAAGGTTTCGACTTGGCCAATTTATGTTTTCTCGAATTATTAGCTTCGACCCTGTACAAAGGCTCAAAGGTGCGACTATGGGTATTTTTCGGTTAAAGTTCGATAGACTAAACACTTCTATGCCAATTTCGATGTGGAACAAATTCTGCAAGTGTTCGACTTTGGCCAATGTATGTTCCTCGAATTATTAGCCTCGACCCTGTACAAAGGTTCAAAGGTGCGACTATGGGTATTTTTCGGTTAAAGATCGATAGACTGAGTACTCCTATGCTAATTTCTGAGTGGAACAAATTCTGCAAGTGTTCGACTTTGGCCAATTTATGTTTCTCGAATTATTAGCCTCGACCCTGTACAAAGGCTCAAAGGTTCGACTATGGCTATTTTTCGGTTAAAGATCGATAGACTAAACACTTCTATGCCAATTTCTGAGTGGAACAAATTCTGCAAGGTTTCGACTTTGGCAAATTTATGTTTTCTCGAATTATTAGCCTCGACCCTGTACAAAGGCTCAAAGGTGCGACTATGGGTATTTTTCAGTTAAAGATCGTTAGACTAAACACTTCTATGCCAATTTCTGAGT
Source organism: Barypeithes pellucidus (assembly GCA_963991005.1). Lineage (NCBI taxonomy): Eukaryota > Metazoa > Arthropoda > Insecta > Coleoptera > Curculionidae > Barypeithes > Barypeithes pellucidus. Next base: position 43,206,704 of record OZ022560.1, read on the forward strand.
GGAACAAATTCTGCAAGGTTTCGACTTTGGCCAATTTATGTTTTCTCGAATTATTAGCCTCGACCCTGTACAAAGGCTCCAAGGTGCGACTATGGGTTTTCTTTCGGTTAAAGGTCGATATACTAAACACTTCTATGATAATTTCTGAGTGGAACAAATTCTGCAAGTGTTCGACTTTGGCCAATTTATGTTTCTCGAATTATTAGCCTCGACCCTGTACAAAGGCTCAAAGGTTCGACTATGGGTATTTTTCGGTTAAAGATCGATAGACTAAACACTTCTATGCCAATTTCGATGTGGAACAAATTCTGCAAGTGTTCGACTTTGGCCAATTTATGTTTCTCGAATTATTAGCCTCGACCCTGTACAAAGGCTCAAAGGTTCGACTATGGGTATTTTTCGGTTAAAGATCGATAGACTAAACACTTCTATGCCAATTTCTGAGTGGAACAAATTCTGCAAGGTTTCGACTTTGGCAAATTTATGTTTCTCGAATTATTAGCCTCGACCCTGTACAAAGGCTCAAAGGTGCGACTATGGGTATTATTCGGTTAAAGATCGATAGACTGAGTACTCCTATGCTAATTTCTGAGTGGAACAAATTCTGCAAGTGTTCGACTTTGGCCAATTTATGTTTCTCGAATTATTAGCCTCGACCCTGTACAAAGGCTCAAAGGTTCGACTATGGGTATTTTTCGGTTAAAGATCGATAGACTAAACACTTCTATGCCAATTTCGATGTGGAACAAATTCTGCAAGTGTTCGACTTTGGCCAATTTATGTTTCTCGAATTATTAGCCTCGACCCTGTACAAAGGCTCAAAGGTTCGACTATGGGTATTTTTCGGTTAAAGATCGATAGACTAAACACTTCTATGCCAATTTCTGAGTGGAACAAATTCTGCAAGTGTTCGACTTTGGCCAATTTATGTTTCTCGAATTATTAGCCTCGACCCTGTACAAATTTTCAAAGGTGCGACTATGGGTATTTTTCGGTTAAAGATCGATAGACTGAGTACTCCTATGCTAATTTCTGAGTGGAACAAATTCTGCAAGTGTTCGACTTTGGCCAATTTATGTTTTCTCGAATTATTAGCTTCGACCCTGTATAAAGGCTCAAAGGTGCGACTATGGGTATTTTTCAGTTAAAGATCGATAGACTAAACACTTCTATGCCAATTTCGATGTGGAACAAATTCTGCAAGTGTTCGACTTTGGCCAATTTATGTTTCTCGAATTATTAGCCTCGACCCTGTACAAAGGTTCAAAGGTGCGACTATGGGTATTTTTCGGTTAAAGATCGATAGACTGAGTACTCCTATGCTAATTTCTGAGTGGAACAAATTCTGCAAGTGTTCGACTTTGGCTAATTTATGTTTTCTCGAATTATTAGCTTCGACCCTGTACAAAGGCTCAAAGGTGCGACTATGGGTATTTTTCGGTTAAAGATCGTTAGACTAAACACTTCTATGCCAATTTCTGAGTGGAACAAATTCTGCAAGGTTTCGACTTTGGCCAATTTATGTTTTCTCGAATAACTGGCCTCGACCCTGTACAAAGGCTCAAAGGTGCGACTATGGGTATTTTTCGGTTAAAGATCGATGGACTAAACACTTCTATGCTAATTTCGATGTGGAACATATTCTGCAAGGTTTCGACTTTGGCCAATTTATGTTTTCTCGAATTATTAGCCTCGACCCTGTATAAAGACTCAAAGGTGCGACTATGGTTATTTTTCGGTTAAAGGTCGATAGACTAAACACTTCTATGCCAATTTCGATTTGGAACAAATTCTGCAAGTGTTCGACTTTGGACAATTTATGTTTTCTCGAATTATTAGCCTCGACCCTGTACAAAGGCTCAAAGGTGCGACTATGGGTATTTTTCAGTTAAAGATCGTTAGACTAAACACTTCTATGCCAATTTCTGAGTGGAACAAACTCTGCAAGGTTTCGACTTTGGCCAATTTATGTTTTCTCGAATTATTAGCCTCGACCCTGTACAAAGGCTCAAAGGTGCGACTATGGGTATTTTTCAGTTAAAGGTCGATAGACTGAATACTCATATGCTAATTTCTGAGTGGAACAAATTCTGCAAGTGTTCGACTTTGGCCAATTTATGTTTCTCGAATTATTAGCCTCGACCCTGTACAAAGGCTCAAAGATTCGACTATGGGTATTTTTCGGTTAAAGATCGATAGACTAAACACTTCTATGCCAATTTCTGAGTGGAACAAATTCTGCAAGGTTTCGACTTTGGCAAATTTATGTTTCTCGAATTATTAGCCTCGACCCTGTACAAAGGCTCAAAGGTGCGACTATGGATATTATTCGGTTAAAGATCGATAGACTGAGTACTCCTATGCTAATTTCTGAGTGGAACAAATTCTGCAAGTGTTCGACTTTGGCCAATTTATGTTTCTCGAATTATTAGCCTCGACTCGAACGAGGCTCAAAGGTTCGACTATGGGTATTTTTCGGTTAAAGATCGATAGACTAAACACTTCTATGCCAATTTCGATGTGGAACAAATTCTGCAAGTGTTCGACTTTGGCCAATTTATGTTTCTCGAATTATTAGCCTCGACCCTGTACAAAGGCTCAAAGGTTCGACTATGGGTATTTTTCGGTTAAAGATCGATAGACTAAACACTTCTATGCCAATTTCTGAGTGGAACAAATTCTGCAAGTGTTCGACTTTGGCCAATTTATGTTTCTCGAATTATTAGCCTCGAACCCTGTACAAATTTTCAAAGGTGCGACTATGGGTATTTTTCGGTTAAAGATCGATAGACTGAGTACTCCTATGCTAATTTCTGAGTGGAACAAATTCTGCAAGTGTTCGACTTTGGCCAATTTATGTTTTCTCGAATTATTAGCTTCGACCCTGTATAAATTCTCAAAGGTGCGACTATGGGTATTTTTCAGTTAAAGATCGATAGACTAAACACTTCTATGCCAATTTCGATGTGGAACAAATTCTGCAAGTGTTCGACTTTGGCCAATTTATGTTTCTCGAATTATTAGCCTCGACCCTGTACAAAGGTTCAAAGGTGCGACTATGGGTATTTATCGGTTAAAGATCGATAGACTGAGTACTCCTATGCTAATTTCTGAGTGGAACAAATTCTGCAAGTGTTCGAGACTTTGGCCAATTTATGTTTTCTCGAATTATTAGCTTCGACCCTGTATAAAGGCTCAAAGGTGCGACTATGGGTATTTTTCAGTTAAAGATCGATAGACTAAACACTTCTATGCCAATTTCGATGTGGAACAAGTTCTGCAAGTGTTCGACTTTGGCCAATTTATGTTTCTCGAATTATTAGCCTCGACCCTGTACAAAGGTTCAAAGGTGCGACTATGGGTATTTTTCGGTTAAAGATCGATAGACTGAGTACTCCTATGCTAATTTCTGAGTGGAACAAATTCTGCAAGTGTTCGACTTTGGCCAATTTATGTTTTCTCGAATTATTAGCTTCGACCCTGTATAAAGGCTCAAAGGTGCGACTATGGGTATTTTTCGGTTAAAGATCGTTAGACTAAACACTTCTATGCCAATTTCTGAGTGGAACAAATTCTGCAAGGTTTCGACTTTGGCCAATTTATGTTTTCTCGAATAACTGGCCTCGACCCTGTACAAAGGCTCAAAGGTGCGACTATGGGTATTTTTCGGTTAAAGATCGATGGACTAAACACTTCTATGCTAATTTCGATGTGGAACAAATTCTGCAAGGTTTCGACTCTGGCAAATTTATGTTTCTCGAATTATTAGCCTCGACCCTGTACAAAGGCTCAAAGGTTCGACTATGGGTATTTTTCGGTTAAAGATCGATAGACTAAACACTTCTATGCCAATTTCTGAGTGGAACAAATTCTGCAAGGTTTCGACTCTGGCAAATTTATGTTTCTCGAATTATTAGCCTCGACCCTGTACAAAGGCTCAAAGGTTCGACTATGGGTATTTTTCGGTTAAAGATCGATAGACTAAACACTTCTATGCCAATTTCGATGTGGAACAAATTGTGCAAGTGTTCGACTTTGGCCAATTTATGTTTCTCGAATTATTAGCCTCGACCCTGTACAAAGGCTCAAAGGTTCGACTATGGGTATTTTTCGGTTAATGATCGATAGACTAAACACTTCTATGCCAATTTCTGAGTGGAACAAATTCTGCAAGGTTTCGACGTTGGCAAATTTATGTTTTCTCGAATTATTAGCCTCGACCCTGTACAAAGGCTCAAAGGTGCGACTATGGGTATTTTTCAGTTAAAGATCGTTAGACTAAACACTTCTATGCCAATTTCTGAGTGGAACAAATTCTGCAAGGTTTCGACTTTGGCTAATTTATGTTTTCTCGAATTATTAGCTTCGACCCTGTACAAAGGCTCAAAGGTGCGACTATGGGTATTTTTCGGTTAAAGATCGATAGACTAAATACTTCTATGCCAATTTCGATGTGGAACAAATTCTGCAAGTGTTCGACTTTGGCCAATTTATGTTTCTCGAATTATTAGCCTCGACCCTGTACAAAGGTTCAAAGGTGCGACTATGGGTATTTTTCGGTTAAAGATCGATAGACTGAGTACTCCTATGCTAATTTCTGAGTGGAACAAATTCTGCAAGTGTTCGACTTTGGCCAATTTATGTTTCTCGAATTATTAGCCTCGACCCTGTACAAAGGCTCAAAGGTTCGACTATGGGTATTTTTCGGTTAAAGATCGATAGACTAAACACTTCTATGCCAATTTCTGAGTGGAACAAATTCTGCAAGGTTTCGACTTTGGCAAATTTATGTTTTCTCGAATTATTAGCCTCGACCCTGTACAAAGGCTCAAAGGTGCGACTATGGGTATTTTTCAGTTAAAGATCGTTAGACTAAACACTTCTATGCCAATTTCTGAGTGGAACAAACTCTGCAAGGTTTCGACTTCGGCCAATTTATGTTTTCTCGAATTATTAGCCTCGACCCTGTACAAAGGCTCAAAGGTGCGATATGGGTATTTTTCAGTTAAAGATCGTTAAACTAAATACTTCTATGCCAATTTCTGAGTGGAACAAATTCTGCAAGGTTTCGACTTTGGCCAATTTATGTTTTCTCGAATTATTAGCTTCGACCCTGTACAAAGGCTCAAAGGTGCGACTATGGGTATTTTTCGGTTAAAGTTCGATAGACTAAACACTTCTATGCCAATTTCGATGTGGAACAAATTCTGCAAGTGTTCGACTTTGGCCAATTTATGTTTTCTCGAATTATTAGCCTCGACCCTGTACAAAGGCTCAAAGGTGCGATATGGGTATTTTTCAGTTAAAGATCGTTAAACTAAATACTTCTATGCCAATTTCTGAGTGGAACAAACTCTGCAAGGTTTCGACTTTGGCCAATTTATGTTTTCTCGAATTATTAGCCTCGACCCTGTACAAAGGCTCAAAGGTGCGACTATGGGTATTTTTCAGTTAAAGGTCGATAGACTGAATACTCATATGCTAATTTCTGAGTGGAACAAGTTCTGCAAGTGTTCGACTTTGGCCAATTTATGTTTCTCGAATTATTAGCCTCGACCCTGTACAAAGGCTCAAAGGTTCGACTATGGGTATTTTTCGGTTAAAGATCGATAGACTAAACACTTCTATGCCAATTTCGATGTGGAACAAATTCTGCAAGTGTTCGACTTTGGCCAATTTATGTTTCTCGAATTATTAGCCTCGACCCTGTACAAAGGCTCAAAGGTTCGACTATGGGTATTTTTCGGTTAAAGATCGATAGACTAAACACTTCTATGCCAATTTCTGAGTGGAACAAATTCTGCAAGTGTTCGACTTTGGCCAATTTATGTTTCTCGAATTATTAGCCTCGACCCTGTACAAATTTTCAAAGGTGCGACTATGGGTATTTTTCGGTTAAAGATCGATAGACTGAGTACTCCTATGCTAATTTCTGAGTGGAACAAATTCTGCAAGTGTTCGACTTTGGCCAATTTATGTTTTCTCGAATTATTAGCTTCGACCCTGTATAAAGGCTCAAAGGTGCGACTATGGGTATTTTTCAGTTAAAGATCGATAGACTAAACACTTCTATGCCAATTTCGATGTGGAACAAATTCTGCAAGTGTTCGACTTTGGCCAATTTATGTTTCTCGAATTATTAGCCTCGACCCTGTACAAATTTTCAAAGGTGCGACTATGGGTATTTTTCGGTTAAAGATCGATAGACTGAGTACTCCTATGCTAATTTCTGAGTGGAACAAATTCTGCAAGTGTTCGACTTTGGCCAATTTATGTTTTCTCGAATTATTAGCTTCGACCCTGTATAAAGGCTCAAAGGTGCGACTATGGGTATTTTTCAGTTAAAGATCGATAGACTAAACACTTCTATGCCAATTTCGATGTGGAACAAATTCTGCAAGTGTTCGACTTTGGCCAATTTATGTTTCTCGAATTATTAGCCTCGACCCTGTACAAAGGTTCAAAGGTGCGACTATGGGTATTTTTCGGTTAAAGATCGATAGACTGAGTACTCCTATGCTAATTTCTGAGTGGAACAAATTCTGCAAGTGTTCGAGACTTTGGCCAATTTATGTTTTCTCGAATTATTAGCTTCGACCCTGTATAAAGGCTCAAAGGTGCGACTATGGGTATTTTTCAGTTAAAGATCGATAGACTAAACACTTCTATGCCAATTTCGATGTGGAACAAATTCTGCAAGTGTTCGACTTTGGCCAATTTATGTTTCTCGAATTATTAGCCTCGACCCTGTACAAAGGTTCAAAGGTGCGACTATGGGTATTTTTCGGTTAAAGATCGATAGACTGAGTACTCCTATGCTAATTTCTGAGTGGAACAAATTCTGCAAGTGTTCGACTTTGGCTAATTTATGTTTTCTCGAATTATTAGCTTAGACCCTGTACAAAGGCTCAAAGGTGCGACTATGGGTATTTTTCGGTTAAAGATCGTTAGACTAAACACTTCTATGCCAATTTCTGAGTGGAACAAATTCTGCAAGGTTTCGACTTTGGCCAATTTATGTTTTCTCGAATAACTGGCCTCGACCCTGTACAAAGGCTCAAAGGTGCGACTATGGGTATTTTTCGGTTAAAGATCGATGGACTAAACACTTCTATGCTAATTTCGATGTGGAACATATTCTGCAAGGTTTCGACTTTGGCCAATTTATGTTTTCTCGAATTATTAGCCTCGACCCTGTACAAAGACTCAAAGGTGCGACTATGGTTATTTTTCGGTTAAAGGTCGATAGACTAAACACTTCTATGCCAATTTCGATTTGGAACAAATTCTGCAAGTGTTCGACTTTGGCCAATTTATGTTTTCTCGAATTATTAGCCTCGACCCTGTACAAAGGCTCAAAGGTGCGACTATGGGTATTTTTCAGTTAAAGATCGTTAGACTAAACACTTCTATGCCAATTTCTGAGTGGAACAAACTCTGCAAGGTTTCGACTTTGGCCAATTTATGTTTTCTCGAATAACTGGCCTCGACCCTGTACAAAGGTTCAAAGGTGCGACTATGGGTATTTTTCGGGTAAAGATCGATAGACTGAGTACTCCTATGCTAATTTCTGAGTGGAACAAATTCTGCAAGTGTTCGACTTTGGCCAATTTATGTTTTCTCGAATTATTAGCCTTGACCCTGTACAAAGGCTCCAAGGTGCGACTATGGGTTCTTTTTTCGGTTAAAGGTCGATAGACTAAACACTTCTATGCCAATTTCGTTGTGGAACATATTCTGCAAGTGTTCGACTTTGGCCAATTTATGTTTCTCGAATTATTAGCCTCGACCCTGTACAAAGGTTCAAAGGTGCGACTATGGGTATTTTTCGGTTAAAGATCGATAGACTGAGTACTCCTATGCTAATTTCTGAGTGGAACAAATTCTGCAAGTGTTCGACTTTGGCCAATTTATGTTTCTCGAATTATTAGCCTCGACCCTGTACAAAGGCTCAAAGGTTCGACTATGGGTATTTTTCGGTTAAAGATCGATAGACTAAACACTTCTATGCCAATTTCTGAGTGGAACAAATTCTGCAAGGTTTCGACTTTGGCCAATTTATGTTTTCTCGAATTATTAGCTTCGACCCTGTACAAAGGCTCAAAGGTGCGACTATGGGTATTTTTCGGTTAAAGTTCGATAGACTAAACACTTCTATGCCAATTTCGATGTGGAACATATTCTGCAAGTGTTCGACTTTGGCCAATTTATGTTTCTCGAATTATTAGCCTCGACCCTGTACAAAGGTTCAAAGGTGCGACTATGGGTATTTTTCGGTTAAAGATCGATAGACTGAGTACTCCTATGCTAATTTCTGAGTGGAACAAATTCTGCAAGTGTTCGACTTTGGCCAATTTATGTTTCTCGAATTATTAGCCTCGACCCTGTACAAAGGCTCAAAGGTTCGACTATGGGTATTTTTCGGTTAAAGATCGATAGACTAAACACTTCTATGCCAATTTCTGAGTGGAACAAATTCTGCAAGGTTTCGACTTTGGCAAATTTATGTTTCTCGAATTATTAGCCTCGACCCTGTACAAAGGCTCAAAGGTGCGACTATGGGTTTTTTTCGGTTAAAGGTCGATAGACTAAACACTTCTATGCCAATTTCTGAGTGGAACAAATTCTGCAAGTGTTCGACTTTGGCCAATTTATGTTTCTCGAATTATTAGCCTCGACCCTGTACAAATTTTCAAAGGTGCGACTATGGGTATTTTTCGGTTAAAGATCGATAGACTGAGTACTCCTATGCTAATTTCTGAGTGGAACAAATTCTGCAAGTGTTCGACTTTGGCCAATTTATGTTTTCTCGAATTATTAGCTTCGACCCTGTATAAAGGCTCAAAGGTGCGACTATGGGTATTTTTCAGTTAAAGATCGATAGACTAAACACTTCTATGCCAATTTCGATGTGGAACAAATTCTGCAAGTGTTCGACTTTGGCCAATTTATGTTTCTCGAATTATTAGCCTCGACCCTGTACAAAGGTTCAAAGGTGCGACTATGGGTATTTTTCGGTGAAAGATCGATAGACTGAGTACTCCTATGCTAATTTCTGAGTGGAACAAATTCTGCAAGTGTTCGACTTTGGCCAATTTATGTTTCTCGAATTATTAGCCTCGACCCTGTACAAAGGCTCAAAGGTTCGACTATGGGTATTTTTCGGTTAAAGATCGATAGACTAAACAATTCTATGCCAATTTCTGAGTGGAACAAATTCTGCAAGTGTTCGACTTTGGCCAATTTATGTTTTCTCGAATTATTAGCTTAGACCCTGTACAAAGGCTCAAAGGTGCGACTATGGGTATTTTTCGGTTAAAGATCGTTAGACTAAACACTTCTATGCCAATTTCTGAGTGGAACAAATTCTGCAAGGTTTCGACTTTGGCCAATTTATGTTTTCTCGAATAACTGGCCTCGACCCTGTACAAAGGCTCAAAGGTGCGACTATGGGTATTTTTCGGTTAAAGATCGATGGACTAAACACTTCTATGCTAATTTCGATGTGGAACATATTCTGCAAGGTTTCGACTTTGGCCAATTTATGTTTTCTCGAATTATTAGCCTCGACCCTGTACAAAGACTCAAAGGTGCGACTATGGTTATTTTTCGGTTAAAGGTCGATAGACTAAACACTTCTATGCCAATTTCGATTTGGAACAAATTCTGCAAGTGTTCGACTTTGGCCAATTTATGTTTTCTCGAATTATTAGCCTCGACCCTGTACAAAGGCTCAAAGGTGCGACTATGGGTATTTTTCAGTTAAAGATCGTTAGACTAAACACTTCTATGCCAATTTCTGAGTGGAACAAACTCTGCAAGGTTTCGACTTTGGCCAATTTATGTTTTCTCGAATAACTGGCCTCGACCCTGTACAAAGGTTCAAAGGTGCGACTATGGGTATTTTTCGGGTAAAGATCGATAGACTGAGTACTCCTATGCTAATTTCTGAGTGGAACAAATTCTGCAAGTGTTCGACTTTGGCCAATTTATGTTTTCTCGAATTATTAGCCTTGACCCTGTACAAAGGCTCCAAGGTGCGACTATGGGTTCTTTTTTCGGTTAAAGGTCGATAGACTAAACACTTCTATGCCAATTTCGTTGTGGAACATATTCTGCAAGTGTTCGACTTTGGCCAATTTATGTTTCTCGAATTATTAGCCTCGACCCTGTACAAAGGTTCAAAGGTGCGACTATGGGTATTTTTCGGTTAAAGATCGATAGACTGAGTACTCCTATGCTAATTTCTGAGTGGAACAAATTCTGCAAGTGTTCGACTTTGGCCAATTTATGTTTCTCGAATTATTAGCCTCGACCCTGTACAAAGGCTCAAAGGTTCGACTATGGGTATTTTTCGGTTAAAGATCGATAGACTAAACACTTCTATGCCAATTTCTGAGTGGAACAAATTCTGCAAGGTTTCGACTTTGGCCAATTTATGTTTTCTCGAATTATTAGCTTCGACCCTGTACAAAGGCTCAAAGGTGCGACTATGGGTATTTTTCGGTTAAAGTTCGATAGACTAAACACTTCTATGCCAATTTCGATGTGGAACATATTCTGCAAGTGTTCGACTTTGGCCAATTTATGTTTCTCGAATTATTAGCCTCGACCCTGTACAAAGGTTCAAAGGTGCGACTATGGGTATTTTTCGGTTAAAGATCGATAGACTGAGTACTCCTATGCTAATTTCTGAGTGGAACAAATTCTGCAAGTGTTCGACTTTGGCCAATTTATGTTTCTCGAATTATTAGCCTCGACCCTGTACAAAGGCTCAAAGGTTCGACTATGGGTATTTTTCGGTTAAAGATCGATAGACTAAACACTTCTATGCCAATTTCTGAGTGGAACAAATTCTGCAAGGTTTCGACTTTGGCAAATTTATGTTTCTCGAATTATTAGCCTCGACCCTGTACAAAGGCTCAAAGGTGCGACTATGGGTTTTTTTCGGTTAAAGGTCGATAGACTAAACACTTCTATGATAATTTCTGAGTGGAACAAATTCTGCAAGGTTTCGACTTTGGCCAATTTATGTTTTCTCGAATTATTAGCTTCGACCCTGTACAAAGGCTCAAAGGTGCGACTATGGGTATTTTTCGGTTAAAGTTCGATAGACTAAACACTTCTATGCCAATTTCGATGTGGAACAAATTCTGCCTCGACCCTGTACAAAGGTTCAAAGGTGCGACTATGGGTATTTTTCGGGTAAAGATCGATAGACTGAGTACTTCTATGCTAATTTCTGAGTGGAACAAATTCTGCAAGTGTTCGACTTTGGCCAATTTATGTTTTCTCGAATTATTAGCCTTGACCCTGTACAAAGGCCCCAAGGTGCGACTATGGGTTCTTTTTTCGGTTAAAGGTCGATAGACTAAACACTTCTATGATAATTTCTGAGTGGAACAAATTCTGCAAGGTTTCGACTTTGGCCAATTTATGTTTTCTCGAATTATTAGCTTCGACCCTGTACAAAGGCTCAAAGGTGCGACTATGGGTATTTTTCTTTTAAAGTTCGATTCTATGCCAATTTCGATGTGGAACAAATTCTGCAAGTGTTCGACTTTGGCCAATTTATGTTTCTCGAATTATTAGCCTCGACCCTGTACAAAGGTTCAAAGGTGCGACTATGGGTATTTTTCGGTGAAAGATCGATAGACTGAGTACTCCTATGCTAATTTCTGAGTGGAACAAATTCTGCAAGTGTTCGACTTTGGCCAATTTATGTTTCTCGAATTATTAGCCTCGACCCTGTACAAAGGCTCAAAGGTTCGACTATGGGTATTTTTCGGTTAAAGATCGATAGACTAAACACTTCTATGCCAATTTCTGAGTGGAACAAATTCTGCAAGGTTTCGACTTTGGCAAATTTATGTTTCTCGAATTATTAGCCTCGACCCTGTACAAAGGCTCAAAGGTGCGACTATGGGTATTATTCGGTTAAAGATCGATAGACTGAGTACTCCTATGCTAATTTCTGAGTGGAACAAATTCTGCAAGTGTTCGACTTTGGCCAATTTATGTTTCTCGAATTATTAGCCTCGACCCTGTACAAAGGCTCAAAGGTTCGACTATGGGTATTTTTCGGTTAAAGATCGATAGACTAAACACTTCTATGCCAATTTCTGAGTGGAACAAATTCTGCAAGGTTTCGACTTTGGCAAATTTATGTTTTCTCGAATTATTAGCCTCGACCCTGTACAAAGGCTCCAAGGTGCGACTATGGGTTTTTTTCGGTTAAAGGTCGATAGACTAAACACTTCTATGATAATTTCTGAGTGGAACAAATTCTGCAAGGTTTCGACTTTGGCCAATTTATGTTTTCTCGAATTATTAGCTTCGACCCTGTACAAAGGCTCAAAGGTGCGACTATGGGTATTTTTCGGTTAAAGTTCGATAGACTAAACACTTCTATGCCAATTTCGATGTGGAACAAATTCTGCAAGTGTTCGACTTTGGCCAATTTATGTTTCTCGAATTATTAGCCTCGACCCTGTACAAAGGCTCAAAGGTTCGACTATGGGTATTTTTCGGGTAAAGATCGATAGACTGAGTACTCCTATGCTAATTTCTGAGTGGAACAAATTCTGCAAGGTTTCGACTTGGCCAATTTATGTTTTCTCGAATTATTAGCTTCGACCCTGTACAAAGGCTCAAAGGTGCGACTATGGGTATTTTTCGGTTAAAGTTCGATAGACTAAACACTTCTATGCCAATTTCGATGTGGAACAAATTCTGCAAGTGTTCGACTTTGGCCAATGTATGTTCCTCGAATTATTAGCCTCGACCCTGTACAAAGGTTCAAAGGTGCGACTATGGGTATTTTTCGGTTAAAGATCGATAGACTGAGTACTCCTATGCTAATTTCTGAGTGGAACAAATTCTGCAAGTGTTCGACTTTGGCCAATTTATGTTTCTCGAATTATTAGCCTCGACCCTGTACAAAGGCTCAAAGGTTCGACTATGGCTATTTTTCGGTTAAAGATCGATAGACTAAACACTTCTATGCCAATTTCTGAGTGGAACAAATTCTGCAAGGTTTCGACTTTGGCAAATTTATGTTTTCTCGAATTATTAGCCTCGACCCTGTACAAAGGCTCAAAGGTGCGACTATGGGTATTTTTCAGTTAAAGATCGTTAGACTAAACACTTCTATGCCAATTTCTGAGTGGAACAAATTCTGCAAGGTTTCGACTTTGGCCAATTTATGTTTTCTCGAATTATTAGCCTCGACCCTGTACAAAGGCTCCAAGGTGCGACTATGGGTTTTCTTTCGGTTAAAGGTCGATATACTAAACACTTCTATGATAATTTCTGAGTGGAACAAATTCTGCAAGTGTTCGACTTTGGCCAATTTATGTTTCTCGAATTATTAGCCTCGACCCTGTACAAAGGCTCAAAGGTTCGACTATGGGTATTTTTCGGTTAAAGATCGATAGACTAAACACTTCTATGCCAATTTCGATGTGGAACAAATTCTGCAAGTGTTCGACTTTGGCCAATTTATGTTTCTCGAATTATTAGCCTCGACCCTGTACAAAGGCTCAAAGGTTCGACTATGGGTATTTTTCGGTTAAAGATCGATAGACTAAACACTTCTATGCCAATTTCTGAGTGGAACAAATTCTGCAAGGTTTCGACTTTGGCAAATTTATGTTTCTCGAATTATTAGCCTCGACCCTGTACAAAGGCTCAAAGGTGCGACTATGGGTATTATTCGGTTAAAGATCGATAGACTGAGTACTCCTATGCTAATTTCTGAGTGGAACAAATTCTGCAAGTGTTCGACTTTGGCCAATTTATGTTTCTCGAATTATTAGCCTCGACCCTGTACAAAGGCTCAAAGGTTCGACTATGGGTATTTTTCGGTTAAAGATCGATAGACTAAACACTTCTATGCCAATTTCGATGTGGAACAAATTCTGCAAGTGTTCGACTTTGGCCAATTTATGTTTCTCGAATTATTAGCCTCGACCCTGTACAAAGGCTCAAAGGTTCGACTATGGGTATTTTTCGGTTAAAGATCGATAGACTAAACACTTCTATGCCAATTTCTGAGTGGAACAAATTCTGCAAGTGTTCGACTTTGGCCAATTTATGTTTCTCGAATTATTAGCCTCGACCCTGTACAAATTTTCAAAGGTGCGACTATGGGTATTTTTCGGTTAAAGATCGATAGACTGAGTACTCCTATGCTAATTTCTGAGTGGAACAAATTCTGCAAGTGTTCGACTTTGGCCAATTTATGTTTTCTCGAATTATTAGCTTCGACCCTGTATAAAGGCTCAAAGGTGCGACTATGGGTATTTTTCAGTTAAAGATCGATAGACTAAACACTTCTATGCCAATTTCGATGTGGAACAAATTCTGCAAGTGTTCGACTTTGGCCAATTTATGTTTCTCGAATTATTAGCCTCGACCCTGTACAAAGGTTCAAAGGTGCGACTATGGGTATTTTTCGGTTAAAGATCGATAGACTGAGTACTCCTATGCTAATTTCTGAGTGGAACAAATTCTGCAAGTGTTCGACTTTGGCTAATTTATGTTTTCTCGAATTATTAGCTTCGACCCTGTACAAAGGCTCAAAGGTGCGACTATGGGTATTTTTCGGTTAAAGATCGTTAGACTAAACACTTCTATGCCAATTTCTGAGTGGAACAAATTCTGCAAGGTTTCGACTTTGGCCAATTTATGTTTTCTCGAATAACTGGCCTCGACCCTGTACAAAGGCTCAAAGGTGCGACTATGGGTATTTTTCGGTTAAAGATCGATGGACTAAACACTTCTATGCTAATTTCGATGTGGAACATATTCTGCAAGGTTTCGACTTTGGCCAATTTATGTTTTCTCGAATTATTAGCCTCGACCCTGTATAAAGACTCAAAGGTGCGACTATGGTTATTTTTCGGTTAAAGGTCGATAGACTAAACACTTCTATGCCAATTTCGATTTGGAACAAATTCTGCAAGTGTTCGACTTTGGACAATTTATGTTTTCTCGAATTATTAGCCTCGACCCTGTACAAAGGCTCAAAGGTGCGACTATGGGTATTTTTCAGTTAAAGATCGTTAGACTAAACACTTCTATGCCAATTTCTGAGTGGAACAAACTCTGCAAGGTTTCGACTTTGGCCAATTTATGTTTTCTCGAATTATTAGCCTCGACCCTGTACAAAGGCTCAAAGGTGCGACTATGGGTATTTTTCAGTTAAAGGTCGATAGACTGAATACTCATATGCTAATTTCTGAGTGGAACAAATTCTGCAAGTGTTCGACTTTGGCCAATTTATGTTTCTCGAATTATTAGCCTCGACCCTGTACAAAGGCTCAAAGATTCGACTATGGGTATTTTTCGGTTAAAGATCGATAGACTAAACACTTCTATGCCAATTTCTGAGTGGAACAAATTCTGCAAGGTTTCGACTTTGGCAAATTTATGTTTCTCGAATTATTAGCCTCGACCCTGTACAAAGGCTCAAAGGTGCGACTATGGATATTATTCGGTTAAAGATCGATAGACTGAGTACTCCTATGCTAATTTCTGAGTGGAACAAATTCTGCAAGTGTTCGACTTTGGCCAATTTATGTTTCTCGAATTATTAGCCTCGACTCGAACGAGGCTCAAAGGTTCGACTATGGGTATTTTTCGGTTAAAGATCGATAGACTAAACACTTCTATGCCAATTTCGATGTGGAACAAATTCTGCAAGTGTTCGACTTTGGCCAATTTATGTTTCTCGAATTATTAGCCTCGACCCTGTACAAAGGCTCAAAGGTTCGACTATGGGTATTTTTCGGTTAAAGATCGATAGACTAAACACTTCTATGCCAATTTCTGAGTGGAACAAATTCTGCAAGTGTTCGACTTTGGCCAATTTATGTTTCTCGAATTATTAGCCTCGAACCCTGTACAAATTTTCAAAGGTGCGACTATGGGTATTTTTCGGTTAAAGATCGATAGACTGAGTACTCCTATGCTAATTTCTGAGTGGAACAAATTCTGCAAGTGTTCGACTTTGGCCAATTTATGTTTTCTCGAATTATTAGCTTCGACCCTGTATAAATTCTCAAAGGTGCGACTATGGGTATTTTTCAGTTAAAGATCGATAGACTAAACACTTCTATGCCAATTTCGATGTGGAACAAATTCTGCAAGTGTTCGACTTTGGCCAATTTATGTTTCTCGAATTATTAGCCTCGACCCTGTACAAAGGTTCAAAGGTGCGACTATGGGTATTTATCGGTTAAAGATCGATAGACTGAGTACTCCTATGCTAATTTCTGAGTGGAACAAATTCTGCAAGTGTTCGAGACTTTGGCCAATTTATGTTTTCTCGAATTATTAGCTTCGACCCTGTATAAAGGCTCAAAGGTGCGACTATGGGTATTTTTCAGTTAAAGATCGATAGACTAAACACTTCTATGCCAATTTCGATGTGGAACAAGTTCTGCAAGTGTTCGACTTTGGCCAATTTATGTTTCTCGAATTATTAGCCTCGACCCTGTACAAAGGTTCAAAGGTGCGACTATGGGTATTTTTCGGTTAAAGATCGATAGACTGAGTACTCCTATGCTAATTTCTGAGTGGAACAAATTCTGCAAGTGTTCGACTTTGGCCAATTTATGTTTTCTCGAATTATTAGCTTCGACCCTGTATAAAGGCTCAAAGGTGCGACTATGGGTATTTTTCGGTTAAAGATCGTTAGACTAAACACTTCTATGCCAATTTCTGAGTGGAACAAATTCTGCAAGGTTTCGACTTTGGCCAATTTATGTTTTCTCGAATAACTGGCCTCGACCCTGTACAAAGGCTCAAAGGTGCGACTATGGGTATTTTTCGGTTAAAGATCGATGGACTAAACACTTCTATGCTAATTTCGATGTGGAACAAATTCTGCAAGGTTTCGACTCTGGCAAATTTATGTTTCTCGAATTATTAGCCTCGACCCTGTACAAAGGCTCAAAGGTTCGACTATGGGTATTTTTCGGTTAAAGATCGATAGACTAAACACTTCTATGCCAATTTCTGAGTGGAACAAATTCTGCAAGGTTTCGACTCTGGCAAATTTATGTTTCTCGAATTATTAGCCTCGACCCTGTACAAAGGCTCAAAGGTTCGACTATGGGTATTTTTCGGTTAAAGATCGATAGACTAAACACTTCTATGCCAATTTCGATGTGGAACAAATTGTGCAAGTGTTCGACTTTGGCCAATTTATGTTTCTCGAATTATTAGCCTCGACCCTGTACAAAGGCTCAAAGGTTCGACTATGGGTATTTTTCGGTTAATGATCGATAGACTAAACACTTCTATGCCAATTTCTGAGTGGAACAAATTCTGCAAGGTTTCGACGTTGGCAAATTTATGTTTTCTCGAATTATTAGCCTCGACCCTGTACAAAGGCTCAAAGGTGCGACTATGGGTATTTTTCAGTTAAAGATCGTTAGACTAAACACTTCTATGCCAATTTCTGAGTGGAACAAATTCTGCAAGGTTTCGACTTTGGCTAATTTATGTTTTCTCGAATTATTAGCTTCGACCCTGTACAAAGGCTCAAAGGTGCGACTATGGGTATTTTTCGGTTAAAGATCGATAGACTAAATACTTCTATGCCAATTTCGATGTGGAACAAATTCTGCAAGTGTTCGACTTTGGCCAATTTATGTTTCTCGAATTATTAGCCTCGACCCTGTACAAAGGTTCAAAGGTGCGACTATGGGTATTTTTCGGTTAAAGATCGATAGACTGAGTACTCCTATGCTAATTTCTGAGTGGAACAAATTCTGCAAGTGTTCGACTTTGGCCAATTTATGTTTCTCGAATTATTAGCCTCGACCCTGTACAAAGGCTCAAAGGTTCGACTATGGGTATTTTTCGGTTAAAGATCGATAGACTAAACACTTCTATGCCAATTTCTGAGTGGAACAAATTCTGCAAGGTTTCGACTTTGGCAAATTTATGTTTTCTCGAATTATTAGCCTCGACCCTGTACAAAGGCTCAAAGGTGCGACTATGGGTATTTTTCAGTTAAAGATCGTTAGACTAAACACTTCTATGCCAATTTCTGAGTGGAACAAACTCTGCAAGGTTTCGACTTCGGCCAATTTATGTTTTCTCGAATTATTAGCCTCGACCCTGTACAAAGGCTCAAAGGTGCGATATGGGTATTTTTCAGTTAAAGATCGTTAAACTAAATACTTCTATGCCAATTTCTGAGTGGAACAAATTCTGCAAGGTTTCGACTTTGGCCAATTTATGTTTTCTCGAATTATTAGCTTCGACCCTGTACAAAGGCTCAAAGGTGCGACTATGGGTATTTTTCGGTTAAAGTTCGATAGACTAAACACTTCTATGCCAATTTCGATGTGGAACAAATTCTGCAAGTGTTCGACTTTGGCCAATTTATGTTTTCTCGAATTATTAGCCTCGACCCTGTACAAAGGCTCAAAGGTGCGATATGGGTATTTTTCAGTTAAAGATCGTTAAACTAAATACTTCTATGCCAATTTCTGAGTGGAACAAACTCTGCAAGGTTTCGACTTTGGCCAATTTATGTTTTCTCGAATTATTAGCCTCGACCCTGTACAAAGGCTCAAAGGTGCGACTATGGGTATTTTTCAGTTAAAGGTCGATAGACTGAATACTCATATGCTAATTTCTGAGTGGAACAAGTTCTGCAAGTGTTCGACTTTTTCCAATTCCGTCAACACTTCTATGATAATTTCTGAGTGGAACAAATTCTGCAAGTGTTCGACTTTGGCCAATTTATGTTTCTCGAATTATTAGCCTCGACCCTGTACAAAGGCTCAAAGGTTCGACTATGGGTATTTTTCGGTTAAAGATCGATAGACTAAACACTTCTATGCCAATTTCGATGTGGAACAAATTCTGCAAGTGTTCGACTTTGGCCAATTTATGTTTCTCGAATTATTAGCCTCGACCCTGTACAAAGGCTCAAAGGTTCGACTATGGGTATTTTTCGGTTAAAGATCGATAGACTAAACACTTCTATGCCAATTTCTGAGTGGAACAAATTCTGCAAGTGTTCGACTTTGGCCAATTTATGTTTCTCGAATTATTAGCCTCGACCCTGTACAAATTTTCAAAGGTGCGACTATGGGTATTTTTCGGTTAAAGATCGATAGACTGAGTACTCCTATGCTAATTTCTGAGTGGAACAAATTCTGCAAGTGTTCGACTTTGGCCAATTTATGTTTTCTCGAATTATTAGCTTCGACCCTGTATAAAGGCTCAAAGGTGCGACTATGGGTATTTTTCAGTTAAAGATCGATAGACTAAACACTTCTATGCCAATTTCGATGTGGAACAAATTCTGCAAGTGTTCGACTTTGGCCAATTTATGTTTCTCGAATTATTAGCCTCGACCCTGTACAAATTTTCAAAGGTGCGACTATGGGTATTTTTCGGTTAAAGATCGATAGACTGAGTACTCCTATGCTAATTTCTGAGTGGAACAAATTCTGCAAGTGTTCGACTTTGGCCAATTTATGTTTTCTCGAATTATTAGCTTCGACCCTGTATAAAGGCTCAAAGGTGCGACTATGGGTATTTTTCAGTTAAAGATCGATAGACTAAACACTTCTATGCCAATTTCGATGTGGAACAAATTCTGCAAGTGTTCGACTTTGGCCAATTTATGTTTCTCGAATTATTAGCCTCGACCCTGTACAAAGGTTCAAAGGTGCGACTATGGGTATTTTTCGGTTAAAGATCGATAGACTGAGTACTCCTATGCTAATTTCTGAGTGGAACAAATTCTGCAAGTGTTCGAGACTTTGGCCAATTTATGTTTTCTCGAATTATTAGCTTCGACCCTGTATAAAGGCTCAAAGGTGCGACTATGGGTATTTTTCAGTTAAAGATCGATAGACTAAACACTTCTATGCCAATTTCGATGTGGAACAAATTCTGCAAGTGTTCGACTTTGGCCAATTTATGTTTCTCGAATTATTAGCCTCGACCCTGTACAAAGGTTCAAAGGTGCGACTATGGGTATTTTTCGGTTAAAGATCGATAGACTGAGTACTCCTATGCTAATTTCTGAGTGGAACAAATTCTGCAAGTGTTCGACTTTGGCCAATTTATGTTTTCTCGAATTATTAGCTTCGACCCTGTATAAAGGCTCAAAGGTGCGACTATGGGTATTTTTCGGTTAAAGATCGTTAGACTAAACACTTCTATGCCAATTTCTGAGTGGAACAAATTCTGCAAGGTTTCGACTTTGGCCAATTTATGTTTTCTCGAATAACTGGCCTCGACCCTGTACAAAGGCTCAAAGGTGCGACTATGGGTATTTTTCGGTTAAAGATCGATGGACTAAACACTTCTATGCTAATTTCGATGTGGAACAAATTCTGCAAGGTTTCGACTCTGGCAAATTTATGTTTCTCGAATTATTAGCCTCGACCCTGTACAAAGGCTCAAAGGTTCGACTATGGGTATTTTTCGGTTAAAGATCGATAGACTAAACACTTTTATGCCAATTTCTGAGTGGAACAAATTCTGCAAGGTTTCGACTCTGGCAAATTTATGTTTCTCGAATTATTAGCCTCGACCCTGTACAAAGGCTCAAAGGTTCGACTATGGGTATTTTTCGGTTAAAGATCGATAGACTAAACACTTCTATGCCAATTTCGATGTGGAACAAATTGTGCAAGTGTTCGACTTTGGCCAATTTATGTTTCTCGAATTATTAGCCTCGACCCTGTACAAAGGCTCAAAGGTTCGACTATGGGTATTTTTCGGTTAAAGATCGATAGACTAAACACTTCTATGCCAATTTCTGAGTGGAACAAATTCTGCAAGGTTTCGACGTTGGCAAATTTATGTTTTCTCGAATTATTAGCCTCGACCCTGTACAAAGGCTCAAAGGTGCGACTATGGGTATTTTTCAGTTAAAGATCGTTAGACTAAACACTTCTATGCCAATTTCTGAGTGGAACAAATTCTGCAAGGTTTCGACTTTGGCTAATTTATGTTTTCTCGAATTATTAGCTTCGACCCTGTACAAAGGCTCAAAGGTGCGACTATGGGTATTTTTCGGTTAAAGATCGATAGACTAAATACTTCTATGCCAATTTCGATGTGGAACAAATTCTGCAAGTATTCGACTTTGGCCAATTTATGTTTCTCGAATTATTAGCCTCGACCCTGTACAAAGGTTCAAAGGTGCGACTATGGGTATTTTTCGGTTAAAGATCGATAGACTGAGTACTCCTATGCTAATTTCTGAGTGGAACAAATTCTGCAAGTGTTCGACTTTGGCCAATTTATGTTTCTCGAATTATTAGCCTCGACCCTGTACAAAGGCTCAAAGGTGCGACTATGGGTATTTTTCGGTTAAAGTTCGATAGACTAAACACTTCTATGCCAATTTCTGAGTGGAACAAATTCTGCAAGGTTTCGACGTTGGCAAATTTATGTTTTCTCGAATTATTAGCCTCGACCCTGTACAAAGGCTCAAAGGTTCGACTATGGGTATTTTTCGGTTAAAGATCGATAGACTAAACACTTCTATGCCAATTTCTGAGTGGAACAAATTCTGCAAGGTTTCGACTTTGGCAAATTTATGTTTTCTCGAATTATTAGCCTCGACCCTGTACAAAGGCTCAAAGGTGCGACTATGGGTATTTTTCAGTTAAAGATCGTTAGACTAAACACTTCTATGCCAATTTCTGAGTGGAACAAACTCTGCAAGGTTTCGACTTCGGCCAATTTATGTTTTCTCGAATTATTAGCCTCGACCCTGTACAAAGGCTCAAAGGTGCGATATGGGTATTTTTCAGTTAAAGATCGTTAAACTAAATACTTCTATGCCAATTTCTGAGTGGAACAAATTCTGCAAGGTTTCGACTTCGGCCAATTTATGTTTTCTCGAATTATTAGCCTCGACCCTGTACAAAGGCTCAAAGGTGCGATATGGGTATTTTTCAGTTAAAGATCGTTAAACTAAATACTTCTATGCCAATTTCTGAGTGGAACAAATTCTGCAAGGTTTCGACTTTGGCCAATTTATGTTTTCTCGAATTATTAGCTTCGACCCTGTACAAAGGCTCAAAGGTGCGACTATGGGTATTTTTCGGTTAAAGTTCGATAGACTAAACACTTCTATGCCAATTTCGATGTGGAACAAATTCTGCAAGTGTTCGACTTTGGCCAATTTATGTTTTCTCGAATTATTAGCCTCGACCCTGTACAAAGGCTCAAAGGTGCGATATGGGTATTTTTCAGTTAAAGATCGTTAAACTAAATACTTCTATGCCAATTTCTGAGTGGAACAAACTCTGCAAGGTTTCGACTTTGGCCAATTTATGTTTTCTCGAATTATTAGCCTCGACCCTGTACAAAGGCTCAAAGGTGCGACTATGGGTATTTTTCAGTTAAAGGTCGATAGACTGAATACTCATATGCTAATTTCTGAGTGGAACAAGTTCTGCAAGTGTTCGACTTTTTCCAATTCCGTCAACACTTCTATGATAATTTCTGAGTGGAACAAATTCTGCAAGTGTTCGACTTTGGCCAATTTATGTTTCTCGAATTATTAGCCTCGACCCTGTACAAAGGCTCAAAGGTTCGACTATGGGTATTTTTCGGTTAAAGATCGATAGACTAAACACTTCTATGCCAATTTCTGAGTGGAACAAATTCTGCAAGGTTTCGACTTTGGCAAATTTATGTTTTCTCGAATTATTAGCCTCGACCCTGTACAAAGGCTCAAAGGTGCGACTATGGGTATTTTTCAGTTAAAGATCGTTAGACTAAACACTTCTATGCCAATTTCTGAGTGGAACAAACTCTGCAAGGTTTCGACTTCGGCCAATTTATGTTTTCTCGAATTATTAGCCTCGACCCTGTACAAAGGCTCAAAGGTGCGATATGGGTATTTTTCAGTTAAAGATCGTTAAACTAAATACTTCTATGCCAATTTCTGAGTGGAACAAATTCTGCAAGGTTTCGACTTTGGCCAATTTATGTTTTCTCGAATTATTAGCTTCGACCCTGTACAAAGGCTCAAAGGTGCGACTATGGGTATTTTTCGGTTAAAGTTCGATAGACTAAACACTTCTATGCCAATTTCGATGTGGAACAAATTCTGCAAGTGTTCGACTTTGGCCAATTTATGTTTTCTCGAATTATTAGCCTCGACCCTGTACAAAGGCTCAAAGGTGCGATATGGGTATTTTTCAGTTAAAGATCGTTAAACTAAATACTTCTATGCCAATTTCTGAGTGGAACAAACTCTGCAAGGTTTCGACTTTGGCCAATTTATGTTTTCTCGAATTATTAGCCTCGACCCTGTACAAAGGCTCAAAGGTGCGACTATGGGTATTTTTCAGTTAAAGGTCGATAGACTGAATACTCATATGCTAATTTCTGAGTGGAACAAGTTCTGCAAGTGTTCGACTTTTTCCAATTCCGTCAACACTTACTTCTATGATAATTTCTGAGTGGAACAAATTCTGCAAGTGTTCGACTTTGGCCAATTTATGTTTCTCGAATTATTAGCCTCGACCCTGTACAAAGGCTCAAAGGTTCGACTATGGGTATTTTTCGGTTAAAGATCGATAGACTAAACACTTCTATGCCAATTTCGATGTGGAACAAATTCTGCAAGTGTTCGACTTTGGCCAATTTATGTTTCTCGAATTATTAGCCTCGACCCTGTACAAAGGCTCAAAGGTTCGACTATGGGTATTTTTCGGTTAAAGATCGATAGACTAAACACTTCTATGCCAATTTCTGAGTGGAACAAATTCTGCAAGTGTTCGACTTTGGCCAATTTATGTTTCTCGAATTATTAGCCTCGACCCTGTACAAATTTTCAAAGGTGCGACTATGGGTATTTTTCGGTTAAAGATCGATAGACTGAGTACTCCTATGCTAATTTCTGAGTGGAACAAATTCTGCAAGTGTTCGACTTTGGCCAATTTATGTTTTCTCGAATTATTAGCCTCGACCCTGTACAAAGGCTCAAAGGTGCGATATGGGTATTTTTCAGTTAAAGATCGTTAAACTAAATACTTCTATGCCAATTTCTGAGTGGAACAAACTCTGCAAGGTTTCGACTTTGGCCAATTTATGTTTTCTCGAATTATTAGCCTCGACCCTGTACAAAGGCTCAAAGGTGCGACTATGGGTATTTTTCAGTTAAAGGTCGATAGACTGAATACTCATATGCTAATTTCTGAGTGGAACAAGTTCTGCAAGTGTTCGACTTTTTCCAATTCCGTCAACACTTCTATGATAATTTCTGAGTGGAACAAATTCTGCAAGTGTTCGACTTTGGCCAATTTATGTTTCTCGAATTATTAGCCTCGACCCTGTACAAAGGCTCAAAGGTTCGACTATGGGTATTTTTCGGTTAAAGATCGATAGACTAAACACTTCTATGCCAATTTCGATGTGGAACAAATTCTGCAAGTGTTCGACTTTGGCCAATTTATGTTTCTCGAATTATTAGCCTCGACCCTGTACAAAGGCTCAAAGGTTCGACTATGGGTATTTTTCGGTTAAAGATCGATAGACTAAACACTTCTATGCCAATTTCTGAGTGGAACAAATTCTGCAAGTGTTCGACTTTGGCCAATTTATGTTTCTCGAATTATTAGCCTCGACCCTGTACAAATTTTCAAAGGTGCGACTATGGGTATTTTTCGGTTAAAGATCGATAGACTGAGTACTCCTATGCTAATTTCTGAGTGGAACAAATTCTGCAAGTGTTCGACTTTGGCCAATTTATGTTTTCTCGAATTATTAGCTTCGACCCTGTATAAAGGCTCAAAGGTGCGACTATGGGTATTTTTCGGTTAAAGATCGATAGACTAAACACTTCTATGCCAATTTCGATGTGGAACAAATTCTGCAAGTGTTCGACTTTGGCCAATTTATGTTTCTCGAATTATTAGCCTCGACCCTGTACAAAGGTTCAAAGGTGCGACTATGGGTATTTTTCGGTTAAAGATCGATAGACTGAGTACTCCTATGCTAATTTCTGAGTGGAACAAATTCTGCAAGTGTTCGACTTTGGCTAATTTATGTTTTCTCGAATTATTAGCTTCGACCCTGTACAAAGGCTCAAAGGTGCGACTATGGGTATTTTTCGGTTAAAGATCGTTAGACTAAACACTTCTATGCCAATTTCTGAGTGGAACAAATTCTGCAAGGTTTCGACTTTGGCCAATTTATGTTTTCTCGAATAACTGGCCTCGACCCTGTACAAAGGCTCAAAGGTGCGACTATGGGTATTTTTCGGTTAAAGATCGATGGACTAAACACTTCTATG
This sequence comes from Barypeithes pellucidus, assembly GCA_963991005.1. Classification (NCBI taxonomy): domain Eukaryota; kingdom Metazoa; phylum Arthropoda; class Insecta; order Coleoptera; family Curculionidae; genus Barypeithes; species Barypeithes pellucidus. The sequence goes on from OZ022560.1 coordinate 43,232,004, forward strand.
CTAATTTCGATGTGGAACAAATTCTGCAAGGTTTCGACTTTGGCCAATTTATGTTTTCTCGAATTATTAGCCTCGACCCTGTACAAAGACTCAAAGGTGCGACTATCAGTATTTTTCAGTTAAAGATCGTTAGACTAAACACTTCTATGCCAATTTCTGAGTGGAACAAACTCTGCAAGGTTTCGACTTTGGCCAATTTATGTTTTCTCGAATTATTAGCCTCGACCCTGTACAAAGGCTCAAAGGTGCGACTATGGGTATTTTTCAGTTAAAGATCGTTAGACTAAACACTTCTATGCCAATTTCTGAGTGGAACAAATTCTGCAAGGTTTCGACTTTGGCTAATTTATGTTTTCTCGAATTATTAGCTTCGACCCTGTACAAAGGCTCAAAGGTGCGACTATGGGTATTTTTCGGTTAAAGATCGATAGACTGAGTACTCCTATGCTAATTTCTGAGTGGAACAAATTCTGCAAGTGTTCGACTTTGGCCAATTTATGTTTTCTCGAATTATTAGCCTCGACCCTGTACAAAGGCTCAAAGGTGCGACTATGGGTATTTTTCAGTTAAAGGTCGATAGACTGAATACTCATATGCTAATTTCTGAGTGGAACAAGTTCTGCAAGTGTTCGACTTTTTCCAATTCCGTCAACACTTCTATGATAATTTCTGAGTGGAACAAATTCTGCAAGTGTTCGACTTTGGCCAATTTATGTTTCTCGAATTATTAGCCTCGACCCTGTACAAAGGCTCAAAGGTTCGACTATGGGTATTTTTCGGTTAAAGATCGATAGACTAAACACTTCTATGCCAATTTCGATGTGGAACAAATTCTGCAAGTGTTCGACTTTGGCCAATTTATGTTTCTCGAATTATTAGCCTCGACCCTGTACAAAGGCTCAAAGGTTCGACTATGGGTATTTTTCGGTTAAAGATCGATAGACTAAACACTTCTATGCCAATTTCTGAGTGGAACAAATTCTGCAAGTGTTCGACTTTGGCCAATTTATGTTTCTCGAATTATTAGCCTCGACCCTGTACAAATTTTCAAAGGTGCGACTATGGGTATTTTTCGGTTAAAGATCGATAGACTGAGTACTCCTATGCTAATTTCTGAGTGGAACAAATTCTGCAAGTGTTCGACTTTGGCCAATTTATGTTTTCTCGAATTATTAGCTTCGACCCTGTATAAAGGCTCAAAGGTGCGACTATGGGTATTTTTCAGTTAAAGATCGATAGACTAAACACTTCTATGCCAATTTCGATGTGGAACAAATTCTGCAAGTGTTCGACTTTGGCCAATTTATGTTTCTCGAATTATTAGCCTCGACCCTGTACAAAGGTTCAAAGGTGCGACTATGGGTATTTTTCGGTTAAAGATCGATAGACTGAGTACTCCTATGCTAATTTCTGAGTGGAACAAATTCTGCAAGTGTTCGACTTTGGCTAATTTATGTTTTCTCGAATTATTAGCTTAGACCCTGTACAAAGGCTCAAAGGTGCGACTATGGGTATTTTTCGGTTAAAGATCGTTAGACTAAACACTTCTATGCCAATTTCTGAGTGGAACAAATTCTGCAAGGTTTCGACTTTGGCCAATTTATGTTTTCTCGAATAACTGGCCTCGACCCTGTACAAAGGCTCAAAGGTGCGACTATGGGTATTTTTCGGTTAAAGATCGATGGACTAAACACTTCTATGCTAATTTCGATGTGGAACATATTCTGCAAGGTTTCGACTTTGGCCAATTTATGTTTTCTCGAATTATTAGCCTCGACCCTGTACAAAGACTCAAAGGTGCGACTATGGTTATTTTTCGGTTAAAGGTCGATAGACTAAACACTTCTATGCCAATTTCGATTTGGAACAAATTCTGCAAGTGTTCGACTTTGGCCAATTTATGTTTTCTCGAATTATTAGCCTCGACCCTGTACAAAGGCTCAAAGGTGCGACTATGGGTATTTTTCAGTTAAAGATCGTTAGACTAAACACTTCTATGCCAATTTCTGAGTGGAACAAACTCTGCAAGGTTTCGACTTTGGCCAATTTATGTTTTCTCGAATAACTGGCCTCGACCCTGTACAAAGGTTCAAAGGTGCGACTATGGGTATTTTTCGGGTAAAGATCGATAGACTGAGTACTCCTATGCTAATTTCTGAGTGGAACAAATTCTGCAAGTGTTCGACTTTGGCCAATTTATGTTTTCTCGAATTATTAGCCTTGACCCTGTACAAAGGCTCCAAGGTGCGACTATGGGTTCTTTTTTCGGTTAAAGGTCGATAGACTAAACACTTCTATGCCAATTTCGTTGTGGAACATATTCTGCAAGTGTTCGACTTTGGCCAATTTATGTTTCTCGAATTATTAGCCTCGACCCTGTACAAAGGTTCAAAGGTGCGACTATGGGTATTTTTCGGTTAAAGATCGATAGACTGAGTACTCCTATGCTAATTTCTGAGTGGAACAAATTCTGCAAGTGTTCGACTTTGGCCAATTTATGTTTCTCGAATTATTAGCCTCGACCCTGTACAAAGGCTCAAAGGTTCGACTATGGGTATTTTTCGGTTAAAGATCGATAGACTAAACACTTCTATGCCAATTTCTGAGTGGAACAAATTCTGCAAGGTTTCGACTTTGGCCAATTTATGTTTTCTCGAATTATTAGCTTCGACCCTGTACAAAGGCTCAAAGGTGCGACTATGGGTATTTTTCGGTTAAAGTTCGATAGACTAAACACTTCTATGCCAATTTCGATGTGGAACATATTCTGCAAGTGTTCGACTTTGGCCAATTTATGTTTCTCGAATTATTAGCCTCGACCCTGTACAAAGGTTCAAAGGTGCGACTATGGGTATTTTTCGGTTAAAGATCGATAGACTGAGTACTCCTATGCTAATTTCTGAGTGGAACAAATTCTGCAAGTGTTCGACTTTGGCCAATTTATGTTTCTCGAATTATTAGCCTCGACCCTGTACAAAGGCTCAAAGGTTCGACTATGGGTATTTTTCGGTTAAAGATCGATAGACTAAACACTTCTATGCCAATTTCTGAGTGGAACAAATTCTGCAAGGTTTCGACTTTGGCAAATTTATGTTTCTCGAATTATTAGCCTCGACCCTGTACAAAGGCTCAAAGGTGCGACTATGGGTTTTTTTCGGTTAAAGGTCGATAGACTAAACACTTCTATGCCAATTTCTGAGTGGAACAAATTCTGCAAGTGTTCGACTTTGGCCAATTTATGTTTCTCGAATTATTAGCCTCGACCCTGTACAAATTTTCAAAGGTGCGACTATGGGTATTTTTCGGTTAAAGATCGATAGACTGAGTACTCCTATGCTAATTTCTGAGTGGAACAAATTCTGCAAGTGTTCGACTTTGGCCAATTTATGTTTTCTCGAATTATTAGCTTCGACCCTGTATAAAGGCTCAAAGGTGCGACTATGGGTATTTTTCAGTTAAAGATCGATAGACTAAACACTTCTATGCCAATTTCGATGTGGAACAAATTCTGCAAGTGTTCGACTTTGGCCAATTTATGTTTCTCGAATTATTAGCCTCGACCCTGTACAAAGGTTCAAAGGTGCGACTATGGGTATTTTTCGGTTAAAGATCGATAGACTGAGTACTCCTATGCTAATTTCTGAGTGGAACAAATTCTGCAAGTGTTCGACTTTGGCCAATTTATGTTTCTCGAATTATTAGCCTCGACCCTGTACAAAGGTTCAAAGGTGCGACTATGGGTATTTTTCGGTTAAAGATCGATAGACTGAGTACTCCTATGCTAATTTCTGAGTGGAACAAATTCTGCAAGGTTTCGACTTTGGCCAATTTATGTTTTCTCGAATAACTGGCCTCGACCCTGTACAAAGGCTCAAAGGTGCGACTATGGGTATTTTTCGGTTAAAGATCGATGGACTAAACACTTCTTGCTAATTTCGATGTGGAACAAATTCTGCAAGGTTTCGACTTTGGCCAATTTATGTTTTCTCGAATTATTAGCCTCGACCCTGTACAAAGACTCAAAGGTGCGACTATGGTTATTTTTCGGTTAAAGATCGATAGACTAAACACTTCTATGCCAATTTCTGAGTGGAACAAATTCTGCAAGGTTTCGACTTTGGCAAATTTATGTTTTCTCGAATTATTAGCTTCGACCCTGTACAAAGGCTCAAAGGTGCGACTATGGCTATTTTTCGGTTAAAGATCGATAGACTAAACACTTCTATGCCAATTTCTGAGTGGAACAAATTCTGCAAGGTTTCGACTTGGCCAATTTATGTTTTCTCGAATTATTAGCTTCGACCCTGTACAAAGGCTCAAAGGTGCGACTATGGCTATTTTTCGGTTAAAGATCGATAGACTAAACACTTCTATGCCAATTTCTGAGTGGAACAAATTCTGCAAGTGTTCGACTTTGGCCAATTTATGTTTCTCGAATTATTAGCCTCGACCCTGTACAAAGGCTCAAAGGTTCGACTATGGGTATTTTTCGGTTAAAGATCGATAGACTAAACACTTCTATGCCAATTTCTGAGTGGAACAAATTCTGCAAGGTTTCGACTTTGGCAAATTTATGTTTCTCGAATTATTAGCCTCGACCCTGTACAAAGGCTCAAAGGTGCGACTATGGGTATTATTCGGTTAAAGATCGATAGACTGAGTACTCCTATGCTAATTTCTGAGTGGAACAAATTCTGCAAGTGTTCGACTTTGGCCAATTTATGTTTCTCGAATTATTAGCCTCGACCCTGTACAAAGGCTCAAAGGTTCGACTATGGGTATTTTTCGGTTAAAGATCGATAGACTAAACACTTCTATGCCAATTTCGATGTGGAACAAATTCTGCAAGTGTTCGACTTTGGCCAATTTATGTTTCTCGAATTATTAGCCTCGACCCTGTACAAAGGCTCAAAGGTTCGACTATGGGTATTTTTCGGTTAAAGATCGATAGACTAAACACTTCTATGCCAATTTCTGAGTGGAACAAATTCTGCAAGTGTTCGACTTTGGCCAATTTATGTTTCTCGAATTATTAGCCTCGACCCTGTACAAATTTTCAAAGGTGCGACTATGGGTATTTTTCGGTTAAAGATCGATAGACTGAGTACTCCTATGCTAATTTCTGAGTGGAACAAATTCTGCAAGTGTTCGACTTTGGCCAATTTATGTTTTCTCGAATTATTAGCTTCGACCCTGTATAAAGGCTCAATGGTGCGACTATGGGTATTTTTCAGTTAAAGATCGATAGACTAAACACTTCTATGCCAATTTCGATGTGGAACAAATTCTGCAAGTGTTCGACTTTGGCCAATTTATGTTTCTCGAATTATTAGCCTCGACCCTGTACAAAGGTTCAAAGGTGCGACTATGGGTATTTTTCGGTTAAAGATCGATAGACTGAGTACTCCTATGCTAATTTCTGAGTGGAACAAATTCTGCAAGTGTTCGACTTTGGCTAATTTATGTTTTCTCGAATTATTAGCTTCGACCCTGTACAAAGGCTCAAAGGTGCGACTATGGGTATTTTTCGGTTAAAGATCGTTAGACTAAACACTTCTATGCCAATTTCTGAGTGGAACAAATTCTGCAAGGTTTCGACTTTGGCCAATTTATGTTTTCTCGAATAACTGGCCTCGACCCTGTACAAAGGCTCAAAGGTGCGACTATGGGTATTTTTCGGTTAAAGATCGATGGACTAAACACTTCTATGCTAATTTCGATGTGGAACAAATTCTGCAAGGTTTCGACTTTGGCCAATTTATGTTTTCTCGAATTATTAGCCTCGACCCTGTACAAAGACTCAAAGGTGCGACTATGGTTATTTTTCGGTTAAAGATCGATAGACTAAACACTTCTATGCCAATTTCGATTTGGAACAAATTCTGCAAGTGTTCGACTTTGGCCAATTTATGTCTTCTCGAATTATTAGCCTCGACCCTGTACAAAGGCTCAAAGGTGCGACTATGGGTATTTTTCAGTTAAAGGTCGATAGACTGAATAGTCATATGCTAATTTCTGAGTGGAACAAGTTCTGCAAGTGTTCGACTTTTTCCAATTCCGTCAACACTTCTATGATAATTTCTGAGTGGAACAAATTCTGCAAGTGTTCGACTTTGGCCAATTTATGTTTCTCGTATTATTAGCCTCGACCCTGTACAAAGGCTCAAAGGTTCGACTATGGGTATTTTTCGGTTAAAGATCGATAGACTAAACACTTCTATGCCAATTTCGATGTGGAACAAATTCTGCAAGTGTTCGACTTTGGCCAATTTATGTTTCTCGAATTATTAGCCTCGACCCTGTACAAAGGCTCAAAGGTTCGACTATGGGTATTTTTCGGTTAAAGATCGATAGACTAAACACTTCTATGCCAATTTCTGAGTGGAACAAATTCTGCAAGTGTTCGACTTTGGCCAATTTATGTTTCTCGAATTATTAGCCTCGACCCTGTACAAATTTTCAAAGGTGCGACTATGGGTATTTTTCGGTTAAAGATCGATAGACTGAGTACTCCTATGCTAATTTCTGAGTGGAACAAATTCTGCAAGTGTTCGACTTTGGCCAATTTATGTTTTCTCGAATTATTAGCTTCGACCCTGTATAAAGGCTCAAAGGTGCGACTATGGGTATTTTTCAGTTAAAGATCGATAGACTAAACACTTCTATGCCAATTTCGATGTGGAACAAATTCTGCAAGTGTTCGACTTTGGCCAATTTATGTTTCTCGAATTATTAGCCTCGACCCTGTACAAAGGTTCAAAGGTGCGACTATGGGTATTTTTCGGTTAAAGATCGATAGACTGAGTACTCCTATGCTAATTTCTGAGTGGAACAAATTCTGCAAGTGTTCGACTTTGGCTAATTTATGTTTTCTCGAATTATTAGCTTAGACCCTGTACAAAGGCTCAAAGGTGCGACTATGGGTATTTTTCGGTTAAAGATCGTTAGACTAAACACTTCTATGCCAATTTCTGAGTGGAACAAATTCTGCAAGGTTTCGACTTTGGCCAATTTATGTTTTCTCGAATAACTGGCCTCGACCCTGTACAAAGGCTCAAAGGTGCGACTATGGGTATTTTTCGGTTAAAGATCGATGGACTAAACACTTCTATGCTAATTTCGATGTGGAACATATTCTGCAAGGTTTCGACTTTGGCCAATTTATGTTTTCTCGAATTATTAGCCTCGACCCTGTACAAAGACTCAAAGGTGCGACTATGGTTATTTTTCGGTTAAAGGTCGATAGACTAAACACTTCTATGCCAATTTCGATTTGGAACAAATTCTGCAAGTGTTCGACTTTGGCCAATTTATGTTTTCTCGAATTATTAGCCTCGACCCTGTACAAAGGCTCAAAGGTGCGACTATGGGTATTTTTCAGTTAAAGATCGTTAGACTAAACACTTCTATGCCAATTTCTGAGTGGAACAAACTCTGCAAGGTTTCGACTTTGGCCAATTTATGTTTTCTCGAATAACTGGCCTCGACCCTGTACAAAGGTTCAAAGGTGCGACTATGGGTATTTTTCGGGTAAAGATCGATAGACTGAGTACTCCTATGCTAATTTCTGAGTGGAACAAATTCTGCAAGTGTTCGACTTTGGCCAATTTATGTTTTCTCGAATTATTAGCCTTGACCCTGTACAAAGGCTCCAAGGTGCGACTATGGGTTCTTTTTTCGGTTAAAGGTCGATAGACTAAACACTTCTATGCCAATTTCGATGTGGAACATATTCTGCAAGTGTTCGACTTTGGCCAATTTATGTTTCTCGAATTATTAGCCTCGACCCTGTACAAAGGTTCAAAGGTGCGACTATGGGTATTTTTCGGTTAAAGATCGTTAGACTAAACACTTCTATGATAATTTCTGAGTGGAACAAATTCTGCAAGGTTTCGACTTTGGCCAATTTATGTTTTCTCGAATTATTAGCTTCGACCCTGTACAAAGGCTCAAAGGTGCGACTATGGGTATTTTTCTTTTAAAGTTCGATTCTATGCCAATTTCGATGTGGAACAAATTCTGCAAGTGTTCGACTTTGGCCAATTTATGTTTCTCGAATTATTAGCCTCGACCCTGTACAAAGGTTCAAAGGTGCGACTATGGGTATTTTTCGGTGAAAGATCGATAGACTGGGTACTCCTATGCTAATTTCTGAGTGGAACAAATTCTGCAAGTGTTCGACTTTGGCCAATTTATGTTTCTCGAATTATTAGCCTCGACCCTGTACAAAGGCTCAAAGGTTCGACTATGGGTATTTTTCGGTTAAAGATCGATAGACTAAACACTTCTATGCCAATTTCTGAGTGGAACAAATTCTGCAAGGTTTCGACTTTGGCAAATTTATGTTTCTCGAATTATTAGCCTCGACCCTGTACAAAGGCTCAAAGGTGCGACTATGGGTATTATTCGGTTAAAGATCGATAGACTGAGTACTCCTATGCTAATTTCTGAGTGGAACAAATTCTGCAAGTGTTCGACTTTGGCCAATTTATGTTTCTCGAATTATTAGCCTCGACCCTGTACAAAGGCTCAAAGGTTCGACTATGGGTATTTTTCGGTTAAAGATCGATAGACTAAACACTTCTATGCCAATTTCTGAGTGGAACAAATTCTGCAAGGTTTCGACTTTGGCAAATTTATGTTTTCTCGAATTATTAGCCTCGACCCTGTACAAAGGCTCCAAGGTGCGACTATGGGTTTTTTTCGGTTAAAGGTCGATAGACTAAACACTTCTATGATAATTTCTGAGTGGAACAAATTCTGCAAGGTTTCGACTTTGGCCAATTTATGTTTTCTCGAATTATTAGCTTCGACCCTGTACAAAGGCTCAAAGGTGCGACTATGGGTATTTTTCGGTTAAAGTTCGATAGACTAAACACTTCTATGCCAATTTCGATGTGGAACAAATTCTGCAAGTGTTCGACTTTGGCCAATTTATGTTTCTCGAATTATTAGCCTCGACCCTGTACAAAGGCTCAAAGGTTCGACTATGGGTATTTTTCGGGTAAAGATCGATAGACTGAGTACTCCTATGCTAATTTCTGAGTGGAACAAATTCTGCAAGGTTTCGACTTGGCCAATTTATGTTTTCTCGAATTATTAGCTTCGACCCTGTACAAAGGCTCAAAGGTGCGACTATGGGTATTTTTCGGTTAAAGTTCGATAGACTAAACACTTCTATGCCAATTTCGATGTGGAACAAATTCTGCAAGTGTTCGACTTTGGCCAATGTATGTTCCTCGAATTATTAGCCTCGACCCTGTACAAAGGTTCAAAGGTGCGACTATGGGTATTTTTCGGTTAAAGATCGATAGACTGAGTACTCCTATGCTAATTTCTGAGTGGAACAAATTCTGCAAGTGTTCGACTTTGGCCAATTTATGTTTCTCGAATTATTAGCCTCGACCCTGTACAAAGGCTCAAAGGTTCGACTATGGCTATTTTTCGGTTAAAGATCGATAGACTAAACACTTCTATGCCAATTTCTGAGTGGAACAAATTCTGCAAGGTTTCGACTTTGGCAAATTTATGTTTTCTCGAATTATTAGCCTCGACCCTGTACAAAGGCTCAAAAGTGCGACTATGGGTATTTTTCAGTTAAAGATCGTTAGACTAAACACTTCTATGCCAATTTCTGAGTGGAACAAATTCTGCAAGGTTTCGACTTTGGCCAATTTATGTTTTCTCGAATTATTAGCCTCGACCCTGTACAAAGGCTCCAAGGTGCGACTATGGGTTTTCTTTCGGTTAAAGGTCGATATACTAAACACTTCTATGATAATTTCTGAGTGGAACAAATTCTGCAAGTGTTCGACTTTGGCCAATTTATGTTTCTCGAATTATTAGCCTCGACCCTGTACAAAGGCTCAAAGGTTCGACTATGGGTATTTTTCGGTTAAAGATCGATAGACTAAACACTTCTATGCCAATTTCGATGTGGAACAAATTCTGCAAGTGTTCGACTTTGGCCAATTTATGTTTCTCGAATTATTAGCCTCGACCCTGTACAAAGGCTCAAAGGTTCGACTATGGGTATTTTTCGGTTAAAGATCGATAGACTAAACACTTCTATGCCAATTTCTGAGTGGAACAAATTCTGCAAGGTTTCGACTTTGGCAAATTTATGTTTCTCGAATTATTAGCCTCGACCCTGTACAAAGGCTCAAAGGTGCGACTATGGGTATTATTCGGTTAAAGATCGATAGACTGAGTACTCCTATGCTAATTTCTGAGTGGAACAAATTCTGCAAGTGTTCGACTTTGGCCAATTTATGTTTCTCGAATTATTAGCCTCGACCCTGTACAAAGGCTCAAAGGTTCGACTATGGGTATTTTTCGGTTAAAGATCGATAGACTAAACACTTCTATGCCAATTTCGATGTGGAACAAATTCTGCAAGTGTTCGACTTTGGCCAATTTATGTTTCTCGAATTATTAGCCTCGACCCTGTACAAAGGCTCAAAGGTTCGACTATGGGTATTTTTCGGTTAAAGATCGATAGACTAAACACTTCTATGCCAATTTCTGAGTGGAACAAATTCTGCAAGTGTTCGACTTTGGCCAATTTATGTTTCTCGAATTATTAGCCTCGACCCTGTACAAATTTTCAAAGGTGCGACTATGGGTATTTTTCGGTTAAAGATCGATAGACTGAGTACTCCTATGCTAATTTCTGAGTGGAACAAATTCTGCAAGTGTTCGACTTTGGCCAATTTATGTTTTCTCGAATTATTAGCTTCGACCCTGTATAAAGGCTCAAAGGTGCGACTATGGGTATTTTTCAGTTAAAGATCGATAGACTAAACACTTCTATGCCAATTTCGATGTGGAACAAATTCTGCAAGTGTTCGACTTTGGCCAATTTATGTTTCTCGAATTATTAGCCTCGACCCTGTACAAAGGTTCAAAGGTGCGACTATGGGTATTTTTCGGTTAAAGATCGATAGACTGAGTACTCCTATGCTAATTTCTGAGTGGAACAAATTCTGCAAGTGTTCGACTTTGGCTAATTTATGTTTTCTCGAATTATTAGCTTAGACCCTGTACAAAGGCTCAAAGGTGCGACTATGGGTATTTTTCGGTTAAAGATCGTTAGACTAAACACTTCTATGCCAATTTCTGAGTGGAACAAATTCTGCAAGGTTTCGACTTTGGCCAATTTATGTTTTCTCGAATAACTGGCCTCGACCCTGTACAAAGGCTCAAAGGTGCGACTATGGGTATTTTTCGGTTAAAGATCGATGGACTAAACACTTCTATGCTAATTTCGATGTGGAACATATTCTGCAAGGTTTCGACTTTGGCCAATTTATGTTTTCTCGAATTATTAGCCTCGACCCTGTACAAAGACTCAAAGGTGCGACTATGGTTATTTTTCGGTTAAAGGTCGATAGACTAAACACTTCTATGCCAATTTCGATTTGGAACAAATTCTGCAAGTGTTCGACTTTGGCCAATTTATGTTTTCTCGAATTATTAGCCTCGACCCTGTACAAAGGCTCAAAGGTGCGACTATGGGTATTTTTCAGTTAAAGATCGTTAGACTAAACACTTCTATGCCAATTTCTGAGTGGAACAAACTCTGCAAGGTTTCGACTTTGGCCAATTTATGTTTTCTCGAATAACTGGCCTCGACCCTGTACAAAGGTTCAAAGGTGCGACTATGGGTATTTTTCGGGTAAAGATCGATAGACTGAGTACTCCTATGCTAATTTCTGAGTGGAACAAATTCTGCAAGTGTTCGACTTTGGCCAATTTATGTTTTCTCGAATTATTAGCCTTGACCCTGTACAAAGGCTCCAAGGTGCGACTATGGGTTCTTTTTTCGGTTAAAGGTCGATAGACTAAACACTTCTATGCCAATTTCGATGTGGAACATATTCTGCAAGTGTTCGACTTTGGCCAATTTATGTTTCTCGAATTATTAGCCTCGACCCTGTACAAAGGTTCAAAGGTGCGACTATGGGTATTTTTCGGTTAAAGATCGATAGACTGAGTACTCCTATGCTAATTTCTGAGTGGAACAAATTCTGCAAGTGTTCGACTTTGGCCAATTTATGTTTCTCGAATTATTAGCCTCGACCCTGTACAAAGGCTCAAAGGTTCGACTATGGGTATTTTTCGGTTAAAGATCGATAGACTAAACACTTCTATGCCAATTTCTGAGTGGAACAAATTCTGCAAGGTTTCGACTTTGGCCAATTTATGTTTTCTCGAATTATTAGCTTCGACCCTGTACAAAGGCTCAAAGGTGCGACTATGGGTATTTTTCGGTTAAAGTTCGATAGACTAAACACTTCTATGCCAATTTCGATGTGGAACATATTCTGCAAGTGTTCGACTTTGGCCAATTTATGTTTCTCGAATTATTAGCCTCGACCCTGTACAAAGGTTCAAAGGTGCGACTATGGGTTTTCTTTCGGTTAAAGGTCGATATACTAAACACTTCTATGATAATTTCTAAGTGGAACAAATTCTGCAAGTGTTCGACTTTGGCCAATTTATGTTTCTCGAATTATTAGCCTCGACCCTGTACAAAGGCTCAAAGGTGCGACTATGGGTATTTTTCGGTTAAAGTTCGATAGACTAAACACTTCTATGCCAATTTCTGAGTGGAACAAATTCTGCAAGGTTTCGACTTTGGCCAATTTATGTTTTCTCGAATTATTAGCCTCGACCCTGTACAAAGGCTCCAAGGTGCGACTATGGGTTTTCTTTCGGTTAAAGGTCGATATACTAAACACTTCTATGATAATTTCTGAGTGGAACAAATTCTGCAAGTGTTCGACTTTGGCCAATTTATGTTTCTCGAATTATTAGCCTCGACCCTGTACAAAGGCTCAAAGGTTCGACTATGGGTATTTTTCGGTTAAAGATCGATAGACTAAACACTTCTATGCCAATTTCGATGTGGAACAAATTCTGCAAGTGTTCGACTTTGGCCAATTTATGTTTCTCGAATTATTAGCCTCGACCCTGTACAAAGGCTCAAAGGTTCGACTATGGGTATTTTTCGGTTAAAGATCGATAGACTAAACACTTCTATGCCAATTTCTGAGTGGAACAAATTCTGCAAGGTTTCGACTTTGGCAAATTTATGTTTCTATGTTTCTCGAATTATTAGCCTCGACCCTGTACAAAGGCTCAAAGGTGCGACTATGGGTATTATTCGGTTAAAGATCGATAGACTGAGTACTCCTATGCTAATTTCTGAGTGGAACAAATTCTGCAAGTGTTCGACTTTGGCCAATTTATGTTTCTCGAATTATTAGCCTCGACCCTGTACAAAGGCTCAAAGGTTCGACTATGGGTATTTTTCGGTTAAAGATCGATAGACTAAACACTTCTATGCCAATTTCGATGTGGAACAAATTCTGCAAGTGTTCGACTTTGGCCAATTTATGTTTCTCGAATTATTAGCCTCGACCCTGTACAAAGGCTCAAAGGTTCGACTATGGGTATTTTTCGGTTAAAGATCGATAGACTAAACACTTCTATGCCAATTTCTGAGTGGAACAAATTCTGCAAGTGTTCGACTTTGGCCAATTTATGTTTCTCGAATTATTAGCCTCGACCCTGTACAAATTTTCAAAGGTGCGACTATGGGTATTTTTCGGTTAAAGATCGATAGACTGAGTACTCCTATGCTAATTTCTGAGTGGAACAAATTCTGCAAGTGTTCGACTTTGGCCAATTTATGTTTTCTCGAATTATTAGCTTCGACCCTGTATAAAGGCTCAAAGGTGCGACTATGGGTATTTTTCAGTTAAAGATCGATAGACTAAACACTTCTATGCCAATTTCGATGTGGAACAAATTCTGCAAGTGTTCGACTTTGGCCAATTTATGTTTCTCGAATTATTAGCCTCGACCCTGTACAAAGGTTCAAAGGTGCGACTATGGGTATTTTTCGGTTAAAGATCGATAGACTGAGTACTCCTATGCTAATTTCTGAGTGGAACAAATTCTGCAAGTGTTCGACTTTGGCTAATTTATGTTTTCTCGAATTATTAGCTTAGACCCTGTACAAAGGCTCAAAGGTGCGACTATGGGTATTTTTCGGTTAAAGATCGTTAGACTAAACACTTCTATGCCAATTTCTGAGTGGAACAAATTCTGCAAGGTTTCGACTTTGGCCAATTTATGTTTTCTCGAATAACTGGCCTCGACCCTGTACAAAGGCTCAAAGGTGCGACTATGGGTATTTTTCGGTTAAAGATCGATGGACTAAACACTTCTATGCTAATTTCGATGTGGAACATATTCTGCAAGGTTTCGACTTTGGCCAATTTATGTTTTCTCGAATTATTAGCCTCGACCCTGTACAAAGACTCAAAGGTGCGACTATGGTTATTTTTCGGTTAAAGGTCGATAGACTAAACACTTCTATGCCAATTTCGATTTGGAACAAATTCTGCAAGTGTTCGACTTTGGCCAATTTATGTTTTCTCGAATTATTAGCCTCGACCCTGTACAAAGGCTCAAAGGTGCGACTATGGGTATTTTTCAGTTAAAGATCGTTAGACTAAACACTTCTATGCCAATTTCTGAGTGGAACAAACTCTGCAAGGTTTCGACTTTGGCCAATTTATGTTTTCTCGAATAACTGGCCTCGACCCTGTACAAAGGTTCAAAGGTGCGACTATGGGTATTTTTCGGGTAAAGATCGATAGACTGAGTACTCCTATGCTAATTTCTGAGTGGAACAAATTCTGCAAGTGTTCGACTTTGGCCAATTTATGTTTTCTCGAATTATTAGCCTTGACCCTGTACAAAGGCTCCAAGGTGCGACTATGGGTTCTTTTTTCGGTTAAAGGTCGATAGACTAAACACTTCTATGCCAATTTCGTTGTGGAACATATTCTGCAAGTGTTCGACTTTGGCCAATTTATGTTTCTCGAATTATTAGCCTCGACCCTGTACAAAGGTTCAAAGGTGCGACTATGGGTATTTTTCGGTTAAAGATCGATAGACTGAGTACTCCTATGCTAATTTCTGAGTGGAACAAATTCTGCAAGTGTTCGACTTTGGCCAATTTATGTTTCTCGAATTATTAGCCTCGACCCTGTACAAAGGCTCAAAGGTTCGACTATGGGTATTTTTCGGTTAAAGATCGATAGACTAAACACTTCTATGCCAATTTCTGAGTGGAACAAATTCTGCAAGGTTTCGACTTTGGCCAATTTATGTTTTCTCGAATTATTAGCTTCGACCCTGTACAAAGGCTCAAAGGTGCGACTATGGGTATTTTTCGGTTAAAGTTCGATAGACTAAACACTTCTATGCCAATTTCGATGTGGAACATATTCTGCAAGTGTTCGACTTTGGCCAATTTATGTTTCTCGAATTATTAGCCTCGACCCTGTACAAAGGTTCAAAGGTGCGACTATGGGTATTTTTCGGTTAAAGATCGATAGACTGAGTACTCCTATGCTAATTTCTGAGTGGAACAAATTCTGCAAGTGTTCGACTTTGGCCAATTTATGTTTCTCGAATTATTAGCCTCGACCCTGTACAAAGGCTCAAAGGTTCGACTATGGGTATTTTTCGGTTAAAGATCGATAGACTAAACACTTCTATGCCAATTTCTGAGTGGAACAAATTCTGCAAGGTTTCGACTTTGGCAAATTTATGTTTCTCGAATTATTAGCCTCGACCCTGTACAAAGGCTCAAAGGTGCGACTATGGGTTTTTTTCGGTTAAAGGTCGATAGACTAAACACTTCTATGCCAATTTCTGAGTGGAACAAATTCTGCAAGTGTTCGACTTTGGCCAATTTATGTTTCTCGAATTATTAGCCTCGACCCTGTACAAATTTTCAAAGGTGCGACTATGGGTATTTTTCGGTTAAAGATCGATAGACTGAGTACTCCTATGCTAATTTCTGAGTGGAACAAATTCTGCAAGTGTTCGACTTTGGCCAATTTATGTTTTCTCGAATTATTAGCTTCGACCCTGTATAAAGGCTCAAAGGTGCGACTATGGGTATTTTTCAGTTAAAGATCGATAGACTAAACACTTCTATGCCAATTTCGATGTGGAACAAATTCTGCAAGTGTTCGACTTTGGCCAATTTATGTTTCTCGAATTATTAGCCTCGACCCTGTACAAAGGTTCAAAGGTGCGACTATGGGTATTTTTCGGTTAAAGATCGATAGACTGAGTACTCCTATGCTAATTTCTGAGTGGAACAAATTCTGCAAGTGTTCGACTTTGGCTAATTTATGTTTTCTCGAATTATTAGCTTAGACCCTGTACAAAGGCTCAAAGGTGCGACTATGGGTATTTTTCGGTTAAAGATCGTTAGACTAAACACTTCTATGCCAATTTCTGAGTGGAACAAATTCTGCAAGGTTTCGACTTTGGCCAATTTATGTTTTCTCGAATAACTGGCCTCGACCCTGTACAAAGGCTCAAAGGTGCGACTATGGGTATTTTTCGGTTAAAGATCGATGGACTAAACACTTCTATGCTAATTTCGATGTGGAACATATTCTGCAAGGTTTCGACTTTGGCCAATTTATGTTTTCTCGAATTATTAGCCTCGACCCTGTACAAAGACTCAAAGGTGCGACTATGGTTATTTTTCGGTTAAAGGTCGATAGACTAAACACTTCTATGCCAATTTCGATTTGGAACAAATTCTGCAAGTGTTCGACTTTGGCCAATTTATGTTTTCTCGAATTATTAGCCTCGACCCTGTACAAAGGCTCAAAGGTGCGACTATGGGTATTTTTCAGTTAAAGATCGTTAGACTAAACACTTCTATGCCAATTTCTGAGTGGAACAAACTCTGCAAGGTTTCGACTTTGGCCAATTTATGTTTTCTCGAATAACTGGCCTCGACCCTGTACAAAGGTTCAAAGGTGCGACTATGGGTATTTTTCGGGTAAAGATCGATAGACTGAGTACTCCTATGCTAATTTCTGAGTGGAACAAATTCTGCAAGTGTTCGACTTTGGCCAATTTATGTTTTCTCGAATTATTAGCCTTGACCCTGTACAAAGGCTCCAAGGTGCGACTATGGGTTCTTTTTTCGGTTAAAGGTCGATAGACTAAACACTTCTATGCCAATTTCGTTGTGGAACATATTCTGCAAGTGTTCGACTTTGGCCAATTTATGTTTCTCGAATTATTAGCCTCGACCCTGTACAAAGGTTCAAAGGTGCGACTATGGGTATTTTTCGGTTAAAGATCGATAGACTGAGTACTCCTATGCTAATTTCTGAGTGGAACAAATTCTGCAAGTGTTCGACTTTGGCCAATTTATGTTTCTCGAATTATTAGCCTCGACCCTGTACAAAGGCTCAAAGGTTCGACTATGGGTATTTTTCGGTTAAAGATCGATAGACTAAACACTTCTATGCCAATTTCTGAGTGGAACAAATTCTGCAAGGTTTCGACTTTGGCCAATTTATGTTTTCTCGAATTATTAGCTTCGACCCTGTACAAAGGCTCAAAGGTGCGACTATGGGTATTTTTCGGTTAAAGTTCGATAGACTAAACACTTCTATGCCAATTTCGATGTGGAACATATTCTGCAAGTGTTCGACTTTGGCCAATTTATGTTTCTCGAATTATTAGCCTCGACCCTGTACAAAGGTTCAAAGGTGCGACTATGGGTATTTTTCGGTTAAAGATCGATAGACTGAGTACTCCTATGCTAATTTCTGAGTGGAACAAATTCTGCAAGTGTTCGACTTTGGCCAATTTATGTTTCTCGAATTATTAGCCTCGACCCTGTACAAAGGCTCAAAGGTTCGACTATGGGTATTTTTCGGTTAAAGATCGATAGACTAAACACTTCTATGCCAATTTCTGAGTGGAACAAATTCTGCAAGGTTTCGACTTTGGCAAATTTATGTTTCTCGAATTATTAGCCTCGACCCTGTACAAAGGCTCAAAGGTGCGACTATGGGTTTTTTTCGGTTAAAGGTCGATAGACTAAACACTTCTATGATAATTTCTGAGTGGAACAAATTCTGCAAGGTTTCGACTTTGGCCAATTTATGTTTTCTCGAATTATTAGCTTCGACCCTGTACAAAGGCTCAAAGGTGCGACTATGGGTATTTTTCGGTTAAAGTTCGATAGACTAAACACTTCTATGCCAATTTCGATGTGGAACAAATTCTGCCTCGACCCTGTACAAAGGTTCAAAGGTGCGACTATGGGTATTTTTCGGGTAAAGATCGATAGACTGAGTACTTCTATGCTAATTTCTGAGTGGAACAAATTCTGCAAGTGTTCGACTTTGGCCAATTTATGTTTTCTCGAATTATTAGCCTTGACCCTGTACAAAGGCCCCAAGGTGCGACTATGGGTTCTTTTTTCGGTTAAAGGTCGATAGACTAAACACTTCTATGATAATTTCTGAGTGGAACAAATTCTGCAAGGTTTCGACTTTGGCCAATTTATGTTTTCTCGAATTATTAGCTTCGACCCTGTACAAAGGCTCAAAGGTGCGACTATGGGTATTTTTCTTTTAAAGTTCGATTCTATGCCAATTTCGATGTGGAACAAATTCTGCAAGTGTTCGACTTTGGCCAATTTATGTTTCTCGAATTATTAGCCTCGACCCTGTACAAAGGTTCAAAGGTGCGACTATGGGTATTTTTCGGTGAAAGATCGATAGACTGAGTACTCCTATGCTAATTTCTGAGTGGAACAAATTCTGCAAGTGTTCGACTTTGGCCAATTTATGTTTCTCGAATTATTAGCCTCGACCCTGTACAAAGGCTCAAAGGTTCGACTATGGGTATTTTTCGGTTAAAGATCGATAGACTAAACACTTCTATGCCAATTTCTGAGTGGAACAAATTCTGCAAGGTTTCGACTTTGGCAAATTTATGTTTCTCGAATTATTAGCCTCGACCCTGTACAAAGGCTCAAAGGTGCGACTATGGGTATTATTCGGTTAAAGATCGATAGACTGAGTACTCCTATGCTAATTTCTGAGTGGAACAAATTCTGCAAGTGTTCGACTTTGGCCAATTTATGTTTCTCGAATTATTAGCCTCGACCCTGTACAAAGGCTCAAAGGTTCGACTATGGGTATTTTTCGGTTAAAGATCGATAGACTAAACACTTCTATGCCAATTTCTGAGTGGAACAAATTCTGCAAGGTTTCGACTTTGGCAAATTTATGTTTTCTCGAATTATTAGCCTCGACCCTGTACAAAGGCTCCAAGGTGCGACTATGGGTTTTTTTCGGTTAAAGGTCGATAGACTAAACACTTCTATGATAATTTCTGAGTGGAACAAATTCTGCAAGGTTTCGACTTTGGCCAATTTATGTTTTCTCGAATTATTAGCTTCGACCCTGTACAAAGGCTCAAAGGTGCGACTATGGGTATTTTTCGGTTAAAGTTCGATAGACTAAACACTTCTATGCCAATTTCGATGTGGAACAAATTCTGCAAGTGTTCGACTTTGGCCAATTTATGTTTCTCGAATTATTAGCCTCGACCCTGTACAAAGGCTCAAAGGTTCGACTATGGGTATTTTTCGGGTAAAGATCGATAGACTGAGTACTCCTATGCTAATTTCTGAGTGGAACAAATTCTGCAAGGTTTCGACTTGGCCAATTTATGTTTTCTCGAATTATTAGCTTCGACCCTGTACAAAGGCTCAAAGGTGCGACTATGGGTATTTTTCGGTTAAAGTTCGATAGACTAAACACTTCTATGCCAATTTCGATGTGGAACAAATTCTGCAAGTGTTCGACTTTGGCCAATGTATGTTCCTCGAATTATTAGCCTCGACCCTGTACAAAGGTTCAAAGGTGCGACTATGGGTATTTTTCGGTTAAAGATCGATAGACTGAGTACTCCTATGCTAATTTCTGAGTGGAACAAATTCTGCAAGTGTTCGACTTTGGCCAATTTATGTTTCTCGAATTATTAGCCTCGACCCTGTACAAAGGCTCAAAGGTTCGACTATGGCTATTTTTCGGTTAAAGATCGATAGACTAAACACTTCTATGCCAATTTCTGAGTGGAACAAATTCTGCAAGGTTTCGACTTTGGCAAATTTATGTTTTCTCGAATTATTAGCCTCGACCCTGTACAAAGGCTCAAAGGTGCGACTATGGGTATTTTTCAGTTAAAGATCGTTAGACTAAACACTTCTATGCCAATTTCTGAGTGGAACAAATTCTGCAAGGTTTCGACTTTGGCCAATTTATGTTTTCTCGAATTATTAGCCTCGACCCTGTACAAAGGCTCCAAGGTGCGACTATGGGTTTTCTTTCGGTTAAAGGTCGATATACTAAACACTTCTATGATAATTTCTGAGTGGAACAAATTCTGCAAGTGTTCGACTTTGGCCAATTTATGTTTCTCGAATTATTAGCCTCGACCCTGTACAAAGGCTCAAAGGTTCGACTATGGGTATTTTTCGGTTAAAGATCGATAGACTAAACACTTCTATGCCAATTTCGATGTGGAACAAATTCTGCAAGTGTTCGACTTTGGCCAATTTATGTTTCTCGAATTATTAGCCTCGACCCTGTACAAAGGCTCAAAGGTTCGACTATGGGTATTTTTCGGTTAAAGATCGATAGACTAAACACTTCTATGCCAATTTCTGAGTGGAACAAATTCTGCAAGGTTTCGACTTTGGCAAATTTATGTTTCTCGAATTATTAGCCTCGACCCTGTACAAAGGCTCAAAGGTGCGACTATGGGTATTATTCGGTTAAAGATCGATAGACTGAGTACTCCTATGCTAATTTCTGAGTGGAACAAATTCTGCAAGTGTTCGACTTTGGCCAATTTATGTTTCTCGAATTATTAGCCTCGACCCTGTACAAAGGCTCAAAGGTTCGACTATGGGTATTTTTCGGTTAAAGATCGATAGACTAAACACTTCTATGCCAATTTCGATGTGGAACAAATTCTGCAAGTGTTCGACTTTGGCCAATTTATGTTTCTCGAATTATTAGCCTCGACCCTGTACAAAGGCTCAAAGGTTCGACTATGGGTATTTTTCGGTTAAAGATCGATAGACTAAACACTTCTATGCCAATTTCTGAGTGGAACAAATTCTGCAAGTGTTCGACTTTGGCCAATTTATGTTTCTCGAATTATTAGCCTCGACCCTGTACAAATTTTCAAAGGTGCGACTATGGGTATTTTTCGGTTAAAGATCGATAGACTGAGTACTCCTATGCTAATTTCTGAGTGGAACAAATTCTGCAAGTGTTCGACTTTGGCCAATTTATGTTTTCTCGAATTATTAGCTTCGACCCTGTATAAAGGCTCAAAGGTGCGACTATGGGTATTTTTCAGTTAAAGATCGATAGACTAAACACTTCTATGCCAATTTCGATGTGGAACAAATTCTGCAAGTGTTCGACTTTGGCCAATTTATGTTTCTCGAATTATTAGCCTCGACCCTGTACAAAGGTTCAAAGGTGCGACTATGGGTATTTTTCGGTTAAAGATCGATAGACTGAGTACTCCTATGCTAATTTCTGAGTGGAACAAATTCTGCAAGTGTTCGACTTTGGCTAATTTATGTTTTCTCGAATTATTAGCTTCGACCCTGTACAAAGGCTCAAAGGTGCGACTATGGGTATTTTTCGGTTAAAGATCGTTAGACTAAACACTTCTATGCCAATTTCTGAGTGGAACAAATTCTGCAAGGTTTCGACTTTGGCCAATTTATGTTTTCTCGAATAACTGGCCTCGACCCTGTACAAAGGCTCAAAGGTGCGACTATGGGTATTTTTCGGTTAAAGATCGATGGACTAAACACTTCTATGCTAATTTCGATGTGGAACATATTCTGCAAGGTTTCGACTTTGGCCAATTTATGTTTTCTCGAATTATTAGCCTCGACCCTGTATAAAGACTCAAAGGTGCGACTATGGTTATTTTTCGGTTAAAGGTCGATAGACTAAACACTTCTATGCCAATTTCGATTTGGAACAAATTCTGCAAGTGTTCGACTTTGGACAATTTATGTTTTCTCGAATTATTAGCCTCGACCCTGTACAAAGGCTCAAAGGTGCGACTATGGGTATTTTTCAGTTAAAGATCGTTAGACTAAACACTTCTATGCCAATTTCTGAGTGGAACAAACTCTGCAAGGTTTCGACTTTGGCCAATTTATGTTTTCTCGAATTATTAGCCTCGACCCTGTACAAAGGCTCAAAGGTGCGACTATGGGTATTTTTCAGTTAAAGGTCGATAGACTGAATACTCATATGCTAATTTCTGAGTGGAACAAATTCTGCAAGTGTTCGACTTTGGCCAATTTATGTTTCTCGAATTATTAGCCTCGACCCTGTACAAAGGCTCAAAGATTCGACTATGGGTATTTTTCGGTTAAAGATCGATAGACTAAACACTTCTATGCCAATTTCTGAGTGGAACAAATTCTGCAAGGTTTCGACTTTGGCAAATTTATGTTTCTCGAATTATTAGCCTCGACCCTGTACAAAGGCTCAAAGGTGCGACTATGGATATTATTCGGTTAAAGATCGATAGACTGAGTACTCCTATGCTAATTTCTGAGTGGAACAAATTCTGCAAGTGTTCGACTTTGGCCAATTTATGTTTCTCGAATTATTAGCCTCGACTCGAACGAGGCTCAAAGGTTCGACTATGGGTATTTTTCGGTTAAAGATCGATAGACTAAACACTTCTATGCCAATTTCGATGTGGAACAAATTCTGCAAGTGTTCGACTTTGGCCAATTTATGTTTCTCGAATTATTAGCCTCGACCCTGTACAAAGGCTCAAAGGTTCGACTATGGGTATTTTTCGGTTAAAGATCGATAGACTAAACACTTCTATGCCAATTTCTGAGTGGAACAAATTCTGCAAGTGTTCGACTTTGGCCAATTTATATTTCTCGAATTATTAGCCTCGAACCCTGTACAAATTTTCAAAGGTGCGACTATGGGTATTTTTCGGTTAAAGATCGATAGACTGAGTACTCCTATGCTAATTTCTGAGTGGAACAAATTCTGCAAGTGTTCGACTTTGGCCAATTTATGTTTTCTCGAATTATTAGCTTCGACCCTGTATAAATTCTCAAAGGTGCGACTATGGGTATTTTTCAGTTAAAGATCGATAGACTAAACACTTCTATGCCAATTTCGATGTGGAACAAATTCTGCAAGTGTTCGACTTTGGCCAATTTATGTTTCTCGAATTATTAGCCTCGACCCTGTACAAAGGTTCAAAGGTGCGACTATGGGTATTTATCGGTTAAAGATCGATAGACTGAGTACTCCTATGCTAATTTCTGAGTGGAACAAATTCTGCAAGTGTTCGAGACTTTGGCCAATTTATGTTTTCTCGAATTATTAGCTTCGACCCTGTATAAAGGCTCAAAGGTGCGACTATGGGTATTTTTCAGTTAAAGATCGATAGACTAAACACTTCTATGCCAATTTCGATGTGGAACAAGTTCTGCAAGTGTTCGACTTTGGCCAATTTATGTTTCTCGAATTATTAGCCTCGACCCTGTACAAAGGTTCAAAGGTGCGACTATGGGTATTTTTCGGTTAAAGATCGATAGACTGAGTACTCCTATGCTAATTTCTGAGTGGAACAAATTCTGCAAGTGTTCGACTTTGGCCAATTTATGTTTTCTCGAATTATTAGCTTCGACCCTGTATAAAGGCTCAAAGGTGCGACTATGGGTATTTTTCGGTTAAAGATCGTTAGACTAAACACTTCTATGCCAATTTCTGAGTGGAACAAATTCTGCAAGGTTTCGACTTTGGCCAATTTATGTTTTCTCGAATAACTGGCCTCGACCCTGTACAAAGGCTCAAAGGTGCGACTATGGGTATTTTTCGGTTAAAGATCGATGGACTAAACACTTCTATGCTAATTTCGATGTGGAACAAATTCTGCAAGGTTTCGACTCTGGCAAATTTATGTTTCTCGAATTATTAGCCTCGACCCTGTACAAAGGCTCAAAGGTTCGACTATGGGTATTTTTCGGTTAAAGATCGATAGACTAAACACTTCTATGCCAATTTCTGAGTGGAACAAATTCTGCAAGGTTTCGACTCTGGCAAATTTATGTTTCTCGAATTATTAGCCTCGACCCTGTACAAAGGCTCAAAGGTTCGACTATGGGTATTTTTCGGTTAAAGATCGATAGACTAAACACTTCTATGCCAATTTCGATGTGGAACAAATTGTGCAAGTGTTCGACTTTGGCCAATTTATGTTTCTCGAATTATTAGCCTCGACCCTGTACAAAGGCTCAAAGGTTCGACTATGGGTATTTTTCGGTTAATGATCGATAGACTAAACACTTCTATGCCAATTTCTGAGTGGAACAAATTCTGCAAGGTTTCGACGTTGGCAAATTTATGTTTTCTCGAATTATTAGCCTCGACCCTGTACAAAGGCTCAAAGGTGCGACTATGGGTATTTTTCAGTTAAAGATCGTTAGACTAAACACTTCTATGCCAATTTCTGAGTGGAACAAATTCTGCAAGGTTTCGACTTTGGCTAATTTATGTTTTCTCGAATTATTAGCTTCGACCCTGTACAAAGGCTCAAAGGTGCGACTATGGGTATTTTTCGGTTAAAGATCGATAGACTAAATACTTCTATGCCAATTTCGATGTGGAACAAATTCTGCAAGTGTTCGACTTTGGCCAATTTATGTTTCTCGAATTATTAGCCTCGACCCTGTACAAAGGTTCAAAGGTGCGACTATGGGTATTTTTCGGTTAAAGATCGATAGACTGAGTACTCCTATGCTAATTTCTGAGTGGAACAAATTCTGCAAGTGTTCGACTTTGGCCAATTTATGTTTCTCGAATTATTAGCCTCGACCCTGTACAAAGGCTCAAAGGTTCGACTATGGGTATTTTTCGGTTAAAGATCGATAGACTAAACACTTCTATGCCAATTTCTGAGTGGAACAAATTCTGCAAGGTTTCGACTTTGGCAAATTTATGTTTTCTCGAATTATTAGCCTCGACCCTGTACAAAGGCTCAAAGGTGCGACTATGGGTATTTTTCAGTTAAAGATCGTTAGACTAAACACTTCTATGCCAATTTCTGAGTGGAACAAACTCTGCAAGGTTTCGACTTCGGCCAATTTATGTTTTCTCGAATTATTAGCCTCGACCCTGTACAAAGGCTCAAAGGTGCGATATGGGTATTTTTCAGTTAAAGATCGTTAAACTAAATACTTCTATGCCAATTTCTGAGTGGAACAAATTCTGCAAGGTTTCGACTTTGGCCAATTTATGTTTTCTCGAATTATTAGCTTCGACCCTGTACAAAGGCTCAAAGGTGCGACTATGGGTATTTTTCGGTTAAAGTTCGATAGACTAAACACTTCTATGCCAATTTCGATGTGGAACAAATTCTGCAAGTGTTCGACTTTGGCCAATTTATGTTTTCTCGAATTATTAGCCTCGACCCTGTACAAAGGCTCAAAGGTGCGATATGGGTATTTTTCAGTTAAAGATCGTTAAACTAAATACTTCTATGCCAATTTCTGAGTGGAACAAACTCTGCAAGGTTTCGACTTTGGCCAATTTATGTTTTCTCGAATTATTAGCCTCGACCCTGTACAAAGGCTCAAAGGTGCGACTATGGGTATTTTTCAGTTAAAGGTCGATAGACTGAATACTCATATGCTAATTTCTGAGTGGAACAAGTTCTGCAAGTGTTCGACTTTTTCCAATTCCGTCAACACTTCTATGATAATTTCTGAGTGGAACAAATTC
Source organism: Barypeithes pellucidus (assembly GCA_963991005.1). NCBI lineage: Eukaryota > Metazoa > Arthropoda > Insecta > Coleoptera > Curculionidae > Barypeithes > Barypeithes pellucidus. The sequence continues at coordinate 43,257,719 of OZ022560.1, forward strand.
TGCAAGTGTTCGACTTTGGCCAATTTATGTTTCTCGAATTATTAGCCTCGACCCTGTACAAAGGCTCAAAGGTTCGACTATGGGTATTTTTCGGTTAAAGATCGATAGACTAAACACTTCTATGCCAATTTCGATGTGGAACAAATTCTGCAAGTGTTCGACTTTGGCCAATTTATGTTTCTCGAATTATTAGCCTCGACCCTGTACAAAGGCTCAAAGGTTCGACTATGGGTATTTTTCGGTTAAAGATCGATAGACTAAACACTTCTATGCCAATTTCTGAGTGGAACAAATTCTGCAAGTGTTCGACTTTGGCCAATTTATGTTTCTCGAATTATTAGCCTCGACCCTGTACAAATTTTCAAAGGTGCGACTATGGGTATTTTTCGGTTAAAGATCGATAGACTGAGTACTCCTATGCTAATTTCTGAGTGGAACAAATTCTGCAAGTGTTCGACTTTGGCCAATTTATGTTTTCTCGAATTATTAGCTTCGACCCTGTATAAAGGCTCAAAGGTGCGACTATGGGTATTTTTCAGTTAAAGATCGATAGACTAAACACTTCTATGCCAATTTCGATGTGGAACAAATTCTGCAAGTGTTCGACTTTGGCCAATTTATGTTTCTCGAATTATTAGCCTCGACCCTGTACAAATTTTCAAAGGTGCGACTATGGGTATTTTTCGGTTAAAGATCGATAGACTGAGTACTCCTATGCTAATTTCTGAGTGGAACAAATTCTGCAAGTGTTCGACTTTGGCCAATTTATGTTTTCTCGAATTATTAGCTTCGACCCTGTATAAAGGCTCAAAGGTGCGACTATGGGTATTTTTCAGTTAAAGATCGATAGACTAAACACTTCTATGCCAATTTCGATGTGGAACAAATTCTGCAAGTGTTCGACTTTGGCCAATTTATGTTTCTCGAATTATTAGCCTCGACCCTGTACAAAGGTTCAAAGGTGCGACTATGGGTATTTTTCGGTTAAAGATCGATAGACTGAGTACTCCTATGCTAATTTCTGAGTGGAACAAATTCTGCAAGTGTTCGAGACTTTGGCCAATTTATGTTTTCTCGAATTATTAGCTTCGACCCTGTATAAAGGCTCAAAGGTGCGACTATGGGTATTTTTCAGTTAAAGATCGATAGACTAAACACTTCTATGCCAATTTCGATGTGGAACAAATTCTGCAAGTGTTCGACTTTGGCCAATTTATGTTTCTCGAATTATTAGCCTCGACCCTGTACAAAGGTTCAAAGGTGCGACTATGGGTATTTTTCGGTTAAAGATCGATAGACTGAGTACTCCTATGCTAATTTCTGAGTGGAACAAATTCTGCAAGTGTTCGACTTTGGCCAATTTATGTTTTCTCGAATTATTAGCTTCGACCCTGTATAAAGGCTCAAAGGTGCGACTATGGGTATTTTTCGGTTAAAGATCGTTAGACTAAACACTTCTATGCCAATTTCTGAGTGGAACAAATTCTGCAAGGTTTCGACTTTGGCCAATTTATGTTTTCTCGAATAACTGGCCTCGACCCTGTACAAAGGCTCAAAGGTGCGACTATGGGTATTTTTCGGTTAAAGATCGATGGACTAAACACTTCTATGCTAATTTCGATGTGGAACAAATTCTGCAAGGTTTCGACTCTGGCAAATTTATGTTTCTCGAATTATTAGCCTCGACCCTGTACAAAGGCTCAAAGGTTCGACTATGGGTATTTTTCGGTTAAAGATCGATAGACTAAACACTTTTATGCCAATTTCTGAGTGGAACAAATTCTGCAAGGTTTCGACTCTGGCAAATTTATGTTTCTCGAATTATTAGCCTCGACCCTGTACAAAGGCTCAAAGGTTCGACTATGGGTATTTTTCGGTTAAAGATCGATAGACTAAACACTTCTATGCCAATTTCGATGTGGAACAAATTGTGCAAGTGTTCGACTTTGGCCAATTTATGTTTCTCGAATTATTAGCCTCGACCCTGTACAAAGGCTCAAAGGTTCGACTATGGGTATTTTTCGGTTAAAGATCGATAGACTAAACACTTCTATGCCAATTTCTGAGTGGAACAAATTCTGCAAGGTTTCGACGTTGGCAAATTTATGTTTTCTCGAATTATTAGCCTCGACCCTGTACAAAGGCTCAAAGGTGCGACTATGGGTATTTTTCAGTTAAAGATCGTTAGACTAAACACTTCTATGCCAATTTCTGAGTGGAACAAATTCTGCAAGGTTTCGACTTTGGCTAATTTATGTTTTCTCGAATTATTAGCTTCGACCCTGTACAAAGGCTCAAAGGTGCGACTATGGGTATTTTTCGGTTAAAGATCGATAGACTAAATACTTCTATGCCAATTTCGATGTGGAACAAATTCTGCAAGTATTCGACTTTGGCCAATTTATGTTTCTCGAATTATTAGCCTCGACCCTGTACAAAGGTTCAAAGGTGCGACTATGGGTATTTTTCGGTTAAAGATCGATAGACTGAGTACTCCTATGCTAATTTCTGAGTGGAACAAATTCTGCAAGTGTTCGACTTTGGCCAATTTATGTTTCTCGAATTATTAGCCTCGACCCTGTACAAAGGCTCAAAGGTTCGACTATGGGTATTTTTCGGTTAAAGATCGATAGACTAAACACTTCTATGCCAATTTCTGAGTGGAACAAATTCTGCAAGGTTTCGACTTTGGCAAATTTATGTTTTCTCGAATTATTAGCCTCGACCCTGTACAAAGGCTCAAAGGTGCGACTATGGGTATTTTTCAGTTAAAGATCGTTAGACTAAACACTTCTATGCCAATTTCTGAGTGGAACAAACTCTGCAAGGTTTCGACTTCGGCCAATTTATGTTTTCTCGAATTATTAGCCTCGACCCTGTACAAAGGCTCAAAGGTGCGATATGGGTATTTTTCAGTTAAAGATCGTTAAACTAAATACTTCTATGCCAATTTCTGAGTGGAACAAATTCTGCAAGGTTTCGACTTTGGCCAATTTATGTTTTCTCGAATTATTAGCTTCGACCCTGTACAAAGGCTCAAAGGTGCGACTATGGGTATTTTTCGGTTAAAGTTCGATAGACTAAACACTTCTATGCCAATTTCGATGTGGAACAAATTCTGCAAGTGTTCGACTTTGGCCAATTTATGTTTTCTCGAATTATTAGCCTCGACCCTGTACAAAGGCTCAAAGGTGCGATATGGGTATTTTTCAGTTAAAGATCGTTAAACTAAATACTTCTATGCCAATTTCTGAGTGGAACAAACTCTGCAAGGTTTCGACTTTGGCCAATTTATGTTTTCTCGAATTATTAGCCTCGACCCTGTACAAAGGCTCAAAGGTGCGACTATGGGTATTTTTCAGTTAAAGGTCGATAGACTGAATACTCATATGCTAATTTCTGAGTGGAACAAGTTCTGCAAGTGTTCGACTTTTTCCAATTCCGTCAACACTTCTATGATAATTTCTGAGTGGAACAAATTCTGCAAGTGTTCGACTTTGGCCAATTTATGTTTCTCGAATTATTAGCCTCGACCCTGTACAAAGGCTCAAAGGTTCGACTATGGGTATTTTTCGGTTAAAGATCGATAGACTAAACACTTCTATGCCAATTTCGATGTGGAACAAATTCTGCAAGTGTTCGACTTTGGCCAATTTATGTTTCTCGAATTATTAGCCTCGACCCTGTACAAAGGCTCAAAGGTTCGACTATGGGTATTTTTCGGTTAAAGATCGATAGACTAAACACTTCTATGCCAATTTCTGAGTGGAACAAATTCTGCAAGTGTTCGACTTTGGCCAATTTATGTTTCTCGAATTATTAGCCTCGACCCTGTACAAATTTTCAAAGGTGCGACTATGGGTATTTTTCGGTTAAAGATCGATAGACTGAGTACTCCTATGCTAATTTCTGAGTGGAACAAATTCTGCAAGTGTTCGACTTTGGCCAATTTATGTTTTCTCGAATTATTAGCTTCGACCCTGTATAAAGGCTCAAAGGTGCGACTATGGGTATTTTTCGGTTAAAGATCGATAGACTAAACACTTCTATGCCAATTTCGATGTGGAACAAATTCTGCAAGTGTTCGACTTTGGCCAATTTATGTTTCTCGAATTATTAGCCTCGACCCTGTACAAAGGTTCAAAGGTGCGACTATGGGTATTTTTCGGTTAAAGATCGATAGACTGAGTACTCCTATGCTAATTTCTGAGTGGAACAAATTCTGCAAGTGTTCGACTTTGGCTAATTTATGTTTTCTCGAATTATTAGCTTCGACCCTGTACAAAGGCTCAAAGGTGCGACTATGGGTATTTTTCGGTTAAAGATCGTTAGACTAAACACTTCTATGCCAATTTCTGAGTGGAACAAATTCTGCAAGGTTTCGACTTTGGCCAATTTATGTTTTCTCGAATAACTGGCCTCGACCCTGTACAAAGGCTCAAAGGTGCGACTATGGGTATTTTTCGGTTAAAGATCGATGGACTAAACACTTCTATGCTAATTTCGATGTGGAACAAATTCTGCAAGGTTTCGACTTTGGCCAATTTATGTTTTCTCGAATTATTAGCCTCGACCCTGTACAAAGACTCAAAGGTGCGACTATCAGTATTTTTCAGTTAAAGATCGTTAGACTAAACACTTCTATGCCAATTTCTGAGTGGAACAAACTCTGCAAGGTTTCGACTTTGGCCAATTTATGTTTTCTCGAATTATTAGCCTCGACCCTGTACAAAGGCTCAAAGGTGCGACTATGGGTATTTTTCAGTTAAAGATCGTTAGACTAAACACTTCTATGCCAATTTCTGAGTGGAACAAATTCTGCAAGGTTTCGACTTTGGCTAATTTATGTTTTCTCGAATTATTAGCTTCGACCCTGTACAAAGGCTCAAAGGTGCGACTATGGGTATTTTTCGGTTAAAGATCGATAGACTGAGTACTCCTATGCTAATTTCTGAGTGGAACAAATTCTGCAAGTGTTCGACTTTGGCCAATTTATGTTTTCTCGAATTATTAGCCTCGACCCTGTACAAAGGCTCAAAGGTGCGACTATGGGTATTTTTCAGTTAAAGGTCGATAGACTGAATACTCATATGCTAATTTCTGAGTGGAACAAGTTCTGCAAGTGTTCGACTTTTTCCAATTCCGTCAACACTTCTATGATAATTTCTGAGTGGAACAAATTCTGCAAGTGTTCGACTTTGGCCAATTTATGTTTCTCGAATTATTAGCCTCGACCCTGTACAAAGGCTCAAAGGTTCGACTATGGGTATTTTTCGGTTAAAGATCGATAGACTAAACACTTCTATGCCAATTTCGATGTGGAACAAATTCTGCAAGTGTTCGACTTTGGCCAATTTATGTTTCTCGAATTATTAGCCTCGACCCTGTACAAAGGCTCAAAGGTTCGACTATGGGTATTTTTCGGTTAAAGATCGATAGACTAAACACTTCTATGCCAATTTCTGAGTGGAACAAATTCTGCAAGTGTTCGACTTTGGCCAATTTATGTTTCTCGAATTATTAGCCTCGACCCTGTACAAATTTTCAAAGGTGCGACTATGGGTATTTTTCGGTTAAAGATCGATAGACTGAGTACTCCTATGCTAATTTCTGAGTGGAACAAATTCTGCAAGTGTTCGACTTTGGCCAATTTATGTTTTCTCGAATTATTAGCTTCGACCCTGTATAAAGGCTCAAAGGTGCGACTATGGGTATTTTTCAGTTAAAGATCGATAGACTAAACACTTCTATGCCAATTTCGATGTGGAACAAATTCTGCAAGTGTTCGACTTTGGCCAATTTATGTTTCTCGAATTATTAGCCTCGACCCTGTACAAAGGTTCAAAGGTGCGACTATGGGTATTTTTCGGTTAAAGATCGATAGACTGAGTACTCCTATGCTAATTTCTGAGTGGAACAAATTCTGCAAGTGTTCGACTTTGGCTAATTTATGTTTTCTCGAATTATTAGCCTCGACCCTGTACAAAGGCTCAAAGGTGCGACTATGGGTATTTTTCGGTTAAAGATCGTTAGACTAAACACTTCTATGCCAATTTCTGAGTGGAACAAATTCTGCAAGGTTTCGACTTTGGCCAATTTATGTTTTCTCGAATAACTGGCCTCGACCCTGTACAAAGGCTCAAAGGTGCGACTATGGGTATTTTTCGGTTAAAGATCGATGGACTAAACACTTCTATGCTAATTTCGATGTGGAACAAATTCTGCAAGGTTTCGACTTTGGCCAATTTATGTTTTCTCGAATTATTAGCCTCGACCCTGTACAAAGACTCAAAGGTGCGACTATGGTTATTTTTCGGTTAAAGATCGATAGACTAAACACTTCTATGCCAATTTCGATTTGGAACAAATTCTGCAAGTGTTCGACTTTGGCCAATTTATGTTTTCTCGAATTATTAGCCTCGACCCTGTACAAAGGCTCAAAGGTGCGACTATGGGTATTTTTCAGTTAAAGATCGTTAGACTAAACACTTCTATGCCAATTTCTGAGTGGAACAAACTCTGCAAGGTTTCGACTTTGGCCAATTTATGTTTTCTCGAATTATTAGCCTCGACCCTGTACAAAGGCTCAAAGGTGCGACTATGGGTATTTTTCAGTTAAAGATCGTTAGACTAAACACTTCTATGCCAATTTCTGAGTGGAACAAATTCTGCAAGGTTTCGACTTTGGCTAATTTATGTTTTCTCGAATTATTAGCTTCGACCCTGTACAAAGGCTCAAAGGTGCGACTATGGGTATTTTTCGGTTAAAGATCGATAGACTAAATACTTCTATGCCAATTTCGATGTGGAACAAATTCTGCAAGTGTTCGACTTTGGCCAATTTATGTTTCTCGAATTATTAGCCTCGACCCTGTACAAAGGTTCAAAGGTGCGACTATGGGTATTTTTCGGTTAAAGATCGATAGACTGAGTACTCCTATGCTAATTTCTGAGTGGAACAAATTCTGCAAGTGTTCGACTTTGGCCAATTTATGTTTCTCGAATTATTAGCCTCGACCCTGTACAAAGGCTCAAAGGTTCGACTATGGGTATTTTTCGGTTAAAGATCGATAGACTAAACACTTCTATGCCAATTTCTGAGTGGAACAAATTCTGCAAGGTTTCGACTTTGGCAAATTTATGTTTTCTCGAATTATTAGCCTCGACCCTGTACAAAGGCTCAAAGGTGCGACTATGGGTATTTTTCAGTTAAAGATCGTTAGACTAAACACTTCTATGCCAATTTCTGAGTGGAACAAACTCTGCAAGGTTTCGACTTTGGCCAATTTATGTTTTCTCGAATTATTAGCCTCGACCCTGTACAAAGGCTCAAAGGTGCGACTATGGGTATTTTTCAGTTAAAGGTCGATAGACTGAATACTCATATGCTAATTTCTGAGTGGAACAAGTTCTGCAAGTGTTCGACTTTTTCCAATTCCGTCAACACTTCTATGATAATTTCTGAGTGGAACAAATTCTGCAAGTGTTCGACTTTGGCCAATTTATGTTTCTCGAATTATTAGCCTCGACCCTGTACAAAGGCTCAAAGGTTCGACTATGGGTATTTTTCGGTTAAAGATCGATAGACTAAACACTTCTATGCCAATTTCGATGTGGAACAAATTCTGCAAGTGTTCGACTTTGGCCAATTTATGTTTCTCGAATTATTAGCCTCGACCCTGTACAAAGGCTCAAAGGTTCGACTATGGGTATTTTTCGGTTAAAGATCGATAGACTAAACACTTCTATGCCAATTTCTGAGTGGAACAAATTCTGCAAGTGTTCGACTTTGGCCAATTTATGTTTCTCGAATTATTAGCCTCGACCCTGTACAAATTTTCAAAGGTGCGACTATGGGTATTTTTCGGTTAAAGATCGATAGACTGAGTACTCCTATGCTAATTTCTGAGTGGAACAAATTCTGCAAGTGTTCGACTTTGGCCAATTTATGTTTTCTCGAATTATTAGCTTCGACCCTGTATAAAGGCTCAAAGGTGCGACTATGGGTATTTTTCAGTTAAAGATCGATAGACTAAACACTTCTATGCCAATTTCGATGTGGAACAAATTCTGCAAGTGTTCGACTTTGGCCAATTTATGTTTCTCGAATTATTAGCCTCGACCCTGTACAAAGGTTCAAAGGTGCGACTATGGGTATTTTTCGGTTAAAGATCGATAGACTGAGTACTCCTATGCTAATTTCTGAGTGGAACAAATTCTGCAAGTGTTCGACTTTGGCTAATTTATGTTTTCTCGAATTATTAGCTTCGACCCTGTACAAAGGCTCAAAGGTGCGACTATGGGTATTTTTCGGTTAAAGATCGTTAGACTAAACACTTCTATGCCAATTTCTGAGTGGAACAAATTCTGCAAGGTTTCGACTTTGGCCAATTTATGTTTTCTCGAATAACTGGCCTCGACCCTGTACAAAGGCTCAAAGGTGCGACTATGGGTATTTTTCGGTTAAAGATCGATGGACTAAACACTTCTATGCTAATTTCGATGTGGAACAAATTCTGCAAGGTTTCGACTTTGGCCAATTTATGTTTTCTCGAATTATTAGCCTCGACCCTGTACAAAGACTCAAAGGTGCGACTATGGTTATTTTTCGGTTAAAGATCGATAGACTAAACACTTCTATGCCAATTTCGATTTGGAACAAATTCTGCAAGTGTTCGACTTTGGCCAATTTATGTCTTCTCGAATTATTAGCCTCGACCCTGTACAAAGGCTCAAAGGTGCGACTATGGGTATTTTTCAGTTAAAGGTCGATAGACTGAATAGTCATATGCTAATTTCTGAGTGGAACAAGTTCTGCAAGTGTTCGACTTTTTCCAATTCCGTCAACACTTCTATGATAATTTCTGAGTGGAACAAATTCTGCAAGTGTTCGACTTTGGCCAATTTATGTTTCTCGTATTATTAGCCTCGACCCTGTACAAAGGCTCAAAGGTTCGACTATGGGTATTTTTCGGTTAAAGATCGATAGACTAAACACTTCTATGCCAATTTCGATGTGGAACAAATTCTGCAAGTGTTCGACTTTGGCCAATTTATGTTTCTCGAATTATTAGCCTCGACCCTGTACAAAGGCTCAAAGGTTCGACTATGGGTATTTTTCGGTTAAAGATCGATAGACTAAACACTTCGATGCCAATTTCTGAGTGGAACAAATTCTGCAAGTGTTCGACTTTGGCCAATTTATGTTTCTCGAATTATTAGCCTCGACCCTGTACAAATTTTCAAAGGTGCGACTATGGGTATTTTTCGGTTAAAGATCGATAGACTGAGTACTCCTATGCTAATTTCTGAGTGGAACAAATTCTGCAAGTGTTCGACTTTGGCCAATTTATGTTTTCTCGAATTATTAGCTTCGACCCTGTATAAAGGCTCAAAGGTGCGACTATGGGTATTTTTCAGTTAAAGATCGATAGACTAAACACTTCTATGCCAATTTCGATGTGGAACAAATTCTGCAAGTGTTCGACTTTGGCCAATTTATGTTTCTCGAATTATTAGCCTCGACCCTGTACAAAGGTTCAAAGGTGCGACTATGGGTATTTTTCGGTTAAAGATCGATAGACTGAGTACTCCTATGCTAATTTCTGAGTGGAACAAATTCTGCAAGTGTTCGACTTTGGCTAATTTATGTTTTCTCGAATTATTAGCTTCGACCCTGTACAAAGGCTCAAAGGTGCGACTATGGGTATTTTTCGGTTAAAGATCGTTACACTAAACACTTCTATGCCAATTTCTGAGTGGAACAAATTCTGCAAGGTTTCGACTTTGGCCAATTTATGTTTTCTCGAATAACTGGCCTCGACCCTGTACAAAGGCTCAAAGGTGCGACTATGGGTATTTTTCGGTTAAAGATCGATGGACTAAACACTTCTATGCTAATTTCGATGTGGAACAAATTCTGCAAGGTTTCGACTTTGGCCAATTTATGTTTTCTCGAATTATTAGCCTCGACCCTGTACAAAGACTCAAAGGTGCGACTATGGTTATTTTTCGGTTAAAGATCGATAGACTAAACACTTCTATGCCAATTTCGATTTGGAACAAATTCTGCAAGTGTTCGACTTTGGCCAATTTATGTTTCTCGAATTATTAGCCTCGACCCTGTACAAAGGTTCAAAGGTGCGACTATGGGTATTTTTCGGTGAAAGATCGATAGACTGAGTACTCCTATGCTAATTTCTGAGTGGAACAAATTCTGCAAGTGTTCGACTTTGGCCAATTTATGTTTCTCGAATTATTAGCCTCGACCCTGTACAAAGGTTCAAAGGTGCGACTATGGGTATTTTTCGGTGAAAGATCGATAGACTGAGTACTCCTATGCTAATTTCTGAGTGGAACAAATTCTGCAAGTGTTCGACTTTGGCCAATTTATGTTTCTCGAATTATTAGCCTCGACCCTGTACAAAGGCTCAAAGGTTCGACTATGGGTATTTTTCGGTTAAAGATCGATAGACTAAACACTTCTATGCCAATTTCTGAGTGGAACAAATTCTGCAAGGTTTCGACTTTGGCAAATTTATGTTTCTCGAATTATTAGCCTCGACCCTGTACAAAGGCTCAAAGGTGCGACTATGGGTATTATTCGGTTAAAGATCGATAGACTGAGTACTCCTATGCTAATTTCTGAGTGGAACAAATTCTGCAAGTGTTCGACTTTGGCCAATTTATGTTTCTCGAATTATTAGCCTCGACCCTGTACAAAGGCTCAAAGGTTCGACTATGGGTATTTTTCGGTTAAAGATCGATAGACTAAACACTTCTATGCCAATTTCTGAGTGGAACAAATTCTGCAAGGTTTCGACTTTGGCAAATTTATGTTTTCTCGAATTATTAGCCTCGACCCTGTACAAAGGCTCCAAGGTGCGACTATGGGTTTTTTTCGGTTAAAGGTCGATAGACTAAACACTTCTATGATAATTTCTGAGTGGAACAAATTCTGCAAGGTTTCGACTTTGGCCAATTTATGTTTTCTCGAATTATTAGCTTCGACCCTGTACAAAGGCTCAAAGGTGCGACTATGGGTATTTTTCGGTTAAAGTTCGATAGACTAAACACTTCTATGCCAATTTCGATGTGGAACAAATTCTGCAAGTGTTCGACTTTGGCCAATTTATGTTTCTCGAATTATTAGCCTCGACCCTGTACAAAGGCTCAAAGGTTCGACTATGGGTATTTTTCGGGTAAAGATCGATAGACTGAGTACTCCTATGCTAATTTCTGAGTGGAACAAATTCTGCAAGGTTTCGACTTGGCCAATTTATGTTTTCTCGAATTATTAGCTTCGACCCTGTACAAAGGCTCAAAGGTGCGACTATGGGTATTTTTCGGTTAAAGTTCGATAGACTAAACACTTCTATGCCAATTTCGATGTGGAACAAATTCTGCAAGTGTTCGACTTTGGCCAATGTATGTTCCTCGAATTATTAGCCTCGACCCTGTACAAAGGTTCAAAGGTGCGACTATGGGTATTTTTCGGTTAAAGATCGATAGACTGAGTACTCCTATGCTAATTTCTGAGTGGAACAAATTCTGCAAGTGTTCGACTTTGGCCAATTTATGTTTCTCGAATTATTAGCCTCGACCCTGTACAAAGGCTCAAAGGTTCGACTATGGCTATTTTTCGGTTAAAGATCGATAGACTAAACACTTCTATGCCAATTTCTGAGTGGAACAAATTCTGCAAGGTTTCGACTTTGGCAAATTTATGTTTTCTCGAATTATTAGCCTCGACCCTGTACAAAGGCTCAAAGGTGCGACTATGGGTATTTTTCAGTTAAAGATCGTTAGACTAAACACTTCTATGCCAATTTCTGAGTGGAACAAATTCTGCAAGGTTTCGACTTTGGCCAATTTATGTTTTCTCGAATTATTAGCCTCGACCCTGTACAAAGGCTCCAAGGTGCGACTATGGGTTTTCTTTCGGTTAAAGGTCGATATACTAAACACTTCTATGATAATTTCTGAGTGGAACAAATTCTGCAAGTGTTCGACTTTGGCCAATTTATGTTTCTCGAATTATTAGCCTCGACCCTGTACAAAGGCTCAAAGGTTCGACTATGGGTATTTTTCGGTTAAAGATCGATAGACTAAACACTTCTATGCCAATTTCGATGTGGAACAAATTCTGCAAGTGTTCGACTTTGGCCAATTTATGTTTCTCGAATTATTAGCCTCGACCCTGTACAAAGGCTCAAAGGTTCGACTATGGGTATTTTTCGGTTAAAGATCGATAGACTAAACACTTCTATGCCAATTTCTGAGTGGAACAAATTCTGCAAGGTTTCGACTTTGGCAAATTTATGTTTCTCGAATTATTAGCCTCGACCCTGTACAAAGGCTCAAAGGTGCGACTATGGGTATTATTCGGTTAAAGATCGATAGACTGAGTACTCCTATGCTAATTTCTGAGTGGAACAAATTCTGCAAGTGTTCGACTTTGGCCAATTTATGTTTCTCGAATTATTAGCCTCGACCCTGTACAAAGGCTCAAAGGTTCGACTATGGGTATTTTTCGGTTAAAGATCGATAGACTAAACACTTCTATGCCAATTTCGATGTGGAACAAATTCTGCAAGTGTTCGACTTTGGCCAATTTATGTTTCTCGAATTATTAGCCTCGACCCTGTACAAAGGCTCAAAGGTTCGACTATGGGTATTTTTCGGTTAAAGATCGATAGACTAAACACTTCTATGCCAATTTCTGAGTGGAACAAATTCTGCAAGTGTTCGACTTTGGCCAATTTATGTTTCTCGAATTATTAGCCTCGACCCTGTACAAATTTTCAAAGGTGCGACTATGGGTATTTTTCGGTTAAAGATCGATAGACTGAGTACTCCTATGCTAATTTCTGAGTGGAACAAATTCTGCAAGTGTTCGACTTTGGCCAATTTATGTTTTCTCGAATTATTAGCTTCGACCCTGTATAAAGGCTCAAAGGTGCGACTATGGGTATTTTTCAGTTAAAGATCGATAGACTAAACACTTCTATGCCAATTTCGATGTGGAACAAATTCTGCAAGTGTTCGACTTTGGCCAATTTATGTTTCTCGAATTATTAGCCTCGACCCTGTACAAAGGTTCAAAGGTGCGACTATGGGTATTTTTCGGTTAAAGATCGATAGACTGAGTACTCCTATGCTAATTTCTGAGTGGAACAAATTCTGCAAGTGTTCGACTTTGGCTAATTTATGTTTTCTCGAATTATTAGCTTCGACCCTGTACAAAGGCTCAAAGGTGCGACTATGGGTATTTTTCGGTTAAAGATCGTTAGACTAAACACTTCTATGCCAATTTCTGAGTGGAACAAATTCTGCAAGGTTTCGACTTTGGCCAATTTATGTTTTCTCGAATAACTGGCCTCGACCCTGTACAAAGGCTCAAAGGTGCGACTATGGGTATTTTTCGGTTAAAGATCGATGGACTAAACACTTCTATGCTAATTTCGATGTGGAACATATTCTGCAAGGTTTCGACTTTGGCCAATTTATGTTTTCTCGAATTATTAGCCTCGACCCTGTATAAAGACTCAAAGGTGCGACTATGGTTATTTTTCGGTTAAAGGTCGATAGACTAAACACTTCTATGCCAATTTCGATTTGGAACAAATTCTGCAAGTGTTCGACTTTGGACAATTTATGTTTTCTCGAATTATTAGCCTCGACCCTGTACAAAGGCTCAAAGGTGCGACTATGGGTATTTTTCAGTTAAAGATCGTTAGACTAAACACTTCTATGCCAATTTCTGAGTGGAACAAACTCTGCAAGGTTTCGACTTTGGCCAATTTATGTTTTCTCGAATTATTAGCCTCGACCCTGTACAAAGGCTCAAAGGTGCGACTATGGGTATTTTTCAGTTAAAGGTCGATAGACTGAATACTCATATGCTAATTTCTGAGTGGAACAAATTCTGCAAGTGTTCGACTTTGGCCAATTTATGTTTCTCGAATTATTAGCCTCGACCCTGTACAAAGGCTCAAAGATTCGACTATGGGTATTTTTCGGTTAAAGATCGATAGACTAAACACTTCTATGCCAATTTCTGAGTGGAACAAATTCTGCAAGGTTTCGACTTTGGCAAATTTATGTTTCTCGAATTATTAGCCTCGACCCTGTACAAAGGCTCAAAGGTGCGACTATGGATATTATTCGGTTAAAGATCGATAGACTGAGTACTCCTATGCTAATTTCTGAGTGGAACAAATTCTGCAAGTGTTCGACTTTGGCCAATTTATGTTTCTCGAATTATTAGCCTCGACTCGAACGAGGCTCAAAGGTTCGACTATGGGTATTTTTCGGTTAAAGATCGATAGACTAAACACTTCTATGCCAATTTCGATGTGGAACAAATTCTGCAAGTGTTCGACTTTGGCCAATTTATGTTTCTCGAATTATTAGCCTCGACCCTGTACAAAGGCTCAAAGGTTCGACTATGGGTATTTTTCGGTTAAAGATCGATAGACTAAACACTTCTATGCCAATTTCTGAGTGGAACAAATTCTGCAAGTGTTCGACTTTGGCCAATTTATGTTTCTCGAATTATTAGCCTCGAACCCTGTACAAATTTTCAAAGGTGCGACTATGGGTATTTTTCGGTTAAAGATCGATAGACTGAGTACTCCTATGCTAATTTCTGAGTGGAACAAATTCTGCAAGTGTTCGACTTTGGCCAATTTATGTTTTCTCGAATTATTAGCTTCGACCCTGTATAAATTCTCAAAGGTGCGACTATGGGTATTTTTCAGTTAAAGATCGATAGACTAAACACTTCTATGCCAATTTCGATGTGGAACAAATTCTGCAAGTGTTCGACTTTGGCCAATTTATGTTTCTCGAATTATTAGCCTCGACCCTGTACAAAGGTTCAAAGGTGCGACTATGGGTATTTATCGGTTAAAGATCGATAGACTGAGTACTCCTATGCTAATTTCTGAGTGGAACAAATTCTGCAAGTGTTCGAGACTTTGGCCAATTTATGTTTTCTCGAATTATTAGCTTCGACCCTGTATAAAGGCTCAAAGGTGCGACTATGGGTATTTTTCAGTTAAAGATCGATAGACTAAACACTTCTATGCCAATTTCGATGTGGAACAAGTTCTGCAAGTGTTCGACTTTGGCCAATTTATGTTTCTCGAATTATTAGCCTCGACCCTGTACAAAGGTTCAAAGGTGCGACTATGGGTATTTTTCGGTTAAAGATCGATAGACTGAGTACTCCTATGCTAATTTCTGAGTGGAACAAATTCTGCAAGTGTTCGACTTTGGCCAATTTATGTTTTCTCGAATTATTAGCTTCGACCCTGTATAAAGGCTCAAAGGTGCGACTATGGGTATTTTTCGGTTAAAGATCGTTAGACTAAACACTTCTATGCCAATTTCTGAGTGGAACAAATTCTGCAAGGTTTCGACTTTGGCCAATTTATGTTTTCTCGAATAACTGGCCTCGACCCTGTACAAAGGCTCAAAGGTGCGACTATGGGAATTTTTCGGTTAAAGATCGATGGACTAAACACTTCTATGCTAATTTCGATGTGGAACAAATTCTGCAAGGTTTCGACTCTGGCAAATTTATGTTTCTCGAATTATTAGCCTCGACCCTGTACAAAGGCTCAAAGGTTCGACTATGGGTATTTTTCGGTTAAAGATCGATAGACTAAACACTTCTATGCCAATTTCTGAGTGGAACAAATTCTGCAAGGTTTCGACTCTGGCAAATTTATGTTTCTCGAATTATTAGCCTCGACCCTGTACAAAGGCTCAAAGGTTCGACTATGGGTATTTTTCGGTTAAAGATCGATAGACTAAACACTTCTATGCCAATTTCGATGTGGAACAAATTGTGCAAGTGTTCGACTTTGGCCAATTTATGTTTCTCGAATTATTAGCCTCGACCCTGTACAAAGGCTCAAAGGTTCGACTATGGGTATTTTTCGGTTAATGATCGATAGACTAAACACTTCTATGCCAATTTCTGAGTGGAACAAATTCTGCAAGGTTTCGACGTTGGCAAATTTATGTTTTCTCGAATTATTAGCCTCGACCCTGTACAAAGGCTCAAAGGTGCGACTATGGGTATTTTTCAGTTAAAGATCGTTAGACTAAACACTTCTATGCCAATTTCTGAGTGGAACAAATTCTGCAAGGTTTCGACTTTGGCTAATTTATGTTTTCTCGAATTATTAGCTTCGACCCTGTACAAAGGCTCAAAGGTGCGACTATGGGTATTTTTCGGTTAAAGATCGATAGACTAAATACTTCTATGCCAATTTCGATGTGGAACAAATTCTGCAAGTGTTCGACTTTGGCCAATTTATGTTTCTCGAATTATTAGCCTCGACCCTGTACAAAGGTTCAAAGGTGCGACTATGGGTATTTTTCGGTTAAAGATCGATAGACTGAGTACTCCTATGCTAATTTCTGAGTGGAACAAATTCTGCAAGTGTTCGACTTTGGCCAATTTATGTTTCTCGAATTATTAGCCTCGACCCTGTACAAAGGCTCAAAGGTTCGACTATGGGTATTTTTCGGTTAAAGATCGATAGACTAAACACTTCTATGCCAATTTCTGAGTGGAACAAATTCTGCAAGGTTTCGACTTTGGCAAATTTATGTTTTCTCGAATTATTAGCCTCGACCCTGTACAAAGGCTCAAAGGTGCGACTATGGGTATTTTTCAGTTAAAGATCGTTAGACTAAACACTTCTATGCCAATTTCTGAGTGGAACAAACTCTGCAAGGTTTCGACTTCGGCCAATTTATGTTTTCTCGAATTATTAGCCTCGACCCTGTACAAAGGCTCAAAGGTGCGATATGGGTATTTTTCAGTTAAAGATCGTTAAACTAAATACTTCTATGCCAATTTCTGAGTGGAACAAATTCTGCAAGGTTTCGACTTTGGCCAATTTATGTTTTCTCGAATTATTAGCTTCGACCCTGTACAAAGGCTCAAAGGTGCGACTATGGGTATTTTTCGGTTAAAGTTCGATAGACTAAACACTTCTATGCCAATTTCGATGTGGAACAAATTCTGCAAGTGTTCGACTTTGGCCAATTTATGTTTTCTCGAATTATTAGCCTCGACCCTGTACAAAGGCTCAAAGGTGCGATATGGGTATTTTTCAGTTAAAGATCGTTAAACTAAATACTTCTATGCCAATTTCTGAGTGGAACAAACTCTGCAAGGTTTCGACTTTGGCCAATTTATGTTTTCTCGAATTATTAGCCTCGACCCTGTACAAAGGCTCAAAGGTGCGACTATGGGTATTTTTCAGTTAAAGGTCGATAGACTGAATACTCATATGCTAATTTCTGAGTGGAACAAGTTCTGCAAGTGTTCGACTTTTTCCAATTCCGTCAACACTTCTATGATAATTTCTGAGTGGAACAAATTCTGCAAGTGTTCGACTTTGGCCAATTTATGTTTCTCGAATTATTAGCCTCGACCCTGTACAAAGGCTCAAAGGTTCGACTATGGGTATTTTTCGGTTAAAGATCGATAGACTAAACACTTCTATGCCAATTTCGATGTGGAACAAATTCTGCAAGTGTTCGACTTTGGCCAATTTATGTTTCTCGAATTATTAGCCTCGACCCTGTACAAAGGCTCAAAGGTTCGACTATGGGTATTTTTCGGTTAAAGATCGATAGACTAAACACTTCTATGCCAATTTCTGAGTGGAACAAATTCTGCAAGTGTTCGACTTTGGCCAATTTATGTTTCTCGAATTATTAGCCTCGACCCTGTACAAATTTTCAAAGGTGCGACTATGGGTATTTTTCGGTTAAAGATCGATAGACTGAGTACTCCTATGCTAATTTCTGAGTGGAACAAATTCTGCAAGTGTTCGACTTTGGCCAATTTATGTTTTCTCGAATTATTAGCTTCGACCCTGTATAAAGGCTCAAAGGTGCGACTATGGGTATTTTTCAGTTAAAGATCGATAGACTAAACACTTCTATGCCAATTTCGATGTGGAACAAATTCTGCAAGTGTTCGACTTTGGCCAATTTATGTTTCTCGAATTATTAGCCTCGACCCTGTACAAATTTTCAAAGGTGCGACTATGGGTATTTTTCGGTTAAAGATCGATAGACTGAGTACTCCTATGCTAATTTCTGAGTGGAACAAATTCTGCAAGTGTTCGACTTTGGCCAATTTATGTTTTCTCGAATTATTAGCTTCGACCCTGTATAAAGGCTCAAAGGTGCGACTATGGGTATTTTTCAGTTAAAGATCGATAGACTAAACACTTCTATGCCAATTTCGATGTGGAACAAATTCTGCAAGTGTTCGACTTTGGCCAATTTATGTTTCTCGAATTATTAGCCTCGACCCTGTACAAAGGTTCAAAGGTGCGACTATGGGTATTTTTCGGTTAAAGATCGATAGACTGAGTACTCCTATGCTAATTTCTGAGTGGAACAAATTCTGCAAGTGTTCGAGACTTTGGCCAATTTATGTTTTCTCGAATTATTAGCTTCGACCCTGTATAAAGGCTCAAAGGTGCGACTATGGGTATTTTTCAGTTAAAGATCGATAGACTAAACACTTCTATGCCAATTTCGATGTGGAACAAATTCTGCAAGTGTTCGACTTTGGCCAATTTATGTTTCTCGAATTATTAGCCTCGACCCTGTACAAAGGTTCAAAGGTGCGACTATGGGTATTTTTCGGTTAAAGATCGATAGACTGAGTACTCCTATGCTAATTTCTGAGTGGAACAAATTCTGCAAGTGTTCGACTTTGGCCAATTTATGTTTTCTCGAATTATAAGCTTCGACCCTGTATAAAGGCTCAAGGGTGCGACTATGGGTATTTTTCGGTTAAAGATCGTTAGACTAAACACTTCTATGCCAATTTCTGAGTGGAACAAATTCTGCAAGGTTTCGACTTTGGCCAATTTATGTTTTCTCGAATAACTGGCCTCGACCCTGTACAAAGGCTCAAAGGTGCGACTATGGGTATTTTTCGGTTAAAGATCGATGGACTAAACACTTCTATGCTAATTTCGATGTGGAACAAATTCTGCAAGGTTTCGACTCTGGCAAATTTATGTTTCTCGAATTATTAGCCTCGACCCTGTACAAAGGCTCAAAGGTTCGACTATGGGTATTTTTCGGTTAAAGATCGATAGACTAAACACTTTTATGCCAATTTCTGAGTGGAACAAATTCTGCAAGGTTTCGACTCTGGCAAATTTATGTTTCTCGAATTATTAGCCTCGACCCTGTACAAAGGCTCAAAGGTTCGACTATGGGTATTTTTCGGTTAAAGATCGATAGACTAAACACTTCTATGCCAATTTCGATGTGGAACAAATTGTGCAAGTGTTCGACTTTGGCCAATTTATGTTTCTCGAATTATTAGCCTCGACCCTGTACAAAGGCTCAAAGGTTCGACTATGGGTATTTTTCGGTTAAAGATCGATAGACTAAACACTTCTATGCCAATTTCTGAGTGGAACAAATTCTGCAAGGTTTCGACGTTGGCAAATTTATGTTTTCTCGAATTATTAGCCTCGACCCTGTACAAAGGCTCAAAGGTGCGACTATGGGTATTTTTCAGTTAAAGATCGTTAGACTAAACACTTCTATGCCAATTTCTGAGTGGAACAAATTCTGCAAGGTTTCGACTTTGGCTAATTTATGTTTTCTCGAATTATTAGCTTCGACCCTGTACAAAGGCTCAAAGGTGCGACTATGGGTATTTTTCGGTTAAAGATCGATAGACTAAATACTTCTATGCCAATTTCGATGTGGAACAAATTCTGCAAGTATTCGACTTTGGCCAATTTATGTTTCTCGAATTATTAGCCTCGACCCTGTACAAAGGTTCAAAGGTGCGACTATGGGTATTTTTCGGTTAAAGATCGATAGACTGAGTACTCCTATGCTAATTTCTGAGTGGAACAAATTCTGCAAGTGTTCGACTTTGGCCAATTTATGTTTCTCGAATTATTAGCCTCGACCCTGTACAAAGGCTCAAAGGTTCGACTATGGGTATTTTTCGGTTAAAGATCGATAGACTAAACACTTCTATGCCAATTTCTGAGTGGAACAAATTCTGCAAGGTTTCGACTTTGGCAAATTTATGTTTTCTCGAATTATTAGCCTCGACCCTGTACAAAGGCTCAAAGGTGCGACTATGGGTATTTTTCAGTTAAAGATCGTTAGACTAAACACTTCTATGCCAATTTCTGAGTGGAACAAACTCTGCAAGGTTTCGACTTCGGCCAATTTATGTTTTCTCGAATTATTAGCCTCGACCCTGTACAAAGGCTCAAAGGTGCGATATGGGTATTTTTCAGTTAAAGATCGTTAAACTAAATACTTCTATGCCAATTTCTGAGTGGAACAAATTCTGCAAGGTTTCGACTTTGGCCAATTTATGTTTTCTCGAATTATTAGCTTCGACCCTGTACAAAGGCTCAAAGGTGCGACTATGGGTATTTTTCGGTTAAAGTTCGATAGACTAAACACTTCTATGCCAATTTCGATGTGGAACAAATTCTGCAAGTGTTCGACTTTGGCCAATTTATGTTTTCTCGAATTATTAGCCTCGACCCTGTACAAAGGCTCAAAGGTGCGATATGGGTATTTTTCAGTTAAAGATCGTTAAACTAAATACTTCTATGCCAATTTCTGAGTGGAACAAACTCTGCAAGGTTTCGACTTTGGCCAATTTATGTTTTCTCGAATTATTAGCCTCGACCCTGTACAAAGGCTCAAAGGTGCGACTATGGGTATTTTTCAGTTAAAGGTCGATAGACTGAATACTCATATGCTAATTTCTGAGTGGAACAAGTTCTGCAAGTGTTCGACTTTTTCCAATTCCGTCAACACTTCTATGATAATTTCTGAGTGGAACAAATTCTGCAAGTGTTCGACTTTGGCCAATTTATGTTTCTCGAATTATTAGCCTCGACCCTGTACAAAGGCTCAAAGGTTCGACTATGGGTATTTTTCGGTTAAAGATCGATAGACTAAACACTTCTATGCCAATTTCGATGTGGAACAAATTCTGCAAGTGTTCGACTTTGGCCAATTTATGTTTCTCGAATTATTAGCCTCGACCCTGTACAAAGGCTCAAAGGTTCGACTATGGGTATTTTTCGGTTAAAGATCGATAGACTAAACACTTCTATGCCAATTTCTGAGTGGAACAAATTCTGCAAGTGTTCGACTTTGGCCAATTTATGTTTCTCGAATTATTAGCCTCGACCCTGTACAAATTTTCAAAGGTGCGACTATGGGTATTTTTCGGTTAAAGATCGATAGACTGAGTACTCCTATGCTAATTTCTGAGTGGAACAAATTCTGCAAGTGTTCGACTTTGGCCAATTTATGTTTTCTCGAATTATTAGCTTCGACCCTGTATAAAGGCTCAAAGGTGCGACTATGGGTATTTTTCGGTTAAAGATCGATAGACTAAACACTTCTATGCCAATTTCGATGTGGAACAAATTCTGCAAGTGTTCGACTTTGGCCAATTTATGTTTCTCGAATTATTAGCCTCGACCCTGTACAAAGGTTCAAAGGTGCGACTATGGGTATTTTTCGGTTAAAGATCGATAGACTGAGTACTCCTATGCTAATTTCTGAGTGGAACAAATTCTGCAAGTGTTCGACTTTGGCTAATTTATGTTTTCTCGAATTATTAGCTTCGACCCTGTACAAAGGCTCAAAGGTGCGACTATGGGTATTTTTCGGTTAAAGATCGTTAGACTAAACACTTCTATGCCAATTTCTGAGTGGAACAAATTCTGCAAGGTTTCGACTTTGGCCAATTTATGTTTTCTCGAATAACTGGCCTCGACCCTGTACAAAGGCTCAAAGGTGCGACTATGGGTATTTTTCGGTTAAAGATCGATGGACTAAACACTTCTATGCTAATTTCGATGTGGAACAAATTCTGCAAGGTTTCGACTTTGGCCAATTTATGTTTTCTCGAATTATTAGCCTCGACCCTGTACAAAGACTCAAAGGTGCGACTATCAGTATTTTTCAGTTAAAGATCGTTAGACTAAACACTTCTATGCCAATTTCTGAGTGGAACAAACTCTGCAAGGTTTCGACTTTGGCCAATTTATGTTTTCTCGAATTATTAGCCTCGACCCTGTACAAAGGCTCAAAGGTGCGACTATGGGTATTTTTCAGTTAAAGATCGTTAGACTAAACACTTCTATGCCAATTTCTGAGTGGAACAAATTCTGCAAGGTTTCGACTTTGGCTAATTTATGTTTTCTCGAATTATTAGCTTCGACCCTGTACAAAGGCTCAAAGGTGCGACTATGGGTATTTTTCGGTTAAAGATCGATAGACTGAGTACTCCTATGCTAATTTCTGAGTGGAACAAATTCTGCAAGTGTTCGACTTTGGCCAATTTATGTTTTCTCGAATTATTAGCCTCGACCCTGTACAAAGGCTCAAAGGTGCGACTATGGGTATTTTTCAGTTAAAGGTCGATAGACTGAATACTCATATGCTAATTTCTGAGTGGAACAAGTTCTGCAAGTGTTCGACTTTTTCCAATTCCGTCAACACTTCTATGATAATTTCTGAGTGGAACAAATTCTGCAAGTGTTCGACTTTGGCCAATTTATGTTTCTCGAATTATTAGCCTCGACCCTGTACAAAGGCTCAAAGGTTCGACTATGGGTATTTTTCGGTTAAAGATCGATAGACTAAACACTTCTATGCCAATTTCGATGTGGAACAAATTCTGCAAGTGTTCGACTTTGGCCAATTTATGTTTCTCGAATTATTAGCCTCGACCCTGTACAAAGGCTCAAAGGTTCGACTATGGGTATTTTTCGGTTAAAGATCGATAGACTAAACACTTCTATGCCAATTTCTGAGTGGAACAAATTCTGCAAGTGTTCGACTTTGGCCAATTTATGTTTCTCGAATTATTAGCCTCGACCCTGTACAAATTTTCAAAGGTGCGACTATGGGTATTTTTCGGTTAAAGATCGATAGACTGAGTACTCCTATGCTAATTTCTGAGTGGAACAAATTCTGCAAGTGTTCGACTTTGGCCAATTTATGTTTTCTCGAATTATTAGCTTCGACCCTGTATAAAGGCTCAAAGGTGCGACTATGGGTATTTTTCAGTTAAAGATCGATAGACTAAACACTTCTATGCCAATTTCGATGTGGAACAAATTCTGCAAGTGTTCGACTTTGGCCAATTTATGTTTCTCGAATTATTAGCCTCGACCCTGTACAAAGGTTCAAAGGTGCGACTATGGGTATTTTTCGGTTAAAGATCGATAGACTGAGTACTCCTATGCTAATTTCTGAGTGGAACAAATTCTGCAAGTGTTCGACTTTGGCTAATTTATGTTTTCTCGAATTATTAGCCTCGACCCTGTACAAAGGCTCAAAGGTGCGACTATGGGTATTTTTCGGTTAAAGATCGTTAGACTAAACACTTCTATGCCAATTTCTGAGTGGAACAAATTCTGCAAGGTTTCGACTTTGGCCAATTTATGTTTTCTCGAATAACTGGCCTCGACCCTGTACAAAGGCTCAAAGGTGCGACTATGGGTATTTTTCGGTTAAAGATCGATGGACTAAACACTTCTATGCTAATTTCGATGTGGAACAAATTCTGCAAGGTTTCGACTTTGGCCAATTTATGTTTTCTCGAATTATTAGCCTCGACCCTGTACAAAGACTCAAAGGTGCGACTATGGTTATTTTTCGGTTAAAGATCGATAGACTAAACACTTCTATGCCAATTTCGATTTGGAACAAATTCTGCAAGTGTTCGACTTTGGCCAATTTATGTTTTCTCGAATTATTAGCCTCGACCCTGTACAAAGGCTCAAAGGTGCGACTATGGGTATTTTTCAGTTAAAGATCGTTAGACTAAACACTTCTATGCCAATTTCTGAGTGGAACAAACTCTGCAAGGTTTCGACTTTGGCCAATTTATGTTTTCTCGAATTATTAGCCTCGACCCTGTACAAAGGCTCAAAGGTGCGACTATGGGTATTTTTCAGTTAAAGATCGTTAGACTAAACACTTCTATGCCAATTTCTGAGTGGAACAAATTCTGCAAGGTTTCGACTTTGGCTAATTTATGTTTTCTCGAATTATTAGCTTCGACCCTGTACAAAGGCTCAAAGGTGCGACTATGGGTATTTTTCGGTTAAAGATCGATAGACTAAATACTTCTATGCCAATTTCGATGTGGAACAAATTCTGCAAGTGTTCGACTTTGGCCAATTTATGTTTCTCGAATTATTAGCCTCGACCCTGTACAAAGGTTCAAAGGTGCGACTATGGGTATTTTTCGGTTAAAGATCGATAGACTGAGTACTCCTATGCTAATTTCTGAGTGGAACAAATTCTGCAAGTGTTCGACTTTGGCCAATTTATGTTTCTCGAATTATTAGCCTCGACCCTGTACAAAGGCTCAAAGGTTCGACTATGGGTATTTTTCGGTTAAAGATCGATAGACTAAACACTTCTATGCCAATTTCTGAGTGGAACAAATTCTGCAAGGTTTCGACTTTGGCAAATTTATGTTTTCTCGAATTATTAGCCTCGACCCTGTACAAAGGCTCAAAGGTGCGACTATGGGTATTTTTCAGTTAAAGATCGTTAGACTAAACACTTCTATGCCAATTTCTGAGTGGAACAAACTCTGCAAGGTTTCGACTTTGGCCAATTTATGTTTTCTCGAATTATTAGCCTCGACCCTGTACAAAGGCTCAAAGGTGCGACTATGGGTATTTTTCAGTTAAAGGTCGATAGACTGAATACTCATATGCTAATTTCTGAGTGGAACAAGTTCTGCAAGTGTTCGACTTTTTCCAATTCCGTCAACACTTCTATGATAATTTCTGAGTGGAACAAATTCTGCAAGTGTTCGACTTTGGCCAATTTATGTTTCTCGAATTATTAGCCTCGACCCTGTACAAAGGCTCAAAGGTTCGACTATGGGTATTTTTCGGTTAAAGATCGATAGACTAAACACTTCTATGCCAATTTCGATGTGGAACAAATTCTGCAAGTGTTCGACTTTGGCCAATTTATGTTTCTCGAATTATTAGCCTCGACCCTGTACAAAGGCTCAAAGGTTCGACTATGGGTATTTTTCGGTTAAAGATCGATAGACTAAACACTTCTATGCCAATTTCTGAGTGGAACAAATTCTGCAAGTGTTCGACTTTGGCCAATTTATGTTTCTCGAATTATTAGCCTCGACCCTGTACAAATTTTCAAAGGTGCGACTATGGGTATTTTTCGGTTAAAGATCGATAGACTGAGTACTCCTATGCTAATTTCTGAGTGGAACAAATTCTGCAAGTGTTCGACTTTGGCCAATTTATGTTTTCTCGAATTATTAGCTTCGACCCTGTATAAAGGCTCAAAGGTGCGACTATGGGTATTTTTCAGTTAAAGATCGATAGACTAAACACTTCTATGCCAATTTCGATGTGGAACAAATTCTGCAAGTGTTCGACTTTGGCCAATTTATGTTTCTCGAATTATTAGCCTCGACCCTGTACAAAGGTTCAAAGGTGCGACTATGGGTATTTTTCGGTTAAAGATCGATAGACTGAGTACTCCTATGCTAATTTCTGAGTGGAACAAATTCTGCAAGTGTTCGACTTTGGCTAATTTATGTTTTCTCGAATTATTAGCTTCGACCCTGTACAAAGGCTCAAAGGTGCGACTATGGGTATTTTTCGGTTAAAGATCGTTAGACTAAACACTTCTATGCCAATTTCTGAGTGGAACAAATTCTGCAAGGTTTCGACTTTGGCCAATTTATGTTTTCTCGAATAACTGGCCTCGACCCTGTACAAAGGCTCAAAGGTGCGACTATGGGTATTTTTCGGTTAAAGATCGATGGACTAAACACTTCTATGCTAATTTCGATGTGGAACAAATTCTGCAAGGTTTCGACTTTGGCCAATTTATGTTTTCTCGAATTATTAGCCTCGACCCTGTACAAAGACTCAAAGGTGCGACTATGGTTATTTTTCGGTTAAAGATCGATAGACTAAACACTTCTATGCCAATTTCGATTTGGAACAAATTCTGCAAGTGTTCGACTTTGGCCAATTTATGTCTTCTCGAATTATTAGCCTCGACCCTGTACAAAGGCTCAAAGGTGCGACTATGGGTATTTTTCAGTTAAAGGTCGATAGACTGAATAGTCATATGCTAATTTCTGAGTGGAACAAGTTCTGCAAGTGTTCGACTTTTTCCAATTCCGTCAACACTTCTATGATAATTTCTGAGTGGAACAAATTCTGCAAGTGTTCGACTTTGGCCAATTTATGTTTCTCGTATTATTAGCCTCGACCCTGTACAAAGGCTCAAAGGTTCGACTATGGGTATTTTTCGGTTAAAGATCGATAGACTAAACACTTCTATGCCAATTTCGATGTGGAACAAATTCTGCAAGTGTTCGACTTTGGCCAATTTATGTTTCTCGAATTATTAGCCTCGACCCTGTACAAAGGCTCAAAGGTTCGACTATGGGTATTTTTCGGTTAAAGATCGATAGACTAAACACTTCGATGCCAATTTCTGAGTGGAACAAATTCTGCAAGTGTTCGACTTTGGCCAATTTATGTTTCTCGAATTATTAGCCTCGACCCTGTACAAATTTTCAAAGGTGCGACTATGGGTATTTTTCGGTTAAAGATCGATAGACTGAGTACTCCTATGCTAATTTCTGAGTGGAACAAATTCTGCAAGTGTTCGACTTTGGCCAATTTATGTTTTCTCGAATTATTAGCTTCGACCCTGTATAAAGGCTCAAAGGTGCGACTATGGGTATTTTTCAGTTAAAGATCGATAGACTAAACACTTCTATGCCAATTTCGATGTGGAACAAATTCTGCAAGTGTTCGACTTTGGCCAATTTATGTTTCTCGAATTATTAGCCTCGACCCTGTACAAAGGTTCAAAGGTGCGACTATGGGTATTTTTCGGTTAAAGATCGATAGACTGAGTACTCCTATGCTAATTTCTGAGTGGAACAAATTCTGCAAGTGTTCGACTTTGGCTAATTTATGTTTTCTCGAATTATTAGCTTCGACCCTGTACAAAGGCTCAAAGGTGCGACTATGGGTATTTTTCGGTTAAAGATCGTTACACTAAACACTTCTATGCCAATTTCTGAGTGGAACAAATTCTGCAAGGTTTCGACTTTGGCCAATTTATGTTTTCTCGAATAACTGGCCTCGACCCTGTACAAAGGCTCAAAGGTGCGACTATGGGTATTTTTCGGTTAAAGATCGATGGACTAAACACTTCTATGCTAATTTCGATGTGGAACAAATTCTGCAAGGTTTCGACTTTGGCCAATTTATGTTTTCTCGAATTATTAGCCTCGACCCTGTACAAAGACTCAAAGGTGCGACTATGGTTATTTTTCGGTTAAAGATCGATAGACTAAACACTTCTATGCCAATTTCGATTTGGAACAAATTCTGCAAGTGTTCGACTTTGGCCAATTTATGTTTCTCGAATTATTAGCCTCGACCCTGTACAAAGGTTCAAAGGTGCGACTATGGGTATTTTTCGGTTAAAGATCGATAGACTGAGTACTCCTATGCTAATTTCTGAGTGGAACAAATTCTGCAAGTGTTCGACTTTGGCCAATTTATGTTTCTCGAATTATTAGCCTCGACCCTGTACAAAGGCTCAAAGGTTCGACTATGGGTATTTTTCGGTTAAAGATCGATAGACTAAACACTTCTATGCCAATTTCTGAGTGGAACAAATTCTGCAAGGTTTCGACTTTGGCAAATTTATGTTTTCTCGAATTATTAGCCTCGACCCTGTACAAAGGCTCAAAGGTGCGACTATGGGTATTTTTCAGTTAAAGATCGTTAGACTAAACACTTCTATGCCAATTTCTGAGTGGAACAAACTCTGCAAGGTTTCGACTTTGGCCAATTTATGTTTTCTCGAATTATTAGCCTCGACCCTGTACAAAGGCTCAAAGGTGCGACTATGGGTATTTTTCAGTTAAAGGTCGATAGACTGAATACTCATATGCTAATTTCTGAGTGGAACAAGTTCTGCAAGTGTTCGACTTTGGCCAATTTATGTTTTCTCGAATTATTAGCTTCGACCCTGTATAAAGGCTCAAAGGTGCGACTATGGGTATTTTTCAGTTAAAGATCGATAGACTAAACACTTCTATGCCAATTTCGATGTGGAACAAATTCTGCAAGTGTTCGACTTTGGCCAATTTATGTTTCTCGAATTATTAGCCTCGACCCTGTACAAAGGTTCAAAGGTGCGACTATGGGTATTTTTCAGTTAAAGATCGTTAGACTAAACACTTCTATGCCAATTTCTGAGTGGAACAAACTCTGCAAGGTTTCGACTTTGGCCAATTTATGTTTTCTCGAATTATTAGCCTCGACCCTGTACAAAGGCTCAAAGGTGCGACTATGGGTATTTTTCAGTTAAAGGTCGATAGACTGAATACTCATATGCTAATTTCTGAGTGGAACAAGTTCTGCAAGTGTTCGACTTTTTCCAATTCCGTCAACACTTCTATGATAATTTCTGAGTGGAACAAATTCTGCAAGTGTTCGACTTTGGCCAATTTATGTTTCTCGAATTATTAGCCTCGACCCTGTACAAAGGCTCAAAGGTTCGACTATGGGTATTTTTCGGTTAAAGATCGATAGACTAAACACCTATGCCAATTTCGATGTGAAACAAATTCTGCAAGTGTTCGACTTTGGCCAATTTATGTTTCTCGAATTATTAGCCTCGACCCTGTACAAAGGCTCAAAGGTTCGACTATGGGTATTTTTCGGTTAAAGATCGATAGACTAAACACTTCTATGCCAATTTCTGAGTGGAACAAATTCTGCAAGTGTTCGACTTTGTCCAATTTATGTTTCTCGAATTATTAGCCTCGACCCTGTACAAATTTTCAAAGGTGCGACTATGGGTATTTTTCGGTTAAAGATCGATAGACTGAGTACTCCTATGCTAATTTCTGAGTGGAACAAATTCTGCAAGTGTTCGACTTTGCCCAATTTATGTTTTCTCGAATTATTAGCTTCGACCCTGTATAAAGGCTCAAAGGTGCGACTATGGGTATTTTTCAGTTAAAGATCGATAGACTAAACACTTCTATGCCAATTTCGATGTGGAACAAATTCTGCAAGTGTTCGACTTTGGCCAATTTATGTTTCTCGAATTATTAGCCTCGACCCTGTACAAAGGTTCAAAGGTGCGACTATGGGTATTTTTCGGTTAAAGATCGATAGACTGAGTACTCCTATGCTAATTTCTGAGTGGAACAAATTCTGCAAGTGTTCGACTTTGGCTAATTTATGTTTTCTCGAATTATTAGCTTCGACCCTGTACAAAGGCTCAAAGGTGCGACTATGGGTATTTTTCGGTTAAAGATCGTTAGACTAAACACTTCTATGCCAATTTCTGAGTGGAACAAATTCTGCAAGGTTTCGACTTTGGCCAATTTATGTTTTCTCGAATAACTGGCCTCGACCCTGTACAAAGGCTCAAAGGTGCGACTATGGGTATTTTTCGGTTAAAGATCGATGGACTAAACACTTCTTGCTAATTTCGATGTGGAACAAATTCTGCAAGGTTTCGACTTTGGCCAATTTATGTTTTCTCGAATTATTAGCCTCGACCCTGTACAAAGACTCAAAGGTGCGACTATGGTTATTTTTCGGTTAAAGATCGATAGACTAAACACTTCTATGCCAATTTCTGAGTGGAACAAATTCTGCAAGGTTTCGACTTTGGCAAATTTATGTTTTCTCGAATTATTAGCTTCGACCCTGTACAAAGGCTCAAAGGTGCGACTATGGCTATTTTTCGGTTAAAGATCGATAGACTAAACACTTCTATGCCAATTTCTGAGTGGAACAAATTCTGCAAGGTTTCGACTTGGCCAATTTATGTTTTCTCGAATTATTAGCTTCGACCCTGTACAAAGGCTCAAAGGTGCGACTATGGCTATTTTTCGGTTAAAGATCGATAGACTAAACACTTCTATGCCAATTTCTGAGTGGAACAAATTCTGCAAGTGTTCGACTTTGGCCAATTTATGTTTCTCGAATTATTAGCCTCGACCCTGTACAAAGGCTCAAAGGTTCGACTATGGGTATTTTTCGGTTAAAGATCGATAGACTAAACACTTCTATGCCAATTTCTGAGTGGAACAAATTCTGCAAGGTTTCGACTTTGGCAAATTTATGTTTCTCGAATTATTAGCCTCGACCCTGTACAAAGGCTCAAAGGTGCGACTATGGGTATTATTCGGTTAAAGATCGATAGACTGAGTACTCCTATGCTAATTTCTGAGTGGAACAAATTCTGCAAGTGTTCGACTTTGGCCAATTTATGTTTCTCGAATTATTAGCCTCGACCCTGTACAAAGGCTCAAAGGTTCGACTATGGGTATTTTTCGGTTAAAGATCGATAGACTAAACACTTCTATGCCAATTTCGATGTGGAACAAATTCTGCAAGTGTTCGACTTTGGCCAATTTATGTTTCTCGAATTATTAGCCTCGACCCTGTACAAAGGCTCAAAGGTTCGACTATGGGTATTTTTCGGTTAAAGATCGATAGACTAAACACTTCTATGCCAATTTCTGAGTGGAACAAATTCTGCAAGTGTTCGACTTTGGCCAATTTATGTTTCTCGAATTATTAGCCTCGACCCTGTACAAATTTTCAAAGGTGCGACTATGGGTATTTTTCGGTTAAAGATCGATAGACTGAGTACTCCTATGCTAATTTCTGAGTGGAACAAATTCTGCAAGTGTTCGACTTTGGCCAATTTATGTTTTCTCGAATTATTAGCTTCGACCCTGTATAAAGGCTCAAAGGTGCGACTATGGGTATTTTTCAGTTAAAGATCGATAGACTAAACACTTCTATGCCAATTTCGATGTGGAACAAATTCTGCAAGTGTTCGACTTTGGCCAATTTATGTTTCTCGAATTATTAGCCTCGACCCTGTACAAAGGTTCAAAGGTGCGACTATGGGTATTTTTCGGTTAAAGATCGATAGACTGAGTACTCCTATGCTAATTTCTGAGTGGAACAAATTCTGCAAGTGTTCGACTTTGGCTAATTTATGTTTTCTCGAATTATTAGCTTCGACCCTGTACAAAGGCTCAAAGGTGCGACTATGGGTATTTTTCGGTTAAAGATCGTTAGACTAAACACTTCTATGCCAATTTCTGAGTGGAACAAATTCTGCAAGGTTTCGACTTTGGCCAATTTATGTTTTCTCGAATAACTGGCCTCGACCCTGTACAAAGGCTCAAAGGTGCGACTATGGGTATTTTTCGGTTAAAGATCGATGGACTAAACACTTCTATGCTAATTTCGATGTGGAACAAATTCTGCAAGGTTTCGACTTTGGCCAATTTATGTTTTCTCGAATTATTAGCCTCGACCCTGTACAAAGACTCAAAGGTGCGACTATGGTTATTTTTCGGTTAAAGATCGATAGACTAAACACTTCTATGCCAATTTCGATTTGGAACAAATTCTGCAAGTGTTCGACTTTGGCCAATTTATGTCTTCTCGAATTATTAGCCTCGACCCTGTACAAAGGCTCAAAGGTGCGACTATGGGTATTTTTCAGTTAAAGGTCGATAGACTGAATAGTCATATGCTAATTTCTGAGTGGAACAAGTTCTGCAAGTGTTCGACTTTTTCCAATTCCGTCAACACTTCTATGATAATTTCTGAGTGGAACAAATTCTGCAAGTGTTCGACTTTGGCCAATTTATGTTTCTCGTATTATTAGCCTCGACCCTGTACAAAGGCTCAAAGGTTCGACTATGGGTATTTTTCGGTTAAAGATCGATAGACTAAACACTTCTATGCCAATTTCGATGTGGAACAAATTCTGCAAGTGTTCGACTTTGGCCAATTTATGTTTCTCGAATTATTAGCCTCGACCCTGTACAAAGGCTCAAAGGTTCGACTATGGGTATTTTTCGGTTAAAGATCGATAGACTAAACACTTCTATGCCAATTTCTGAGTGGAACAAATTCTGCAAGTGTTCGACTTTGGCCAATTTATGTTTCTCGAATTATTAGCCTCGACCCTGTACAAATTTTCAAAGGTGCGACTATGGGTATTTTTCGGTTAAAGATCGATAGACTGAGTACTCCTATGCTAATTTCTGAGTGGAACAAATTCTGCAAGTGTTCGACTTTGGCCAATTTATGTTTTCTCGAATTATTAGCTTCGACCCTGTATAAAGGCTCAAAGGTGCGACTATGGGTATTTTTCAGTTAAAGATCGATAGACTAAACACTTCTATGCCAATTTCGATGTGGAACAAATTCTGCAAGTGTTCGACTTTGGCCAATTTATGTTTCTCGAATTATTAGCCTCGACCCTGTACAAAGGTTCAAAGGTGCGACTATGGGTATTTTTCGGTTAAAGATCGATAGACTGAGTACTCCTATGCTAATTTCTGAGTGGAACAAATTCTGCAAGTGTTCGACTTTGGCTAATTTATGTTTTCTCGAATTATTAGCTTCGACCCTGTACAAAGGCTCAAAGGTGCGACTATGGGTATTTTTCGGTTAAAGATCGTTACACTAAACACTTCTATGCCAATTTCTGAGTGGAACAAATTCTGCAAGGTTTCGACTTTGGCCAATTTATGTTTTCTCGAATAACTGGCCTCGACCCTGTACAAAGGCTCAAAGGTGCGACTATGGGTATTTTTCGGTTAAAGATCGATGGACTAAACACTTCTATGCTAATTTCGATGTGGAACAAATTCTGCAAGGTTTCGACTTTGGCCAATTTATGTTTTCTCGAATTATTAGCCTCGACCCTGTACAAAGACTCAAAGGTGCGACTATGGTTATTTTTCGGTTAAAGATCGATAGACTAAACACTTCTATGCCAATTTCGATTTGGAACAAATTCTGCAAGTGTTCGACTTTGGCCAATTTATGTTTCTCGAATTATTAGCCTCGACCCTGTACAAAGGTTCAAAGGTGCGACTATGGGTATTTTTCGGTTAAAGATCGATAGACTGAGTACTCCTATGCTAATTTCTGAGTGGAACAAATTCTGCAAGTGTTCGACTTTGGCCAATTTATGTTTCTCGAATTATTAGCCTCGACCCTGTACAAAGGCTCAAAGGTTCGACTATGGGTATTTTTCGGTTAAAGATCGATAGACTAAACACTTCTATGCCAATTTCTGAGTGGAACAAATTCTGCAAGGTTTCGACTTTGGCAAATTTATGTTTTCTCGAATTATTAGCCTCGACCCTGTACAAAGGCTCAAAGGTGCGACTATGGGTATTTTTCAGTTAAAGATCGTTAGACTAAACACTTCTATGCCAATTTCTGAGTGGAACAAACTCTGCAAGGTTTCGACTTTGGCCAATTTATGTTTTCTCGAATTATTAGCCTCGACCCTGTACAAAGGCTCAAAGGTGCGACTATGGGTATTTTTCAGTTAAAGGTCGATAGACTGAATACTCATATGCTAATTTCTGAGTGGAACAAGTTCTGCAAGTGTTCGACTTTTTCCAATTCCGTCAACACTTCTATGATAATTTCTGAGTGGAACAAATTCTGCAAGTGTTCGACTTTGGCCAATTTATGTTTCTCGAATTATTAGCCTCGACCCTGTACAAAGGCTCAAAGGTTCGACTATGGGTATTTTTCGGTTAAAGATCGATAGACTAAACACCTATGCCAATTTCGATGTGAAACAAATTCTGCAAGTGTTCGACTTTGGCCAATTTATGTTTCTCGAATTATTAGCCTCGACCCTGTACAAAGGCTCAAAGGTTCGACTATGGGTATTTTTCGGTTAAAGATCGATAGACTAAACACTTCTATGCCAATTTCTGAGTGGAACAAATTCTGCAAGTGTTCGACTTTGTCCAATTTATGTTTCTCGAATTATTAGCCTCGACCCTGTACAAATTTTCAAAGGTGCGACTATGGGTATTTTTCGGTTAAAGATCGATAGACTGAGTACTCCTATGCTAATTTCTGAGTGGAACAAATTCTGCAAGTGTTCGACTTTGGCCAATTTATGTTTTCTCGAATTATTAGCTTCGACCCTGTATAAAGGCTCAAAGGTGCGACTATGGGTATTTTTCAGTTAAAGATCGATAGACTAAACACTTCTATGCCAATTTCGATGTGGAACAAATTCTGCAAGTGTTCGACTTTGGCCAATTTATGTTTCTCGAATTATTAGCCTCGACCCTGTACAAAGGTTCAAAGGTGCGACTATGGGTATTTTTCAGTTAAAGATCGTTAGACTAAACACTTCTATGCCAATTTCTGAGTGGAACAAACTCTGCAAGGTTTCGACTTTGGCCAATTTATGTTTTCTCGAATTATTAGCCTCGACCCTGTACAAAGGCTCAAAGGTGCGACTATGGGTATTTTTCAGTTAAAGGTCGATAGACTGAATACTCATATGCTAATTTCTGAGTGGAACAAGTTCTGCAAGTGTTCGACTTTTTCCAATTCCGTCAACACTTCTATGATAATTTCTGAGTGGAACAAATTCTGCAAGTGTTCGACTTTGGCCAATTTATGTTTCTCGAATTATTAGCCTCGACCCTGTACAAAGGCTCAAAGGTTCGACTATGGGTATTTTTCGGTTAAAGATCGATAGACTAAACACCTATGCCAATTTCGATGTGAAACAAATTCTGCAAGTGTTCGACTTTGGCCAATTTATGTTTCTCGAATTATTAGCCTCGACCCTGTACAAAGGCTCAAAGGTTCGACTATGGGTATTTTTCGGTTAAAGATCGATAGACTAAACACTTCTATGCCAATTTCTGAGTGGAACAAATTCTGCAAGTGTTCGACTTTGTCCAATTTATGTTTCTCGAATTATTAGCCTCGACCCTGTACAAATTTTCAAAGGTGCGACTATGGGTATTTTTCGGTTAAAGATCGATAGACTGAGTACTCCTATGCTAATTTCTGAGTGGAACAAATTCTGCAAGTGTTCGACTTTGCCCAATTTATGTTTTCTCGAATTATTAGCTTCGACCCTGTATAAAGGCTCAAAGGTGCGACTATGGGTATTTTTCAGTTAAAGATCGATAGACTAAACACTTCTATGCCAATTTCGATGTGGAACAAATTCTGCAAGTGTTCGACTTTGGCCAATTTATGTTTCTCGAATTATTAGCCTCGACCCTGTACAAAGGTTCAAAGGTGCGACTATGGGTATTTTTCGGTTAAAGATCGATAGACTGAGTACTCCTATGCTAATTTCTGAGTGGAACAAATTCTGCAAGTGTTCGACTTTGGCTAATTTATGTTTTCTCGAATTATTAGCTTCGACCCTGTACAAAGGCTCAAAGGTGCGACTATGGGTATTTTTCGGTTAAAGATCGTTA
The DNA here is from genome assembly GCA_963991005.1 of Barypeithes pellucidus. Lineage (NCBI taxonomy): Eukaryota > Metazoa > Arthropoda > Insecta > Coleoptera > Curculionidae > Barypeithes > Barypeithes pellucidus. The sequence goes on from OZ022560.1 coordinate 43,293,132, forward strand.
GACTAAACACTTCTATGCCAATTTCTGAGTGGAACAAATTCTGCAAGGTTTCGACTTTGGCCAATTTATGTTTTCTCGAATAACTGGCCTCGACCCTGTACAAAGGCTCAAAGGTGCGACTATGGGTATTTTTCGGTTAAAGATCGATGGACTAAACACTTCTTGCTAATTTCGATGTGGAACAAATTCTGCAAGGTTTCGACTTTGGCCAATTTATGTTTTCTCGAATTATTAGCCTCGACCCTGTACAAAGACTCAAAGGTGCGACTATGGTTATTTTTCGGTTAAAGATCGATAGACTAAACACTTCTATGCCAATTTCTGAGTGGAACAAATTCTGCAAGGTTTCGACTTTGGCAAATTTATGTTTTCTCGAATTATTAGCTTCGACCCTGTACAAAGGCTCAAAGGTGCGACTATGGCTATTTTTCGGTTAAAGATCGATAGACTAAACACTTCTATGCCAATTTCTGAGTGGAACAAATTCTGCAAGGTTTCGACTTGGCCAATTTATGTTTTCTCGAATTATTAGCTTCGACCCTGTACAAAGGCTCAAAGGTGCGACTATGGCTATTTTTCGGTTAAAGATCGATAGACTAAACACTTCTATGCCAATTTCTGAGTGGAACAAATTCTGCAAGTGTTCGACTTTGGCCAATTTATGTTTCTCGAATTATTAGCCTCGACCCTGTACAAAGGCTCAAAGGTTCGACTATGGGTATTTTTCGGTTAAAGATCGATAGACTAAACACTTCTATGCCAATTTCTGAGTGGAACAAATTCTGCAAGGTTTCGACTTTGGCAAATTTATGTTTCTCGAATTATTAGCCTCGACCCTGTACAAAGGCTCAAAGGTGCGACTATGGGTATTATTCGGTTAAAGATCGATAGACTGAGTACTCCTATGCTAATTTCTGAGTGGAACAAATTCTGCAAGTGTTCGACTTTGGCCAATTTATGTTTCTCGAATTATTAGCCTCGACCCTGTACAAAGGCTCAAAGGTTCGACTATGGGTATTTTTCGGTTAAAGATCGATAGACTAAACACTTCTATGCCAATTTCGATGTGGAACAAATTCTGCAAGTGTTCGACTTTGGCCAATTTATGTTTCTCGAATTAGTAGCCTCGACCCTGTACAAAGGCTCAAAGGTTCGACTATGGGTATTTTTCGGTTAAAGATCGATAGACTAAACAGTTCTATGCCAATTTCGATGTGGAACAAATTCTGCAAGGTTTCGACTTTGGCAAATTTATGTTTTCTCGAATTATTAGCCTCGACCCTGTACAAAGGCTCCAAGGTGCGACTATCGGTTTTTTTCGGTTAAAGGTCGATAGACTAAACACTTCTATGATAATTTCTGAGTGGAACAAATTCTGCAAGGTTTCGACTTTGGCCAATTTATGTTTTCTCGAATTATTAGCTTCGACCCTGTACAAAGGCTCAAAGGTGCGACTATGCGTATTTTTCGGTTAAAGTTCGATAGACTAAACACTTCTATGCCAATTTCGATGGGGAACAAATTCTGCAAGTGTTCGACTTTGGCCAATTTATGTTTCTCGAATTATTAGCCTCGACCCTGTACAAAGGCTCAAAGGTTCGACTATGGGTATTTTTCAGTTAAAGGTCGATAGACTGAGTACTCCTATGCTAATTTCTGAGTGGAACAAGTTCTGCAAGTGTTCGACTTTTTCCAATTTATATTTTTCGAATTATTAGCCTCGACCCTGTACAAAGGCTCAAAGGTGCGATATGGGTATTTTTCAGTTAAAGATCGTTAAACTAAACACTTCTATGCCAATTTCTGAGTGGAACAAATTCTGCAAGGTTTCGACTTTGGCCAATTTATGTTTTCTCGAATTATTAGCTTCGACCCTGTACAAAGGCTCAAAGGTGCGACTATGGGTATTTTTCGGTTAAAGTTCGATAGACTAAACACTTCTATGTCAATTTCGATGTGGAACAAATTCTGCAAGTGTTCGACTTTGGCCAATTTATGTTTCTCGAATTATTAGCCTCGACCCTGTACAAAGGCTCAAAGGTGCGATTATGGGTATTTTTCGGTTAAAGTTCGATAGACTAAACACTTCTATGCCAATTTCTGAGTGGAACAAATTCTGCAAGGTTTCGACTTTGGCAAATTTATGTTTTCTCGAATTATTAGCCTCGACCCTGTACAAAGGCTCAAAGGTGCGACTATGGGTATTTTTCAGTTAAAAATCGTTAGACTAAACACTTCTATGCCAATTTCTGAGTGGAACAAATTCTGCAAGGTTTCGACTTTGGCAAATTTATGTTTCTCGAATTATTAGCCTCGACCCTGTACAAAGGCTCAAAGGTGCGACTATGGGTATTTTTCAGTTAAAAATCGTTAGACTAAACACTTCTATGCCAATTTCTGAGTGGAACAACGGTTAAAGTTCGATAGACTAAACACTTCTATGCCAATTTCGATGGGGAACAAATTCTGCAAGTGTTCGACTTTGGCCAATTTATGTTTCTCGAATTATTAGCCTCGACCCTGTACAAAGGCTCAAAGGTTCGACTATGGGTATTTTTCAGTTAAAGGTCGATAGACTGAGTACTCCTATGCTAATTTCTGAGTGGAACAAGTTCTGCAAGTGTTCGACTTTTTCCAATTTATATTTTTCGAATTATTAGCCTCGACCCTGTACAAAGGCTCAAAGGTGCGATATGGGTATTTTTCAGTTAAAGATCGTTAAACTAAACACTTCTATGCCAATTTCTGAGTGGAACAAATTCTGCAAGGTTTCGACTTTGGCCAATTTATGTTTTCTCGAATTATTAGCTTCGACCCTGTACAAAGGCTCAAAGGTGCGACTATGGGTATTTTTCGGTTAAAGTTCGATAGACTAAACACTTCTATGTCAATTTCGATGTGGAACAAATTCTGCAAGTGTTCGACTTTGGCCAATTTATGTTTCTCGAATTATTAGCCTCGACCCTGTACAAAGGTTCAAAGGTGCGATTATGGGTATTTTTCGGTTAAAGTTCGATAGACTAAACACTTCTATGCCAATTTCTGAGTGGAACAAATTCTGCAAGGTTTCGACTTTGGCAAATTTATGTTTTCTCGAATTATTAGCCTCGACCCTGTACAAAGGCTCAAAGGTGCGACTATGGGTATTTTTCAGTTAAAAATCGTTAGACTAAACACTTCTATGCCAATTTCTGAGTGGAACAAATTCTGCAAGGTTTCGACTTTGGCAAATTTATGTTTCTCGAATTATTAGCCTCGACCCTGTACAAAGGCTCAAAGGTGCGACTATGGGTATTATTCGGTTAAAGATCGATAGACTGAGTACTCCTATGCTAATTTCTGAGTGGAACAAATTCTGCAAGTGTTCGACTTTGGCCAATTTATGTTTCTCGAATTATTAGCCTCGACCCTGTACAAAGGCTCAAAGGTTCGACTATGGGTATTTTTCGGTTAAAGATCGATAGACTAAACACTTCTATGCCAATTTCGATGTGGAACAAATTCTGCAAGTGTTCGACTTTGGCCAATTTATGTTTCTCGAATTATTAGCCTCGACCCTGTACAAAGGCTCAAAGGTTCGACTATGGGTATTTTTCGGTTAAAGATCGATAGACTAAACACTTCTATGCCAATTTCTGAGTGGAACAAATTCTGCAAGTGTTCGACTTTGGCCAATTTATGTTTCTCGAATTATTAGCCTCGACCCTGTACAAATTTTCAAAGGTGCGACTATGGGTATTTTTCGGTTAAAGATCGATAGACTGAGTACTCCTATGCTAATTTCTGAGTGGAACAAATTCTGCAAGTGTTCGACTTTGGCCAATTTATGTTTTCTCGAATTATTAGCTTCGACCCTGTATAAAGGCTCAAAGGTGCGACTATGGGTATTTTTCAGTTAAAGATCGATAGACTAAACACTTCTATGCCAATTTCGATGTGGAACAAATTCTGCAAGTGTTCGACTTTGGCCAATTTATGTTTCTCGAATTATTAGCCTCGACCCTGTACAAAGGTTCAAAGGTGCGACTATGGGTATTTTTCGGTTAAAGATCGATAGACTGAGTACTCCTATGCTAATTTCTGAGTGGAACAAATTCTGCAAGTGTTCGACTTTGGCTAATTTATGTTTTCTCGAATTATTAGCTTCGACCCTGTACAAAGGCTCAAAGGTGCGACTATGGGTATTTTTCGGTTAAAGATCGTTAGACTAAACACTTCTATGCCAATTTCTGAGTGGAACAAATTCTGCAAGGTTTCGACTTTGGCCAATTTATGTTTTCTCGAATAACTGGCCTCGACCCTGTACAAAGGCTCAAAGGTGCGACTATGGGTATTTTTCGGTTAAAGATCGATGGGCTAAACACTTCTATGCTAATTTCGATGTGGAACAAATTCTGCAAGGTTTCGACTTTGGCCAATTTATGTTTTCTCGAATTATTAGCCTCGACCCTGTACAAAGACTCAAAGGTGCGACTATGGTTATTTTTCGGTTAAAGATCGATAGACTAAACACTTCTATGCCAATTTCTGAGTGGAACAAATTCTGCAAGGTTTCGACTCTGGCAAATTTATGTTTCTCGAATTATTAGCCTCGACCCTGTACAAAGGCTCAAAGGTTCGACTATGGGTATTTTTCGGTTAAAGATCGATAGACTAAACACTTCTATGCCAATTTCGATGTGGAACAAATTGTGCAAGTGTTCGACTTTGGCCAATTTATGTTTCTCGAATTATTAGCCTCGACCCTGTACAAAGGCTCAAAGGTTCGACTATGGGTATTTTTCGGTTAAAGATCGATAGACTAAACACTTCTATGCCAATTTCTGAGTGGAACAAATTCTGCAAGGTTTCGACGTTGGCAAATTTATGTTTTCTCGAATTATTAGCCTCGACCCTGTACAAAGGCTCAAAGGTGCGACTATGGGTATTTTTCAGTTAAAGATCGTTAGACTAAACACTTCTATGCCAATTTCTGAGTGGAACAAATTCTGCAAGGTTTCGACTTTGGCTAATTTATGTTTTCTCGAATTATTAGCTTCGACCCTGTACAAAGGCTCAAAGGTGCGACTATGGGTATTTTTCGGTTAAAGATCGATAGACTAAATACTTCTATGCCAATTTCGATGTGGAACAAATTCTGCAAGTGTTCGACTTTGGCCAATTTATGTTTCTCGAATTATTAGCCTCGACCCTGTACAAAGGTTCAAAGGTGCGACTATGGGTATTTTTCGGTTAAAGATCGATAGACTGAGTACTCCTATGCTAATTTCTGAGTGGAACAAATTCTGCAAGTGTTCGACTTTGGCCAATTTATGTTTCTCGAATTATTAGCCTCGACCCTGTACAAAGGCTCAAAGGTGCGACTATGGGTATTTTTCAGTTAAAGATCGTTAGACTAAACACTTCTATGACAATTTCTGAGTGGAACAAACTCTGCAAGGTTTCGACTTTGGCCAATTTATGTTTTCTCGAATTATTAGCCTCGACCCTGTACAAAGGCTCAAAGGTGCGACTATGGGTATTTTTCAGTTAAAGGTCGATAGACTGAATACTCATATGCTAATTTCTGAGTGGAACAAGTTCTGCAAGTGTTCGACTTTTTCCAATTTATATTTTTCGAATTATTAGCCTCGACCCTGTACAAAGGCTCAAAGGTGCGATATGGGTATTTTTCAGTTAAAGATCGTTAAACTAAACACTTCTATGCCAATTTCTGAGTGGAACAAATTCTGCAAGGTTTCGACTTTGGCCAATTTATGTTTTCTCGAATTATTAGCTTCGACCCTGTACAAAGGCTCAAAGGTGCGACTATGGGTATTTTTCGGTTAAAGTTCGATAGACTAAACACTTCTATGCCAATTTCGATGTGGAACAAATTCTGCAAGTGTTCGACTTTGTCCAATTTATGTTTCTCGAATTATTAGCCTCGACCCTGTACACAGGTTCAAAGGTGCGACTATGGGTATTTTTCGGTTAAAGTTCGATAGACTAAACACTTCTATGCCAATTTCGATGTGGAACAAATTCTGCAAGGTTTCGACTTTGGCCAATTTATGTTTTCTCGAATAACTGGCCTCGACCCTGTACAAAGGTTCAAAGGTGCGACTATGGGTATTTTTCGGGTAAAGATCGATAGACTGAGTACTCCAATGCTAATTTCTGAGTGGAACAAATTCTGCAAGTGTTCGACTTTGGCCAATTTATGTTTTCTCGAATTATTAGCCTTGACCCTGTACAAAGGCTCCAAGGTGCGACTATGGGTTCTTTTTTCGGTTAAAGGTCGATAGACTAAACACTTCTATGATAATTTCTGAGTGGAACAAATTCTGCAAGGTTTCGACTTTGGCCAATTTATGTTTTCTCGAATTATTAGCTTCGACCCTGTACAAAGGCTCAAAGGTGCGACTATGGGTATTTTTCGGTTAAAGTTCGATAGACTAAACACTTCTATGCCAATTTCGATGTGGAACAAATTCTGCAAGTGTTCGACTTTGGCCAATTTATGTTTCTCGAATTATTAGCCTCGACCCTGTACAAAGGTTCAAAGGTGCGACTATGGGTATTTTTCGGTTAAAGATCGATAGACTGAGTACTCCTATGCTAATTTCTGAGTGGAACAAATTCTGCAAGTGTTCGACTTTGGCCAATTTATGTTTCTCGAATTATTAGCCTCGACCCTGTACAAAGGCTCAAAGGTTCGACTATGGGTATTTTTCGGTTAAAGATCGATAGACTAAACACTTCTATGCCAATTTCTGAGTGGAACAAATTCTGCAAGGTTTCGACTTTGGCAAATTTATGTTTTCTCGAATTATTAGCCTCGACCCTGTACAAAGGCTCCAAGGTGCGACTATGGGTTTTTTTCGGTTAAAGGTCGATAGACTAAACACTTCTATGCCAATTTCGATGTGGAACAAATTCTGCAAGTGTTCGACTTTGGCCAATTTATGTTTCTCGAATTATTAGCCTCGACCCTGTACAAAGGCTCAAAGGTTCGACTATGGGTATTTTTCGGGTAAAGATCGATAGACTAAACACTTCTATGCCAATTTCTGAGTGGAACAAATTCTGCAAGGTTTCGACTTTGGCAAATTTATGTTTTCTCGAATTATTAGCTTCGACCCTGTACAAAGGCTCAAAGGTGCGACTATGGCTATTTTTCGGTTAAAGATCGATAGACTAAACACTTCTATGCCAATTTCTGAGTGGAACAAATTCTGCAAGGTTTCGACTTGGCCAATTTATGTTTTCTCGAATTATTAGCTTCGACCCTGTACAAAGGCTCAAAGGTGCGACTATGGCTATTTTTCGGTTAAAGATCGATAGACTAAACACTTCTATGCCAATTTCTGAGTGGAACAAATTCTGCAAGGTTTCGACTTTGGCAAATTTATGTTTTCTCGAATTATTACCCTCGACCCTGTACAAAGGCTCAAAGGTGCGACTATGGGTATTTTTCAGTTAAAGATCGTTAGACTAAACACTTCTATGCCAATTTCTGAGTGGAACAAATTCTGCAAGGTTTCGACTTTGGCCAATTTATGTTTTCTCGAATTATTAGCCTCGACCCTGTACAAAGGCTCCAAGGTGCGACTATGGGTTTTCTTTCGGTTAAAGGTCGATATACTAAACACTTCTATGATAATTTCTGAGTGGAACAAATTCTGCAAGTGTTCGACTTTGGCCAATTTATGTTTCTCGAATTATTAGCCTCGACCCTGTACAAAGGCTCAAAGGTTCGACTATGGGTATTTTTCGGTTAAAGATCGATAGACTAAACACTTCTATGCCAATTTCGATGTGGAACAAATTCTGCAAGTGTTCGACTTTGGCCAATTTATGTTTCTCGAATTATTAGCCTCGACCCTGTACAAAGGCTCAAAGGTTCGACTATGGGTATTTTTCGGTTAAAGATCTATAGACTAAACACTTCTATGCCAATTTCTGAGTGGAACAAATTCTGCAAGTGTTCGACTTTGGCCAATTTATGTTTCTCGAATTATTAGCCTCGACCCTGTACAAATTTTCAAAGGTGCGACTATGGGTATTTTTCGGTTAAAGATCGATAGACTGAGTACTCCTATGCTAATTTCTGAGTGGAACAAATTCTGCAAGTGTTCGACTTTGGCCAATTTATGTTTTCTCGAATTATTAGCTTCGACCCTGTATAAAGGCTCAAAGGTGCGACTATGGGTATTTTTCGGTTAAAGATCGTTAGACTAAACACTTCTATGCCAATTTCTGAGTGGAACAAATTCTGCAAGGTTTCGACTTTGGCCAATTTATGTTTTCTCGAATAACTGGCCTCGACCCTGTACAAAGGCTCAAAGGTGCGACTATGGGTATTTTTCGGTTAAAGATCGATGGACTAAACACTTCTATGCTAATTTCGATGTGGAACAAATTCTGCAAGGTTTCGACTTAGGCCAATTTATGTTTTCTCGAATTATTAGCCTCGACCCTGTACAAAGACTCAAAGGTGCGACTATGGTTATTTTTCGGTTAAAGATCGATAGACTATACACTTCTATGCCAATTTCGATTTGGAACAAATTCTGCAAGTGTTCGACTTTGGCCAATTTATGTTTTCTCGAATTATTAGCCTCGACCCTGTACAAAGGCTCAAAGGTGCGACTATGGGTATTTTTCAGTTAAAGATCGTTAGACTAAACACTTCTATGCCAATTTCTGAGTGGAACAAATTCTGCAAGTGTTCGACTTTGGCCAATTTATGTTTCTCGAATTATTAGCCTCGACCCTGTACAAAGGCTCAAAGGTTCGACTATGGGTATTTTTCGGTTAAAGATCGATAGACTAAACACTTCTATGCCAATTTCTGAGTGGAACAAATTCTGCAAGGTTTCGACTTTGGCAAATTTATGTTTCTCGAATTATTAGCCTCGACCCTGTACAAAGGCTCAAAGGTGCGACTAAGGGTATTATTCGGTTAAAGATCGATAGACTGAGTACTCCTATGCTAATTTCTGAGTGGAACAAATTATGCAAGTGTTCGACTTTGGCCAATTTATGTTTCTCGAATTATTAGCCTCGACCCTGTACAAAGGCTCAAAGGTTCGACTATGGGTATTTTTCGGTTAAAGATCGATAGACTAAACACTTCTATGCCAATTTCGATGTGGAACAAATTCTGCAAGTGTTCGACTTTGGCCAATTTATGTTTCTCGAATTATTAGCCTCGACCCTGTACAAAGGCTCAAAGGTTCGACTATGGGTATTTTTCGGTTAAAGATCGATAGACTAAACACTTCCATGCCAATTTCTGAGTGGAACAAATTCTGCAAGTGTTCGACTTTGGCCAATTTATGTTTCTCGAATTATTAGCCTCGACCCTGTACAAATTTTCAAAGGTGCGACTATGGGTATTTTTCGGTTAAAGATCGATAGACTGAGTACTCCTATGCTAATTTCTGAGTGGAACAAATTCTGCAAGTGTTCGACTTTGGCCAATTTATGTTTTCTCGAATTATTAGCTTCGACCCTGTATAAAGGCTCAAAGGTGCGACTATGGGTATTTTTCAGTTAAAGATCGATAGACTAAACACTTCTATGCCAATTTCTGAGTGGAACAAACTCTGCAAGGTTTCGACTTTGGCCAATTTATGTTTTCTCGAATTATTAGCCTCGACCCTGTACAAAGGCTCAAAGGTGCGACTATGGGTATTTTTCAGTTAAAGGTCGATAGACTGAATACTCATATGCTAATTTCTGAGTGGAACAAATTCTGCAAGTGTTCGACTTTGGCCAATTTATGTTTCTCGAATTATTAGCCTCGACCCTGTACAAAGGCTCAAAGGTTCGACTATGGGTATTTTTCGGTTAAAGATCGATAGACTAAATACTTCTATGCCAATTTCTGAGTGGAACAAATTCTGCAAGGTTTCGACTTTGGCAAATTTATGTTTCTCGAATTATTAGCCTCGACCCTGTACAAAGGCTCAAAGGTGCGACTATGGGTATTATTCGGTTAAAGATCGATAGACTGAGTACTCCTATGCTAATTTCTGAGTGGAACAAATTATGCAAGTGTTCGACTTTGGCCAATTTATGTTTCTCGAATTATTAGCCTCGACCCTGTACAAAGGCTCAAAGGTTCGACTATGGGTATTTTTCGGTTAAAGATCGATAGACTAAACACTTCTATGCCAATTTCGATGTGGAACAAATTCTGCAAGTGTTCGACTTTGGCCAATTTATGTTTCTCGAATTATTAGCCTCGACCCTGTACAAAGGCTCAAAGGTTCGACTATGGGTATTTTTCGGTTAAAGATCGATAGACTAAACACTTCTATGCCAATTTCTGAGTGGAACAAATTCTGCAAGTGTTCGACTTTGGCCAATTTATGTTTCTCGAATTATTAGCCTCGACCCTGTACAAAGGTTCAAAGGTGCGACTATGGGTATTTTTCGGTTAAAGTTCGATAGACTAAACACTTCTATGCCAATTTCGATGTGGAACAAATTCTGCAAGTGTTCGACTTTGGCCAATTTATGTTTCTCGAATTATTAGCCTCGGCCCTGTACAAAGGTTCAAAGGTGCGACTATGGGTATTTTTCGGGTAAAGATCGATAGACTGAGTACTCCTATGCTAATTTCTGAGTGGAACAAATTCTGCAAGTGTTCGACTTTGGCCAATTTATGTTTCCTCGAATTATTAGCCTTGACCCTGTACAAAGGCTCCAAGGTGCGACTATGGGTTCTTTTTTCGGTTAAAGGTCGATAGACTAAACACTTCTATGATAATTTCTGAGTGGAACAAATTCTGCAAGGTTTCGACTTTGGCCAATTTATGTTTTCTCGAATTATTAGCTTCGACCCTGTACAAAGGCTCAAAGGTGCGACTATGCGTATTTTTCGGTTAAAGTTCGATAGACTAAACACTTCTATGCCAATTTCGATGTGGAACAAATTCTGCAAGTGTTCGACTTTGGCCAATTTATGTTTCTCGAATTATTAGCCTCGACCCTGTACAAAGGCTCAAAGGTTCGACTATGGGTATTTTTCAGTTAAAGGTCGATAGACTGAGTACTCCTATGCTAATTTCTGAGTGGAACAAGTTCTGCAAGTGTTCGACTTTTTCCAATTTATATTTTTCGAATTATTAGCCTCGACCCTGTACAAAGGCTCAAAGGTGCGATATGGGTATTTTTCAGTTAAAGATCGTTAAACTAAACACTTCTATGCCAATTTCTGAGTGGAACAAATTCTGCAAGGTTTCGACTTTGGCCAATTTATGTTTTCTCGAATTATTAGCTTCGACCCTGTACAAAGGCTCAAAGGTGCGACTATGGGTATTTTTCGGTTAAAGTTCGATAGACTAAACACTTCTATGTCAATTTCGATGTGGAACAAATTCTGCAAGTGTTCGACTTTGGCCAATTTATGTTTCTCGAATTATTAGCCTCGACCCTGTACAAAGGTTCAAAGGTGCGATTATGGGTATTTTTCGGTTAAAGTTCGATAGACTAAACACTTCTATGCCAATTTCTGAGTGGAACAAATTCTGCAAGGTTTCGACTTTGGCAAATTTATGTTTTCTCGAATTATTAGCCTCGACCCTGTACAAAGGCTCAAAGGTGCGACTATGGGTATTTTTCAGTTAAAAATCGTTAGACTAAATACTTCTATGCCAATTTCTGAGTGGAACAAATTCTGCAAGGTTTCGACTTTGGCAAATTTATGTTTCTCGAATTATTAGCCTCGACCCTGTACAAAGGCTCAAAGGTGCGACTATGGGTATTATTCGGTTAAAGATCGATAGACTGAGTACTCCTATGCTAATTTCTGAGTGGAACAAATTCTGCAAGTGTTCGACTTTGGCCAATTTATGTTTCTCGAATTATTAGCCTCGACCCTGTACAAAGGCTCAAAGGTTCGACTATGGGTATTTTTCGGTTAAAGATCGATAGACTGAGTACTCCTATGCTAATTTCTGAGTGGAACAAATTCTGCAAGTGTTCGACTTTGGCCAATTTATGTTTCCTCGAATTATTAGCCTTGACCCTGTACAAAGGCTCCAAGGTGCGACTATGGGTTCTTTTTTCGGTTAAAGGTCGATAGACTAAACACTTCTATGATAATTTCTGAGTGGAACAAATTCTGCAAGGTTTCGACTTTGGCCAATTTATGTTTTCTCGAATTATTAGCTTCGACCCTGTACAAAGGCTCAAAGGTGCGACTATGCGTATTTTTCGGTTAAAGTTCGATAGACTAAACACTTCTATGCCAATTTCGATGTGGAACAAATTCTGCAAGTGTTCGACTTTGGCCAATTTATGTTTCTCGAATTATTAGCCTCGACCCTGTACAAAGGCTCAAAGGTTCGACTATGGGTATTTTTCAGTTAAAGGTCGATAGACTGAGTACTCCTATGCTAATTTCTGAGTGGAACAAATTCTGCAAGGTTTCGATCCTTAACCGAAAAATACCCATAGTCGCACCTTTGAACCTTTGTACAGGGTCGAGGCTAATAATTCGAGAAACATAAATTGGCCAAAGTCGAAACCTTGCAGAATTTGTTCCACTCAGAAATTAGCATAGGAGTATTCAGTCCATCGACCTTTAACTGAAAAATACCAATAGTCGCACCTTTGAGCCTTTGTACAGGGTCGAGGCTAATAATTCGAGAAAACAGAAATTGGCCAAAGTCGAAACCTTGCAGAATTTGTTCCACTCAGAAATTAGCATAGGAGTATTCAGTCCATCGACCTTTAACTGAAAAATACCAATAGTCGCACCTTTGAGCCTTTGTACAGGGTCGAGGCTAATAATTCGAGAAAACATAAATTGGCCACAGTCGAACACTTGCAGAATTTGTTCCACTCAGAAATTAGCATAGGAGTACTCAGTCTATCGATCTTTAACTGAAAAATACCCATAGTCGCACCTTTGAGACTTTGTACAGGGTCGAGGCTAATAATTCGAGAAAACATAAATTGGCCAAAGTCGAAACCTTGCAGAGTTTGTTCCACTCAGAAATTGGCATAGAAGTGTTTAGTCTAATGATCTTTAACTGAAAAATACCCATAGTCGCACCTTTGAGCCTTTGTACAGGGTCGAGGCTAATAATTCGAAAAATATAAATTGGAAAAAGTCGAACACTTGCAGAACTTGTTCCACTCAGAAATTAGCATATGAGTATTCAGTCTATCGACCTTTAACTGAAAAATACCCATAGTCGCACCTTTGAGCCTTTGTACAGGGTCGAGGCTAATAATTCGAGAAAACATAAATTGGCCAAAGTCGAAACCTTGCAGAGTTTGTTCCACTCAGAAATTGGCATAGAAGTGTTTAGTCTAACGATCTTTAACTGAAAAATACCCATAGTCGCACCTTTGAGCCTTTGTACAGGGTCGAGGCTAATAATTCGAGAAAACATAAATTTGCCAAAGTCGAAACCTTGCAGAATTTGTTCCACTCAGAAATTGGCATAGAAGTGTTTAGTCTATCGATCTTTAACCGAAAAATACCCATAGTCGAACCTTTGAGCCTTTGTACAGGGTCGAGGCTAATAATTCGAGAAACATAAATTGGCCAAAGTCGAACACTTGCAGAATTTGTTCCACTCAGAAATTAGCATAGGAGTACTCAGTCTATCGATCTTTAACCGAAAAATACCCATAGTCGCACCTTTGAACCTTTGTACAGGGTCGAGGCTAATAATTCGAGAAACATAAATTGGCCAAAGTCGAACACTTGCAGAATTTGTTCCACATCGAAATTGGCATAGAAGTATTTAGTCTATCGATCTTTAACCGAAAAATACCCATAGTCGCACCTTTGAGCCTTTGTACAGGTTCGAAGCTAATAATTCGAGAAAACATAAATTAGCCAAAGTCGAAACCTTGCAGAATTTGTTCCACTCAGAAATTGGCATAGAAGTGTTTAGTCCAACGATCTTTAACTGAAAAATACCCATAGTCGCACCTTTGAGCCTTTGTACAGGGTCGAGGCTAATAATTCGAGAAAACATAAATTTGCCAACGTCGAAACCTTGCAGAATTTGTTCCACTCAGAAATTGGCATAGAAGTGTTTAGTCTATCGATCTTTAACCGAAAAATACCCATAGTCGAACCTTTGAGCCTTTGTACAGGGTCGAGGCTAATAATTCGAGAAACATAAATTGGCCAAAGTCGAACACTTGCAGAATTTGTTCCACATCGAAATTGGCATAGAAGTGTTTAGTCTATCGATCTTTAACCGAAAAATACCCATAGTCGAACCTTTGAGTAAAGATCGATAGACTAAACACTTCTATGCTAATTTCGATGTGGAACAAATTCTGCAAGGTTTCGACTCTGGCAAATTTATGTTTCTCGAATTATTAGCCTCGACCCTGTACAAAGGCTCAAAGGTTCGACTATGGGTATTTTTCGGTTAAAGATCGATAGACTAAAGACTTCTATGCCAATTTCTGAGTGGAACAAATTCTGCAAGGTTTCGACTCTGGCAAATTTATGTTTCTCGAATTATTAGCCTCGACCCTGTACAAAGGCTCAAAGGTTCGACTATGGGAATTTTTCGGTTAAAGATCGATAGACTAAACACTTCTATGCCAATTTCGATGTGGAACAAATTGTGCAAGTGTTCGACTTTGGCCAATTTATGTTTCTCGAATTATTAGCCTCGACCCTGTACAAAGGCTCAAAGGTTCGACTATGGGTATTTTTCGGTTAAAGATCGATAGACTAAACACTTCTATGCCAATTTCTGAGTGGAACAAATTCTGCAATGTTTCGACGTTGGCAAATTTATGTTTTCTCGAATTATTAGCCTCGACCCTGTACAAAGGCTCAAAGGTGCGACTATGGGTATTTTTCAGTTAAAGATCGTTAGACTAAGCACTTCTATGCCAATTTCTGAGTGGAACAAATTCTGCAAGGTTTCGACTTTGGCTAATTTATGTTTTCTCGAATTATTAGCTTCGACCCTGTACAAAGGCTCAAAGGTGCGACTATGGGTATTTTTCGGTTAAAGATCGATAGACTAAATACTTCTATGCCAATTTCGATGTGGAACAAATTCTGCAAGTGTTCGACTTTGGCCAATTTATGTTTCTCGAATTATTAGCCTCGACCCTGTACAAAGGTTCAAAGGTGCGACTATGGGTATTTTTCGGTTAAAGATCGATAGACTGAGTACTCCTATGCTAATTTCTGAGTGGAACAAATTCTGCAAGTGTTCGACTTTGGCCAATTTATGTTTCTCGAATTATTAGCCTCGACCCTGTACAAAGGCTCAAAGGTTCGACTATGGGTATTTTTCGGTTAAAGATCGATAGACTAAACACTTCTATGCCAATTTCTGAGTGGAACAAATTCTGCAAGGTTTCGACTTTGGCAAATTTATGTTTTCTCGAATTATTAGCCTCGACCCTGTACAAAGGCTCAAAGGTGCGACTATGGGTATTTCTCAGTTAAAGATCGTTAGACTAAACACTTCTATGACAATTTCTGAGTGGAACAAACTCTGCAAGGTTTCGACTTTGGCCAATTTATGTTTTCTCGAATTATTAGCCTCGACCCTGTACAAAGGCTCAAAGGTGCGACTATGGGTATTTTTCAGTTAAAGGTCGATAGACTGAATACTTATATGCTAATTTCTGAGTGGAACAAGTTCTGCAAGTGTTCGACTTTTTCCAATTTATATTTTTCGAATTATTAGCCTCGACCCTGTACAAAGGCTCAAAGGTGCGATATGGGTATTTTTCAGTTAAAGATCGTTAAACTAAACACTTCTATGACAATTTCTGAGTGGAACAAACTCTGCAAGGTTTCGACTTTGGCCAATTTATGTTTTCTCGAATTATTAGCTTCGACCCTGTACAAAGGCTCAAAGGTGCGACTATGGGTATTTTTCGGTTAAAGTTCGATAGACTAAACACTTCTATGCCAATTTCGATGTGGAACAAATTCTGCAAGTGTTCGACTTTGTCCAATTTATGTTTCTCGAATTATTAGCCTCGACCCTGTACAAAGGTTCAAAGGTGCGACTATGGGTATTTTTCAGTTAAAGATCGTTAGACTAAACACTTCTATGCCAATTTCTGAGTGGAACAAACTCTGCAAGGTTTCGACTTTGGCCAATTTATGTTTTCTCGAATTATTAGCCTCGACCCTGTACAAAGGCTCAAAGGTGCGACTATGGGTATTTTTCAGTTAAAGGTCGATAGACTGAATACTCATATGCTAATTTCTGAGTGGAACAAATTCTGCAAGTGTTCGACTTTGGCCAATTTATGTTTCTCGAATTATTAGCCTCGACCCTGTACAAAGGCTCAAAGGTTCGACTATGGGTATTTTTCGGTTAAAGATCGATAGACTAAACACTTCTATGCCAATTTCTGAGTGGAACAAATTCTGCAAGGTTTCGACTTTGGCAAATTTATGTTTCTCGAATTATTAGCCTCGACCCTGTACAAAGGCTCAAAGGTGCGACTATGGGTATTATTCGGTTAAAGATCGATAGACTGAGTACTCCTATGCTAATTTCTGAGTGGAACAAATTCTGCAAGTGTTCGACTTTGGCCAATTTATGTTTCTCGAATTATTAGCCTCGACCCTGTACAAAGGCTCAAAGGTTCGACTATGGGTATTTTTCGGTTAAAGATTGATAGACTAAACACTTCTATGCCAATTTCGATGTGGAACAAATTCTGCAAGTGTTCGACTTTGGCCAATTTATGTTTCTCGAATTATTAGCCTCGACCCTGTACAAAGGCTCAAAGGTGCGACTATGGGTATTATTCGGTTAAAGATCGATAGACTGAGTACTCCTATGCTAATTTCTGAGTGGAACAAATTCTGCAAGTGTTCGACTTTGGCCAATTTATGTTTCTCGAATTATTAGCCTCGACCCTGTACAAAGGCTCAAAGGTTCGACTATGGGTATTTTTCGGTTAAAGATCGATAGACTGAGTACTCCTATGCTAATTTCTGAGTGGAACAAATTCTGCATTTCTCGAATTATTAGCCTCGACCCTGTACAATGGCTCAAAGGTGCGACTATGGGTATTTTTCAGTTAAAGTTCGTTAAACTAAACACTTCTATGCCAATTTCTGGGTGGAACAAATTCTGCAAGATTTCGACTTTGGCCAAGTTATGTTTTCTCGAATTATTAGCCTCGACCCTGTACAAAGGCTCAAAGGTGCGACTATGGGTACTTTTCAGTTAAAGATCGCTAGACTAAACACTTCTATGCCAATTTCTGAGTGGAACAAATTGTGCACGTGTTCGACTTTGGCCAATTTATGTTTTCTCGAAAACATAAATTGGCCAAAGTCGAAACCTTGCAGAATTTGTTCCACTCAGAAATTGGTATAGAAGTGTTTAGTCTAACGATCTTTAACCGAAAAATACCCATAGTCGCACCTTTGAGCCTTTGTACAGGGTCGAAGCTAATAATTCGAGAAAACATAAATTAGCCAAAGTCGAACACTTGCAGAATTTGTTCCACTCAGAAATTAGCATAGGAGTACTCAGTCTATCGATCTTTAACCGAAAAATACCCATAGTCGCACCTTTGAACCTTTGTACAGGGTCGAGGCTAATAATTCGAGAAACATAAATTGGCCAAAGTCGAACACTTGCAGAATTTGTTCCACATCGAAATTGGCATAGAAGTGTTTAGTCTATCGATCTTTACTCAAAGGTTCGACTATGGGTATTTTTCGGTTAAAGATCGATAGACTAAACACTTCTATGCTAATTTCTGAGTGGAACAAGTTCTGCAAGTGTTCGACTTTTTCCAATTTATATTTTTCGAATTATTAGCCTCGACCCTGTACAAAGGCTCAAAGGTGCGATATGGGTATTTTTCAGTTAAAGATCGTTAAACTAAACACTTCTATGACAATTTCTGAGTGGAACAAACTCTGCAAGGTTTCGACTTTGGCCAATTTATGTTTTCTCGAATTATTAGCCTCGACCCTGTACAAAGGCTCAAAGGTGCGACTATGGGTATTTTTCAGTTAAAGGTCGATAGACTAAACACTTCTATGCCAATTTCGATGTGGAACAAATTCTGCAAGTGTTCGACTTTGTCCAATTTATGTTTCTCGAATTATTAGCCTCGACCCTGTACAAAGGTTCAAAGGTGCGACTATGGGTATTTTTCAGTTAAAGATCGTTAGACTAAACACTTCTATGCCAATTTCTGAGTGGAACAAACTCTGCAAGGTTTCGACTTTGGCCAATTTATGTTTTCTCGAATTATTAGCCTCGACCCTGTACAAAGGCTCAAAGGTGCGACTATGGGTATTTTTCAGTTAAAGGTCGATAGACTGAATACTCATATGCTAATTTCTGAGTGGAACAAATTCTGCAAGTGTTCGACTTTGGCCAATTTATGTTTCTCGAATTATTAGCCTCGACCCTGTACAAAGGCTCAAAGGTTCGACTATGGGTATTTTTCGGTTAAAGATCGATAGACTAAACACTTCTATGCCAATTTCTGAGTGGAACAAATTCTGCAAGGTTTCGACTTTGGCAAATTTATGTTTCTCGAATTATTAGCCTCGACCCTGTACAAAGGCTCAAAGGTGCGACTATGGGTATTATTCGGTTAAAGATCGATAGACTGAGTACTCCTATGCTAATTTCTGAGTGGAACAAATTCTGCAAGTGTTCGACTTTGGCCAATTTATGTTTCTCGAATTATTAGCCTCGACCCTGTACAAAGGCTCAAAGGTTCGACTATGGGTATTTTTCGGTTAAAGATCGATAGACTAAACACTTCTATGCCAATTTCTGAGTGGAACAAATTCTGCAAGGTTTCGACTTTGGCAAATTTATGTTTTCTCGAATTATTAGCCTCGACCCTGTACAAAGGCTCCAAGGTGCGACTATGGGTTTTTTTCGGTTAAAGGTCGATAGACTAAACACTTCTATGCCAATTTCGATGTGGAACAAATTCTGCAAGTGTTCGACTTTGGCCAATTTATGTTTCTCGAATTATTAGCCTCGACCCTGTACAAAGGCTCAAAGGTTCGACTATGGGTATTTTTCAGTTAAAGGTCGATAGACTGAGTACTCCTATGCTAATTTCTGAGTGGAACAAATTCTGCAAGTGTTCGACTTTGGCCAATTTATGTTTTCTCGAATTATTAGCTTCGACCCTGTACAAAGGCTCATAGGTGCGACTATGGGTATTTTTCGGTTAAAGGTCGATAGACTAAACACTTCTATGCCAATTTCGATGTGGAACAAATTCTGCAAGTGTTCGACTTTGGCCAATTTATGTTCCTCGAATTATTAGCCTCGACCCTGTACAAAGGCTCAAAGGTTCGACTATGGGTATTTTTCGGTTAAAGATCGATAGACTAAACACTTCTATGCCAATTTCTGAGTGGAACAAATTCTGCAAGGTTTCGACTTTGGCAAATTTATGTTTTCTCGAATTATTAGCCTCGACCCTGTACAAAGGCTCCAAGGTGCGACTATGGGTTTTTTTCGGTTAAAGGTCGATAGACTAAACACTTCTATGCCAATTTCGATGTGGAACAAATTCTGCAAGTGTTCGACTTTGGCCAATTTATGTTTTCTCGAATTATTAGCTTCGACCCTGGACAAAGGCTCAAAGGTGCGACTATGGGTATTTTTCGGTTAAAGATCGATAGACCGAGTACTCCTATGCTAATTTCTGAGTGGAACAAATTCTGCAAGTGTTCGACTTTGGCCAATTTATGTTTTCTCGAATTATTAGCTTCGACCCTGTACAAAGGCTCATAGGTGCGACTATGGGTATTTTTCGGTTAAAGGTCGATAGACTAAACACTTCTATGCCAATTTCGATGTGGAACAAATTCTGCAAGTGTTCGACTTTGGCCAATTTATGTTCCTCGAATTATTAGCCTCGACCCTGTACAAAGGTTCAAAGGTGCACTATGGGTATTTTTCGGTTGAAGATCGATAGACTGAGTACTCCTATGCTAATTTCTGAGTGGAACAAATTCTGCAAGTGTTCGACTTTGGCCAATTTATGTTTCTCGAATTATTAGCCTCGACCCTGTACAAAGGCTCAAAGGTGCGACTATGGGTATTTTTCAGTTAAAGATCGTTAGACTAAACCCTTCTATGCCAATTTCTGAGTGGAACAAATTCAGCAAGGTTTCGACTTTGGCCAATTTATGTTTTCTCGAATTATTAGCCTCGACCCTGTACAAAGGTTCAAAGGTGCGACTATGGGTATTTTTCGGGTAAAGATCGATAGACTGAATACTCCTATGCCAATTTATAAGTGGATCAAATTCTGCAAGGTTTCGACTTTGGCCAATTTATGTTTTCTCGAATAACTGGTCCCGACCCTGTACAAAGGCTCAAAGGTGCGGCTATGGGTATTTTTCAGTTAAAGATCGTTAAACTAAACACTTCTATGCCAATTTCTGAGTGGAACAAATTCGGCAAGGTTTCGACTTTGGCCAATTTATGTTTTCTCGAATTATTAGCCTCGACCCTGTACAAAGGGTCAAAGGTGCGACTATGGGTATTTTTCGGTTAAAGGTAGATAGACTAAACACTTCTATGCTAATTTCGATGTGGAACAAATTCTGCAAGTGTTCGACTTTGGCCAATTTATGTTTCTCGAATTATTAGCCTCGACCCGGTACAAAGGCTCAAAGGTGCGACTATGGGTATTTTTCGGTTAAAGATCGATAGACTAAACACTTCTATGCCAATTTCTGAGTGGAACAAATTCTGCAAGGTTTCGACTTTGGCAAATTTATGTTTTCTAGAATTATTAGCCTCGACCCTGTACAAAGGCTCAAAGGTGCGACTATGAGTATTTTTCAGTTAAAGATCGTTAAACTAAACACTTCTATGCCAATTTCTGAGTGGAACAAATTCTGCAAGTGTTCGACTTTGGCCAATTTATGTTTCTCGAATTATTAGCATCGACCCTGTACAAAGGCTCAAAGGTGCGACTATGGGTATTTTTCGGTTAAAGGTCGATAGACTAAACACTTCTATGCTAATTTCTGAGTGGAACAAATTCTGCACTTGTTCGACTTTGGCCAATTTATATTTTTCGAATTATTAGCCTCGACCCTGTACAAAGGCTCAAAGGTGCGACTATGGGTATTTTTCGGTTAAAGATCGATAGACTAAACACTTCTATGCCAATTACGATGTGGAACAAATTCTGCAAGTGTTCGACTTTGGCCAATTTATGTTTCTCGAATTATTAGCCTCGACCCTGTACAAAGGTTCAAAGGTGCGACTATGGGTATTTTTCGGTTAAAGATCGATAGACTGAGTACTCCTATGCTAATTTCTGAGTGGAACAAATTCTGCAAGTGTTCGACTTTGGCCAATTTATGTTTTCTCGAATTATTAGCCTCGACCCTGTACAAAGGCTCCAAGGTGCGACTATGGGTTTTCTTTCGGTTAAAGATCGATAGACTGAGTACTCCTATGCTAATTTCTGAGTGGAACAAATTATGCAAGGTTTCGACTTTGGCCAATTTATATTTTTCGAATTATTAGCCTCGACCCTGTACAAAGGCTCAAAGGTGCGACTATGGGTATTTTTCGGTTAAAGATCGATAGACTAAACACTTCTATGCCAATTACGATGTGGAACAAATTCTGCAAGTGTTCGACTTTGGCCAATTTATGTTTCTCGAATTATTAGCCTCGACCCTGTACAAAGGTTCAAAGGTGCGACTATGGGTATTTTTCGGTTAAAGATCGATAGACTGAGTGAGTACTCCTATGCTAATTTCTGAGTGGAACAAATTATGCAAGGTTTCGACTTTGGCCAATTTATGTTTTCTCGAATTATTAGCTTCGACCCTGTACAAAGGCTCAAAGGTGCGACTATGGGTATTTTTCGGTTAAAGTTCGATAGACTAAACACTTCTATGCCAATTTCGATGTGGAACAAATTCTGCAAGTGTTCGACTTTGGCCAATTTATGTTTCTCGAATTATTAGCCTCGACCCTGTACAAAGGTTCAAAGGTGCGACTATGGGTATTTTTCGGTTAAAGATCGATAGACTGAGTACTCCTATGCTAATTTCTGAGTGGAACAAATTCTGCAAGTGTTCGACTTTGGCCAATTTATGTTTCTCGAATTATTAGCCTCGACCCTGTACAAAGGCTCAAAGGTTCGACTATGGGTATTTTTCGGTTAAAGATCGATAGACTAAACACTTCTATGCCAATTTCGATGTGGAACAAATTCTGCAAGTGTTCGACTTTGGCCAATTTATGTTTCTCGAATTATTAGCCTCGACCCTGTACAAAGGCTCAAAGGTTCGACTATGGGTATTTTTCGGTTAAAGATCGATAGACTAAACACTTCTATGCCAATTTCTGAGTGGAACAAATTCTGCAAGGTTTCGACGTTGGCAAATTTATGTTTTCTCGAATTATTAGCCTCGACCCTGTACAAAGGCACAAAGGTGCGACTATGGGTATTTTTCAGTTAAAGATCGTAGGACTAAACACTTCTATGCCAATTTCTGAGTGGAACAAATTCTGCAAGGTTTCGATCCTTAACCGAAAAATACCCATAGTCGCACCTTTGAACCTTTGTACAGGGTCGAGGCTAATAATTCGAGAAACATAAATTGGCCAAAGTCGAAACCTTGCAGAATTTGTTCCACTCAGAAATTAGCATAGGAGTATTCAGTCCATCGACCTTTAACTGAAAAATACCAATAGTCGCACCTTTGAGCCTTTGTACAGGGTCGAGGCTAATAATTCGAGAAAACAGAAATTGGCCAAAGTCGAAACCTTGCAGAATTTGTTCCACTCAGAAATTAGCATAGGAGTATTCAGTCCATCGACCTTTAACTGAAAAATACCAATAGTCGCACCTTTGAGCCTTTGTACAGGGTCGAGGCTAATAATTCGAGAAAACATAAATTGGCCACAGTCGAACACTTGCAGAATTTGTTCCACTCAGAAATTAGCATAGGAGTACTCAGTCTATCGATCTTTAACTAAAAAATACCCATAGTCGC
This sequence comes from Barypeithes pellucidus, assembly GCA_963991005.1. Classification (NCBI taxonomy): domain Eukaryota; kingdom Metazoa; phylum Arthropoda; class Insecta; order Coleoptera; family Curculionidae; genus Barypeithes; species Barypeithes pellucidus. The sequence goes on from OZ022560.1 coordinate 43,316,119, forward strand.
ACCTTTGAGCCTTTGTACAGGGTCGAGGCTAATAATTCGAGAAAACATAAATTGGCCAAAGTCGAAACCTTGCAGAGTTTGTTCCACTCAGAAATTGGCATAGAAGTGTTTAGTCTAATGATCTTTAACTGAAAAATACCCATAGTCGCACCTTTGAGCCTTTGTACAGGGTCGAGGCTAATAATTCGAAAAATATAAATTGGAAAAAGTCGAACACTTGCAGAACTTGTTCCACTCAGAAATTAGCATATGAGTATTCAGTCTATCGACCTTTAACTGAAAAATACCCATAGTCGCACCTTTGAGCCTTTGTACAGGGTCGAGGCTAATAATTCGAGAAAACATAAATTGGCCAAAGTCGAAACCTTGCAGAGTTTGTTCCACTCAGAAATTGGCATAGAAGTGTTTAGTCTAACGATCTTTAACTGAAAAATACCCATAGTCGCACCTTTGAGCCTTTGTACAGGGTCGAGGCTAATAATTCGAGAAAACATAAATTTGCCAAAGTCGAAACCTTGCAGAATTTGTTCCACTCAGAAATTGGCATAGAAGTGTTTAGTCTATCGATCTTTAACCGAAAAATACCCATAGTCGAACCTTTGAGCCTTTGTACAGGGTCGAGGCTAATAATTCGAGAAACATAAATTGGCCAAAGTCGAACACTTGCAGAATTTGTTCCACTCAGAAATTAGCATAGGAGTACTCAGTCTATCGATCTTTAACCGAAAAATACCCATAGTCGCACCTTTGAACCTTTGTACAGGGTCGAGGCTAATAATTCGAGAAACATAAATTGGCCAAAGTCGAACACTTGCAGAATTTGTTCCACATCGAAATTGGCATAGAAGTATTTAGTCTATCGATCTTTAACCGAAAAATACCCATAGTCGCACCTTTGAGCCTTTGTACAGGTTCGAAGCTAATAATTCGAGAAAACATAAATTAGCCAAAGTCGAAACCTTGCAGAATTTGTTCCACTCAGAAATTGGCATAGAAGTGTTTAGTCCAACGATCTTTAACTGAAAAATACCCATAGTCGCACCTTTGAGCCTTTGTACAGGGTCGAGGCTAATAATTCGAGAAAACATAAATTTGCCAACGTCGAAACCTTGCAGAATTTGTTCCACTCAGAAATTGGCATAGAAGTGTTTAGTCTATCGATCTTTAACCGAAAAATACCCATAGTCGAACCTTTGAGCCTTTGTACAGGGTCGAGGCTAATAATTCGAGAAACATAAATTGGCCAAAGTCGAACACTTGCAGAATTTGTTCCACATCGAAATTGGCATAGAAGTGTTTAGTCTATCGATCTTTAACCGAAAAATACCCATAGTCGAACCTTTGAGTAAAGATCGATAGACTAAACACTTCTATGCCAATTTCGATGTGGAACAAATTCTGCAAGTGTTCGACTTTGGCCAATTTATGTTTCTCGAATTATTAGCCTCGACCCTGTACAAAGGCTCAAAGGTTCGACTATGGGTATTTTTCGGTTAAAGATCGATAGACTAAACACTTCTATGCCAATTTCTGAGTGAAACAAATTCTGCAGAGTTTGTTCCACTCAGAAATTGGCATAGAAGTGTTTAGTCTAACGATCTTTAACTGAAAAATACCCATAGTCGCACCTTTGAGCCTTTGTACAGGGTCGAGGCTAATAATTCGAGAAAACATAAATTTGCCAAAGTCGAAACCTTGCAGAATTTGTTCCACTCAGAAATTGGCATAGAAGTGTTTAGTCTATCGATCTTTAACCGAAAAATACCCATAGTCGAACCTTTGAGCCTTTGTACAGGGTCGAGGCTAATAATTCGAGAAACATAAATTGGCCAAAGTCGAACACTTGCAGAATTTGTTCCACTCAGAAATTAGCATAGGAGTACTCAGTCTATCGATCTTTAACCGAAAAATACCCATAGTCGCACCTTTGAACCTTTGTACAGGGTCGAGGCTAATAATTCGAGAAACATAAATTGGCCAAAGTCGAACACTTGCAGAATTTGTTCCACATCGAAATTGGCATAGAAGTATTTAGTCTATCGATCTTTAACCGAAAAATACCCATAGTCGCACCTTTGAGCCTTTGTACAGGTTCGAAGCTAATAATTCGAGAAAACATAAATTAGCCAAAGTCGAAACCTTGCAGAATTTGTTCCACTCAGAAATTGGCATAGAAGTGTTTAGTCCAACGATCTTTAACTGAAAAATACCCATAGTCGCACCTTTGAGCCTTTGTACAGGGTCGAGGCTAATAATTCGAGAAAACATAAATTTGCCAACGTCGAAACCTTGCAGAATTTGTTCCACTCAGAAATTGGCATAGAAGTGTTTAGTCTATCGATCTTTAACCGAAAAATACCCATAGTCGAACCTTTGAGCCTTTGTACAGGGTCGAGGCTAATAATTCGAGAAACATAAATTGGCCAAAGTCGAACACTTGCAGAATTTGTTCCACATCGAAATTGGCATAGAAGTGTTTAGTCTATCGATCTTTAACCGAAAAATACCCATAGTCGAACCTTTGAGTAAAGATCGATAGACTAAACACTTCTATGCCAATTTCGATGTGGAACAAATTCTGCAAGTGTTCGACTTTGGCCAATTTATGTTTCTCGAATTATTAGCCTCGACCATGTACAAAGGCTCAAAGGTTCGACTATGGGTATTTTTCGGTTAAAGATCGATAGACTAAACACTTCTATGCCAATTTCTGAGTGGAACAAATTCTGCAAGTGTTCGACTTTGGCCAATTTATGTTTCTCGAATTATTAGCCTCGAACCCTGTACAAATTTTCAAAGGTGCGACTATGGGTATTTTTCGGTTAAAGATCGATAGACTGAGTACTCCTATGCTAATTTCTGAGTGGAACAAATTCTGCAAGTGTTCGACTTTGGCCAATTTATGTTTTCTCGAATTATTAGCTTCGACCCTGTATAAAGGCTCAAAGGTGCGACTATGGGTATTTTTCAGTTAAAGATCGATAGACTAAACACTTCTATGCCAATTTCGATGTGGAACAAATTCTGCAAGTGTTCGACTTTGGCCAATTTATGTTTCTCGAATTATTAGCCTCGACCCTGTACAAAGGTTCAAAGGTGCGACTATGGGTATTTTTCGGTTAAAGATCGATAGACTGAGTACTCCTATGCTAATTTCTGAGTGGAACAAATTCTGCAAGTGTTCGACTTTGGCTAATTTATGTTTTCTCGAATTATTAGCTTCGACCCTGTACAAAGGCTCAAAGGTGCGACTATGGGTATTTTTCGGTTAAAGATCGTTAGACTAAACACTTCTATGCCAATTTCTGAGTGGAACAAATTCTGCAAGGTTTCGACTTTGGCCAATTTATGTTTTCTCGAATAACTGGCCTCGACCCTGTACAAAGGCTCAAAGGTGCGACTATGGGTATTTTTCGGTTAAAGATCGATGGACTAAACACTTCTATGCTAATTTCGATGTGGAACAAATTCTGCAAGGTTTCGACTCTGGCAAATTTATGTTTCTCGAATTATTAGCCTCGACCCTGTACAAAGGCTCAAAGGTTCGACTATGGGTATTTTTCGGTTAAAGATCGATAGACTAAAGACTTCTATGCCAATTTCTGAGTGGAACAAATTCTGCAAGGTTTCGACTCTGGCAAATTTATGTTTCTCGAATTATTAGCCTCGACCCTGTACAAAGGCTCAAAGGTTCGACTATGGGAATTTTTCGGTTAAAGATCGATAGACTAAACACTTCTATGCCAATTTCGATGTGGAACAAATTGTGCAAGTGTTCGACTTTGGCCAATTTATGTTTCTCGAATTATTAGCCTCGACCCTGTACAAAGGCTCAAAGGTTCGACTATGGGTATTTTTCGGTTAAAGATCGATAGACTAAACACTTCTATGCCAATTTCTGAGTGGAACAAATTCTGCAAGGTTTCGACGTTGGCAAATTTATGTTTTCTCGAATTATTAGCCTCGACCCTGTACAAAGGCTCAAAGGTGCGACTATGGGTATTTTTCAGTTAAAGATCGTTAGACTAAACACTTCTATGCCAATTTCTGAGTGGAACAAATTCTGCAAGGTTTCGACTTTGGCTAATTTATGTTTTCTCGAATTATTAGCTTCGACCCTGTACAAAGGCTCAAAGGTGCGACTATGGGTATTTTTCGGTTAAAGATCGATAGACTAAATACTTCTATGCCAATTTCGATGTGGAACAAATTCTGCAAGTGTTCGACTTTGGCCAATTTATGTTTCTCGAATTATTAGCCTCGACCCTGTACAAAGGTTCAAAGGTGCGACTATGGGTATTTTTCGGTTAAAGATCGATAGACTGAGTACTCCTATGCTAATTTCTGAGTGGAACAAATTCTGCAAGTGTTCGACTTTGGCCAATTTATGTTTCTCGAATTATTAGCCTCGACCCTGTACAAAGGCTCAAAGGTTCGACTATGGGTATTTTTCGGTTAAAGATCGATAGACTAAACACTTCTATGCCAATTTCTGAGTGGAACAAACTCTGCAAGGTTTCGACTTTGGCCAATTTATGTTTTCTCGAATTATTAGCCTCGACCCTGTACAAAGGCTCAAAGGTGCGACTATGGGTATTTTTCAGTTAAAGGTCGATAGACTGAATACTTATATGCTAATTTCTGAGTGGAACAAGTTCTGCAAGTGTTCGACTTTTTCCAATTTATATTTTTCGAATTATTAGCCTCGACCCTGTACAAAGGCTCAAAGGTGCGATATGGGTATTTTTCAGTTAAAGATCGTTAAACTAAACACTTCTATGACAATTTCTGAGTGGAACAAACTCTGCAAGGTTTCGACTTTGGCCAATTTATGTTTTCTCGAATTATTAGCTTCGACCCTGTACAAAGGCTCAAAGGTGCGACTATGGGTATTTTTCGGTTAAAGTTCGATAGACTAAACACTTCTATGCCAATTTCGATGTGGAACAAATTCTGCAAGTGTTCGACTTTGTCCAATTTATGTTTCTCGAATTATTAGCCTCGACCCTGTACAAAGGTTCAAAGGTGCGACTATGGGTATTTTTCAGTTAAAGATCGATAGACTGAATACTCATATGCTAATTTCTGAGTGGAACAAATTCTGCAAGTGTTCGACTTTGGCCAATTTATGTTTCTCGAATTATTAGCCTCGACCCTGTACAAAGGCTCAAAGGTTCGACTATGGGTATTTTTCGGTTAAAGATCGATAGACTAAACACTTCTATGCCAATTTCTGAGTGGAACAAACTCTGCAAGGTTTCGACTTTGGCCAATTTATGTTTTCTCGAATTATTAGCCTCGACCCTGTACAAAGGCTCAAAGGTGCGACTATGGGTATTTTTCAGTTAAAGGTCGATAGACTGAATACTCATATGCTAATTTCTGAGTGGAACAAATTCTGCAAGTGTTCGACTTTGGCCAATTTATGTTTCTCGAATTATTAGCCTCGACCCTGTACAAAGGCTCAAAGGTTCGACTATGGGTATTTTTCGGTTAAAGATCGATAGACTAAACACTTCTATGCCAATTTCTGAGTGGAACAAATTCTGCAAGGTTTCGACTTTGGCAAATTTATGTTTCTCGAATTATTAGCCTCGACCCTGTACAAAGGCTCAAAGGTGCGACTATGGGTATTATTCGGTTAAAGATCGATAGACTGAGTACTCCTATGCTAATTTCTGAGTGGAACAAATTCTGCAAGTGTTCGACTTTGGCCAATTTATGTTTCTCGAATTATTAGCCTCGACCCTGTACAAAGGCTCAAAGGTTCGACTATGGGTATTTTTCGGTTAAAGATTGATAGACTAAACACTTCTATGCCAATTTCGATGTGGAACAAATTCTGCAAGTGTTCGACTTTGGCCAATTTATGTTTCTCGAATTATTAGCCTCGACCCTGTACAAAGGCTCAAAGGTTCGACTATGGGTATTTTTCGGTTAAAGATCGATAGACTAAACACTTCTATGCCAATTTCTGAGTGGAACAAATTCTGCAAGTGTTCGACTTTGGCCAATTTATGTTTCTCGAATTATTAGCCTCGAACCCTGTACAAATTTTCAAAGGTGCGACTATGGGTATTTTTCGGTTAAAGATCGATAGACTGAGTACTCCTATGCTAATTTCTGAGTGGAACAAATTCTGCAAGTGTTCGACTTTGGCCAATTTATGTTTTCTCGAATTATTAGCTTCGACCCTGTATAAAGGCTCAAAGGTGCGACTATGGGTATTTTTCAGTTAAAGATCGATAGACTAAACACTTCTATGCCAATTTCGATGTGGAACAAATTCTGCAAGTGTTCGACTTTGGCCAATTTATGTTTCTCGAATTATTAGCCTCGACCCTGTACAAAGGTTCAAAGGTGCGACTATGGGTATTTTTCGGTTAAAGATCGATAGACTGAGTACTCCTATGCTAATTTCTGAGTGGAACAAATTCTGCAAGTGTTCGACTTTGGCTAATTTATGTTTTCTCGAATTATTAGCTTCGACCCTGTACAAAGGCTCAAAGGTGCGACTATGGGTATTTTTCGGTTAAAGATCGTTAGACTAAACACTTCTATGCCAATTTCTGAGTGGAACAAATTCTGCAAGGTTTCGACTTTGGCCAATTTATGTTTTCTCGAATAACTGGCCTCGACCCTGTACAAAGGCTCAAAGGTGCGACTATGGGTATTTTTCGGTTAAAAATCGATGGACTAAACACTTCTATGCTAATTTCGATGTGGAACAAATTCTGCAAGGTTTCGACTCTGGCAAATTTATGTTTCTCGAATTATTAGCCTCGACCCTGTACAAAGGCTCAAAGGTTCGACTATGGGTATTTTTCGGTTAAAGATCGATAGACTAAAGACTTCTATGCCAATTTCTGAGTGGAACAAATTCTGCAAGAGAGAGAAACATAAATTTGCCAGAGTCGAAACCTTGCAGAATTTGTTCCACTCAGAAATTGGCATAGAAGTCTTTAGTCTATCGATCTTTAACCGAAAAATACCCATAGTCGAACCTTTGAGCCTTTGTACAGGGTCGAGGCTAATAATTCGAGAAACATAAATTTGCCAGAGTCGAAACCTTGCAGAATTTGTTCCACATCGAAATTAGCATAGAAGTGTTTAGTCCATCGATCTTTAACCGAAAAATACCCATAGTCGCACCTTTGAGCCTTTGTACAGGGTCGAGGCCAGTTATTCGAGAAAACATAAATTGGCCAAAGTCGAAACCTTGCAGAATTTGTTCCACTCAGAAATTGGCATAGAAGTGTTTAGTCTAACGATCTTTAACCGAAAAATACCCATAGTCGCACCTTTGAGCCTTTGTACAGGGTCGAAGCTAATAATTCGAGAAAACATAAATTAGCCAAAGTCGAACACTTGCAGAATTTGTTCCACTCAGAAATTAGCATAGGAGTACTCAGTCTATCGATCTTTAACCGAAAAATACCCATAGTCGCACCTTTGAACCTTTGTACAGGGTCGAGGCTAATAATTCGAGAAACATAAATTGGCCAAAGTCGAACACTTGCAGAATTTGTTCCACATCGAAATTGGCATAGAAGTGTTTAGTCTATCGATCTTTAACTGAAAAATACCCATAGTCGCACCTTTGAGCCTTTATACAGGGTCGAAGCTAATAATTCGAGAAAACATAAATTGGCCAAAGTCGAACACTTGCAGAATTTGTTCCACTCAGAAATTGGCATAGAAGTGTTTAGTCTATCGAACTTTAACCGAAAAATACCCATAGTCGCACCTTTGAGCCTTTGTACAGGGTCGAAGCTAATAATTCGAGAAAACATAAATTGGCCAAAGTCGAAACCTTGCAGAGTTTGTTCCACTCAGAAATTGTCATAGAAGTGTTTAGTTTAACGATCTTTAACTGAAAAATACCCATATCGCACCTTTGAGCCTTTGTACAGGGTCGAGGCTAATAATTCGAAAAATATAAATTGGAAAAAGTCGAACACTTGCAGAACTTGTTCCACTCAGAAATTAGCATATAAGTATTCAGTCTATCGACCTTTAACTGAAAAATACCCATAGTCGCACCTTTGAGCCTTTGTACAGGGTCGAGGCTAATAATTCGAGAAAACATAAATTGGCCAAAGTCGAAACCTTGCAGAGTTTGTTCCACTCAGAAATTGTCATAGAAGTGTTTAGTCTAACGATCTTTAACTGAAAAATACCCATATCGCACCTTTGAGCCTTTGTACAGGGTCGAGGCTAATAATTCGAAAAATATAAATTGGAAAAAGTCGAACACTTGCAGAACTTGTTCCACTCAGAAATTAGCATATAAGTATTCAGTCTATCGACCTTTAACTGAAAAATACCCATAGTCGCACCTTTGAGCCTTTGTACAGGGTCGAGGCTAATAATTCGAGAAAACATAAATTGGCCAAAGTCGAAACCTTGCAGAGTTTGTTCCACTCAGAAATTGTCATAGAAGTGTTTAGTCTATCGATCTTTAACCGAAAAATACCCATAGTCGAACCTTTGAGCCTTTGTACAGGGTCGAGTCTAATAATTCGAGAAACATAAATTGGCCAAAGTCGAACACTTGCAGAATTTGTTCCACTCAGAAATTAGCATAGGAGTACTCAGTCTATCGATCTTTAACCGAAAAATACCCATAGTCGCACCTTTGAACCTTTGTACAGGGTCGAGGCTAATAATTCGAGAAACATAAATTGGCCAAAGTCGAACACTTGCAGAATTTGTTCCACATCGAAATTGGCATAGAAGTATTTAGTCTATCGATCTTTAACCGAAAAATACCCATAGTCGCACCTTTGAGCCTTTGTACAGGGTCGAAGCTAATAATTCGAGAAAACATAAATTAGCCAAAGTCGAAACCTTGCAGAATTTGTTCCACTCAGAAATTGGCATAGGAGTGTTTAGTCTAACGATCTTTAACTGAAAAATACCCATAGTCGCACCTTTGAGCCTTTGTACAGGATCGAGGCTAATAATTCGAGAAAACATAAATTTGCCAACGTCGAAACCTTGCAGAATTTGTTCCACTCAGAAATTGGCATAGAAGTGTTTAGTCTATCGATCTTTAACCGAAAAATACCCATAGTCGAACCTTTGAGCCTTTGTACAGGGTCGAGGCTAATAATTCGAGAAACATAAATTGGCCAAAGTCGAACACTTGCACAATTTGTTCCACATCGAAATTGGCATAGAAGTGTTGTCTATCGATCTTTAACCGAAAAATACCCATAGTCGAACCTTTGAGCCTTTGTACAGGGTCGAGGCTAATAATTCGAGAAACATAAATTTGCCAGAGTCGAAACCTTGCAGAATTTGTTCCACTCAGAAATTGGCATAGAAGTCTTTAGTCTATCGATCTTTAACCGAAAAATACCCATAGTCGCACCTTTGAGCCTTTGTACAGGGTCGAGGCTAATAATTCGAGAAAACATAAATTTGCCAACGTCGAAACCTTGCAGAATTTGTTCCACTCAGAAATTGGCATAGAAGTGTTTAGTCTATCGATCTTTAACCGAAAAATACCCATAGTCGAACCTTTGAGCCTTTGTACAGGGTCGAGGCTAATAATTCGAGAAACATAAATTGGCCAAAGTCGAACACTTGCACAATTTGTTCCACATCGAAATTGGCATAGAAGTGTTTAGTCTATCGATCTTTAACCGAAAAATACCCATAGTCGAACCTTTGAGCCTTTGTACAGGGTCGAGGCTAATAATTCGAGAAACATAAATTTGCCAGAGTCGAAACCTTGCAGAATTTGTTCCACTCAGAAATTGGCATAGAAGTCTTTAGTCTATCGATCTTTAACCGAAAAATACCCATAGTCGAACCTTTGAGCCTTTGCACAGGGTCGAGGCTAATAATTCGAGAAACATAAATTTGCCAGAGTCGAAACCTTGCAGAATTTGTTCCACATCGAAATTAGCATAGAAGTGTTTAGTCTAACGATCTTTAACCGAAAAATACCCATAGTCGCACCTTTGAGCCTTTGTACAGGGTCGAAGCTAATAATTCGAGAAAACATAAATTAGCCAAAGTCGAACACTTGCAGAATTTGTTCCACTCAGAAATTAGCATAGGAGTACTCAGTCTATCGATCTTTAACCGAAAAATACCCATAGTCGAACCTTTGAGCCTTTGTACAGGGTCGAGGCTAATAATTCGAGAAACATAAATTGGCCAAAGTCGAACACTTGCAGAATTTGTTCCACTCAGAAATTAGCATAGGAGTACTCAGTCTATCGATCTTTAACCGAATAATACCCATAGTCGAACCTTTGAGCCTTTGTACAGGGTCGAGGCTAATAATTCGAGAAACATAAATTTGCCAAAGTCGAAACCTTGCAGAATTTGTTCCACTCAGAAATTGGCATAGAAGTGTTTAGTCTATCGATCTTTAACCGAAAAATACCCATAGTCGAACCTTTGAGCCTTTGTACAGGGTCGAGGCTAATAATTCGAGAAACATAAATTGGCCAAAGTCGAACACTTGCAGAATTTGTTCCACTCAGAAATTAGCATATGAGTATTCAGTCTATCGACCTTTAACTGAAAAAAACCCATAGTCGCACCTTTGAGCCTTTGTACAGGGTCGAGGCTAATAATTCGAGAAAACATAAATTGGCCAAAGTCGAAACCTTGCAGAGTTTGTTCCACTCAGAAATTGGCATAGAAGTGTTTAGTCTAACGATATTTAACTGAAAAATACCCATAGTCGCACCTTTGAGCCTTTGTACAGGGTCGAGGCTAATAATTCGAGAAAACATAAATTGGCCAAAGTCGAACACTTGCAGAATTTGTTCCAAATCGAAATTGGCATAGAAGTGTTTAGTCTATCGATCTTTAACCGAAAAATAACCATAGTCGCACCTTTGAGTCTTTGTACAGGGTCGAGGCTAATAATTCGAGAAAACATAAATTGGCCAAAGTCGAAACCTTGCAGAATTTGTTCCACATCGAAATTAGCATAGAAGTGTTTAGTCCATCGATCTTTAACCGAAAAATACCCATAGTCGCACCTTTGAGCCTTTGTACAGGGTCGAGGCCAGTTATTCGAGAAAACATAAATTGGCCAAAGTCGAAACCTTGCAGAATTTGTTCCACTCAGAAATTGGCATAGAAGTGTTTAGTCTAACGATCTTTAACTGAAAAATACCCATAGTCGCACCTTTGAGCCTTTGCACAGGGTCGAGGCTAATAATTCGAGAAAACATAAATTTGCCAACGTCGAAACCTTGCAGAATTTGTTCCACTCAGAAATTGGCATAGAAGTGTTTAGTCTATCGATCTTTAACCGAAAAATACCCATAGTCGAACCTTTGAGCCTTTGTACAGGGTCGAGGCTAATAATTCGAGAAACATAAATTGGCCAAAGTCGAACACTTGCACAATTTGTTCCACTCAGAAATTGGCATAGAAGTGTTTAGTCTATCGATCTTTAACCGAAAAATACCCATAGTCGAACCTTTGAGCCTTTGTACAGGGTCGAGGCTAATAATTCGAGAAACATAAATTGGCCAAAGTCGAACACTTGCAGAATTTGTTCCACTCAGAAATTAGCATATGAGTATTCAGTCTATCGACCTTTAACTGAAAAATACCCATAGTCGCACCTTTGAGCCTTTGTACAGGGTCGAGGCTAATAATTCGAGAAAACATAAATTGGCCAAAGTCGAAACCTTGCAGAGTTTGTTCCACTCAGAAATTGGCATAGAAGTGTTTAGTCTAACGATCTTTAACTGAAAAATACCCATAGTCGCACCTTTGAACCTTTGTACAGGGTCGAGGCTAATAATTCGAGAAACATAAATTGGACAAAGTCGAACACTTGCAGAATTTGTTCCACATCGAAATTGGCATAGAAGTGTTTAGTCTATCGAACTTTAACCGAAAAATACCCATAGTCGCACCTTTGAGCCTTTGTACAGGGTCGAAGCTAATAATTCGAGAAAACATAAATTGGCCAAAGTCGAAACCTTGCAGAGTTTGTTCCACTCAGAAATTGTCATAGAAGTGTTTAGTTTAACGATCTTTAACTGAAAAATACCCATATCGCACCTTTGAGCCTTTGTACAGGGTCGAGGCTAATAATTCGAAAAATATAAATTGGAAAAAGTCGAACACTTGCAGAACTTGTTCCACTCAGAAATTAGCATATAAGTATTCAGTCTATCGACCTTTAACTGAAAAATACCCATAGTCGCACCTTTGAGCCTTTGTACAGGGTCGAGGCTAATAATTCGAGAAAACATAAATTGGCCAAAGTCGAAACCTTGCAGAGTTTGTTCCACTCAGAAATTGTCATAGAAGTGTTTAGTCTAACGATCTTTAACTGAAAAATACCCATAGTCGCACCTTTGAGCCTTTGTACAGGGTCGAGGCTAATAATTCGAGAAAACATAAATTTGCCAAAGTCGAAACCTTGCAGAATTTGTTCCACTCAGAAATTGGCATAGAAGTGTTTAGTCTATCGATCTTTAACCGAAAAATACCCATAGTCGAACCTTTGAGCCTTTGTACAGGGTCGAGTCTAATAATTCGAGAAACATAAATTGGCCAAAGTCGAACACTTGCAGAATTTGTTCCACTCAGAAATTAGCATAGGAGTACTCAGTCTATCGATCTTTAACCGAAAAATACCCATAGTCGCACCTTTGAACCTTTGTACAGGGTCGAGGCTAATAATTCGAGAAACATAAATTGGCCAAAGTCGAACACTTGCAGAATTTGTTCCACATCGAAATTGGCATAGAAGTATTTAGTCTATCGATCTTTAACCGAAAAATACCCATAGTCGCACCTTTGAGCCTTTGTACAGGGTCGAAGCTAATAATTCGAGAAAACATAAATTAGCCAAAGTCGAAACCTTGCAGAATTTGTTCCACTCAGAAATTGGCATAGGAGTGTTTAGTCTAACGATCTTTAACTGAAAAATACCCATAGTCGCACCTTTGAGCCTTTGTACAGGGTCGAGGCTAATAATTCGCGAAAACATAAATTTGCCAACGTCGAAACCTTGCAGAATTTGTTCCACTCAGAAATTGGCATAGAAGTGTTTAGTCTATCGATCTTTAACCGAAAAATACCCATAGTCGAACCTTTGAGCCTTTGTACAGGGTCGAGGCTAATAATTCGAGAAACATAAATTGGCCAAAGTCGAACACTTGCACAATTTGTTCCACATCGAAATTGGCATAGAAGTGTTTAGTCTATCGATCTTTAACCGAAAAATACCCATAGTCGAACCTTTGAGCCTTTGTACAGGGTCGAGGCTAATAATTCGAGAAACATAAATTTGCCAGAGTCGAAACCTTGCAGAATTTGTTCCACTCAGAAATTGGCATAGAAGTCTTTAGTCTATCGATCTTTAACCGAAAAATACCCATAGTCGAACCTTTGAGCCTTTGTACAGGGTCGAGGCTAATAATTCGAGAAACATAAATTTGCCAGAGTCGAAACCTTGCAGAATTTGTTCCACATCGAAATTAGCATAGAAGTGTTTAGTCTAACGATCTTTAACCGAAAAATACCCATAGTCGCACCTTTGAGCCTTTGTACAGGGTCGAAGCTAATAATTCGAGAAAACATAAATTAGCCAAAGTCGAACACTTGCAGAATTTGTTCCACTCAGAAATTAGCATAGGAGTACTCAGTCTATCGATCTTTAACCGAAAAATACCCATAGTCGCACCTTTGAACCTTTGTACAGGGTCGAGGCTAATAATTCGAGAAACATAAATTGGCCAAAGTCGAACACTTGCAGAATTTGTTCCACTCAGAAATTGGCATAGAAGTGTTTAGTCTATCGATCTTTAACCGAAAAATACCCATAGTCGAACCTTTGAGCCTTTGTACAGGGTCGAGGCTAATAATTCGAGAAACATAAATTGGCCAAAGTCGAACACTTGCAGAATTTGCTCCACTCAGAAATTGGCATAGAAGTGTTTAGTCTATCGATCTTTAACCGAAAAATACCCATAGTCGAACCTTTGAGCCTTTGTACAGGGTCGAGGCTAATAATTCGAGAAACATAAATTGGCCAAAGTCGAACACTTGCAGAATTTGTTCCACATCGAAATTGGCATAGAAGTGTTTAGTCTATCGATCTTTAACCGAAAAATACCCATAGTCGAACCTTTGAGCCTTTGTACAGGGTCGAGGCTAATAATTCGAGAAACATAAATTGGCCAAAGTCGAACACTTGCAGAATTTGTTCCACTCAGAAATTAGCATAGGAGTGTTTAGTCTATCGATCTTTAACCGAAAAATACCCATAGCCGAACCTTTGAGCCTTTGTACAGGGTCGAGGCTAATAATTCGAGAAACATAAATTGGCCAAAGTCGAACACTTGCAGAATTTGTTCCACTCAGAAATTAGCATATGAGTATTCAGTCTATCGACCTTTAACTGAAAAAAACCCATAGTCGCACCTTTGAGCCTTTGTACAGGGTCGAGGCTAATAATTCGAGAAAACATAAATTGGCCAAAGTCGAAACCTTGCAGAGTTTGTTCCACTCAGAAATTGGCATAGAAGTGTTTAGTCTAACGATCTTTAACTGAAAAATACCCATAGTCGCACCTTTGAGCCTTTGTACAGGGTCGAGGCTAATAATTCGAGAAAACATAAATTGGCCAAAGTCGAACACTTGCAGAATTTGTTCCAAATCGAAATTGGCATAGAAGTGTTTAGTCTATCGATCTTTAACCGAAAAATAACCATAGTCGCACCTTTGAGTCTTTGTACAGGGTCGAGGCTAATAATTCGAGAAAACATAAATTGGCCAAAGTCGAAACCTTGCAGAATTTGTTCCACATCGAAATTAGCATAGAAGTGTTTAGTCCATCGATCTTTAACCGAAAAATACCCATAGTCGCACCTTTGAGCCTTTGTACAGGGTCGAGGCCAGTTATTCGAGAAAACATAACTTGGCCAAAGTCGAAACCTTGCAGAATTTGTTCCACTCAGAAATTGGCATAGAAGTGTTTAGTCTAACGATCTTTAACTGAAAAATACCCATAGTCGCACCTTTGAGCCTTTGCACAGGGTCGAGGCTAATAATTCGAGAAAACATAAATTTGCCAACGTCGAAACCTTGCAGAATTTGTTCCACTCAGAAATTGGCATAGAAGTGTTTAGTCTATCGATCTTTAACCGAAAAATACCCATAGTCGAACCTTTGAGCCTTTGTACAGGGTCGAGGCTAATAATTCGAGAAACATAAATTGGCCAAAGTCGAACACTTGCACAATTTGTTCCACATCGAAATTGGCATAGAAGTGTTTAGTCTATCGATCTTTAACCGAAAAATACCCATAGTCGAACCTTTGAGCCTTTGTACAGGGTCGAGGCTAATAATTCGAGAAACATAAATTTGCCAGAGTCGAAACCTTGCAGAATTTGTTCCACTCAGAAATTGGCATAGAAGTCTTTAGTCTATCGATCTTTAACCGAAAAATACCCATAGTCGAACCTTTGAGCCTTTGTACAGGGTCGAGGCTAATAATTCGAGAAACATAAATTTGCCAGAGTCGAAACCTTGCAGAATTTGTTCCACTCAGAAATTGGCATAGAAGTCTTTAGTCTATCGATCTTTAACCGAAAAATACCCATAGTCGAACCTTTGAGCCTTTGTACAGGGTCGAGGCTAATAATTCGAGAAAACATAAATTTGCCAACGTCGAAACCTTGCAGAATTTGTTCCACTCAGAAATTGGCATAGAAGTGTTTAGTCTATCGATCTTTAACCGAAAAATACCCATAGTCGAACCTTTGAGCCTTTGTACAGGGTCGAGGCTAATAATTCGAGAAACATAAATTGGCCAAAGTCGAACACTTGCAGAATTTGTTCCACATCGAAATTGGCATAGAAGTGTTTAGTCTATCGATCTTTAACCGAAAAATACCCATAGTCGAACCTTTGAGTAAAGATCGATAGACTAAACACTTCTATGCCAATTTCGATGTGGAACAAATTCTGCAAGTGTTCGACTTTGGCCAATTTATGTTTCTCGAATTATTAGCCTCGACCCTGTACAAAGGCTCAAAGGTTCGACTATGGGTATTTTTCGGTTAAAGATCGATAGACTAAACACTTCTATGCCAATTTCTGAGTGGAACAAATTCTGCAAGTGTTCGACTTTGGCCAATTTATGTTTCTCGAATTATTAGCCTCGAACCCTGTACAAATTTTCAAAGGTGCGACTATGGGTATTTTTCGGTTAAAGATCGATAGACTGAGTACTCCTATGCTAATTTCTGAGTGGAACAAATTCTGCAAGTGTTCGACTTTGGCCAATTTATGTTTTCTCGAATTATTAGCTTCGACCCTGTATAAAGGCTCAAAGGTGCGACTATGGGTATTTTTCAGTTAAAGATCGATAGACTAAACACTTCTATGCCAATTTCGATGTGGAACAAATTCTGCAAGTGTTCGACTTTGGCCAATTTATGTTTCTCGAATTATTAGCCTCGACCCTGTACAAAGGTTCAAAGGTGCGACTATGGGTATTTTTCGGTTAAAGATCGATAGACTGAGTACTCCTATGCTAATTTCTGAGTGGAACAAATTCTGCAAGTGTTCGACTTTGGCTAATTTATGTTTTCTCGAATTATTAGCTTCGACCCTGTACAAAGGCTCAAAGGTGCGACTATGGGTATTTTTCGGTTAAAGATCGTTAGACTAAACACTTCTATGCCAATTTCTGAGTGGAACAAATTCTGCAAGGTTTCGACTTTGGCCAATTTATGTTTTCTCGAATAACTGGCCTCGACCCTGTACAAAGGCTCAAAGGTGCGACTATGGGTATTTTTCGGTTAAAGATCGATGGACTAAACACTTCTATGCTAATTTCGATGTGGAACAAATTCTGCAAGGTTTCGACTCTGGCAAATTTATGTTTCTCGAATTATTAGCCTCGACCCTGTACAAAGGCTCAAAGGTTCGACTATGGGTATTTTTCGGTTAAAGATCGATAGACTAAAGACTTCTATGCCAATTTCTGAGTGGAACAAATTCTGCAAGGTTTCGACTCTGGCAAATTTATGTTTCTCGAATTATTAGCCTCGACCCTGTACAAAGGCTCAAAGGTTCGACTATGGGAATTTTTCGGTTAAAGATCGATAGACTAAACACTTCTATGCCAATTTCGATGTGGAACAAATTGTGCAAGTGTTCGACTTTGGCCAATTTATGTTTCTCGAATTATTAGCCTCGACCCTGTACAAAGGCTCAAAGGTTCGACTATGGGTATTTTTCGGTTAAAGATCGATAGACTAAACACTTCTATGCCAATTTCTGAGTGGAACAAATTCTGCAAGGTTTCGACGTTGGCAAATTTATGTTTTCTCGAATTATTAGCCTCGACCCTGTACAAAGGCTCAAAGGTGCGACTATGGGTATTTTTCAGTTAAAGATCGTTAGACTAAACACTTCTATGCCAATTTCTGAGTGGAACAAATTCTGCAAGGTTTCGACTTTGGCTAATTTATGTTTTCTCGAATTATTAGCTTCGACCCTGTACAAAGGCTCAAAGGTGCGACTATGGGTATTTTTCGGTTAAAGATCGATAGACTAAATACTTCTATGCCAATTTCGATGTGGAACAAATTCTGCAAGTGTTCGACTTTGGCCAATTTATGTTTCTCGAATTATTAGCCTCGACCCTGTACAAAGGTTCAAAGGTGCGACTATGGGTATTTTTCGGTTAAAGATCGATAGACTGAGTACTCCTATGCTAATTTCTGAGTGGAACAAATTCTGCAAGTGTTCGACTTTGGCCAATTTATGTTTCTCGAATTATTAGCCTCGACCCTGTACAAAGGCTCAAAGGTTCGACTATGGGTATTTTTCGGTTAAAGATCGATAGACTAAACACTTCTATGCCAATTTCTGAGTGGAACAAATTCTGCAAGGTTTCGACTTTGGCAAATTTATGTTTTCTCGAATTATTAGCCTCGACCCTGTACAAAGGCTCAAAGGTGCGACTATGGGTATTTCTCAGTTAAAGATCGTTAGACTAAACACTTCTATGACAATTTCTGAGTGGAACAAACTCTGCAAGGTTTCGACTTTGGCCAATTTATGTTTTCTCGAATTATTAGCCTCGACCCTGTACAAAGGCTCAAAGGTGCGACTATGGGTATTTTTCAGTTAAAGGTCGATAGACTGAATACTTATATGCTAATTTCTGAGTGGAACAAGTTCTGCAAGTGTTCGACTTTTTCCAATTTATATTTTTCGAATTATTAGCCTCGACCCTGTACAAAGGCTCAAAGGTGCGATATGGGTATTTTTCAGTTAAAGATCGTTAAACTAAACACTTCTATGACAATTTCTGAGTGGAACAAACTCTGCAAGGTTTCGACTTTGGCCAATTTATGTTTTCTCGAATTATTAGCTTCGACCCTGTACAAAGGCTCAAAGGTGCGACTATGGGTATTTTTCGGTTAAAGTTCGATAGACTAAACACTTCTATGCCAATTTCGATGTGGAACAAATTCTGCAAGTGTTCGACTTTGTCCAATTTATGTTTCTCGAATTATTAGCCTCGACCCTGTACAAAGGTTCAAAGGTGCGACTATGGGTATTTTTCAGTTAAAGATCGTTAGACTAAACACTTCTATGCCAATTTCTGAGTGGAACAAACTCTGCAAGGTTTCGACTTTGGCCAATTTATGTTTTCTCGAATTATTAGCCTCGACCCTGTACAAAGGCTCAAAGGTGCGACTATGGGTATTTTTCAGTTAAAGGTCGATAGACTGAATACTCATATGCTAATTTCTGAGTGGAACAAATTCTGCAAGTGTTCGACTTTGGCCAATTTATGTTTCTCGAATTATTAGCCTCGACCCTGTACAAAGGCTCAAAGGTTCGACTATGGGTATTTTTCGGTTAAAGATCGATAGACTAAACACTTCTATGCCAATTTCTGAGTGGAACAAATTCTGCAAGGTTTCGACTTTGGCAAATTTATGTTTCTCGAATTATTAGCCTCGACCCTGTACAAAGGCTCAAAGGTGCGACTATGGGTATTATTCGGTTAAAGATCGATAGACTGAGTACTCCTATGCTAATTTCTGAGTGGAACAAATTCTGCAAGTGTTCGACTTTGGCCAATTTATGTTTCTCGAATTATTAGCCTCGACCCTGTACAAAGGCTCAAAGGTGCGACTATGGGTATTTTTCGGTTAAAGATCGATGGACTAAACACTTCTATGCTAATTTCGATGTGGAACAAATTCTGCAAGGTTTCGACTCTGGCAAATTTATGTTTCTCGAATTATTAGCCTCGACCCTGTACAAAGGCTCAAAGGTTCGACTATGGGTATTTTTCGGTTAAAGATCGATAGACTAAAGACTTCTATGCCAATTTCTGAGTGGAACAAATTCTGCAAGAGAGAGAAACATAAATTTGCCAGAGTCGAAACCTTGCAGAATTTGTTCCACTCAGAAATTGGCATAGAAGTCTTTAGTCTATCGATCTTTAACCGAAAAATACCCATAGTCGAACCTTTGAGCCTTTGTACAGGGTCGAGGCTAATAATTCGAGAAACATAAATTTGCCAGAGTCGAAACCTTGCAGAATTTGTTCCACATCGAAATTAGCATAGAAGTGTTTAGTCCATCGATCTTTAACCGAAAAATACCCATAGTCGCACCTTTGAGCCTTTGTACAGGGTCGAGGCCAGTTATTCGAGAAAACATAAATTGGCCAAAGTCGAAACCTTGCAGAATTTGTTCCACTCAGAAATTGGCATAGAAGTGTTTAGTCTAACGATCTTTAACCGAAAAATACCCATAGTCGCACCTTTGAGCCTTTGTACAGGGTCGAAGCTAATAATTCGAGAAAACATAAATTAGCCAAAGTCGAACACTTGCAGAATTTGTTCCACTCAGAAATTAGCATAGGAGTACTCAGTCTATCGATCTTTAACCGAAAAATACCCATAGTCGCACCTTTGAACCTTTGTACAGGGTCGAGGCTAATAATTCGAGAAACATAAATTGGCCAAAGTCGAACACTTGCAGAATTTGTTCCACATCGAAATTGGCATAGAAGTGTTTAGTCTATCGATCTTTAACTGAAAAATACCCATAGTCGCACCTTTGAGCCTTTATACAGGGTCGAAGCTAATAATTCGAGAAAACATAAATTGGCCAAAGTCGAACACTTGCAGAATTTGTTCCACTCAGAAATTAGCATAGGAGTACTCAGTCTATCGATCTTTAACCGAAAAATACCCATAGTCGCACCTTTGAAAATTTGTACAGGGTTCGAGGCTAATAATTCGAGAAACATAAATTGGCCAAAGTCGAACACTTGCAGAATTTGTTCCACTCAGAAATTGGCATAGAAGTGTTTAGTCTATCGATCTTTAACCGAAAAATACCCATAGTCGAACCTTTGAGCCTTTGTACAGGGTCGAGGCTAATAATTCGAGAAACATAAATTGGCCAAAGTCGAACACTTGCAGAATTTGTTCCACATCGAAATTGGCATAGAAGTGTTTAGTCTATCGATCTTTAACCGAAAAATACCCATAGTCGAACCTTTGAGCCTTTGTACAGGGTCGAGGCTAATAATTCGAGAAACATAAATTGGCCAAAGTCGAACACTTGCAGAATTTGTTCCACTCAGAAATTAGCATAGGAGTACTCAGTCTATCGATCTTTAACCGAATAATACCCATAGTCGCACCTTTGAGCCTTTGTACAGGGTCGAGGCTAATAATTCGAGAAACATAAATTTGCCAAAGTCGAAACCTTGCAGAATTTGTTCCACTCAGAAATTGGCATAGAAGTGTTTAGTCTATCGATCTTTAACCGAAAAATACCCATAGTCGAACCTTTGAGCCTTTGTACAGGGTCGAGGCTAATAATTCGAGAAACATAAATTGGCCAAAGTCGAACACTTGCAGAATTTGTTCCACTCAGAAATTAGCATATGAGTATTCAGTCTATCGACCTTTAACTGAAAAATACCCATAGTCGCACCTTTGAGCCTTTGTACAGGGTCGAGGCTAATAATTCGAGAAAACATAAATTGGCCAAAGTCGAAACCTTGCAGAGTTTGTTCCACTCAGAAATTGGCATAGAAGTGTTTAGTCTAACGATCTTTAACTGAAAAATACCCATAGTCGCACCTTTGAACCTTTGTACAGGGTCGAGGCTAATAATTCGAGAAACATAAATTGGACAAAGTCGAACACTTGCAGAATTTGTTCCACATCGAAATTGGCATAGAAGTGTTTAGTCTATCGAACTTTAACCGAAAAATACCCATAGTCGCACCTTTGAGCCTTTGTACAGGGTCGAAGCTAATAATTCGAGAAAACATAAATTGGCCAAAGTCGAAACCTTGCAGAGTTTGTTCCACTCAGAAATTGTCATAGAAGTGTTTAGTTTAACGATCTTTAACTGAAAAATACCCATATCGCACCTTTGAGCCTTTGTACAGGGTCGAGGCTAATAATTCGAAAAATATAAATTGGAAAAAGTCGAACACTTGCAGAACTTGTTCCACTCAGAAATTAGCATATAAGTATTCAGTCTATCGACCTTTAACTGAAAAATACCCATAGTCGCACCTTTGAGCCTTTGTACAGGGTCGAGGCTAATAATTCGAGAAAACATAAATTGGCCAAAGTCGAAACCTTGCAGAGTTTGTTCCACTCAGAAATTGTCATAGAAGTGTTTAGTCTAACGATCTTTAACTGAAAAATACCCATAGTCGCACCTTTGAGCCTTTGTACAGGGTCGAGGCTAATAATTCGAGAAAACATAAATTTGCCAAAGTCGAAACCTTGCAGAATTTGTTCCACTCAGAAATTGGCATAGAAGTGTTTAGTCTATCGATCTTTAACCGAAAAATACCCATAGTCGAACCTTTGAGCCTTTGTACAGGGTCGAGTCTAATAATTCGAGAAACATAAATTGGCCAAAGTCGAACACTTGCAGAATTTGTTCCACTCAGAAATTAGCATAGGAGTACTCAGTCTATCGATCTTTAACCGAAAAATACCCATAGTCGCACCTTTGAACCTTTGTACAGGGTCGAGGCTAATAATTCGAGAAACATAAATTGGCCAAAGTCGAACACTTGCAGAATTTGTTCCACATCGAAATTGGCATAGAAGTATTTAGTCTATCGATCTTTAACCGAAAAATACCCATAGTCGCACCTTTGAGCCTTTGTACAGGGTCGAAGCTAATAATTCGAGAAAACATAAATTAGCCAAAGTCGAAACCTTGCAGAATTTGTTCCACTCAGAAATTGGCATAGGAGTGTTTAGTCTAACGATCTTTAACTGAAAAATACCCATAGTCGCACCTTTGAGCCTTTGTACAGGATCGAGGCTAATAATTCGAGAAAACATAAATTTGCCAACGTCGAAACCTTGCAGAATTTGTTCCACTCAGAAATTGGCATAGAAGTGTTTAGTCTATCGATCTTTAACCGAAAAATACCCATAGTCGAACCTTTGAGCCTTTGTACAGGGTCGAGGCTAATAATTCGAGAAACATAAATTGGCCAAAGTCGAACACTTGCACAATTTGTTCCACATCGAAATTGGCATAGAAGTGTTTAGTCTATCGATCTTTAACCGAAAAATACCCATAGTCGAACCTTTGAGCCTTTGTACAGGGTCGAGGCTAATAATTCGAGAAACATAAATTTGCCAGAGTCGAAACCTTGCAGAATTTGTTCCACTCAGAAATTGGCATAGAAGTCTTTAGTCTATCGATCTTTAACCGAAAAATACCCATAGTCGCACCTTTGAGCCTTTGTACAGGGTCGAGGCTAATAATTCGAGAAAACATAAATTTGCCAACGTCGAAACCTTGCAGAATTTGTTCCACTCAGAAATTGGCATAGAAGTGTTTAGTCTATCGATCTTTAACCGAAAAATACCCATAGTCGAACCTTTGAGCCTTTGTACAGGGTCGAGGCTAATAATTCGAGAAACATAAATTGGCCAAAGTCGAACACTTGCACAATTTGTTCCACATCGAAATTGGCATAGAAGTGTTTAGTCTATCGATCTTTAACCGAAAAATACCCATAGTCGAACCTTTGAGCCTTTGTACAGGGTCGAGGCTAATAATTCGAGAAACATAAATTTGCCAGAGTCGAAACCTTGCAGAATTTGTTCCACTCAGAAATTGGCATAGAAGTCTTTAGTCTATCGATCTTTAACCGAAAAATACCCATAGTCGAACCTTTGAGCCTTTGTACAGGGTTGAGGCTAATAATTCGAGAAACATAAATTTGCCAGAGTCGAAACCTTGCAGAATTTGTTCCACATCGAAATTAGCATAGAAGTGTTTAGTCTAACGATCTTTAACCGAAAAATACCCATAGTCGCACCTTTGAGCCTTTGTACAGGGTCGAAGCTAATAATTCGAGAAAACATAAATTAGCCAAAGTCGAACACTTGCAGAATTTGTTCCACTCAGAAATTAGCATAGGAGTACTCAGTCTATCGATCTTTAACCGAAAAATACCCATAGTCGAACCTTTGAGCCTTTGTACAGGGTCGAGGCTAATAATTCGAGAAACATAAATTGGCCAAAGTCGAACACTTGCAGAATTTGTTCCACTCAGAAATTAGCATAGGAGTACTCAGTCTATCGATCTTTAACCGAATAATACCCATAGTCGAACCTTTGAGCCTTTGTACAGGGTCGAGGCTAATAATTCGAGAAACATAAATTTGCCAAAGTCGAAACCTTGCAGAATTTGTTCCACTCAGAAATTGGCATAGAAGTGTTTAGTCTATCGATCTTTAACCGAAAAATACCCATAGTCGAACCTTTGAGCCTTTGTACAGGGTCGAGGCTAATAATTCGAGAAACATAAATTGGCCAAAGTCGAACACTTGCAGAATTTGTTCCACTCAGAAATTAGCATATGAGTATTCAGTCTATCGACCTTTAACTGAAAAAAACCCATAGTCGCACCTTTGAGCCTTTGTACAGGGTCGAGGCTAATAATTCGAGAAAACATAAATTGGCCAAAGTCGAAACCTTGCAGAGTTTGTTCCACTCAGAAATTGGCATAGAAGTGTTTAGTCTAACGATCTTTAACTGAAAAATACCCATAGTCGCACCTTTGAGCCTTTGTACAGGGTCGAGGCTAATAATTCGAGAAAACATAAATTGGCCAAAGTCGAACACTTGCAGAATTTGTTCCAAATCGAAATTGGCATAGAAGTGTTTAGTCTATCGATCTTTAACCGAAAAATAACCATAGTCGCACCTTTGAGTCTTTGTACAGGGTCGAGGCTAATAATTCGAGAAAACATAAATTGGCCAAAGTCGAAACCTTGCAGAATTTGTTCCACATCGAAATTAGCATAGAAGTGTTTAGTCCATCGATCTTTAACCGAAAAATACCCATAGTCGCACCTTTGAGCCTTTGTACAGGGTCGAGGCCAGTTATTCGAGAAAACATAAATTGGCCAAAGTCGAAACCTTGCAGAATTTGTTCCACTCAGAAATTGGCATAGAAGTGTTTAGTCTAACGATCTTTAACTGAAAAATACCCATAGTCGCACCTTTGAGCCTTTGCACAGGGTCGAGGCTAATAATTCGAGAAAACATAAATTTGCCAACGTCGAAACCTTGCAGAATTTGTTCCACTCAGAAATTGGCATAGAAGTGTTTAGTCTATCGATCTTTAACCGAAAAATACCCATAGTCGAACCTTTGAGCCTTTGTACAGGGTCGAGGCTAATAATTCGAGAAACATAAATTGGCCAAAGTCGAACACTTGCACAATTTGTTCCACTCAGAAATTGGCATAGAAGTGTTTAGTCTATCGATCTTTAACCGAAAAATACCCATAGTCGAACCTTTGAGCCTTTGTATAGGGTCGAGGCTAATAATTCGAGAAACATAAATTGGCCAAAGTCGAACACTTGCAGAATTTGTTCCACTCAGAAATTAGCATATGAGTATTCAGTCTATCGACCTTTAACTGAAAAATACCCATAGTCGCACCTTTGAGCCTTTGTACAGGGTCGAGGCTAATAATTCGATAAAACATAAATTGGCCAAAGTCGAAACCTTGCAGAGTTTGTTCCACTCAGAAATTGTCATAGAAGTGTTTAGTCTAACGATCTTTAACTGAAAAATACCCATAGTCGCACCTTTGAGCCTTTGTACAGGGTCGAGGCTAATAATTCGAGAAAACATAAATTTGCCAAAGTCGAAACCTTGCAGAATTTGTTCCACTCAGAAATTGGCATAGAAGTGTTTAGTCTATCGATCTTTAACCGAAAAATACCCATAGTCGAACCTTTGAGCCTTTGTACAGGGTCGAGTCTAATAATTCGAGAAACATAAATTGGCCAAAGTCGAACACTTGCAGAATTTGTTCCACTCAGAAATTAGCATAGGAGTACTCAGTCTATCGATCTTTAACCGAAAAATACCCATAGTCGCACCTTTGAACCTTTGTACAGGGTCGAGGCTAATAATTCGAGAAACATAAATTGGCCAAAGTCGAACACTTGCAGAATTTGTTCCACATCGAAATTGGCATAGAAGTATTTAGTCTATCGATCTTTAACCGAAAAATACCCATAGTCGCACCTTTGAGCCTTTGTACAGGGTCGAAGCTAATAATTCGAGAAAACATAAATTAGCCAAAGTCGAAACCTTGCAGAATTTGTTCCACTCAGAAATTGGCATAGGAGTGTTTAGTCTAACGATCTTTAACTGAAAAATACCCATAGTCGCACCTTTGAGCCTTTGTACAGGATCGAGGCTAATAATTCGAGAAAACATAAATTTGCCAACGTCGAAACCTTGCAGAATTTGTTCCACTCAGAAATTGGCATAGAAGTGTTTAGTCTATCGATCTTTAACCGAAAAATACCCATAGTCGAACCTTTGAGCCTTTGTACAGGGTCGAGGCTAATAATTCGAGAAACATAAATTGGCCAAAGTCGAACACTTGCACAATTTGTTCCACATCGAAATTGGCATAGAAGTGTTTAGTCTATCGATCTTTAACCGAAAAATACCCATAGTCGAACCTTTGAGCCTTTGTACAGGGTCGAGGCTAATAATTCGAGAAACATAAATTTGCCAGAGTCGAAACCTTGCAGAATTTGTTCCACTCAGAAATTGGCATAGAAGTCTTTAGTCTATCGATCTTTAACCGAAAAATACCCATAGTCGCACCTTTGAGCCTTTGTACAGGGTCGAGGCTAATAATTCGAGAAAACATAAATTTGCCAACGTCGAAACCTTGCAGAATTTGTTCCACTCAGAAATTGGCATAGAAGTGTTTAGTCTATCGATCTTTAACCGAAAAATACCCATAGTCGAACCTTTGAGCCTTTGTACAGGGTCGAGGCTAATAATTCGAGAAACATAAATTGGCCAAAGTCGAACACTTGCACAATTTGTTCCACATCGAAATTGGCATAGAAGTGTTTAGTCTATCGATCTTTAACCGAAAAATACCCATAGTCGAACCTTTGAGCCTTTGTACAGGGTCGAGGCTAATAATTCGAGAAACATAAATTTGCCAGAGTCGAAACCTTGCAGAATTTGTTCCACTCAGAAATTGGCATAGAAGTCTTTAGTCTATCGATCTTTAACCGAAAAATACCCATAGTCGAACCTTTGAGCCTTTGTACAGGGTCGAGGCTAATAATTCGAGAAACATAAATTTGCCAGAGTCGAAACCTTGCAGAATTTGTTCCACATCGAAATTAGCATAGAAGTGTTTAGTCTAACGATCTTTAACCGAAAAATACCCATAGTCGCACCTTTGAGCCTTTGTACAGGGTCGAAGCTAATAATTCGAGAAAACATAAATTAGCCAAAGTCGAACACTTGCAGAATTTGTTCCACTCAGAAATTAGCATAGGAGTACTCAGTCTATCGATCTTTAACCGAAAAATACCCATAGTCGAACCTTTGAGCCTTTGTACAGGGTCGAGGCTAATAATTCGAGAAACATAAATTGGCCAAAGTCGAACACTTGCAGAATTTGTTCCACTCAGAAATTAGCATAGGAGTACTCAGTCTATCGATCTTTAACCGAATAATACCCATAGTCGAACCTTTGAGCCTTTGTACAGGGTCGAGGCTAATAATTCGAGAAACATAAATTTGCCAAAGTCGAAACCTTGCAGAATTTGTTCCACTCAGAAATTGGCATAGAAGTGTTTAGTCTATCGATCTTTAACCGAAAAATACCCATAGTCGAACCTTTGAGCCTTTGTACAGGGTCGAGGCTAATAATTCGAGAAACATAAATTGGCCAAAGTCGAACACTTGCAGAATTTGTTCCACTCAGAAATTAGCATATGAGTATTCAGTCTATCGACCTTTAACTGAAAAAAACCCATAGTCGCACCTTTGAGCCTTTGTACAGGGTCGAGGCTAATAATTCGAGAAAACATAAATTGGCCAAAGTCGAAACCTTGCAGAGTTTGTTCCACTCAGAAATTGGCATAGAAGTGTTTAGTCTAACGATCTTTAACTGAAAAATACCCATAGTCGCACCTTTGAGCCTTTGTACAGGGTCGAGGCTAATAATTCGAGAAAACATAAATTGGCCAAAGTCGAACACTTGCAGAATTTGTTCCAAATCGAAATTGGCATAGAAGTGTTTAGTCTATCGATCTTTAACCGAAAAATAACCATAGTCGCACCTTTGAGTCTTTGTACAGGGTCGAGGCTAATAATTCGAGAAAACATAAATTGGCCAAAGTCGAAACCTTGCAGAATTTGTTCCACATCGAAATTAGCATAGAAGTGTTTAGTCCATCGATCTTTAACCGAAAAATACCCATAGTCGCACCTTTGAGCCTTTGTACAGGGTCGAGGCCAGTTATTCGAGAAAACATAAATTGGCCAAAGTCGAAACCTTGCAGAATTTGTTCCACTCAGAAATTGGCATAGAAGTGTTTAGTCTATCGATCTTTAACCGAAAAATACCCATAGTCGAACCTTTGAGCCTTTGTACAGGGTCGAGGCTAATAATTCGAGAAAACATAAATTTGCCAACGTCGAAACCTTGCAGAATTTGTTCCACTCAGAAATTGGCATAGAAGTGTTTAGTCTATCGATCTTTAACCGAAAAATACCCATAGTCGAACCTTTGAGCCTTTGTACAGGGTCGAGGCTAATAATTCGAGAAACATAAATTGGCCAAAGTCGAACACTTGCACAATTTGTTCCACTCAGAAATTGGCATAGAAGTGTTTAGTCTATCGATCTTTAACCGAAAAATACCCATAGTCGAACCTTTGAGCCTTTGTATAGGGTCGAGGCTAATAATTCGAGAAACATAAATTGGCCAAAGTCGAACACTTGCAGAATTTGTTCCACTCAGAAATTAGCATATGAGTAGTCAGTCTATCGACCTTTAACTGAAAAATACCCATAGTCGCACCTTTGAGCCTTTGTACAGGGTCGAGGCTAATAATTCGATAAAACATAAATTGGCCAAAGTCGAAACCTTGCAGAGTTTGTTCCACTCAGAAATTGGCATAGAAGTGTTTAGTCTAACGATCTTTAACTGAAAAATACCCATAGTCGCACCTTTGAACCTTTGTACAGGGTCGAGGCTAATAATTCGAGAAACATAAATTGGACAAAGTCGAACACTTGCAGAATTTGTTCCACATCGAAATTGGCATAGAAGTGTTTAGTCTATCGAACTTTAACCGAAAAATACCCATAGTCGCACCTTTGAGCCTTTGTACAGGGTCGAAGCTAATAATTCGAGAAAACATAAATTGGCCAAAGTCGAAACCTTGCAGAGTTTGTTCCACTCAGAAATTGTCATAGAAGTGTTTAGTTTAACGATCTTTAACTGAAAAATACCCATATCGCACCTTTGAGCCTTTGTACAGGGTCGAGGCTAATAATTCGAAAAATATAAATTGGAAAAAGTCGAACACTTGCAGAACTTGTTCCACTCAGAAATTAGCATATAAGTATTCAGTCTATCGACCTTTAACTGAAAAATACCCATAGTCGCACCTTTGAGCCTTTGTACAGGGTCGAGGCTAATAATTCGAGAAAACATAAATTGGCCAAAGTCGAAACCTTGCAGAGTTTGTTCCACTCAGAAATTGTCATAGAAGTGTTTAGTCTAACGATCTTTAACTGAAAAATACCCATAGTCGCACCTTTGAGCCTTTGTACAGGGTCGAGGCTAATAATTCGAGAAAACATAAATTTGCCAAAGTCGAAACCTTGCAGAATTTGTTCCACTCAGAAATTGGCATAGAAGTGTTTAGTCTATCGATCTTTAACCGAAAAATACCCATAGTCGAACCTTTGAGCCTTTGTACAGGGTCGAGTCTAATAATTCGAGAAACATAAATTGGCCAAAGTCGAACACTTGCAGAATTTGTTCCACTCAGAAATTAGCATAGGAGTACTCAGTCTATCGATCTTTAACCGAAAAATACCCATAGTCGCACCTTTGAACCTTTGTACAGGGTCGAGGCTAATAATTCGAGAAACATAAATTGGCCAAAGTCGAACACTTGCAGAATTTGTTCCACATCGAAATTGGCATAGAAGTATTTAGTCTATCGATCTTTAACCGAAAAATACCCATAGTCGCACCTTTGAGCCTTTGTACAGGGTCGAAGCTAATAATTCGAGAAAACATAAATTAGCCAAAGTCGAAACCTTGCAGAATTTGTTCCACTCAGAAATTGGCATAGGAGTGTTTAGTCTAACGATCTTTAACTGAAAAATACCCATAGTCGCACCTTTGAGCCTTTGTACAGGGTCGAGGCTAATAATTCGCGAAAACATAAATTTGCCAACGTAAAAAACCTTGCAGAATTTGTTCCACTCAGAAATTGGCATAGAAGTGTTTAGTCTATCGATCTTTAACCGAAAAATACCCATAGTCGAACCTTTGAGCCTTTGTACAGGGTCGAGGCTAATAATTCGAGAAACATAAATTGGCCAAAGTCGAACACTTGCACAATTTGTTCCACATCGAAATTGGCATAGAAGTGTTTAGTCTATCGATCTTTAACCGAAAAATACCCATAGTCGAACCTTTGAGCCTTTGTACAGGGTCGAGGCTAATAATTCGAGAAACATAAATTTGCCAGAGTCGAAACCTTGCAGAATTTGTTCCACTCAGAAATTGGCATAGAAGTCTTTAGTCTATCGATCTTTAACCGAAAAATACCCATAGTCGAACCTTTGAGCCTTTGTACAGGGTCGAGGCTAATAATTCGAGAAACATAAATTTGCCAGAGTCGAAACCTTGCAGAATTTGTTCCACATCGAAATTAGCATAGAAGTGTTTAGTCTAACGATCTTTAACCGAAAAATACCCATAGTCGCACCTTTGAGCCTTTGTACAGGGTCGAAGCTAATAATTCGAGAAAACATAAATTAGCCAAAGTCGAACACTTGCAGAATTTGTTCCACTCAGAAATTAGCATAGGAGTACTCAGTCTATCGATCTTTAACCGAAAAATACCCATAGTCGCACCTTTGAACCTTTGTACAGGGTCGAGGCTAATAATTCGAGAAACATAAATTGGCCAAAGTCGAACACTTGCAGAATTTGTTCCACTCAGAAATTGGCATAGAAGTGTTTAGTCTATCGATCTTTAACCGAAAAATACCCATAGTCGAACCTTTGAGCCTTTGTACAGGGTCGAGGCTAATAATTCGAGAAACATAAATTGGCCAAAGTCGAACACTTGCAGAATTTGCTCCACTCAGAAATTGGCATAGAAGTGTTTAGTCTATCGATCTTTAACCGAAAAATACCCATAGTCGAACCTTTGAGCCTTTGTACAGGGTCGAGGCTAATAATTCGAGAAACATAAATTGGCCAAAGTCGAACACTTGCAGAATTTGTTCCACATCGAAATTGGCATAGAAGTGTTTAGTCTATCGATCTTTAACCGAAAAATACCCATAGTCGAACCTTTGAGCCTTTGTACAGGGTCGAGGCTAATAATTCGAGAAACATAAATTGGCCAAAGTCGAACACTTGCAGAATTTGTTCCACTCAGAAATTAGCATAGGAGTGTTTAGTCTATCGATCTTTAACCGAAAAATACCCATAGCCGAACCTTTGAGCCTTTGTACAGGGTCGAGGCTAATAATTCGAGAAACATAAATTGGCCAAAGTCGAACACTTGCAGAATTTGTTCCACTCAGAAATTAGCATATGAGTATTCAGTCTATCGACCTTTAACTGAAAAAAACCCATAGTCGCACCTTTGAGCCTTTGTACAGGGTCGAGGCTAATAATTCGAGAAAACATAAATTGGCCAAAGTCGAAACCTTGCAGAGTTTGTTCCACTCAGAAATTGGCATAGAAGTGTTTAGTCTAACGATCTTTAACTGAAAAATACCCATAGTCGCACCTTTGAGCCTTTGTACAGGGTCGAGGCTAATAATTCGAGAAAACATAAATTGGCCAAAGTCGAACACTTGCAGAATTTGTTCCAAATCGAAATTGGCATAGAAGTGTTTAGTCTATCGATCTTTAACCGAAAAATAACCATAGTCGCACCTTTGAGTCTTTGTACAGGGTCGAGGCTAATAATTCGAGAAAACATAAATTGGCCAAAGTCGAAACCTTGCAGAATTTGTTCCACATCGAAATTAGCATAGAAGTGTTTAGTCCATCGATCTTTAACCGAAAAATACCCATAGTCGCACCTTTGAGCCTTTGTACAGGGTCGAGGCCAGTTATTCGAGAAAACATAAATTGGCCAAAGTCGAAACCTTGCAGAATTTGTTCCACTCAGAAATTGGCATAGAAGTGTTTAGTCTAACGATCTTTAACTGAAAAATACCCATAGTCGCACCTTTGAGCCTTTGCACAGGGTCGAGGCTAATAATTCGAGAAAACATAAATTTGCCAACGTCGAAACCTTGCAGAATTTGTTCCACTCAGAAATTGGCATAGAAGTGTTTAGTCTATCGATCTTTAACCGAAAAATACCCATAGTCGAACCTTTGAGCCTTTGTACAGGGTCGAGGCTAATAATTCGAGAAACATAAATTGGCCAAAGTCGAACACTTGCACAATTTGTTCCACATCGAAATTGGCATAGAAGTGTTTAGTCTATCGATCTTTAACCGAAAAATACCCATAGTCGAACCTTTGAGCCTTTGTACAGGGTCGAGGCTAATAATTCGAGAAACATAAATTTGCCAGAGTCGAAACCTTGCAGAATTTGTTCCACTCAGAAATTGGCATAGAAGTCTTTAGTCTATCGATCTTTAACCGAAAAATACCCATAGTCGAACCTTTGAGCCTTTGTACAGGGTCGAGGCTAATAATTCGAGAAACATAAATTTGCCAGAGTCGAAACCTTGCAGAATTTGTTCCACTCAGAAATTGGCATAGAAGTCTTTAGTCTATCGATCTTTAACCGAAAAATACCCATAGTCGAACCTTTGAGCCTTTGTACAGGGTCGAGGCTAATAATTCGAGAAAACATAAATTTGCCAACGTCGAAACCTTGCAGAATTTGTTCCACTCAGAAATTGGCATAGAAGTGTTTAGTCTATCGATCTTTAACCGAAAAATACCCATAGTCGAACCTTTGAGCCTTTGTACAGGGTCGAGGCTAATAATTCGAGAAACATAAATTGGCCAAAGTCGAACACTTGCAGAATTTGTTCCACATCGAAATTGGCATAGAAGTGTTTAGTCTATCGATCTTTAACCGAAAAATACCCATAGTCGAACCTTTGAGTAAAGATCGATAGACTAAACACTTCTATGCCAATTTCGATGTGGAACAAATTCTGCAAGTGTTCGACTTTGGCCAATTTATGTTTCTCGAATTATTAGCCTCGACCCTGTACAAAGGCTCAAAGGTTCGACTATGGGTATTTTTCGGTTAAAGATCGATAGACTAAACACTTCTATGCCAATTTCTGAGTGGAACAAATTCTGCAAGTGTTCGACTTTGGCCAATTTATGTTTCTCGAATTATTAGCCTCGAACCCTGTACAAATTTTCAAAGGTGCGACTATGGGTATTTTTCGGTTAAAGATCGATAGACTGAGTACTCCTATGCTAATTTCTGAGTGGAACAAATTCTGCAAGTGTTCGACTTTGGCCAATTTATGTTTTCTCGAATTATTAGCTTCGACCCTGTATAAAGGCTCAAAGGTGCGACTATGGGTATTTTTCAGTTAAAGATCGATAGACTAAACACTTCTATGCCAATTTCGATGTGGAACAAATTCTGCAAGTGTTCGACTTTGGCCAATTTATGTTTCTCGAATTATTAGCCTCGACCCTGTACAAAGGTTCAAAGGTGCGACTATGGGTATTTTTCGGTTAAAGATCGATAGACTGAGTACTCCTATGCTAATTTCTGAGTGGAACAAATTCTGCAAGTGTTCGACTTTGGCTAATTTATGTTTTCTCGAATTATTAGCTTCGACCCTGTACAAAGGCTCAAAGGTGCGACTATGGGTATTTTTCGGTTAAAGATCGTTAGACTAAACACTTCTATGCCAATTTCTGAGTGGAACAAATTCTGCAAGGTTTCGACTTTGGCCAATTTATGTTTTCTCGAATAACTGGCCTCGACCCTGTACAAAGGCTCAAAGGTGCGACTATGGGTATTTTTCGGTTAAAGATCGATGGACTAAACACTTCTATGCTAATTTCGATGTGGAACAAATTCTACAAGGTTTCGACTCTGGCAAATTTATGTTTCTCGAATTATTAGCCTCGACCCTGTACAAAGGCTCAAAGGTTCGACTATGGGTATTTTTCGGTTAAAGATCGATAGACTAAAGACTTCTATGCCAATTTCTGAGTGGAACAAATTCTGCAAGGTTTCGACTCTGGCAAATTTATGTTTCTCGAATTATTAGCCTCGACCCTGTACAAAGGCTCAAAGGTTCGACTATGGGAATTTTTCGGTTAAAGATCGATAGACTAAACACTTCTATGCCAATTTCGATGTGGAACAAATTGTGCAAGTGTTCGACTTTGGCCAATTTATGTTTCTCGAATTATTAGCCTCGACCCTGTACAAAGGCTCAAAGGTTCGACTATGGGTATTTTTCGGTTAAAGATCGATAGACTAAACACTTCTATGCCAATTTCTGAGTGGAACAAATTCTGCAAGGTTTCGACGTTGGCAAATTTATGTTTTCTCGAATTATTAGCCTCGACCCTGTACAAAGGCTCAAAGGTGCGACTATGGGTATTTTTCAGTTAAAGATCGTTAGACTAAACACTTCTATGCCAATTTCTGAGTGGAACAAATTCTGCAAGGTTTCGACTTTGGCTAATTTATGTTTTCTCGAATTATTAGCTTCGACCCTGTACAAAGGCTCAAAGGTGCGACTATGGGTATTTTTCGGTTAAAGATCGATAGACTAAATACTTCTATGCCAATTTCGATGTGGAACAAATTCTGCAAGTGTTCGACTTTGGCCAATTTATGTTTCTCGAATTATTAGCCTCGACCCTGTACAAAGGTTCAAAGGTGCGACTATGGGTATTTTTCGGTTAAAGATCGATAGACTGAGTACTCCTATGCTAATTTCTGAGTGGAACAAATTCTGCAAGTGTTCGACTTTGGCCAATTTATGTTTCTCGAATTATTAGCCTCGACCCTGTACAAAGGCTCAAAGGTTCGACTATGGGTATTTTTCGGTTAAAGATCGATAGACTAAACACTTCTATGCCAATTTCTGAGTGGAACAAATTCTGCAAGGTTTCGACTTTGGCAAATTTATGTTTTCTCGAATTATTAGCCTCGACCCTGTACAAAGGCTCAAAGGTGCGACTATGGGTATTTCTCAGTTAAAGATCGTTAGACTAAACACTTCTATGACAATTTCTGAGTGGAACAAACTCTGCAAGGTTTCGACTTTGGCCAATTTATGTTTTCTCGAATTATTAGCCTCGACCCTGTACAAAGGCTCAAAGGTGCGACTATGGGTATTTTTCAGTTAAAGGTCGATAGACTGAATACTTATATGCTAATTTCTGAGTGGAACAAGTTCTGCAAGTGTTCGACTTTTTCCAATTTATATTTTTCGAATTATTAGCCTCGACCCTGTACAAAGGCTCAAAGGTGCGATATGGGTATTTTTCAGTTAAAGATCGTTAAACTAAACACTTCTATGACAATTTCTGAGTGGAACAAACTCTGCAAGGTTTCGACTTTGGCCAATTTATGTTTTCTCGAATTATTAGCTTCGACCCTGTACAAAGGCTCAAAGGTGCGACTATGGGTATTTTTCGGTTAAAGTTCGATAGACTAAACACTTCTATGCCAATTTCGATGTGGAACAAATTCTGCAAGTGTTCGACTTTGTCCAATTTATGTTTCTCGAATTATTAGCCTCGACCCTGTACAAAGGTTCAAAGGTGCGACTATGGGTATTTTTCAGTTAAAGATCGTTAGACTAAACACTTCTATGCCAATTTCTGAGTGGAACAAACTCTGCAAGGTTTCGACTTTGGCCAATTTATGTTTTCTCGAATTATTAGCCTCGACCCTGTACAAAGGCTCAAAGGTGCGACTATGGGTATTTTTCAGTTAAAGGTCGATAGACTGAATACTCATATGCTAATTTCTGAGTGGAACAAATTCTGCAAGTGTTCGACTTTGGCCAATTTATGTTTCTCGAATTATTAGCCTCGACCCTGTACAAAGGCTCAAAGGTTCGACTATGGGTATTTTTCGGTTAAAGATCGATAGACTAAACACTTCTATGCCAATTTCTGAGTGGAACAAATTCTGCAAGGTTTCGACTTTGGCAAATTTATGTTTCTCGAATTATTAGCCTCGACCCTGTACAAAGGCTCAAAGGTGCGACTATGGGTATTATTCGGTTAAAGATCGATAGACTGAGTACTCCTATGCTAATTTCTGAGTGGAACAAATTCTGCAAGTGTTCGACTTTGGCCAATTTATGTTTCTCGAATTATTAGCCTCGACCCTGTACAAAGGCTCAAAGGTTCGACTATGGGTATTTTTCGGTTAAAGATTGATAGACTAAACACTTCTATGCCAATTTCGATGTGGAACAAATTCTGCAAGTGTTCGACTTTGGCCAATTTATGTTTCTCGAATTATTAGCCTCGACCCTGTACAAAGGCTCAAAGGTTCGACTATGGGTATTTTTCGGTTAAAGATCGATAGACTAAACACTTCTATGCCAATTTCTGAGTGGAACAAATTCTGCAAGTGTTCGACTTTGGCCAATTTATGTTTCTCGAATTATTAGCCTCGAACCCTGTACAAATTTTCAAAGGTGCGACTATGGGTATTTTTCGGTTAAAGATCGATAGACTGAGTACTCCTATGCTAATTTCTGAGTGGAACAAATTCTGCAAGTGTTCGACTTTGGCCAATTTATGTTTTCTCGAATTATTAGCTTCGACCCTGTATAAAGGCTCAAAGGTGCGACTATGGGTATTTTTCAGTTAAAGATCGATAGACTAAACACTTCTATGCCAATTTCGATGTGGAACAAATTCTGCAAGTGTTCGACTTTGGCCAATTTATGTTTCTCGAATTATTAGCCTCGACCCTGTACAAAGGTTCAAAGGTGCGACTATGGGTATTTTTCGGTTAAAGATCGATAGACTGAGTACTCCTATGCTAATTTCTGAGTGGAACAAATTCTGCAAGTGTTCGACTTTGGCTAATTTATGTTTTCTCGAATTATTAGCTTCGACCCTGTACAAAGGCTCAAAGGTGCGACTATGGGTATTTTTCGGTTAAAGATCGTTAGACTAAACACTTCTATGCCAATTTCTGAGTGGAACAAATTCTGCAAGGTTTCGACTTTGGCCAATTTATGTTTTCTCGAATAACTGGCCTCGACCCTGTACAAAGGCTCAAAGGTGCGACTATGGGTATTTTTCGGTTAAAGATCGATGGACTAAACACTTCTATGCTAATTTCGATGTGGAACAAATTCTGCAAGGTTTCGACTCTGGCAAATTTATGTTTCTCGAATTATTAGCCTCGACCCTGTACAAAGGCTCAAAGGTTCGACTATGGGTATTTTTCGGTTAAAGATCGATAGACTAAAGACTTCTATGCCAATTTCTGAGTGGAACAAATTCTGCAAGAGAGAGAAACATAAATTTGCCAGAGTCGAAACCTTGCAGAATTTGTTCCACTCAGAAATTGGCATAGAAGTCTTTAGTCTATCGATCTTTAACCGAAAAATACCCATAGTCGAACCTTTGAGCCTTTGTACAGGGTCGAGGCTAATAATTCGAGAAACATAAATTTGCCAGAGTCGAAACCTTGCAGAATTTGTTCCACATCGAAATTAGCATAGAAGTGTTTAGTCCATCGATCTTTAACCGAAAAATACCCATAGTCGCACCTTTGAGCCTTTGTACAGGGTCGAGGCCAGTTATTCGAGAAAACATAAATTGGCCAAAGTCGAAACCTTGCAGAATTTGTTCCACTCAGAAATTGGCATAGAAGTGTTTAGTCTAACGATCTTTAACCGAAAAATACCCATAGTCGCACCTTTGAGCCTTTGTACAGGGTCGAAGCTAATAATTCGAGAAAACATAAATTAGCCAAAGTCGAACACTTGCAGAATTTGTTCCACTCAGAAATTAGCATAGGAGTACTCAGTCTATCGATCTTTAACCGAAAAATACCCATAGTCGCACCTTTGAACCTTTGTACAGGGTCGAGGCTAATAATTCGAGAAACATAAATTGGCCAAAGTCGAACACTTGCAGAATTTGTTCCACATCGAAATTGGCATAGAAGTGTTTAGTCTATCGATCTTTAACTGAAAAATACCCATAGTCGCACCTTTGAGCCTTTATACAGGGTCGAAGCTAATAATTCGAGAAAACATAAATTGGCCAAAGTCGAACACTTGCAGAATTTGTTCCACTCAGAAATTAGCATAGGAGTACTCAGTCTATCGATCTTTAACCGAAAAATACCCATAGTCGCACCTTTGAAAATTTGTACAGGGTTCGAGGCTAATAATTCGAGAAACATAAATTGGCCAAAGTCGAACACTTGCAGAATTTGTTCCACTCAGAAATTGGCATAGAAGTGTTTAGTCTATCGATCTTTAACCGAAAAATACCCATAGTCGAACCTTTGAGCCTTTGTACAGGGTCGAGGCTAATAATTCGAGAAACATAAATTGGCCAAAGTCGAACACTTGCAGAATTTGTTCCACATCGAAATTGGCATAGAAGTGTTTAGTCTATCGATCTTTAACCGAAAAATACCCATAGTCGAACCTTTGAGCCTTTGTACAGGGTCGAGGCTAATAATTCGAGAAACATAAATTGGCCAAAGTCGAACACTTGCAGAATTTGTTCCACTCAGAAATTAGCATAGGAGTACTCAGTCTATCGATCTTTAACCGAATAATACCCATAGTCGCACCTTTGAGCCTTTGTACAGGGTCGAGGCTAATAATTCGAGAAACATAAATTTGCCAAAGTCGAAACCTTGCAGAATTTGTTCCACTCAGAAATTGGCATAGAAGTGTTTAGTCTATCGATCTTTAACCGAAAAATACCCATAGTCGAACCTTTGAGCCTTTGTACAGGGTCGAGGCTAATAATTCGAGAAACATAAATTGGCCAAAGTCGAACACTTGCAGAATTTGTTCCACTCAGAAATTAGCATATGAGTATTCAGTCTATCGACCTTTAACTGAAAAATACCCATAGTCGCACCTTTGAGCCTTTGTACAGGGTCGAGGCTAATAATTCGAGAAAACATAAATTGGCCAAAGTCGAAACCTTGCAGAGTTTGTTCCACTCAGAAATTGGCATAGAAGTGTTTAGTCTAACGATCTTTAACTGAAAAATACCCATAGTCGCACCTTTGAACCTTTGTACTGGGTCGAGGCTAATAATTCGAGAAACATAAATTGGACAAAGTCGAACACTTGCAGAATTTGTTCCACATCGAAATTGGCATAGAAGTGTTTAGTCTATCGAACTTTAACCGAAAAATACCCATAGTCGCACCTTTGAGCCTTTGTACAGGGTCGAAGCTAATAATTCGAGAAAACATAAATTGGCCAAAGTCGAAACCTTGCAGAGTTTGTTCCACTCAGAAATTGTCATAGAAGTGTTTAGTTTAACGATCTTTAACTGAAAAATACCCATATCGCACCTTTGAGCCTTTGTACAGGGTCGAGGCTAATAATTCGAAAAATATAAATTGGAAAAAGTCGAACACTTGCAGAACTTGTTCCACTCAGAAATTAGCATATAAGTATTCAGTCTATCGACCTTTAACTGAAAAATACCCATAGTCGCACCTTTGAGCCTTTGTACAGGGTCGAGGCTAATAATTCGAGAAAACATAAATTGGCCAAAGTCGAAACCTTGCAGAGTTTGTTCCACTCAGAAATTGTCATAGAAGTGTTTGGTCTAACGATCTTTAACTGAAAAATACCCATAGTCGCACCTTTGAGCCTTTGTACAGGGTCGAGGCTAATAATTCGAGAAAACATAAATTTGCCAAAGTCGAAACCTTGCAGAATTTGTTCCACTCAGAAATTGGCATAGAAGTGTTTAGTCTATCGATCTTTAACCGAAAAATACCCATAGTCGAACCTTTGAGCCTTTGTACAGGGTCGAGTCTAATAATTCGAGAAACATAAATTGGCCAAAGTCGAACACTTGCAGAATTTGTTCCACTCAGAAATTAGCATAGGAGTACTCAGTCTATCGATCTTTAACCGAAAAATACCCATAGTCGCACCTTTGAACCTTTGTACAGGGTCGAGGCTAATAATTCGAGAAACATAAATTGGCCAAAGTCGAACACTTGCAGAATTTGTTCCACATCGAAATTGGCATAGAAGTATTTAGTCTATCGATCTTTAACCGAAAAATACCCATAGTCGCACCTTTGAGCCTTTGTACAGGGTCGAAGCTAATAATTCGAGAAAACATAAATTAGCCAAAGTCGAAACCTTGCAGAATTTGTTCCACTCAGAAATTGGCATAGGAGTGTTTAGTCTAACGATCTTTAACTGAAAAATACCCATAGTCGCACCTTTGAGCCTTTGTACAGGATCGAGGCTAATAATTCGAGAAAACATAAATTTGCCAACCTCGAAACCTTGCAGAATTTGTTCCACTCAGAAATTGGCATAGAAGTGTTTAGTCTATCGATCTTTAACCGAAAAATACCCATAGTCGAACCTTTGAGCCTTTGTACAGGGTCGAGGATAATAATTCGAGAAACATAAATTGGCCAAAGTCGAACACTTGCACAATTTGTTCCACATCGAAATTGGCATAGAAGTGTTTAGTCTATCGATCTTTAACCGAAAAATACCCATAGTCGAACCTTTGAGCCTTTGTACAGGGTCGAGGCTAATAATTCGAGAAACATAAATTTGCCAGAGTCGAAACCTTGCAGAATTTGTTCCACTCAGAAATTGGCATAGAAGTCTTTAGTCTATCGATCTTTAACCGAAAAATACCCATAGTCGCACCTTTGAGCCTTTGTACAGGGTCGAGGCTAATAATTCGAGAAAACATAAATTTGCCAACGTCGAAACCTTGCAGAATTTGTTCCACTCAGAAATTGGCATAGAAGTGTTTAGTCTATCGATCTTTAACCGAAAAATACCCATAGTCGAACCTTTGAGCCTTTGTACAGGGTCGAGGCTAATAATTCGAGAAACATAAATTGGCCAAAGTCGAACACTTGCACAATTTGTTCCACATCGAAATTGGCATAGAAGTGTTTAGTCTATCGATCTTTAACCGAAAAATACCCATAGTCGAACCTTTGAGCCTTTGTACAGGGTCGAGGCTAATAATTCGAGAAACATAAATTTGCCAGAGTCGAAACCTTGCAGAATTTGTTCCACTCAGAAATTGGCATAGAAGTCTTTAGTCTATCGATCTTTAACCGAAAAATACCCATAGTCGAACCTTTGAGCCTTTGTACAGGGTCGAGGCTAATAATTCGAGAAACATAAATTTGCCAGAGTCGAAACCTTGCAGAATTTGTTCCACATCGAAATTAGCATAGAAGTGTTTAGTCTAACGATCTTTAACCGAAAAATACCCATAGTCGCACCTTTGAGCCTTTGTACAGGGTCGAAGCTAATAATTCGAGAAAACATAAATTAGCCAAAGTCGAACACTTGCAGAATTTGTTCCACTCAGAAATTAGCATAGGAGTACTCAGTCTATCGATCTTTAACCGAAAAATACCCATAGTCGAACCTTTGAGCCTTTGTACAGGGTCGAGGCTAATAATTCGAGAAACATAAATTGGCCAAAGTCGAACACTTGCAGAATTTGTTCCACTCAGAAATTAGCATAGGAGTACTCAGTCTATCGATCTTTAACCGAATAATACCCATAGTCGAACCTTTGAGCCTTTGTACAGGGTCGAGGCTAATAATTCGAGAAACATAAATTTGCCAAAGTCGAAACCTTGCAGAATTTGTTCCACTCAGAAATTGGCATAGAAGTGTTTAGTCTATCGATCTTTAACCGAAAAATACCCATAGTCGAACCTTTGAGCCTTTGTACAGGGTCGAGGCTAATAATTCGAGAAACATAAATTGGCCAAAGTCGAACACTTGCAGAATTTGTTCCACTCAGAAATTAGCATATGAGTATTCAGTCTATCGACCTTTAACTGAAAAAAACCCATAGTCGCACCTTTGAGCCTTTGTACAGGGTCGAGGCTAATAATTCGAGAAAACATAAATTGGCCAAAGTCGAAACCTTGCAGAGTTTGTTCCACTCAGAAATTGGCATAGAAGTGTTTAGTCTAACGATCTTTAACTGAAAAATACCCATAGTCGCACCTTTGAGCCTTTGTACAGGGTCGAGGCTAATAATTCGAGAAAACATAAATTGGCCAAAGTCGAACACTTGCAGAATTTGTTCCAAATCGAAATTGGCATAGAAGTGTTTAGTCTATCGATCTTTAACCGAAAAATAACCATAGTCGCACCTTTGAGTCTTTGTACAGGGTCGAGGCTAATAATTCGAAAAAACATAAATTGGCCAAAGTCGAAACCTTGCAGAATTTGTTCCACATCGAAATTAGCATAGAAGTGTTTAGTCCATCGATCTTTAACCGAAAAATACCCATAGTCGCACCTTTGAGCCTTTGTACAGGGTCGAGGCCAGTTATTCGAGAAAACATAAATTGGCCAAAGTCGAAACCTTGCAGAATTTGTTCCACTCAGAAATTGGCATAGAAGTGTTTAGTCTAACGATCTTTAACTGAAAAATACCCATAGTCGCACCTTTGAGCCTTTGCACAGGGTCGAGGCTAATAATTCGAGAAAACATAAATTTGCCAACGTCGAAACCTTGCAGAATTTGTTCCACTCAGAAATTGGCATAGAAGTGTTTAGTCTATCGATCTTTAACCGAAAAATACCCATAGTCGAACCTTTGAGCCTTTGTACAGGGTCGAGGCTAATAATTCGAGAAACATAAATTGGCCAAAGTCGAACACTTGCACAATTTGTTCCACTCAGAAATTGGCATAGAAGTGTTTAGTCTATCGATCTTTAACCGAAAAATACCCATAGTCGAACCTTTGAGCCTTTGTACAGGGTCGAGGCTAATAATTCGAGAAACATAAATTGGCCAAAGTCGAACACTTGCAGAATTTGTTCCACTCAGAAATTAGCATATGAGTATTCAGTCTATCGACCTTTAACTGAAAAATACCCATAGTCGCACCTTTGAGCCTTTGTACAGGGTCGAGGCTAATAATTCGAGAAAACATAAATTGGCCAAAGTCGAAACCTTGCAGAGTTTGTTCCACTCAGAAATTGGCATAGAAGTGTTTAGTCTAACGATCTTTAACTGAAAAATACCCATAGTCGCACCTTTGAACCTTTGTACAGGGTCGAGGCTAATAATTCGAGAAACATAAATTGGACAAAGTCGAACACTTGCAGAATTTGTTCCACATCGAAATTGGCATAGAAGTGTTTAGTCTATCGAACTTTAACCGAAAAATACCCATAGTCGCACCTTTGAGCCTTTGTACAGGGTCGAAGCTAATAATTCGAGAAAACATAAATTGGCCAAAGTCGAAACCTTGCAGAGTTTGTTCCACTCAGAAATTGTCATAGAAGTGTTTAGTTTAACGATCTTTAACTGAAAAATACCCATATCGCACCTTTGAGCCTTTGTACAGGGTCGAGGCTAATAATTCGAAAAATATAAATTGGAAAAAGTCGAACACTTGCAGAACTTGTTCCACTCAGAAATTAGCATATAAGTATTCAGTCTATCGACCTTTAACTGAAAAATACCCATAGTCGCACCTTTGAGCCTTTGTACAGGGTCGAGGCTAATAATTCGAGAAAACATAAATTTGCCAAAGTCGAAACCTTGCAGAATTTGTTCCACTCAGAAATTGGCATAGAA
Organism: Barypeithes pellucidus; assembly: GCA_963991005.1. Taxonomy (NCBI): domain Eukaryota; kingdom Metazoa; phylum Arthropoda; class Insecta; order Coleoptera; family Curculionidae; genus Barypeithes; species Barypeithes pellucidus. Next base: position 43,359,506 of record OZ022560.1, read on the forward strand.
GTGTTTAGTCTATCGATCTTTAACCGAAAAATACCCATAGTCGAACCTTTGAGCCTTTGTACAGGGTCGAGTTTAATAATTCGAGAAACATAAATTGGCCAAAGTCGAACACTTGCAGAATTTGTTCCACTCAGAAATTAGCATAGGAGTACTCAGTCTATCGATCTTTAACCGAAAAATACCCATAGTCGCACCTTTGAACCTTTGTACAGGGTCGAGGCTAATAATTCGAGAAACATAAATTGGCCAAAGTCGAACACTTGCAGAATTTGTTCCACATCGAAATTGGCATAGAAGTATTTAGTCTATCGATCTTTAACCGAAAAATACCCATAGTCGCACCTTTGAGCCTTTGTACAGGGTCGAAGCTAATAATTCGAGAAAACATAAATTAGCCAAAGTCGAAACCTTGCAGAATTTGTTCCACTCAGAAATTGGCATAGGAGTGTTTAGTCTAACGATCTTTAACTGAAAAATACCCATAGTCGCACCTTTGAGCCTTTGTACAGGGTCGAGGCTAATAATTCGCGAAAACATAAATTTGCCAACGTCGAAACCTTGCAGAATTTGTTCCACTCAGAAATTGGCATAGAAGTGTTTAGTCTATCGATCTTTAACCGAAAAATACCCATAGTCGAACCTTTGAGCCTTTGTACAGGGTCGAGGCTAATAATTCGAGAAACATAAATTGGCCAAAGTCGAACACTTGCACAATTTGTTCCACATCGAAATTGGCATAGAAGTGTTTAGTCTATCGATCTTTAACCGAAAAATACCCATAGTCGAACCTTTGAGCCTTTGTACAGGGTCGAGGCTAATAATTCGAGAAACATAAATTTGCCAGAGTCGAAACCTTGCAGAATTTGTTCCACTCAGAAATTGGCATAGAAGTCTTTAGTCTATCGATCTTTAACCGAAAAATACCCATAGTCGAACCTTTGAGCCTTTGTACAGGGTCGAGGCTAATAATTCGAGAAACATAAATTTGCCAGAGTCGAAACCTTGCAGAATTTGTTCCACATCGAAATTAGCATAGAAGTGTTTAGTCTAACGATCTTTAACCGAAAAATACCCATAGTCGCACCTTTGAGCCTTTGTACAGGGTCGAAGCTAATAATTCGAGAAAACATAAATTAGCCAAAGTCGAACACTTGCAGAATTTGTTCCACTCAGAAATTAGCATAGGAGTACTCAGTCTATCGATCTTTAACCGAAAAATACCCATAGTCGCACCTTTGAACCTTTGTACAGGGTCGAGGCTAATAATTCGAGAAACATAAATTGGCCAAAGTCGAACACTTGCAGAATTTGTTCCACTCAGAAATTGGCATAGAAGTGTTTAGTCTATCGATCTTTAACCGAAAAATACCCATAGTCGAACCTTTGAGCCTTTGTACAGGGTCGAGGCTAATAATTCGAGAAACATAAATTGGCCAAAGTCGAACACTTGCAGAATTTGCTCCACTCAGAAATTGGCATAGAAGTGTTTAGTCTATCGATCTTTAACCGAAAAATACCCATAGTCGAACCTTTGAGCCTTTGTACAGGGTCGAGGCTAATAATTCGAGAAACATAAATTGGCCAAAGTCGAACACTTGCAGAATTTGTTCCACATCGAAATTGGCATAGAAGTGTTTAGTCTATCGATCTTTAACCGAAAAATACCCATAGTCGAACCTTTGAGCCTTTGTACAGGGTCGAGGCTAATAATTCGAGAAACATAAATTGGCCAAAGTCGAACACTTGCAGAATTTGTTCCACTCAGAAATTAGCATAGGAGTGTTTAGTCTATCGATCTTTAACCGAAAAATACCCATAGCCGAACCTTTGAGCCTTTGTACAGGGTCGAGGCTAATAATTCGAGAAACATAAATTGGCCAAAGTCGAACACTTGCAGAATTTGTTCCACTCAGAAATTAGCATATGAGTATTCAGTCTATCGACCTTTAACTGAAAAAAACCCATAGTCGCACCTTTGAGCCTTTGTACAGGGTCGAGGCTAATAATTCGAGAAAACATAAATTGGCCAAAGTCGAAACCTTGCAGAGTTTGTTCCACTCAGAAATTGGCATAGAAGTGTTTAGTCTAACGATCTTTAACTGAAAAATACCCATAGTCGCACCTTTGAGCCTTTGTACAGGGTCGAGGCTAATAATTCGAGAAAACATAAATTGGCCAAAGTCGAACACTTGCAGAATTTGTTCCAAATCGAAATTGGCATAGAAGTGTTTAGTCTATCGATCTTTAACCGAAAAATAACCATAGTCGCACCTTTGAGTCTTTGTACAGGGTCGAGGCTAATAATTCGAGAAAACATAAATTGGCCAAAGTCGAAACCTTGCAGAATTTGTTCCACATCGAAATTAGCATAGAAGTGTTTAGTCCATCGATCTTTAACCGAAAAATACCCATAGTCGCACCTTTGAGCCTTTGTACAGGGTCGAGGCCAGTTATTCGAGAAAACATAAATTGGCCAAAGTCGAAACCTTGCAGAATTTGTTCCACTCAGAAATTGGCATAGAAGTGTTTAGTCTAACGATCTTTAACTGAAAAATACCCATAGTCGCACCTTTGAGCCTTTGCACAGGGTCGAGGCTAATAATTCGAGAAAACATAAATTTGCCAACGTCGAAACCTTGCAGAATTTGTTCCACTCAGAAATTGGCATAGAAGTGTTTAGTCTATCGATCTTTAACCGAAAAATACCCATAGTCGAACCTTTGAGCCTTTGTACAGGGTCGAGGCTAATAATTCGAGAAACATAAATTGGCCAAAGTCGAACACTTGCACAATTTGTTCCACATCGAAATTGGCATAGAAGTGTTTAGTCTATCGATCTTTAACCGAAAAATACCCATAGTCGAACCTTTGAGCCTTTGTACAGGGTCGAGGCTAATAATTCGAGAAACATAAATTTGCCAGAGTCGAAACCTTGCAGAATTTGTTCCACTCAGAAATTGGCATAGAAGTCTTTAGTCTATCGATCTTTAACCGAAAAATACCCATAGTCGAACCTTTGAGCCTTTGTACAGGGTCGAGGCTAATAATTCGAGAAACATAAATTTGCCAGAGTCGAAACCTTGCAGAATTTGTTCCACTCAGAAATTGGCATAGAAGTCTTTAGTCTATCGATCTTTAACCGAAAAATACCCATAGTCGAACCTTTGAGCCTTTGTACAGGGTCGAGGCTAATAATTCGAGAAACATAAATTTGCCAGAGTCGAAACCTTGCAGAATTTGTTCCACATCGAAATTAGCATAGAAGTGTTTAGTCCATCGATCTTTAACCGAAAAATACCCATAGTCGCACCTTTGAGCCTTTGTACAGGGTCGAGGCCAGTTATTCGAGAAAACATAAATTGGCCAAAGTCGAAACCTTGCAGAATTTGTTCCACTCAGAAATTGGCATAGAAGTGTTTAGTCTAACGATCTTTAACCGAAAAATACCCATAGTCGCACCTTTGAGCCTTTGTACAGGGTCGAAGCTAATAATTCGAGAAAACATAAATTAGCCAAAGTCGAACACTTGCAGAATTTGTTCCACTCAGAAATTAGCATAGGAGTACTCAGTCTATCGATCTTTAACCGAAAAATACCCATAGTCGCACCTTTGAACCTTTGTACAGGGTCGAGGCTAATAATTCGAGAAACATAAATTGGCCAAAGTCGAACACTTGCAGAATTTGTTCCACATCGAAATTGGCATAGAAGTGTTTAGTCTATCGACCTTTAACTGAAAAATACCCATAGTCGCACCTTTGAGCCTTTGTACAGGGTCGAGGCTAATAATTCGAGAAAACATAAATTGGCCAAAGTCGAAACCTTGCAGAGTTTGTTCCACTCAGAAATTGGCATAGAAGTGTTTATTCTAACGATCTTTAACTGAAAAATACCCATAGTCGCACCTTTGAGCCTTTGTACAGGGTCGAGGCTAATAATTCGAGAAAACATAAATTTGCCAAAGTCGAAACCTTGCAGAATTTGTTCCACTCAGAAATTGGCATAGAAGTGTTTAGTCTATCGATCTTTAACCGAAAAATACCCATAGTCGAACCTTTGAGCCTTTGTACAGGGTCGAGGCTAATAATTCGAGAAACATAAATTGGCCAAAGTCGAACACTTGCAGAATTTGTTCCACTCAGAAATTAGCATAGGAGTACTCAGTCTATCGATCTTTAACCGAAAAATACCCATAGTCGTACCTTTGAACCTTTGTACAGGGTCGAGGCTAATAATTCGAGAAACATAAATTGGCCAAACCCGAAACCTTGCAGAATTTGTTCCACTCAGAAATTGGCATAGAAGTGTTTAGTCTAACGATCTTTAACTGAAAAATACCCATAGTCGCACCTTTGAGCCTTTGTACAGGGTCGAGCCTATAATTCGAGAAAACATAAATTTGCCAACGTCGAAACCTTGCAGAATTTGTTCCACTCAGAAATTGGCATAGAAGTGTTTAGTCTATCGATCTTTAACCGAAAAATACCCATAGTCGAACCTTTGAGCCTTTGTACAGGGTCGAGGCTAATAATTCGAGACACATAAATTGGCCAAAGTCGAACACTTGCAGAATTTGTTCCACTCAGAAATTAGCATAGGAGTACTCAGTCTATCGATCTTTAACCGAAAAATACCCATAGTCGCACCTTTGAACCTTTGTACAGGGTCGAGGCTAATAATTCGAGAAACATAAATTGGCCAAAGTCGAACACTTGCAGAATTTGTTCCACATCGAAATTGGCATAGAAGTGTTTAGTCTATCGATCTTTAACCGAAAAATACCCATAGTCGCACCTTTGAGCCTTTGTACAGGGTCGAAGCTAATAATTCGAGAAAACATAAATTGGCCAAAGTCGAAACCTTGCAGAATTTGTTCCACTCAGAAATTATCATAGGAGTACTCAGTCTATCGATCTTTAACCGAAAAATACCCATAGTCGCACCTTTGAACCTTTGTACAGGGTCGAGGCTAATAATTCGAGAAACATAAATTGGCCAAATTCGAACACTTGCAGAATTTGTTCCACATCGAAATTGGCATAGAAGTGTTTAGTCTATCGACCTTTAACCGAAAAATACCCATAGTCGCACCTTTGAGCCTTTGTACAGGGTCGAAGCTAATAATTCGAGAAAACATAAATTGGCCAAATTCGAACACTTGCAGAATTTGTTCCACATCGAAATTGACATAGAAGTGTTTAGTCTATCGATCTTTAACCGAAAATACCCATAGTCGCACCTTTGAGCATTTGTACAGGGTCGAGGATAATAATTCGAAAAATATAAATTGGCCAAAGTCGAACAAGTGCAGAATTTGTTCCACTCAGAAATTAGCATAGAAGTGTTTAGTCTATCGACCTTTAACCGAAAAATACCCATAGTCGCCCCTTTGAGCCTTTGTACAGGGTCGAGGCTAATAATTCGAAAAATATAAATTGGCCAAAGTCGAACAAGTGCAGAATTTGTTCCACATCGAAATTGGCATAGAAGTGTTTAGTCTATCGACCTTTAACCGAAAAATACCCATAGTCGCACCTTTGAGCCTTTGTACAGGGTCGAAGCTAATAATTCGAGAAAACATAAATTGGCCAAATTCGAACACTTGCAGAATTTGTTCCACATCGAAATTGACATAGAAGTGTTTAGTCTATCGATCTTTAACCGAAAATACCCATAGTCGCACCTTTGAGCATTTGTACAGGGTCGAGGATAATAATTCGAAAAATATAAATTGGCCAAAGTCGAACACTTGCAGAATTTGTTCCAAATCGAAATTGGCATAGAAGTGTTTAGTCTATCGATCTTTAACCGAAAAATAACCATAGTCGCACCTTTGAGCCTTTGTACAGGGTCGAGGCTAATAATTCGAGAAAACATAAATTGGCCAAAGTTGAACACTTGCAGAATTTGTTCCAAATCGAAATTGGCATAGAAGTGTTTAGTCTATCGATCTTTAACCGAAAAATAACCATAGTCGCACCTTTGAGCATTTGTACAGGGTCGAGGATAATAATTCGAAAAATATAAATTGGCCAAAGTCGAACACTTGCAGAATTTGTTCCACATTGAAATTGACATAGAAGTGTTTAGTCTAACGATCTTTAACTGAAAAATACCCATAGTCGCACCTTTGAGCCTTTGTACAGGGTCGAGGCTAATAATTCGAGAAAACATAAATTGGCAAAAGTTGAACACTTGCAGAATTTGTTCCAAATCGAAATTGGCATAGAAGTGTTTAGTCTATCGATCTTTAACCGAAAAATAACCATAGTCGCACCTTTGAGCCTTTGTACAGGGTCGAGGCCAGTTATTCGAGAAAACATAAATTGGCCAAAGTCGAAACCTTGCAGAATTTGTTCCACATCGAAATTAGCATAGAAGTGTTTAGTCCATCGATCTTTAACCGAAAAATACCCATAGTCGCACCTTTGAGCCTTTGTACAGGGTCGAGGCCAGTTATTCGAGAAAACATAAATTGGCCAAAGTCGAAACCTTGCAGAATTTGTTCGACTCAGAAATTGGCATAGAAGTGTTTAGTCTAACGATCTTTAACCGAAAAATACCCATAGTCGCACCTTTGAGCCTTTGTACAGGGTCGAAGCTAATAATTCGAGAAAACATAAATTAGCCAAAGTCGAACACTTGCAGAATTTGTTCCACTCAGAAATTAGCATAGGAGTACTCAGTCTATCGATCTTTAACCGAAAAATACCCATAGTCGCACCTTTGAACCTTTGTACAGGGTCGAGGCTAATAATTCGAGAAACATAAATTGGCCAAAGTCGAACACTTGCAGAATTTGTTCCACATCGAAATTGGCATAGAAGTGTTTAGTCTATCGATCTTTAACTGAAAAATACCCATAGTCGCACCTTTGAGCCTTTATACAGGGTCGAAGCTAATAATTCGAGAAAACATAAATTGGCCAAAGTCGAACACTTGCAGAATTTGTTCCACTCAGAAATTAGCATAGGAGTACTCAGTCTATCGATCTTTAACCGAAAAATACCCATAGTCGCACCTTTGAAAATTTGTACAGGGTCGAGGCTAATAATTCGAGAAACATAAATTGGCCAAAGTCGAACACTTGCAGAATTTGTTCCACTCAGAAATTGGCATAGAAGTGTTTAGTCTATCGATCTTTAACCGAAAAATACCCATAGTCGAACCTTTGAGCCTTTGTACAGGGTCGAGGCTAATAATTCGAGAAACATAAATTGGCCAAAGTCGAACACTTGCAGAATTTGTTCCACATCGAAATTGGCATAGAAGTGTTTAGTCTATCGATCTTTAACCGAAAAATACCCATAGTCGAACCTTTGAGCCTTTGTACAGGGTCGAGGCTAATAATTCGAGAAACATAAATTGGCCAAAGTCGAACACTTGCAGAATTTGTTCCACTCAGAAATTAGCATAGGAGTACTCAGTCTATCGATCTTTAACCGAAAAATACCCATAGTCGCACCTTTGAACCTTTGTACAGGGTCGAGGCTAATAATTCGAGGAACATACATTGGCCAAAGTCGAACACTTGCAGAATTTGTTCCACATCGAAATTGGCATAGAAGTGTTTAGTCTATCGAACTTTAACCGAAAAATACCCATAGTCGCACCTTTGAGCCTTTGTACAGGGTCGAAGCTAATAATTCGAGAAAACATAAATTGGCCAAGTCGAAACCTTGCAGAATTTGTTCCACTCAGAAATTAGCATAGGAGTACTCAGTCTATCGATCTTTACCCGAAAAATACCCATAGTCGAACCTTTGAGCCTTTGTACAGGGTCGAGGCTAATAATTCGAGAAACATAAATTGGCCAAAGTCGAACACTTGCAGAATTTGTTCCACATCGAAATTGGCATAGAAGTGTTTAGTCTATCGAACTTTAACCGAAAAATACCCATAGTTGCACCTTTGAGCCTTTGTACAGGGTCGAAGCTAATAATTCGAGAAAACATAAATTGGCCAAAGTCGAAACCTTGCAGAATTTGTTCCACTCAGAAATTATCATAGAAGTGTTAGTCTATCGACCTTTAACCGAAAAAAACCCATAGTCGCACCTTGGAGCCTTTGTACAGGGTCGAGGCTAATAATTCGAGAAAACATAAATTTGCCAAAGTCGAAACCTTGCAGAATTTGTTCCACTCAGAAATTGGCATAGAAGTGTTTAGTCTATCGATCTTTAACCGAAAAATACCCATAGTCGAACCTTTGAGCCTTTGTACAGGGTCGAGGCTAATAATTCGAGAAACATAAATTGGCCAAAGTCGAACACTTGCAGAATTTGTTCCACTCAGAAATTAGCATAGGAGTACTCAGTCTATCGATCTTTAACCGAATAATACCCATAGTCGCACCTTTGAGCCTTTGTACAGGGTCGAGGCTAATAATTCGAGAAAACATAAATTGGCCAAAGTCGAAACCTTGCAGAATTTGTTCCACTCAGAAATTATCATAGAAGTGTTTAGTCTATCGACCTTTAACCGAAAAAAGAACCCATAGTCGCACCTTGGAGCCTTTGTACAGGGTCAAGGCTAATAATTCGAGAAAACATAAATTGGCCAAAGTCGAACACTTGCAGAATTTGTTCCACTCAGAAATTAGCATAGGAGTACTCAGTCTATCGATCTTTACCCGAAAAATACCCATAGTCGCACCTTTGAACCTTTGTACAGGGTCGAGGCCAGTTATTCGAGAAAACATAAATTGGCCAAAGTCGAAACCTTGCAGAATTTGTTCCACATCGTAATTGGCATAGAAGTGTTTAGTCTATCGAACTTTAACCGAAAAATACCCATAGTCGCACCTTTGAACCTTTGTACAGGGTCGAGGCTAATAATTCGAGAAACATAAATTGGACAAAGTCGAACACTTGCAGAATTTGTTCCACATCGAAATTGGCATAGAAGTGTTTAGTCTATCGAACTTTAACCGAAAAATACCCATAGTCGCACCTTTGAGCCTTTGTACAGGGTCGAAGCTAATAATTCGAGAAAACATAAATTGGCCAAAGTCGAAACCTTGCAGAGTTTGTTCCACTCAGAAATTGTCATAGAAGTGTTTAGTTTAACGATCTTTAACTGAAAAATACCCATATCGCACCTTTGAGCCTTTGTACAGGGTCGAGGCTAATAATTCGAAAAATATAAATTGGAAAAAGTCGAACACTTGCAGAACTTGTTCCACTCAGAAATTAGCATATAAGTATTCAGTCTATCGACCTTTAACTGAAAAATACCCATAGTCGCACCTTTGAGCCTTTGTACAGGGTCGAGGCTAATAATTCGAGAAAACATAAATTGGCCAAAGTCGAAACCTTGCAGAGTTTGTTCCACTCAGAAATTGTCATAGATGTGTTTAGTCTAACGATCTTTAACTGAAAAATACCCATAGTCGCACCTTTGAGCCTTTGTACAGGGTCGAGGCTAATAATTCGAGAAAACATAAATTTGCCAAAGTCGAAACCTTGCAGAATTTGTTCCACTCAGAAATTGGCATAGAAGTGTTTAGTCTATCGATCTTTAACCGAAAAATACCCATAGTCGAACCTTTGAGCCTTTGTACAGGGTCGAGGCTAATAATTCGAGAAACATAAATTGGCCAAAGTCGAACACTTGCAGAATTTGTTCCACTCAGAAATTAGCATAGGAGTACTCAGTCTATCGATCTTTAACCGAAAAATACCCATAGTCGCACCTTTGAACCTTTGTACAGGGTCGAGGCTAATAATTCGAGAAACATAAATTGGCCAAAGTCGAACACTTGCAGAATTTGTTCCACATCGAAATTGGCATAGAAGTATTTAGTCTATCGATCTTTAACCGAAAAATACCCATAGTCGCACCTTTGAGCCTTTGTACAGGGTCGAAGCTAATAATTCGAGAAAACATAAATTAGCCAAAGTCGAAACCTTGCAGAATTTGTTCCACTCAGAAATTGGCATAGAAGTGTTTAGTCTAACGATCTTTAACTGAAAAATACCCCTAGTCGCACCTTTGAGCCTTTGTACAGGGTCGAGGCTAATAATTCGAGAAAACATAAATTTGCCAACGTCGAAACCTTGCAGAATTTGTTCCACTCAGAAATTGGCATAGAAGTGTCTATCGATCTTTAACCGAAAAATACCCATAGTCGAACCTTTGAGCCTTTGTACAGGGTCGAGGCTAATAATTCGAGAAACATAAATTGGCCAAAGTCGAACACTTGCACAATTTGTTCCACATCGAAATTGGCATAGAAGTGTTTAGTCTATCGATCTTTAACCGAAAAATACCCATAGTCGAACCTTTGAGCCTTTGTACAGGGTCGAGGCTAATAATTCGAGAAACATAAATTTGCCAGAGTCGAAACCTTGCAGAATTTGTTCCACTCAGAAATTGGCATAGAAGTCTTTAGTCTATCGATCTTTAACCGAAAAATACCCATAGTCGAACCTTTGAGCCTTTGTACAGGGTCGAGGCTAATAATTCGAGAAACATAAATTTGCCAGAGTCGAAACCTTGCAGAATTTGTTCCACATCGAAATTAGCATAGAAGTGTTTAGTCCATCGATCTTTAACCGAAAAATACCCATAGTCGCACCTTTGAGCCTTTGTACAGGGTCGAGGCCAGTTATTCGAGAAAACATAAATTGGCCAAAGTCGAAACCTTGCAGAATTTGTTCCACTCAGAAATTGGCATAGAAGTGTTTAGTCTAACGATCTTTAACCGAAAAATACCCATAGTCGCACCTTTGAGCCTTTGTACAGGGTCGAAGCTAATAATTCGAGAAAACATAAATTAGCCAAAGTCGAACACTTGCAGAATTTGTTCCACTCAGAAATTAGCATAGGAGTACTCAGTCTATCGATCTTTAACCGAAAAATACCCATAGTCGCACCTTTGAACCTTTGTACAGGGTCGAGGCTAATAATTCGAGAAACATAAATTGGCCAAAGTCGAACACTTGCAGAATTTGTTCCACATCGAAATTGGCATAGAAGTGTTTAGTCTATCGATCTTTAACTGAAAAATACCCATAGTCGCACCTTTGAGCCTTTATACAGGGTCGAAGCTAATAATTCGAGAAAACATAAATTGGCCAAAGTCGAACACTTGCAGAATTTGTTCCACTCAGAAATTAGCATAGGAGTACTCAGTCTATCGATCTTTAACCGAAAAATACCCATAGTCGCACCTTTGAAAATTTGTACAGGGTTCGAGGCTAATAATTCGAGAAACATAAATTGGCCAAAGTCGAACACTTGCAGAATTTGTTCCACTCAGAAATTGGCATAGAAGTGTTTAGTCTATCGATCTTTAACCGAAAAATACCCATAGTCGAACCTTTGAGCCTTTGTACAGGGTCGAGGCTAATAATTCGAGAAACATAAATTGGCCAAAGTCGAACACTTGCAGAATTTGTTCCACATCGAAATTGGCATAGAAGTGTTTAGTCTATCGATCTTTAACCGAAAAATACCCATAGTCGTACCTTTGAGCCTTTGTACAGGGTCGAGGCTAATAATTCGAGAAACATAAATTGGCCAAAGTCGAACACTTGCAGAATTTGTTCCACTCAGAAATTAGCATAGGAGTACTCAGTCTATCGATCTTTAACCGAATAATACCCATAGTCGCACCTTTCAGCCTTTGTACAGGGTCGAGGCTAATAATTCGAGAAACATAAATTTGCCAAAGTCGAAACCTTGCAGAATTTGTTCCACTCAGAAATTGGCATAGAAGTGTTTAGTCTATCGATCTTTAACCGAAAAATACCCATAGTCGAACCTTTGAGCCTTTGTACAGGGTCGAGGCTAATAATTCGAGAAACATAAATTGGCCAAAGTCGAACACTTGCAGAATTTGTTCCACTCAGAAATTAGCATATGAGTATTCAGTCTATCGACCTTAAACTGAAAAATACCCATAGTCGCACCTTTGAGCCTTTGTACAGGGTCGAGGCTAATAATTCGAGATACATAAATTGGCCAAAGTCGAAACCTTGCAGAGTTTGTTCCACTCAGAAATTGGCATAGAAGTGTTTAGTCTAACGATCTTTAACTGAAAAATACCCATAGTCGCACCTTTGAGCCTTTGTACAGGGTCGAGGCTAATAATTCGAGAAAACATAAATTGGCCAAAGTCGAACACTTGCAGAATTTGTTCCAAATCGAAATTGGCATAGAAGTGTTTAGTCTATCGATCTTTAACCGAAAAATAACCATAGTCGCACCTTTGAGTCTTTGTACAGGGTCGAGGCTAATAATTCGAGAAAACATAAATTGGCCAAAGTCGAAACCTTGCAGAATTTGTTCCACATCGAAATTAGCATAGAAGTGTTTAGTCCATCGATCTTTAACCGAAAAATACCCATAGTCGCACCTTTGAGCCTTTGTACAGGGTCGAGGCCAGTTATTCGAGAAAACATAAATTGGCCAAAGTCGAAACCTTGCAGAATTTGTTCCACATCGAAATTAGCATAGAAGTGTTTAGTCCATCGATCTTTAACCGAAAAATACCCATAGTCGAACCTTTGAGCCTTTGTACAGGGTCGAGGCTAATAATTCGAGAAACATAAATTGGCCAAAGTCGAACACTTGCAGAATTTGTTCCACTCAGAAATTAGCATAGGAGTACTCAGTCTATCGATCTTTAACCGAAAAATACCCATAGTCGCACCTTTGAACCTTTGTACAGGGTCGAGGCTAATAATTCGAGAAACATAAATTGGCCAAAGTCGAACACTTGCAGAATTTGTTCCACATCGAAATTGGCATAGAAGTATTTAGTCTATCGATCTTTAACCGAAAAATACCCATAGTCGCACCTTTGAGCCTTTGTACAGGGTCGAAGCTAATAATTCGAGAAAACATAAATTAGCCAAAGTCGAAACCTTGCAGAATTTGTTCCACTCAGAAATTGGCATAGAAGTGTTTAGTCTAACGATCTTTAACTGAAAAATACCCATAGTCGCACCTTTGAGCCTTTGTACAGGGTCGAGGCTAATAATTCGAGAAAACATAAATTTGCCAACGTCGAAACCTTGCAGAATTTGTTCCACTCAGAAATTGGCATAGAAGTGTTTAGTCTATCGATCTTTAACCGAAAAATACCCATAGTCGAACCTTTGAGCCTTTGTACAGGGTCGAGGCTAATAATTCGAGAAACATAAATTGGCCAAAGTCGAACACTTGCACAATTTGTTCCACATCGAAATTGGCATAGAAGTGTTTAGTCTATCGATCTTTAACCGAAAAATACCCATAGTCGAACCTTTGAGCCTTTGTACAGGGTCGAGGCTAATAATTCGAGAAACATAAATTTGCCAGAGTCGAAACCTTGCAGAATTTGTTCCACTCAGAAATTGGCATAGAAGTCTTTAGTCTATCGATCTTTAACCGAAAAATACCCATAGTCGAACCTTTGAGCCTTTGTACAGGGTCGAGGCTAATAATTCGAGAAACATAAATTTGCCAGAGTCGAAACCTTGCAGAATTTGTTCCACATCGAAATTAGCATAGAAGTGTTTAGTCCATCGATCTTTAACCGAAAAATACCCATAGTCGCACCTTTGAGCCTTTGTACAGGGTCGAGGCTAATAATTCGAGAAACATAAATTTGCCAGAGTCGAAACCTTGCAGAATTTGTTCCACATCGAAATTAGCATAGAAGTGTTTAGTCCATCGATCTTTAACCGAAAAATACCCATAGTCGCACCTTTGAGCCTTTGTACAGGGTCGAGGCCAGTTATTCGAGAAAACATAAATTGGCCAAAGTCGAAACCTTGCAGAATTTGTTCCACTCAGAAATTGGCATAGAAGTCTTTAGTCTATCGATCTTTAACCGAAAAATACCCATAGTCGAACCTTTGAGCCTTTGTACAGGGTCGAGGCTAATAATTCGAGAAACATAAATTTGCCAGAGTCGAAACCTTGCAGAATTTGTTCCACATCGAAATTAGCATAGAAGTGTTTAGTCCATCGATCTTTAACCGAAAAATACCCATAGTCGCACCTTTGAGCCTTTGTACAGGGTCGAGGCCAGTTATTCGAGAAAACATAAATTGGCCAAAGTCGAAACCTTGCAGAATTTGTTCCACTCAGAAATTGGCATAGAAGTGTTTAGTCTAACGATCTTTAACCGAAAAATACCCATAGTCGCACCTTTGAGCCTTTGTACAGGGTCGAAGCTAATAATTCGAGAAAACATAAATTGCCAAAGTCGAACACTTGCAGAATTTGTTCCACTCAGAAATTAGCATAGGAGTACTCAGTCTATCGATCTTTAACCGAAAAATACCCATAGTCGCACCTTTGAACCTTTGTACAGGGTCGAGGCTAATAATTCGAGAAACATAAATTGGCCAAAGTCGAACACTTGCAGAATTTGTTCCACATCGAAATTGGCATAGAAGTGTTTAGTCTATCGATCTTTAACTGAAAAATACCCATAGTCGCACCTTTGAGCCTTTATACAGGGTCGAAGCTAATAATTCGAGAAAACATAAATTGGCCAAAGTCGAACACTTGCAGAATTTGTTCCACTCAGAAATTAGCATAGGAGTACTCAGTCTATCGATCTTTAACCGAAAAATACCCATAGTCGCACCTTTGAAAATTTGTACAGGGTTCGAGGCAATAATTCGAGAAACATAAATTGGCCAAAGTCGAACACTTGCAGAATTTGTTCCACTCAGAAATTGGCATAGAAGTGTTTAGTCTATCGATCTTTAACCGAAAAATACCCATAGTCGAACCTTTGAGCCTTTGTACAGGGTCGAGGCTAATAATTCGAGAAACATAAATTGGCCAAAGTCGAACACTTGCAGAATTTGTTCCACATCGAAATTGGCATAGAAGTGTTTAGTCTATCGATCTTTAACCGAAAAATACCCATAGTCGAACCTTTGAGCCTTTGTACAGGGTCGAGGCTAATAATTCGAGAAACATAAATTGGCCAAAGTCGAACACTTGCAGAATTTGTTCCACTCAGAAATTAGCATAGGAGTACTCAGTCTATCGATCTTTAACCGAATAATACCCATAGTCGCACCTTTGAGCCTTTGTACAGGGTCGAGGCTAATAATTCGAGAAACATAAATTTGCCAAAGTCGAAACCTTGCAGAATTTGTTCCACTCAGAAATTGGCATAGAAGTGTTTAGTCTATCGATCTTTAACCGAAAAATACCCATAGTCGAACCTTTGAGCCTTTGTACAGGGTCGAGGCTAATAATTCGAGAAACATAAATTGGCCAAAGTCGAACACTTGCAGAATTTGTTCCACTCAGAAATTAGCATATGAGTATTCAGTCTATCGACCTTTAACTGAAAAATACCCATAGTCGCACCTTTGAGCCTTTGTACAGGGTCGAGGCTAATAATTCGAGAAACATAAATTGGCCAAAGTCGAAACCTTGCAGAGTTTGTTCCACTCAGAAATTGGCATAGAAGTGTTTAGTCTAACGATCTTTAACTGAAAAATACCCATAGTCGCACCTTTGAGCCTTTGTACAGGGTCGAGGCTAATAATTCGAGAAAACATAAATTGGCCAAAGTCGAACACTTGCAGAATTTGTTCCAAATCGAAATTGGCATAGAAGTGTTTAGTCTATCGATCTTTAACCGAAAAATAACCATAGTCGCACCTTTGAGTCTTTGTACAGGGTCGAGGCTAATAATTCGAGAAAACATAAATTGGCCAAAGTCGAAACCTTGCAGAATTTGTTCCACATCGAAATTAGCATAGAAGTGTTTAGTCCATCGATCTTTAACCGAAAAATACCCATAGTCGCACCTTTGAGCCTTTGTACAGGGTCGAGGCCAGTTATTCGAGAAAACATAAATTGGCCAAAGTCGAAACCTTGCAGAATTTGTTCCACTCAGAAATTGGCATAGAAGTGTTTAGTCTAACGATCTTTAACTGAAAAATACCCATAGTCGCACCTTTGAGCCTTTGTACAGGGTCGAGGCTAATAATTCGAGAAAACATAAATTTGCCAACGTCGAAACCTTGCAGAATTTGTTCCACTCAGAAATTGGCATAGAAGTGTTTAGTCTATCGATCTTTAACCGAAAAATACCCATAGTCGAACCTTTGAGCCTTTGTACAGGGTCGAGGCTAATAATTCGAGAAACATAAATTGGCCAAAGTCGAACACTTGCACAATTTGTTCCACATCGAAATTGGCATAGAAGTGTTTAGTCTATCGATCTTTAACCGAAAAATACCCATAGTCGAACCTTTGAGCCTTTGTACAGGGTCGAGGCTAATAATTCGAGAAACAAAAATTTGCCAGAGTCGAAACCTTGCAGAATTTGTTCCACTCAGAAATTGGCATAGAAGTCTCTAGTCTATCGATCTTTAACCGAAAAATACCCATAGTCGAACCTTTGAGCCTTTGTACAGGGTCGAGGCTAATAATTCGAGAAACATAAATTTGCCAGAGTCGAAACCTTGCAGAATTTGTTCCACATCGAAATTAGCATAGAAGTGTTTAGTCCATCGATCTTTAACCGAGAAATACCCATAGTCGCACCTTTGAGCCTTTGTACAGGGTCGTGGCCAGTTATTCGAGAAAACATAAATTGGCCAAAGTCGAAACCTTGCAGAATATGTTCCACTCAGAAATTGGCATAGAAGTGTTTAGTCTAACGATCTTTAACCGAAAAATACCCATAGTCGCACCTTTGAGCCTTTGTACAGGGTCGAGGCTAATAATTCGAGAAACATAAATTTGCCAAAGTCGAAACCTTGCAGAATTTGTTCCACTCAGAAATTGGCATAGAAGTGTTTAGTCTATCGATCTTTAACCGAAAAATACCCATAGTCGAACCTTTGAGCCTTTGTACAGGGTCGAGGCTAATAATTCGAGAAACATAAATTGGCCAAAGTCGAACACTTGCAGAATTTGTTCCACTCAGAAATTAGCATATGAGTATTCAGTCTATCGACCTTTAACTGAAAAATACCCATAGTCGCACCTTTGAGCCTTTGTACAGGGTCGAGGCTAATAATTCGAGAAACATAAATTGGCCAAAGTCGAAACCTTGCAGAGTTTGTTCCACTCAGAAATTGGCATAGAAGTGTTTAGTCTAACGATCTTTAACTGAAAAATACCCATAGTCGCACCTTTGAGCCTTTGTACAGGGTCGAGGCTAATAATTCGAGAAAACATAAATTGGCCAAAGTCGAACACTTGCAGAATTTGTTCCAAATCGAAATTGGCATAGAAGTGTTTAGTCTATCGATCTTTAACCGAAAAATAACCATAGTCGCACCTTTGAGTCTTTGTACAGGGTCGAGGCTAATAATTCGAGAAAACATAAATTGGCCAAAGTCGAAACCTTGCAGAATTTGTTCCACATCGAAATTAGCATAGAAGTGTTTAGTCCATCGATCTTTAACCGAAAAATACCCATAGTCGCACCTTTGAGCCTTTGTACAGGGTCGAGGCCAGTTATTCGAGAAAACATAAATTGGCCAAAGTCGAAACCTTGCAGAATTTGTTCCACTCAGAAATTGGCATAGAAGTGTTTAGTCTAACGATCTTTAACTGAAAAATACCCATAGTCGCACCTTTGAGCCTTTGTACAGGGTCGAGGCTAATAATTCGAGAAAACATAAATTTGCCAACGTCGAAACCTTGCAGAATTTGTTCCACTCAGAAATTGGCATAGAAGTGTTTAGTCTATCGATCTTTAACCGAAAAATACCCATAGTCGAACCTTTGAGCCTTTGTACAGGGTCGAGGCTAATAATTCGAGAAACATAAATTGGCCAAAGTCGAACACTTGCACAATTTGTTCCACATCGAAATTGGCATAGAAGTGTTTAGTCTATCGATCTTTAACCGAAAAATACCCATAGTCGAACCTTTGAGCCTTTGTACAGGGTCGAGGCTAATAATTCGAGAAACATAAATTTGCCAGAGTCGAAACCTTGCAGAATTTGTTCCACTCAGAAATTGGCATAGAAGTCTTTAGTCTATCGATCTTTAACCGAAAAATACCCATAGTCGAACCTTTGAGCCTTTGTACAGGGTCGAGGCTAATAATTCGAGAAACATAAATTTGCCAGAGTCGAAACCTTGCAGAATTTGTTCCACATCGAAATTAGCATAGAAGTGTTTAGTCTAACGATCTTTAACCGAAAAATACCCATAGTCGCACCTTTGAGCCTTTGTACAGGGTCGAAGCTAATAATTCGAGAAAACATAAATTAGCCAAAGTCGAACACTTGCAGAATTTGTTCCACTCAGAAATTAGCATAGGAGTACTCAGTCTATCGATCTTTAACCGAAAAATACCCATAGTCGCACCTTTGAACCTTTGTACAGGGTCGAGGCTAATAATTCGAGAAACATAAATTGGCCAAAGTCGAACACTTGCAGAATTTGTTCCACATCGAAATTGGCAAGAAGTGTTTAGTCTATCGATCTTTAACTGAAAAATACCCATAGTCGCACCTTTGAGCCTTTATACAGGGTCGAAGCTAATAATTCGAGAAAACATAAATTGGCCAAAGTCGAACACTTGCAGAATTTGTTCCACTCAGAAATTAGCATAGGAGTACTCAGTCTATCGATCTTTAACCGAAAAATACCCATAGTCGCACCTTTGAAAATTTGTACAGGGTTCGAGGCTAATAATTCGAGAAACATAAATTGGCCAAAGTTGAACACTTGCAGAATTTGTTCCACTCAGAAATTGGCATAGAAGTGTTTGGTCTATCGATCTTTAACCGAAAAATACCCATAGTCGAACCTTTGAGCCTTTGTACAGGGTCGAGGCTAATAATTCGAGAAACATAAATTGGCCAAAGTCGAACACTTGCAGAATTTGTTCCACATCGAAATTGGCATAGAAGTGTTTAGTCTATCGATCTTTAACCGAAAAATACCCATAGTCGTACCTTTGAGCCTTTGTACAGGGTCGAGGCTAATAATTCGAGAAACATAAATTGGCCAAAGTCGAACACTTGCAGAATTTGTTCCACTCAGAAATTAGCATAGGAGTACTCAGTCTATCGATCTTTAACCGAATAATACCCATAGTCGCACCTTTCAGCCTTTGTACAGGGTCGAGGCTAATAATTCGAGAAACATAAATTTGCCAAAGTCGAAACCTTGCAGAATTTGTTCCACTCAGAAATTGGCATAGAAGTGTTTAGTCTATCGATCTTTAACCGAAAAATACCCATAGTCGAACCTTTGAGCCTTTGTACAGGGTCGAGGCTAATAATTCGAGAAACATAAATTGGCCAAAGTCGAACACTTGCAGAATTTGTTCCACTCAGAAATTAGCATATGAGTATTCAGTCTATCGACCTTTAACTGAAAAATACCCATAGTCGCACCTTTGAGCCTTTGTACAGGGTCGAGGCTAATAATTCGAGAAACATAAATTGGCCAAAGTCGAAACCTTGCAGAGTTTGTTCCACTCAGAAATTGGCATAGAAGTGTTTAGTCTAACGATCTTTAACTGAAAAATACCCATAGTCGCACCTTTGAGCCTTTGTACAGGGTCGAGGCTAATAATTCGAGAAAACATAAATTGGCCAAAGTCGAACACTTGCAGAATTTGTTCCAAATCGAAATTGGCATAGAAGTGTTTAGTCTATCGATCTTTAACCGAAAAATAACCATAGTCGCACCTTTGAGTCTTTGTACAGGGTCGAGGCTAATAATTCGAGAAAACATAAATTGGCCAAAGTCGAAACCTTGCAGAATTTGTTCCACATCGAAATTAGCATAGAAGTGTTTAGTCCATCGATCTTTAACCGAAAAATACCCATAGTCGCACCTTTGAGCCTTTGTACAGGGTCGAGGCCAGTTATTCGAGAAAACATAAATTGGCCAAAGTCGAAACCTTGCAGAATTTGTTCCACTCAGAAATTGGCATAGAAGTGTTTAGTCTAACGATCTTTAACTGAAAAATACCCATAGTCGCACCTTTGAGCCTTTGTACAGGGTCGAGGCTAATAATTCGAGAAAACATAAATTGGCCAAAGTCGAACACTTGCAGAATTTGTTCCAAATCGAAATTGGCATAGAAGTGTTTAGTCTATCGATCTTTAACCGAAAAATAACCATAGTCGCACCTTTGAGTCTTTGTACAGGGTCGAGGCTAATAATTCGAGAAAACATAAATTGGCCAAAGTCGAAACCTTGCAGAATTTGTTCCACATCGAAATTAGCATAGAAGTGTTTAGTCCATCGATCTTTAACCGAAAAATACCCATAGTCGCACCTTTGAGCCTTTGTACAGGGTCGAGGCCAGTTATTCGAGAAAACATAAATTGGCCAAAGTCGAAACCTTGCAGAATTTGTTCCACATCGAAATTAGCATAGAAGTGTTTAGTCCATCGATCTTTAACCGAAAAATACCCATAGTCGAACCTTTGAGCCTTTGTACAGGGTCGAGGCTAATAATTCGAGAAACATAAATTGGCCAAAGTCGAACACTTGCAGAATTTGTTCCACTCAGAAATTAGCATAGGAGTACTCAGTCTATCGATCTTTAACCGAAAAATACCCATAGTCGCACCTTTGAACCTTTGTACAGGGTCGAGGCTAATAATTCGAGAAACATAAATTGGCCAAAGTCGAACACTTGCAGAATTTGTTCCACATCGAAATTGGCATAGAAGTATTTAGTCTATCGATCTTTAACCGAAAAATACCCATAGTCGCACCTTTGAGCCTTTGTACAGGGTCGAAGCTAATAATTCGAGAAAACATAAATTAGCCAAAGTCGAAACCTTGCAGAATTTGTTCCACTCAGAAATTGGCATAGAAGTGTTTAGTCTAACGATCTTTAACTGAAAAATACCCATAGTCGCACCTTTGAGCCTTTGTACAGGGTCGAGGCTAATAATTCGAGAAAACATAAATTTGCCAACGTCGAAACCTTGCAGAATTTGTTCCACTCAGAAATTGGCATAGAAGTGTTTAGTCTATCGATCTTTAACCGAAAAATACCCATAGTCGAACCTTTGAGCCTTTGTACAGGGTCGAGGCTAATAATTCGAGAAACATAAATTGGCCAAAGTCGAACACTTGCACAATTTGTTCCACATCGAAATTGGCATAGAAGTGTTTAGTCTATCGATCTTTAACCGAAAAATACCCATAGTCGAACCTTTGAGCCTTTGTACAGGGTCGAGGCTAATAATTCGAGAAACATAAATTTGCCAGAGTCGAAACCTTGCAGAATTTGTTCCACTCAGAAATTGGCATAGAAGTTTTAGTCTATCGATCTTTAACCGAAAAATACCCATAGTCGAACCTTTGAGCCTTTGTACAGGGTCGAGGCTAATAATTCGAGAAACATAAATTTGCCAGAGTCGAAACCTTGCAGAATTTGTTCCACATCGAAATTAGCATAGAAGTGTTTAGTCCATCGATCTTTAACCGAAAAATACCCATAGTCGCACCTTTGAGCCTTTGTACAGGGTCGAGGCTAATAATTCGAGAAACATAAATTTGCCAGAGTCGAAACCTTGCAGAATTTGTTCCACATCGAAATTAGCATAGAAGTGTTTAGTCCATCGATCTTTAACCGAAAAATACCCATAGTCGCACCTTTGAGCCTTTGTACAGGGTCGAGGCCAGTTATTCGAGAAAACATAAATTGGCCAAAGTCGAAACCTTGCAGAATTTGTTCCACTCAGAAATTGGCATAGAAGTCTTTAGTCTATCGATCTTTAACCGAAAAATACCCATAGTCGAACCTTTGAGCCTTTGTACAGGGTCGAGGCTAATAATTCGAGAAACATAAATTTGCCAGAGTCGAAACCTTGCAGAATTTGTTCCACATCGAAATTAGCATAGAAGTGTTTAGTCCATCGATCTTTAACCGAAAAATACCCATAGTCGCACCTTTGAGCCTTTGTACAGGGTCGAGGCCAGTTATTCGAGAAAACATAAATTGGCCAAAGTCGAAACCTTGCAGAATTTGTTCCACTCAGAAATTGGCATAGAAGTGTTTAGTCTAACGATCTTTAACCGAAAAATACCCATAGTCGCACCTTTGAGCCTTTGTACAGGGTCGAAGCTAATAATTCGAGAAAACATAAATTAGCCAAAGTCGAACACTTGCAGAATTTGTTCCACTCAGAAATTAGCATAGGAGTACTCAGTCTATCGATCTTTAACCGAAAAATACCCATAGTCGCACCTTTGAACCTTTGTACAGGGTCGAGGCTAATAATTCGAGAAACATAAATTGGCCAAAGTCGAACACTTGCAGAATTTGTTCCACATCGAAATTGGCATAGAAGTGTTTAGTCTATCGATCTTTAACTGAAAAATACCCATAGTCGCACCTTTGAGCCTTTATACAGGGTCGAAGCTAATAATTCGAGAAAACATAAATTGGCCAAAGTCGAACACTTGCAGAATTTGTTCCACTCAGAAATTAGCATAGGAGTACTCAGTCTATCGATCTTTAACCGAAAAATACCCATAGTCGCACCTTTGAAAATTTGTACAGGGTTCGAGGCTAATAATTCGAGAAACATAAATTGGCCAAAGTCGAACACTTGCAGAATTTGTTCCACTCAGAAATTGGCATAGAAGTGTTTAGTCTATCGATCTTTAACCGAAAAATACCCATAGTCGAACCTTTGAGCCTTTGTACAGGGTCGAGGCTAATAATTCGAGAAACATAAATTGGCCAAAGTCGAACACTTGCAGAATTTGTTCCACATCGAAATTGGCATAGAAGTGTTTAGTCTATCGATCTTTAACCGAAAAATACCCATAGTCGAACCTTTGAGCCTTTGTACAGGGTCGAGGCTAATAATTCGAGAAACATAAATTGGCCAAAGTCGAACACTTGCAGAATTTGTTCCACTCAGAAATTAGCATAGGAGTACTCAGTCTATCGATCTTTAACCGAATAATACCCATAGTCGCACCTTTGAGCCTTTGTACAGGGTCGAGGCTAATAATTCGAGAAACATAAATTTGCCAAAGTCGAAACCTTGCAGAATTTGTTCCACTCAGAAATTGGCATAGAAGTGTTTAGTCTATCGATCTTTAACCGAAAAATACCCATAGTCGAACCTTTGAGCCTTTGTACAGGGTCGAGGCTAATAATTCGAGAAACATAAATTGGCCAAAGTCGAACACTTGCAGAATTTGTTCCACTCAGAAATTAGCATATGAGTATTCAGTCTATCGACCTTTAACTGAAAAATACCCATAGTCGCACCTTTGAGCCTTTGTACAGGGTCGAGGCTAATAATTCGAGAAACATAAATTGGCCAAAGTCGAAACCTTGCAGAGTTTGTTCCACTCAGAAATTGGCATAGAAGTGTTTAGTCTAACGATCTTTAACTGAAAAATACCCATAGTCGCACCTTTGAGCCTTTGTACAGGGTCGAGGCTAATAATTCGAGAAAACATAAATTGGCCAAAGTCGAACACTTGCAGAATTTGTTCCAAATCGAAATTGGCATAGAAGTGTTTAGTCTATCGATCTTTAACCGAAAAATAACCATAGTCGCACCTTTGAGTCTTTGTACAGGGTCGAGGCTAATAATTCGAGAAAACATAAATTGGCCAAAGTCGAAACCTTGCAGAATTTGTTCCACATCGAAATTAGCATAGAAGTGTTTAGTCCATCGATCTTTAACCGAAAAATACCCATAGTCGCACCTTTGAGCCTTTGTACAGGGTCGAGGCCAGTTATTCGAGAAAACATAAATTGGCCAAAGTCGAAACCTTGCAGAATTTGTTCCACTCAGAAATTGGCATAGAAGTGTTTAGTCTAACGATCTTTAACTGAAAAATACCCATAGTCGCACCTTTGAGCCTTTGTACAGGGTCGAGGCTAATAATTCGAGAAACATAAATTGGCCAAAGTCGAACACTTGCAGAATTTGTTCCACATCGAAATTGGCATAGAAGTGTTTAGTCTATCGATCTTTAACCGAAAAATACCCATAGTCGCACCTTTGAAAATTTGTACAGGGTCGAGGCTAATAATTCGAGAAACATAAATTGGCCAAAGTCGAACACTTGCAGAATTTGTTCCACTCAGAAATTGGCATAGAATTGTTTAGTCTATCGATCTTTAACCGAAAAATACCCATAGTCGAACCTTTGAGCCTTTGTACAGGGTCGAGGCTAATAATTCGAGAAACATAAATTTGCCAGAGTCGAAACCTTGCAGAATTTGTTCCACATCGAAATTAGCATAGAAGTGTTTAGTCCATCGATCTTTAACCGAGAAATACCCATAGTCGCACCTTTGAGCCTTTGTACAGGGTCGAGGCCAGTTATTCGAGAAAACATAAATTGGCCAAAGTCGAAACCTTGCAGAATATGTTCCACTCAGAAATTGGCATAGAAGTGTTTAGTCTAACGATCTTTAACCGAAAAATACCCATAGTCGCACCTTTGAGCCTTTGTACAGGGTCGAGGCCAGTTATTCGAGAAAACATAAATTGGCCAAAGTCGAAACCTTGCAGAATTTGTTCCACTCAGAAATTGGCATAGAAGTGTTTAACGATCTTTAACCGAAAAATACCCATAGTCGCACCTTTGAGCCTTTATACAGGGTCGAAGCTAATAATTCGAGAAGACATAAATTTGCCAAAGTCGAACACTTGCAGAATTTGTTCCACTCAGAAATTAGCATAGGAGTACTCAGTCTATCGATCTTTAACCGAAAAATACCCATAGTCGCACCTTTGAAAATTTGTACAGGGTCGAGGCTAATAATTCGAGAAACATAAATTGGCCAAAGTCGAACACTTGCAGAATTTGTTCCACTCAGAAATTGGCATAGAATTGTTTAGTCTATCGATCTTTAACCGAAAAATACCCATAGTCGAACCTTTGAGCCTTTGTACAGGGTCGAGGCTAATAATTCGAGAAACATAAATTGGCCAAAGTCGAACACTTGCAGAATTTGTTCCACTCAGAAATTAGCATAGGAGTACTCAGTCTATCGATCTTTAACCGAAAAATACCCATAGTCGCACCTTTGAACCTTTGTACAGGGTCGAGGCTAATAATTCGAGAAACATAAATTGGCCAAAGTCGAACACTTGCAGAATTTGTTCCACATCGAAATTGGCATAGAAGTGTTTAGTCTATCGAACTTTAACCGAAAAATACCCATAGTCGAACCTTTGAGCCTTTGTACAGGGTCGAGGCTAATAATTCGAGAAACATAAATTGGCCAAAGTCGAACACTTGCAGAATTTGTTCCACTCAGAAATTAGCATAGGAGTACTCAGTCTATCGATCTTTAACCGAAAAATACCCATAGTCGCACCTTTGAAAATTTGTACAGGGTCGAGGCTAATAATTCGAGAAACATAAATTGGCCAAAGTCGAACACTTGCAGAATTTGTTCCACTCAGAAATTGGCATAGAATTGTTTAGTCTATCGATCTTTAACCGAAAAATACCCATAGTCGAACCTTTGAGCCTTTGTACAGGGTCGAGGCTAATAATTCGAGAAACATAAATTGGCCAAAGTCGAACACTTGCAGAATTTGTTCCACTCAGAAATTAGCATAGGAGTACTCAGTCTATCGATCTTTAACCGAAAAATACCCATAGTCGCACCTTTGAACCTTTGTACAGGGTCGAGGCTAATAATTCGAGAAACATAAATTGGCCAAAGTCGAACACTTGCAGAATTTGTTCCACATCGAAATTGGCATAGAAGTGTTTAGTCTATCGATCTTTAACCGAAAAATACCCATAGTCGCACCTTTGAAAATTTGTACAGGGTTCGAGGCTAATAATTCGAGAAACATAAATTGGCCAAAGTCGAACACTTGCAGAATTTGTTCCACATCGAAATTGGCATAGAAGTGTTTAGTCTATCGATCTTTAACCGAAAAATACCCATAGTCGCACCTTTGAACCTTTGTACAGGGTCGAGGCTAATAATTCGAGAAACATAAATTGGCCAAAGTCGAACACTTGCAGAATTTGTTCCACATCGAAATTGGCATAGAAGTGTTTAGTCTATCGATCTTTAACCGAAAAATACCCATAGTCGCACCTTTGAAAATTTGTACAGGGTCGAGGCTAATAATTCGAGAAACATAAATTGGCCAAAGTCGAACACTTGCAGAATTTGTTCCACTCAGAAATTGGCATAGAATTGTTTAGTCTATCGATCTTTAACCGAAAAATACCCATAGTCGAACCTTTGAGCCTTTGTACAGGGTCGAGGCTAATAATTCGAGAAACATAAATTGGCCAAAGTCGAACACTTGCAGAATTTGTTCCACTCAGAAATTAGCATAGGAGTACTCAGTCTATCGATCTTTAACCGAAAAATACCCATAGTCGCACCTTTGAAAATTTGTACAGGGTTCGAGGCTAATAATTCGAGAAACATAAATTGGCCAAAGTCGAACACTTGCAGAATTTGTTCCACTCAGAAATTGGCATAGAAGTGTTTAGTCTATCGATCTTTAACCGAAAAATAACCATAGTCGCACCTTTGAGTCTTTGTACAGGGTCGAGGCTAATAATTCGAGAAAACATAAATTGGCCAAAGTCGAAACCTTGCAGAATTTGTTCCACATCGAAATTAGCATAGAAGTGTTTAGTCCATCGATCTTTAACCGAAAAATACCCATAGTCGCACCTTTGAGCCTTTGTACAGGGTCGAGGCCAGTTATTCGAGAAAACATAAATTGGCCAAAGTCGAAACCTTGCAGAATTTGTTCCACTCAGAAATTGGCATAGAAGTGTTTAGTCTAACGATCTTTAACTGAAAAATACCCATAGTCGCACCTTTGAGCCTTTGTACAGGGTCGAGGCTAATAATTCGAGAAAACATAAATTTGCCAACGTCGAAACCTTGCAGAATTTGTTCCACTCAGAAATTGGCATAGAAGTGTTTAGTCTATCGATCTTTAACCGAAAAATACCCATAGTCGAACCTTTGAGCCTTTGTACAGGGTCGAGGCTAATAATTCGAGAAACATAAATTGGCCAAAGTCGAACACTTGCACAATTTGTTCCACATCGAAATTGGCATAGAAGTGTTTAGTCTATCGATCTTTAACCGAAAAATACCCATAGTCGAACCTTTGAGCCTTTGTACAGGGTCGAGGCTAATAATTCGAGAAACAAAAATTTGCCAGAGTCGAAACCTTGCAGAATTTGTTCCACTCAGAAATTGGCATAGAAGTCTCTAGTCTATCGATCTTTAACCGAAAAATACCCATAGTCGAACCTTTGAGCCTTTGTACAGGGTCGAGGCTAATAATTCGAGAAACATAAATTTGCCAGAGTCGAAACCTTGCAGAATTTGTTCCACATCGAAATTAGCATAGAAGTGTTTAGTCCATCGATCTTTAACCGAGAAATACCCATAGTCGCACCTTTGAGCCTTTGTACAGGGTCGAGGCCAGTTATTCGAGAAAACATAAATTGGCCAAAGTCGAAACCTTGCAGAATATGTTCCACTCAGAAATTGGCATAGAAGTGTTTAGTCTAACGATCTTTAACCGAAAAATACCCATAGTCGCACCTTTGAGCCTTTGTACAGGGTCGAGGCCAGTTATTCGAGAAAACATAAATTGGCCAAAGTCGAAACCTTGCAGAATTTGTTCCACTCAGAAATTGGCATAGAAGTGTTTAACGATCTTTAACCGAAAAATACCCATAGTCGCACCTTTGAGCCTTTATACAGGGTCGAAGCTAATAATTCGAGAAAACATAAATTTGCCAAAGTCGAACACTTGCAGAATTTGTTCCACTCAGAAATTAGCATAGGAGTACTCAGTCTATCGATCTTTAACCGAAAAATACCCATAGTCGCACCTTTGAAAATTTGTACAGGGTCGAGGCTAATAATTCGAGAAACATAAATTGGCCAAAGTCGAACACTTGCAGAATTTGTTCCACTCAGAAATTGGCATAGAATTGTTTAGTCTATCGATCTTTAACCGAAAAATACCCATAGTCGAACCTTTGAGCCTTTGTACAGGGTCGAGGCTAATAATTCGAGAAACATAAATTGGCCAAAGTCGAACACTTGCAGAATTTGTTCCACTCAGAAATTAGCATAGGGGTACTCAGTCTATCGATCTTTAACCGAAAAATACCCATAGTCGCACCTTTGAACCTTTGTACAGGGTCGAGGCTAATAATTCGAGAAACATAAATTGGCCAAAGTCGAACACTTGCAGAATTTGTTCCACATCGAAATTGGCATAGAAGTGTTTAGTCTATCGAACTTTAACCGAAAAATACCCATAGTCGAACCTTTGAGCCTTTGTACAGGGTCGAGGCTAATAATTCGAGAAACATAAATTGGCCAAAGTCGAACACTTGCAGAATTTGTTCCACTCAGAAATTAGCATAGGAGTACTCAGTCTATCGATCTTTAACCGAAAAATACCCATAGTCGCACCTTTGAAAATTTGTACAGGGTTCGAGGCTAATAATTCGAGAAACATAAATTGGCCAAAGTCGAACACTTGCAGAATTTGTTCCACATCGAAATTGGCATAGAAGTGTTTAGTCTATCGATCTTTAACCGAAAAATACCCATAGTCGCACCTTTGAACCTTTGTACAGGGTCGAGGCTAATAATTCGAGAAACATAAATTGGCCAAAGTCGAACACTTGCAGAATTTGTTCCACATCGAAATTGGCATAGAAGTGTTTAGTCTATCGATCTTTAACCGAAAAATACCCATAGTCGCACCTTTGAAAATTTGTACAGGGTCGAGGCTAATAATTCGAGAAACATAAATTGGCCAAAGTCGAACACTTGCAGAATTTGTTCCACTCAGAAATTGGCATAGAATTGTTTAGTCTATCGATCTTTAACCGAAAAATACCCATAGTCGAACCTTTGAGCCTTTGTACAGGGTCGAGGCTAATAATTCGAGAAACATAAATTGGCCAAAGTCGAACACTTGCAGAATTTGTTCCACTCAGAAATTAGCATAGGAGTACTCAGTCTATCGATCTTTAACCGAAAAATACCCATAGTCGCACCTTTGAAAATTTGTACAGGGTTCGAGGCTAATAATTCGAGAAACATAAATTGGCCAAAGTCGAACACTTGCAGAATTTGTTCCACTCAGAAATTGGCATAGAAGTGTTTAGTCTATCGATCTTTAACCGAAAAATACCCATAGTCGAACCTTTGAGCCTTTGTACAGGGTCGAGGCTAATAATTCGAGAAACATAAATTGGCCAAAGTCGAACACTTGCAGAATTTGTTCCACATCGAAATTGGCATAGAAGTGTTTAGTCTATCGATCTTTAACCGAAAAATACCCATAGTCGAACCTTTGAGCCTTTGTACAGGGTCGAGGCTAATAATTCGAGAAACATAAATTGGCCAAAGTCGAACACTTGCAGAATTTGTTCCACTCAGAAATTAGCATAGGAGTACTCAGTCTATCGATCTTTACCCGAAAAATACCCATAGTCGCACCTTTGAACCTTTGTACAGGGTCGAGGCCAGTTATTCGAGAAAACATAAATTGGCCAAAGTCGAAACCTTGCAGAATTTGTTCCACATCGAAATTGGCATAGAAGTGTTTAGTCTATCGAACTTTAACCGAAAAATACCCATAGTCGCACCTTTGAACCTTTGTACAGGGTCGAGGCTAATAATTCGAGAAACATAAATTGGACAAAGTCGAACACTTGCAGAATTTGTTCCACATCGAAATTGGCATAGAAGTGTTTAGTCTATCGAACTTTAACCGAAAAATACCCATAGTCGCACCTTTGAGCCTTTGTACAGGGTCGAAGCTAATAATTCGAGAAAACATAAATTGGCCAAAGTCGAAACCTTGCAGAGTTTGTTCCACTCAGAAATTGTCATAGAAGTGTTTAGTTTAACGATCTTTAACTGAAAAATACCCATATCGCACCTTTGAGCCTTTGTACAGGGTCGAGGCTAATAATTCGAAAAATATAAATTGGAAAAAGTCGAACACTTGCAGAACTTGTTCCACTCAGAAATTAGCATATAAGTATTCAGTCTATCGACCTTTAACTGAAAAATACCCATAGTCGCACCTTTGAGCCTTTGTACAGGGTCGAGGCTAATAATTCGAGAAAACATAAATTGGCCAAAGTCGAAACCTTGCAGAGTTTGTTCCACTCAGAAATTGTCATAGAAGTGTTTAGTCTAACGATCTTTAACTGAAAAATACCCATAGTCGCACCTTTGAGCCTTTGTACAGGGTCGAGGCTAATAATTCGAGAAAACATAAATTTGCCAAAGTCGAAACCTTGCAGAATTTGTTCCACTCAGAAATTGGCATAGAAGTGTTTAGTCTATCGATCTTTAACCGAAAAATACCCATAGTCGAACCTTTGAGCCTTTGTACAGGGTCGAGGCTAATAATTCGAGAAACATAAATTGGCCAAAGTCGAACACTTGCAGAATTTGTTCCACGCAGAAATTAGCATAGGAGTACTCAGTCTATCGATCTTTAACCGAAAAATACCCATAGTCGCACCTTTGAACCTTTGTACAGGGTCGAGGCTAATAATTCGAGAAACATAAATTGGCCAAAGTCGAACACTTGCAGAATTTGTTCCACATCGAAATTGGCATAGAAGTATTTAGTCTATCGATCTTTAACCGAAAAATACCCATAGTCGCACCTTTGAGCCTTTGTACAGGGTCGAAGCTAATAATTCGAGAAAACATAAATTAGCCAAAGTCGAAACCTTGCAGAATTTGTTCCACTCAGAAATTGGCATAGAAGTGTTTAGTCTATCGATCTTTAACCGAAAAATACCCATAGTCGAACCTTTGAGCCTTTGTACAGGGTCGAGGCTAATAATTCGAGAAACATAAATTGGCCAAAGTCGAACACTTGCACAATTTGTTCCACATCGAAATTGGCATAGAAGTGTTTAGTCTATCGATCTTTAACCGAAAAATACCCATAGTCGAACCTTTGAGCCTTTGTACAGGGTCGAGGCTAATAATTCGAGAAACATAAATTTGCCAGAGTCGAAACCTTGCAGAATTTGTTCCACTCAGAAATTGGCATAGAAGTCTTTAGTCTATCGATCTTTAACCGAAAAATACCCATAGTCGAACCTTTGAGCCTTTGTACAGGGTCGAGGCTAATAATTCGAGAAACATAAATTTGCCAGAGTCGAAACCTTGCAGAATTTGTTCCACATCGAAATTAGCATAGAAGTGTTTAGTCCATCGATCTTTAACCGAGAAATACCCATAGTCGCACCTTTGAGCCTTTGTACAGGGTCGAGGCCAGTTATTCGAGAAAACATAAATTGGCCAAAGTCGAAACCTTGCAGAATTTGTTCCACTCAGAAATTGGCATAGAAGTGTTTAGTCTAACGATCTTTAACCGAAAAATACCCATAGTCGCACCTTTGAGCCTTTGTACAGGGTCGAAGCTAATAATTCGAGAAAACATAAATTAGCCAAAGTCGAACACTTGCAGAATTTGTTCCACTCAGAAATTAGCATAGGAGTACTCAGTCTATCGATCTTTAACCGAAAAATACCCATAGTCGCACCTTTGAAAATTTGTACAGGGTTCGAGGCTAATAATTCGAGAAACATAAATTGGCCAAAGTCGAACACTTGCAGAATTTGTTCCACTCAGAAATTGGCATAGAAGTGTTTAGTCTATCGATCTTTAACTGAAAAATACCCATAGTCGCACCTTTGAGCCTTTGTACAGGGTCGAGGCTAATAATTCGAGAAAACATAAATTGGCCAAAGTCGAACACTTGCAGAATTTGTTCCACTCAGAAATTGGCATAGAAGTGTTTAGTCTATCGATCTTTAACCGAAAAATACCCATAGTCGAACCTTTGAGCCTTTGTACAGGGTCGAGGCTAATAATTCGAGAAACATAAATTGGCCAAAGTCGAACACTTGCAGAGTTTGTTCCACTCAGAAATTGGCATAGAAGTGTTTAGTCTAACGATCTTTAACTGAAAAATACCCATAGTCGCACCTTTGAGCCTTTGTACAGGGTCGAGGCTAATAATTCGAGAAAACATAAATTGGCCAAAGTCGAACACTTGCAGAATTTGTTCCAAATCGAAATTGGCATAGAAGTGTTTAGTCTATCGATCTTTAACCGAAAAATAACCATAGTCGCACCTTTGAGTATTTGTACAGGGTCGAGGCTAATAATTCGAGAAAACATAAATTGGCCAAAGTCGAAACCTTGCAGAATTTGTTCCACATCGAAATTAGCATAGAAGTGTTTAGTCCATCGATCTTTAACCGAAAAATACCCATAGTCGCACCTTTGAGCCTTTGTACAGGGTCGAGGCCAGTTATTCGAGAAAACATAAATTGGCCAAAGTCGAAACCTTGCAGAATTTGTTCCACTCAGAAATTGGCATAGAAGTGTTTAGTCTAACGATCTTTAACTGAAAAATACCCATAGTCGCACCTTTGAGCCTTTGTACAGGGTCGAGGCTAATAATTCGAGAAAACATAAATTTGCCAACGTCGAAACCTTGCAGAATTTGTTCCACTCAGAAATTGGCATAGAAGTGTTTAGTCTATCGATCTTTAACCGAAAAATACCCATAGTCGAACCTTTGAGCCTTTGTACAGGGTCGAGGCTAATAATTCGAGAAACATAAATTGGCCAAAGTCGAACACTTGCACAATTTGTTCCACATCGAAATTGGCATAGAAGTGTTTAGTCTATCGATCTTTAACCGAAAAATACCCATAGTCGAACCTTTGAGCCTTTGTACAGGGTCGAGGCTAATAATTCGAGAAACAAAAATTTGCCAGAGTCGAAACCTTGCAGAATT
The DNA here is from genome assembly GCA_963991005.1 of Barypeithes pellucidus. Lineage (NCBI taxonomy): Eukaryota > Metazoa > Arthropoda > Insecta > Coleoptera > Curculionidae > Barypeithes > Barypeithes pellucidus. Next base: position 43,392,265 of record OZ022560.1, read on the forward strand.
TGTTCCACTCAGAAATTGGCATAGAAGTCTCTAGTCTATCGATCTTTAACCGAAAAATACCCATAGTCGAACCTTTGAGCCTTTGTACAGGGTCGAGGCTAATAATTCGAGAAACATAAATTTGCCAGAGTCGAAACCTTGCAGAATTTGTTCCACATCGAAATTAGCATAGAAGTGTTTAGTCCATCGATCTTTAACCGAAAAATACCCATAGTCGCACCTTTGAGCCTTTGTACAGGGTCGAGGCCAGTTATTCGAGAAAACATAAATTGGCCAAAGTCGAAACCTTGCAGAATATGTTCCACTCAGAAATTGGCATAGAAGTGTTTAGTCTAACGATCTTTAACCGAAAAATACCCATAGTCGCACCTTTGAGCCTTTGTACAGGGTCGAAGCTAACAATTCGAGAAAACATAAATTAGCCAAAGTCGAACACTTGCAGAATTTGTTCCACTCAGAAATTAGCATAGGAGTACTCAGTCTATCGATCTTTAACCGAAAAATACCCATAGTCGCACCTTTGAACCTTTGTACAGGGTCGAGGCTAATAATTCGAGAAACATAAATTGGCCAAAGTCGAACACTTGCAGAATTTGTTCCACATCGAAATTGGCATAGAAGTGTTTAGTCTATCGATCTTTAACTGAAAAATACCCATAGTCGCACCTTTGAGCCTTTATACAGGGTCGAAGCTAATAATTCGAGAAAACATAAATTGGCCAAAGTCGAACACTTGCAGAATTTGTTCCACTCAGAAATTAGCATAGGAGTACTCAGTCTATCGATCTTTAACCGAAAAATACCCATAGTCGCACCTTTGAAAATTTGTACAGGGTTCGAGGCTAATAATTCGAGAAACATAAATTGGCCAAAGTCGAACACTTGCAGAATTTGTTCCACTCAGAAATTGGCATAGAAGTGTTTAGTCTATCGATCTTTAACCGAAAAATACCCATAGTCGAACCTTTGAGCCTTTGTACAGGGTCGAGGCTAATAATTCGAGAAACATAAATTGGCCAAAGTCGAACACTTGCAGAATTTGTTCCACATCGAAATTGGCATAGAAGTGTTTAGTCTATCGATCTTTAACCGAAAAATACCCATAGTCGAACCTTTGAGCCTTTGTACAGGGTCGAGGCTAATAATTCGAGAAACATAAATTGGCCAAAGTCGAACACTTGCAGAATTTGTTCCACTCAGAAATTAGCATAGGAGTACTCAGTCTATCGATCTTTAACCGAATAATACCCATAGTCGCACCTTTGAGCCTTTGTACAGGGTCGAGGCTAATAATTCGAGAAACATAAATTGGCCAAAGTCGAACACTTGCAGAATTTGTTCCACTCAGAAATTAGCATATGAGTATTCAGTCTATCGACCTTTAACTGAAAAATACCCATAGTCGCACCTTTGAGCCTTTGTACAGGGTCGAGGCTAATAATTCGAGAAAACATAAATTGGCCAAAGTCGAAACCTTGCAGAGTTTGTTCCACTCAGAAATTGGCATAGAAGTGTTTAGTCTAACGATCTTTAACTGAAAAATACCCATAGTCGCACCTTTGAGCCTTTGTACAGGGTCGAGGCTAATAATTCGAGAAAACATAAATTGGCCAAAGTCGAACACTTGCAGAATTTGTTCCAAATCGAAATTGGCATAGAAGTGTTTAGTCTATCGATCTTTAACCGAAAAATAACCATAGTCGCACCTTTGAGTCTTTGTACAGGGTCGAGGCTAATAATTCGAGAAAACATAAATTGGCCAAAGTCGAAACCTTGCAGAATTTGTTCCACTCAGAAATTGGCATAGAAGTGTTTAGTCTAACGATCTTTAACTGAAAAATACCCATAGTCGCACCTTTGAGACTTTGTACAGGGTCGAGGCTAATAATTCGAGAAAACATAAATTTGCCAACGTCGAAACCTTGCAGAATTTGTTCCACTCAGAAATTGGCATAGAAGTGTTTAGTCTATCGATCTTTAACCGAAAAATACCCATAGTCGAACCTTTGAGCCTTTGTACAGGGTCGAGGCTAATAATTCGAGAAACATAAATTGGCCAAAGTCGAACACTTGCACAATTTGTTCCACATCGAAATTGGCATAGAAGTGTTTAGTCTATCGATCTTTAACCGAAAAATACCCATAGTCGAACCTTTGAGCCTTTGTACAGGGTCGAGGCTAATAATTCGAGAAACATAAATTTGCCAGAGTCGAAACCTTGCAGAATTTGTTCCACTCAGAAATTGGCATAAGAAGTCTCTAGTCTATCGATCTTTAACCGAAAAATACCCATAGTCGAACCTTTGAGCCTTTGTACAGGGTCGAGGCTAATAATTCGAGAAACATAAATTTGCCAGAGTCGAAACCTTGCAGAATTTGTTCCACATCGAAATTAGCATAGAAGTGTTTAGTCCATCGATCTTTAACCGAAAAATACCCATAGTCGCACCTTTGAGCCTTTGTACAGGGTCGAGGCCAGTTATTCGAGAAAACATAAATTGGCCAAAGTCGAAACCTTGCAGAATTTGTTCCACTCAGAAATTGGCATAGAAGTGTTTAGTCTAACGATCTTTAACCGAAAAATACCCATAGTCGCACCTTTGAGCCTTTGTACAGGGTCGAAGCTAATAATTCGAGAAAACATAAATTAGCCAAAGTCGAACACTTGCAGAATTTGTTCCACTCAGAAATTAGCATAGGAGTACTCAGTCTATCGATCTTTAACCGAAAAATACCCATAGTCGCACCTTTGAACCTTTGTACAGGGTCGAGGCTAATAATTCGAGAAACATAAATTGGCCAAAGTCGAACACTTGCACAATTTGTTCCACATCGAAATTGGCATAGAAGTGTTTAGTCTATCGATCTTTAACTGAAAAATACCCATAGTCGCACCTTTGAGCCTTTATACAGGGTCGAAGCTAATATTTCGAGAAAACATAAATTGGCCAAAGTCGAACACTTGCAGAATTTGTTCCACTCAGAAATTAGCATAGGAGTACTCAGTCTATCGATCTTTAACCGAAAAATACCCATAGTCGCACCTTTGAAAATTTGTACAGGGTTCGAGGCTAATAATTCGAGAAACATAAATTGGCCAAAGTCGAACACTTGCAGAATTTGTTCCACTCAGAAATTGGCATAGAAGTGTTTAGTCTATCGATCTTTAACCGAAAAATACCCATAGTCGAACCTTTGAGCCTTTGTACAGGGTCGAGGCTAATAATTCGAGAAACATAAATTGGCCAAAGTCGAACACTTGCAGAATTTGTTCCACATCGAAATTGGCATAGAAGTGCTATCGATCTTTAACCGAAAAATACCCATAGTCGAACCTTTGAGCCTTTGTACAGGGTCGAGGCTAATAATTCGAGAAACATAAATTTGCCAAAGTCGAAACCTTGCAGAATTTGTTCCACTCAGAAATTGGCATAGAAGTGTTTAGTCTATCGATCTTTAACCGAAAAATACCCATAGTCGAACCTTTGAGCCTTTGTACAGGGTCGAGGCTAATAATTCGAGAAACATAAATTGGCCAAAGTCGAAACCTTGCAGAGTTTGTTCCACTCAGAAATTGGCATAGAAGTGTTTAGTCTAACGATCTTTAACTGAAAAATACCCATAGTCGCACCTTTGAGCCTTTGTACAGGGTCGAGGCTAATAATTCGAGAAAACATAAATTGGCCAAAGTCGAACACTTGCAGAATTTGTTCCAAATCGAAATTGGCATAGAAGTGTTTAGTCTATCGATCTTTAACCGAAAAATAACCATAGTCGCACCTTTGAGTCTTTGTACAGGGTCGAGGCTAATAATTCGAGAAAACATAAATTGGCCAAAGTCGAAACCTTGCAGAATTTGTTCCACATCGAAATTAGCATAGAAGTGTTTAGTCCATCGATCTTTAACCGAAAAATACCCATAGTCGCACCTTTGAGCCTTTGTACAGGGTCGAGGCCAGTTATTCGAGAAAACATAAATTGGCCAAAGTCGAAACCTTGCAGAATTTGTTCCACTCAGAAATTGGCATAGAAGTGTTTAGTCTAACGATCTTTAACTGAAAAATACCCATAGTCGCACCTTTGAGCCTTTGTACAGGGTCGAGGCTAATAATTCGAGAAAACATAAATTTGCCAACGTCGAAACCTTGCAGAATTTGTTCCACTCAGAAATTGGCATAGAAGTGTTTAGTCTATCGATCTTTAACCGAAAAATACCCATAGTCGAACCTTTGAGCCTTTGTACAGGGTCGAGGCTAATAATTCGAGAAACATAAATTGGCCAAAGTCGAACACTTGCACAATTTGTTCCACATCGAAATTGGCATAGAAGTGTTTAGTCTATCGATCTTTAACCGAAAAATACCCATAGTCGAACCTTTGAGCCTTTGTACAGGGTCGAGGCTAATAATTCGAGAAACAAAAATTTGCCAGAGTCGAAACCTTGCAGAATTTGTTCCACTCAGAAATTGGCATAGAAGTCTCTAGTCTATCGATCTTTAACCGAAAAATACCCATAGTCGAACCTTTGAGCCTTTGTACAGGGTCGAGGCTAATAATTCGAGAAACATAAATTTGCCAGAGTCGAAACCTTGCAGAATTTGTTCCACATCGAAATTAGCATAGAAGTGTTTAGTCCATCGATCTTTAACCGAAAAATACCCATAGTCGCACCTTTGAGCCTTTGTACAGGGTCGAGGCCAGTTATTCGAGAAAACATAAATTGGCCAAAGTCGAAACCTTGCAGAATATGTTCCACTCAGAAATTGGCATAGAAGTGTTTAGTCTAACGATCTTTAACCGAAAAATACCCATAGTCGCACCTTTGAGCCTTTGTACAGGGTCGAAGCTAACAATTCGAGAAAACATAAATTAGCCAAAGTCGAACACTTGCAGAATTTGTTCCACTCAGAAATTAGCATAGGAGTACTCAGTCTATCGATCTTTAACCGAAAAATACCCATAGTCGCACCTTTGAACCTTTGTACAGGGTCGAGGCTAATAATTCGAGAAACATAAATTGGCCAAAGTCGAACACTTGCAGAATTTGTTCCACATCGAAATTGGCATAGAAGTGTTTAGTCTATCGATCTTTAACTGAAAAATACCCATAGTCGCACCTTTGAGCCTTTATACAGGGTCGAAGCTAATAATTCGAGAAAACATAAATTGGCCAAAGTCGAACACTTGCAGAATTTGTTCCACTCAGAAATTAGCATAGGAGTACTCAGTCTATCGATCTTTAACCGAAAAATACCCATAGTCGCACCTTTGAAAATTTGTACAGGGTTCGAGGCTAATAATTCGAGAAACATAAATTGGCCAAAGTCGAACACTTGCAGAATTTGTTCCACTCAGAAATTGGCATAGAAGTGTTTAGTCTATCGATCTTTAACCGAAAAATACCCATAGTCGAACCTTTGAGCCTTTGTACAGGGTCGAGGCCAGTTATTCGAGAAAACATAAATTGGCCAAAGTCGAAACCTTGCAGAATATGTTCCACTCAGAAATTGGCATAGAAGTGTTTAGTCTAACGATCTTTAACCGAAAAATACCCATAGTCGCACCTTTGAGCCTTTGTACAGGGTCGAAGCTAACAATTCGAGAAAACATAAATTAGCCAAAGTCGAACACTTGCAGAATTTGTTCCACTCAGAAATTAGCATAGGAGTACTCAGTCTATCGATCTTTAACCGAAAAATACCCATAGTCGCACCTTTGAACCTTTGTACAGGGTCGAGGCTAATAATTCGAGAAACATAAATTGGCCAAAGTCGAACACTTGCAGAATTTGTTCCACATCGAAATTGGCATAGAAGTGTTTAGTCTATCGATCTTTAACTGAAAAATACCCATAGTCGCACCTTTGAGCCTTTATACAGGGTCGAAGCTAATAATTCGAGAAAACATAAATTGGCCAAAGTCGAACACTTGCAGAATTTGTTCCACTCAGAAATTAGCATAGGAGTACTCAGTCTATCGATCTTTAACCGAAAAATACCCATAGTCGCACCTTTGAAAATTTGTACAGGGTTCGAGGCTAATAATTCGAGAAACATAAATTGGCCAAAGTCGAACACTTGCAGAATTTGTTCCACTCAGAAATTGGCATAGAAGTGTTTAGTCTATCGATCTTTAACCGAAAAATACCCATAGTCGAACCTTTGAGCCTTTGTACAGGGTCGAGGCTAATAATTCGAGAAACATAAATTGGCCAAAGTCGAACACTTGCAGAATTTGTTCCACATCGAAATTGGCATAGAAGTGTTTAGTCTATCGATCTTTAACCGAAAAATACCCATAGTCGAACCTTTGAGCCTTTGTACAGGGTCGAGGCTAATAATTCGAGAAACATAAATTGGCCAAAGTCGAACACTTGCAGAATTTGTTCCACTCAGAAATTAGCATAGGAGTACTCAGTCTATCGATCTTTAACCGAATAATACCCATAGTCGCACCTTTGAGCCTTTGTACAGGGTCGAGGCTAATAATTCGAGAAACATAAATTGGCCAAAGTCGAACACTTGCACAATTTGTTCCACATCGAAATTGGCATAGAAGTGTTTAGTCTATCGATCTTTAACCGAAAAATACCCATAGTCGAACCTTTGAGCCTTTGTACAGGGTCGAGGCTAATAATTCGAGAAACAAAAATTTGCCAGAGTCGAAACCTTGCAGAATTTGTTCCACTCAGAAATTGGCATAGAAGTCTCTAGTCTATCGATCTTTAACCGAAAAATACCCATAGTCGAACCTTTGAGCCTTTGTACAGGGTCGAGGCTAATAATTCGAGAAACATAAATTTGCCAGAGTCGAAACCTTGCAGAATTTGTTCCACATCGAAATTAGCATAGAAGTGTTTAGTCCATCGATCTTTAACCGAAAAATACCCATAGTCGCACCTTTGAGCCTTTGTACAGGGTCGAGGCCAGTTATTCGAGAAAACATAAATTGGCCAAAGTCGAAACCTTGCAGAATATGTTCCACTCAGAAATTGGCATAGAAGTGTTTAGTCTAACGATCTTTAACCGAAAAATACCCATAGTCGCACCTTTGAGCCTTTGTACAGGGTCGAAGCTAACAATTCGAGAAAACATAAATTAGCCAAAGTCGAACACTTGCAGAATTTGTTCCACTCAGAAATTAGCATAGGAGTACTCAGTCTATCGATCTTTAACCGAAAAATACCCATAGTCGCACCTTTGAACCTTTGTACAGGGTCGAGGCTAATAATTCGAGAAACATAAATTGGCCAAAGTCGAACACTTGCAGAATTTGTTCCACATCGAAATTGGCATAGAAGTGTTTAGTCTATCGATCTTTAACTGAAAAATACCCATAGTCGCACCTTTGAGCCTTTATACAGGGTCGAAGCTAATAATTCGAGAAAACATAAATTGGCCAAAGTCGAACACTTGCAGAATTTGTTCCACTCAGAAATTAGCATAGGAGTACTCAGTCTATCGATCTTTAACCGAAAAATACCCATAGTCGCACCTTTGAAAATTTGTACAGGGTTCGAGGCTAATAATTCGAGAAACATAAATTGGCCAAAGTCGAACACTTGCAGAATTTGTTCCACTCAGAAATTGGCATAGAAGTGTTTAGTCTATCGATCTTTAACCGAAAAATACCCATAGTCGAACCTTTGAGCCTTTGTACAGGGTCGAGGCTAATAATTCGAGAAACATAAATTGGCCAAAGTCGAACACTTGCAGAATTTGTTCCACATCGAAATTGGCATAGAAGTGTTTAGTCTATCGATCTTTAACCGAAAAATACCCATAGTCGAACCTTTGAGCCTTTGTACAGGGTCGAGGCTAATAATTCGAGAAACATAAATTGGCCAAAGTCGAACACTTGCAGAATTTGTTCCACTCAGAAATTAGCATAGGAGTACTCAGTCTATCGATCTTTAACCGAATAATACCCATAGTCGCACCTTTGAGCCTTTGTACAGGGTCGAGGCTAATAATTCGAGAAACATAAATTGGCCAAAGTCGAACACTTGCAGAATTTGTTCCACTCAGAAATTAGCATATGAGTATTCAGTCTATCGACCTTTAACTGAAAAATACCCATAGTCGCACCTTTGAGCCTTTGTACAGGGTCGAGGCTAATAATTCGAGAAAACATAAATTGGCCAAAGTCGAAACCTTGCAGAGTTTGTTCCACTCAGAAATTGGCATAGAAGTGTTTAGTCTAACGATCTTTAACTGAAAAATACCCATAGTCGCACCTTTGAGCCTTTGTACAGGGTCGAGGCTAATAATTCGAGAAAACATAAATTGGCCAAAGTCGAACACTTGCAGAATTTGTTCCAAATCGAAATTGGCATAGAAGTGTTTAGTCTATCGATCTTTAACCGAAAAATAACCATAGTCGCACCTTTGAGTCTTTGTACAGGGTCGAGGCTAATAATTCGAGAAAACATAAATTGGCCAAAGTCGAAACCTTGCAGAATTTGTTCCACATCGAAATTAGCATAGAAGTGTTTAGTCCATCGATCTTTAACCGAAAAATACCCATAGTCGCACCTTTGAGCCTTTGTACAGGGTCGAGGCCAGTTATTCGAGAAAACATAAATTGGCCAAAGTCGAAACCTTGCAGAATTTGTTCCACTCAGAAATTGGCATAGAAGTGTTTAGTCTAACGATCTTTAACTGAAAAATACCCATAGTCGCACCTTTGAGCCTTTGTACAGGGTCGAGGCTAATAATTCGAGAAAACATAAATTTGCCAACGTCGAAACCTTGCAGAATTTGTTCCACTCAGAAATTGGCATAGAAGTGTTTAGTCTATCGATCTTTAACCGAAAAATACCCATAGTCGAACCTTTGAGCCTTTGTACAGGGTCGAGGCTAATAATTCGAGAAACATAAATTGGCCAAAGTCGAACACTTGCACAATTTGTTCCACATCGAAATTGGCATAGAAGTGTTTAGTCTATCGATCTTTAACCGAAAAATACCCATAGTCGAACCTTTGAGCCTTTGTACAGGGTCGAGGCTAATAATTCGAGAAACAAAAATTTGCCAGAGTCGAAACCTTGCAGAATTTGTTCCACTCAGAAATTGGCATAGAAGTCTCTAGTCTATCGATCTTTAACCGAAAAATACCCATAGTCGAACCTTTGAGCCTTTGTACAGGGTCGAGGCTAATAATTCGAGAAACATAAATTTGCCAGAGTCGAAACCTTGCAGAATTTGTTCCACATCGAAATTAGCATAGAAGTGTTTAGTCCATCGATCTTTAACCGAAAAATACCCATAGTCGCACCTTTGAGCCTTTGTACAGGGTCGAGGCCAGTTATTCGAGAAAACATAAATTGGCCAAAGTCGAAACCTTGCAGAATATGTTCCACTCAGAAATTGGCATAGAAGTGTTTAGTCTAACGATCTTTAACCGAAAAATACCCATAGTCGCACCTTTGAGCCTTTGTACAGGGTCGAAGCTAACAATTCGAGAAAACATAAATTAGCCAAAGTCGAACACTTGCAGAATTTGTTCCACTCAGAAATTAGCATAGGAGTACTCAGTCTATCGATCTTTAACCGAAAAATACCCATAGTCGCACCTTTGAACCTTTGTACAGGGTCGAGGCTAATAATTCGAGAAACATAAATTGGCCAAAGTCGAACACTTGCAGAATTTGTTCCACATCGAAATTGGCATAGAAGTGTTTAGTCTATCGATCTTTAACTGAAAAATACCCATAGTCGCACCTTTGAGCCTTTATACAGGGTCGAAGCTAATAATTCGAGAAAACATAAATTGGCCAAAGTCGAACACTTGCAGAATTTGTTCCACTCAGAAATTAGCATAGGAGTACTCAGTCTATCGATCTTTAACCGAAAAATACCCATAGTCGCACCTTTGAAAATTTGTACAGGGTTCGAGGCTAATAATTCGAGAAACATAAATTGGCCAAAGTCGAACACTTGCAGAATTTGTTCCACTCAGAAATTGGCATAGAAGTGTTTAGTCTATCGATCTTTAACCGAAAAATACCCATAGTCGAACCTTTGAGCCTTTGTACAGGGTCGAGGCCAGTTATTCGAGAAAACATAAATTGGCCAAAGTCGAAACCTTGCAGAATATGTTCCACTCAGAAATTGGCATAGAAGTGTTTAGTCTAACGATCTTTAACCGAAAAATACCCATAGTCGCACCTTTGAGCCTTTGTACAGGGTCGAAGCTAACAATTCGAGAAAACATAAATTAGCCAAAGTCGAACACTTGCAGAATTTGTTCCACTCAGAAATTAGCATAGGAGTACTCAGTCTATCGATCTTTAACCGAAAAATACCCATAGTCGCACCTTTGAACCTTTGTACAGGGTCGAGGCTAATAATTCGAGAAACATAAATTGGCCAAAGTCGAACACTTGCAGAATTTGTTCCACATCGAAATTGGCATAGAAGTGTTTAGTCTATCGATCTTTAACTGAAAAATACCCATAGTCGCACCTTTGAGCCTTTATACAGGGTCGAAGCTAATAATTCGAGAAAACATAAATTGGCCAAAGTCGAACACTTGCAGAATTTGTTCCACTCAGAAATTAGCATAGGAGTACTCAGTCTATCGATCTTTAACCGAAAAATACCCATAGTCGCACCTTTGAAAATTTGTACAGGGTTCGAGGCTAATAATTCGAGAAACATAAATTGGCCAAAGTCGAACACTTGCAGAATTTGTTCCACTCAGAAATTGGCATAGAAGTGTTTAGTCTATCGATCTTTAACCGAAAAATACCCATAGTCGAACCTTTGAGCCTTTGTACAGGGTCGAGGCTAATAATTCGAGAAACATAAATTGGCCAAAGTCGAACACTTGCAGAATTTGTTCCACATCGAAATTGGCATAGAAGTGTTTAGTCTATCGATCTTTAACCGAAAAATACCCATAGTCGAACCTTTGAGCCTTTGTACAGGGTCGAGGCTAATAATTCGAGAAACATAAATTGGCCAAAGTCGAACACTTGCAGAATTTGTTCCACTCAGAAATTAGCATAGGAGTACTCAGTCTATCGATCTTTAACCGAATAATACCCATAGTCGCACCTTTGAGCCTTTGTACAGGGTCGAGGCTAATAATTCGAGAAACAAAAATTTGCCAGAGTCGAAACCTTGCAGAATTTGTTCCACTCAGAAATTGGCATAGAAGTCTCTAGTCTATCGATCTTTAACCGAAAAATACCCATAGTCGAACCTTTGAGCCTTTGTACAGGGTCGAGGCTAATAATTCGAGAAACATAAATTTGCCAGAGTCGAAACCTTGCAGAATTTGTTCCACATCGAAATTAGCATAGAAGTGTTTAGTCCATCGATCTTTAACCGAAAAATACCCATAGTCGCACCTTTGAGCCTTTGTACAGGGTCGAGGCCAGTTATTCGAGAAAACATAAATTGGCCAAAGTCGAAACCTTGCAGAATATGTTCCACTCAGAAATTGGCATAGAAGTGTTTAGTCTAACGATCTTTAACCGAAAAATACCCATAGTCGCACCTTTGAGCCTTTGTACAGGGTCGAAGCTAACAATTCGAGAAAACATAAATTAGCCAAAGTCGAACACTTGCAGAATTTGTTCCACTCAGAAATTAGCATAGGAGTACTCAGTCTATCGATCTTTAACCGAAAAATACCCATAGTCGCACCTTTGAACCTTTGTACAGGGTCGAGGCTAATAATTCGAGAAACATAAATTGGCCAAAGTCGAACACTTGCAGAATTTGTTCCACATCGAAATTGGCATAGAAGTGTTTAGTCTATCGATCTTTAACTGAAAAATACCCATAGTCGCACCTTTGAGCCTTTATACAGGGTCGAAGCTAATAATTCGAGAAAACATAAATTGGCCAAAGTCGAACACTTGCAGAATTTGTTCCACTCAGAAATTAGCATAGGAGTACTCAGTCTATCGATCTTTAACCGAAAAATACCCATAGTCGCACCTTTGAAAATTTGTACAGGGTTCGAGGCTAATAATTCGAGAAACATAAATTGGCCAAAGTCGAACACTTGCAGAATTTGTTCCACTCAGAAATTGGCATAGAAGTGTTTAGTCTATCGATCTTTAACCGAAAAATACCCATAGTCGAACCTTTGAGCCTTTGTACAGGGTCGAGGCTAATAATTCGAGAAACATAAATTGGCCAAAGTCGAACACTTGCAGAATTTGTTCCACATCGAAATTGGCATAGAAGTGTTTAGTCTATCGATCTTTAACCGAAAAATACCCATAGTCGAACCTTTGAGCCTTTGTACAGGGTCGAGGCTAATAATTCGAGAAACATAAATTGGCCAAAGTCGAACACTTGCAGAATTTGTTCCACTCAGAAATTAGCATAGGAGTACTCAGTCTATCGATCTTTAACCGAATAATACCCATAGTCGCACCTTTGAGCCTTTGTACAGGGTCGAGGCTAATAATTCGAGAAACATAAATTGGCCAAAGTCGAACACTTGCAGAATTTGTTCCACTCAGAAATTAGCATATGAGTATTCAGTCTATCGACCTTTAACTGAAAAATATCCATAGTCGCACCTTTGAGCCTTTGTACAGGGTCGAGGCTAATAATTCGAGAAAACATAAATTGGCCAAAGTCGAAACCTTGCAGAGTTTGTTCCACTCAGAAATTGGCATAGAAGTGTTTAGTCTAACGATCTTTAACTGAAAAATACCCATAGTCGCACCTTTGAGCCTTTGTACAGGGTCGAGGCTAATAATTCGAGAAAACATAAATTGGCCAAAGTCGAACACTTGCAGAATTTGTTCCAAATCGAAATTGGCATAGAAGTGTTTAGTCTATCGATCTTTAACCGAAAAATAACCATAGTCGCACCTTTGAGTCTTTGTACAGGGTCGAGGCTAATAATTCGAGAAAACATAAATTGGCCAAAGTCGAAACCTTGCAGAATTTGTTCCACTCAGAAATTGGCATAGAAGTGTTTAGTCTAACGATCTTTAACTGAAAAATACCCATAGTCGCACCTTTGAGCCTTTGTACAGGGTCGAGGCTAATAATTCGAGAAAACATAAATTTGCCAACGTCGAAACCTTGCAGAATTTGTTCCACTCAGAAATTGGCATAGAAGTGTTTAGTCTATCGATCTTTAACCGAAAAATACCCATAGTCGAACCTTTGAGCCTTTGTACAGGGTCGAGGCTAATAATTCGAGAAACATAAATTGGCCAAAGTCGAACACTTGCACAATTTGTTCCACATCGAAATTGGCATAGAAGTATTTAGTCTATCGATCTTTAACCGAAAAATACCCATAGTCGAACCTTTGAGCCTTTGTACAGGGTCGAGGCTAATAATTCGAGAAACATAAATTTGCCAGAGTCGAAACCTTGCAGAATTTGTTCCACTCAGAAATTGGCATAGAAGTCTCTAGTCTATCGATCTTTAACCGAAAAATACCCATAGTCGAACCTTTGAGCCTTTGTACAGGGTCGAGGCTAATAATTCGAGAAACATAAATTTGCCAGAGTCGAAACCTTGCAGAATTTGTTCCACATCGAAATTAGCATAGAAGTGTTTAGTCCATCGATCTTTAACCGAAAAATACCCATAGTCGCACCTTTGAGCCTTTGTACAGGGTCGAGGCTAATAATTCGAGAAAACATAAATTGGCCAAAGTCGAAACCTTGCAGAGTTTGTTCCACTCAGAAATTGGCATAGAAGTGTTTAGTCTAACGATCTTTAACTGAAAAATACCCATAGTCGCACCTTTGAGCCTTTGTACAGGGTCGAGGCTAATAATTCGAGAAAACATAAATTGGCCAAAGTCGAACACTTGCAGAATTTGTTCCAAATCGAAATTGGCATAGAAGTGTTTAGTCTATCGATCTTTAACCGAAAAATAACCATAGTCGCACCTTTGAGTCTTTGTACAGGGTCGAGGCTAATAATTCGAGAAAACATAAATTGGCCAAAGTCGAAACCTTGCAGAATTTGTTCCACTCAGAAATTGGCATAGAAGTGTTTAGTCTAACGATCTTTAACTGAAAAATACCCATAGTCGCACCTTTGAGCCTTTGTACAGGGTCGAGGCTAATAATTCGAGAAAACATAAATTTGCCAACGTCGAAACCTTGCAGAATTTGTTCCACTCAGAAATTGGCATAGAAGTGTTTAGTCTATCGATCTTTAACCGAAAAATACCCATAGTCGAACCTTTGAGCCTTTGTACAGGGTCGAGGCTAATAATTCGAGAAACATAAATTGGCCAAAGTCGAACACTTGCACAATTTGTTCCACATCGAAATTGGCATAGAAGTATTTAGTCTATCGATCTTTAACCGAAAAATACCCATAGTCGAACCTTTGAGCCTTTGTACAGGGTCGAGGCTAATAATTCGAGAAACATAAATTTGCCAGAGTCGAAACCTTGCAGAATTTGTTCCACTCAGAAATTGGCATAGAAGTCTCTAGTCTATCGATCTTTAACCGAAAAATACCCATAGTCGAACCTTTGAGCCTTTGTACAGGGTCGAGGCTAATAATTCGAGAAACATAAATTTGCCAGAGTCGAAACCTTGCAGAATTTGTTCCACATCGAAATTAGCATAGAAGTGTTTAGTCCATCGATCTTTAACCGAAAAATACCCATAGTCGCACCTTTGAGCCTTTGTACAGGGTCGAGGCCAGTTATTCGAGAAAACATAAATTGGCCAAAGTCGAAACCTTGCAGAATTTGTTCCACTCAGAAATTGGCATAGAAGTGTTTAGTCTAACGATCTTTAACCGAAAAATACCCATAGTCGCACCTTTGAGCCTTTGTACAGGGTCGAAGCTAATAATTCGAGAAAACATAAATTAGCCAAAGTCGAACACTTGCAGAATTTGTTCCACTCAGAAATTAGCATAGGAGTACTCAGTCTATCGATCTTTAACCGAAAAATACCCATAGTCGCACCTTTGAACCTTTGTACAGGGTCGAGGCTAATAATTCGAGAAACATAAATTGGCCAAAGTCGAACACTTGCACAATTTGTTCCACATCGAAATTGGCATAGAAGTGTTTAGTCTATCGATCTTTAACTGAAAAATACCCATAGTCGCACCTTTGAGCCTTTATACAGGGTCGAAGCTAATAATTCGAGAAAACATAAATTGGCCAAAGTCGAACACTTGCAGAATTTGTTCCACTCAGAAATTAGCATAGGAGTACTCAGTCTATCGATCTTTAACCGAAAAATACCCATAGTCGCACCTTTGAAAATTTGTACAGGGTTCGAGACTAATAATTCGAGAAACATAAATTGGCCAAAGTCGAACACTTGCAGAATTTGTTCCACTCAGAAATTGGCATAGAAGTATTTAGTCTATCGATCTTTAACCGAAAAATACCCATAGTCGAACCTTTGAGCCTTTGTACAGGGTCGAGGCTAATAATTCGAGAAACATAAATTGGCCAAAGTCGAACACTTGCAGAATTTGTTCCACATCGAAATTGGCATAGAAGTGTTTAGTCTATCGATCTTTAACCGAAAAATACCCATAGTCGAACCTTTGAGCCTTTGTACAGGGTCGAGGCTAATAATTCGAGAAACATAAATTTGCCAAAGTCGAAACCTTGCAGAATTTGTTCCACTCAGAAATTGACATCGATCTTTAACCGAAAAATACCCATAGTCGAACCTTTGAGCCTTTGTACAGGGTCGAGGCTAATAATTCGAGAAACATAAATTGGCCAAAGTCGAAACCTTGCAGAGTTTGTTCCACTCAGAAATTGGCATAGAAGTGTTTAGTCTAACGATCTTTAACTGAAAAATACCCATAGTCGCACCTTTGAGCCTTTGTACAGGGTCGAGGCTAATAATTCGAGAAAACATAAATTGGCCAAAGTCGAACACTTGCAGAATTTGTTCCAAATCGAAATTGGCATAGAAGTGTTTAGTCTATCGATCTTTAACCGAAAAATAACCATAGTCGCACCTTTGAGTCTTTGTACAGGGTCGAGGCTAATAATTCGAGAAAACATAAATTGGCCAAAGTCGAAACCTTGCAGAATTTGTTCCACATCGAAATTAGCATAGAAGTGTTTAGTCCATCGATCTTTAACCGAAAAATACCCATAGTCGCACCTTTGAGCCTTTGTACAGGGTCGAGGCCAGTTATTCGAGAAAACATAAATTGGCCAAAGTCGAAACCTTGCAGAATTTGTTCCACTCAGAAATTGGCATAGAAGTGTTTAGTCTAACGATCTTTAACTGAAAAATACCCATAGTCGCACCTTTGAGCCTTTGTACAGGGTCGAGGCTAATAATTCGAGAAAACATAAATTTGCCAACGTCGAAACCTTGCAGAATTTGTTCCACTCAGAAATTGGCATAGAAGTGTTTAGTCTATCGATCTTTAACCGAAAAATACCCATAGTCGAACCTTTGAGCCTTTGTACAGGGTCGAGGCTAATAATTCGAGAAACATAAATTGGCCAAAGTCGAACACTTGCACAATTTGTTCCACATCGAAATTGGCATAGAAGTGTTTAGTCTATCGATCTTTAACCGAAAAATACCCATAGTCGAACCTTTGAGCCTTTGTACAGGGTCGAGGCTAATAATTCGAGAAACAAAAATTTGCCAGAGTCGAAACCTTGCAGAATTTGTTCCACTCAGAAATTGGCATAGAAGTCTCTAGTCTATCGATCTTTAACCGAAAAATACCCATAGTCGTACCTTTGAGCCTTTGTACAGGGTCGAGGCTAATAATTCGAGAAACATAAATTTGCCAGAGTCGAAACCTTGCAGAATTTGTTCCACATCGAAATTAGCATAGAAGTGTTTAGTCCATCGATCTTTAACCGAAAAATACCCATAGTCGCACCTTTGAGCCTTTGTACAGGGTCGAGGCCAGTTATTCGAGAAAACATAAATTGGCCAAAGTCGAAACCTTGCAGAATATGTTCCACTCAGAAATTGGCATAGAAGTGTTTAGTCTAACGATCTTTAACCGAAAAATACCCATAGTCGCACCTTTGAGCCTTTGTACAGGGTCGAAGCTAACAATTCGAGAAAACATAAATTAGCCAAAGTCGAACACTTGCAGAATTTGTTCCACTCAGAAATTAGCATAGGAGTACTCAGTCTATCGATCTTTAACCGAAAAATACCCATAGTCGCACCTTTGAACCTTTGTACAGGGTCGAGGCTAATAATTCGAGAAACATAAATTGGCCAAAGTCGAACACTTGCAGAATTTGTTCCACATCGAAATTGGCATAGAAGTGTTTAGTCTATCGATCTTTAACTGAAAAATACCCATAGTCGCACCTTTGAGCCTTTATACAGGGTCGAAGCTAATAATTCGAGAAAACCTAAATTGGCCAAAGTCGAACACTTGCAGAATTTGTTCCACTCAGAAATTAGCATAGGAGTACTCAGTCTATCGATCTTTAACCGAAAAATACCCATAGTCGCACCTTTGAAAATTTGTACAGGGTTCGAGGCTAATAATTCGAGAAACATAAATTGGCCAAAGTCGAACACTTGCAGAATTTGTTCCACTCAGAAATTGGCATAGAAGTGTTTAGTCTATCGATCTTTAACCGAAAAATACCCATAGTCGAACCTTTGAGCCTTTGTACAGGGTCGAGGCTAATAATTCGAGAAACAAAAATTTGCCAGAGTCGAAACCTTGCAGAATTTGTTCCACTCAGAAATTGGCATAGAAGTCTCTAGTCTATCGATCTTTAACCGAAAAATACCCATAGTCGTACCTTTGAGCCTTTGTACAGGGTCGAGGCTAATAATTCGAGAAACATAAATTTGCCAGAGTCGAAACCTTGCAGAATTTGTTCCACATCGAAATTAGCATAGAAGTGTTTAGTCCATCGATCTTTAACCGAAAAATACCCATAGTCGCACCTTTGAGCCTTTGTACAGGGTCGAGGCCAGTTATTCGAGAAAACATAAATTGGCCAAAGTCGAAACCTTGCAGAATATGTTCCACTCAGAAATTGGCATAGAAGTGTTTAGTCTAACGATCTTTAACCGAAAAATACCCATAGTCGCACCTTTGAGCCTTTGTACAGGGTCGAAGCTAACAATTCGAGAAAACATAAATTAGCCAAAGTCGAACACTTGCAGAATTTGTTCCACTCAGAAATTAGCATAGGAGTACTCAGTCTATCGATCTTTAACCGAAAAATACCCATAGTCGCACCTTTGAACCTTTGTACAGGGTCGAGGCTAATAATTCGAGAAACATAAATTGGCCAAAGTCGAACACTTGCAGAATTTGTTCCACATCGAAATTGGCATAGAAGTGTTTAGTCTATCGATCTTTAACTGAAAAATACCCATAGTCGCACCTTTGAGCCTTTATACAGGGTCGAAGCTAATAATTCGAGAAAACATAAATTGGCCAAAGTCGAACACTTGCAGAATTTGTTCCACTCAGAAATTAGCATAGGAGTACTCAATCTATCGATCTTTAACCGAAAAATACCCATAGTCGCACCTTTGAAAATTTGTACAGGGTTCGAGGCTAATAATTCGAGAAACATAAATTGGCCAAAGTCGAACACTTGCAGAATTTGTTCCACTCAGAAATTGGCATAGAAGTGTTTAGTCTATCGATCTTTAACCGAAAAATACCCATAGTCGAACCTTTGAGCCTTTGTACAGGGTCGAGGCCAGTTATTCGAGAAAACATAAATTGGCCAAAGTCGAAACCTTGCAGAATATGTTCCACTCAGAAATTGGCATAGAAGTGTTTAGTCTAACGATCTTTAACCGAAAAATACCCATAGTCGCACCTTTGAGCCTTTGTACAGGGTCGAAGCTAACAATTCGAGAAAACATAAATTAGCCAAAGTCGAACACTTGCAGAATTTGTTCCACTCAGAAATTAGCATAGGAGTACTCAGTCTATCGATCTTTAACCGAAAAATACCCATAGTCGCACCTTTGAACCTTTGTACAGGGTCGAGGCTAATAATTCGAGAAACATAAATTGGCCAAAGTCGAACACTTGCAGAATTTGTTCCACATCGAAATTGGCATAGAAGTGTTTAGTCTATCGATCTTTAACTGAAAAATACCCATAGTCGCACCTTTGAGCCTTTATACAGGGTCGAAGCTAATAATTCGAGAAAACATAAATTGGCCAAAGTCGAACACTTGCAGAATTTGTTCCACTCAGAAATTAGCATAGGAGTACTCAGTCTATCGATCTTTAACCGAAAAATACCCATAGTCGCACCTTTGAAAATTTGTACAGGGTTCGAGGCTAATAATTCGAGAAACATAAATTGGCCAAAGTCGAACACTTGCAGAATTTGTTCCAC
Source organism: Barypeithes pellucidus (assembly GCA_963991005.1). NCBI lineage: Eukaryota > Metazoa > Arthropoda > Insecta > Coleoptera > Curculionidae > Barypeithes > Barypeithes pellucidus. The sequence continues at coordinate 43,411,564 of OZ022560.1, forward strand.
TCAGAAATTGGCATAGAAGTGTTTAGTCTATCGATCTTTAACCGAAAAATACCCATAGTCGAACCTTTGAGCCTTTGTACAGGGTCGAGGCTAATAATTCGAGAAACATAAATTGGCCAAAGTCGAACACTTGCAGAATTTGTTCCACATCGAAATTGGCATAGAAGTGTTTAGTCTATCGATCTTTAACCGAAAAATACCCATAGTCGAACCTTTGAGCCTTTGTACAGGGTCGAGGCTAATAATTCGAGAAACATAAATTGGCCAAAGTCGAACACTTGCAGAATTTGTTCCACTCAGAAATTAGCATAGGAGTACTCAGTCTATCGATCTTTAACCGAATAATACCCATAGTCGCACCTTTGAGCCTTTGTACAGGGTCGAGGCTAATAATTCGAGAAACATAAATTGGCCAAAGTCGAACACTTGCAGAATTTGTTCCACTCAGAAATTAGCATATGAGTATTCAGTCTATCGACCTTTAACTGAAAAATACCCATAGTCGCACCTTTGAGCCTTTGTACAGGGTCGAGGCTAATAATTCGAGAAAACATAAATTGGCCAAAGTCGAAACCTTGCAGAGTTTGTTCCACTCAGAAATTGGCATAGAAGTGTTTAGTCTAACGATCTTTAACTGAAAAATACCCATAGTCGCACCTTTGAGCCTTTGTACAGGGTCGAGGCTAATAATTCGAGAAAACATAAATTGGCCAAAGTCGAACACTTGCAGAATTTGTTCCAAATCGAAATTGGCATAGAAGTGTTTAGTCTATCGATCTTTAACCGAAAAATAACCATAGTCGCACCTTTGAGTCTTTGTACAGGGTCGAGGCTAATAATTCGAGAAAACATAAATTGGCCAAAGTCGAAACCTTGCAGAATTTGTTCCACTCAGAAATTGGCATAGAAGTGTTTAGTCTAACGATCTTTAACTGAAAAATACCCATAGTCGCACCTTTGAGCCTTTGTACAGGGTCGAGGCTAATAATTCGAGAAAACATAAATTTGCCAACGTCGAAACCTTGCAGAATTTGTTCCACTCAGAAATTGGCATAGAAGTGTTTAGTCTATCGATCTTTAACCGAAAAATACCCATAGTCGAACCTTTGAGCCTTTGTACAGGGTCGAGGCTAATAATTCGAGAAACATAAATTGGCCAAAGTCGAACACTTGCACAATTTGTTCCACATCGAAATTGGCATAGAAGTGTTTAGTCTATCGATCTTTAACCGAAAAATACCCATAGTCGAACCTTTGAGCCTTTGTACAGGGTCGAGGCTAATAATTCGAGAAACATAAATTTGCCAGAGTCGAAACCTTGCAGAATTTGTTCCACTCAGAAATTGGCATAGAAGTCTCTAGTCTATCGATCTTTAACCGAAAAATACCCATAGTCGAACCTTTGAGCCTTTGTACAGGGTCGAGGCTAATAATTCGAGAAACATAAATTTGCCAGAGTCGAAACCTTGCAGAATTTGTTCCACATCGAAATTAGCATAGAAGTGTTTAGTCCATCGATCTTTAACCGAAAAATACCCATAGTCGCACCTTTGAGCCTTTGTACAGGGTCGAGGCCAGTTATTCGAGAAAACATAAATTGGCCAAAGTCGAAACCTTGCAGAATTTGTTCCACTCAGAAATTGGCATAGAAGTGTTTAGTCTAACGATCTTTAACCGAAAAATACCCATAGTCGCACCTTTGAGCCTTTGTACAGGGTCGAAGCTAATAATTCGAGAAAACATAAATTAGCCAAAGTCGAACACTTGCAGAATTTGTTCCACTCAGAAATTAGCATAGGAGTACTCAGTCTATCGATCTTTAACCGAAAAATACCCATAGTCGCACCTTTGAACCTTTGTACAGGGTCGAGGCTAATAATTCGAGAAACATAAATTGGCCAAAGTCGAACACTTGCACAATTTGTTCCACATCGAAATTGGCATAGAAGTGTTTAGTCTATCGATCTTTAACTGAAAAATACCCATAGTCGCACCTTTGAGCCTTTATACAGGGTCGAAGCTAATAATTCGAGAAAACATAAATTGGCAAAAGTCGAACACTTGCAGAATTTGTTCCACTCAGAAATTAGCATAGGAGTACTCAGTCTATCGATCTTTAACCGAAAAATACCCATAGTCGCACCTTTGAAAATTTGTACAGGGTTCGAGGCTAATAATTCGAGAAACATAAATTGGCCAAAGTCGAACACTTGCAGAATTTGTTCCACTCAGAAATTGGCATAGAAGTGTTTAGTCTATCGATCTTTAACCGAAAAATACCCATAGTCGAACCTTTGAGCCTTTGTACAGGGTCGAGGCTAATAATTCGAGAAACATAAATTGGCCAAAGTCGAACACTTGCACAATTTGTTCCACATCGAAATTGGCATAGAAGTGTTTAGTCTATCGATCTTTAACCGAAAAATACCCATAGTCGAACCTTTGAGCCTTTGTACAGGGTCGAGGCTAATAATTCGAGAAACATAAATTTGCCAGAGTCGAAACCTTGCAGAATTTGTTCCACTCAGAAATTGGCATAGAAGTCTCTAGTCTATCGATCTTTAACCGAAAAATACCCATAGTCGAACCTTTGAGCCTTTGTACAGGGTCGAGGCTAATAATTCGAGAAACATAAATTTGCCAGAGTCGAAACCTTGCAGAATTTGTTCCACATCGAAATTAGCATAGAAGTGTTTAGTCCATCGATCTTTAACCGAAAAATACCCATAGTCGCACCTTTGAGCCTTTGTACAGGGTCGAGGCCAGTTATTCGAGAAAACATAAATTGGCCAAAGTCGAAACCTTGCAGAATTTGTTCCACTCAGAAATTGGCATAGAAGTGTTTAGTCTAACGATCTTTAACCGAAAAATACCCATAGTCGCACCTTTGAGCCTTTGTACAGGGTCGAAGCTAATAATTCGAGAAAACATAAATTAGCCAAAGTCGAACACTTGCAGAATTTGTTCCACTCAGAAATTAGCATAGGAGTACTCAGTCTATCGATCTTTAACCGAAAAATACCCATAGTCGCACCTTTGAACCTTTGTACAGGGTCGAGGCTAATAATTCGAGAAACATAAATTGGCCAAAGTCGAACACTTGCACAATTTGTTCCACATCGAAATTGGCATAGAAGTGTTTAGTCTATCGATCTTTAACTGAAAAATACCCATAGTCGCACCTTTGAGCCTTTATACAGGGTCGAAGCTAATAATTCGAGAAAACATAAATTGGCCAAAGTCGAACACTTGCAGAATTTGTTCCACTCAGAAATTGGCATAGAAGTGTTTAGTCTATCGATCTTTAACCGAAAAATACCCATAGTCGCACCTTTGAGCCTTTGTACAGGGTCGAGGCTAATAATTCGAGAAACATAAATTTGCCAGAGTCGAAACCTTGCAGAATTTGTTCCACTCAGAAATTGGCATAGAAGTCTCTAGTCTATCGATCTTTAACCGAAAAATACCCATAGTCGAACCTTTGAGCCTTTGTACAGGGTCGAGGCTAATAATTCGAGAAACATAAATTTGCCAGAGTCGAAACCTTGCAGAATTTGTTCCACATCGAAATTAGCATAGAAGTGTTTAGTCCATCGATCTTTAACCGAAAAATACCCATAGTCGCACCTTTGAGCCTTTGTACAGGGTCGAGGCCAGTTATTCGAGAAAACATAAATTGGCCAAAGTCGAAACCTTGCAGAATTTGTTCCACTCAGAAATTGGCATAGAAGTGTTTAGTCTAACGATCTTTAACCGAAAAATACCCATAGTCGCACCTTTGAGCCTTTGTACAGGGTCGAAGCTAATAATTCGAGAAAACATAAATTAGCCAAAGTCGAACACTTGCAGAATTTGTTCCACTCAGAAATTAGCATAGGAGTACTCAGTCTATCGATCTTTAACCGAAAAATACCCACCTTTGAACCTTTGTACAGGGTCGAGGCTAATAATTCGAGAAACATAAATTGGCCAAATTCGAACACTTGCAGAATTTGTTCCACATCGAAATTGGCATAGAAGTGTTTAGTCTATCGATCTTTAACTGAAAAATACCCATAGTCGCACCTTTGAGCCTTTCTACAGGGTCGAGGCCAGTTATTCGAGAAAACATAAATTGGCCAAAGTCAAAACCTTGCAGAATTTGTTCCACATCGTAATTGGCATAGAAGTGTTTAGTCTATCGATCTTTAACCGAAAAATACCCATAGTCGCACCTTTGAGCTTTTGTACAGGGTCGAGGCTAATAATTCGAGAAAACATAAATTGGCCAAAGTCGAACACTTGCAGAATTTGTTCCAAATCGAAATTGGCATAGAAGTGTTTAGTCTATCGATCTTTAACCGAAAAATAACCATAGTCGCACCTTTGAGTCTTTGTACAGGGTCGAGGCTAATAATTCGAGAAAACATAAATTGGCCAAAGTCGAAACCTTGCAGAATTTGTTCCACATCGAAATTAGCATAGAAGTGTTTAGTCCATCGATCTTTAAACGAAAAATACCCATAGTCGCACCTTTGAGCCTTTGTACAGGGTCGAGGCCAGTTATTCGAGAAAACATAAATTGGCCAAAGTCGAAACCTTGCAGAATTTGTTCCACTCAGAAATTGGCATAGAAGTGTTTAGTCTAACGATCTTTAACCGAGAAATACCCATAGTCGCACCTTTGAGCCTTTGTACAGGGTCGAAGCTAATAATTCGAGAAAACATAAATTAGCCAAAGCGAACACTTGCAGAATTTGTTCCACTCAGAAATTGGCATAGAAGTGTTTAGTCTAACGATCTTTAACTGGAAAATACCCATAGTCGCACCTTTGAGCCTTTGTACAGGGTCGAGGCTAATAATTCGAGAAAACATAAATTTGCCAAAGTCGAAACCTTGCAGAATTTGTTCCACTCAGAAATTGGCATAGGAGTACTCAGTCTATCGATCTTTAACCGAAAAATACCCATAGTCGCACCTTTGAACCTTTGTACAGGGTCGAGGCTAATAATTCGAGAAACATAAATTGGCCAAAGTCGAACACTTGCAGAATTTGTTCCACATCGAAATTGGCATAGAAGTGTTTAGTCTATCGATCTTTAACTGAAAAATACCCATAGTCGCACCTTTGAGCCTTTATACAGGGTCGAAGCTAATAATTCGAGAAAACATAAATTGGCCAAAGTCGAACACTTGCAGAACTTGTTCCACTCAGAAATTAGCATAGGAGTACTCAGTCTATCGATCTTTAACCGAAAAATACCCATAGTCGCACCTTTGAACCTTTGTACAGGGTCGAGGCTAATAATTCGAGAAACATAAATTGGCCAAATTCGAACACTTGCAGAATTTGTTCCACATCGAAATTGGCATAGAAGTGTTTAGTCTATCGATCTTTAACTGAAAAATACCCATAGTCGCACCTTTGAGCCTTTGTACAGGGTCGAGGCCAGTTATTCTAGAAAACATAAATTTTCCAAAGTCAAAACCTTGCAGAATTTGTTCCACATCGTAATTGGCATAGAAGTGTTTAGTCTATCGATCTTTAACCGAAAAATACCCATAGTCGCACCTTTGAGCCTTTGTACAGGGTCGAGGCTAATAATTCGAAAAATATAAATTGGCCAAAGTCGAACAAGTGCAGAATTTGTTCCACTCAGAAATTAGCATAGAAGTGTTTAGTCTATCGACCTTTAACCGAAAAATACCCATAGTCGCACCTTTGAGCCTTTGTACAGGGTCGATGCTAATAATTCGAGAAACATAAATTGGCCAAAGTCGAACACTTGCAGAATTTGTTCCACTCAGAAATTGGCATAGAAGTGTTTAGTTTAACGATCTTTAACTGAAAAATACCCATAGTCGCACCTTTGAGCCTTTGTACAGGGTCGAGGCTAATAATTCGAGAAAACATAAATTTGCCAAAGTCGAAACCTTGCAGAATTTGTTCCACTCAGAAATTGGCATAGAAGTGTTTAGTCTATCGATCTTTAACCGAAAAATACCCATAGTCGCACCTTTGAGCCTTTGTACCGGGTCGAGGCTAATAATTCGAGAAACATAAATTGGCCAAAGTCGAAACCTTGCAGAATTTGATCCACTTATAAATTGGCATAGGAGTATTCAGTCTATCGATCTTTACCCGAAAAATACCCATAGTCGCACCTTTGAACCTTTGTACAGGGTCGAGGCTAATAATTCGAGAAAACATAAATTGGCCAAAGTCGAAACCTTGCAGAATTTGTTTCACTCAGAAATTGGCATAGAAGGGTTTAGTCTAACGATCTTTAACTGAAAAATACCCATAGTCGCACCTTTGAGCCTTTGTACAGGGTCGAGGCTAATAATTCGAGAAAACATAAATTTGCCAAAGTCGAAACCTTGCAGAATTTGTTCCACTCAGAAATTGGCATAGAAGTGTTTAGTCTATCGATCTTTAACCGAAAAATACCCATAGTCGAACCTTTGAGTCTTTGTACAGGGTCGAGGCTAATAATTCGAGAAACATAAATTGGCCAAAGTCGAACACTTGCAGAATTTGTTCCACATCGAAATTGGCATAGAAGTGTTTAGTCTATCGACCTTTAACCGAAAAATACCCATAGTCGCACCTTTGAGCCTTTGTACAGGGTCGAAGCTAATAATTCGAGAAAACATAAATTGGCCAAAGTCGAACACTTGCAGAATTTGTTCCACTCAGAAATTAGCATAGGAGTACTCAGTCTATCGATCTTTAACCGAAAAATACCCATAGTCGCACCTTTGAGCCTTTGTACAGGGTCGAAGCTAATAATTCGATAAAACATAAATTGGCCAAAGTCGAACACTTGCAGAATTTGTTCCACTCAGAAATTAGCATAGGAGTACTCAGTCTATCGATCTTTAACCGAAAAATACCCACCTTTGAACCTTTGTACAGGGTCGAGGCTAATAATTCGAGAAACATAAATTGGAAAAATTCGAACACTTGCAGAATTTGTTCCACATCGAAATTGGCATAGAAGTGTTTAGTCTATCGATCTTTAACTGAAAAATACCCATAGTCGTACCTTTGAGCCTTTGTACAGGGTCGAGGCCAGTTATTCGAGAAAACATAAATTGGCCAAAGTCGAAACCTTGCAGAATTTGTTCCACTCAGAAATTGGCATAGAAGTGTTTAGTCTATCGATCTTTAACCGAAAAATACCCATAGTCGAACCTTTGAGCCTTTGTACAGGGTCGAGGCTAATAATTCGAGAAACATAAATTGGCCAAAGTCGAACACTTGCAGAATTTGTTCCACTCAGAAATTAGCATAGGAGTACTCAGTCTATCGATCTTCAACCGAAAAATACCCATAGTCGCACCTTTGAACCTTTGTACAGGGTCGAGGCTAATAATTCGAGAAACATAAATTGGCCAAAGTCGAACACTTGCAGAATTTGTTCCACATCGAAATTGGCATAGAAGTGATTAGTCTATCGACCTTTAACCGAAAAATACCCATAGTCGCACCTTTGAGCCTTTGTACAGGGTCGAAGCTAATAATTCGAGAAAACATAAATTGGCCAAAGTCGAACACTTGCAGAATTTGTTCCACTCAGAAATTAGCATAGGAGTACTCAGTCTATCGATCTTTAACCGAAAAATACCCATAGTCGCACCTTTGAGCCTTTGTACAGGGTCGAAGCTAATAATTCGAGAAAACATAAATTGGCCAAAGTCGAACACTTGCAGAATTTGTTCCACTCAGAAATTAGCATAGGAGTACTCAGTCTATCGATCTTTAACCGAAAAATACCCACCTTTGAACCTTTGTACAGGGTCGAGGCTAATAATTCGAGAAACATAAATTGGCCAAATTCGAACACTTGCAGAATTTGTTCCACATCGAAATTGGCATGTGTTTAGTCTATCGATCTTTAACTGAAAAATACCCATAGTCGCACCTTTGAGCCTTTCTACAGGGTCGAGGCCAGTTATTCGAGAAAACATAAATTGGCCAAAGTCAAAACCTTGCAGAATTTGTTCCACATCGTAATTGGCATAGAAGTGTTTAGTCTATCGATCTTTAACCGAAAAATACCCATAGTCGCACCTTTGAGCTGTTGTACAGGGTCGAGGCTAATAATTCGAGAAAACATAAATTGGCCAAAGTCGAACACTTGCAGAATTTGTTCCAAATCGAAATTGGCATAGAAGTGTTTAGTCTATCGATCTTTAACCGAAAAATAACCATAGTCGCACCTTTGAGTCTTTGTACAGGGTCGAGGCTAATAATTCGAGAAAACATAAATTGGCCAAAGTCGAAACCTTGCAGAATTTGTTCCACATCGAAATTAGCATAGAAGTGTTTAGTCCATCGATCTTTAAACGAAAAATACCCATAGTCGCACCTTTGAGCCTTTGTACAGGGTCGAGGCCAGTTATTCGAGAAAACATAAATTGGCCAAAGTCGAAACCTTGCAGAATTTGTTCCACTCAGAAATTGGCATAGAAATGTTTAGTCTAACGATCTTTAACCGAGAAATACCCATAGTCGCACCTTTGAGCCTTTGTACAGGGTCGAAGCTAATAATTCGAGAAAACATAAATTAGCCAAAGCGAACACTTGCAGAATTTGTTCCACTCAGAAATTGGCATAGAAGTGTTTAGTCTAACGATCTTTAACTGAAAAATACCCATAGTCGCACCTTTGAGCCTTTGTACAGGGTCGAGGCTAATAATTCGAGAAAACATAAATTTGCCAAAGTCGAAACCTTGCAGAATTTGTTCCACTCAGAAATTGGCATAGGAGTACTCAGTCTATCGATCTTTAACCGAAAAATACCCATAGTCGCACCTTTGAACCTTTGTACAGGGTCGAGGCTAATAATTCGAGAAACATAAATTGGCCAAAGTCGAACACTTGCAGAATTTGTTCCACATCGAAATTGGCATAGAAGTGTTTAGTCTATCGATCTTTAACTGAAAAATACCCATAGTCGCACCTTTGAGCCTTTATACAGGGTCGAAGCTAATAATTCGAGAAAACATAAATTGGCCAAAGTCGAACACTTGCAGAACTTGTTCCACTCAGAAATTAGCATAGGAGTACTCAGTCTATCGATCTTTAACCGAAAAATACCCATAGTCGCACCTTTGAACCTTTGTACAGGGTCGAGGCTAATAATTCGAGAAACATAAATTGGCCAAAGTCGAACACTTGCAGAATTTGTTCCACTCAGAAATTAGCATAGGAGTACTCAGTCTATCGATCTTTAACCGAAAAATACCCATAGTCGCACCTTTGAACCTTTGTACAGGGTCGAGGCTAATAATTCGAGAAACATAAATTGGCCAAATTCGAACACTTGCAGAATTTGTTCCACATCGAAATTGGCATAGAAGTGTTTAGTCTATCGATCTTTAACTGAAAAATACCCATAGTCGCACCTTTGAGCCTTTGTACAGGGTCGAGGCTAATAATTCGAGAAAACATAAATTTGCCAAAGTCGAAACCTTGTAGAATTTGTTCCACTCAGAAATTGGCATAGAAGTGTTTAGTCTATCGATCTTTAACCGAAAAATACCCATAGTCGCACCTTTGAGCCTTTGTACCGGGTCGAGGCTAATAATTCGAGAAACATAAATTGGCCAAAGTCGAACACTTGCAGAATTTGTTCCACATCGAAATTAGCATAGAAGTGTTTAGTCTATCTACCTTTAACCGAAAAATACCCATAGTCGCACCTTTGAGCCTTTGTACCGGGTCGAGGCTAATAATTCGAGAAAACATAAATTGGCCAAAGTCGAAACCTTGCAGAATTTGTTCCACTCAGAAATTGGCATAGAAGTGTTTAGTTTAACGATCTTTAACTGAAAAATACCCATAGCCGCACCTTTGAGCCTTTGTACCGGGTCGAGGCTAATAATTCGAGAAACATAAATTGGCCAAAGTCGAACACTTGCAGAATTTGTTCCACATCGAAATTAGCATAGAAGTGTTTAGTCTATCTACCTTTAACCGAAAAATACCCATAGTCGCACCTTTGAGCCTTTGTACAGGGTCGAGGCCAGTTATTCGAGAAAACATAAATTGGCCAAAGTCGAAACCTTGCAGAATTTGTTCCACTCAGAAATTGGCATAGAAGTGTTTAGTCTAACGATCTTTAACCGAGAAATACCCATAGTCGCACCTTTGAGCCTTTGTACAGGGTCGAAGCTAATAATTCGAGAAAACATAAATTAGCCAAAGCGAACACTTGCAGAATTTGTTCCACTCAGAAATTGGCATAGAAGTGTTTAGTCTAACGATCTTTAACTGAAAAATACCCATAGTCGCACCTTTGAGCCTTTGTACAGGGTCGAGGCTAATAATTCGAGAAAACATAAATTTGCCAAAGTCGAAACCTTGCAGAATTTGTTCCACTCAGAAATTGGCATAGGAGTACTCAGTCTATCGATCTTTAACCGAAAAATACCCATAGTCGCACCTTTGAACCTTTGTACAGGGTCGAGGCTAATAATTCGAGAAACATAAATTGGCCAAAGTCGAACACTTGCAGAATTTGTTCCACATCGAAATTGGCATAGAAGTGTTTAGTCTATCGATCTTTAACTGAAAAATACCCATAGTCGCACCTTTGAGCCTTTATACAGGGTCGAAGCTAATAATTCGAGAAAACATAAATTGGCCAAAGTCGAACACTTGCAGAACTTGTTCCACTCAGAAATTAGCATAGGAGTACTCAGTCTATCGATCTTTAACCGAAAAATACCCATAGTCGCACCTTTGAACCTTTGTACAGGGTCGAGGCTAATAATTCGAGAAACATAAATTGGCCAAAGTCGAACACTTGCAGAATTTGTTCCACTCAGAAATTAGCATAGGAGTACTCAGTCTATCGATCTTTAACCGAAAAATACCCATAGTCGCACCTTTGAACCTTTGTACAGGGTCGAGGCTAATAATTCGAGAAACATAAATTAGCCAAATTCGAACACTTGCAGAATTTGTTCCACATCGAAATTGGCATAGAAGTGTTTAGTCTATCGATCTTTAACTGAAAAATACCCATAGTCGCACCTTTGAGCCTTTGTACAGGGTCGAGGCTAATAATTCGAGAAAACATAAATTTGCCAAAGTCGAAACCTTGCAGAATTTGTTCCACTCAGAAATTGGCATAGAAGTGTTTAGTCTATCGATCTTTAACCGAAAAATACCCATAGTCGCACCTTTGAGCCTTTGTACCGGGTCGAGGCTAATAATTCGAGAAACATAAATTGGCCAAAGTCGAACACTTGCAGAATTTGTTCCACATCGAAATTAGCATAGAAGTGTTTAGTCTATCTACCTTTAACCGAAAAATACCCATAGTCGCACCTTTGACCCTTTGTACAGGGTCGAGGCTAATAATTCGAGAAAACATAAATTGGCCAAAGTCGAAACCTTGCAGAATTTGTTCCACTCAGAAATTGGCATAGAAGTGTTTAGTTTAACGATCTTTAACTGAAAAATACCCATAGCCGCACCTTTGAGCCTTTGTACCGGGTCGAGGCTAATAATTCGAGAAACATAAATTGGCCAAAGTCGAACACTTGCAGAATTTGTTCCACATCGAAATTAGCATAGAAGTGTTTAGTCTATCTACCTTTAACCGAAAAATACCCATAGTCGCACCTTTGACCCTTTGTACAGGGTCGAGGCTAATAATTCGAGAAAACATAAATTGGCCAAAGTCGAACACTTGCAGAATTTGTTCCACATCGAAATTGGCATAGAAGTGTTTAGTCTATCGATCTTTAACCGAAAAATACCCATAGTCGCACCTTTGAACCTTTGTACAGGGTCGAGGCTAATAATTCGAGAAACATAAATTGGCCAAAGTCGAACACTTGCAGAATTTGTTCCACATCGAAATTGGCATAGAAGTGTTTAGTCTATCGATCTTTAACCGAAAAATACCCATAGTCGCACCTTTGAAAATTTGTACAGGGTCGAGGCTAATAATTCGAGAAACATAAATTGGCCAAAGTCGAACACTTGCAGAATTTGTTCCACTCAGAAATTGGCATAGAATTGTTTAGTCTATCGATCTTTAACCGAAAAATACCCATAGTCGAACCTTTGAGCCTTTGTACAGGGTCGAGGCTAATAATTCGAGAAACATAAATTGGCCAAAGTCGAACACTTGCAGAATTTGTTCCACTCAGAAATTAGCATAGGAGTACTCAGTCTATCGATCTTTAACCGAAAAATACCCATAGTCGCACCTTTGAAAATTTGTACAGGGTTCGAGGCTAATAATTCGAGAAACATAAATTGGCCAAAGTCGAACACTTGCAGAATTTGTTCCACTCAGAAATTGGCATAGAAGTGTTTAGTCTATCGATCTTTAACCGAAAAATACCCATAGTCGAACCTTTGAGCCTTTGTACAGGGTCGAGGCTAATAATTCGAGAAACATAAATTGGCCAAAGTCGAACACTTGCAGAATTTGTTCCACATCGAAATTGGCATAGAAGTGTTTAGTCTATCGATCTTTAACCGAAAAATACCCATAGTCGAACCTTTGAGCCTTTGTACAGGGTCGAGGCTAATAATTCGAGAAACATAAATTGGCCAAAGTCGAACACTTGCAGAATTTGTTCCACTCAGAAATTAGCATAGGAGTACTCAGTCTATCGATCTTTACCCGAAAAATACCCATAGTCGCACCTTTGAACCTTTGTACAGGGTCGAGGCCAGTTATTCGAGAAAACATAAATTGGCCAAAGTCGAAACCTTGCAGAATTTGTTCCACATCGAAATTGGCATAGAAGTGTTTAGTCTATCGAACTTTAACCGAAAAATACCCATAGTCGCACCTTTGAACCTTTGTACAGGGTCGAGGCTAATAATTCGAGAAACATAAATTGGACAAAGTCGAACACTTGCAGAATTTGTTCCACATCGAAATTGGCATAGAAGTGTTTAGTCTATCGAACTTTAACCGAAAAATACCCATAGTCGCACCTTTGAGCCTTTGTACAGGGTCGAAGCTAATAATTCGAGAAAACATAAATTGGCCAAAGTCGAAACCTTGCAGAGTTTGTTCCACTCAGAAATTGTCATAGAAGTGTTTAGTTTAACGATCTTTAACTGAAAAATACCCATATCGCACCTTTGAGCCTTTGTACAGGGTCGAGGCTAATAATTCGAAAAATATAAATTGGAAAAAGTCGAACACTTGCAGAACTTGTTCCACTCAGAAATTAGCATATAAGTATTCAGTCTATCGACCTTTAACTGAAAAATACCCATAGTCGCACCTTTGAGCCTTTGTACAGGGTCGAGGCTAATAATTCGAGAAAACATAAATTGGCCAAAGTCGAAACCTTGCAGAGTTTGTTCCACTCAGAAATTGTCATAGAAGTGTTTAGTCTAACGATCTTTAACTGAAAAATACCCATAGTCGCACCTTTGAGCCTTTGTACAGGGTCGAGGCTAATAATTCGAGAAAACATAAATTTGCCAAAGTCGAAACCTTGCAGAATTTGTTCCACTCAGAAATTGGCATAGAAGTGTTTAGTCTATCGATCTTTAACCGAAAAATACCCATAGTCGAACCTTTGAGCCTTTGTACAGGGTCGAGGCTAATAATTCGAGAAACATAAATTGGCCAAAGTCGAACACTTGCAGAATTTGTTCCACGCAGAAATTAGCATAGGAGTACTCAGTCTATCGATCTTTAACCGAAAAATACCCATAGTCGCACCTTTGAACCTTTGTACAGGGTCGAGGCTAATAATTCGAGAAACATAAATTGGCCAAAGTCGAACACTTGCAGAATTTGTTCCACATCGAAATTGGCATAGAAATATTTAGTCTATCGATCTTTAACCGAAAAATACCCATAGTCGCACCTTTGAGCCTTTGTACAGGGTCGAAGCTAATAATTCGAGAAAACATAAATTAGCCAAAGTCGAAACCTTGCAGAATTTGTTCCACTCAGAAATTGGCATAGAAGTGTTTAGTCTATCGATCTTTAACCGAAAAATACCCATAGTCGAACCTTTGAGCCTTTGTACAGGGTCGAGGCTAATAATTCGAGAAACATAAATTGGCCAAAGTCGAACACTTGCACAATTTGTTCCACATCGAAATTGGCATAGAAGTGTTTAGTCTATCGATCTTTAACCGAAAAATACCCATAGTCGAACCTTTGAGCCTTTGTACAGGGTCGAGGCTAATAATTCGAGAAACATAAATTTGCCAGAGTCGAAACCTTGCAGAATTTGTTCCACTCAGAAATTGGCATAGAAGTCTTTAGTCTATCGATCTTTAACCGAAAAATACCCATAGTCGAACCTTTGAGCCTTTGTACAGGGTCGAGGCTAATAATTCGAGAAACATAAATTTGCCAGAGTCGAAACCTTGCAGAATTTGTTCCACATCGAAATTAGCATAGAAGTGTTTAGTCCATCGATCTTTAACCGAAAAATACCCATAGTCGCACCTTTGAGCCTTTGTACAGGGTCGAGGCCAGTTATTCGAGAAAACATAAATTGGCCAAAGTCGAAACCTTGCAGAATTTGTTCCACTCAGAAATTGGCATAGAAGTGTTTAGTCTAACGATCTTTAACCGAAAAATACCCATAGTCGCACCTTTGAGCCTTTGTACAGGGTCGAAGCTAATAATTCGAGAAAACATAAATTAGCCAAAGTCGAACACTTGCAGAATTTGTTCCACTCAGAAATTAGCATAGGAGTACTCAGTCTATCGATCTTTAACCGAAAAATACCCATAGTCGCACCTTTGAAAATTTGTACAGGGTTCGAGGCTAATAATTCGAGAAACATAAATTGGCCAAAGTCGAACACTTGCAGAATTTGTTCCACTCAGAAATTGGCATAGAAGTGTTTAGTCTATCGATCTTTAACTGAAAAATACCCATAGTCGCACCTTTGAGCCTTTGTACAGGGTCGAGGCTAATAATTCGAGAAAACATAAATTGGCCAAAGTCGAACACTTGCAGAATTTGTTCCACTCAGAAATTGGCATAGAAGTGTTTAGTCTATCGATCTTTAACCGAAAAATACCCATAGTCGAACCTTTGAGCCTTTGTACAGGGTCGAGGCTAATAATTCGAGAAACATAAATTGGCCAAAGTCGAACACTTGCAGAGTTTGTTCCACTCAGAAATTGGCATAGAAGTGTTTAGTCTAACGATCTTTAACTGAAAAATACCCATAGTCGCACCTTTGAGCCTTTGTACAGGGTCGAGGCTAATAATTCGAGAAAACATAAATTGGCCAAAGTCGAACACTTGCAGAATTTGTTCCAAATCGAAATTGGCATAGAAGTGTTTAGTCTATCGATCTTTAACCGAAAAATAACCATAGTCGCACCTTTGAGTATTTGTACAGGGTCGAGGCTAATAATTCGAGAAAACATAAATTGGCCAAAGTCGAAACCTTGCAGAATTTGTTCCACATCGAAATTAGCATAGAAGTGTTTAGTCCATCGATCTTTAACCGAAAAATACCCATAGTCGCACCTTTGAGCCTTTGTACAGGGTCGAGGCCAGTTATTCGAGAAAACATAAATTGGCCAAAGTCGAAACCTTGCAGAATTTGTTCCACTCAGAAATTGGCATAGAAGTGTTTAGTCTAACGATCTTTAACTGAAAAATACCCATAGTCGCACCTTTGAGCCTTTGTACAGGGTCGAGGCTAATAATTCGAGAAAACATAAATTTGCCAACGTCGAAACCTTGCAGAATTTGTTCCACTCAGAAATTGGCATAGAAGTGTTTAGTCTATCGATCTTTAA
Organism: Barypeithes pellucidus; assembly: GCA_963991005.1. Taxonomy (NCBI): domain Eukaryota; kingdom Metazoa; phylum Arthropoda; class Insecta; order Coleoptera; family Curculionidae; genus Barypeithes; species Barypeithes pellucidus. Next base: position 43,427,320 of record OZ022560.1, read on the forward strand.
CCGAAAAATACCCATAGTCGAACCTTTGAGCCTTTGTACAGGGTCGAGGCTAATAATTCGAGAAACATAAATTGGCCAAAGTCGAACACTTGCACAATTTGTTCCACATCGAAATTGGCATAGAAGTGTTTAGTCTATCGATCTTTAACCGAAAAATACCCATAGTCGAACCTTTGAGCCTTTGTACAGGGTCGAGGCTAATAATTCGAGAAACAAAAATTTGCCAGAGTCGAAACCTTGCAGAATTTGTTCCACTCAGAAATTGGCATAGAAGTCTCTAGTCTATCGATCTTTAACCGAAAAATACCCATAGTCGAACCTTTGAGCCTTTGTACAGGGTCGAGGCTAATAATTCGAGAAACATAAATTTGCCAGAGTCGAAACCTTGCAGAATTTGTTCCACATCGAAATTGGCATAGAAGTGTTTAGTCTATCGATCTTTAACCGAAAAATACCCATAGTCGCACCTTTGAGCCTTTGTACAGGGTCGAGGCCAGTTATTCGAGAAAACATAAATTGGCCAAAGTCGAAACCTTGCAGAATATGTTCCACTCAGAAATTGGCATAGAAGTGTTTAGTCTAACGATCTTTAACCGAAAAATACCCATAGTCGCACCTTTGAGCCTTTGTACAGGGTCGAAGCTAACAATTCGAGAAAACATAAATTAGCCAAAGTCGAACACTTGCAGAATTTGTTCCACTCAGAAATTAGCATAGGAGTACTCAGTCTATCGATCTTTAACCGAAAAATACCCATAGTCGCACCTTTGAACCTTTGTACAGGGTCGAGGCTAATAATTCGAGAAACATAAATTGGCCAAAGTCGAACACTTGCAGAATTTGTTCCACATCGAAATTGGCATAGAAGTGTTTAGTCTATCGATCTTTAACTGAAAAATACCCATAGTCGCACCTTTGAGCCTTTATACAGGGTCGAAGCTAATAATTCGAGAAAACATAAATTGGCCAAAGTCGAACACTTGCAGAATTTGTTCCACTCAGAAATTAGCATAGGAGTACTCAGTCTATCGATCTTTAACCGAAAAATACCCATAGTCGCACCTTTGAAAATTTGTACAGGGTTCGAGGCTAATAATTCGAGAAACATAAATTGGCCAAAGTCGAACACTTGCAGAATTTGTTCCACTCAGAAATTGGCATAGAAGTGTTTAGTCTATCGATCTTTAACCGAAAAATACCCATAGTCGAACCTTTGAGCCTTTGTACAGGGTCGAGGCTAATAATTCGAGAAACATAAATTGGCCAAAGTCGAACACTTGCAGAATTTGTTCCACATCGAAATTGGCATAGAAGTGTTTAGTCTATCGATCTTTAACCGAAAAATACCCATAGTCGAACCTTTGAGCCTTTGTACAGGGTCGAGGCTAATAATTCGAGAAACATAAATTGGCCAAAGTCGAACACTTGCAGAATTTGTTTCACTCAGAAATTAGCATAGGAGTACTCAGTCTATCGATCTTTAACCGAATAATACCCATAGTCGCACCTTTGAGCCTTTGTACAGGGTCGAGGCTAATAATTCGAGAAACATAAATTGGCCAAAGTCGAACACTTGCAGAATTTGTTCCACTCAGAAATTAGCATATGAGTATTCAGTCTATCGACCTTTAACTGAAAAATACCCATAGTCGCACCTTTGAGCCTTTGTACAGGGTCGAGGCTAATAATTCGAGAAAACATAAATTGGCCAAAGTCGAAACCTTGCAGAGTTTGTTCCACTCAGAAATTGGCATAGAAGTGTTTAGTCTAACGATCTTTAACTGAAAAATACCCATAGTCGCACCTTTGAGCCTTTGTACAGGGTCGAGGCTAATAATTCGAGAAAACATAAATTGGCCAAAGTCGAACACTTGCAGAATTTGTTCCAAATCGAAATTGGCATAGAAGTGTTTAGTCTATCGATCTTTAACCGAAAAATAACCATAGTCGCACCTTTGAGTCTTTGTACAGGGTCGAGGCTAATAATTCGAGAAAACATAAATTGGCCAAAGTCGAAACCTTGCAGAATTTGTTCCACTCAGAAATTGGCATAGAAGTGTTTAGTCTAACGATCTTTAACTGAAAAATACCCATAGTCGCACCTTTGAGACTTTGTACAGGGTCGAGGCTAATAATTCGAGAAAACATAAATTTGCCAACGTCGAAACCTTGCAGAATTTGTTCCACTCAGAAATTGGCATAGAAGTGTTTAGTCTATCGATCTTTAACCGAAAAATACCCATAGTCGAACCTTTGAGCCTTTGTACAGGGTCGAGGCTAATAATTCGAGAAACATAAATTGGCCAAAGTCGAACACTTGCACAATTTGTTCCACATCGAAATTGGCATAGAAGTGTTTAGTCTATCGATCTTTAACCGAAAAATACCCATAGTCGAACCTTTGAGCCTTTGTACAGGGTCGAGGCTAATAATTCGAGAAACATAAATTTGCCAGAGTCGAAACCTTGCAGAATTTGTTCCACTCAGAAATTGGCATAGAAGTCTCTAGTCTATCGATCTTTAACCGAAAAATACCCATAGTCGAACCTTTGAGCCTTTGTACAGGGTCGAGGCTAATAATTCGAGAAACATAAATTTGCCAGAGTCGAAACCTTGCAGAATTTGTTCCACATCGAAATTAGCATAGAAGTGTTTAGTCCATCGATCTTTAACCGAAAAATACCCATAGTCGCACCTTTGAGCCTTTGTACAGGGTCGAGGCCAGTTATTCGAGAAAACATAAATTGGCCAAAGTCGAAACCTTGCAGAATTTGTTCCACTCAGAAATTGGCATAGAAGTGTTTAGTCTAACGATCTTTAACCGAAAAATACCCATAGTCGCACCTTTGAGCCTTTGTACAGGGTCGAAGCTAATAATTCGAGAAAACATAAATTAGCCAAAGTCGAACACTTGCAGAATTTGTTCCACTCAGAAATTAGCATAGGAGTACTCAGTCTATCGATCTTTAACCGAAAAATACCCATAGTCGCATCTTTGAACCTTTGTACAGGGTCGAGGCTAATAATTCGAGAAACATAAATTGGCCAAAGTCGAACACTTGCACAATTTGTTCCACATCGAAATTGGCATAGAAGTGTTTAGTCTATCGATCTTTAACTGAAAAATACCCATAGTCGCACCTTTGAGCCTTTATACAGGGTCGAAGCTAATATTTCGAGAAAACATAAATTGGCCAAAGTCGAACACTTGCAGAATTTGTTCCACTCAGAAATTAGCATAGGAGTACTCAGTCTATCGATCTTTAACCGAAAAATACCCATAGTCGCACCTTTGAAAATTTGTACAGGGTTCGAGGCTAATAATTCGAGAAACATAAATTGGCCAAAGTCGAACACTTGCAGAATTTGTTCCACTCAGAAATTGGCATAGAAGTGTTTAGTCTATCGATCTTTAACCGAAAAATACCCATAGTCGAACCTTTGAGCCTTTGTACAGGGTCGAGGCTAATAATTCGAGAAACATAAATTGGCCAAAGTCGAACACTTGCAGAATTTGTTCCACATCGAAATTGGCATAGAAGTGCTATCGATCTTTAACCGAAAAATACCCATAGTCGAACCTTTGAGCCTTTGTACAGGGTCGAGGCTAATAATTCGAGAAACATAAATTTGCCAAAGTCGAAACCTTGCAGAATTTGTTCCACTCAGAAATTGGCATAGAAGTGTTTAGTCTATCGATCTTTAACCGAAAAATACCCATAGTCGAACCTTTGAGCCTTTGTACAGGGTCGAGGCTAATAATTCGAGAAACATAAATTGGCCAAAGTCGAAACCTTGCAGAGTTTGTTCCACTCAGAAATTGGCATAGAAGTGTTTAGTCTAACGATCTTTAACTGAAAAATACCCATAGTCGCACCTTTGAGCCTTTGTACAGGGTCGAGGCTAATAATTCGAGAAAACATAAATTGGCCAAAGTCGAACACTTGCAGAATTTGTTCCAAATCGAAATTGGCATAGAAGTGTTTAGTCTATCGATCTTTAACCGAAAAATAACCATAGTCGCACCTTTGAGTCTTTGTACAGGGTCGAGGCTAATAATTCGAGAAAACATAAATTGGCCAAAGTCGAAACCTTGCAGAATTTGTTCCACATCGAAATTAGCATAGAAGTGTTTAGTCCATCGATCTTTAACCGAAAAATACCCATAGTCGCACCTTTGAGCCTTTGTACAGGGTCGAGGCCAGTTATTCGAGAAAACATAAATTGGCCAAAGTCGAAACCTTGCAGAATTTGTTCCACTCAGAAATTGGCATAGAAGTGTTTAGTCTAACGATCTTTAACTGAAAAATACCCATAGTCGCACCTTTGAGCCTTTGTACAGGGTCGAGGCTAATAATTCGAGAAAACATAAATTTGCCAACGTCGAAACCTTGCAGAATTTGTTCCACTCAGAAATTGGCATAGAAGTGTTTAGTCTATCGATCTTTAACCGAAAAATACCCATAGTCGAACCTTTGAGCCTTTGTACAGGGTCGAGGCTAATAATTCGAGAAACATAAATTGGCCAAAGTCGAACACTTGCACAATTTGTTCCACATCGAAATTGGCATAGAAGTGTTTAGTCTATCGATCTTTAACCGAAAAATACCCATAGTCGAACCTTTGAGCCTTTGTACAGGGTCGAGGCTAATAATTCGAGAAACAAAAATTTGCCAGAGTCGAAACCTTGCAGAATTTGTTCCACTCAGAAATTGGCATAGAAGTCTCTAGTCTATCGATCTTTAACCGAAAAATACCCATAGTCGAACCTTTGAGCCTTTGTACAGGGTCGAGGCTAATAATTCGAGAAACATAAATTTGCCAGAGTCGAAACCTTGCAGAATTTGTTCCACATCGAAATTAGCATAGAAGTGTTTAGTCCATCGATCTTTAACCGAAAAATACCCATAGTCGCACCTTTGAGCCTTTGTACAGGGTCGAGGCCAGTTATTCGAGAAAACATAAATTGGCCAAAGTCGAAACCTTGCAGAATATGTTCCACTCAGAAATTGGCATAGAAGTGTTTAGTCTAACGATCTTTAACCGAAAAATACCCATAGTCGCACCTTTGAGCCTTTGTACAGGGTCGAAGCTAACAATTCGAGAAAACATAAATTAGCCAAAGTCGAACACTTGCAGAATTTGTTCCACTCAGAAATTAGCATAGGAGTACTCAGTCTATCGATCTTTAACCGAAAAATACCCATAGTCGCACCTTTGAACCTTTGTACAGGGTCGAGGCTAATAATTCGAGAAACATAAATTGGCCAAAGTCGAACACTTGCAGAATTTGTTCCACATCGAAATTGGCATAGAAGTGTTTAGTCTATCGATCTTTAACTGAAAAATACCCATAGTCGCACCTTTGAGCCTTTATACAGGGTCGAAGCTAATAATTCGAGAAAACATAAATTGGCCAAAGTCGAACACTTGCAGAATTTGTTCCACTCAGAAATTAGCATAGGAGTACTCAGTCTATCGATCTTTAACCGAAAAATACCCATAGTCGCACCTTTGAGCCTTTGTACAGGGTCGAAGCTAATAATTCGAGAAAACATAAATTAGCCAAAGTCGAACACTTGCAGAATTTGTTCCACTCAGAAATTAGCATAGGAGTACTCAGTCTATCGATCTTTAACCGAAAAATACCCATAGTCGCACCTTTGAACCTTTGTACAGGGTCGAGGCTAATAATTCGAGAAACATAAATTGGCCAAAGTCGAACACTTGCACAATTTGTTCCACATCGAAATTGGCATAGAAGTGTTTAGTCTATCGATCTTTAACTGAAAAATACCCATAGTCGCACCTTTGAGCCTTTATACAGGGTCGAAGCTAATAATTCGAGAAAACATAAATTGGCAAAAGTCGAACACTTGCAGAATTTGTTCCACTCAGAAATTAGCATAGGAGTACTCAGTCTATCGATCTTTAACCGAAAAATACCCATAGTCGCACCTTTGAAAATTTGTACAGGGTTCGAGGCTAATAATTCGAGAAACATAAATTGGCCAAAGTCGAACACTTGCAGAATTTGTTCCACTCAGAAATTGGCATAGAAGTGTTTAGTCTATCGATCTTTAACCGAAAAATACCCATAGTCGAACCTTTGAGCCTTTGTACAGGGTCGAGGCTAATAATTCGAGAAACATAAATTGGCCAAAGTCGAACACTTGCACAATTTGTTCCACATCGAAATTGGCATAGAAGTGTTTAGTCTATCGATCTTTAACCGAAAAATACCCATAGTCGAACCTTTGAGCCTTTGTACAGGGTCGAGGCTAATAATTCGAGAAACATAAATTTGCCAGAGTCGAAACCTTGCAGAATTTGTTCCACTCAGAAATTGGCATAGAAGTCTCTAGTCTATCGATCTTTAACCGAAAAATACCCATAGTCGAACCTTTGAGCCTTTGTACAGGGTCGAGGCTAATAATTCGAGAAACATAAATTTGCCAGAGTCGAAACCTTGCAGAATTTGTTCCACATCGAAATTAGCATAGAAGTGTTTAGTCCATCGATCTTTAACCGAAAAATACCCATAGTCGCACCTTTGAGCCTTTGTACAGGGTCGAGGCCAGTTATTCGAGAAAACATAAATTGGCCAAAGTCGAAACCTTGCAGAATTTGTTCCACTCAGAAATTGGCATAGAAGTGTTTAGTCTAACGATCTTTAACCGAAAAATACCCATAGTCGCACCTTTGAGCCTTTGTACAGGGTCGAAGCTAATAATTCGAGAAAACATAAATTAGCCAAAGTCGAACACTTGCAGAATTTGTTCCACTCAGAAATTAGCATAGGAGTACTCAGTCTATCGATCTTTAACCGAAAAATACCCATAGTCGCACCTTTGAACCTTTGTACAGGGTCGAGGCTAATAATTCGAGAAACATAAATTGGCCAAAGTCGAACACTTGCACAATTTGTTCCACATCGAAATTGGCATAGAAGTGTTTAGTCTATCGATCTTTAACTGAAAAATACCCATAGTCGCACCTTTGAGCCTTTATACAGGGTCGAAGCTAATAATTCGAGAAAACATAAATTGGCCAAAGTCGAACACTTGCAGAATTTGTTCCACTCAGAAATTAGCATAGGAGTACTCAGTCTATCGATCTTTAACCGAAAAATACCCATAGTCGCACCTTTGAAAATTTGTACAGGGTTCGAGGCTAATAATTCGAGAAACATAAATTGGCCAAAGTCGAACACTTGCAGAATTTGTTCCACTCAGAAATTGGCATAGAAGTGTTTAGTCTATCGATCTTTAACCGAAAAATACCCATAGTCGCACCTTTGAGCCTTTGTACAGGGTCGAGGCTAATAATTCGAGAAACATAAATTTGCCAAAGTCGAAACCTTGCAGAATTTGTTCCACTCAGAAATTGGCATAGAAGTGTTTATCTATCGATCTTTAACCGAAAAATACCCATAGTCGAACCTTTGAGCCTTTGTACAGGGTCGAGGCTAATAATTCGAGAAACATAAATTGGCCAAAGTCGAACACTTGCAGAATTTGTTCCACTCAGAAATTAGCATATGAGTATTCAGTCTATCGACCTTTAACTGAAAAATACCCATAGTCGCACCTTTGAGCCTTTGTACATGGTCGAGGCTAATAATTCGAGAAAACATAAATTGGCCAAAGTCGAAACCTTGCAGAATTTGTTCCAAATCGAAATTGGCATAGAAGTGTTTAGTCTAACGATCTTTAACTGAAAAATACCCATAGTCGCACCTTTGAGCCTTTGTACAGGGTCGAGGCTAATAATTCGAGAAAACATAAATTGGCCAAAGTCGAACACTTGCAGAATTTGTTCCAAATCGAAATTGGCATAGAAGTGTTTAGTCTATCGATCTTTAACCGAAAAATAACCATAGTCGCACCTTTGAGTCTTTGTACAGGGTCGAGGCTAATAATTCGAGAAAACATAAATTGGCCAAAGTCGAAACCTTGCAGAATTTGTTCCACATCGAAATTAGCATAGAAGTGTTTAGTCCATCGATCTTTAACCGAAAAATACCCATAGTCGCACCTTTGAGCCTTTGTACAGGGTCGAGGCCAGTTATTCGAGAAAACATAAATTGGCCAAAGTCGAAACCTTGCAGAATTTGTTCCACTCAGAAATTGGCATAGAAGTGTTTAGTCTAACGATCTTTAACCGAAAAATACCCATAGTCGCACCTTTGAGCCTTTGTACAGGGTCGAAGCTAATAATTCGAGAAAACATAAATTAGCCAAAGTCGAACACTTGCAGAATTTGTTCCACTCAGAAATTAGCATAGGAGTACTCAGTCTATCGATCTTTAACCGAAAAATACCCATAGTCGCACCTTTGAGCCTTTGTACAGGGTCGAGGCTAATAATTCGAGAAACATAAATTTGCCAAAGTCGAAACCTTGCAGAATTTGTTCCACTCAGAAATTGACATAGAAGTGTTTAGTCTATCGATCTTTAACCGAAAAATACCCATAGTCGAACCTTTGAGCCTTTGTACAGGGTCGAGGCTAATAATTCGAGAAACATAAATTGGCCAAAGTCGAACACTTGCAGAATTTGTTCCACTCAGAAATTATCATATGAGTATTCAGTCTATCGACCTTTAACTGAAAAATACCCATAGTCGCACCTTTGAGCCTTTGTACAGGGTCGAGGCTAATAATTCGAGAAAACATAAATTGGCCAAAGTCGAAACCTTGCAGAGTTTGTTCCACTCAGAAATTGGCATAGAAGTGTTTAGTCTAACGATCTTTAACTGAAAAATACCCATAGTCGCACCTTTGAGCCTTTGTACAGGGTCGAGGCTAATAATTCGAGAAAACATAAATTGGCCAAAGTCGAACACTTGCAGAATTTGTTCCAAATCGAAATTGGCATAGAAGTGTTTAGTCTATCGATCTTTAACCGAAAAATAACCATAGTCGCACCTTTGAGTCTTTGTACAGGGTCGAGGCTAATAATTCGAGAAAACATAAATTGGCCAAAGTCGAAACCTTGCAGAATTTGTTCCACATCGAAATTGGCATAGAAGTGTTTAGTCTAACGATCTTTAACTGAAAAATACCCATAGTCGCACCTTTGAGCCTTTGTACAGGGTCGAGGCTAATAATTCGAGAAAACATAAATTGGCCAAAGTCGAACACTTGCAGAATTTGTTCCAAATCGAAATCGGCATAGAAGTGTTTAGTCTATCGATCTTTAACCGAAAAATAACCATAGTCGCACCTTTGAGTCTTTGTACAGGGTCGAGGCTAATAATTCGAGAAAACATAAATTGGCCAAAGTCGAAACCTTGCAGAATTTGTTCCACATCGAAATTAGCATAGAAGTGTTTAGTCCATCGATCTTTAACCGAAAAATACCCATAGTCGCACCTTTGAGCCTTTGTACAGGGTCGAGGCCAGTTATTCGAGAAAACATAAATTGGCCAAAGTCGAAACCTTGCAGAATTTGTTCCACTCAGAAATTGGCATAGAAGTGTTTAGTCTAACGATCTTTAACCGAAAAATACCCATAGTCGCACCTTTGAGCCTTTGTACAGGGTCGAAGCTAATAATTCGAGAAAACATAAATTAGCCAAAGTCGAACACTTGCAGAATTTGTTCCACTCAGAAATTAGCATAGGAGTACTCAGTCTATCGATCTTTAACCGAAAAATACCCATAGTCGCACCTTTGAACCTTTGTACAGGGTCGAGGCTAATAATTCGAGAAAAATAAATTGGCCAAAGTCGAACACTTGCAGAATTTGTTCCACATCGAAATTGGCATAGAAGTGTTTAGTCTATCGATCTTTAACTGAAAAATACCCATAGTCGCACCTTTGAGCCTTTATACAGGGTCGAAGCTAATAATTCGAGAAAACATAAATTGGCCAAAGTCGAACACTTGCAGAATTTGTTCCACTCAGAAATTGGCATAGAAGTGTTTAGTCTATCGAACTTTAACCGAAAAATACCCATAGTCGCACCTTTGAACCTTTGTACAGGGTCGAGGCTAATAATTCGAGAAACATAAATTGGACAAAGTCGAACACTTGCAGAATTTGTTCCACATCGAAATTGGCATAGAAGTGTTTAGTCTATCGAACTTTAACCGAAAAATACCCATAGTCGCACCTTTGAGCCTTTGTACAGGGTCGAAGCTAATAATTCGAGAAAACATAAATTGGCCAAAGTCGAAACCTTGCAGAGTTTGTTCCACTCAGAAATTGTCATAGAAGTGTTTAGTTTAACGATCTTTAACTGAAAAATACCCATATCGCACCTTTGAGCCTTTGTACAGGGTCGAGGCTAATAATTCGAAAAATATAAATTGGAAAAAGTCGAACACTTGCAGAACTTGTTCCACTCAGAAATTAGCATATAACCCGAACAAACCCGACAAACCCGAACAAGCCCTTTCAAATGAGCCAAACTCGAAATTTTATTTATTTATTGCTTGAATTTTTTTATGATTTTGTCGTATTGTACTCGTCGCGATAATTTTGAACAAACCCGAACAAACCCAAACCCGAACAAACCCGACAAACCCGAACAAACCCGAACAAGCCCGACAAACTCGACAAACCCGAACAAACCCTATAAAAAATGTTTTTTTTCCAAGGACTGTTTAAAAAATTAATTTTCGAAATATTTTCCAAAAATCTTTTTTTCTTCAAAGATTTTATAAAATTATCGCAAAAAACTGTTTTTCCAAAAAATCTTAAAAAATTATTTTTTCCAAGGAATGTTTAAAAATTATTTTTCGAAATATTTTCCAATAATCTTTTTTATCCAAAGATTTTATTTTTCAAAAGAATATTTTTTCCAAAAATCTTTAAAAAATTATTTTCCAAAAAATCTTTTTTTCCAAAGATTTTTAAAAATTATCGAAAAAAATAGTTTTTCCAAAAAATCTTTAAAAAATTATTTTTTCCAAGAAATTAATTTTCGAAATATTTTCCAAAAATCTTATTTTAATATTTATTATTTTTTATTCTAATATTAATTATTTTTTATTTTAATATTTACTATTTTTCATTCTAATATTTACTATTTTTTATTTTAATATTTAATATTTTTTATTCTAATATTTATTATTTTTTATTTTAATATTTATTATTAAAGTAGTTAGTTTCTTTTTGCGGAATATCATAACCTTGTTCAATTTGCTGATACGACGTGTCGTTAGACTCAGTATAATACTGAGAGTCATCATCGTTTTGATCGTTCGGGATTCATTGACATTATTATTTGTCAAATAGGATGAACAATTTTGTTGGAAAAAGCGGGGTTGTGTATTAGTGGAATAATGTTGCGGAGGCGTATTGAGTTTATTTTTAGAAATATTCAAATTAACAGTTGTTTTTGTACCAAAATTTCCGCGATTTTTCTGGTATAGGAAAGTTTCTATATTTATTATTTCTTATTTTATTATTTACTATTTTTTATTTTAATATTTATTATTTTTTATTCTAATATTTAATATTTTTTATTTTAATATTTATTATTTTTTATTCTAATATATATTATTTTTTATTCTAATGTTTACTATTTTTTATCTTAATATTTATTATTTTTTTTTTAATATTTATTATTTTTTGTTCTAATATTTATTATTTTTTACTCTAATATTTATTATTTTTTATTTTAATTTTACTATTTTTTATTTTAATATTTATTATTTTTTATTCTAATATTTATTATTTTTTAATCTAATATTTATTATTTTTTATTTTAATATTTACTATTTTTTATTTTAATATTTATTTTTTTTACTCTAATATTTATTATTTTTTATTTTAATATTTATTATTTTTTATTTTAATATTTACTATTTTTTGTTCTAATATTTTTTATTTTTTATTTTAATATTTACTATTTTTTATTTTAATATTTATTATTTTTTATTCTAATATTTATTATTTTTTATTTTAATATTTATTATTTTTTATTTTAATATTTATAATAATAAATATTAATTAATAATAAAATAAAAAATAATAAATATAGAAACTTTCCTATACTAGAAAAATCGCGGAAATTTTGGTACAAAAACAACTGTTAATTTGAATATTTCTAAGAATAAACTCAATACGCCTCCGCAACATTATTCCACTAATACACAACCCCGCTTTTTCCAACAAAATTGTTCATCCTATTTGCCAAATAATAATATGTCAATGAATCCCGAACGATCAAAACGATGATGACTCTCAGTATTATACTGAGTCTAACGACACGTCGTATCAGCAAATTGAACAAGGTTATGATATTCCGCAAAAAGAAACTAACTACTTTAATAATAAATATTAAAATAAAAAATAATAAATATTAGAATAAAAAATATTAAATATTAAAATAAAAAATAGTAAATATTAGAATGAAAAATAGTAAATATTAAAATAAAAAATAATAAATATTAAAATAAGATTTTTGGAAAATATTTCGAAAATTAATTTCTTGGAAAAAATAATTTTTTAAAGATTTTTTGGAAAAACTATTTTTTTCGATAATTTTTAAAAATCTTTGGAAAAAAAGATTTTTTGGAAAATAATTTTTTAAAGATTTTTGGAAAAAATATTCTTTTGAAAAATAAAATCTTTGGATAAAAAAGATTATTGGAAAATATTTCGAAAAATAATTTTTAAACATTCCTTGGAAAAAATAATTTTTTAAGATTTTTTGGAAAAACAGTTTTTTGCGATAATTTTATAAAATCTTTGAAGAAAAAAAGATTTTTGGAAAATATTTCGAAAATTAATTTTTAAACATTTAAAAAAATATTTTTTTAAAGATTTTGTGAAAAAAAATTTTTTTTCGACAATTTTGAAAAAATAAATTTTGGAAATTCTTTTTTGGAGAAAATTGTTGAAATAAATATAAAATCTTCGGAAACTACTTTTAAAAATCTTTGGAAAAAAAGATTTTTTGGAGCATTTCTTGAAAAAATAATTTTTTAAAGATTTTTTTGAAAAAATATTCTTCTGATAAAATTTTGAAAAATAAAATCTTTGGAGAAAAAAGATTTTTGGAAAATATTTCGAAAAATAATTTTTAAACATTCCTTGGAAAAAATAATTTTTTAAGATTTTTTGGAAAAATGATTTTCTTCGATAATTTTATAAAATCTATGGAAAAAAAAAAGATTTTTGAAAAATAATTTTTTAAACATTTCTTGGAAAAAATAATTTTTTTAAATATTTTTTGAAAAAATATTCTTTTCGATAATTTTGAAAAAAAAATCTTTGAAGAAAAAAAGATTTTTGGAAAATATTTCGAAAATTAATTTTTTAAACATTCCTGTACAAAGGCTCAAAGGTGCGACTATGGGTATTTTTCGGTTAAAGGTCGATAGACTAAACACTCCTATGCTAATTTCTGAGTGGAACAAATTCTGCAAGGTTTCGACTTTGGCCAATTTATGTTTTCTCGAATAACTAGTCTCGACCCTGTACAAAGGCTCCAAGGTGCGACTATGGGTATTTCTCGGTTAAAGATCGATAGACTAAACACTTCTATGCCAATTTCTGAGTGGAACAAATTCTGCAAGGTTTCGACTTTGGCCAATTTATGTTTTCTCGGTCCGACCCTGTACAAACGCGATCAGTTCTGGTCTAACTCAACTCGTAGAAGAACCAACGCGGATTCCAGACCGAGCTGGAGATTTTGCTAGTCTTTTGGATCTTTTCTTAACGTCAAATCCCGATCTATATACAGTCACCGTACAGCCTCCGTTAGGATCTTCCGATCACAAACTTATTTCAACTCTAAGCGAACTACCAATTAATTCTGAACAACCTCCTAAACCTCGCAAGATATGGCATTACAGATCGGCCAAGTGGGAAGACCTGAAAGACCATTTTCGGACTTTTCCTTGGATGAGCGTATGCTTCTCTTCTGATGATCCATCCGTCTGTGCTGGGGAGGTCTCCGACGTCATTCTAACGAGCATGGAAGCATTTATCCCCTCCTCCCAAAAACGCCCTTCCAACGGCAAGCCCTGGTTTAGCAAGGATTGTGAGCGTGCTGTCAAATCAAAAAATCTGGCTTACCGACAGTGGAGTAAAAACCCTACCACTGAGAATCGTACCATCTTTATTACCGCTCGAAACCAATGTAAGCTAACAATAGATCAAAGCAAAGAAGCCCATAACGTGAGGATCAAAAACAAACTTCTTGACTGTCCAAACGGATCAAGGTCCTTTTGGTCAGTCGCTAAGGCCGTCAGCCAAAATTTTACCAAATCAACTATTCCGCCTCCACAGCCGGAGACAAAGCAAACTTACTTGCTGAACTATTTTCTTCGCATTCCACTGTAGATTTCCAGGGAAGAACACCACCCGACATTCCTGCAGTTGAATCCGAAATGACCGAAATCGTGTTCCGTCAGCGTCCCGTCAAACGAATCCTGAAAGGACTCGACGTCAAAAAAGCTAATGGTCCAGACGAAATTCCTATTATAGTTCTCAAGAGATGCGCCGATGAACTAACACCAGTATTTTGTAGACTTTTCAACTTATCCTACAAAAAAGGAATATTTCCATCTTGCTGGAAGACGGCGCGAGTCCAGCCTATTCCAAAGAAAGGTAAGAGAACCCTGCCTAACAACTATCGACCAGTCGCATTGCTTTCAGTTATATCAAAAGTAATGGAGAAAGCTATTAACCAACATCTTCTAAAGTACCTGGAAGGCTTCAGCATCATCAGCGATCATCAATATGGTTTTCGGAAGTACAGATCAACTGGAGATCTTCTAGCCTATGTCACCCATATTTGGAACAACGCAATCGAACATCATGGGGAGTCTCGGGTTGTTGCGCTGGATATTTCTAAAGCTTTCGATCGTGTTTGGCATGAGGGGCTTCTAAGTAAACTGCGATCCTATGGTATGCCCAGTCGATTCTGTGCATGGTTATCTAGCTTTCTTAAGGACCGCTCTCTGCAAGTGGGGATTGACGGATTTCTCTCAGACACCTTCACCATCAATGCCGGTGTTCCTCAAGGGTCCATATTGTCTCCCACTCTCTTCTTACTCTACATTAACGACCTTCTAGTGAAAACTAAAAATCCGATATTTAGTTTTGCTGACGATAGCACACTTTTCTCATCTTTCTCTTTGAATGCGCAAACATCGGCTGCCGACGCACATCTTCGCAGACAGCATGAAGTATCACGCCTCAACAAAGGCCTGGAAGAAATTTTGGCTTGGGGTGACAGTAACCAAGTCGAATTTAACGCTAAAAAACCCAGGCAGCAGTTTTCTCTAAAAAGGTTAACATTACAGAACCGGAAATAGTCATGGCCGGACACGCAATCCCACTGGCTTCATCTATTAATTTGCTGGGTGTCAATCTGGGAGGAAATATGTCTTGGCATAACCACGTTGTGGCAATCGCCAAGATAGCTTCTCAGAAGCTTGGCGTACTCTTCCGAACCAGAAAGTTGTATACACCTCAACAACTTTTGACACTATACAAAGCCCAGATTCGACCATCACTAGAATACTGCTCTCATGTCTGGAGCTCTGCATCCAAACATACTCTTCGGCTACTGGACTCCATCGAAAGGAAGGCCATTCGTCTGATTGGAGACCACGAGCTGACGAAGAACCTCGACAGCCTAGAACATCGAAGACAGGTTGGGGATTTGACTCTCTTTTACAGATATTTTCATGGAAGGTGCTCGGCTGGCCTTGCCCTCTTAATTCCGCCCAGAGCGACGAATAGCAGAAATACACGACGAACCACTGCCGCCCATCCGTATGTGGTTAAGCTTAGTACTCCTCGAACTTCATTATTTAAAAATTCTTTCATCTGGAGGACTTCATCCTTGTGAACGACCTTCCCGAGGTCGTTTTTCCCAACGAATATAACCTCCAACGATTCAAATCTAACGTGAATCGCTTTCTGCGCATACGCACCACTCCCAGAGTGCCCTAAAGGATTTTTCCTATAGTGCTTGTGTTTGACCATAAAAAAAAAAAAAAAAAAAAAAAGATTTTATGATTTTATCGTATTGTACTCGTCGCGATAATTTTGAACAAACCCAAACCCGAACAAACCCGACAAAGCAGTCGGCGAAGCAAGTGGGGTGGTTTGAGAGTCGGCGGCAAACTCTGCTGTTCCTAGGGCTTCGAGCGGCTTTTATTCGATCCAGCGGTGTAGGGCCGATGGAAAAATCTTTTTTCTCCAAAGATGTTATTTTTCAAAATTTTGTCCGAAAAAATTATTTTTTAGAAAATAAATATTTGTAATAAAAAATTAAGAAATTTCCAAAAAATATTTAAAAAAATTATATTTTCCAAGAAATGTTTAAAAAATTATTTTTCAAAAAATCTATTTTTTTAAGATTTTTAAAATTATCGAAAAAAATTGTTTTTCCAAAAAATCTTAAAAAAATTATTTTTTCAAGAAATTTTTAAAAAATTTATTTGCCAAAAATCTTTTTTTCAAAGACCCAACTTTAAAAAGTTTATTTTTTCCAAGGAATGTTTAAAAAATTAATTTTCCAAATATTTTCCAAAAATCTTATTTTCTTCAAAGATTTTATAAAATTATCGAAATAAATTGTTTTTCCAAAAAATCTTTAAAAATTATTTTTCCAAGAAATGTTTCAAAAAATCTTTTTTTCCAAAGATTTTTAAAATTATCGAAAAAAATAGTTTCCTTAAAAAAATTATTTTTCCGAAGATTTTTTTTTTATTTCAACATTTCTCCAAAAAAAATTTCCAAAATTTATTTTTTCAAAATTATCGAAAAAAAAATTTTTTTCACAAAATCTTTAAAAAAAAAATTTTTTTCCAATGTTTAAAAATTAATTTTCGATATAAATATTTTCTTCAATCTTTTTTTCCAAAGATTTTACTTCTATCAAAATTTTCTCAAAAAAAAATATTTTTTAGAAAATAAATTTCTGTTAAAAAATTTTTTTTTCGATAATTTTGAACAAACCCGAACAAACCCAAACCCGACAAACCCGAACAAACCCGAACAAGCCCGACAAACCCGAACAAACCCGACCAACCCGAACGAACCCTTTAAAAAGTTTATTTTTTCCAAGGAATGTTCCAAGGAATGATTGAGTGAAATTAATTTTCGAAATATTTTCCAAAAATTTTTTTTTCTTCAAAGATTTTATAAAATTAGATTTTACTTCTATCAAAATTTTCTCCAAAAAAAAATATTTTTTAGAAAATAAATTTTTGTTAAAAAAATATTTTTTAGAAAATAAATTTTTGTTAAACAATTTTTTTTCGATAATTTTGAACACACCCGAACAAACCCAAACCCGAACAAACCCGACAAACCCGAACAAGCCCTTTCAAATGAGCCCAAACTCCATGGGCCCGACAAACCCGAACAAACCCTTTAAAAAATGTATTTTTTCCAAGAAATGTTTAAAAAATTAATTTTCGAAATATTTTCCAAAAATCTTTTTTCTCCAAAGATTTTATTTTTCAAAATTTTATCAAAATTAGTTAAATTAGTATTAAGGAAGTTATAGCTTGAATTTTTTTATGATTTTATGATTTTATCGTATTGTACTCGTCGCGATAATTTTGAACAAACCCGAACAAACCCAAACCCGAACAAACCCGACAAACCCGAACAAACCCGAACAAACCCGAACAAACCCGAACAAGCCCGACAAACCCGAACAAACCCGACCAACCCGAACAAACCCTTTAAAAAATGTATTTTTTCCAAGAAATGTTTAAAAAATTAATTTTCGAAATATTTTCCAAAAATCTTTTTTCTCCAAAGATTTTATTTTTCAAAATTTTATCAAAAGAATATTTTTTCCAAAAAATCTTTAAAAAATTATTTTTCCAAGAAATGTTTAAAAAATTATTTTCCAAAATATCTTTTTTTCCAAAGATTTTTTAAAATTATCGAAAAAAATAATTTTTCCAAAAAATCTTTAAAAAATCATTTTTCCAAGAAATTAATTTTCGAAATATTTTCCAAAAATCTTATTTAATATTTATTATTTTTTATTCTAATATTTATTATTTTTTATTTTAATATTTATTATTTTCTATTCTAATATTTACTATTTTTTATTTTAATATTTACTATTTTTTATTCTAATATTTATTATTTTTTATTCTAATATTTATTATTTTTTTATTCTAATATTTATTATTTTTTATTCTAATATTTATTATTTTTTATTCTAATATTTATTATTTTTTATTTTAATATTTACTATTTTTTATTTTAATATTTATTATTTTTTATTCTAATATTTATTATTTTTTATTCTAATATTTATTATTTTTTATTCTATTATTTATTATTTTTTATTCTAATATTTATTATTTCGAGAAAACATAAATTGGCCAAAGTCGAACACTTGCAGAATTTGTTCCACTCAGAAATTAGCATAGGAGTACTCAGTCTATCGATCTTTAACCGAAAAATACCCATAGTCGCACCTTTGAACCTTTGTACAGGGTCGAGGCTAATAATTCGAGAAACATAAATTGGCCAAATTCGAACACTTGCAGAATTTGTTCCACATCGAAATTGGCATAGAAGTGTTTAGTCTATCGATCTTTAACTGAAAAATACCCATAGTCGCACCTTTGAGCCTTTGTACAGGGTCGAGGCCAGTTATTCGAGAAAACATAAATTGGCCAAAGTCAAAACCTTGCAGAATTTGTTCCACATCGTAATTGGCATAGAAGTGTTTAGTCTATCGATCTTTAACCGAAAAATACCCATAGTCGCACCTTTGAGCCTTTGTACAGGGTCGAGGCTAATAATTCGAAAAATATAAATTGGCCAAAGTCGAACAAGTGCAGAATTTGTTCCACTCAGAAATTAGCATAGAAGTGTTTAGTCTATCGACCTTTAACCGAAAAATACCCATAGTCGCACCTTTGAGCCTTTGTACAGGGTCGATGCTAATAATTCGAGAAACATAAATTGGCCAAAGTCGAACACTTGCAGAATTTGTTCCACATCGAAATTGGCATAGAAGTGTTTAGTCTATCGATCTTTAACCGAAAAATACCCATAGTCGCACCTTTGAGCTTTTGTACAGGGTCGAGGCTAATAATTCGAGAAAACATAAATTGGCCAAAGTCGAACACTTGCAGAATTTGTTCCAAATCGAAATTGGCATAGAAGTGTTTAGTCTATCGATCTTTAACCGAAAAATAACCATAGTCGCACCTTTGAGTCTTTGTACAGGGTCGAGGCTAATAATTCGAGAAAACATAGATTGGCCAAAGTCGAAACCTTGCAGAATTTGTTCCACATCGAAATTAGCATAGAAGTGTTTAGTCCATCGATCTTTAAACGAAAAATACCCATAGTCGCACCTTTGAGCCTTTGTACAGGGTCGAGGCCAGTTATTCGAGAAAACATAAATTGGCCAAAGTCGAAACCTTGCAGAATTTGTTCCACTCAGAAATTGGCATAGAAGTGTTTAGTCTAACGATCTTTAACCGAGAAATACCCATAGTCGCACCTTTGAGCCTTTGTACAGGGTCGAAGCTAATAATTCGAGAAAACATAAATTAGCCAAAGCGAACACTTGCAGAATTTGTTCCACTCAGAAATTGGCATAGAAGTGTTTAGTCTAACGATCTTTAACTGAAAAATACCCATAGTCGCACCTTTGAGCCTTTGTACAGGGTCGAGGCTAATAATTCGAGAAAACATAAATTTGCCAAAGTCGAAACCTTGCAGAATTTGTTCCACTCAGAAATTGGCATAGGAGTACTCAGTCTATCGATCTTTAACCGAAAAATATCCATAGTCGCACCTTTGAACCTTTGTACAGGGTCGAGGCTAATAATTCGAGAAACATAAATTGGCCAAAGTCGAACACTTGCAGAATTTGTTCCACATCGAAATTGGCATAGAAGTGTTTAGTTTAACGATCTTTAACTGAAAAATACCCATAGTCGCACCTTTGAGCCTTTGTACAGGGTCGAGGCCAGTTATTCGAGAAAACATAAATTGGCCAAAGTCAAAACCTTGCAGAATTTGTTCCACATCGTAATTGGCATAGAAGTGTTTAGTCTATCGATCTTTAACCGAAAAATACCCATAGTCGCACCTTTGAGCCTTTGTACAGGGTCGAGGCTAATAATTCGAAAAATATAAATTGGCCAAAGTCGAACAAGTGCAGAATTTGTTCCACTCAGAAATTAGCATAGAAGTGTTTAGTCTATCGACCTTTAACCGAAAAATACCCATAGTCGCACCTTTGAGCCTTTGTACAGGGTCGATGCTAATAATTCGAGAAACATAAATTGGCCAAAGTCGAACACTTGCAGAATTTGTTCCACATCGAAATTGGCATAGAAGTGTTTAGTCTATCGATCTTTAACCGAAAAATACCCATAGTCGCACCTTTGAGCTTTTGTACAGGGTCGAGGCTAATAATTCGAGAAAACATAAATTGGCCAAAGTCGAACACTTGCAGAATTTGTTCCAAATCGAAATTGGCATAGAAGTGTTTAGTCTATCGATCTTTAACCGAAAAATAACCATAGTCGCACCTTTGAGTCTTTGTACAGGGTCGAGGCTAATAATTCGAGAAAACATAGATTGGCCAAAGTCGAAACCTTGCAGAATTTGTTCCACATCGAAATTAGCATAGAAGTGTTTAGTCCATCGATCTTTAAACGAAAAATACCCATAGTCGCACCTTTGAGCCTTTGTACAGGGTCGAGGCCAGTTATTCGAGAAAACATAAATTGGCCAAAGTCGAAACCTTGCAGAATTTGTTCCACTCAGAAATTGGCATAGAAGTGTTTAGTCTAACGATCTTTAACCGAGAAATACCCATAGTCGCACCTTTGAGCCTTTGTACAGGGTCGAAGCTAATAATTCGAGAAAACATAAATTAGCCAAAGCGAACACTTGCAGAATTTGTTCCACTCAGAAATTGGCATAGAAGTGTTTAGTCTAACGATCTTTAACTGAAAAATACCCATAGTCGCACCTTTGAGCCTTTGTACAGGGTCGAGGCTAATAATTCGAGAAAACATAAATTTGCCAAAGTCGAAACCTTGCAGAATTTGTTCCACTCAGAAATTGGCATAGGAGTACTCAGTCTATCGATCTTTAACCGAAAAATACCCATAGTCGCACCTTTGAACCTTTGTACAGGGTCGAGGCTAATAATTCGAGAAACATAAATTGGCCAAAGTCGAACACTTGCAGAATTTGTTCCACATCGAAATTGGCATAGAAGTGTTTAATTTAACGATCTTTAACTGAAAAATACCCATAGTCGCACCTTTGAGCCTTTGTACAGGGTCGAGGCTAATAATTCGAGAAAACATAAATTTGCCAAAGTCGAAACCTTGCAGAATTTGTTCCACTCAGAAATTGGCATAGAAGTGTTTAGTCTATCGATCTTTAACCGAAAAATACCCATAGTCGCACCTTTGAGCCTTTGTACCGGGTCGAGGCTAATAATTCGAGAAACATAAATTGGCCAAAGTCGAACACTTGCAGAATTTGTTCCACATCGAAATTAGCATAGAAGTGTTTAGTCTATATACCTTTAACCGAAAAATACCCATAGTCGCACCTTTGACCCTTTGTACAGGGTCGAGGCTAATAATTCGAGAAAACATAAATTGGCCAAAGTCGAAACCTTGCCGAATTTGTTCCACTCAGAAATTGGCATAGAAGTGTTTAGTTTAAAGATCTTTAACTGAAAAATACCCATAGCCGCACCTTTGAGCCTTTGTACAGGGTCGGGACCAGTTATTCGAGAAAACATAAATTGGCCAAAGTCGAAACCTTGCAGAATTTGATCCACTTATAAATTGGCATAGGAGTATTCAGTCTATCGATCTTTACCCGAAAAGTACCCATAGTCGCACCTTTGAACCTTTGTACAGGGTCGAGGCTAATAATTCGAGAAAACATAAATTGGCCAAAGTCGAAACCTTGCAGAATTTGTTTCACTCAGAAATTGGCATAGAAGGGTTTAGTCTAACGATCTTTAACTGAAAAATACCCATAGTCGCACCTTTGAGCCTTTGTACAGGGTCGAGGCTAATAATTCGAGAAAACATAAATTTGCCAAAGTCGAAACCTTGCAGAATTTGTTCCACTCAGAAATTGGCATAGAAGTGTTTAGTCTATCGATCTTTAACCGAAAAATACCCATAGTCGAACCTTTGAGCCTTTGTACAGGGTCGAGGCTAATAATTCGAGAAACATAAATTGGCCAAAGTCGAACACTTGCAGAATTTGTTCCACTCAGAAATTAGCATAGGAGTACTCAGTCTATCGATCTTCAACCGAAAAATACCCATAGTCGCACCTTTGAACCTTTGTACAGGGTCGAGGCTAATAATTCGAGAAACATAAATTGGCCAAAGTCGAACACTTGCAGAATTTGTTCCACATCGAAATTGGCATAGAAGTGTTTAGTCTATCGACCTTTAACCGAAAAATACCCATAGTCGCACCTTTGAGCCTTTGTACAGGGTCGAAGCTAATAATTCGAGAAAACATAAATTGGCCAAAGTCGAACACTTGCAGAATTTGTTCCACTCAGAAATTAGCATAGGAGTACTCAGTCTATCGATCTTTAACCGAAAAATACCCATAGTCGCACCTTTGAGCCTTTGTACAGGGTCGAAGCTAATAATTCGAGAAAACATAAATTGGCCAAAGTCGAACACTTGCAGAATTTGTTCCACTCAGAAATTAGCATAGGAGTACTCAGTCTATCGATCTTTAACCGAAAAATACCCACCTTTGAACCTTTGTACAGGGTCGAGGCTAATAATTCGAGAAACATAAATTGGCCAAATTCGAACACTTGCAGAATTTGTTCCACATCGAAATTGGCATAGAAGTGTTTAGTCTATCGATCTTTAACTGAAAAATACCCATAGTCGCACCTTTGAGCCTTTCTACAGGGTCGAGGCCAGTTATTCGAGAAAACATAAATTGGCCAAAGTCAAAACCTTGCAGAATTTGTTCCACATCGTAATTGGCATAGAAGTGTTTAGTCTATCGATCTTTAACCGAAAAATACCCATAGTCGCACCTTTGAGCTTTTGTACAGGGTCGAGGCTAATAATTCGAGAAAACATAAATTGGCCAAAGTCGAACACTTGCAGAATTTGTTCCAAATCGAAATTGGCATAGAAGTGTTTAGTCTATCGATCTTTAACCGAAAAATAACCATAGTCGCACCTTTGAGTCTTTGTACAGGGTCGAGGCTAATAATTCGAGAAAACATAAATTGGCCAAAGTCGAAACCTTGCAGAATTTGTTCCACATCGAAATTAGCATAGAAGTGTTTAGTCCATCGATCTTTAAACGAAAAATACCCATAGTCGCACCTTTGAGCCTTTGTACAGGGTCGAGGCCAGTTATTCGAGAAAACATAAATTGGCCAAAGTCGAAACCTTGCAGAATTTGTTCCACTCAGAAATTGGCATAGAAGTGTTTAGTCTAACGATCTTTAACCGAGAAATACCCATAGTCGCACCTTTGAGCCTTTGTACAGGGTCGAAGCTAATAATTCGAGAAAACATAAATTAGCCAAAGCGAACACTTGCAGAATTTGTTCCACTCAGAAATTGGCATAGAAGTGTTTAGTCTAACGATCTTTAACTGAAAAATACCCATAGTCGCACCTTTGAGCCTTTGTACAGGGTCGAGGCTAATAATTCGAGAAAACATAAATTTGCCAAAGTCGAAACCTTGCAGAATTTGTTCCACTCAGAAATTGGCATAGGAGTACTCAGTCTATCGATCTTTAACCGAAAAATACCCATAGTCGCACCTTTGAACCTTTGTACAGGGTCGAGGCTAATAATTCGAGAAACATAAATTGGCCAAAGTCGAACACTTGCAGAATTTGTTCCACATCGAAATTGGCATAGAAGTGTTTAGTCTATCGATCTTTAACTGAAAAATACCCATAGTCGCACCTTTGAGCCTTTATACAGGGTCGAAGCTAATAATTCGAGAAAACATAAATTGGCCAAAGTCGAACACTTGCAGAACTTGTTCCACTCAGAAATTAGCATAGGAGTACTCAGTCTATCGATCTTTAACCGAAAAATACCCATAGTCGCACCTTTGAACCTTTGTACAGGGTCGAGGCTAATAATTCGAGAAACATAAATTGGCCAAAGTCGAACACTTGCAGAATTTGTTCCACTCAGAAATTAGCATAGGAGTACTCAGTCTATCGATCTTTAACCGAAAAATACCCATAGTCGCACCTTTGAACCTTTGTACAGGGTCGAGGCTAATAATTCGAGAAACATAAATTGGCCAAATTCGAACACTTGCAGAATTTGTTCCACATCGAAATTGGCATAGAAGTGTTTAGTCTATCGATCTTTAACTGAAAAATACCCATAGTCGCACCTTTGAGCCTTTGTACAGGGTCGAGGCTAATAATTCGAGAAAACATAAATTTGCCAAAGTCGAAACCTTGTAGAATTTGTTCCACTCAGAAATTGGCATAGAAGTGTTTAGTCTATCGATCTTTAACCGAAAAATACCCATAGTCGCACCTTTGAGCCTTTGTACCGGGTCGAGGCTAATAATTCGAGAAAACATAAATTTGCCAAAGTCGAAACCTTGTAGAATTTGTTCCACATCGAAATTAGCATAGAAGTGTTTAGTCTATCTACCTTTAACCGAAAAATACCCATAGTCGCACCTTTGACCCTTTGTACAGGGTCGAGGCTAATAATTCGAGAAAACATAAATTGGCCAAAGTCGAAACCTTGCAGAATTTGTTCCACTCAGAAATTGGCATAGAAGTGTTTAGTTTAACGATCTTTAACTGAAAAATACCCATAGCCGCACCTTTGAGCCTTTGTACCGGGTCGAGGCTAATAATTCGAGAAACATAAATTGGCCAAAGTCGAACACTTGCAGAATTTGTTCCACATCGAAATTAGCATAGAAGTGTTTAGTCTATCTACCTTTAACCGAAAAATACCCATAGTCGCACCTTTGAGCCTTTGTACAGGGTCGAGGCCAGTTATTCGAGAAAACATAAATTGGCCAAAGTCGAAACCTTGCAGAATTTGTTCCACTCAGAAATTGGCATAGAAGTGTTTAGTCTAACGATCTTTAACCGAGAAATACCCATAGTCGCACCTTTGAGCCTTTGTACAGGGTCGAAGCTAATAATTCGAGAAAACATAAATTAGCCAAAGCGAACACTTGCAGAATTTGTTCCACTCAGAAATTGGCATAGAAGTGTTTAGTCTAACGATCTTTAACTGAAAAATACCCATAGTCGCACCTTTGAGCCTTTGTACAGGGTCGAGGCTAATAATTCGAGAAAACATAAATTTGCCAAAGTCGAAACCTTGCAGAATTTGTTCCACTCAGAAATTGGCATAGGAGTACTCAGTCTATCGATCTTTAACCGAAAAATACCCATAGTCGCACCTTTGAACCTTTGTACAGGGTCGAGGCTAATAATTCGAGAAACATAAATTGGCCAAAGTCGAACACTTGCAGAATTTGTTCCACATCGAAATTGGCATAGAAGTGTTTAGTCTATCGATCTTTAACTGAAAAATACCCATAGTCGCACCTTTGAGCCTTTATACAGGGTCGAAGCTAATAATTCGAGAAAACATAAATTGGCCAAAGTCGAACACTTGCAGAACTTGTTCCACTCAGAAATTAGCATAGGAGTACTCAGTCTATCGATCTTTAACCGAAAAATACCCATAGTCGCACCTTTGAACCTTTGTACAGGGTCGAGGCTAATAATTCGAGAAACATAAATTGGCCAAAGTCGAACACTTGCAGAATTTGTTCCACTCAGAAATTAGCATAGGAGTACTCAGTCTATCGATCTTTAACCGAAAAATACCCATAGTCGCACCTTTGAACCTTTGTACAGGGTCGAGGCTAATAATTCGAGAAACATAAATTGGCCAAATTCGAACACTTGCAGAATTTGTTCCACATCGAAATTGGCATAGAAGTGTTTAGTCTATCGATCTTTAACTGAAAAATACCCATAGTCGCACCTTTGAGCCTTTGTACAGGGTCGAGGCTAATAATTCGAGAAAACATAAATTTGCCAAAGTCGAAACCTTGCAGAATTTGTTCCACTCAGAAATTGGCATAGAAGTGTTTAGTCTATCGATCTTTAACCGAAAAATACCCATAGTCGCACCTTGAGCCTTTGTACCGGGTCGAGGCTAATAATTCGAGAAACATAAATTGGCCAAAGTCGAACACTTGCAGAATTTGTTCCACATCGAAATTAGCATAGAAGTGTTTAGTCTATCTACCTTTAACCGAAAAATACCCATAGTCGCACCTTTGACCCTTTGTACAGGGTCGAGGCTAATAATTCGAGAAAACATAAATTGGCCAAAGTCGAAACCTTGCAGAATTTGTTCCACTCAGAAATTGGCATAGAAGTGTTTAGTTTAACGATCTTTAACTGAAAAATACCCATAGCCGCACCTTTGAGCCTTTGTACCGGGTCGAGGCTAATAATTCGAGAAACATAAATTGGCCAAAGTCGAACACTTGCAGAATTTGTTCCACATCGAAATTAGCATAGAAGTGTTTAGTCTATCTACCTTTAACCGAAAAATACCCATAGTCGCACCTTTGACCCTTTGTACAGGGTCGAGGCTAATAATTCGAGAAAACATAAATTGGCCAAAGTCGAAACCTTGCCGAATTTGTTCCACTCAGAAATTGGCATAGAAGTGTTTAGTTTAACGATCTTTAACTGAAAAATACCCATAGCCGCACCTTTGAGCCTTTGTACAGGGTCGGGACCAGTTATTCGAGAAAACATAAATTGGCCAAAGTCGAAACCTTGCAGAATTTGATCCACTTATAAATTGGCATAGGAGTATTCAGTCTATCGATCTTTACCCGAAAAATACCCATAGTCGCACCTTTGAACCTTTGTACAGGGTCGAGGCTAATAATTCGAGAAAACATAAATTGGCCAAAGTCGAAACCTTGCAGAATTTGTTTCACTCAGAAATTGGCATAGAAGGGTTTAGTCTAACGATCTTTAACTGAAAAATACCCATAGTCGCACCTTTGAGCCTTTGTACAGGGTCGAGGCTAATAATTCGAGAAAACATAAATTTGCCAAAGTCGAAACCTTGCAGAATTTGTTCCACTCAGAAATTGGCATAGAAGTGTTTAGTCTATCGATCTTTAACCGAAAAATACCCATAGTCGAACCTTTGAGCCTTTGTACAGGGTCGAGGCTAATAATTCGAGAAACATAAATTGGCCAAAGTCGAACACTTGCAGAATTTGTTCCACTCAGAAATTAGCATAGGAGTACTCAGTCTATCGATCTTCAACCGAAAAATACCCATAGTCGCACCTTTGAACCTTTGTACAGGGTCGAGGCTAATAATTCGAGAAACATAAATTGGCCAAAGTCGAACACTTGCAGAATTTGTTCCACATCGAAATTGGCATAGAAGTGTTTAGTCTATCGACCTTTAACCGAAAAATACCCATAGTCGCACCTTTGAGCCTTTGTACAGGGTCGAAGCTAATAATTCGAGAAAACATAAATTGGCCAAAGTCGAACACTTGCAGAATTTGTTCCACTCAGAAATTAGCATAGGAGTACTCAGTCTATCGATCTTTAACCGAAAAATACCCATAGTCGCACCTTTGAGCCTTTGTACAGGGTCGAAGCTAATAATTCGAGAAAACATAAATTGGCCAAAGTCGAACACTTGCAGAATTTGTTCCACTCAGAAATTAGCATAGGAGTACTCAGTCTATCGATCTTTAACCGAAAAATACCCACCTTTGAACCTTTGTACAGGGTCGAGGCTAATAATTCGAGAAACATAAATTGGCCAAATTCGAACACTTGCAGAATTTGTTCCACATCGAAATTGGCATAGAAGTGTTTAGTCTATCGATCTTTAACTGAAAAATACCCATAGTCGCACCTTTGAGCCTTTCTACAGGGTCGAGGCCAGTTATTCGAGAAAACATAAATTGGCCAAAGTCAAAACCTTGCAGAATTTGTTCCACATCGTAATTGGCATAGAAGTGTTTAGTCTATCGATCTTTAACCGAAAAATACCCATAGTCGCACCTTTGAGCTTTTGTACAGGGTCGAGGCTAATAATTCGAGAAAACATAAATTGGCCAAAGTCGAACACTTGCAGAATTTGTTCCAAATCGAAATTGGCATAGAAGTGTTTAGTCTATCGATCTTTAACCGAAAAATAACCATAGTCGCACCTTTGAGTCTTTGTACAGGGTCGAGGCTAATAATTCGAGAAAACATAAATTGGCCAAAGTCGAAACCTTGCAGAATTTGTTCCACATCGAAATTAGCATAGAAGTGTTTAGTCCATCGATCTTTAAACGAAAAATACCCATAGTCGCACCTTTGAGCCTTTGTACAGGGTCGAGGCCAGTTATTCGAGAAAACATAAATTGGCCAAAGTCGAAACCTTGCAGAATTTGTTCCACTCAGAAATTGGCATAGAAGTGTTTAGTCTAACGATCTTTAACCGAGAAATACCCATAGTCGCACCTTTGAGCCTTTGTACAGGGTCGAAGCTAATAATTCGAGAAAACATAAATTAGCCAAAGCGAACACTTGCAGAATTTGTTCCACTCAGAAATTGGCATAGAAGTGTTTAGTCTAACGATCTTTAACTGGAAAATACCCATAGTCGCACCTTTGAGCCTTTGTACAGGGTCGAGGCTAATAATTCGAGAAAACATAAATTTGCCAAAGTCGAAACCTTGCAGAATTTGTTCCACTCAGAAATTGGCATAGGAGTACTCAGTCTATCGATCTTTAACCGAAAAATACCCATAGTCGCACCTTTGAACCTTTGTACAGGGTCGAGGCTAATAATTCGAGAAACATAAATTGGCCAAAGTCGAACACTTGCAGAATTTGTTCCACATCGAAATTGGCATAGAAGTGTTTAGTCTATCGATCTTTAACTGAAAAATACCCATAGTCGCACCTTTGAGCCTTTATACAGGGTCGAAGCTAATAATTCGAGAAAACATAAATTGGCCAAAGTCGAACACTTGCAGAACTTGTTCCACTCAGAAATTAGCATAGGAGTACTCAGTCTATCGATCTTTAACCGAAAAATACCCATAGTCGCACCTTTGAACCTTTGTACAGGGTCGAGGCTAATAATTCGAGAAACATAAATTGGCCAAATTCGAACACTTGCAGAATTTGTTCCACATCGAAATTGGCATAGAAGTGTTTAGTCTATCGATCTTTAACTGAAAAATACCCATAGTCGCACCTTTGAGCCTTTGTACAGGGTCGAGGCCAGTTATTCTAGAAAACATAAATTTTCCAAAGTCAAAACCTTGCAGAATTTGTTCCACATCGTAATTGGCATAGAAGTGTTTAGTCTATCGATCTTTAACCGAAAAATACCCATAGTCGCACCTTTGAGCCTTTGTACAGGGTCGAGGCTAATAATTCGAAAAATATAAATTGGCCAAAGTCGAACAAGTGCAGAATTTGTTCCACTCAGAAATTAGCATAGAAGTGTTTAGTCTATCGACCTTTAACCGAAAAATACCCATAGTCGCACCTTTGAGCCTTTGTACAGGGTCGATGCTAATAATTCGAGAAACATAAATTGGCCAAAGTCGAACACTTGCAGAATTTGTTCCACTCAGAAATTGGCATAGAAGTGTTTAGTTTAACGATCTTTAACTGAAAAATACCCATAGTCGCACCTTTGAGCCTTTGTACAGGGTCGAGGCTAATAATTCGAGAAAACATAAATTTGCCAAAGTCGAAACCTTGCAGAATTTGTTCCACTCAGAAATTGGCATAGAAGTGTTTAGTCTATCGATCTTTAACCGAAAAATACCCATAGTCGCACCTTTGAGCCTTTGTACCGGGTCGAGGCTAATAATTCGAGAAACATAAATTGGCCAAAGTCGAAACCTTGCAGAATTTGATCCACTTATAAATTGGCATAGGAGTATTCAGTCTATCGATCTTTACCCGAAAAATACCCATAGTCGCACCTTTGAACCTTTGTACAGGGTCGAGGCTAATAATTCGAGAAAACATAAATTGGCCAAAGTCGAAACCTTGCAGAATTTGTTTCACTCAGAAATTGGCATAGTCTAACGATCTTTAACTGAAAAATACCCATAGTCGCACCTTTGAGCCTTTGTACAGGGTCGAGGCTAATAATTCGAGAAAACATAAATTTGCCAAAGTCGAAACCTTGCAGAATTTGTTCCACTCAGAAATTGGCATAGAAGTGTTTAGTCTATCGATCTTTAACCGAAAAATACCCATAGTCGAACCTTTGAGTCTTTGTACAGGGTCGAGGCTAATAATTCGAGAAACATAAATTGGCCAAAGTCGAACACTTGCAGAATTTGTTCCACATCGAAATTGGCATAGAAGTGTTTAGTCTATCGACCTTTAACCGAAAAATACCCATAGTCGCACCTTTGAGCCTTTGTACAGGGTCGAAGCTAATAATTCGAGAAAACATAAATTGGCCAAAGTCGAACACTTGCAGAATTTGTTCCACTCAGAAATTAGCATAGGAGTACTCAGTCTATCGATCTTTAACCGAAAAATACCCATAGTCGCACCTTTGAGCCTTTGTACAGGGTCGAAGCTAATAATTCGATAAAACATAAATTGGCCAAAGTCGAACACTTGCAGAATTTGTTCCACTCAGAAATTAGCATAGGAGTACTCAGTCTATCGATCTTTAACCGAAAAATACCCACCTTTGAACCTTTGTACAGGGTCGAGGCTAATAATTCGAGAAACATAAATTGGAAAAATTCGAACACTTGCAGAATTTGTTCCACATCGAAATTGGCATAGAAGTGTTTAGTCTATCGATCTTTAACTGAAAAATACCCATAGTCGTACCTTTGAGCCTTTGTACAGGGTCGAGGCCAGTTATTCGAGAAAACATAAATTGGCCAAAGTCGAAACCTTGCAGAATTTGTTCCACTCAGAAATTGGCATAGAAGTGTTTAGTCTATCGATCTTTAACCGAAAAATACCCATAGTCGAACCTTTGAGCCTTTGTACAGGGTCGAGGCTAATAATTCGAGAAACATAAATTGGCCAAAGTCGAACA
This sequence comes from Barypeithes pellucidus, assembly GCA_963991005.1. Lineage (NCBI taxonomy): Eukaryota > Metazoa > Arthropoda > Insecta > Coleoptera > Curculionidae > Barypeithes > Barypeithes pellucidus. The sequence goes on from OZ022560.1 coordinate 43,458,401, forward strand.
CTTGCAGAATTTGTTCCACTCAGAAATTAGCATAGGAGTACTCAGTCTATCGATCTTCAACCGAAAAATACCCATAGTCGCACCTTTGAACCTTTGTACAGGGTCGAGGCTAATAATTCGAGAAACATAAATTGGCCAAAGTCGAACACTTGCAGAATTTGTTCCACATCGAAATTGGCATAGAAGTGATTAGTCTATCGACCTTTAACCGAAAAATACCCATAGTCGCACCTTTGAGCCTTTGTACAGGGTCGAAGCTAATAATTCGAGAAAACATAAATTGGCCAAAGTCGAACACTTGCAGAATTTGTTCCACTCAGAAATTAGCATAGGAGTACTCAGTCTATCGATCTTTAACCGAAAAATACCCATAGTCGCACCTTTGAGCCTTTGTACAGGGTCGAAGCTAATAATTCGAGAAAACATAAATTGGCCAAAGTCGAACACTTGCAGAATTTGTTCCACTCAGAAATTAGCATAGGAGTACTCAGTCTATCGATCTTTAACCGAAAAATACCCACCTTTGAACCTTTGTACAGGGTCGAGGCTAATAATTCGAGAAACATAAATTGGCCAAATTCGAACACTTGCAGAATTTGTTCCACATCGAAATTGGCATAGAAGTGTTTAGTCTATCGATCTTTAACTGAAAAATACCCATAGTCGCACCTTTGAGCCTTTCTACAGGGTCGAGGCCAGTTATTCGAGAAAACATAAATTGGCCAAAGTCAAAACCTTGCAGAATTTGTTCCACATCGTAATTGGCATAGAAGTGTTTAGTCTATCGATCTTTAACCGAAAAATACCCATAGTCGCACCTTTGAGCTGTTGTACAGGGTCGAGGCTAATAATTCGAGAAAACATAAATTGGCCAAAGTCGAACACTTGCAGAATTTGTTCCAAATCGAAATTGGCATAGAAGTGTTTAGTCTATCGATCTTTAACCGAAAAATAACCATAGTCGCACCTTTGAGTCTTTGTACAGGGTCGAGGCTAATAATTCGAGAAAACATAAATTGGCCAAAGTCGAAACCTTGCAGAATTTGTTCCACATCGAAATTAGCATAGAAGTGTTTAGTCCATCGATCTTTAAACGAAAAATACCCATAGTCGCACCTTTGAGCCTTTGTACAGGGTCGAGGCCAGTTATTCGAGAAAACATAAATTGGCCAAAGTCGAAACCTTGCAGAATTTGTTCCACTCAGAAATTGGCATAGAAGTGTTTAGTCTAACGATCTTTAACCGAGAAATACCCATAGTCGCACCTTTGAGCCTTTGTACAGGGTCGAAGCTAATAATTCGAGAAAACATAAATTAGCCAAAGCGAACACTTGCAGAATTTGTTCCACTCAGAAATTGGCATAGAAGTGTTTAGTCTAACGATCTTTAACTGAAAAATACCCATAGTCGCACCTTTGAGCCTTTGTACAGGGTCGAGGCTAATAATTCGAGAAAACATAAATTTGCCAAAGTCGAAACCTTGCAGAATTTGTTCCACTCAGAAATTGGCATAGGAGTACTCAGTCTATCGATCTTTAACCGAAAAATACCCATAGTCGCACCTTTGAACCTTTGTACAGGGTCGAGGCTAATAATTCGAGAAACATAAATTGGCCAAAGTCGAACACTTGCAGAATTTGTTCCACATCGAAATTGGCATAGAAGTGTTTAGTCTATCGATCTTTAACTGAAAAATACCCATAGTCGCACCTTTGAGCCTTTATACAGGGTCGAAGCTAATAATTCGAGAAAACATAAATTGGCCAAAGTCGAACACTTGCAGAACTTGTTCCACTCAGAAATTAGCATAGGAGTACTCAGTCTATCGATCTTTAACCGAAAAATACCCATAGTCGCACCTTTGAACCTTTGTACAGGGTCGAGGCTAATAATTCGAGAAACATAAATTGGCCAAAGTCGAACACTTGCAGAATTTGTTCCACTCAGAAATTAGCATAGGAGTACTCAGTCTATCGATCTTTAACCGAAAAATACCCATAGTCGCACCTTTGAACCTTTGTACAGGGTCGAGGCTAATAATTCGAGAAACATAAATTGGCCAAATTCGAACACTTGCAGAATTTGTTCCACATCGAAATTGGCATAGAAGTGTTTAGTCTATCGATCTTTAACTGAAAAATACCCATAGTCGCACCTTTGAGCCTTTGTACAGGGTCGAGGCTAATAATTCGAGAAAACATAAATTTGCCAAAGTCGAAACCTTGTAGAATTTGTTCCACTCAGAAATTGGCATAGAAGTGTTTAGTCTATCGATCTTTAACCGAAAAATACCCATAGTCGCACCTTTGAGCCTTTGTACCGGGTCGAGGCTAATAATTCGAGAAACATAAATTGGCCAAAGTCGAACACTTGCAGAATTTGTTCCACATCGAAATTAGCATAGAAGTGTTTAGTCTATCTACCTTTAACCGAAAAATACCCATAGTCGCACCTTTGACCCTTTGTACAGGGTCGAGGCTAATAATTCGAGAAAACATAAATTGGCCAAAGTCGAAACCTTGCAGAATTTGTTCCACTCAGAAATTGGCATAGAAGTGTTTAGTTTAACGATCTTTAACTGAAAAATACCCATAGCCGCACCTTTGAGCCTTTGTACCGGGTCGAGGCTAATAATTCGAGAAACATAAATTGGCCAAAGTCGAACACTTGCAGAATTTGTTCCACATCGAAATTAGCATAGAAGTGTTTAGTCTATCTACCTTTAACCGAAAAATACCCATAGTCGCACCTTTGAGCCTTTGTACAGGGTCGAGGCCAGTTATTCGAGAAAACATAAATTGGCCAAAGTCGAAACCTTGCAGAATTTGTTCCACTCAGAAATTGGCATAGAAGTGTTTAGTCTAACGATCTTTAACCGAGAAATACCCATAGTCGCACCTTTGAGCCTTTGTACAGGGTCGAAGCTAATAATTCGAGAAAACATAAATTAGCCAAAGCGAACACTTGCAGAATTTGTTCCACTCAGAAATTGGCATAGAAGTGTTTAGTCTAACGATCTTTAACTGAAAAATACCCATAGTCGCACCTTTGAGCCTTTGTACAGGGTCGAGGCTAATAATTCGAGAAAACATAAATTTGCCAAAGTCGAAACCTTGCAGAATTTGTTCCACTCAGAAATTGGCATAGGAGTACTCAGTCTATCGATCTTTAACCGAAAAATACCCATAGTCGCACCTTTGAACCTTTGTACAGGGTCGAGGCTAATAATTCGAGAAACATAAATTGGCCAAAGTCGAACACTTGCAGAATTTGTTCCACATCGAAATTGGCATAGAAGTGTTTAGTCTATCGATCTTTAACTGAAAAATACCCATAGTCGCACCTTTGAGCCTTTATACAGGGTCGAAGCTAATAATTCGAGAAAACATAAATTGGCCAAAGTCGAACACTTGCAGAACTTGTTCCACTCAGAAATTAGCATAGGAGTACTCAGTCTATCGATCTTTAACCGAAAAATACCCATAGTCGCACCTTTGAACCTTTGTACAGGGTCGAGGCTAATAATTCGAGAAACATAAATTGGCCAAAGTCGAACACTTGCAGAATTTGTTCCACTCAGAAATTAGCATAGGAGTACTCAGTCTATCGATCTTTAACCGAAAAATACCCATAGTCGCACCTTTGAACCTTTGTACAGGGTCGAGGCTAATAATTCGAGAAACATAAATTAGCCAAATTCGAACACTTGCAGAATTTGTTCCACATCGAAATTGGCATAGAAGTGTTTAGTCTATCGATCTTTAACTGAAAAATACCCATAGTCGCACCTTTGAGCCTTTGTACAGGGTCGAGGCTAATAATTCGAGAAAACATAAATTTGCCAAAGTCGAAACCTTGCAGAATTTGTTCCACTCAGAAATTGGCATAGAAGTGTTTAGTCTATCGATCTTTAACCGAAAAATACCCATAGTCGCACCTTTGACCCTTTGTACAGGGTCGAGGCTAATAATTCGAGAAAACATAAATTGGCCAAAGTCGAAACCTTGCAGAATTTGTTCCACTCAGAAATTGGCATAGAAGTGTTTAGTTTAACGATCTTTAACTGAAAAATACCCATAGCCGCACCTTTGAGCCTTTGTACCGGGTCGAGGCTAATAATTCGAGAAACATAAATTGGCCAAAGTCGAACACTTGCAGAATTTGTTCCACATCGAAATTAGCATAGAAGTGTTTAGTCTATCTACCTTTAACCGAAAAATACCCATAGTCGCACCTTTGACCCTTTGTACAGGGTCGAGGCTAATAATTCGAGAAAACATAAATTGGCCAAAGTCGAAACCTTGCCGAATTTGTTCCACTCAGAAATTGGCATAGAAGTGTTTAGTTTAACGATCTTTAACTGAAAAATACCCATAGCCGCACCTTTGAGCCTTTGTACAGGGTCGGGACCAGTTATTCGAGAAAACATAAATTGGCCAAAGTCGAAACCTTGCAGAATTTGATCCACTTATAAATTGGCATAGGAGTATTCAGTCTATCGATCTTTACCCGAAAAATACCCATAGTCGCACCTTTGAACCTTTGTACAGGGTCGAGGCTAATAATTCGAGAAAACATAAATTGGCCAAAGTCGAAACCTTGCAGAATTTGTTTCACTCAGAAATTGGCATAGAAGGGTTTAGTCTAACGATCTTTAACTGAAAAATACCCATAGTCGCACCTTTGAGCCTTTGTACAGGGTCGAGGCTAATAATTCGAGAAAACATAAATTTGCCAAAGTCGAAACCTTGCAGAATTTGTTCCACTCAGAAATTGGCATAGAAGTGTTTAGTCTATCGATCTTTAACCGAAAAATACCCATAGTCGAACCTTTGAGCCTTTGTACAGGGTCGAGGCTAATAATTCGAGAAACATAAATTGGCCAAAGTCGAACACTTGCAGAATTTGTTCCACTCAGAAATTAGCATAGGAGTACTCAGTCTATCGATCTTCAACCGAAAAATACCCATAGTCGCACCTTTGAACCTTTGTACAGGGTCGAGGCTAATAATTCGAGAAACATAAATTGGCCAAAGTCGAACACTTGCAGAATTTGTTCCACATCGAAATTGGCATAGAAGTGTTTAGTCTATCGACCTTTAACCGAAAAATACCCATAGTCGCACCTTTGAGCCTTTGTACAGGGTCGAAGCTAATAATTCGAGAAAACATAAATTGGCCAAAGTCGAACACTTGCAGAATTTGTTCCACTCAGAAATTAGCATAGGAGTACTCAGTCTATCGATCTTTAACCGAAAAATACCCATAGTCGCACCTTTGAGCCTTTGTACAGGGTCGAAGCTAATAATTCGAGAAAACATAAATTGGCCAAAGTCGAACACTTGCAGAATTTGTTCCACTCAGAAATTAGCATAGGAGTACTCAGTCTATCGATCTTTAACCGAAAAATACCCACCTTTGAACCTTTGTACAGGGTCGAGGCTAATAATTCGAGAAACATAAATTGGCCAAATTCGAACACTTGCAGAATTTGTTCCACATCGAAATTGGCATAGAAGTGTTTAGTCTATCGATCTTTAACTGAAAAATACCCATAGTCGCACCTTTGAGCCTTTCTACAGGGTCGAGGCCAGTTATTCGAGAAAACATAAATTGGCCAAAGTCAAAACCTTGCAGAATTTGTTCCACATCGTAATTGGCATAGAAGTGTTTAGTCTATCGATCTTTAACCGAAAAATACCCATAGTCGCACCTTTGAGCTTTTGTACAGGGTCGAGGCTAATAATTCGAGAAAACATAAATTGGCCAAAGTCGAACACTTGCAGAATTTGTTCCAAATCGAAATTGGCATAGAAGTGTTTAGTCTATCGATCTTTAACCGAAAAATAACCATAGTCGCACCTTTGAGTCTTTGTACAGGGTCGAGGCTAATAATTCGAGAAAACATAAATTGGCCAAAGTCGAAACCTTGCAGAATTTGTTCCACATCGAAATTAGCATAGAAGTGTTTAGTCCATCGATCTTTAAACGAAAAATACCCATAGTCGCACCTTTGAGCCTTTGTACAGGGTCGAGGCCAGTTATTCGAGAAAACATAAATTGGCCAAAGTCGAAACCTTGCAGAATTTGTTCCACTCAGAAATTGGCATAGAAGTGTTTAGTCTAACGATCTTTAACCGAGAAATACCCATAGTCGCACCTTTGAGCCTTTGTACAGGGTCGAAGCTAATAATTCGAGAAAACATAAATTAGCCAAAGCGAACACTTGCAGAATTTGTTCCACTCAGAAATTGGCATAGAAGTGTTTAGTCTAACGATCTTTAACTGGAAAATACCCATAGTCGCACCTTTGAGCCTTTGTACAGGGTCGAGGCTAATAATTCGAGAAAACATAAATTTGCCAAAGTCGAAACCTTGCAGAATTTGTTCCACTCAGAAATTGGCATAGGAGTACTCAGTCTATCGATCTTTAACCGAAAAATACCCATAGTCGCACCTTTGAACCTTTGTACAGGGTCGAGGCTAATAATTCGAGAAACATAAATTGGCCAAAGTCGAACACTTGCAGAATTTGTTCCACATCGAAATTGGCATAGAAGTGTTTAGTCTATCGATCTTTAACTGAAAAATACCCATAGTCGCACCTTTGAGCCTTTATACAGGGTCGAAGCTAATAATTCGAGAAAACATAAATTGGCCAAAGTCGAACACTTGCAGAACTTGTTCCACTCAGAAATTAGCATAGGAGTACTCAGTCTATCGATCTTTAACCGAAAAATACCCATAGTCGCACCTTTGAACCTTTGTACAGGGTCGAGGCTAATAATTCGAGAAACATAAATTGGCCAAATTCGAACACTTGCAGAATTTGTTCCACATCGAAATTGGCATAGAAGTGTTTAGTCTATCGATCTTTAACTGAAAAATACCCATAGTCGCACCTTTGAGCCTTTGTACAGGGTCGAGGCCAGTTATTCTAGAAAACATAAATTTTCCAAAGTCAAAACCTTGCAGAATTTGTTCCACATCGTAATTGGCATAGAAGTGTTTAGTCTATCGATCTTTAACCGAAAAATACCCATAGTCGCACCTTTGAGCCTTTGTACAGGGTCGAGGCTAATAATTCGAAAAATATAAATTGGCCAAAGTCGAACAAGTGCAGAATTTGTTCCACTCAGAAATTAGCATAGAAGTGTTTAGTCTATCGACCTTTAACCGAAAAATACCCATAGTCGCACCTTTGAGCCTTTGTACAGGGTCGATGCTAATAATTCGAGAAACATAAATTGGCCAAAGTCGAACACTTGCAGAATTTGTTCCACTCAGAAATTGGCATAGAAGTGTTTAGTTTAACGATCTTTAACTGAAAAATACCCATAGTCGCACCTTTGAGCCTTTGTACAGGGTCGAGGCTAATAATTCGAGAAAACATAAATTTGCCAAAGTCGAAACCTTGCAGAATTTGTTCCACTCAGAAATTGGCATAGAAGTGTTTAGTCTATCGATCTTCAACCGAAAAATACCCATAGTCGCACCTTTGAGCCTTTGTACCGGGTCGAGGCTAATAATTCGAGAAACATAAATTGGCCAAAGTCGAAACCTTGCAGAATTTGATCCACTTATAAATTGGCATAGGAGTATTCAGTCTATCGATCTTTACCCGAAAAATACCCATAGTCGCACCTTTGAACCTTTGTACAGGGTCGAGGCTAATAATTCGAGAAAACATAAATTGGCCAAAGTCGAAACCTTGCAGAATTTGTTTCACTCAGAAATTGGCATAGAAGGGTTTAGTCTAACGATCTTTAACTGAAAAATACCCATAGTCGCACCTTTGAGCCTTTGTACAGGGTCGAGGCTAATAATTCGAGAAAACATAAATTTGCCAAAGTCGAAACCTTGCAGAATTTGTTCCACTCAGAAATTGGCATAGAAGTGTTTAGTCTATCGATCTTTAACCGAAAAATACCCATAGTCGAACCTTTGAGTCTTTGTACAGGGTCGAGGCTAATAATTCGAGAAACATAAATTGGCCAAAGTCGAACACTTGCAGAATTTGTTCCACATCGAAATTGGCATAGAAGTGTTTAGTCTATCGACCTTTAACCGAAAAATACCCATAGTCGCACCTTTGAGCCTTTGTACAGGGTCGAAGCTAATAATTCGAGAAAACATAAATTGGCCAAAGTCGAACACTTGCAGAATTTGTTCCACTCAGAAATTAGCATAGGAGTACTCAGTCTATCGATCTTTAACCGAAAAATACCCATAGTCGCACCTTTGAGCCTTTGTACAGGGTCGAAGCTAATAATTCGATAAAACATAAATTGGCCAAAGTCGAACACTTGCAGAATTTGTTCCACTCAGAAATTAGCATAGGAGTACTCAGTCTATCGATCTTTAACCGAAAAATACCCACCTTTGAACCTTTGTACAGGGTCGAGGCTAATAATTCGAGAAACATAAAATGGAAAAATTCGAACACTTGCAGAATTTGTTCCACATCGAAATTGGCATAGAAGTGTTTAGTCTATCGATCTTTAACTGAAAAATACCCATAGTCGTACCTTTGAGCCTTTGTACAGGGTCGAGGCCAGTTATTCGAGAAAACATAAATTGGCCAAAGTCGAAACCTTGCAGAATTTGTTCCACTCAGAAATTGGCATAGAAGTGTTTAGTCTATCGATCTTTAACCGAAAAATACCCATAGTCGAACCTTTGAGCCTTTGTACAGGGTCGAGGCTAATAATTCGAGAAACATAAATTGGCCAAAGTCGAACACTTGCAGAATTTGTTCCACTCAGAAATTAGCATAGGAGTACTCAGTCTATCGATCTTCAACCGAAAAATACCCATAGTCGCACCTTTGAACCTTTGTACAGGGTCGAGGCTAATAATTCGAGAAACATAAATTGGCCAAAGTCGAACACTTGCAGAATTTGTTCCACATCGAAATTGGCATAGAAGTGATTAGTCTATCGACCTTTAACCGAAAAATACCCATAGTCGCACCTTTGAGCCTTTGTACAGGGTCGAAGCTAATAATTCGAGAAAACATAAATTGGCCAAAGTCGAACACTTGCAGAATTTGTTCCACTCAGAAATTAGCATAGGAGTACTCAGTCTATCGATCTTTAACCGAAAAATACCCATAGTCGCACCTTTGAGCCTTTGTACAGGGTCGAAGCTAATAATTCGAGAAAACATAAATTGGCCAAAGTCGAACACTTGCAGAATTTGTTCCACTCAGAAATTAGCATAGGAGTACTCAGTCTATCGATCTTTAACCGAAAAATACCCACCTTTGAACCTTTGTACAGGGTCGAGGCTAATAATTCGAGAAACATAAATTGGCCAAATTCGAACACTTGCAGAATTTGTTCCACATCGAAATTGGCATAGAAGTGTTTAGTCTATCGATCTTTAACTGAAAAATACCCATAGTCGCACCTTTGAGCCTTTCTACAGGGTCGAGGCCAGTTATTCGAGAAAACATAAATTGGCCAAAGTCAAAACCTTGCAGAATTTGTTCCACATCGTAATTGGCATAGAAGTGTTTAGTCTATCGATCTTTAACCGAAAAATACCCATAGTCGCACCTTTGAGCTGTTGTACAGGGTCGAGGCTAATAATTCGAGAAAACATAAATTGGCCAAAGTCGAACACTTGCAGAATTTGTTCCAAATCGAAATTGGCATAGAAGTGTTTAGTCTATCGATCTTTAACCGAAAAATAACCATAGTCGCACCTTTGAGTCTTTGTACAGGGTCGAGGCTAATAATTCGAGAAAACATAAATTGGCCAAAGTCGAAACCTTGCAGAATTTGTTCCACATCGAAATTAGCATAGAAGTGTTTAGTCCATCGATCTTTAAACGAAAAATACCCATAGTCGCACCTTTGAGCCTTTGTACAGGGTCGAGGCCAGTTATTCGAGAAAACATAAATTGGCCAAAGTCGAAACCTTGCAGAATTTGTTCCACTCAGAAATTGGCATAGAAGTGTTTAGTCTAACGATCTTTAACCGAGAAATACCCATAGTCGCACCTTTGAGCCTTTGTACAGGGTCGAAGCTAATAATTCGAGAAAACATAAATTAGCCAAAGCGAACACTTGCAGAATTTGTTCCACTCAGAAATTGGCATAGAAGTGTTTAGTCTAACGATCTTTAACTGAAAAATACCCATAGTCGCACCTTTGAGCCTTTGTACAGGGTCGAGGCTAATAATTCGAGAAAACATAAATTTGCCAAAGTCGAAACCTTGCAGAATTTGTTCCACTCAGAAATTGGCATAGGAGTACTCAGTCTATCGATCTTTAACCGAAAAATACCCATAGTCGCACCTTTGAACCTTTGTACAGGGTCGAGGCTAATAATTCGAGAAACATAAATTGGCCAAAGTCGAACACTTGCAGAATTTGTTCCACATCGAAATTGGCATAGAAGTGTTTAGTCTATCGATCTTTAACTGAAAAATACCCATAGTCGCACCTTTGAGCCTTTATACAGGGTCGAAGCTAATAATTCGAGAAAACATAAATTGGCCAAAGTCGAACACTTGCAGAACTTGTTCCACTCAGAAATTAGCATAGGAGTACTCAGTCTATCGATCTTTAACCGAAAAATACCCATAGTCGCACCTTTGAACCTTTGTACAGGGTCGAGGCTAATAATTCGAGAAACATAAATTGGCCAAAGTCGAACACTTGCAGAATTTGTTCCACTCAGAAATTAGCATAGGAGTACTCAGTCTATCGATCTTTAACCGAAAAATACCCATAGTCGCACCTTTGAACCTTTGTACAGGGTCGAGGCTAATAATTCGAGAAACATAAATTGGCCAAATTCGAACACTTGCAGAATTTGTTCCACATCGAAATTGGCATAGAAGTGTTTAGTCTATCGATCTTTAACTGAAAAATACCCATAGTCGCACCTTTGAGCCTTTGTACAGGGTCGAGGCTAATAATTCGAGAAAACATAAATTTGCCAAAGTCGAAACCTTGTAGAATTTGTTCCACTCAGAAATTGGCATAGAAGTGTTTAGTCTATCGATCTTTAACCGAAAAATACCCATAGTCGCACCTTTGAGCCTTTGTACCGGGTCGAGGCTAATAATTCGAGAAACATAAATTGGCCAAAGTCGAACACTTGCAGAATTTGTTCCACATCGAAATTAGCATAGAAGTGTTTAGTCTATCTACCTTTAACCGAAAAATACCCATAGTCGCACCTTTGACCCTTTGTACAGGGTCGAGGCTAATAATTCGAGAAAACATAAATTGGCCAAAGTCGAAACCTTGCAGAATTTGTTCCACTCAGAAATTGGCATAGAAGTGTTTAGTTTAACGATCTTTAACTGAAAAATACCCATAGCCGCACCTTTGAGCCTTTGTACCGGGTCGAGGCTAATAATTCGAGAAACATAAATTGGCCAAAGTCGAACACTTGCAGAATTTGTTCCACATCGAAATTAGCATAGAAGTGTTTAGTCTATCTACCTTTAACCGAAAAATACCCATAGTCGCACCTTTGAGCCTTTGTACAGGGTCGAGGCCAGTTATTCGAGAAAACATAAATTGGCCAAAGTCGAAACCTTGCAGAATTTGTTCCACTCAGAAATTGGCATAGAAGTGTTTAGTCTAACGATCTTTAACCGAGAAATACCCATAGTCGCACCTTTGAGCCTTTGTACAGGGTCGAAGCTAATAATTCGAGAAAACATAAATTAGCCAAAGCGAACACTTGCAGAATTTGTTCCACTCAGAAATTGGCATAGAAGTGTTTAGTCTAACGATCTTTAACTGAAAAATACCCATAGTCGCACCTTTGAGCCTTTGTACAGGGTCGAGGCTAATAATTCGAGAAAACATAAATTTGCCAAAGTCGAAACCTTGCAGAATTTGTTCCACTCAGAAATTGGCATAGGAGTACTCAGTCTATCGATCTTTAACCGAAAAATACCCATAGTCGCACCTTTGAACCTTTGTACAGGGTCGAGGCTAATAATTCGAGAAACATAAATTGGCCAAAGTCGAACACTTGCAGAATTTGTTCCACATCGAAATTGGCATAGAAGTGTTTAGTCTATCGATCTTTAACTGAAAAATACCCATAGTCGCACCTTTGAGCCTTTATACAGGGTCGAAGCTAATAATTCGAGAAAACATAAATTGGCCAAAGTCGAACACTTGCAGAACTTGTTCCACTCAGAAATTAGCATAGGAGTACTCAGTCTATCGATCTTTAACCGAAAAATACCCATAGTCGCACCTTTGAACCTTTGTACAGGGTCGAGGCTAATAATTCGAGAAACATAAATTGGCCAAAGTCGAACACTTGCAGAATTTGTTCCACTCAGAAATTAGCATAGGAGTACTCAGTCTATCGATCTTTAACCGAAAAATACCCATAGTCGCACCTTTGAACCTTTGTACAGGGTCGAGGCTAATAATTCGAGAAACATAAATTAGCCAAATTCGAACACTTGCAGAATTTGTTCCACATCGAAATTGGCATAGAAGTGTTTAGTCTATCGATCTTTAACTGAAAAATACCCATAGTCGCACCTTTGAGCCTTTGTACAGGGTCGAGGCTAATAATTCGAGAAAACATAAATTTGCCAAAGTCGAAACCTTGCAGAATTTGTTCCACTCAGAAATTGGCATAGAAGTGTTTAGTCTATCGATCTTTAACCGAAAAATACCCATAGTCGCACCTTTGAGCCTTTGTACCGGGTCGAGGCTAATAATTCGAGAAACATAAATTGGCCAAAGTCGAACACTTGCAGAATTTGTTCCACATCGAAATTAGCATAGAAGTGTTTAGTCTATCTACCTTTAACCGAAAAATACCCATAGTCGCACCTTTGACCCTTTGTACAGGGTCGAGGCTAATAATTCGAGAAAACATAAATTGGCCAAAGTCGAAACCTTGCAGAATTTGTTCCACTCAGAAATTGGCATAGAAGTGTTTAGTTTAACGATCTTTAACTGAAAAATACCCATAGCCGCACCTTTGAGCCTTTGTACCGGGTCGAGGCTAATAATTCGAGAAACATAAATTGGCCAAAGTCGAACACTTGCAGAATTTGTTCCACATCGAAATTAGCATAGAAGTGTTTAGTCTATCTACCTTTAACCGAAAAATACCCATAGTCGCACCTTTGACCCTTTGTACAGGGTCGAGGCTAATAATTCGAGAAAACATAAATTGGCCAAAGTCGAAACCTTGCCGAATTTGTTCCACTCAGAAATTGGCATAGAAGTGTTTAGTTTAACGATCTTTAACTGAAAAATACCCATAGCCGCACCTTTGAGCCTTTGTACAGGGTCGGGACCAGTTATTCGAGAAAACATAAATTGGCCAAAGTCGAAACCTTGCAGAATTTGATCCACTTATAAATTGGCATAGGAGTATTCAGTCTATCGATCTTTACCCGAAAAATACCCATAGTCGCACCTTTGAACCTTTGTACAGGGTCGAGGCTAATAATTCGAGAAAACATAAATTGGCCAAAGTCGAAACCTTGCAGAATTTGTTTCACTCAGAAATTGGCATAGAAGGGTTTAGTCTAACGATCTTTAACTGAAAAATACCCATAGTCGCACCTTTGAGCCTTTGTACAGGGTCGAGGCTAATAATTCGAGAAAACATAAATTTGCCAAAGTCGAAACCTTGCAGAATTTGTTCCACTCAGAAATTGGCATAGAAGTGTTTAGTCTATCGATCTTTAACCGAAAAATACCCATAGTCGAACCTTTGAGCCTTTGTACAGGGTCGAGGCTAATAATTCGAGAAACATAAATTGGCCAAAGTCGAACACTTGCAGAATTTGTTCCACTCAGAAATTAGCATAGGAGTACTCAGTCTATCGATCTTCAACCGAAAAATACCCATAGTCGCACCTTTGAACCTTTGTACAGGGTCGAGGCTAATAATTCGAGAAACATAAATTGGCCAAAGTCGAACACTTGCAGAATTTGTTCCACATCGAAATTGGCATAGAAGTGTTTAGTCTATCGACCTTTAACCGAAAAATACCCATAGTCGCACCTTTGAGCCTTTGTACAGGGTCGAAGCTAATAATTCGAGAAAACATAAATTGGCCAAAGTCGAACACTTGCAGAATTTGTTCCACTCAGAAATTAGCATAGGAGTACTCAGTCTATCGATCTTTAACCGAAAAATACCCATAGTCGCACCTTTGAGCCTTTGTACAGGGTCGAAGCTAATAATTCGAGAAAACATAAATTGGCCAAAGTCGAACACTTGCAGAATTTGTTCCACTCAGAAATTAGCATAGGAGTACTCAGTCTATCGATCTTTAACCGAAAAATACCCACCTTTGAACCTTTGTACAGGGTCGAGGCTAATAATTCGAGAAACATAAATTGGCCAAATTCGAACACTTGCAGAATTTGTTCCACATCGAAATTGGCATAGAAGTGTTTAGTCTATCGATCTTTAACTGAAAAATACCCATAGTCGCACCTTTGAGCCTTTCTACAGGGTCGAGGCCAGTTATTCGAGAAAACATAAATTGGCCAAAGTCAAAACCTTGCAGAATTTGTTCCACATCGTAATTGGCATAGAAGTGTTTAGTCTATCGATCTTTAACCGAAAAATACCCATAGTCGCACCTTTGAGCTTTTGTACAGGGTCGAGGCTAATAATTCGAGAAAACATAAATTGGCCAAAGTCGAACACTTGCAGAATTTGTTCCACATCGAAATTGGCATAGAAGTGTTTAGTCTATCGATCTTTAACTGAAAAATACCCATAGTCGCACCTTTGAGCCTTTCTACAGGGTCGAGGCCAGTTATTCGAGAAAACATAAATTGGCCAAAGTCAAAACCTTGCAGAATTTGTTCCACATCGTAATTGGCATAGAAGTGTTTAGTCTATCGATCTTTAACCGAAAAATACCCATAGTCGCACCTTTGAGCTTTTGTACAGGGTCGAGGCTAATAATTCGAGAAAACATAAATTGGCCAAAGTCGAACACTTGCAGAATTTGTTCCAAATCGAAATTGGCATAGAAGTGTTTAGTCTATCGATCTTTAACCGAAAAATAACCATAGTCGCACCTTTGAGTCTTTGTACAGGGTCGAGGCTAATAATTCGAGAAAACATAAATTGGCCAAAGTCGAAACCTTGCAGAATTTGTTCCACATCGAAATTAGCATAGAAGTGTTTAGTCCATCGATCTTTAAACGAAAAATACCCATAGTCGCACCTTTGAGCCTTTGTACAGGGTCGAGGCCAGTTATTCGAGAAAACATAAATTGGCCAAAGTCGAAACCTTGCAGAATTTGTTCCACTCAGAAATTGGCATAGAAGTGTTTAGTCTAACGATCTTTAACCGAGAAATACCCATAGTCGCACCTTTGAGCCTTTGTACAGGGTCGAAGCTAATAATTCGAGAAAACATAAATTAGCCAAAGCGAACACTTGCAGAATTTGTTCCACTCAGAAATTGGCATAGAAGTGTTTAGTCTAACGATCTTTAACTGGAAAATACCCATAGTCGCACCTTTGAGCCTTTGTACAGGGTCGAGGCTAATAATTCGAGAAAACATAAATTTGCCAAAGTCGAAACCTTGCAGAATTTGTTCCACTCAGAAATTGGCATAGGAGTACTCAGTCTATCGATCTTTAACCGAAAAATACCCATAGTCGCACCTTTGAACCTTTGTACAGGGTCGAGGCTAATAATTCGAGAAACATAAATTGGCCAAAGTCGAACACTTGCAGAATTTGTTCCACATCGAAATTGGCATAGAAGTGTTTAGTCTATCGATCTTTAACTGAAAAATACCCATAGTCGCACCTTTGAGCCTTTATACAGGGTCGAAGCTAATAATTCGAGAAAACATAAATTGGCCAAAGTCGAACACTTGCAGAACTTGTTCCACTCAGAAATTAGCATAGGAGTACTCAGTCTATCGATCTTTAACCGAAAAATACCCATAGTCGCACCTTTGAACCTTTGTACAGGGTCGAGGCTAATAATTCGAGAAACATAAATTGGCCAAATTCGAACACTTGCAGAATTTGTTCCACATCGAAATTGGCATAGAAGTGTTTAGTCTATCGATCTTTAACTGAAAAATACCCATAGTCGCACCTTTGAGCCTTTGTACAGGGTCGAGGCCAGTTATTCTAGAAAACATAAATTTTCCAAAGTCAAAACCTTGCAGAATTTGTTCCACATCGTAATTGGCATAGAAGTGTTTAGTCTATCGATCTTTAACCGAAAAATACCCATAGTCGCACCTTTGAGCCTTTGTACAGGGTCGAGGCTAATAATTCGAAAAATATAAATTGACCAAAGTCGAACAAGTGCAGAATTTGTTCCACTCAGAAATTAGCATAGAAGTGTTTAGTCTATCGACCTTTAACCGAAAAATACCCATAGTCGCACCTTTGAGCCTTTGTACAGGGTCGATGCTAATAATTCGAGAAACATAAATTGGCCAAAGTCGAACACTTGCAGAATTTGTTCCACTCAGAAATTGGCATAGAAGTGTTTAGTTTAACGATCTTTAACTGAAAAATACCCATAGTCGCACCTTTGAGCCTTTGTACAGGGTCGAGGCTAATAATTCGAGAAAACATAAATTTGCCAAAGTCGAAACCTTGCAGAATTTGTTCCACTCAGAAATTGGCATAGAAGTGTTTAGTCTATCGATCTTTAACCGAAAAATACCCATAGTCGCACCTTTGAGCCTTTGTACCGGGTCGAGGCTAATAATTCGAGAAACATAAATTGGCCAAAGTCGAAACCTTGCAGAATTTGATCCACTTATAAATTGGCATAGGAGTATTCAGTCTATCGATCTTTACCCGAAAAATACCCATAGTCGCACCTTTGAACCTTTGTACAGGGTCGAGGCTAATAATTCGAGAAAACATAAATTGGCCAAAGTCGAAACCTTGCAGAATTTGTTTCACTCAGAAATTGGCATAGAAGGGTTTAGTCTAACGATCTTTAACTGAAAAATACCCATAGTCGCACCTTTGAGCCTTTGTACAGGGTCGAGGCTAATAATTCGAGAAAACATAAATTTGCCAAAGTCGAAACCTTGCAGAATTTGTTCCACTCAGAAATTGGCATAGAAGTGTTTAGTCTATCGATCTTTAACCGAAAAATACCCATAGTCGAACCTTTGAGTCTTTGTACAGGGTCGAGGCTAATAATTCGAGAAACATAAATTGGCCAAAGTCGAACACTTGCAGAATTTGTTCCACATCGAAATTGGCATAGAAGTGTTTAGTCTATCGACCTTTAACCGAAAAATACCCATAGTCGCACCTTTGAGCCTTTGTACAGGGTCGAAGCTAATAATTCGAGAAAACATAAATTGGCCAAAGTCGAACACTTGCAGAATTTGTTCCACTCAGAAATTAGCATAGGAGTACTCAGTCTATCGATCTTTAACCGAAAAATACCCATAGTCGCACCTTTGAGCCTTTGTACAGGGTCGAAGCTAATAATTCGATAAAACATAAATTGGCCAAAGTCGAACACTTGCAGAATTTGTTCCACTCAGAAATTAGCATAGGAGTACTCAGTCTATCGATCTTTAACCGAAAAATACCCACCTTTGAACCTTTGTACAGGGTCGAGGCTAATAATTCGAGAAACATAAATTGGAAAAATTCGAACACTTGCAGAATTTGTTCCACATCGAAATTGGCATAGAAGTGTTTAGTCTATCGATCTTTAACTGAAAAATACCCATAGTCGTACCTTTGAGCCTTTGTACAGGGTCGAGGCCAGTTATTCGAGAAAACATAAATTGGCCAAAGTCAAAACCTTGCAGAATTTGTTCCACATCGTAATTGGCATAGAAGTGTTTAGTCTATCGATCTTTAACCGAAAAATACCCATAGTCGCACCTTTGAGCCTTTGTACAGGGTCGATGCTAATAATTCGAAAAATATAAATTGGCCAAAGTCGAACACTTGCAGAATTTGTTCCACATCGAAATTGGCATAGAAGTGTTTAGTCTATCGATCTTTAACCGAAAAATACCCATAGTCGCACCTTTGAGCCTTTGTACAGGGTCGAGGCTAATAATTCGAGAAAACATAAATTGGCCAAAGTCGAACACTTGCAGAATTTGTTCCAAATCGAAATTGGCATAGAAGTGTTTAGTCTATCGATCTTTAACCGAAAAATAATCATAGTCGCACCTTTGAGTCTTTGTACAGGGTCGAGGCTAATAATTCGAGAAAACATAAATTGGCCAAAGTCGAAACCTTGCAGAATTTGTTCCACATCGAAATTAGCATAGAAGTGTTTAGTCCATCGATCTTTAACCGAAAAATACCCATAGTCGCACCTTTGAGCCTTTGTACAGGGTCGAGGCCAGTTATTCGAATTATTAGGGTATTTTTCGGTTAAAGATCGATAGACTGAGTACTCCTATGCTAATTTCTGAGTGGAACAAATTCTGCAAGTGTTCGACTTTGGCCAATTTATGTTTTCTCGAATTATTAGCTTCGACCCTGTATAAAGGCTCAAAGGTGCGACTATGGGTATTTTTCGGTTAAAGATCGATAGACTGAGTACTCCTATGCCAATTTCTGAGTGGAACAAATTCTGCAAGGTTTCGACTTTGGCAAATTTATGTTTTCTCGAATTATTAGCCTCGACCCTGTACAAAGGCTCAAAGGTGCGACTATGGGTATTTTTCAGTTAAAGATCGTTAGACTAAACACTTCTATGCCAATTTCTGAGTGGAACAAATTCTGCAAGTGTTCGCTTTGGCTAATTTATGTTTTCTCGAATTATTAGCTTCGACCCTGTACAAAGGCTCAAAGGTGCGACTATGGGTATTTCTCGGTTAAAGATCGTTAGACTAAACACTTCTATGCCAATTTCTGAGTGGAACAAATTCTGCAAGGTTTCGACTTTGGCCAATTTATGTTTTCTCGAATAACTGGCCTCGACCCTGTACAAAGGCTCAAAGGTGCGACTATGGGTATTTTTCGTTTAAAGATCGATGGACTAAACACTTCTATGCTAATTTCGATGTGGAACAAATTCTGCAAGGTTTCGACTTTGGCCAATTTATGTTTTCTCGAATTATTAGCCTCGACCCTGTACAAAGACTCAAAGGTGCGACTATGGTTATTTTTCGGTTAAAGATCGATAGACTAAACACTTCTATGCCAATTTCGATTTGGAACAAATTCTGCAAGTGTTCGACTTTGGCCAATTTATGTTTTCTCGAATTATTAGCCTCGACCCTGTACAAAAGCTCAAAGGTGCGACTATGGGTATTTTTCGGTTAAAGATCGATAGACTAAACACTTCTATGCCAATTACGATGTGGAACAAATTCTGCAAGGTTTTGACTTTGGCCAATTTATGTTTTCTCGAATAACTGGCCTCGACCCTGTACAAAGGCTCAAAGGTGCGACTATGGGTATTTTTCAGTTAAAGATCGATAGACTAAACACTTCTATGCCAATTTCGATGTGGAACAAATTCTGCAAGTGTTCGAATTTGGCCAATTTATGTTTCTCGAATTATTAGCCTCGACCCTGTACAAAGGTTCAAAGGTGGGTATTTTTCGGTTAAAGATCGATAGACTGAGTACTCCTATGCTAATTTCTGAGTGGAACAAATTCTGCAAGTGTTCGACTTTGGCCAATTTATGTTTTCTCGAATTATTAGCTTCGACCCTGTACAAAGGCTCAAAGGTGCGACTATGGGTATTTTTCGGTTAAAGATCGATAGACTGAGTACTCCTATGCTAATTTCTGAGTGGAACAAATTCTGCAAGTGTTCGACTTTGGCCAATTTATGTTTTCTCGAATTATTAGCTTCGACCCTGTACAAAGGCTCAAAGGTGCGACTATGGGTATTTTTCGGTTAAAGGTCGATAGACTAAACACTTCTATGCCAATTTCGATGTGGAACAAATTCTGCAAGTGTTCGACTTTGGCCAATTTATGTTTCTCGAATTATTAGCCTCGACCCTGTACAAAGGTTCAAAGGTGCGACTATGGGTATTTTTCGGTTGAAGATCGATAGACTGAGTACTCCTATGCTAATTTCTGAGTGGAACAAATTCTGCAAGTGTTCGACTTTGGCCAATTTATGTTTCTCGAATTATTAGCCTCGACCCTGTACAAAGGCTCAAAGGTTCGACTATGGGTATTTTTCGGTTAAAGATCGATAGACTAAACACTTCTATGCCAATTTCTGAGTGGAACAAATTCTGCAAGGTTTCGACTTTGGCAAATTTATGTTTTCTCGAATTATTAGCCTCGACCCTGTACAAAGGCTCAAAGGTGCGACTATGGGTATTTTTCAGTTAAAGATCGTTAGACTAAACCCTTCTATGCCAATTTCTGAGTGAAACAAATTCTGCAAGGTTTCGACTTTGGCCAATTTATGTTTTCTCGAATTATTAGCCTCGACCCTGTACAAAGGGTCAAAGGTGCGACTATGGGTATTTTTCGGTTAAAGGTAGATAGACTAAACACTTCTATGCTAATTTCGATGTGGAACAAATTCTGCAAGTGTTCGACTTTGGCCAATTTATGTTTCTCGAATTATTAGCCTCGACCCGGTATAAAGGCTCAAAGGTGCGACTATGGGTATTTTTCAGTTAAAGATCGTTAAACTAAACACTTCTATGCCAATTTCTGAGTGGAACAAATTCGGCAAGGTTTCGACTTTGGCCAATTTATGTTTTCTCGAATAACTGGTCCCGACCCTGTACAAAGGCTCAAAGGTGCGGCTATGGGTATTTTTCAGTTAAAGATCGTTAAACTAAACACTTCTATGCCAATTTCTGAGTGGAACAAATTCGGCAAGGTTTCGACTTTGGCCAATTTATGTTTTCTCGAATTATTAGCCTCGACCCTGTACAAAGGGTCAAAGGTGCGACTATGGGTATTTTTCGGTTAAAGGTAGATAGACTAAACACTTCTATGCTAATTTCGATGTGGAACAAATTCTGCAAGTGTTCGACTTTGGCCAATTTATGTTTCTCGAATTATTAGCCTCGACCCGGTATAAAGGCTCAAAGGTGCGACTATGGGTATTTTTCGGTTAAAGATCGATAGACTAAACACTTCTATGCCAATTTCTGAGTGGAACAAATTCTGCAAGGTTTCGACTTTGGCAAATTTATGTTTTCTCGAATTATTAGCCTCGACCCTGTACAAAGGCTCAAAGGTGCGACTATGGGTATTTTTCAGTTAAAGATCGTTAAACTAAACACTTCTATGCCAATTTCTGAGTGGAACAAATTCTGCAAGTGTTCGACTTTGGCCAATTTATGTTTCTCGAATTATTAGCATCGACCCTGTACAAAGGCTCAAAGGTGCGACTATGGGTATTTTTCGGTTAAAGGTCGATAGACTAAACACTTCTATGCTAATTTCTGAGTGGAACAAATTCTGCACTTGTTCGACTTTGGCCAATTTATATTTTTCGAATTATTAGCCTCGACCCTGTACAAAGGCTCAAAGGTGCGACTATGGGTATTTTTCGGTTAAAGATCGATAGACTAAACACTTCTATGCCAATTACGATGTGGAACAAATTCTGCAAGGTTTTGACTTTGGCCAATTTATGTTTTCTAGAATAACTGGCCTCGACCGTGTACAAAGGCTCAAAGGTGCGACTATGGGTATTTTTCAGTTAAAGATCGATAGACTAAACACTTCTATGCCAATTTCGATGTGGAACAAATTCTGCAAGTGTTCGAATTTGGCCAATTTATGTTTCTCGAATTATTAGCCTCGACCCTGTACATCGCGACGAGTACAATACGATAAAATCATAAAATCATTTTTTTTTTTTTTTTTTTTTTTTTTTTTTATGGTCAAACACAAGCACTATAGGAAAAATCCTTTAGGGCACTCTGGGAGTGGTGCGTATGCGCAGAAAGCGATTCACGTTAGATTTGAATCGTTGGAGGTTATATTCGTTGGGAAAAACGACCTCGGGAAGGTCGTTCCACAAGGATGAAGTCCTCCAGATGAAAGAATTTTTAAATAATGAAGTTCGAGGAGTACTAAGCTTAACCACATACGGATGGGCGGCAGTGGTTCGTCGTGTATTTCTGCTATTCGTCGCTCTGGGCGGAATTAAGAGGGCAAGGCCAGCCGAGCACCTTCCATGAAAATATCTGTAAAAGAGAGTCAAATCCCCAACCTGTCTTCGATGTTCTAGGCTGTCGAGGTTCTTCGTCAGCTCGTGGTCTCCAATCAGACGAATGGCCTTCCTTTCGATGGATGCAGAGCTCCAGACATGAGAGCAGTATTCTAGTGATGGTCGAATCTGGGCTTTGTATAGTGTCAAAAGTTGTTGAGGTGTATACAACTTTCTGGTTCGGAAGAGTACGCCAAGCTTCTGAGAAGCTATCTTGGCGATTGCCACAACGTGGTTATGCCAAGACATATTTCCTCCCAGATTGACACCCAGCAAATTAATAGATGAAGCCAGTGGGATTGCGTGTCCGGCCATGACTATTTCCGGTTCTGTAATGTTAACCTTTTTAGAGAAAACTGCTGCCTGGGTTTTTTAGCGTTAAATTCGACTTGGTTACTGTCACCCCAAGCCAAAATTTCTTCCAGGCCTTTGTTGAGGCGTGATACTTCATGCTGTCTGCGAAGATGTGCGTCGGCAGCCGATGTTTGCGCATTCAAAGAGAAAGATGAGAAAAGTGTGCTATCGTCAGCAAAACTAAATATCGGATTTTTAGTTTTCACTAGAAGGTCGTTAATGTAGAGTAAGAAGAGAGTGGGAGACAATATGGACCCTTGAGGAACACCGGCATTGATGGTGAAGGTGTCTGAGAGAAATCCGTCAATCCCCACTTGCAGAGAGCGGTCCTTAAGAAAGCTAGATAACCATGCACAGAATCGACTGGGCATACCATAGGATCGCAGTTTACTTAGAAGCCCCTCTCAGAAATTGGCATAGAAGTGTTTAGTCTATCGATCTTTAACCGAAAAATACCCATAGTCGCACCTTTGAGCCTTTGTACCTGGTCGAGGCTAATAATTCGAGAAACATAAATTGGCCAAAGTCGAACACTTGCAGAATTTGTTCCACATCGAAATTAGCATAGAAGTGTTTAGTCTATCTACCTTTAACCGAAAAATACCCATAGTCGCACCTTTGACCCTTTGTACAGGGTCGAGGCTAATAATTCGAGAAAACATAAATTGGCCAAAGTCGAAACCTTGCCGAATTTGTTCCACTCAGAAATTGGCATAGAAGTGTTTAGTTTAACGATCTTTAACTGAAAAATACCCATAGCCGCACCTTTGAGCCTTTGTACAGGGTCGGGACCAGTTATTCGAGAAAACATAAATTGGCCAAAGTCGAAACCTTGCAGAATTTGATCCACTTATAAATTGGCATAGGAGTATTCAGCCTATCGATCTTTACCCGAAAAATACCCATAGTCGCACCTTTGAACCTTTGTACAGGGTCGAGGCTAATAATTCGAGAAAACATAAATTGGCCAAAGTCGAAACCTTGCAGAATTTGTTTCACTCAGAAATTGGCATAGAAGGGTTTAGTCTAACGATCTTTAACTGAAAAATACCCATAGTCGCACCTTTGAGCCTTTGTACAGGGTCGAGGCTAATAATTCGAGAAAACATAAATTTGCCAAAGTCGAAACCTTGCAGAATTTGTTCCACTCAGAAATTGGCATAGAAGTGTTTAGTCTATCGATCTTTAACCGAAAAATACCCATAGTCGAACCTTTGAGCCTTTGTACAGGGTCGAGGCTAATAATTCGAGAAACATAAATTGGCCAAAGTCGAACACTTGCAGAATTTGTTTCACTCAGAAATTAGCATAGGAGTACTCAGTCTATCGATCTTCAACCGAAAAATACCCATAGTCGCACCTTTGAACCTTTGTACAGGGTCGAGGCTAATAATTCGAGAAACATAAATTGGCCAAAGTCGAACACTTGCAGAATTTGTTCCACATCGAAATTGGCATAGAAGTGTTTAGTCTATCGACCTTTAACCGAAAAATACCCATAGTCGCACCTTTGAGCCTTTGTACAGGGTCGAAGCTAATAATTCGAGAAAACATAAATTGGCCAAAGTCGAACACTTGCAGAATTTGTTCCACTCAGAAATTAGCATAGGAGTACTCAGTCTATCGATCTTTAACCGAAAAATACCCATAGTCGCACCTTTGAGCCTTTGTACAGGGTCGAAGCTAATAATTCGAGAAAACATAAATTGGCCAAAGTCGAACAAACCCGACAAACCCGAACAAACCCGAACAAGCCCGACAAACCCGAACAAACCCGACCAACCCGAACAAACCCTTTAAAAAGTTTATTTTTTCCAAGGAATGTTCCAAGGAATGATTGAGTGAAATTAATTTTCGAAATATTTTCCAAAAATTTTTTTTTCTTCAAAGATTTTATAAAATTAGATTTTACTTCTATCAAAATTTTCTCCAAAAAAAAATATTTTTTAGAAAATAAATTTTTGTTAAAAAAATATTTTTTAGAAAATAAATTTTTGTTAAACAATTTTTTTTCGATAATTTTGAACACACCCGAACAAACCCAAACCCGAACAAACCCGACAAACCCGAACAAACCCGACAAACCCGAACAAGCCCTTTCAAATGAGCCCAAACTCCATGGGCCCGACAAACCCGAACAAACCCTTTAAAAAATGTATTTTTTCCAAGAAATGTTTAAAAAATTAATTTTCGAAATATTTTCCAAAAATCTTTTTTCTCCAAAGATTTTATTTTTCAAAATTTTATCAAAATTAGTTAAATTAGTATTAAGGAAGTTATAGCTTGAATTTTTTTATGATTTTATGATTTTATCGTATTGTACTCGTCGTGATAATTTTGAACAAACCCAAACAAACCCGACAAACCCGAACAAACCCGAACAAACCCGAACAAGCCCGACAAACCCGAACAAACCCGACCAACCCGAACAAACCCTTTAAAAAATGTATTTTTTCCAAGAAATGTTTAAAAAATTAATTTTCGAAATATTTTCCAAAAATCTTTTTTCTCCAAAGATTTTATTTTTCAAAATTTTATCAAAAGAATATTTTTTCCAAAAAATCTTTAAAAAATTATTTTTCCAAGAAATGTTTAAAAAATTATTTTCCAAAATATCTTTTTTTCCAAAGATTTTTTAAAATTATCGAAAAAAATAATTTTTCCAAAAAATCTTTAAAAAATCATTTTTCCAAGAAATTAATTTTCGAAATATTTTCCAAAAATCTTATTTAATATTTATTATTTTTTATTCTAATATTTATTATTTTTTATTTTAATATTTATTATTTTCTATTCTAATATTTACTATTTTTTATTTTAATATTTACTATTTTTTATTCTAATATTTATTATTTTTTATTCTAATATTTATTATTTTTTTATTCTAATATTTATTATTTTTTATTCTAATATTTATTATTTTTTATTCTAATATTTATTATTTTTTATTTTAATATTTACTATTTTTTATTTTAATATTTATTATTTTTTATTCTAATATTTATTATTTTTTATTCTAATATTTATTATTTTTTATTCTATTATTTATTATTTTTTATTCTAATATTTATTATTTCGAGAAAACATAAATTGGCCAAAGTCGAACACTTGCAGAATTTGTTCCACTCAGAAATTAGCATAGGAGTACTCAGTCTATCGATCTTTAACCGAAAAATACCCATAGTCGCACCTTTGAACCTTTGTACAGGGTCGAGGCTAATAATTCGAGAAACATAAATTGGCCAAATTCGAACACTTGCAGAATTTGTTCCACATCGAAATTGGCATAGAAGTGTTTAGTCTATCGATCTTTAACTGAAAAATACCCATAGTCGCACCTTTGAGCCTTTGTACAGGGTCGAGGCCAGTTATTCGAGAAAACATAAATTGGCCAAAGTCAAAACCTTGCAGAATTTGTTCCACATCGTAATTGGCATAGAAGTGTTTAGTCTATCGATCTTTAACCGAAAAATACCCATAGTCGCACCTTTGAGCCTTTGTACAGGGTCGAGGCTAATAATTCGAAAAATATAAATTGGCCAAAGTCGAACAAGTGCAGAATTTGTTCCACTCAGAAATTAGCATAGAAGTGTTTAGTCTATCGACCTTTAACCGAAAAATACCCATAGTCGCACCTTTGAGCCTTTGTACAGGGTCGATGCTAATAATTCGAGAAACATAAATTGGCCAAAGTCGAACACTTGCAGAATTTGTTCCACATCGAAATTGGCATAGAAGTGTTTAGTCTATCGATCTTTAACCGAAAAATACCCATAGTCGCACCTTTGAGCTTTTGTACAGGGTCGAGGCTAATAATTCGAGAAAACATAAATTGGCCAAAGTCGAACACTTGCAGAATTTGTTCCAAATCGAAATTGGCATAGAAGTGTTTAGTCTATCGATCTTTAACCGAAAAATAACCATAGTCGCACCTTTGAGTCTTTGTACAGGGTCGAGGCTAATAATTCGAGAAAACATAAATTGGCGAAAGTCGAAATCTTGCAGAATTTGTTCCACATCGAAATTAGCATAGAAGTGTTTAGTCCATCGATCTTTAAACGAAAAATACCCATAGTCGCACCTTTGAGCCTTTGTACAGGGTCGAGGCCAGTTATTCGAGAAAACATAAATTGGCCAAAGTCGAAACCTTGCAGAATTTGTTCCACTCAGAAATTGGCATAGAAGTGTTTAGTCTAACGATCTTTAACCGAGAAATACCCATAGTCGCACCTTTGAGCCTTTGTACAGGGTCGAAGCTAATAATTCGAGAAAACATAAATTAGCCAAAGCGAACACTTGCAGAATTTGTTCCACTCAGAAATTGGCATAGAAGTGTTTAGTCTAACGATCTTTAACTGAAAAATACCCATAGTCGCACCTTTGAGCCTTTGTACAGGGTCGAGGCTAATAATTCGAGAAAACATAAATTTGCCAAAGTCGAAACCTTGCAGAATTTGTTCCACTCAGAAATTGGCATAGGAGTACTCAGTCTATCGATCTTTAACCGAAAAATACCCATAGTCGCACCTTTGAACCTTTGTACAGGGTCGAGGCTAATAATTCGAGAAACATAAATTGGCCAAAGTCGAACACTTGCAGAATTTGTTCCACATCGAAATTGGCATAGAAGTGTTTAGTTTAACGATCTTTAACTGAAAAATACCCATAGTCGCACCTTTGAGCCTTTGTACAGGGTCGAGGCTAATAATTCGAGAAAACATAAATTTGCCAAAGTCGAAACCTTGCAGAATTTGTTCCACTCAGAAATTGGCATAGAAGTGTTTAGTCTATCGATCTTTAACCGAAAAATACCCATAGTCGCACCTTTGAGCCTTTGTACCGGGTCGAGGCTAATAATTCGAGAAACATAAATTGGCCAAAGTCGAACACTTGCAGAATTTGTTCCACATCGAAATTAGCATAGAAGTGTTTAGTCTATATACCTTTAACCGAAAAATACCCATAGTCGCACCTTTGACCCTTTGTACAGGGTCGAGGCTAATAATTCGAGAAAACATAAATTGGCCAAAGTCGAAACCTTGCCGAATTTGTTCCACTCAGAAATTGGCATAGAAGTGTTTAGTTTAACGATCTTTAACTGAAAAATACCCATAGCCGCACCTTTGAGCCTTTGTACAGGGTCGGGACCAGTTATTCGAGAAAACATAAATTGGCCAAAGTCGAAACCTTGCAGAATTTGATCCACTTATAAATTGGCATAGGAGTATTCAGTCTATCGATCTTTACCCGAAAAATACCCATAGTCGCACCTTTGAACCTTTGTACAGGGTCGAGGCTAATAATTCGAGAAAACATAAATTGGCCAAAGTCGAAACCTTGCAGAATTTGTTTCACTCAGAAATTGGCATAGAAGGGTTTAGTCTAACGATCTTTAACTGAAAAATACCCATAGTCGCACCTGAGTACTCCTATGCCAATTTCTGAGTGGAACAAATTCTGCAAGGTTTCGACTTTGGCAAATTTATGTTTTCTCGAATTATTAGCCTCGACCCTGTACAAAGGCTCAAAGGTGCGACTATGGGTATTTTTCAGTTAAAGATCGTTAGACTAAACACTTCTATGCCAATTTCTGAGTGGAACAAATTCTGCAAGTGTTCGCTTTGGCTAATTTATGTTTTCTCGAATTATTAGCTTCGACCCTGTACAAAGGCTCAAAGGTGCGACTATGGGTATTTCTCGGTTAAAGATCGTTAGACTAAACACTTCTATGCCAATTTCTGAGTGGAACAAATTCTGCAAGGTTTCGACTTTGGCCAATTTATGTTTTCTCGAATAACTGGCCTCGACCCTGTACAAAGGCTCAAAGGTGCGACTATGGGTATTTTTCGCTTAAAGATCGATGGACTAAACACTTCTATGCTAATTTCGATGTGGAACAAATTCTGCAAGGTTTCGACTTTGGCCAATTTATGTTTTCTCGAATTATTAGCCTCGACCCTGTACAAAGACTCAAAGGTGCGACTATGGTTATTTTTCGGTTAAAGATCGATAGACTAAACACTTCTATGCCAATTTCGATTTGGAACAAATTCTGCAAGTGTTCGACTTTGGCCAATTTATGTTTTCTCGAATTATTAGCCTCGACCCTGTACAAAAGCTCAAAGGTGCGACTATGGGTATTTTTCGGTTAAAGATCGATAGACTAAACACTTCTATGCCAATTACGATGTGGAACAAATTCTGCAAGGTTTTGACTTTGGCCAATTTATGTTTTCTCGAATAACTGGCCTCGACCCTGTAGAAAGGCTCAAAGGTGCGACTATGGGTATTTTTCAGTTAAAGATCGATAGACTAAACACTTCTATGCCAATTTCGATGTGGAACAAATTCTGCAAGTGTTCGAATTTGGCCAATTTATGTTTCTCGAATTATTAGCCTCGACCCTGTACAAAGGTTCAAAGGTGGGTATTTTTCGGTTAAAGATCGATAGACTGAGTACTCCTATGCTAATTTCTGAGTGGAACAAATTCTGCAAGTGTTCGACTTTGGCCAATTTATGTTTTCTCGAATTATTAGCTTCGACCCTGTACAAAGGCTCAAAGGTGCGACTATGGGTATTTTTCGGTTAAAGATCGATAGACTGAGTACTCCTATGCTAATTTCTGAGTGGAACAAATTCTGCAAGTGTTCGACTTTGGCCAATTTATGTTTTCTCGAATAACTGGCCTCGACCCTGTAGAAAGGCTCAAAGGTGCGACTATGGGTATTTTTCAGTTAAAGATCGATAGACTAAACACTTCTATGCCAATTTCGATGTGGAACAAATTCTGCAAGTGTTCGAATTTGGCCAATTTATGTTTCTCGAATTATTAGCCTCGACCCTGTACAAAGGTTCAAAGGTGGGTATTTTTCGGTTAAAGATCGATAGACTGAGTACTCCTATGCTAATTTCTGAGTGGAACAAATTCTGCAAGTGTTCGACTTTGGCCAATTTATGTTTTCTCGAATTATTAGCTTCGACCCTGTACAAAGGCTCAAAGGTGCGACTATGGGTATTTTTCGGTTAAAGGTCGATAGACTAAACACTTCTATGCCAATTTCGATGTGGAACAAATTCTGCAAGTGTTCGACTTTGGCCAATTTATGTTTCTCGAATTATTAGCCTCGACCCTGTACAAAGGTTTAAAGGTGCGACTATGGGTATTTTTCGGTTGAAGATCGATAGACTGAGTACTCCTATGCTAATTTCTGAGTGGAACAAATTCTGCAAGTGTTCGACTTTGGCCAATTTATGTTTCTCGAATTATTAGCCTCGACCCTGTACAAAGGCTCAAAGGTTCGACTATGGGTATTTTTCGGTTAAAGATCGATAGACTAAACACTTCTATGCCAATTTCTGAGTGGAACAAATTCTGCAAGGTTTCGACTTTGGCAAATTTATGTTTTCTCGAATTATTAGCCTCGACCCTGTACAAAGGCTCAAAGGTGCGACTATGGGTATTTTTCAGTTAAAGATCGTTAGACTAAACCCTTCTATGCCAATTTCTGAGTGAAACAAATTCTGCAAGGTTTCGACTTTGGCCAATTTATGTTTTCTCGAATTATTAGCCTCGACCCTGTACAAAGGTTCAAAGGTGCGACTATGGGTATTTTTCGGGTAAAGATCGATAGACTGAATACTCCTATGCCAATTTATAAGTGGATCAAATTCTGCAAGGTTTCGACTTTGGCCAATTTATGTTTTCTCGAATAACTGGTCCCGACCCTGTACAAAGGCTCAAAGGTGCGGCTATGGGTATTTTTCAGTTAAAGATCGTTAAACTAAACACTTCTATGCCAATTTCTGAGTGGAACAAATTCGGCAAGGTTTCGACTTTGGCCAATTTATGTTTTCTCGAATTATTAGCCTCGACCCTGTACAAAGGGTCAAAGGTGCGACTATGGGTATTTTTCGGTTAAAGGTATATAGACTAAACACTTCTATGCTAATTTCGATGTGGAACAAATTCTGCAAGTGTTCGACTTTGGCCAATTTATGTTTCTCGAATTATTAGCCTCGACCCGGTACAAAGGCTCAAAGGTGCGACTATGGGTATTTTTCGGTTAAAGATCGATAGACTAAACACTTCTATGCCAATTTCTGAGTGGAACAAATTCTGCAAGGTTTCGACTTTGGCAAATTTATGTTTTCTCGAATTATTAGCCTCGACCCTGTACAAAGGCTCAAAGGTGCGAGTATGGGTATTTTTCAGTTAAAGATCGTTAAACTAAACACTTCTATGCCAATTTCGATGTGGAACAAATTCTGCAAGTGTTCGACTTTGGCCAATTTATGTTTCTCGAATTATTAGCCTCGACCCTGTACAAAGGTTCAAAGGTGCGACTATGGGTATTTTTCGGTTAAAGATCGATAGACTGAGTACTCCTATGCCAATTTCTGAGTGGAACAAATTCTGCAAGGTTTCGACTTTGGCAAATTTATGTTTTCTCGAATTATTAGCCTCGACCCTGTACAAAGGCTCAAAGGTGCGACTATGGGTATTTTTCAGTTAAAGATCGTTAGACTAAACACTTCTATGCCAATTTCTGAGTGGAACAAATTCTGCAAGTGTTCGCTTTGGCTAATTTATGTTTTCTCGAATTATTAGCTTCGACCCTGTACAAAGGCTCAAAGGTGCGACTATGGGTATTTCTCGGTTAAAGATCGTTAGACTAAGCACTTCTATGCCAATTTCTGAGTGGAACAAATTCTGCAAGGTTTCGACTTTGGCCAATTTATGTTTTCTCGAATAACTGGCCTCGACCCTGTACAAAGGCTCAAAGGTGCGACTATGGGTATTTTTCGTTTAAAGATCGATGGACTAAACACTTCTATGCTAATTTCGATGTGGAACAAATTCTGCAAGGTTTCGACTTTCGCCAATTTATGTTTTCTCGAATTATTAGCCTCGACCCTGTACAAAGACTCAAAGGTGCGACTATGGTTATTTTTCGGTTAAAGATCGATAGACTAAACACTTCTATGCCAATTTCGATTTGGAACAAATTCTGCAAGTGTTCGACTTTGGCCAATTTATGTTTTCTCGAATTATTAGCCTCGACCCTGTACAAAAGCTCAAAGGTGCGACTATGGGTATTTTTCGGTTAAAGATCGATAGACTAAACACTTCTATGCCAATTTCGATGTGGAACAAATTCTGCAAGTGTTCGACTTTGGCCAATTTATGTTTCTCGAATTATTAGCATCGACCCTGTACAAAGGCTCAAAGGTGCGACTATGGGTATTTTTCGGTTAAAGGTCGATAGACTAAACACTTCTATGCTAATTTCTGAGTGGAACAAATTCTGCACTTGTTCGACTTTGGCCAATTTATATTTTTCGAATTATTAGCCTCGACCCTGTACAAAGGCTCAAAGGTGCGACTATGGGTATTTTTCGGTTAAAGATCGATAGACTAAACACTTCTATGCCAATTACGATGTGGAACAAATTCTGCAAGGTTTTGACTTTGGCCAATTTATGTTTTCTCGAATAACTGGCCTCGACCCTGTACAAAGGCTCAAAGGTGCGACTATGGGTATTTTTCAGTTAAAGATCGATAGACTAAACACTTCTATGCCAATTTCGATGTGGAACAAATTCTGCAAGTGTTCGAATTTGGCCAATTTATGTTTCTCGAATTATTAGCCTCGACCCTGTACAAAGGTTCAAAGGTGCGACTATGGGTATTTTTCGGTTAAAGATCGATAGACTGAGTACTCCTATGCTAATTTCTGAGTGGAACAAATTCTGCAAGTGTTCGACTTTGGCCAATTTATGTTTTCTCGAAATAATAAATATTAGAATAAAAAATAATAAATAATAGAATAAAAAATAATAAATATTAGAATAAAAAATAATAAATATTAGAATAAAAAATAATAAATATTAAAATAAAAAATAGTAAATATTAAAATAAAAAATAATAAATATTAGAATAAAAAATAATAAATATTAGAATAAAAAATAATAAATATTAGAATAAAAAAATAATAAATATTAGAATAAAAAATAATAAATATTAGAATAAAAAATAGTAAATATTAAAATAAAAAATAGTAAATATTAGAATAGAAAATAATAAATATTAAAATAAAAAATAATAAATATTAGAATAAAAAATAATAAATATTAAATAAGATTTTTGGAAAATATTTCGAAAATTAATTTCTTGGAAAAATGATTTTTTAAAGATTTTTTGGAAAAATTATTTTTTTCGATAATTTTAAAAAATCTTTGGAAAAAAAGATATTTTGGAAAATAATTTTTTAAACATTTCTTGGAAAAATAATTTTTTAAAGATTTTTTGGAAAAAATATTCTTTTGATAAAATTTTGAAAAATAAAATCTTTGGAGAAAAAAGATTTTTGGAAAATATTTCGAAAATTAATTTTTTAAACATTTCTTGGAAAAAATACATTTTTTAAAGGGTTTGTTCGGGTTGGTCGGGTTTGTTCGGGTTTGTCGGGCTTGTTCGGGTTTGTTCGGGTTTGTCGGGTTTGTTCGGGTTTGGGTTTGTTCGGGTTTGTTCAAAATTATCACGAGTACAATACGATAAAATCATAAAATCATAAAAAAATTCAAGCTATAACTTCCTTAATACTAATTTAACTAATTTTGATAAAATTTTGAAAAATAAAATCTTTGGAGAAAAAAGATTTTTGGAAAATATTTCGAAAATTAATTTTTTAAACATTTCTTGGAAAAAATACATTTTTTAAAGGGTTTGTTCGGGTTTGTCGGGCCCATGGAGTTTGGGCTCATTTGAAAGGGCTTGTTCGGGTTTGTCGGGTTTGTTCGGGTTTGTCGGGTTTGTTCGGGTTTGGGTTTGTTCGGGTGTGTTCAAAATTATCGAAAAAAAATTGTTTAACAAAAATTTATTTTCTAAAAAATATTTTTTTAACAAAAATTTATTTTCTAAAAAATATTTTTTTTTGGAGAAAATTTTGATAGAAGTAAAATCTAATTTTATAAAATCTTTGAAGAAAAAAAAATTTTTGGAAAATATTTCGAAAATTAATTTCACTCAATCATTCCTTGGAACATTCCTTGGAAAAAATAAACTTTTTAAAGGGTTTGTTCGGGTTGGTCGGGTTTGTTCGGGTTTGTCGGGCTTGTTCGGGTTTGTTCGGGTTTGTCGGGTTTGTTCGACTTTGGCCAATTTATGTTTTCTCGAATTATTAGCTTCGACCCTGTACAAAGGCTCAAAGGTGCGACTATGGGTATTTTTCGTTTAAAGATCGATGGACTAAACACTTCTATGCTAATTTCGATGTGGAACAAATTCTGCAAGGTTTCGACTTTCGCCAATTTATGTTTTCTCGAATTATTAGCCTCGACCCTGTACAAAGACTCAAAGGTGCGACTATGGTTATTTTTCGGTTAAAGATCGATAGACTAAACACTTCTATGCCAATTTCGATTTGGAACAAATTCTGCAAGTGTTCGACTTTGGCCAATTTATGTTTTCTCGAATTATTAGCCTCGACCCTGTACAAAAGCTCAAAGGTGCGACTATGGGTATTTTTCGGTTAAAGATCGATAGACTAAACACTTCTATGCCAATTTCGATGTGGAACAAATTCTGCAAGTGTTCGACTTTGGCCAATTTATGTTTCTCGAATTATTAGCATCGACCCTGTACAAAGGCTCAAAGGTGCGACTATGGGTATTTTTCGGTTAAAGGTCGATAGACTAAACACTTCTATGCTAATTTCTGAGTGGAACAAATTCTGCACTTGTTCGACTTTGGCCAATTTATATTTTTCGAATTATTAGCCTCGACCCTGTACAAAGGCTCAAAGGTGCGACTATGGGTATTTTTCGGTTAAAGATCGATAGACTAAACACTTCTATGCCAATTACGATGTGGAACAAATTCTGCAAGGTTTTGACTTTGGCCAATTCATGTTTTCTCGAATAACTGGCCTCGACCCTGTACAAAGGCTCAAAGGTGCGACTATGGGTATTTTTCAGTTAAAGATCGATAGACTAAACACTTCTATGCCAATTTCGATGTGGAACAAATTCTGCAAGTGTTCGAATTTGGCCAATTTATGTTTCTCGAATTATTAGCCTCGACCCTGTACAAAGGTTCAAAGGTGCGACTATGGGTATTTTTCGGTTAAAGATCGATAGACTGAGTACTCCTATGCTAATTTCTGAGTGGAACAAATTCTGCAAGTGTTCGACTTTGGCCAATTTATGTTTTCTCGAAATAATAAATATTAGAATAAAAAATAATAAATAATAGAATAAAAAATAATAAATATTAGAATAAAAAATAATAAATATTAGAATAAAAAATAATAAATATTAAAATAAAAAATAGTAAATATTAAAATAAAAAATAATAAATATTAGAATAAAAAATAATAAATATTAGAATAAAAAATAATAAATATTAGAATAAAAAAATAATAAATATTAGAATAAAAAATAATAAATATTAGAATAAAAAATAGTAAATATTAAAATAAAAAATAGTAAATATTAGAATAGAAAATAATAAATATTAAAATAAAAAATAATAAATATTAGAATAAAAAATAATAAATATTAAATAAGATTTTTGGAAAATATTTCGAAAATTAATTTCTTGGAAAAATGATTTTTTAAAGATTTTTTGGAAAAATTATTTTTTTCGATAATTTTAAAAAATCTTTGGAAAAAAAGATATTTTGGAAAATAATTTTTTAAACATTTCTTGGAAAAATAATTTTTTAAAGATTTTTTGGAAAAAATATTCTTTTGATAAAATTTTGAAAAATAAAATCTTTGGAGAAAAAAGATTTTTGGAAAATATTTCGAAAATTAATTTTTTAAACATTTCTTGGAAAAAATACATTTTTTAAAGGGTTTGTTCGGGTTGGTCGGGTTTGTTCGGGTTTGTCGGGCTTGTTCGGGTTTGTTCGGGTTTGTCGGGTTTGTTCGGGTTTGGGTTTGTTCGGGTTTGTTCAAAATTATCACGAGTACAATACGATAAAATCATAAAATCATAAAAAAATTCAAGCTATAACTTCCTTAATACTAATTTAACTAATTTTGATAAAATTTTGAAAAATAAAATCTTTGGAGAAAAAAGATTTTTGGAAAATATTTCGAAAATTAATTTTTTAAACATTTCTTGGAAAAAATACATTTTTTAAAGGGTTTGTTCGGGTTTGTCGGGCCCATGGAGTTTGGGCTCATTTGAAAGGGCTTGTTCGGGTTTGTCGGGTTTGTTCGGGTTTGTCGGGTTTGTTCGGGTTTGGGTTTGTTCGGGTGTGTTCAAAATTATCGAAAAAAAATTGTTTAACAAAAATTTATTTTCTAAAAAATATTTTTTTAACAAAAATTTATTTTCTAAAAAATATTTTTTTTTGGAGAAAATTTTGATAGAAGTAAAATCTAATTTTATA
The DNA here is from genome assembly GCA_963991005.1 of Barypeithes pellucidus. Lineage (NCBI taxonomy): Eukaryota > Metazoa > Arthropoda > Insecta > Coleoptera > Curculionidae > Barypeithes > Barypeithes pellucidus. The sequence continues at coordinate 43,494,300 of OZ022560.1, forward strand.
AAATCTTTGAAGAAAAAAAAATTTTTGGAAAATATTTCGAAAATTAATTTCACTCAATCATTCCTTGGAACATTCCTTGGAAAAAATAAACTTTTTAAAGGGTTTGTTCGGGTTGGTCGGGTTTGTTCGGGTTTGTCGGGCTTGTTCGGGTTTGTTCGGGTTTGTCGGGTTTGTTCGACTTTGGCCAATTTATGTTTTCTCGAATTATTAGCTTCGACCCTGTACAAAGGCTCAAAGGTGCGACTATGGGTATTTTTCGGTTAAAGATCGATAGACTGAGTACTCCTATGCTAATTTCTGAGTGGAACAAATTCTGCAAGTGTTCGACTTTGGCCAATTTATGTTTTCTCGAATTATTAGCTTCGACCCTGTACAAAGGCTCAAAGGTGCGACTATGGGTATTTTTCGGTTAAAGGTCGATAGACTAAACACTTCTATGCCAATTTCGATGTGGAACAAATTCTGCAAGTGTTCGACTTTGGCCAATTTATGTTTCTCGAATTATTAGCCTCGACCCTGTACAAAGGTTCAAAGGTGCGACTATGGGTATTTTTCGGTTGAAGATCGATAGACTGAGTACTCCTATGCTAATTTCTGAGTGAAACAAATTCTGCAAGTGTTCGACTTTGGCCAATTTATGTTTCTCGAATTATTAGCCTCGACCCTGTACAAAGGCTCAAAGGTTCGACTATGGGTATTTTTCGGTTAAAGATCGATAGACTAAACACTTCTATGCCAATTTCTGAGTGGAACAAATTCTGCAAGGTTTCGACTTTGGCAAATTTATGTTTTCTCGAATTATTAGCCTCGACCCTGTACAAAGGCTCAAAGGTGCGACTATGGGTATTTTTCAGTTAAAGATCGTTAGACTAAACCCTTCTATGCCAATTTCTGAGTGAAACAAATTCTGCAAGGTTTCGACTTTGGCCAATTTATGTTTTCTCGAATTATTAGCCTCGACCCTGTACAAAGGTTCAAAGGTGCGACTATGGGTATTTTTCGGGTAAAGATCGATAGGCTGAATACTCCTATGCCAATTTATAAGTGGATCAAATTCTGCAAGGTTTCGACTTTGGCCAATTTATGTTTTCTCGAATAACTGGTCCCGACCCTGTACAAAGGCTCAAAGGTGCGGCTATGGGTATTTTTCAGTTAAAGATCGTTAAACTAAACACTTCTATGCCAATTTCTGAGTGGAACAAATTCGGCAAGGTTTCGACTTTGGCCAATTTATGTTTTCTCGAATTATTAGCCTCGACCCTGTACAAAGGGTCAAAGGTGCGACTATGGGTATTTTTCGGTTAAAGGTAGATAGACTAAACACTTCTATGCTAATTTCGATGTGGAACAAATTCTGCAAGTGTTCGACTTTGGCCAATTTATGTTTCTCGAATTATTAGCCTCGACCAGGTACAAAGGCTCAAAGGTGCGACTATGGGTATTCTTCGGTTAAAGATCGATAGACTAAACACTTCTATGCCAATTTCTGAGAGGGGCTTCTAAGTAAACTGCGATCCTATGGTATGCCCAGTCGATTCTGTGCATGGTTATCTAGCTTTCTTAAGGACCGCTCTCTGCAAGTGGGGATTGACGGATTTCTCTCAGACACCTTCACCATCAATGCCGGTGTTCCTCAAGGGTCCATATTGTCTCCCACTCTCTTCTTACTCTACATTAACGACCTTCTAGTGAAAACTAAAAATCCGATATTTAGTTTTGCTGACGATAGCACACTTTTCTCATCTTTCTCTTTGAATGCGCAAACATCGGCTGCCGACGCACATCTTCGCAGACAGCATGAAGTATCACGCCTCAACAAAGGCCTGGAAGAAATTTTGGCTTGGGGTGACAGTAACCAAGTCGAATTTAACGCTAAAAAACCCAGGCAGCAGTTTTCTCTAAAAAGGTTAACATTACAGAACCGGAAATAGTCATGGCCGGACACGCAATCCCACTGGCTTCATCTATTAATTTGCTGGGTGTCAATCTGGGAGGAAATATGTCTTGGCATAACCACGTTGTGGCAATCGCCAAGATAGCTTCTCAGAAGCTTGGCGTACTCTTCCGAACCAGAAAGTTGTATACACCTCAACAACTTTTGACACTATACAAAGCCCAGATTCGACCATCACTAGAATACTGCTCTCATGTCTGGAGCTCTGCATCCATCGAAAGGAAGGCCATTCGTCTGATTGGAGACCACGAGCTGACGAAGAACCTCGACAGCCTAGAACATCGAAGACAGGTTGGGGATTTGACTCTCTTTTACAGATATTTTCATGGAAGGTGCTCGGCTGGCCTTGCCCTCTTAATTCCGCCCAGAGCGACGAAGAGCAGAAATACACGACGAACCACTGCCGCCCATCCGTATGTGGTTAAGCTTAGTACTCCTCGAACTTCATTATTTAAAAATTCTTTCATCTGGAGGACTTCATCCTTGTGGAACGACCTTCCCGAGGTCGTTTTTACCAACGAATATAACCTCCAACGATTCAAATCTAACGTGAATCGCTTTCTGCGCATACGCACCACTCCCAGAGTGCCCTAAAGGATTTTTCCTATAGTGCTTGTGTTTGACCATAAAAAAAAAAAAAAAAAAAAAAAAAAAAAATGATTTTATGATTTTATCGTATTGTACTCGTCGCGATGTACAGGGTCGAGGCTAATAATTCGAGAAACATAAATTGGCCAAATTCGAACACTTGCAGAATTTGTTCCACATCGAAATTGGCATAGAAGTGTTTAGTCTATCGATCTTTAACTGAAAAATACCCATAGTCGCACCTTTGAGCCTTTGTACAGGGTCGAGGCCAGTTATTCTAGAAAACATAAATTGGCCAAAGTCAAAACCTTGCAGAATTTGTTCCACATCGTAATTGGCATAGAAGTGTTTAGTCTATCGATCTTTAACCGAAAAATACCCATAGTCGCACCTTTGAGCCTTTGTACAGGGTCGAGGCTAATAATTCGAAAAATATAAATTGGCCAAAGTCGAACAAGTGCAGAATTTGTTCCACTCAGAAATTAGCATAGAAGTGTTTAGTCTATCGACCTTTAACCGAAAAATACCCATAGTCGCACCTTTGAGCCTTTGTACAGGGTCGATGCTAATAATTCGAGAAACATAAATTGGCCAAAGTCGAACACTTGCAGAATTTGTTCCACTCAGAAATTGGCATAGAAGTGTTTAGTTTAACGATCTTTAACTGAAAAATACCCATAGTCGCACCTTTGAGCCTTTGTACAGGGTCGAGGCTAATAATTCGAGAAAACATAAATTTGCCAAAGTCGAAACCTTGCAGAATTTGTTCCACTCAGAAATTGGCATAGAAGTGTTTAGTCTATCGATCTTTAACCGAAAAATACCCATAGTCGCACCTTTGAGCCTTTATACCGGGTCGAGGCTAATAATTCGAGAAACATAAATTGGCCAAAGTCGAACACTTGCAGAATTTGTTCCACATCGAAATTAGCATAGAAGTGTTTAGTCTATCTACCTTTAACCGAAAAATACCCATAGTCGCACCTTTGACCCTTTGTACAGGGTCGAGGCTAATAATTCGAGAAAACATAAATTGGCCAAAGTCGAAACCTTGCCGAATTTGTTCCACTCAGAAATTGGCATAGAAGTGTTTAGTTTAACGATCTTTAACTGAAAAATACCCATAGCCGCACCTTTGAGCCTTTGTACAGGGTCGGGACCAGTTATTCGAGAAAACATAAATTGGCCAAAGTCGAAACCTTGCCGAATTTGTTCCACTCAGAAATTGGCATAGAAGTGTTTAGTTTAACGATCTTTAACTGAAAAATACCCATAGTCGCACCTTTGAACCTTTGTACAGGGTCGAGGCTAATAATTCGAGAAAACATAAATTGGCCAAAGTCGAAACCTTGCAGAATTTGTTTCACTCAGAAATTGGCATAGAAGGGTTTAGTCTAACGATCTTTAACTGAAAAATACCCATAGTCGCACCTTTGAGCCTTTGTACAGGGTCGAGGCTAATAATTCGAGAAAACATAAATTTGCCAAAGTCGAAACCTTGCAGAATTTGTTCCACTCAGAAATTGGCATAGAAGTGTTTAGTCTATCGATCTTTAACCGAAAAATACCCATAGTCGAACCTTTGAGCCTTTGTACAGGGTCGAGGCTAATAATTCGAGAAACATAAATTGGCCAAAGTCGAACACTTGCAGAATTTGTTCCACTCAGAAATTAGCATAGGAGTACTCAGTCTATCGATCTTCAACCGAAAAATACCCATAGTCGCACCTTTGAACCTTTGTACAGGGTCGAGGCTAATAATTCGAGAAACATAAATTGGCCAAAGTCGAACACTTGCAGAATTTGTTCCACATCGAAATTGGCATAGAAGTGTTTAGTCTATCGACCTTTAACCGAAAAATACCCATAGTCGCACCTTTGAGCCTTTGTACAGGGTCGAAGCTAATAATTCGAGAAAACATAAATTGGCCAAAGTCGAACACTTGCAGAATTTGTTCCACTCAGAAATTAGCATAGGAGTACTCAGTCTATCGATCTTTAACCGAAAAATACCCATAGTCGCACCTTTGAGCCTTTGTACAGGGTCGAAGCTAATAATTCGAGAAAACATAAATTGGCCAAAGTCGAACACTTGCAGAATTTGTTCCACTCAGAAATTAGCATAGGAGTACTCAGTCTATCGATCTTTAACCGAAAAATACCCACCTTTGAACCTTTGTACAGGGTCGAGGCTAATAATTCGAGAAACATAAATTGGCCAAATTCGAACACTTGCAGAATTTGTTCCACATCGAAATTGGCATAGAAGTGTTTAGTCTATCGATCTTTAACTGAAAAATACCCATAGTCGCACCTTTGAGCCTTTGTACAGGGTCGAGGCCAGTTATTCGAGAAAACATAAATTGGCCAAAGTCAAAACCTTGCAGAATTTGTTCCACATCGTAATTGGCATAGAAGTGTTTAGTCTATCGATCTTTAACCGAAAAATACCCATAGTCGCACCTTTGAGCTTTTGTACAGGGTCGAGGCTAATAATTCGAGAAAACATAAATTGGCCAAAGTCGAACACTTGCAGAATTTGTTCCAAATCGAAATTGGCATAGAAGTGTTTAGTCTATCGATCTTTAACCGAAAAATAACCATAGTCGCACCTTTGAGTCTTTGTACAGGGTCGAGGCTAATAATTCGAGAAAACATAAATTGGCCAAAGTCGAAACCTTGCAGAATTTGTTCCACATCGAAATTAGCATAGAAGTGTTTAGTCCATCGATCTTTAAACGAAAAATACCCATAGTCGCACCTTTGAGCCTTTGTACAGGGTCGAGGCCAGTTATTCGAGAAAACATAAATTGGCCAAAGTCGAAACCTTGCAGAATTTGTTCCACTCAGAAATTGGCATAGAAGTGTTTAGTCTAACGATCTTTAACCGAGAAATACCCATAGTCGCACCTTTGAGCCTTTGTACAGGGTCGAAGCTAATAATTCGAGAAAACATAAATTAGCCAAAGCGAACACTTGCAGAATTTGTTCCACTCAGAAATTGGCATAGAAGTGTTTAGTCTAACGATCTTTAACTGAAAAATACCCATAGTCGCACCTTTGAGCCTTTGTACAGGGTCGAGGCTAATAATTCGAGAAAACATAAATTTGCCAAAGTCGAAACCTTGCAGAATTTGTTCCACTCAGAAATTGGCATAGGAGTACTCAGTCTATCGATCTTTAACCGAAAAATACCCATAGTCGCACCTTTGAGCCTTTATACAGGGTCGAAGCTAATAATTCGAGAAAACATAAATTGGCCAAAGTCGAACACTTGCAGAATTTGTTCCACTCAGAAATTAGCATAGGAGTACTCAGTCTATCGATCTTTAACCGAAAAATACCCTAATAATTCGAATAACTGGCCTCGACCCTGTACAAAGGCTCAAAGGTGCGACTATGGGTATTTTTCGGTTAAAGATCGATAGACTAAACACTTCTATGCCAATTTCGATTTGGAACAAATTCTGCAAGTGTTCGACTTTGGCCAATTTATGTTTTCTCGAATTATTAGCCTCGACCCTGTACAAAGGCTCAAAGGTGCGACTATGGGTATTTTTCGGTTAAAGGTCGATAGACTAAACACTTCTATGCTAATTTCTGAGTGGAACAAATTCTGCACTTGTTCGACTTTGGCCAATTTATATTTTTCGAATTATTAGCCTCGACCCTGTACAAAGGCTCAAAGGTGCGACTATGGGTATTTTTCGGTTAAAGATCGATAGACTAAACACTTCTATGCCAATTACGATGTGGAACAAATTCTGCAAGGTTTTGACTTTGGCCAATTTATGTTTTCTCGAATAACTGGCCTCGACCCTGTACAAAGGCTCAAAGGTACGACTATGGGTATTTTTCAGTTAAAGATCGATAGACTAAACACTTCTATGCCAATTTCGATGTGGAACAAATTCTGCAAGTGTTCGAATTTTTCCAATTTATGTTTCTCGAATTATTAGCTTCGACCCTGTACAAAGGCTCAAAGGTGCGACTATGGGTATTTTTCGGTTAAAGGTCGATAGACTAAACACTTCTATGCCAATTTCGATGTGGAACAAATTCTGCAAGTGTTCGACTTTGGCCAATTTATGTTTCTCGAATTATTAGCCTCGACCCTGTACAAAGACTCAAAGGTTCGACTATGGGTATTTTTCGGTTAAAGATCGGTAGACTAAACACTTCTATGCCAATTTCTGAGTGGAACAAATTCTGCAAGGTTTCGACTTTGGCAAATTTATGTTTTCTCGAATTATTAGCCTCGACCCTGTACAAAGGCTCAAAGGTGCGACTATGGGTATTTTTCAGTTAAAGATCGTTAGACTAAACCCTTCTATGCCAATTTCTGAGTGAAACAAATTCTGCAAGGTTTCGACTTTGGCCAATTTATGTTTTCTCGAATTATTAGCCTCGACCCTGTACAAAGGTTCAAAGGTGCGACTATGGGTATTTTTCGGGTAAAGATCGATAGACTGAATACTCCTATGCCAATTTATAAGTGGATCAAATTCTGCAAGGTTTCGACTTTGGCCAATTTATGTTTCTCGAATTATTAGCCTCGACCCGGTACAAAGGCTCAAAGGTGCGACTATGGGTATTTTTCGGTTAAAGATCGATAGACTAAACACTTCTATGTCAATTTCTGAGTGGAACAAATTCTGCAAGGTTTCGACTTTGGCAAATTTATGTTTTCTCGAATTATTAGCCTCGACCCTGTACAAAGGCTCAAAGGTGCGACTATGGGTATTTTTCAGTTAAAGATCGTTAAACTAAACACTTCTATGCCAATTTCTGAGTGGAACAAATTCTGCAAGTGTTCGACTTTGGCCAATTTATGTTTCTCGAATTATTAGCATCGACCCTGTACAAAGGCTCAAAGGTGCGACTATGGGTATTTTTCGGTTAAAGGTCGATAGACTAAACACTTCTATGCTAATTTCTGAGTGGAACAAATTCTGCACTTGTTCGACTTTGGCCAATTTATATTTTTCGAATTATTAGCCTCGACCCTGTACAAAGGCTCAAAGGTGCGACTATGGGTATTTTTCGGTTAAAGATCGATAGACTAAACACTTCTATGCCAATTACGATGTGGAACAAATTCTGCAAGGTTTTGACTTTGGAAAATTTATGTTTTCTAGAATAACTGGCCTCGACCCTGTACAAAGGCTCAAAGGTGCGACTATGGGTATTTTTCAGTTAAAGATCGATAGACTAAACACTTCTATGCCAATTTCGATGTGGAACAAATTCTGCAAGTGTTCGAATTTGGCCAATTTATGTTTCTCGAATTATTAGCCTCGACCCTGTACAAAGGTTCAAAGGTGCGACTATGGGTATTTTTCGGTTAAAGATCGATAGACTGAGTACTCCTATGCTAATTTCTGAGTGGAACAAGTTCTGCAAGTGTTCGACTTTGGCCAATTTATGTTTTCTCGAATTATTAGCTTCGACCCTGTATAAAGGCTCAAAGGTGCGACTATGGGTATTTTTCAGTTAAAGATCGATAGACTAAACACTTCTATGCCAATTTCGATGTGGAACAAATTCTGCAAGTGTTCGACTTTGGCCAATTTATGTTTCTCGAATTATTAGCCTCGACCCTGTACAAAGGTTCAAAGGTGCGACTATGGGTATTTTTCGGTTAAAGATCGATAGACTGAGTACTCCTATGCCAATTTCTGAGTGGAACAAATTCTGCAAGGTTTCGACTTCGGCAAATTTATGTTTTCTCGAATTATTAGCCTCGACCCTGTACAAAGGCTCAAAGGTGCGACTATGGGTATTTCCCAGTTAAAGATCGTTAGACTAAACACTTCTATGCCAATTTCTGAGTGGAACAAATTCTGCAAGTGTTCGCTTTGGCTAATTTATGTTTTCTCGAATTATTAGCTTCGACCCTGTACAAAGGCTCAAAGGTGCGACTATGGGTATTTCTCGGTTAAAGATCGTTAGACTAAACACTTCTATGCCAATTTCTGAGTGGAACAAATTCTGCAAGGTTTCGACTTTGGCCAATTTATGTTTTCTCGAATAACTGGCCTCGACCCTGTACAAAGGCTCAAAGGTGCGACTATGGGTATTTTTCGTTTAAAGATCGATGGACTAAACACTTCTATGCTAATTTCGATGTGGAACAAATTCTGCAAGGTTTCGACTTTGGCCAATTTATGTTTTCTCGAATTATTAGCCTCGACCCTGTACAAAGACTCAAAGGTGCGACTATGGTTATTTTTCGGTTAAAGATCGATAGACTAAACACTTCTATGCCAATTTCGATTTGGAACAAATTCTGCAAGTGTTCGACTTTGGCCAATTTATGTTTTCTCGAATTATTAGCCTCGACCCTGTACAAAAGCTCAAAGGTGCGACTATGGGTATTTTTCGGTTAAAGATCGATAGACTAAACACTTCTATGCCAATTACGATGTGGAACAAATTCTGCAAGGTTTTGACTTTGGCCAATTTATGTTTTCTCGAATAACTGGCCTCGACCCTGTAGAAAGGCTCAAAGGTGCGACTATGGGTATTTTTCAGTTAAAGATCGATAGACTAAACACTTCTATGCCAATTTCGATGTGGAACAAATTCTGCAAGTGTTCGAATTTGGCCAATTTATGTTTCTCGAATTATTAGCCTCGACCCTGTACAAAGGTTCAAAGGTGGGTATTTTTCGGTTAAAGATCGATAGACTGAGTACTCCTATGCTAATTTCTGAGTGGAACAAATTCTGCATGTGTTCGACTTTGGCCAATTTATGTTTTCTCGAATTATTAGCTTCGACCCTGTACAAAGGCTCAAAGGTGCGACTATGGGTATTTTTCGGTTAAAGATCGATAGACTGAGTACTCCTATGCTAATTTCTGAGTGGAACAAATTCTGCAAGTGTTCGACTTTGGCCAATTTATGTTTTCTCGAATTATTAGCTTCGACCCAGTACAAAGGCTCAAAGGTGCGACTATGGGTATTTTTCGGTTAAAGGTCGATAGACTAAACACTTCTATGCCAATTTCGATGTGGAACAAATTCTGCAAGTGTTTGACTTTGGCCAATTTATGTTTCTCGAATTATTAGCCTCGACCCTGTACAAAGGTTCAAAGGTGCGACTATGGGTATTTTTCGGTTGAAGATCGATAGACTGAGTACTCCTATGCTAATTTCTGAGTGGAACAAATTCTGCAAGTGTTCGACTTTGGCCAATTTATGTTTCTCGAATTATTAGCCTCGACCCTGTACAAAGGCTCAAAGGTTCGACTATGGGTATTTTTCGGTTAAAGATCGATAGACTAAACACTTCTATGCCAATTTCTGAGTGGAACAAATTCTGCAAGGTTTCGACTTTGGCAAATTTATGTTTTCTCGAATTATTAGCCTCGACCCTGTACAAAGGCTCAAAGGTGCGACTATGGGTATTTTTCAGTTAAAGATCGTTAGACTAAACCCTTCTATGCCAATTTCTGAGTGAAACAAATTCTGCAAGGTTTCGACTTTGGCCAATTTATGTTTTCTCGAATTATTAGCCTCGACCCTGTACAAAGGTTCAAAGGTGCGACTATGGGTATTTTTCGGGTAAAGATCGATAGACTGAATACTCCTATGCCAATTTATAAGTGGATCAAATTCTGCAAGGTTTCGACTTTGGCCAATTTATGTTTTCTCGAATAACTGGTCCCGACCCTGTACAAAGGCTCAAAGGTGCGGCTATGGGTATTTTTCAGTTAAAGATCGTTAAACTAAACACTTCTATGCCAATTTCTGAGTGGAACAAATTCGGCAAGGTTTCGACTTTGGCCAATTTATGTTTTCTCGAATTATTAGCCTCGACCCTGTACAAAGGGTCAAAGGTGCGACTATGGGTATTTTTCGGTTAAAGGTAGATAGACTAAACACTTCTATGCTAATTTCGATGTGGAACAAATTCTGCAAGTGTTCGACTTTGGCCAATTTATGTTTCTCGAATTATTAGCCTCGACCCGGTACAAAGGCTCAAAGGTGCGGCTATGGGTATTTTTCAGTTAAAGATCGTTAAACTAAACACTTCTATGCCAATTTCTGAGTGGAACAAATTCTGCAAGGTTTCGACTTTGGCCAATTTATGTTTTCTCGAATTATTAGCCTCGACCCTGTACAAAGGGTCAAAGGTGCGACTATGGGTATTTTTCGGTTAAAGGTAGATAGACTAAACACTTCTATGCTAATTTCGATGTGGAACAAATTCTGCAAGTGTTCGACTTTGGCCAATTTATGTTTCTCGAATTATTAGCCTCGACCCGGTACAAAGGCTCAAAGGTGCGACTATGGGTATTTTTCGGTTAAAGATCGATAGACTAAACACTTCTATGCCAATTTCTGAGTGGAACAAATTCTGCAAGGTTTCGACTTTGGCAAATTTATGTTTTCTCGAATTATTAGCCTCGACCCTGTACAAAGGCTCAAAGGTGCGACTATGGGTATTTTTCAGTTAAAGAACGATAGACTAAACACTTCTATGCCAATTTCGATGTGGAACAAATTCTGCAAGTGTTCGAATTTGGCCAATTTATGTTTCTCGAATTATTAGCCTCGACCCTGTACAAAGGTTCAAAGGTGCGACTATGGGTATTTTTCGGTTAAAGATCGATAGACTGAGTACTCCTATGCTAATTTCTGAGTGGAACAAATTCTGCAAGTGTTCGACTTTGGCCAATTTATGTTTCTCGAATTATTAGCCTCGACCCTGTACAAAGGTTCAAAGGTGCGACTATGGGTATTTTTCGGTTAAAGATCGATAGACTGAGTACTCCTATGCTAATTTCTGAGTGGAACAAGTTCTGCAAGTGTTCGACTTTGGCCAATTTATGTTTTCTCGAATTATTAGCTTCGACCCTGTATAAAGGCTCAAAGGTGCGACTATGGGTATTTTTCAGTTAAAGATCGATAGACTAAACACTTCTATGCCAATTTCGATGTGGAACAAATTCTGCAAGTGTTCGACTTTGGCCAATTTATGTTTCTCGAATTATTAGCCTCGACCCTGTACAAAGGTTCAAAGGTGCGACTATGGGTATTTTTCGGTTAAAGATCGATAGACTGAGTACTCCTATGCCAATTTCTGAGTGGAACAAATTCTGCAAGGTTTCGACTTTGGCAAATTTATGTTTTCTCGAATTATTAGCCTCGACCCTGTACAAAGGCTCAAAGGTGCGACTATGGGTATTTTTCAGTTAAAGATCGTTAGACTAAACACTTCTATGCCAATTTCTGAGTGGAACAAATTCTGCAAGTGTTCGCTTTGGCTAATTTATGTTTTCTCGAATTATTAGCTTCGACCCTGTACAAAGGCTCAAAGGTGCGACTATGGGTATTTCTCGGTTAAAGATCGTTAGACTAAACACTTCTATGCCAATTTCTGAGTGGAACAAATTCTGCAAGGTTTCGACTTTGGCCAATTTATGTTTTCTCGAATAACTGGCCTCGACCCTGTACAAAGGCTCAAAGGTGCGACTATGGGTATTTTTCGGTTAAAGGTAGATAGACTAAACACTTCTATGCTAATTTCGATGTGGAACAAATTCTGCAAGTGTTCGACTTTGGCCAATTTATGTTTCTCGAATTATTAGCCTCGACCCGGTACAAAGGCTCAAAGGTGCGGCTATGGGTATTTTTCAGTTAAAGATCGTTAAACTAAACACTTCTATGCCAATTTCTGAGTGGAACAAATTCTGCAAGGTTTCGACTTTGGCCAATTTATGTTTTCTCGAATTATTAGCCTCGACCCTGTACAAAGGGTCAAAGGTGCGACTATGGGTATTTTTCGGTTAAAGGTAGATAGACTAAACACTTCTATGCTAATTTCGATGTGGAACAAATTCTGCAAGTGTTCGACTTTGGCCAATTTATGTTTCTCGAATTATTAGCCTCGACCCGGTACAAAGGCTCAAAGGTGCGACTATGGGTATTTTTCGGTTAAAGATCGATAGACTAAACACTTCTATGCCAATTTCTGAGTGGAACAAATTCTACAAGGTTTCGACTTTGGCAAATTTATGTTTTCTCGAATTATTAGCCTCGACCCTGTACAAAGGCTCAAAGGTGCGACTATGGGTATTTTTCAGTTAAAGATCGATAGACTAAACACTTCTATGCCAATTTCGATGTGGAACAAATTCTGCAAGTGTTCGAATTTGGCCAATTTATGTTTCTCGAATTATTAGCCTCGACCCTGTACAAAGGTTCAAAGGTGCGACTATGGGTATTTTTCGGTTAAAGATCGATAGACTGAGTACTCCTATGCTAATTTCTGAGTGGAACAAATTCTGCAAGTGTTCGACTTTGGCCAATTTATGTTTCTCGAATTATTAGCCTCGACCCTGTACAAAGGTTCAAAGGTGCGACTATGGGTATTTTTCGGTTAAAGATCGATAGACTGAGTACTCCTATGCTAATTTCTGAGTGGAACAAGTTCTGCAAGTGTTCGACTTTGGCCAATTTATGTTTTCTCGAATTATTAGCTTCGACCCTGTATAAAGGCTCAAAGGTGCGACTATGGGTATTTTTCAGTTAAAGATCGATAGACTAAACACTTCTATGCCAATTTCGATGTGGAACAAATTCTGCAAGTGTTCGACTTTGGCCAATTTATGTTTCTCGAATTATTAGCCTCGACCCTGTACAAAGGTTCAAAGGTGCGACTATGGGTATTTTTCGGTTAAAGATCGATAGACTGAGTACTCCTATGCCAATTTCTGAGTGGAACAAATTCTGCAAGGTTTCGACTTTGGCAAATTTATGTTTTCTCGAATTATTAGCCTCGACCCTGTACAAAGGCTCAAAGGTGCGACTATGGGTATTTTTCAGTTAAAGATCGTTAGACTAAACACTTCTATGCCAATTTCTGAGTGGAACAAATTCTGCAAGTGTTCGCTTTGGCTAATTTATGTTTTCTCGAATTATTAGCTTCGACCCTGTACAAAGGCTCAAAGGTGCGACTATGGGTATTTCTCGGTTAAAGATCGTTAAACTAAACACTTCTATGCCAATTTCTGAGTGGAACAAATTCTGCAAGGTTTCGACTTTGGCCAATTTATGTTTTCTCGAATTATTAGCCTCGACCCTGTACAAAGGCTCAAAGGTGCGACTATGGGTATTTTTCGGTTAAAGGTAGATAGACTAAACACTTCTATGCTAATTTCGATGTGGAACAAATTCTGCAAGTGTTCGACTTTGGCCAATTTATGTTTCTCGAATTATTAGCCTCGACCCGGTACAAAGGCTCAAAGGTGCGACTATGGGTATTTTTCGGTTAAAGATCGATAGACTAAACACTTCTATGCCAATTTCTGAGTGGAACAAATTCTACAAGGTTTCGACTTTGGCAAATTTATGTTTTCTCGAATTATTAGCCTCGACCCTGTACAAAGGCTCAAAGGTGCGACTATGGGTATTTTTCAGTTAAAGATCGATAGACTAAACACTTCTATGCCAATTTCGATGTGGAACAAATTCTGCAAGTGTTCGAATTTGGCCAATTTATGTTTCTCGAATTATTAGCCTCGACCCTGTACAAAGGTTCAAAGGTGCGACTATGGGTATTTTTCGGTTAAAGATCGATAGACTGAGTACTCCTATGCTAATTTCTGAGTGGAACAAATTCTGCAAGTGTTCGACTTTGGCCAATTTATGTTTCTCGAATTATTAGCCTCGACCCTGTACAAAGGTTCAAAGGTGCGACTATGGGTATTTTTCGGTTAAAGATCGATAGACTGAGTACTCCTATGCTAATTTCTGAGTGGAACAAGTTCTGCAAGTGTTCGACTTTGGCCAATTTATGTTTTCTCGAATTATTAGCTTCGACCCTGTATAAAGGCTCAAAGGTGCGACTATGGGTATTTTTCAGTTAAAGATCGATAGACTAAACACTTCTATGCCAATTTCGATGTGGAACAAATTCTGCAAGTGTTCGACTTTGGCCAATTTATGTTTCTCGAATTATTAGCCTCGACCCTGTACAAAGGTTCAAAGGTGCGACTATGGGTATTTTTCGGTTAAAGATCGATAGACTGAGTACTCCTATGCCAATTTCTGAGTGGAACAAATTCTGCAAGGTTTCGACTTTGGCAAATTTATGTTTTCTCGAATTATTAGCCTCGACCCTGTACAAAGGCTCAAAGGTGCGACTATGGGTATTTTTCAGTTAAAGATCGTTAGACTAAACACTTCTATGCCAATTTCTGAGTGGAACAAATTCTGCAAGGTTTCGACTTTGGCCAATTTATGTTTTCTCGAATAACTGGCCTCGACCCTGTACAAAGGCTCAAAGGTGCGACTATGGGTATTTTTCGTTTAAAGATCGATGGACTAAACACTTCTATGCTAATTTCGATGTGGAACAAATTCTGCAAGGTTTCGACTTTGGCCAATTTATGTTTTCTCGAATTATTAGCCTCGACCCTGTACAAAGACTCAAAGGTGCGACTATGGTTATTTTTCGGTTAAAGATCGATAGACTAAACACTTCTATGCCAATTTCGATTTGGAACAAATTCTGCAAGTGTTCGACTTTGGCCAATTTATGTTTTCTCGAATTATTAGCCTCGACCCTGTACAAAAGCTCAAAGGTGCGACTATGGGTATTTTTCGGTTAAAGATCGATAGACTAAACACTTCTATGCCAATTACGATGTGGAACAAATTCTGCAAGGTTTTGACTTTGGCCAATTTATGTTTTCTCGAATAACTGGCCTCGACCCTGTAGAAAGGCTCAAAGGTGCGACTATGGGTATTTTTCAGTTAAAGATCGATAGACTAAACACTTCTATGCCAATTTCGATGTGGAACAAATTCTGCAAGTGTTCGAATTTGGCCAATTTATGTTTCTCGAATTATTAGCCTCGACCCTGTACAAAGGTTCAAAGGTGGGTATTTTTCGGTTAAAGATCGATAGACTGAGTACTCCTATGCTAATTTCTGAGTGGAACAAATTCTGCAAGTGTTCGACTTTGGCCAATTTATGTTTTCTCGAATTATTAGCTTCGACCCTGTACAAAGGCTCAAAGGTGCGACTATGGGTATTTTTCGGTTAAAGATCGATAGACTGAGTACTCCTATGCTAATTTCTGAGTGGAACAAATTCTGCAAGTGTTCGACTTTGGCCAATTTATGTTTTCTCGAATTATTAGCTTCGACCCTGTACAAAGGCTCAAAGGTGCGACTATGGGTATTTTTCGGTTAAAGGTCGATAGACTAATCACTTCTATGCCAATTTCGATGTGGAACAAATTCTGCAAGTGTTCGACTTTGGCCAATTTATGTTTCTCGAATTATTAGCCTCGACCCTGTACAAAGGTTCAAAGGTGCGACTATGGGTATTTTTCGGTTGAAGATCGATAGACTGAGTACTCCTATGCTAATTTCTGAGTGGAACAAATTCTGCAAGTGTTCGACTTTGGCCAATTTATGTTTCTCGAATTATTAGCCTCGACCCTGTACAAAGGCTCAAAGGTTCGACTATGGGTATTTTTCGGTTAAAGATCGATAGACTAAACACTTCTATGCCAATTTCTGAGTGGAACAAATTCTGCAAGGTTTCGACTTTGGCCAATTTATGTTTTCTCGAATAACTGGCCTCGACCCTGTACAAAGTCTCAAAGGTACGACTATGGGTATTTTTCGGTTAAAGATCGATAGACTGAGTACTCCTATGCTAATTTCTGAGTGGAACAAATTCTGCAAGTGTTCGACTTTGGCCAATTTATGTTTTATCGAATTATTAGCTTCGACCCTGTACAAAGGCTCAAAGGTGCGACTATGGGTATTTTTCGGTTAAAGATCGATAGACTGAGTACTCCTATGCTAATTTCTGAGTGGAACAAATTCTGCAAGTGTTCGACTTTGGCCAATTTATGTTTTCTCGAATTATTAGCTTCGACCCTGTACAAAGGCTCAAAGGTGCGACTATGGGTATTTTTCGGTTAAAGGTCGATAGACTAAACCCTTCTATGCCAATTTCGATGTGGAACAAATTCTGCAAGTGTTCGACTTTGGCCAATTTATGTTTCTCGAATTATTAGCCTCGACCCTGTACAAAGACTCAAAGGTTCGACTATGGGTATTTTTCGGTTAAAGATCGATAGACTAAACACTTCTATGCCAATTTCTGAGTGGAACAAATTCTGCAAGGTTTCGACTTTGGCAAATTTATGTTTTCTCGAATTATTAGCCTCGACCCTGTACAAAGGCTCAAAGGTGCGACTATGGGTATTTTTCAGTTAAAGATCGTTAGACTAAACCCTTCTATGCCAATTTCTGAGTGAAACAAATTCTGCAAGGTTTCGACTTTGGCCAATTTATGTTTTCTCGAATTATTAGCCTCGACCCTGTACAAAGGCTCAAAGGTGCGACTATGGGTATTTTTCGGGTAAAGATCGATAGACTGAATACTCCTATGCCAATTTATAAGTGGATCAAATTCTGCAAGGTTTCGACTTTGGCCAATTTATGTTTCTCGAATTATTAGCCTCGACCCGGTACAAAGGCTCAAAGGTGCGACTATGGGTATTTTTCGGTTAAAGATCGATAGACTAAACACTTCTATGCCAATTTCTGAGTGGAACAAATTCTGCAAGGTTTCGACTTTGGCAAATTTATGTTTTCTCGAATTATTAGCCTCGACCCTGTACAAAGGCTCAAAGGTGCGACTATGGGTATTTTTCAGTTAAAGATCGTTAAACTAAACACTTCTATGCCAATTTCTGAGTGGAACAAATTCTGCAAGTGTTCGACTTTGGCCAATTTATGTTTCTCGAATTATTAGCATCGACCCTGTACAAAGGCTCAAAGGTGCGACTATGGGTATTTTTCGGTTAAAGGTCGATAGACTAAACACTTCTATGCTAATTTCTGAGTGGAACAAATTCTGCACTTGTTCGACTTTGGCCAATTTATATTTTTCGAATTATTAGCCTCGACCCTGTACAAAGGCTCAAAGGTGCGGCTATGGGTATTTTTCGGTTAAAGATCGATAGACTAAACACTTCTATGCCAATTACGATGTGGAACAAATTCTGCAAGGTTTTGACTTTGGAAAATTTATGTTTTCTAGAATAACTGGCCTCGACCCTGTACAAAGGCTCAAAGGTGCGACTATGGGTATTTTAGGTTCAAAGGTGCGACTATGGGTATTTTTCGGTTAAAGATCGACAGACTAAACACTTCTATGCCAATTTCGATGTGGAACAAATTCTGCACGTGTTCGACTTTGGCCAATTTATGTATTCTCGAATTATTAGCCTCGACCCTGTACAAGGCTCAAAGGTGCGACTATTGGTTTTTTTCGGTTAAAGGTTGATAGACTAAATACTTCTATGCTAATTCCGATGTAGAACAAATTCTGCAAGGTTTCGACTTTGGCCAATTTATGTTTTCTCGAATTATTAGCCTCGACCCTGTACAAAGGCTCAAAGGTGCGACTATGGGTATTTTTCGGTTAAAGGTCGATAGACTAAACACTCCTATGCTAATTTCTGAGTGGAACAAATTCTGCAAGGTTTCGACTTTGGCCAATTTATGTTTTCTCGAATAACTAGTCTCGACCCTGTACAAAGGCTCCAAGGTGCGACTATGGGTATTTCTCGGTTAAAGATCGATAGACTAAACACTTCTATGCCAATTTCTGAGTGGAACAAATTCTGCAAGGTTTCGACTTTGGCCAATTTATGTTTTCTCGAATAACTGGTCTCGACCCTGTACAAACGCTCAAAGGTGCGACTATGGGTATTTTTCAGTTAAAGGTCGATAGACTGAATACTCCTATGCTAATTTCTGAGTGGAACAAATTCTGCAAGTGTTCGACTTTGGCCAATTTATATTTTTCGAATTATTAGCCTCGACCCTGTATAAAGGTTCAAAGGTGCGACTATGGGTATTTTTCGGTTAAAGATCGATAGACTGAGCACTCCTATGCTAATTTCTGAGTGGAACAAATTCTGCACGTGTTCGACTTTGGCCAATTTATGTATTCTCGAATTATTAACCTCGACCCTGTACAAAGGCTCAAAGGTGCGACTATGGGTTTTTTTCGGTTAAAGGTCGATAGCCTAAACACTTCTATGCTAATCCCGATGTGGAACAAATTCTGCAAGGTTTCGACTTTGGCCAATTTATGTTTTCTCGAATTATTAGCCTCGACTCTGTACAAAGGCTCAAAGGTGCGACTATGGGTATTTTTCAGTTAAATATCGTTAGACTAAACACTTCTATGCCAATTTCTGAGTCGAACAAATTCTGCCACTTTTCGACTTTGGCCAATTTATGTTTTCTCGAATAACTGGTCTCAACCCTGTACAAAGGCTCAAAGGTGCGACTATGGGTATTTTTCGGTTAAAGATCGATAGACTGAGTACTTCTATCCAATTTCTGAGTGGAACAAATTCTGCATGTGTTCGACTTTGGGCAATTTATGTATTCTCGAATTATTAGCTTCGACCCTGTATAAAGGCTCAAAGGTGCGACTATGGGTATTTTTCGGTTAAAGGTAGATAGACTAAACACTTCTATGCTAATTTCGATGTGGAACAAATTCTGCAAGTGTTCGACTTTGGCCAATTTATGTTTCTCGAATTATTAGCCTCGACCCGGTACAAAGACTCAAAGGTTCGACTATGGGTATTTTTCGGTTAAAGATCGATAGACTAAACACTTCTATGCCAATTTCTGAGTGGAACAAATTCTGCAAGGTTTCGACTTTGGCAAATTTATGTTTTCTCGAATTATTAGCCTCGACCCTGTACAAAGGCTCAAAGGTGCGACTATGGGTATTTTTCAGTTAAAGATCGTTAGACTAAACCCTTCTATGCCAATTTCTGAGTGAAACAAATTCTGCAAGGTTTCGACTTTGGCCAATTTATGTTTTCTCGAATTATTAGCCTCGACCCTGTACAAAGGTTCAAAGGTGCGACTATGGGTATTTTTCGGGTAAAGATCGATAGACTGAATACTCCTATGCCAATTTATAAGTGGATCAAATTCTGCAAGGTTTCGACTTTGGCCAATTTATGTTTCTCGAATTATTAGCCTCGACCCGGTACAAAGGCTCAAAGGTGCGACTATGGGTATTTTTCGGTTAAAGATCGATAGACTAAACACTTCTATGCCAATTTCTGAGTGGAACAAATTCTGCAAGGTTTCGACTTTGGCAAATTTATGTTTTCTCGAATTATTAGCCTCGACCCTGTACAAAGGCTCAAAGGTGCGACTATGGGTATTTTTCAGTTAAAGATCGTTAAACTAAACACTTCTATGCCAATTTCTGAGTGGAACAAATTCTGCAAGTGTTCGACTTTGGCCAATTTATGTTTCTCGAATTATTAGCATCGACCCTGTACAAAGGCTCAAAGGTGCGACTATGGGTATTTTTCGGTTAAAGGTCGATAGACTAAACACTTCTATGCTAATTTCTGAGTGGAACAAATTCTGCACTTGTTCGACTTTGGCCAATTTATATTTTTCGAATTATTAGCCTCGACCCTGTACAAAGGCTCAAAGGTGCGACTATGGGTATTTTTCGGTTAAAGATCGATAGACTAAACACTTCTATGCCAATTACGATGTGGAACAAATTCTGCAAGGTTTTGACTTTGGAAAATTTATGTTTTCTAGAATAACTGGCCTCGACCCTGTACAAAGGCTCAAAGGTGCGACTATGGGTATTTTAGGTTCAAAGGTGCGACTATGGGTATTTTTCGGTTAAAGATCGACAGACTAAACACTTCTATGCCAATTTCGATGTGGAACAAATTCTGCACGTGTTCGACTTTGGCCAATTTATGTATTCTCGAATTATTAGCCTCGACCCTGTACAAGGCTCAAAGGTGCGACTATTGGTTTTTTTCGGTTAAAGGTTGATAGACTAAATACTTCTATGCTAATTCCGATGTAGAACAAATTCTGCAAGGTTTCGACTTTGGCCAATTTATGTTTTCTCGAATTATTAGCCTCGACCCTGTACAAAGGCTCAAAGGTGCGACTATGGGTATTTTTCGGTTAAAGGTCGATAGACTAAACACTCCTATGCTAATTTCTGAGTGGAACAAATTCTGCAAGGTTTCGACTTTGGCCAATTTATGTTTTCTCGAATAACTAGTCTCGACCCTGTACAAAGGCTCCAAGGTGCGACTATGGGTATTTCTCGGTTAAAGATCGATAGACTAAACACTTCTATGCCAATTTCTGAGTGGAACAAATTCTGCAAGGTTTCGACTTTGGCCAATTTATGTTTTCTCGAATAACTGGTCTCGACCCTGTACAAACGCTCAAAGGTGCGACTATGGGTATTTTTCAGTTAAAGGTCGATAGACTGAATACTCCTATGCTAATTTCTGAGTGGAACAAATTCTGCAAGTGTTCGACTTTGGCCAATTTATATTTTTCGAATTATTAGCCTCGACCCTGTATAAAGGTTCAAAGGTGCGACTATGGGTATTTTTCGGTTAAAGATCGATAGACAGAGCACTCCTATGCTAATTTCTGAGTGGAACAAATTCTGCACGTGTTCGACTTTGGCCAATTTATGTATTCTCGAATTATTAACCTCGACCCTGTACAAAGGCTCAAAGGTGCGACTATGGGTTTTTTTCGGTTAAAGGTCGATAGCCTAAACACTTCTATGCTAATCCCGATGTGGAACAAATTCTGCAAGGTTTCGACTTTGGCCAATTTATGTTTTCTCGAATTATTAGCCTCGACTCTGTACAAAGGCTCAAAGGTGCGACTATGGGTATTTTTCAGTTAAAGATCGTTAGACTAAACACTTCTATGCCAATTTCTGAGTCGAACAAATTCTGCCACTTTTCGACTTTGGCCAATTTATGTTTTCTCGAATAACTGGTCTCAACCCTGTACAAAGGCTCAAAGGTGCGACTATGGGTATTTTTCGGTTAAAGATCGATAGACTGAGTACTTCTATCCAATTTCTGAGTGGAACAAATTCTGCATGTGTTCGACTTTGGGCAATTTATGTATTCTCGAATTATTAGCCTCGACCCTGTACAAAGGCTCAAAGGTGCGACTATGGATTTTTTTCGGTTGAAGGTCGGTAGACTAAACACTTCTATGCTAATCCCGATGTGGAACAAATTCTGCAACGTTTCGACTTTGGCCAATTTATGTTTTCTCGAATTATTAGCCTCGACCCTGTACAAGGCTCAAAGGTGCGACTATTGGTTTTTTTCGGTTAAAGGTTGATAGACTAAATACTTCTATGCTAATTCCGATGTAGAACAAGTTCTGCAAGGTTTCGACTTTGGCCAATTTATGTTTTCTCGAATTATTAGCCTCGACCCTGTACAAAGGCTCAAAGGTGCGACTATGGGTATTTTTCGGTTAAAGGTCGATAGACTAAACACTCCTATGCTAATTTCTGAGTGGAACAAATTCTGCAAGGTTTCGACTTTGGCCAATTTATGTTTTCTCGAATAACTAGTCTCGACCCTGTACAAAGGCTCCAAGGTGCGACTATGGGTATTTCTCGGTTAAAGATCGATAGACTAAACACTTCTATGCCAATTTCTGAGTGGAACAAATTCTGCAAGGTTTCGACTTTGGCCAATTTATGTTTTCTCGAATAACTGGTCTCGACCCTGTACAAACGCTCAAAGGTGCGACTATGGGTATTTTTCAGTTAAAGGTCGATAGACTGAATCCTATGCTAATTTCTGAGTGGAACAAATTCTGCAAGTGTTCGACTTTGGCCAATTTATATTTTTCGAATTATTAGCCTCGACCCTGTATAAAGGTTCAAAGGTGCGACTATGGGTATTTTTCAGTTAAAGATCGTTAGACTAAACACTTCTATGCCAATTTCTTAGTGGAACAAATTCTGCACGTGTTCGACTTTGGACAATTTATGTATTCTCGAATTATTAGCCTCGACCCTGTACAAAGGCTCAAAGGTGCGACTATGGGTTTTTTTCGGTTAAAGATCGATAGACTAAACACTTGTATGCCAACTTCTGAGTGGAACAAACCCGAACAAACCCAAACCCGAACAAACCCGACAAACCCGAACAAACCCGAACAAGCCCGACAAACCCGACCAACCCGAACAAACCCTTTAAAAAATGTATTTTTTCCAAGGAATGTTTAAAAAATTAATTTTCGAAATATTTTCCAAAAATCTTTTTTCTCCAAAGATTTTATTTTTCAAAATTTTATCGAAAGAATATTTTTGCCAAAAAATCTTTAAAAAATTATTTTTCCAAGAAATGTTTAAAAAATTATTTTCCAAAATATCTTTTTTTCCAAAGATTTTTTAAAATTATCGAAAAAAATAATTTTTCCAAAAAATCTTTAAAAAATCATTTTTCCAAGAAATTAATTTTCGAAATATTTTCCAAAAATCTTATTTAATATTTATTATTTTTTATTCTAATATTTATTATTTTTTATTTTAATATTTTTTATTTTCTATTCTAATATTTACTATTTTTTATTTTAATATTTACTATTTTTTATTCTAATATTTATTATTTTTTATTCTAATATTTATTATTTTTTTATTCTAATATTTATTATTTTTTATTCTAATATTTATTATTTTTTATTCTAATATTTATTATTTTTTATTTTAATATTTACTATTTTTTATTTTAATATTTATTATTTTTTATTTTAATATTTACTATTTTTTATTCTAATATTTACTATTTTTTATTTTAATATTTACTATTTTTTATTCTAATATTTATTATTTTTTATTCTAATATTTATTATTTTTTATTCTAATATTTATTATTTTTTATTTTAATATTTACTATTTTTTATTTTAATATTTATTATTTTTTATTTTAATATTTACTATTTTTTATTCTAATATTTACTATTTTTTATTTTAATATTTACTATTTTTTATTCTAATATTTATTATTTTTTATTTTAATATTTATTATTTTTTATTTTAATATTTATTATTTTTTATTTTAATATTCGCTATTTTTATTTTAATATTTATTAATTTTTATTTTAATATTTATTATTTTTTATTCTAATAGTTTCTATTTTTTATTTTAATATTTATTATTTTCTATTCTAATATTTACTATTTTTTATTTTAATATTTACTATTATTTATTCTAATATTTATTATATTTTATTTTAACTTTTACTATTTTTTTAGTCTAACATTTATTATTTTTTATTTTAATATTTATTATTTTTTATTCTATTATTTATTATTATAATTTTTTCTAATATTTATTATTTTTTATTTTAATATTTACTATTTTTTATCTAATATTTACTATTTCGGGTTAAGTGTTTAGTCTATCGATCTTTAACCGAAAAATATCCATAGTCGGACCTTTGAGATTTGTACAGGGTCGAGGCTAATAATTCGAGAAAACATAAATTGGCCAAAGTCGAAACCTTGCAGAATTTGTTCCAAATCGGGATTAGCATAGAAGTGTTTAGTCTATCGACCTATAACCGAAAAAAACCCATAGTCGCACCTTTGAGCCTTTGTACAGGGTCGAGGCTAATAATTCGAGAATACATAAATTGTCCAAAGTCGAACACGTGCAGAATTTGTTCCACTCAGAAATTGGCATAGAAGTGTTTAGTCTATCGACCTTTAACCGAAAAAAACCCATAGTCGCACCTTTGAGCATTTGTACAGGTTCGAGACCAGTTATTCGAGAAAACATAAATTGGCCAAAGTTGAACACTTGCAGAATTTGTTCCACATCGAAATTGGCATAGAAGTTCTTAGTCTATCGATCTTTAACCGAAAAAAACCCATAGTCGCACCTTTGAGCATTTGTACAGTGTCGAGGCGATTAATTCGAGAAAACATAAATTGGCGAAAGTCGAAACCTTGCAGAATTTGTTCCACCCAGAAATTAGCATAGGAGTACTCAGTCTATCGATCTTTAACCGAAAAATTCCCATAGTCGCAACTTTGAACCTTTGTACAGGGTCGAGGCTAATAATTCGAGAAAACATAAAGTGGCCAAAGTCGAACACGTGCAGAATTTGTTCCACTCAGAAATTGGCATAGAAGTGTTTAGTCTATCGACCTTTAACCGAAAAAAACCCATAGTCGCACCTTTGAGCATTTGTACAGGGTCGAGACCAGTTATTCGAGAAAACATAAATTGGCCAAAGTCGAACACTTGCAGAATTTGTTCCACATCGAAATTGGCATAGAAGTTCTTAGTCTATCGATCTTTAACCGAAAAAAACCCATAGTCGCACCTTTGAGCATTTGTACAGTGTCGAGGCGATTAATTCGAGAAAACATAAATTGGCGAAAGTCGAAACCTTGCAGAATTTGTTCCACCCAGAAATTAGCATAGGAGTACTCAGTCTATCGATCTTTAACCGAAAAATTCCCATAGTCGCACCTTTGAACCTTTGTACAGGGTCGAGGCTAATAATTCGAGAAAACATAAAGTGGCCAAAGTCGAACTCTTGCAGAATTTGTTCCACTCAGAAATTGGCATACAAGTGTTTAGTCTATCGATCTTTAACCGAAAAATACCCATAGTCGCACCTTTGAGCCTTTGAACAGGGTCGAGGCTAATAATTCGCCAAAACATAAATTGGCCAAAGTCGAAACCTTGCAGAATTTGTTCATCGCAAAAATTGGCATAGGAGGACTCGGTCTATCGATCTTTAACCGAAAAATACCCATAGTCGCACCTTTGAGCCTTTGTACAGGTTCGAGACCAGTTATTCGAGAAAACATAAATTGGCCAAAGTCGAAACCTTGCAGAATTTTTTCCACTCAGAAATTAGCATAGGAGTGTTAAGTCTATCGACCTTTAACCGAGAAATACCCATAGTCGCACCTTTGAGCCTTTGTACAGGGTCGAGGCTAATAATTCGAGAAAACATAAATTGGCCAAAGTCGAACACTTGCAGAATTTGTTCCACATCGAAATTGGCATAGAAGTGTTTAGTCTATCGATCTTTAACCGAAAAATATCCATAGTCGGACCTTTGAGCCTTTGTACAGGGTCGAGGCTAATAATTCGAGAAAACATAAATTGGCCAAAGTCGAAACCTTGCAGAATTTGTTCCAAATCGGGATTAGCATAGAAGTGTTTAGTCTATCGACCTTTAACCGAAAAAAACCCATAGTCGCACCTTTGAGCCTTTGTACAGGGTCGAGGCTAATAATTCGAGAATACATAAATTGTCCAAAGTCGAACACGTGCAGAATTTGTTCCACTCAGAAATTGGCATAGAAGTGTTTAGTCTATCGACCTTTAACCGAAAAAAACCCATAGTCGCACCTTTGAGCATTTGTACAGGTTCGAGACCAGTTATTCGAGAAAACATAAATTGGCCAAAGTCGAACACTTGCAGAATTTGTTCCACATCGAAATTGGCATAGAAGTTCTTAGTCTATCAATCTTTAACCGAAAAAAACCCATAGTCGCACCTTTGAGCATTTGTACAGTGTCGAGGCGATTAATTCGAGAAAACATAAATTGGCGAAAGTCGAAACCTTGCAGAATTTGTTCCACCCAGAAATTAGCATAGGAGTACTCAGTCTATCGATCTTTAACCGAAAAATTCCCATAGTCGCACCTTTGAACCTTTGTACAGGGTCGAGGCTAATAATTCGAGAAAACATAAAGTGGCCAAAGTCGAACACGTGCAGAATTTGTTCCACTCAGAAATTGGCATAGAAGTGTTTAGTCTATCGACCTTTAACCGAAAAAAACCCATAGTCGCACCTTTGAGCATTTGTACAGGGTCGAGACCAGTTATTCGAGAAAACATAAATTGGCCAAAGTCGAACACTTGCAGAATTTGTTCCACATCGAAATTGGCATAGAAGTTCTTAGTCTATCGATCTTTAACCGAAAAAAACCCATAGTCGCACCTTTGAGCATTTGTACAGTGTCGAGGCGATTAATTCGAGAAAACATAAATTGGCGAAAGTCGAAACCTTGCAGAATTTGTTCCACCCAGAAATTAGCATAGGAGTACTCAGTCTATCGATCTTTAACCGAAAAATTCCCATAGTCGCACCTTTGAACCTTTGTACAGGGTCGAGGCTAATAATTCGAGAAAACATAAAGTGGCCAAAGTCGAACACGTGCAGAATTTGTTCCACTCAGAAATTGGCATAGAAGTGTTTAGTCTATCGACCTTTAACCGAAAAAACCCCATAGTCGCACCTTTGGCCTTTGTACAGGGTCGCGTCTAATAATTCGAGAAAACATAAATTGGCCAAAGTCGAAACCTTGCAGAATTTGTTCCACATCGGGATTAGCATAGAAGTGTTTAGGCTATCGACCTTTAACCGAAAAAAACCCATAGTCGCACCTTTGAGCCTTTGTACAGGGTCGAGGTTAATAATTCGAGAATACATAAATTGGCCAAAGTCGAACACGTGCAGAATTTGTTCCACTCAGAAATTAGCAAAGGAGTGCTCAGTCTATCGATCTTTAACCGAAAAATACCCATAGTCGCACCTTTGAACCTTTGTACAGGGTCGAGGCTAATAATTCGAAAAATATAAATTGGCCAAAGTCGAACACTTGCAGAATCTGTTCCACTCAGAAATTAGCATAGGAGTATTCAGTCTATCGACCTTTAACTGAAAAATACCCATAGTCGCACCTTTGAGCGTTTGTACAGGGTCGAGACCAGTTATTCGAGAAAACATAAATTGGCCAAAGTCGAAACCTTGCAGAATTTGTTCCACTCAGAAATTGGCATAGAAGTGTTTAGTCTATCGATCTTTAACCGAGAAATACCCATAGTCGCACCTTGGAGCCTTTGTACAGGGTCGAGACTAGTTATTCGAGAAAACATAAATTGGCCAAAGTCGAAACCTTGCAGAATTTGTTCCACTCAGAAATTAGCATAGGAGTGTTTAGTCTATCGACCTTTGACCGAAAAATACCCATAGTCGCACCTTTGAGCCTTTGTACAGGGTCGAGGCTAATAATTCGAGAAAACATAAATTGGCCAAAGTCGAAACCTTGCAGAATTTGTTCCACATCGGAATTAGCATAGAAGTATTTAGTCTATCAACCTTTAACCGAAAAAAACCCATAGTCGCACCTTTGAGCCTTGTACAGTGTCGAGGCGATTAATTCGAGAAAACATAAATTGGCGAAAGTCGAAACCTTGCAGAATTTGTTCCACCCAGAAATTAGCATAGGAGTACTCAGTCTATCGATCTTTAACCGAAAAATTCCCATAGTCGCACCTTTGAACCTTTGTACAGGGTCGAGGCTAATAATTCGAGAAAACATAAAGTGGCCAAAGTCGAACTCTTGCAGAATTTGTTCTACTCAGAAATTAGCATAGGAGTACTCAGTCTATCGATCTTTAACCGAAAAATACCCATAGTCGCACCTTTGAACCTTTGTACAGGGTCGAGGCTAATAATTCGAAAAATATAAATTGGCCAAAGTCGAACACTTGCAGAATTTGTTCCACTCAGAAATTAGCTAGGAGTATTCAGTATATCGACCTTTAACTGAAAAATACCCATAGTCGCACCTTTGAGCCTTTGTACAGGGTCGAGGCTTATAATTCGAGAAACATAAATTGGCCAAAGTCGAAACCTTGCAGAATTTGTTCCACTCAGAAACTAGCATAGAAGTGTTTAGTCTATCGACCTTTAACCGAAAAATACTCATAGTCGCACCTTTGAGCCTTTGTACAGGTCGAGACCAGTTATTCGAGAAAACATAAATTGGCCAAAGTCGAAACCTTGCAGAATTTGTTCCACTCAGAAATTGGCATAGGAGTACTCAGTTTATCGATCTTTAACCGAAAAATACCCATAGTCGGACCTTTGAACCTTTGTACAGGGTCGAGACCAGTTATTCGAGAAAACATAAATTGGCCAAAGTCGAAACCTTGCAGAATTTGTTCCACATCGGGATTAGCATAGAAGTGTTTAGGCTATCGACCTTTAACCGAAAAAAACCCATAGTCGCACCTTTGAGCCTTTGTACAGGGTCGAGGTTAATAATTCGAGAATACATAAATTGGCCAAAGTCGAACACGTGCAGAATTTGTTCCACTCAGAAATTAGCAAAGGAGTGCTCAGTCTATCGATCTTTAACCGAAAAATACCCATAGTCGCACCTTTGAACCTTTGTACAGGGTCGAGGCTAATAATTCGAAAAATATAAATTGGCCAAAGTCGAACACTTGCAGAATCTGTTCCACTCAGAAATTAGCATAGGAGTATTCAGTCTATCGACCTTTAACTGAAAAATACCCATAGTCGCACCTTTGAGCGTTTGTACAGGGTCGAGACCAGTTATTCGAGAAAACATAAATTGGCCAAAGTCGAAACCTTGCAGAATTTGTTCCACTCAGAAATTGGCATAGAAGTGTTTAGTCTATCGATCTTTAACCGAGAAATACCCATAGTCGCACCTTGGAGCCTTTGTACAGGGTCGAGACTAGTTATTCGAGAAAACATAAATTGGCCAAAGTCGAAACCTTGCAGAATTTGTTCCACTCAGAAATTAGCATAGGAGTGTTTAGTCTATCGACCTTTAACCGAAAAATACCCATAGTCGCACCTTTGAGCCTTTGTACAGGGTCGAGGCTAATAATTCGAGAAAACATAAATTGGCCAAAGTCGAAACCTTGCAGAATTTGTTCCACATCGGAATTAGCATAGAAGTATTTAGTCTATCAACCTTTAACCGAAAAAAACCCATAGTCGCACCTTTGAGCCTTGTACAGTGTCGAGGCGATTAATTCGAGAAAACATAAATTGGCGAAAGTCGAAACCTTGCAGAATTTGTTCCACCCAGAAATTAGCATAGGAGTACTCAGTCTATCGATCTTTAACCGAAAAATTCCCATAGTCGCACCTTTGAACCTTTGTACAGGGTCGAGG
Source organism: Barypeithes pellucidus (assembly GCA_963991005.1). Lineage (NCBI taxonomy): Eukaryota > Metazoa > Arthropoda > Insecta > Coleoptera > Curculionidae > Barypeithes > Barypeithes pellucidus. Next base: position 43,523,699 of record OZ022560.1, read on the forward strand.
CTAATAATTCGAGAAAACATAAAGTGGCCAAAGTCGAACTCTTGCAGAATTTGTTCTACTCAGAAATTAGCATAGGAGTACTCAGTCTATCGATCTTTAACCGAAAAATACCCATAGTCGCACCTTTGAACCTTTGTACAGGGTCGAGGCTAATAATTCGAAAAATATAAATTGGCCAAAGTCGAACACTTGCAGAATTTGTTCCACTCAGAAATTAGCTAGGAGTATTCAGTATATCGACCTTTAACTGAAAAATACCCATAGTCGCACCTTTGAGCCTTTGTGCAGGGTCGAGGCTTATAATTCGAGAAACATAAATTGGCCAAAGTCGAAACCTTGCAGAATTTGTTCCACTCAGAAACTAGCATAGAAGTGTTTAGTCTATCGACCTTTAACCGAAAAATACTCATAGTCGCACCTTTGAGCCTTTGTACAGGTCGAGACCAGTTATTCGAGAAAACATAAATTGGCCAAAGTCGAAACCTTGCAGAATTTGTTCCACTCAGAAATTGGCATAGGAGTACTCAGTTTATCGATCTTTAACCGAAAAATACCCATAGTCGGACCTTTGAACCTTTGTACAGGGTCGAGACCAGTTATTCGAGAAAACATAAATTGGCCAAAGTCGAAACCTTGCAGAATTTGTTCCACTCAGAAATTGGCATAGGAGTACTCAGTCTATCGATCTTTAACCGAAAAATACCCATAGTCGCACCTTTGAGCCTTTGTACAGGGCCGAGACCAGTTATTCGAGAAAACATAAATTGGCCAAAGTCGAAACCTTGCAGAATTTGTTCCACGCAAAAATTGGCATAGGAGGACTCAGTCTATCGATCTTTAACCAAAAAAATACCCATAGTCGCACCTTTGAGCCTTTGTACAGGGTCGAGACCAGTTATTCGAGAAAACATAAATTGGCCAAAGTCGAAACCTTGCAGAATTTGTTCCACTCAGAAATTGGCATACAAGTGTTTAGTCTATCGATCTTTAACCGAAAAATACCCATAGTCGCACCTTTGAGCCTTTGAACAGGGTCGAGGCTAATAATTCGCCAAAACATAAATTGGCCAAAGTCGAAACCTTGCAGAATTTGTTCCACTCAGAAATTGGCATACAAGTGTTTAGTCTATCGATCTTTAACCGAAAAATACCCATAGTCGCACCTTTGAGCCTTTGTACAGGGCCGAGACCAGTTATTCGAGAAAACATAAATTGGCCAAAGTCGAAACCTTGCAGAATTTGTTCCACGCAAAAATTGGCATAGGAGGACTCAGTCTATCGATCTTTAACCAAAAAATACCCATAGTCGCACCTTTGAGCCTTTGTACAGGGTCGAGACCAGTTATTCGAGAAAACATAAATTGGCCAAAGTCGAAACCTTGCAGAATTTGTTCCACTCAGAAATTGGCATACAAGTGTTTAGTCTATCGATCTTTAACCGAAAAATACCCATAGTCGCACCTTTGAGCCTTTGAACAGGGTCGAGGCTAATAATTCGCCAAAACATAAATTGGCCAAAGTCGAAACCTTGCAGAATTTGTTCCACGCAAAAATTGGCATAGGAGGACTCAGTCTATCGATCTTTAACCGAAAAATACCCATAGTCGCACCTTTGAGCCTTTGTACAGGGTCGAGACCAGTTATTCGAGAAAACATAAATTGGCCAAAGTCGAAACCTTGCAGAATTTTTTCCACTCAGAAATTAGCATAGGAGTGTTTAGTCTATCGACCTTTAACCGAGAAATACCCATAGTGGCACCTTTGAGCCTTTGTACAGGGTCGAGGCTAATAATTCGAGAAAACATAATTGGCCAAAGTCTCGACCCTGTACAAAGGCTCCAAGGTGCGACTATGGGTATATTTCTCGGTTAAAGATCGATAGACTAAACACTTCTATGCCAATTTCTGAGTGGAACAAATTCTGCAAGGTTTCGACTTTGGCCAATTTATGTTTTCTCGAATAACTGGTCTCGACCCTGTACAAACGCTCAAAGGTGCGACTATGGGTATTTTTCAGTTAAAGGTCGATAGACTGAATACTCCTATGCTAATTTCTGAGTGGAACAAATTCTGCAAGTGTTCGACTTTGGCCAATTTATATTTTTCGAATTATTAGCCTCGACCCTGTACAAAGGTTCAAAGGTGCGACTATGGGTATTTTTCGGTTAAAGATCGATAGACTGAGCACTCCTTTGCTAATTTCTGAGTGGAACAAATTCTGCACGTGTTCGACTTTGGCCAATTTATGTATTCTCGAATTATTAACCTCGACCCTGTACAAAGGCTCAAAGGTGCGACTATGGGTTTTTTTCGGTTAAAGGTCGATAGCCTAAACACTTCTATGCTAATCCCGATGTGGAACAAATTCTGCAAGGTTTCGACTTTGGCCAATTTATGTTTTCTCGAATTATTAGACGCGACCCTGTACAAAGGCCAAAGGTGCGACTATGGGTATTTTTCAGTTAAAGATCGTTAGACTAAACACTTCTATGCCAATTTCTGAGTGGAACAAATTCTGCACGTGTTCGACTTTGGACAATTTATGTATTCTCGAATTATTAGCCTCGACCCTGTACAAAGGCTCAAAGGTGAGACTATTGGTTTTTTTCTGTTAAAGGTCGACAGACTAAACACTTCTATGCTAATCCCGATTTGGAACAAATTCTGCAAGGTTTCGACTTTGGCCAATTTATGTTTTCTCGAATTATTAGCCTCGACCCTGTACAAAGGCTCAAAGGTGCGACTATGGATATTTTTCGGTTAAAGATCGATAGACTAAATAAACACTTCTATGCCAATTTCGATGTGGAACAAATTCTGCAAGTGTTCGACTTTGGCCAATTTATGTTTTCTCGAATTATTAGCCTCGACCCTGTACAAAGGCTCAAAGGTGCCACTATGGGTATTTCTCGGTTAAAGGTCGATAGACTAAACACTCCTATGCTAATTTCTGAGTGGAAAAAATTCTGCAAGGTTTCGACTTTGGCCAATTTATGTTTTCTCGAATAACTGGTCTCGACCCTGTACAAAGGCTCAAAGGTGCGACTATGGGTATTTTTCGGTTAAAGATCGATAGACTGAGTCCTCCTATGCCAATTTTTGCGTGGAACAAATTCTGCAAGGTTTCGACTTTGGCCAATTTATGTTTTGGCGAATTATTAGCCTCGACCCTGTTCAAAGGCTCAAAGGTGCGACTATGGGTATTTTTCGGTTAAAGATCGATAGACTAAACACTTGTATGCCAATTTCTGAGTGGAACAAATTCTGCAAGGTTTCGACTTTGGCCAATTTATGTTTTCTCGAATAACTGGTCTCGACCCTGTACAAAGGCTCAAAGGTGCGACTATGGGTATTTTTTGGTTAAAGATCGATAGACTGAGTCCTCCTATGCCAATTTTTGCGTGGAACAAATTCTGCAAGGTTTCGACTTTGGCCAATTTATGTTTTCTCGAATAACTGGTCTCGGCCCTGTACAAAGGCTCAAAGGTGCGACTATGGGTATTTTTCGGTTAAAGATCGATAGACTAAACACTTGTATGCCAATTTCTGAGTGGAACAAATTCTGCAAGGTTTCGACTTTGGCCAATTTATGTTTTGGCGAATTATTAGCCTCGACCCTGTTCAAAGGCTCAAAGGTGCGACTATGGGTATTTTTCGGTTAAAGATCGATAGACTAAACACTTGTATGCCAATTTCTGAGTGGAACAAATTCTGCAAGGTTTCGACTTTGGCCAATTTATGTTTTCTCGAATAACTGGTCTCGACCCTGTACAAAGGCTCAAAGGTGCGACTATGGGTATTTTTTGGTTAAAGATCGATAGACTGAGTCCTCCTATGCCAATTTTTGCGTGGAACAAATTCTGCAAGGTTTCGACTTTGGCCAATTTATGTTTTCTCGAATAACTGGTCTCGGCCCTGTACAAAGGCTCAAAGGTGCGACTATGGGTATTTTTCGGTTAAAGATCGATAGACTGAGTACTCCTATGCCAATTTCTGAGTTGAACAAATTCTGCAAGGTTTCGACTTTGGCCAATTTATGTTTTCTCGAATAACTGGTCTCGGCCCTGTACAAAGGCTCAAAGGTGCGACTATGGGTATTTTTCGGTTAAAGATCGATAGACTGAGTACTCCTATGCCAATTTCTGAGTGGAACAAATTCTGCAAGGTTTCGACTTTGGCCAATTTATGTTTTCTCGAATAACTGGTCTCGACCCTGTACAAAGGTTCAAAGGTCCGACTATGGGTATTTTTCGGTTAAAGATCGATAAACTGAGTACTCCTATGCCAATTTCTGAGTGGAACAAATTCTGCAAGGTTTCGACTTTGGCCAATTTATGTTTTCTCGAATAACTGGTCTCGACCTGTACAAAGGCTCAAAGGTGCGACTATGAGTATTTTTCGGTTAAAGGTCGATAGACTAAACACTTCTATGCTAGTTTCTGAGTGGAACAAATTCTGCAAGGTTTCGACTTTGGCCAATTTATGTTTCTCGAATTATAAGCCTCGACCCTGCACAAAGGCTCAAAGGTGCGACTATGGGTATTTTTCAGTTAAAGGTCGATATACTGAATACTCCTAGCTAATTTCTGAGTGGAACAAATTCTGCAAGTGTTCGACTTTGGCCAATTTATATTTTTCGAATTATTAGCCTCGACCCTGTACAAAGGTTCAAAGGTGCGACTATGGGTATTTTTCGGTTAAAGATCGATAGACTGAGTACTCCTATGCTAATTTCTGAGTAGAACAAATTCTGCAAGAGTTCGACTTTGGCCACTTTATGTTTTCTCGAATTATTAGCCTCGACCCTGTACAAAGGTTCAAAGGTGCGACTATGGGAATTTTTCGGTTAAAGATCGATAGACTGAGTACTCCTATGCTAATTTCTGGGTGGAACAAATTCTGCAAGGTTTCGACTTTCGCCAATTTATGTTTTCTCGAATTAATCGCCTCGACACTGTACAAGGCTCAAAGGTGCGACTATGGGTTTTTTTCGGTTAAAGGTTGATAGACTAAATACTTCTATGCTAATTCCGATGTGGAACAAATTCTGCAAGGTTTCGACTTTGGCCAATTTATGTTTTCTCGAATTATTAGCCTCGACCCTGTACAAAGGCTCAAAGGTGCGACTATGGGTATTTTTCGGTTAAAGGTCGATAGACTAAACACTCCTATGCTAATTTCTGAGTGGAACAAATTCTGCAAGGTTTCGACTTTGGCCAATTTATGTTTTCTCGAATAACTAGTCTCGACCCTGTACAAAGGCTCCAAGGTGCGACTATGGGTATTTCTCGGTTAAAGATCGATAGACTAAACACTTCTATGCCAATTTCTGAGTGGAACAAATTCTGCAAGGTTTCGACTTTGGCCAATTTATGTTTTCTCGAATAACTGGTCTCGACCCTGTACAAACGCTCAAAGGTGCGACTATGGGTATTTTTCAGTTAAAGGTCGATAGACTGAATACTCCTATGCTAATTTCTGAGTGGAACAGATTCTGCAAGTGTTCGACTTTGGCCAATTTATATTTTTCGAATTATTAGCCTCGACCCTGTACAAAGGTTCAAAGGTGCGACTATGGGTATTTTTCGGTTAAAGATCGATAGACTGAGCACTCCTTTGCTAATTTCTGAGTGGAACAAATTCTGCACGTGTTCGACTTTGGCCAATTTATGTATTCTCGAATTATTAACCTCGACCCTGTACAAAGGCTCAAAGGTGCGACTATGGGTTTTTTTCGGTTAAAGGTCGATAGCCTAAACACTTCTATGCTAATCCCGATGTGGAACAAATTCTGCAAGGTTTCGACTTTGGCCAATTTATGTTTTCTCGAATAACTGGTCTCGACCCTGTACAAAGGTTCAAAGGTCCGACTATGGGTATTTTTCGGTTAAAGATCGATAAACTGAGTACTCCTATGCCAATTTCTGAGTGGAACAAATTCTGCAAGGTTTCGACTTTGGCCAATTTATGTTTTCTCGAATAACTGGTCTCGACCTGTACAAAGGCTCAAAGGTGCGACTATGAGTATTTTTCGGTTAAAGGTCGATAGACTAAACACTTCTATGCTAGTTTCTGAGTGGAACAAATTCTGCAAGGTTTCGACTTTGGCCAATTTATGTTTCTCGAATTATAAGCCTCGACCCTGTACAAAGGCTCAAAGGTGCGACTATGGGTATTTTTCAGTTAAAGGTCGATATACTGAATACTCCTAGCTAATTTCTGAGTGGAACAAATTCTGCAAGTGTTCGACTTTGGCCAATTTATATTTTTCGAATTATTAGCCTCGACCCTGTACAAAGGTTCAAAGGTGCGACTATGGGTATTTTTCGGTTAAAGATCGATAGACTGAGTACTCCTATGCTAATTTCTGAGTAGAACAAATTCTGCAAGAGTTCGACTTTGGCCACTTTATGTTTTCTCGAATTATTAGCCTCGACCCTGTACAAAGGTTCAAAGGTGCGACTATGGGAATTTTTCGGTTAAAGATCGATAGACTGAGTACTCCTATGCTAATTTCTGGGTGGAACAAATTCTGCAAGGTTTCGACTTTCGCCAATTTATGTTTTCTCGAATTAATCGCCTCGACACTGTACAAGGCTCAAAGGTGCGACTATGGGTTTTTTTCGGTTAAAGGTTGATAGACTAAATACTTCTATGCTAATTCCGATGTGGAACAAATTCTGCAAGGTTTCGACTTTGGCCAATTTATGTTTTCTCGAATTATTAGCCTCGACCCTGTACAAAGGCTCAAAGGTGCGACTATGGGTATTTTTCGGTCAAAGGTCGATAGACTAAACACTCCTATGCTAATTTCTGAGTGGAACAAATTCTGCAAGGTTTCGACTTTGGCCAATTTATGTTTTCTCGAATAACTAGTCTCGACCCTGTACAAAGGCTCCAAGGTGCGACTATGGGTATTTCTCGGTTAAAGATCGATAGACTAAACACTTCTATGCCAATTTCTGAGTGGAACAAATTCTGCAAGGTTTCGACTTTGGCCAATTTATGTTTTCTCGAATAACTGGTCTCGACCCTGTACAAACGCTCAAAGGTGCGACTATGGGTATTTTTCAGTTAAAGGTCGATAGACTGAATCCTATGCTAATTTCTGAGTGGAACAAATTCTGCAAGTGTTCGACTTTGGCCAATTTATATTTTTCGAATTATTAGCCTCGACCCTGTATAAAGGTTCAAAGGTGCGACTATGGGTATTTTTCAGTTAAAGATCGTTAGACTAAACACTTCTATGCCAATTTCTTAGTGGAACAAATTCTGCACGTGTTCGACTTTGGACAATTTATGTATTCTCGAATTATTAGCCTCGACCCTGTACAAAGGCTCAAAGGTGCGACTATGGGTTTTTTTCGGTTAAAGATCGATAGACTAAACACTTGTATGCCAACTTCTGAGTGGAACAAACCCGAACAAACCCAAACCCGAACAAACCCGACAAACCCGAACAAACCCGAACAAGCCCGACAAACCCGAACAAACCCGACCAACCCGAACAAACCCTTTAAAAAATGTATTTTTTCCAAGGAATGTTTAAAAAATTAATTTTCGAAATATTTTCCAAAAATCTTTTTTCTCCAAAGATTTTATTTTTCAAAATTTTATCGAAAGAATATTTTTGCCAAAAAATCTTTAAAAAATTATTTTTCCAAGAAATGTTTAAAAAATTATTTTCCAAAATATCTTTTTTTCCAAAGATTTTTTAAAATTATCGAAAAAAATAATTTTTCCAAAAAATCTTTAAAAAATCATTTTTCCAAGAAATTAATTTTCGAAATATTTTCCAAAAATCTTATTTAATATTTATTATTTTTTATTCTAATATTTATTATTTTTTATTTTAATATTTTTTATTTTCTATTCTAATATTTACTATTTTTTATTTTAATATTTACTATTTTTTATTCTAATATTTATTATTTTTTATTCTAATATTTATTATTTTTTTATTCTAATATTTATTATTTTTTATTCTAATATTTATTATTTTTTATTCTAATATTTATTATTTTTTATTTTAATATTTACTATTTTTTATTTTAATATTTATTATTTTTTATTTTAATATTTACTATTTTTTATTCTAATATTTACTATTTTTTATTTTAATATTTACTATTTTTTATTCTAATATTTATTATTTTTTATTCTAATATTTATTATTTTTTATTCTAATATTTATTATTTTTTATTTTAATATTTACTATTTTTTATTTTAATATTTATTATTTTTTATTTTAATATTTACTATTTTTTATTCTAATATTTACTATTTTTTATTTTAATATTTACTATTTTTTATTCTAATATTTATTATTTTTTATTTTAATATTTATTATTTTTTATTTTAATATTTATTATTTTTTATTTTAATATTCGCTATTTTTATTTTAATATTTATTAATTTTTATTTTAATATTTATTATTTTTTATTCTAATAGTTTCTATTTTTTATTTTAATATTTATTATTTTCTATTCTAATATTTACTATTTTTTATTTTAATATTTACTATTATTTATTCTAATATTTATTATATTTTATTTTAACTTTTACTATTTTTTTAGTCTAACATTTATTATTTTTTATTTTAATATTTATTATTTTTTATTCTATTATTTATTATTATAATTTTTTCTAATATTTATTATTTTTTATTTTAATATTTACTATTTTTTATCTAATATTTACTATTTCGGGTTAAGTGTTTAGTCTATCGATCTTTAACCGAAAAATATCCATAGTCGGACCTTTGAGATTTGTACAGGGTCGAGGCTAATAATTCGAGAAAACATAAATTGGCCAAAGTCGAAACCTTGCAGAATTTGTTCCAAATCGGGATTAGCATAGAAGTGTTTAGTCTATCGACCTATAACCGAAAAAAACCCATAGTCGCACCTTTGAGCCTTTGTACAGGGTCGAGGCTAATAATTCGAGAATACATAAATTGTCCAAAGTCGAACACGTGCAGAATTTGTTCCACTCAGAAATTGGCATAGAAGTGTTTAGTCTATCGACCTTTAACCGAAAAAAACCCATAGTCGCACCTTTGAGCATTTGTACAGGTTCGAGACCAGTTATTCGAGAAAACATAAATTGGCCAAAGTCGAACACTTGCAGAATTTGTTCCACATCGAAATTGGCATAGAAGTTCTTAGTCTATCGATCTTTAACCGAAAAAAACCCATAGTCGCACCTTTGAGCATTTGTACAGTGTCGAGGCGATTAATTCGAGAAAACATAAATTGGCGAAAGTCGAAACCTTGCAGAATTTGTTCCACCCAGAAATTAGCATAGGAGTACTCAGTCTATCGATCTTTAACCGAAAAATTCCCATAGTCGCACCTTTGAACCTTTGTACAGGGTCGAGGCTAATAATTCGAGAAAACATAAAGTGGCCAAAGTCGAACACGTGCAGAATTTGTTCCACTCAGAAATTGGCATAGAAGTGTTTAGACTATCGACCTTTAACCGAAAAAAACCCATAGTCGCACCTTTGAGCATTTGTACAGGGTCGAGACCAGTTATTCGAGAAAACATAAATTGGCCAAAGTCGAACACTTGCAGAATTTGTTCCACATCGAAATTGGCATAGAAGTTCTTAGTCTATCGATCTTTAACCGAAAAAAACCCATAGTCGCACCTTTGAGCATTTGTACAGTGTCGAGGCGATTAATTCGAGAAAACATAAATTGGCGAAAGTCGAAACCTTGCAGAATTTGTTCCACCCAGAAATTAGCATAGGAGTACTCAGTCTATCGATCTTTAACCGAAAAATTCCCATAGTCGCACCTTTGAACCTTTGTACAGGGTCGAGGCTAATAATTCGAGAAAACATAAAGTGGCCAAAGTCGAACTCTTGCAGAATTTGTTCCACTCAGAAATTGGCATACAAGTGTTTAGTCTATCGATCTTTAACCGAAAAATACCCATAGTCGCACCTTTGAGCCTTTGAACAGGGTCGAGGCTAATAATTCGCCAAAACATAAATTGGCCAAAGTCGAAACCTTGCAGAATTTGTTCATCGCAAAAATTGGCATAGGAGGACTCGGTCTATCGATCTTTAACCGAAAAATACCCATAGTCGCACCTTTGAGCCTTTGTACAGGTTCGAGACCAGTTATTCGAGAAAACATAAATTGGCCAAAGTCGAAACCTTGCAGAATTTTTTCCACTCAGAAATTAGCATAGGAGTGTTAAGTCTATCGACCTTTAACCGAGAAATACCCATAGTCGCACCTTTGAGCCTTTGTACAGGGTCGAGGCTAATAATTCGAGAAAACATAAATTGGCCAAAGTCGAACACTTGCAGAATTTGTTCCACATCGAAATTGGCATAGAAGTGTTTAGTCTATCGATCTTTAACCGAAAAATATCCATAGTCGGACCTTTGAGCCTTTGTACAGGGTCGAGGCTAATAATTCGAGAAAACATAAATTGGCCAAAGTCGAAACCTTGCAGAATTTGTTCCAAATCGGGATTAGCATAGAAGTGTTTAGTCTATCGACCTTTAACCGAAAAAAACCCATAGTCGCACCTTTGAGCCTTTGTACAGGGTCGAGGCTAATAATTCGAGAATACATAAATTGTCCAAAGTCGAACACGTGCAGAATTTGTTCCACTCAGAAATTGGCATAGAAGTGTTTAGTCTATCGACCTTTAACCGAAAAAAACCCATAGTCGCACCTTTGAGCATTTGTACAGGTTCGAGACCAGTTATTCGAGAAAACATAAATTGGCCAAAGTCGAACACTTGCAGAATTTGTTCCACATCGAAATTGGCATAGAAGTTCTTAGTCTATCAATCTTTAACCGAAAAAAACCCATAGTCGCACCTTTGAGCATTTGTACAGTGTCGAGGCGATTAATTCGAGAAAACATAAATTGGCGAAAGTCGAAACCTTGCAGAATTTGTTCCACCCAGAAATTAGCATAGGAGTACTCAGTCTATCGATCTTTAACCGAAAAATTCCCATAGTCGCACCTTTGAACCTTTGTACAGGGTCGAGGCTAATAATTCGAGAAAACATAAAGTGGCCAAAGTCGAACACGTGCAGAATTTGTTCCACTCAGAAATTGGCATAGAAGTGTTTAGTCTATCGACCTTTAACCGAAAAAAACCCATAGTCGCACCTTTGAGCATTTGTACAGGGTCGAGACCAGTTATTCGAGAAAACATAAATTGGCCAAAGTCGAACACTTGCAGAATTTGTTCCACATCGAAATTGGCATAGAAGTTCTTAGTCTATCGATCTTTAACCGAAAAAAACCCATAGTCGCACCTTTGAGCATTTGTACAGTGTCGAGGCGATTAATTCGAGAAAACATAAATTGGCGAAAGTCGAAACCTTGCAGAATTTGTTCCACCCAGAAATTAGCATAGGAGTACTCAGTCTATCGATCTTTAACCGAAAAATTCCCATAGTCGCACCTTTGAACCTTTGTACAGGGTCGAGGCTAATAATTCGAGAAAACATAAAGTGGCCAAAGTCGAACACGTGCAGAATTTGTTCCACTCAGAAATTGGCATAGAAGTGTTTAGTCTATCGACCTTTAACCGAAAAAAACCCATAGTCGCACCTTTGAGCATTTGTACAGGGTCGAGACCAGTTATTCGAGAAAACATAAATTGGCCAAAGTCGAACACTTGCAGAATTTGTTCCACATCGAAATTGGCATAGAAGTTCTTAGTCTATCGATCTTTAACCGAAAAAAACCCATAGTCGCACCTTTGAGCATTTGTACAGTGTCGAGGCGATTAATTCGAGAAAACATAAATTGGCGAAAGTCGAAACCTTGCAGAATTTGTTCCACCCAGAAATTAGCATAGGAGTACTCAGTCTATCGATCTTTAACCGAAAAATTCCCATAGTCGCACCTTTGAACCTTTGTACAGGGTCGAGGCTAATAATTCGAGAAAACATAAAGTGGCCAAAGTCGAACTCTTGCAGAATTTGTTCCACTCAGAAATTGGCATACAAGTGTTTAGTCTATCGATCTTTAACCGAAAAATACCCATAGTCGCACCTTTGAGCCTTTGAACAGGGTCGAGGCTAATAATTCGCCAAAACATAAATTGGCCAAAGTCGAAACCTTGCAGAATTTGTTCATCGCAAAAATTGGCATAGGAGGACTCGGTCTATCGATCTTTAACCGAAAAATACCCATAGTCGCACCTTTGAGCCTTTGTACAGGTTCGAGACCAGTTATTCGAGAAAACATAAATTGGCCAAAGTCGAAACCTTGCAGAATTTTTTCCACTCAGAAATTAGCATAGGAGTGTTAAGTCTATCGACCTTTAACCGAGAAATACCCATAGTCGCACCTTTGAGCCTTTGTACAGGGTCGAGGCTAATAATTCGAGAAAACATAAATTGGCCAAAGTCGAACACTTGCAGAATTTGTTCCACATCGAAATTGGCATAGAAGTGTTTAGTCTATCGATCTTTAACCGAAAAATATCCATAGTCGGACCTTTGAGCCTTTGTACAGGGTCGAGGCTAATAATTCGAGAAAACATAAATTGGCCAAAGTCGAAACCTTGCAGAATTTGTTCCAAATCGGGATTAGCATAGAAGTGTTTAGTCTATCGACCTTTAACCGAAAAAAACCCATAGTCGCACCTTTGAGCCTTTGTACAGGGTCGAGGCTAATAATTCGAGAATACATAAATTGTCCAAAGTCGAACACGTGCAGAATTTGTTCCACTCAGAAATTGGCATAGAAGTGTTTAGTCTATCGACCTTTAACCGAAAAAAACCCATAGTCGCACCTTTGAGCATTTGTACAGGTTCGAGACCAGTTATTCGAGAAAACATAAATTGGCCAAAGTCGAACACTTGCAGAATTTGTTCCACATCGAAATTGGCATAGAAGTTCTTAGTCTATCAATCTTTAACCGAAAAAAACCCATAGTCGCACCTTTGAGCATTTGTACAGTGTCGAGGCGATTAATTCGAGAAAACATAAATTGGCGAAAGTCGAAACCTTGCAGAATTTGTTCCACCCAGAAATTAGCATAGGAGTACTCAGTCTATCGATCTTTAACCGAAAAATTCCCATAGTCGCACCTTTGAACCTTTGTACAGGGTCGAGGCTAATAATTCGAGAAAACATAAAGTGGCCAAAGTCGAACACGTGCAGAATTTGTTCCACTCAGAAATTGGCATAGAAGTGTTTAGTCTATCGACCTTTAACCGAAAAAAACCCATAGTCGCACCTTTGAGCATTTGTACAGGGTCGAGACCAGTTATTCGAGAAAACATAAATTGGCCAAAGTCGAACACTTGCAGAATTTGTTCCACATCGAAATTGGCATAGAAGTTCTTAGTCTATCGATCTTTAACCGAAAAAAACCCATAGTCGCACCTTTGAGCATTTGTACAGTGTCGAGGCGATTAATTCGAGAAAACATAAATTGGCGAAAGTCGAAACCTTGCAGAATTTGTTCCACCCAGAAATTAGCATAGGAGTACTCAGTCTATCGATCTTTAACCGAAAAATTCCCATAGTCGCACCTTTGAACCTTTGTACAGGGTCGAGGCTAATAATTCGAGAAAACATAAAGTGGCCAAAGTCGAACACGTGCAGAATTTGTTCCACTCAGAAATTGGCATAGAAGTGTTTAGTCTATCGACCTTTAACCGAAAAAAACCCATAGTCGCACCTTTGAGCATTTGTACAGGGTCGAGACCAGTTATTCGAGAAAACATAAATTGGCCAAAGTCGAACACTTGCAGAATTTGTTCCACATCGAAATTGGCATAGAAGTTCTTAGTCTATCGATCTTTAACCGAAAAAAACCCATAGTCGCACCTTTGAGCATTTGTACAGTGTCGAGGCGATTAATTCGAGAAAACATAAAGTGGCCAAAGTCGAACTCTTGCAGAATTTGTTCCACTCAGAAATTAGCATAGGAGTACTCAGTCTATCGATCTTTAACCGAAAAATACCCATAGTCGCACCTTTGAGCCTTTGTACAGGGTCGAGGCTAATAATTCGAGAATACATAAATTGTCCAAAGTCGAACACGTGCAGAATTTGTTCCACTCAGAAATTGGCATAGAAGTGTTTAGTCTAACGATCTTTAACTGAAAAATACCCATAGTCGCACCTTTGGCCTTTGTACAGGGTCGCGTCTAATAATTCGAGAAAACATAAATTGGCCAAAGTCGAAACCTTGCAGAATTTGTTCCACATCGGGATTAGCATAGAAGTGTTTAGGCTATCGACCTTTAACCGAAAAAAACCCATAGGCGCACCTTTGAGCCTTTGTACAGGGTCGAGGTTAATAATTCGAGAATACATAAATTGGCCAAAGTCGAACACGTGCAGAATTTGTTCCACTCAGAAATTAGCAAAGGAGTGCTCAGTCTATCGATCTTTAACCGAAAAATACCCATAGTCGCACCTTTGAACCTTTGTACAGGGTCGAGGCTAATAATTCGAAAAATATAAATTGGCCAAAGTCGAACACTTGCAGAATCTGTTCCACTCAGAAATTAGCATAGGAGTATTCAGTCTATCGACCTTTAACTGAAAAATACCCATAGTCGCACCTTTGAGCGTTTGTACAGGGTCGAGACCAGTTATTCGAGAAAACATAAATTGGCCAAAGTCGAAACCTTGCAGAATTTGTTCCACTCAGAAATTGGCATAGAAGTGTTTAGTCTATCGATCTTTAACCGAGAAATACCCATAGTCGCACCTTGGAGCCTTTGTACAGGGTCGAGACTAGTTATTCGAGAAAACATAAATTGGCCAAAGTCGAAACCTTGCAGAATTTGTTCCACTCAGAAATTAGCATAGGAGTGTTTAGTCTATCGACCTTTGACCGAAAAATACCCATAGTCGCACCTTTGAGCCTTTGTACAGGGTCGAGGCTAATAATTCGAGAAAACATAAATTGGCCAAAGTCGAAACCTTGCAGAATTTGTTCCACATCGGAATTAGCATAGAAGTATTTAGTCTATCAACCTTTAACCGAAAAAAACCCATAGTCGCACCTTTGAGCCTTGTACAGTGTCGAGGCGATTAATTCGAGAAAACATAAATTGGCGAAAGTCGAAACCTTGCAGAATTTGTTCCACCCAGAAATTAGCATAGGAGTACTCAGTCTATCGATCTTTAACCGAAAAATTCCCATAGTCGCACCTTTGAACCTTTGTACAGGGTCGAGGCTAATAATTCGAGAAAACATAAAGTGGCCAAAGTCGAACTCTTGCAGAATTTGTTCTACTCAGAAATTAGCATAGGAGTACTCAGTCTATCGATCTTTAACCGAAAAATACCCATAGTCGCACCTTTGAACCTTTGTACAGGGTCGAGGCTAATAATTCGAAAAATATAAATTGGCCAAAGTCGAACACTTGCAGAATTTGTTCCACTCAGAAATTAGCTAGGAGTATTCAGTATATCGACCTTTAACTGAAAAATACCCATAGTCGCACCTTTGAGCCTTTGTACAGGGTCGAGGCTTATAATTCGAGAAACATAAATTGGCCAAAGTCGAAACCTTGCAGAATTTGTTCCACTCAGAAACTAGCATAGAAGTGTTTAGTCTATCGACCTTTAACCGAAAAATACTCATAGTCGCACCTTTGAGCCTTTGTACAGGTCGAGACCAGTTATTCGAGAAAACATAAATTGGCCAAAGTCGAAACCTTGCAGAATTTGTTCCACTCAGAAATTGGCATAGGAGTACTCAGTTTATCGATCTTTAACCGAAAAATACCCATAGTCGGACCTTTGAACCTTTGTACAGGGTCGAGACCAGTTATTCGAGAAAACATAAATTGGCCAAAGTCGAAACCTTGCAGAATTTGTTCCACATCGGGATTAGCATAGAAGTGTTTAGGCTATCGACCTTTAACCGAAAAAAACCCATAGTCGCACCTTTGAGCCTTTGTACAGGGTCGAGGTTAATAATTCGAGAATACATAAATTGGCCAAAGTCGAACACGTGCAGAATTTGTTCCACTCAGAAATTAGCAAAGGAGTGCTCAGTCTATCGATCTTTAACCGAAAAATACCCATAGTCGCACCTTTGAACCTTTGTACAGGGTCGAGGCTAATAATTCGAAAAATATAAATTGGCCAAAGTCGAACACTTGCAGAATCTGTTCCACTCAGAAATTAGCATAGGAGTATTCAGTCTATCGACCTTTAACTAAAAAATACCCATAGTCGCACCTTTGAGCGTTTGTACAGGGTCGAGACCAGTTATTCGAGAAAACATAAATTGGCCAAAGTCGAAACCTTGCAGAATTTGTTCCACTCAGAAATTGGCATAGAAGTGTTTAGTCTATCGATCTTTAACCGAGAAATACCCATAGTCGCACCTTGGAGCCTTTGTACAGGGTCGAGACTAGTTATTCGAGAAAACATAAATTGGCCAAAGTCGAAACCTTGCAGAATTTGTTCCACTCAGAAATTAGCATAGGAGTGTTTAGTCTATCGACCTTTAACCGAAAAATACCCATAGTCGCACCTTTGAGCCTTTGTACAGGGTCGAGGCTAATAATTCGAGAAAACATAAATTGGCCAAAGTCGAAACCTTGCAGAATTTGTTCCACATCGGAATTAGCATAGAAGTATTTAGTCTATCAACCTTTAACCGAAAAAAACCCATAGTCGCACCTTTGAGCCTTGTACAGTGTCGAGGCGATTAATTCGAGAAAACATAAATTGGCGAAAGTCGAAACCTTGCAGAATTTGTTCCACCCAGAAATTAGCATAGGAGTACTCAGTCTATCGATCTTTAACCGAAAAATTCCCATAGTCGCACCTTTGAACCTTTGTACAGGGTCGAGGCTAATAATTCGAGAAAACATAAAGTGGCCAAAGTCGAACTCTTGCAGAATTTGTCCTACTCAGAAATTAGCATAGGAGTACTCAGTCTATCGATCTTTAACCGAAAAATACCCATAGTCGCACCTTTGAACCTTTGTACAGGGTCGAGGCTAATAATTCGAAAAATATAAATTGGCCAAAGTCGAACACTTGCAGAATTTGTTCCACTCAGAAATTAGCTAGGAGTATTCAGTATATCGACCTTTAACTGAAAAATACCCATAGTCGCACCTTTGAGCCTTTGTGCAGGGTCGAGGCTTATAATTCGAGAAACATAAATTGGCCAAAGTCGAAACCTTGCAGAATTTGTTCCACTCAGAAACTAGCATAGAAGTGTTTAGTCTATCGACCTTTAACCGAAAAATACTCATAGTCGCACCTTTGAGCCTTTGTACAGGTCGAGACCAGTTATTCGAGAAAACATAAATTGGCCAAAGTCGAAACCTTGCAGAATTTGTTCCACTCAGAAATTGGCATAGGAGTACTCAGTTTATCGATCTTTAACCGAAAAATACCCATAGTCGGACCTTTGAACCTTTGTACAGGGTCGAGACCAGTTATTCGAGAAAACATAAATTGGCCAAAGTCGAAACCTTGCAGAATTTGTTCCACTCAGAAATTGGCATAGGAGTACTCAGTCTATCGATCTTTAACCGAAAAATACCCATAGTCGCACCTTTGAGCCTTTGTACAGGGCCGAGACCAGTTATTCGAGAAAACATAAATTGGCCAAAGTCGAAACCTTGCAGAATTTGTTCCACTCAGAAATTGGCATAGGAGTACTCAGTCTATCGATCTTTAACCGAAAAATACCCATAGTCGCACCTTTGAGCCTTTGTACAGGGCCGAGACCAGTTATTCGAGAAAACATAAATTGGCCAAAGTCGAAACCTTGCAGAATTTGTTCCACGCAAAAATTGGCATAGGAGGACTCAGTCTATCGATCTTTAACCAAAAAATACCCATAGTCGCACCTTTGAGCCTTTGTACAGGGTCGAGACCAGTTATTCGAGAAAACATAAATTGGCCAAAGTCGAAACCTTGCAGAATTTGTTCCACTCAGAAATTGGCATACAAGTGTTTAGTCTATCGATCTTTAACCGAAAAATACCCATAGTCGCACCTTTGAGCCTTTGAACAGGGTCGAGGCTAATAATTCGCCAAAACATAAATTGGCCAAAGTCGAAACCTTGCAGAATTTGTTCCACTCAGAAATTGGCATTTTTTTTTTTTTTTTTATGATCAAACACAAGCACTATAGGAAAAATCCTTTAGGGCACTCTGGGAGTGGTGCGTGTGCGCAGAAAGCGATTCACGTTGGATTTGAATCGTTGGAGGTTATATTCGTTGGGAAAAACGACCTCGGGAAGGTCGTTCCACAAGGATGAAGTCCTCCAGATGAAAGAATTTTTAAATAATGAAGTTCGAGGAGTACTAAGCTTAACCACATACGGATGGGCGGCAGTGGTTCGTCGTGTATTTCTGCTATTCGTCGCTCTGGGCGGAATTAAGAGGGCAAGGTCAGCCGAGCACCTTCCATGATAATATCTGTAAAAGAGAGTCAAATCCCCAACCTGTCTTCGATGTTCTAGGCTGTCGAGGTTCTTCGTCAGCTCGTGGTCTCCGATCAGACGAATAGCCCTCCTTTCGATGGAATCCAGCAGCCGAAGAGTATGTTTGGGTGCAGAGCTCCAGACATGAGAGCAGTATTCTATTGATGGTCGAATCTGGGCTTTGTATAGTGTCAAAAGTTGTTGAGGTGTATACAACTTTCTGGTTCGGAAGAGTACGCCAAGCTTCTGAGAAGCTATCTTGGCGATTGCCACAACGTGGTTATGCCAAGACATATTTCCTCCCAGATTGACACCCAGCAAATTAATAGATGAAGCCAGTGGGATTGCGTGTCCGGCCATGACTATTTCCGGTTCTGTAATGTTAACCTTTTTAGAGAAAACTGCTGCTTGGGTTTTTTTAGCGTTAAATTCGACTTGGTTACTGTCACCCCAAGCCAAAATTTCTTCCAGGTCTTTGTTGAGGCGTGATACTTCATGCTGTCTGCGAAGATGTGCGTCGGCAGCCGATGTTTGCGCATTCAAAGAGAAAGATGAGAAAAGTGTGCTATCGTCCGCAAAACTAAATATCGGGTTTTTAGTTTTCACTAGAAGGCATACAAGTGTTTAGTCTATCGATCTTTAACCGAAAAATACCCATAGTCGCACCTTTGAGCCTTTGTACAGGGCCGAGACCAGTTATTCGAGAAAACATAAATTGGCCAAAGTCGAAACCTTGCAGAATTTGTTCCACGCAAAAATTGGCATAGGAGGACTCAGTCTATCGATCTTTAACCAAAAAATACCCATAGTCGCACCTTTGAGCCTTTGTACAGGGTCGAGACCAGTTATTCGAGAAAACATAAATTGGCCAAAGTCGAAACCTTGCAGAATTTGTTCCACTCAGAAATTGGCATACAAGTGTTTAGTCTATCGATCTTTAACCGAAAAATACCCATAGTCGCACCTTTGAGCCTTTGAACAGGGTCGAGGCTAATAATTCGCCAAAACATAAATTGGCCAAAGTCGAAACCTTGCAGAATTTGTTCCACGCAAAAATTGGCATAGGAGGACTCAGTCTATCGATCTTTAACCGAAAAATACCCATAGTCGCACCTTTGAGCCTTTGTACAGGGTCGAGACCAGTTATTCGAGAAAACATAAATTGGCCAAAGTCGAAACCTTGCAGAATTTTTTCCACTCAGAAATTAGCATAGGAGTGTTTAGTCTATCGACCTTTAACCGAGAAATACCCATAGTGGCACCTTTGAGCCTTTGTACAGGGTCGAGGCTAATAATTCGAGAAAACATAATTGGCCAAAGTCTCGACCCTGTACAAAGGCTCCAAGGTGCGACTATGGGTATATTTCTCGGTTAAAGATCGATAGACTAAACACTTCTATGCCAATTTCTGAGTGGAACAAATTCTGCAAGGTTTCGACTTTGGCCAATTTATGTTTTCTCGAATAACTGGTCTCGACCCTGTACAAACGCTCAAAGGTGCGACTATGGGTATTTTTCAGTTAAAGGTCGATAGACTGAATACTCCTATGCTAATTTCTGAGTGGAACAAATTCTGCAAGTGTTCGACTTTGGCCAATTTATATTTTTCGAATTATTAGCCTCGACCCTGTACAAAGGTTCAAAGGTGCGACTATGGGTATTTTTCGGTTAAAGATCGATAGACTGAGCACTCCTTTGCTAATTTCTGAGTGGAACAAATTCTGCACGTGTTCGACTTTGGCCAATTTATGTATTCTCGAATTATTAACCTCGACCCTGTACAAAGGCTCAAAGGTGCGACTATGGGTTTTTTTCGGTTAAAGGTCGATAGCCTAAACACTTCTATGCTAATCCCGATGTGGAACAAATTCTGCAAGGTTTCGACTTTGGCCAATTTATGTTTTCTCGAATTATTAGACGCGACCCTGTACAAAGGCCAAAGGTGCGACTATGGGTATTTTTCAGTTAAAGATCGTTAGACTAAACACTTCTATGCCAATTTCTGAGTGGAACAAATTCTGCACGTGTTCGACTTTGGACAATTTATGTATTCTCGAATTATTAGCCTCGACCCTGTACAAAGGCTCAAAGGTGAGACTATGGGTTTTTTTCTGTTAAAGGTCGACAGACTAAACACTTCTATGCTAATCCCGATTTGGAACAAATTCTGCAAGGTTTCGACTTTGGCCAATTTATGTTTTCTCGAATTATTAGCCTCGACCCTGTACAAAGGCTCAAAGGTGCGACTATGGATATTTTTCGGTTAAAGATCGATAGACTAAATAAACACTTCTATGCCAATTTCGATGTGGAACAAATTCTGCAAGTGTTCGACTTTGGCCAATTTATGTTTTCTCGAATTATTAGCCTCGACCCTGTACAAAGGCTCAAAGGTGCCACTATGGGTATTTCTCGGTTAAAGGTCGATAGACTAAACACTCCTATGCTAATTTCTGAGTGGAAAAAATTCTGCAAGGTTTCGACTTTGGCCAATTTATGTTTTCTCGAATAACTGGTCTCGACCCTGTACAAAGGCTCAAAGGTGCGACTATGGGTATTTTTCGGTTAAAGATCGATAGACTGAGTCCTCCTATGCCAATTTTTGCGTGGAACAAATTCTGCAAGGTTTCGACTTTGGCCAATTTATGTTTTGGCGAATTATTAGCCTCGACCCTGTTCAAAGGCTCAAAGGTGCGACTATGGGTATTTTTCGGTTAAAGATCGATAGACTAAACACTTGTATGCCAATTTCTGAGTGGAACAAATTCTGCAAGGTTTCGACTTTGGCCAATTTATGTTTTCTCGAATAACTGGTCTCGACCCTGTACAAAGGCTCAAAGGTGCGACTATGGGTATTTTTTGGTTAAAGATCGATAGACTGAGTCCTCCTATGCCAATTTTTGCGTGGAACAAATTCTGCAAGGTTTCGACTTTGGCCAATTTATGTTTTCTCGAATAACTGGTCTCGGCCCTGTACAAAGGCTCAAAGGTGCGACTATGGGTATTTTTCGGTTAAAGATCGATAGACTAAACACTTGTATGCCAATTTCTGAGTGGAACAAATTCTGCAAGGTTTCGACTTTGGCCAATTTATGTTTTGGCGAATTATTAGCCTCGACCCTGTTCAAAGGCTCAAAGGTGCGACTATGGGTATTTTTCGGTTAAAGATCGATAGACTAAACACTTGTATGCCAATTTCTGAGTGGAACAAATTCTGCAAGGTTTCGACTTTGGCCAATTTATGTTTTCTCGAATAACTGGTCTCGACCCTGTACAAAGGCTCAAAGGTGCGACTATGGGTATTTTTTGGTTAAAGATCGATAGACTGAGTCCTCCTATGCCAATTTTTGCGTGGAACAAATTCTGCAAGGTTTCGACTTTGGCCAATTTATGTTTTCTCGAATAACTGGTCTCGGCCCTGTACAAAGGCTCAAAGGTGCGACTATGGGTATTTTTCGGTTAAAGATCGATAGACTGAGTACTCCTATGCCAATTTCTGAGTGGAACAAATTCTGCAAGGTTTCGACTTTGGCCAATTTATGTTTTCTCGAATAACTGGTCTCGGCCCTGTACAAAGGCTCAAAGGTGCGACTATGGGTATTTTTCGGTTAAAGATCGATAGACTGAGTACTCCTATGCCAATTTCTGAGTGGAACAAATTCTGCAAGGTTTCGACTTTGGCCAATTTATGTTTTCTCGAATAACTGGTCTCGACCCTGTACAAAGGTTCAAAGGTCCGACTATGGGTATTTTTCGGTTAAAGATCGATAAACTGAGTACTCCTATGCCAATTTCTGAGTGGAACAAATTCTGCAAGGTTTCGACTTTGGCCAATTTATGTTTTCTCGAATAACTGGTCTCGACCTGTACAAAGGCTCAAAGGTGCGACTATGAGTATTTTTCGGTTAAAGGTCGATAGACTAAACACTTCTATGCTAGTTTCTGAGTGGAACAAATTCTGCAAGGTTTCGACTTTGGCCAATTTATGTTTCTCGAATTATAAGCCTCGACCCTGCACAAAGGCTCAAAGGTGCGACTATGGGTATTTTTCAGTTAAAGGTCGATATACTGAATACTCCTAGCTAATTTCTGAGTGGAACAAATTCTGCAAGTGTTCGACTTTGGCCAATTTATATTTTTCGAATTATTAGCCTCGACCCTGTACAAAGGTTCAAAGGTGCGACTATGGGTATTTTTCGGTTAAAGATCGATAGACTGAGTACTCCTATGCTAATTTCTGAGTAGAACAAATTCTGCAAGAGTTCGACTTTGGCCACTTTATGTTTTCTCGAATTATTAGCCTCGACCCTGTACAAAGGCTCAAAGGTGCGACTATGGGTATTTTTCGGTTAAAGATCGATAGACTGAGTACTCCTATGCTAATTTCTGAGTGGAACAAATTCTGCAAGAGTTCGACTTTGGCCACTTTATGTTTTCTCGAATTAATCGCCTCGACACTGTACAAATGCTCAAAGGTGCGACTATGGGTTTTTTTCGGTTAAAGATCGATAGACTAAGAACTTCTATGCCAATTTCGATGTGGAACAAATTCTGCAAGTGTTCGACTTTGGCCAATTTATGTTTTCTCGAATAACTGGTCTCGACCCTGTACAAATGCTCAAAGGTGCGACTATGGGTTTTTTTCGGTTAAAGGTCGATAGACTAAACACTTCTATGCCAATTTCTGAGTGGAACAAATTCTGCACGTGTTCGACTTTGGCCACTTTATGTTTTCTCGAATTATTAGCCTCGACCCTGTACAAAGGTTCAAAGGTGCGACTATGGGAATTTTTCGGTTAAAGATCGATAGACTGAGTACTCCTATGCTAATTTCTGGGTGGAACAAATTCTGCAAGGTTTCGACTTTCGCCAATTTATGTTTTCTCGAATTAATCGCCTCGACACTGTACAAATGCTCAAAGGTGCGACTATGGGTTTTTTTCGGTTAAAGATCGATAGACTAAGAACTTCTATGCCAATTTCGATGTGGAACAAATTCTGCAAGTGTTCGACTTTGGCCAATTTATGTTTTCTCGAATAACTGGTCTCGACCCTGTACAAATGCTCAAAGGTGCGACTATGGGTTTTTTTCGGTTAAAGGTCGATAGACTAAACACTTCTATGCCAATTTCTGAGTGGAACAAATTCTGCACGTGTTCGACTTTGGCCACTTTATGTTTTCTCGAATTATTAGCCTCGACCCTGTACAAAGGTTCAAAGGTGCGACTATGGGAATTTTTCGGTTAAAGATCGATAGACTGAGTACTCCTATGCTAATTTCTGGGTGGAACAAATTCTGCAAGGTTTCGACTTTCGCCAATTTATGTTTTCTCGAATTAATCGCCTCGACACTGTACAAATGCTCAAAGGTGCGACTATGGGTTTTTTTCGGTTAAAGATTGATAGACTAAGAACTTCTATGCCAATTTCGATGTGGAACAAATTCTGCAAGTGTTCGACTTTGGCCAATTTATGTTTTCTCGAATAACTGGTCTCGAACCTGTACAAATGCTCAAAGGTGCGACTATGGGTTTTTTTCGGTTAAAGGTCGATAGACTAAACACTTCTATGCCAATTTCTGAGTGGAACAAATTCTGCACGTGTTCGACTTTGGACAATTTATGTATTCTCGAATTATTAGCCTCGACCCTGTACAAAGGCTCAAAGGTGCGACTATGGGTTTTTTTCGGTTAAAGGTCGATAGACTAAACACTTCTATGCTAATCCCGATTTGGAACAAATTCTGCAAGGTTTCGACTTTGGCCAATTTATGTTTTCTCGAATTATTAGCCTCGACCCTGTACAAAGGCTCAAAGGTCCGACTATGGATATTTTTCGGTTAAAGATCGATAGACTAAACACTTCTATGCCAATTTCGATGTGGAACAAATTCTGCAAGTGTTCGACTTTGGCCAGTTTATGTTTTCTCGAATTATTAGCCTCGACCCTGTACAAAGGCTCAAAGGTGCGACTATGGGTATTTCTCGGTTAAAGGTCGATAGACTTAACACTCCTATGCTAATTTCTGAGTGGAAAAAATTCTGCAAGGTTTCGACTTTGGCCAATTTATGTTTTCTCGAATAACTGGTCTCGAACCTGTACAAAGGCTCAAAGGTGCGACTATGGGTATTTTTCGGTTAAAGATCGATAGACCGAGTCCTCCTATGCCAATTTTTGCGATGAACAAATTCTGCAAGGTTTCGACTTTGGCCAATTTATGTTTTGGCGAATTATTAGCCTCGACCCTGTTCAAAGGCTCAAAGGTGCGACTATGGGTATTTTTCGGTTAAAGATCGATAGACTAAACACTTGTATGCCAATTTCTGAGTGGAACAAATTCTGCAAGAGTTCGACTTTGGCCACTTTATGTTTTCTCGAATTATTAGCCTCGACCCTGTACAAAGGTTCAAAGGTGCGACTATGGGAATTTTTCGGTTAAAGATCGATAGACTGAGTACTCCTATGCTAATTTCTGGGTGGAACAAATTCTGCAAGGTTTCGACTTTCGCCAATTTATGTTTTCTCGAATTAATCGCCTCGACACTGTACAAATGCTCAAAGGTGCGACTATGGGTTTTTTTCGGTTAAAGATCGATAGACTAAGAACTTCTATGCCAATTTCGATGTGGAACAAATTCTGCAAGTGTTCGACTTTGGCCAATTTATGTTTTCTCGAATAACTGGTCTCGACCCTGTACAAATGCTCAAAGGTGCGACTATGGGTTTTTTTCGGTTAAAGGTCGATAGACTAAACACTTCTATGCCAATTTCTGAGTGGAACAAATTCTGCACGTGTTCGACTTTGGCCACTTTATGTTTTCTCGAATTATTAGCCTCGACCCTGTACAAAGGTTCAAAGGTGCGACTATGGGAATTTTTCGGTTAAAGATCGATAGACTGAGTACTCCTATGCTAATTTCTGGGTGGAACAAATTCTGCAAGGTTTCGACTTTCGCCAATTTATGTTTTCTCGAATTAATCGCCTCGACACTGTACAAATGCTCAAAGGTGCGACTATGGGTTTTTTTCGGTTAAAGATCGATAGACTAAGAACTTCTATGCCAATTTCGATGTGGAACAAATTCTGCAAGTGTTCGACTTTGGCCAATTTATGTTTTCTCGAATAACTGGTCTCGAACCTGTACAAATGCTCAAAGGTGCGACTATGGGTTTTTTTCGGTTAAAGGTCGATAGACTAAACACTTCTATGCCAATTTCTGAGTGGAACAAATTCTGCACGTGTTCGACTTTGGACAATTTATGTATTCTCGAATTATTAGCCTCGACCCTGTACAAAGGCTCGAAGGTGCGACTATGGGTTTTTTTCGGTTATAGGTCGATAGACTAAACACTTCTATGCTAATCCCGATTTGGAACAAATTCTGCAAGGTTTCGACTTTGGCCAATTTATGTTTTCTCGAATTATTAGCCTCGACCCTGTACAAATCTCAAAGGTCCGACTATGGATATTTTTCGGTTAAAGATCGATAGACTAAACACTTAACCCGAAATAGTAAATATTAGATAAAAAATAGTAAATATTAAAATAAAAAATAATAAATATTAGAAAAAATTATAATAATAAATAATAGAATAAAAAATAATAAATATTAAAATAAAAAATAATAAATGTTAGACTAAAAAAATAGTAAAAGTTAAAATAAAATATAATAAATATTAGAATAAATAATAGTAAATATTAAAATAAAAAATAGTAAATATTAGAATAGAAAATAATAAATATTAAAATAAAAAATAGAAACTATTAGAATAAAAAATAATAAATATTAAAATAAAAATTAATAAATATTAAAATAAAAATAGCGAATATTAAAATAAAAAATAATAAATATTAAAATAAAAAATAATAAATATTAAAATAAAAAATAATAAATATTAGAATAAAAAATAGTAAATATTAAAATAAAAAATAGTAAATATTAGAATAAAAAATAGTAAATATTAAAATAAAAAATAATAAATATTAAAATAAAAAATAGTAAATATTAAAATAAAAAATAATAAATATTAGAATAAAAAATAATAAATATTAGAATAAAAAATAATAAATATTAGAATAAAAAATAGTAAATATTAAAATAAAAAATAGTAAATATTAGAATAAAAAATAGTAAATATTAAAATAAAAAATAATAAATATTAAAATAAAAAATAGTAAATATTAAAATAAAAAATAATAAATATTAGAATAAAAAATAATAAATATTAGAATAAAAAATAATGAATATTAGAATAAAAAAATAATAAATATTAGAATAAAAAATAATAAATATTAGAATAAAAAATAGTAAATATTAAAATAAAAAATAGTAATATTAGAATAGAAAATAAAAAATATTAAAATAAAAAATAATAAATATTAGAATAAAAAATAATAAATATTAAATAAGATTTTTGGAAAATATTTCGAAAATTAATTTCTTGGAAAAATGATTTTTTAAAGATTTTTTGGAAAAATTATTTTTTTCGATAATTTTAAAAAATCTTTGGAAAAAAAGATATTTTGGAAAATAATTTTTTAAACATTTCTTGGAAAAATAATTTTTTAAAGATTTTTTGGCAAAAATATTCTTTCGATAAAATTTTGAAAAATAAAATCTTTGGAGAAAAAAGATTTTTGGAAAATATTTCGAAAATTAATTTTTTAAACATTCCTTGGAAAAAATACATTTTTTAAAGGGTTTGTTCGGGTTGGTCGGGTTTGTTCGGGTTTGTCGGGCTTGTTCGGGTTTGTTCGGGTTTGTCGGGTTTGTTCGGGTTTGGGTTTGTTCGGGTTTGTTCCACTCAGAAGTTGGCATACAAGTGTTTAGTCTATCGATCTTTAACCGAAAAAAACCCATAGTCGCACCTTTGAGCCTTTGTACAGGGTCGAGGCTAATAATTCGAGAATACATAAATTGTCCAAAGTCGAACACGTGCAGAATTTGTTCCACTAAGAAATTGGCATAGAAGTGTTTAGTCTAACGATCTTTAACTGAAAAATACCCATAGTCGCACCTTTGAACCTTTATACAGGGTCGAGGCTAATAATTCGAAAAATATAAATTGGCCAAAGTCGAACACTTGCAGAATTTGTTCCACTCAGAAATTAGCATAGGATTCAGTCTATCGACCTTTAACTGAAAAATACCCATAGTCGCACCTTTGAGCGTTTGTACAGGGTCGAGACCAGTTATTCGAGAAAACATAAATTGGCCAAAGTCGAAACCTTGCAGAATTTGTTCCACTCAGAAATTGGCATAGAAGTGTTTAGTCTATCGATCTTTAACCGAGAAATACCCATAGTCGCACCTTGGAGCCTTTGTACAGGGTCGAGACTAGTTATTCGAGAAAACATAAATTGGCCAAAGTCGAAACCTTGCAGAATTTGTTCCACTCAGAAATTAGCATAGGAGTGTTTAGTCTATCGACCTTTAACCGAAAAATACCCATAGTCGCACCTTTGAGCCTTTGTACAGGGTCGAGGCTAATAATTCGAGAAAACATAAATTGGCCAAAGTCGAAACCTTGCAGAACTTGTTCTACATCGGAATTAGCATAGAAGTATTTAGTCTATCAACCTTTAACCGAAAAAAACCAATAGTCGCACCTTTGAGCCTTGTACAGGGTCGAGGCTAATAATTCGAGAATACATAAATTGGCCAAAGTCGAACACGTGCAGAATTTGTTCCACATCGAAATTGGCATAGAAGTGTTTAGTCTGTCGATCTTTAACCGAAAAATACCCATAGTCGCACCTTTGAACCTTTGTACAGGGTCGAGGCTAATAATTCGAGAAAACATAAATTGGCCAAAGTCGAAACGTTGCAGAATTTGTTCCACATCGGGATTAGCATAGAAGTGTTTAGTCTACCGACCTTCAACCGAAAAAAATCCATAGTCGCACCTTTGAGCCTTTGTACAGGGTCGAGGCTAATAATTCGAGAATACATAAATTGCCCAAAGTCGAACACATGCAGAATTTGTTCCACTCAGAAATTGGATAGAAGTACTCAGTCTATCGATCTTTAACCGAAAAATACCCATAGTCGCACCTTTGAGCCTTTGTACAGGGTTGAGACCAGTTATTCGAGAAAACATAAATTGGCCAAAGTCGAAAAGTGGCAGAATTTGTTCGACTCAGAAATTGGCATAGAAGTGTTTAGTCTAACGATCTTTAACTGAAAAATACCCATAGTCGCACCTTTGAGCCTTTGTACAGAGTCGAGGCTAATAATTCGAGAAAACATAAATTGGCCAAAGTCGAAACCTTGCAGAATTTGTTCCACATCGGGATTAGCATAGAAGTGTTTAGGCTATCGACCTTTAACCGAAAATAACCCATAGTCGCACCTTTGAGCCTTTGTACAGGGTCGAGGTTAATAATTCGAGAATACATAAATTGGCCAAAGTCGAACACGTGCAGAATTTGTTCCACTCAGAAATTAGCATAGGAGTGCTCAGTCTATCGATCTTTAACCGAAAAATACCCATAGTCGCACCTTTGAACCTTTATACAGGGTCGAGGCTAATAATTCGAAAAATATAAATTGGCCAAAGTCGAACACTTGCAGAATTTGTTCCACTCAGAAATTAGCATAGGAGTATTCAGTCTATCGACCTTTAACTGAAAAATACCCATAGTCGCACCTTTGAGCGTTTGTACAGGGTCGAGACCAGTTATTCGAGAAAACATAAATTGGCCAAAGTCGAAACCTTGCAGAATTTGTTCCACTCAGAAATTGGCATAGAAGTGTTTAGTCTATCGATCTTTAACCGAGAAATACCCATAGTCGCACCTTGGAGCCTTTGTACAGGGTCGAGACTAGTTATTCGAGAAAACATAAATTGGCCAAAGTCGAAACCTTGCAGAATTTGTTCCACTCAGAAATTAGCATAGGAGTGTTTAGTCTATCGACCTTTAACCGAAAAATACCCATAGTCGCACCTTTGAGCCTTTGTACAGGGTCGAGGCTAATAATTCGAGAAAACATAAATTGGCCAAAGTCGAAACCTTGCAGAATTTGTTCTACATCGGAATTAGCATAGAAGTATTTAGTCTATCAACCTTTAACCGAAAAAAACCAATAGTCGCACCTTTGAGCCTTGTACAGGGTCGAGGCTAATAATTCGAGAATACATAAATTGGCCAAAGTCGAACACGTGCAGAATTTGTTCCACATCGAAATTGGCATAGAAGTGTTTAGTCTGTCGATCTTTAACCGAAAAATACCCATAGTCGCACCTTTGAACCTTTGTACAGGGTCGAGGCTAATAATTCGAGAAAACATAAATTGGCCAAAGTCGAAACGTTGCAGAATTTGTTCCACATCGGGATTAGCATAGAAGTGTTTAGTCTACCGACCTTCAACCGAAAAAAATCCATAGTCGCACCTTTGAGCCTTTGTACAGGGTCGAGGCTAATAATTCGAGAATACATAAATTGCCCAAAGTCGAACACATGCAGAATTTGTTCCACTCAGAAATTGGATAGAAGTACTCAGTCTATCGATCTTTAACCGAAAAATACCCATAGTCGCACCTTTGAGTCTTTGTACAGGGTTGAGACCAGTTATTCGAGAAAACATAAATTGGCCAAAGTCGAAAAGTGGCAGAATTTGTTCGACTCAGAAATTGGCATAGAAGTGTTTAGTCTAACGATCTTTAACTGAAAAATACCCATAGTCGCACCTTTGAGCCTTTGTACAGGGCCGCGGCTAATAATTCGAGAAAACATAAATTGGCCAAAGTCGAAACCTTGCAGAACTTGTTCCACTCAGAAATTAGCATAGGAGTATTCAGTCTATCGACCTTTAACTGAAAAATACCCATAGTCGCACCTTTGAGCATTTGTACAGGGTCGAGACCAGTTATTCGAGAAAACATAAATTGGCCAAAGTCGAACATTTGCAGAATTTGTTCCACATCGAAATTGGCATAGAAGTTCTTAGTCTATCGATCTTTAAACGAAAAATACCCATAGTCGCACCTTTGAGCCTTTGTACAGGGTCGCGGCTAATAATTCGAGAAAACATAAATTGGCCAAAGTCGAAACTTTGCAGAATTTGTTCCACTCAGAAATTAGCATAGAAGTGTTTAGTCTATTGACCTTTAACCGAAAAATACTCATAGTCGCACCTTTGAGCCTTTGTACAGGTTCGAGGCTAATAATTCGAAAAATATAAATTTGCCAAAGTCGAAAACGTGCAGAATTTGTTTCACTCAGAAATTAGCATAGGAGTACTCAGTCTATCGATCTTTAACCGAAAAATACCCATAGTCGCACCTTTGAGCCTTTGTACAGGGCCGCGGCTAATAATTCGAGAAAACATAAATTGGCCAAAGTCGAAACCTTGCAGAACTTGTTCCACTCAGAAATTAGCATAGGAGTATTCAGTCTATCGATCTTTAACCGAAAAATACCCATAGTCGCACCTTTGAACTTTTGACAGGGTCGAGGCTAATAATTCGAAAAATATAAATTGGCCAAAGTCGAACACTTGCAGAATTTGTTCCACTCAGAAATTAGCATAGAAGTGTTTAGTCTATTGACCTTTAACCGAAAAATACTCATAGTCGCACCTTTGAGCCTTTGTACAGGTTCGAGGCTAATAATTCGAAAAATATAAATTTGCCAAAGTCGAAAACGTGCAGAATTTGTTTCACTCAGAAATTAGCATAGGAGTACTCAGTCTATCGATCTTTAACCGAAAAATACCCATAGTCGCACCTTTGAGCATTTGTACAGGGTCGAGGCGATTAATTCGAGAAAACATAAATTGGCCAAAGTCGAAACCTTGCAGAATTTGTTCCACTCAGAAATTAGCATAGGAGTACTCAGTCTATCGATCTTTATCCGAAAAATACCCATAGTCGCACCTTTGAACCTTTGTACAGGGTCGAGGCTAATAATTCGAAAAATATAAATTGGCCAAAGTCGAACACTTGCAGAATTTGTTCCACTCAGAAATTAGCATAGAAGTGTTTAGTCTATTGACCTTTAACCGAAAAATACTCATAGTCGCACCTTTGAGCCTTTGTACAGGTTCGAGGCTAATAATTCGAAAAATATAAATTTGCCAAAGTCGAAAACGTGCAGAATTTGTTTCACTCAGAAATTAGCATAGGAGTACTCAGTCTATCGATCTTTAACCGAAAAATACCCATAGTCGCACCTTTGAGCATTTGTACAGGGTCGAGGCGATTAATTCGAGAAAACATAAATTGGCCAAAGTCGAAACCTTGCAGAATTTGTTCCACTCAGAAATTAGCATAGGAGTACTCAGTCTATCGATCTTTAACCGAAAAATACCCATAGTCGCACCTTTGAACCTTTGTACAGGGTCGAGGCTAATAATTCGAAAAATATAAATTGGCCAAAGTCGAACACTTGCAGAATTTGTTCCACTCAGAAATTTGCATAGGAGTATTCAGTCTATCGACCTTTAACTGAAAAATACCCATAGTCGCACCTTTGAGCCTTTGTACAGGGTCGAGGCTTATAATTCGAGAAACATAAATTGGCCAAAGTCGAACACTTGCAGAATTTATTCCACATCGAAATTGGCATAGAAGTGTTTAGTCTATCGATCTTTAACCGAAAAATACCCATAGTCGCACCTTTGAGCCCTTGTACAGGGTCGAGGCTAATAATTCGAGAAAACATAAATTGATCAAAGTCGAAACCTTGCAGAATTTGTTCCACATCGGGATTAGCATAGAAGTGTTTAGTCTATCGACCTTTAACCGAAAAAACCCATAGTCGCACCTTTGAGCCTTTGTAGGTTCAAAGGTGCGACTATGGGAATTTTTCGGTTAAAGATCGATAGACTGAGTACTCCTATGCTAATTTCTGGGTGGAACAAATTCTGCAAGGTTTCGACTTTCGCCAATTTATGTTTTCTCGAATTAATCGCCTCGACACTGTACAAATGCTCAAAGGTGCGACTATGGGTTTTTTTCGGTTAAAGATTGATAGACTAAGAACTTCTATGCCAATTTCGATGTGGAACAAATTCTGCAAGTGTTCGACTTTGGCCAATTTATATTTTTCGAATTATTAGCCTCGACCCTGTACAAAGGTTCAAAGGTGCGACTATGGGTATTTTTCGGTTAAAGATCGATAGACTGAGTACTCCTATGCTAATTTCTGAGTAGAACAAATTCTGCAAGAGTTCGACTTTGGCCACTTTATGTTTTCTCGAATTATTAGCCTCGACCCTGTACAAAGGCTCAAAGGTGCGACTATGGGTATTTTTCGGTTAAAGATCGATAGACTGAGTACTCCTATGCTAATTTCTGAGTGGAACAAATTCTGCAAGAGTTCGACTTTGGCCACTTTATGTTTTCTCGAATTAATCGCCTCGACACTGTACAAATGCTCAAAGGTGCGACTATGGGTTTTTTTCGGTTAAAGATCGATAGACTAAGAACTTCTATGCCAATTTCGATGTGGAACAAATTCTGCAAGTGTTCGACTTTGGCCAATTTATGTTTTCTCGAATAACTGGTCTCGACCCTGTACAAATGCTCAAAGGTGCGACTATGGGTTTTTTTCGGTTAAAGGTCGATAGACTAAACACTTCTATGCCAATTTCTGAGTGGAACAAATTCTGCACGTGTTCGACTTTGGCCACTTTATGTTTTCTCGAATTATTAGCCTCGACCCTGTACAAAGGTTCAAAGGTGCGACTATGGGAATTTTTCGGTTAAAGATCGATAGACTGAGTACTCCTATGCTAATTTCTGGGTGGAACAAATTCTGCAAGGTTTCGACTTTCGCCAATTTATGTTTTCTCGAATTAATCGCCTCGACACTGTACAAATGCTCAAAGGTGCGACTATGGGTTTTTTTCGGTTAAAGATCGATAGACTAAGAACTTCTATGCCAATTTCGATGTGGAACAAATTCTGCAAGTGTTCGACTTTGGCCAATTTATGTTTTCTCGAATAACTGGTCTCGACCCTGTACAAATGCTCAAAGGTGCGACTATGGGTTTTTTTCGGTTAAAGGTCGATAGACTAAACACTTCTATGCCAATTTCTGAGTGGAACAAATTCTGCACGTGTTCGACTTTGGCCACTTTATGTTTTCTCGAATTATTAGCCTCGACCCTGTACAAAGGTTCAAAGGTGCGACTATGGGAATTTTTCGGTTAAAGATCGATAGACTGAGTACTCCTATGCTAATTTCTGGGTGGAACAAATTCTGCAAGGTTTCGACTTTCGCCAATTTATGTTTTCTCGAATTAATCGCCTCGACACTGTACAAATGCTCAAAGGTGCGACTATGGGTTTTTTTCGGTTAAAGATTGATAGACTAAGAACTTCTATGCCAATTTCGATGTGGAACAAATTCTGCAAGTGTTCGACTTTGGCCAATTTATGTTTTCTCGAATAACTGGTCTCGAAACTGTACAAATGCTCAAAGGTGCGACTATGGGTTTTTTTCGGTTAAAGGTCGATAGACTAAACACTTCTATGCCAATTTCTGAGTGGAACAAATTCTGCACGTGTTCGACTTTGGACAATTTATGTATTCTCGAATTATTAGCCTCGACCCTGTACAAAGGCTCAAAGGTGCGACTATGGGTTTTTTTCGGTTAAAGGTCGATAGACTAAACACTTCTATGCTAATCCCGATTTGGAACAAATTCTGCAAGGTTTCGACTTTGGCCAATTTATGTTTTCTCGAATTATTAGCCTCGACCCTGTACAAAGGCTCAAAGGTCCGACTATGGATATTTTTCGGTTAAAGATCGATAGACTAAACACTTCTATGCCAATTTCGATGTGGAACAAATTCTGCAAGTGTTCGACTTTGGCCAGTTTATGTTTTCTCGAATTATTAGCCTCGACCCTGTACAAAGGCTCAAAGGTGCGACTATGGGTATTTCTCGGTTAAAGGTCGATAGACTTAACACTCCTATGCTAATTTCTGAGTGGAAAAAATTCTGCAAGGTTTCGACTTTGGCCAATTTATGTTTTCTCGAATAACTGGTCTCGAACCTGTACAAAGGCTCAAAGGTGCGACTATGGGTATTTTTCGGTTAAAGATCGATAGACCGAGTCCTCCTATGCCAATTTTTGCGATGAACAAATTCTGCAAGGTTTCGACTTTGGCCAATTTATGTTTTGGCGAATTATTAGCCTCGACCCTGTTCAAAGGCTCAAAGGTGCGACTATGGGTATTTTTCGGTTAAAGATCGATAGACTAAACACTTGTATGCCAATTTCTGAGTGGAACAAATTCTGCAAGAGTTCGACTTTGGCCACTTTATGTTTTCTCGAATTATTAGCCTCGACCCTGTACAAAGGTTCAAAGGTGCGACTATGGGAATTTTTCGGTTAAAGATCGATAGACTGAGTACTCCTATGCTAATTTCTGGGTGGAACAAATTCTGCAAGGTTTCGACTTTCGCCAATTTATGTTTTCTCGAATTAATCGCCTCGACACTGTACAAATGCTCAAAGGTGCGACTATGGGTTTTTTTCGGTTAAAGATCGATAGACTAAGAACTTCTATGCCAATTTCGATGTGGAACAAATTCTGCAAGTGTTCGACTTTGGCCAATTTATGTTTTCTCGAATAACTGGTCTCGACCCTGTACAAATGCTCAAAGGTGCGACTATGGGTTTTTTTCGGTTAAAGGTCGATAGACTAAACACTTCTATGCCAATTTCTGAGTGGAACAAATTCTGCACGTGTTCGACTTTGGCCACTTTATGTTTTCTCGAATTATTAGCCTCGACCCTGTACAAAGGTTCAAAGGTGCGACTATGGGAATTTTTCGGTTAAAGATCGATAGACTGAGTACTCCTATGCTAATTTCTGGGTGGAACAAATTCTGCAAGGTTTCGACTTTCGCCAATTTATGTTTTCTCGAATTAATCGCCTCGACACTGTACAAATGCTCAAAGGTGCGACTATGGGTTTTTTTCGGTTAAAGATCGATAGACTAAGAACTTCTATGCCAATTTCGATGTGGAACAAATTCTGCAAGTGTTCGACTTTGGCCAATTTATGTTTTCTCGAATAACTGGTCTCGAACCTGTACAAATGCTCAAAGGTGCGACTATGGGTTTTTTTCGGTTAAAGGTCGATAGACTAAACACTTCTATGCCAATTTCTGAGTGGAACAAATTCTGCACGTGTTCGACTTTGGACAATTTATGTATTCTCGAATTATTAGCCTCGACCCTGTACAAAGGCTCGAAGGTGCGACTATGGGTTTTTTTCGGTTATAGGTCGATAGACTAAACACTTCTATGCTAATCCCGATTTGGAACAAATTCTGCAAGGTTTCGACTTTGGCCAATTTATGTTTTCTCGAATTATTAGCCTCGACCCTGTACAAATCTCAAAGGTCCGACTATGGATATTTTTCGGTTAAAGATCGATAGACTAAACACTTAACCCGAAATAGTAAATATTAGATAAAAAATAGTAAATATTAAAATAAAAAATAATAAATATTAGAAAAAATTATAATAATAAATAATAGAATAAAAAATAATAAATATTAAAATAAAAAATAATAAATGTTAGACTAAAAAAATAGTAAAAGTTAAAATAAAATATAATAAATATTAGAATAAATAATAGTAAATATTAAAATAAAAAATAGTAAATATTAGAATAGAAAATAATAAATATTAAAATAAAAAATAGAAACTATTAGAATAAAAAATAATAAATATTAAAATAAAAATTAATAAATATTAAAATAAAAATAGCGAATATTAAAATAAAAAATAATAAATATTAAAATAAAAAATAATAAATATTAAAATAAAAAATAATAAATATTAGAATAAAAAATAGTAAATATTAAAATAAAAAATAGTAAATATTAGAATAAAAAATAGTAAATATTAAAATAAAAAATAATAAATATTAAAATAAAAAATAGTAAATATTAAAATAAAAAATAATAAATATTAGAATAAAAAATAATAAATATTAGAATAAAAAATAATAAATATTAGAATAAAAAATAGTAAATATTAAAATAAAAAATAGTAAATATTAGAATAAAAAATAGTAAATATTAAAATAAAAAATAATAAATATTAAAATAAAAAATAGTAAATATTAAAATAAAAAATAATAAATATTAGAATAAAAAATAATAAATATTAGAATAAAAAATAATGAATATTAGAATAAAAAAATAATAAATATTAGAATAAAAAATAATAAATATTAGAATAAAAAATAGTAAATATTAAAATAAAAAATAGTAATATTAGAATAGAAAATAAAAAATATTAAAATAAAAAATAATAAATATTAGAATAAAAAATAATAAATATTAAATAAGATTTTTGGAAAATATTTCGAAAATTAATTTCTTGGAAAAATGATTTTTTAAAGATTTTTTGGAAAAATTATTTTTTTCGATAATTTTAAAAAATCTTTGGAAAAAAAGATATTTTGGAAAATAATTTTTTAAACATTTCTTGGAAAAATAATTTTTTAAAGATTTTTTGGCAAAAATATTCTTTCGATAAAATTTTGAAAAATAAAATCTTTGGAGAAAAAAGATTTTTGGAAAATATTTCGAAAATTAATTTTTTAAACATTCCTTGGAAAAAATACATTTTTTAAAGGGTTTGTTCGGGTTGGTCGGGTTTGTTCGGGTTTGTCGGGCTTGTTCGGGTTTGTTCGGGTTTGTCGGGTTTGTTCGGGTTTGGGTTTGTTCGGGTTTGTTCCACTCAGAAGTTGGCATACAAGTGTTTAGTCTATCGATCTTTAACTTTAATTCGAGAAAACATAAATTGGCCAAAGTCGAAACCTTGCAGAACTTGTTCCACTCAGAAATTAGCATAGGAGTATTCAGTCTATCGACCTTTAACTGAAAAATACCCATAGTCGCACCTTTGAGCATTTGTACAGGGTCGAGACCAGTTATTCGAGAAAACATAAATTGGCCAAAGTCGAACATTTGCAGAATTTGTTCCACATCGAAATTGGCATAGAAGTTCTTAGTCTATCGATCTTTAAACGAAAAATACCCATAGTCGCACCTTTGAGCCTTTGTACAGGGTCGCGGCTAATAATTCGAGAAAACATAAATTGGCCAAAGTCGAAACTTTGCAGAATTTGTTCCACTCAGAAATTAGCATAGAAGTGTTTAGTCTATTGACCTTTAACCGAAAAATACTCATAGTCGCACCTTTGAGCCTTTGTACAGGTTCGAGGCTAATAATTCGAAAAATATAAATTTGCCAAAGTCGAAAACGTGCAGAATTTGTTTCACTCAGAAATTAGCATAGGAGTACTCAGTCTATCGATCTTTAACCGAAAAATACCCATAGTCGCACCTTTGAGCCTTTGTACAGGGCCGCGGCTAATAATTCGAGAAAACATAAATTGGCCAAAGTCGAAACCTTGCAGAACTTGTTCCACTCAGAAATTAGCATAGGAGTATTCAGTCTATCGATCTTTAACCGAAAAATACCCATAGTCGCACCTTTGAACTTTTGACAGGGTCGAGGCTAATAATTCGAAAAATATAAATTGGCCAAAGTCGAACACTTGCAGAATTTGTTCCACTCAGAAATTAGCATAGAAGTGTTTAGTCTATTGACCTTTAACCGAAAAATACTCATAGTCGCACCTTTGAGCCTTTGTACAGGTTCGAGGCTAATAATTCTAAAAAATAAAAAATAGTAAATATTAGAATAAAAAATAGTAAATATTAAAATAAAAAATAATAAATATTAAAATAAAAAATAGTAAATATTAAAATAAAAAATAATAAATATTAGAATAAA
Organism: Barypeithes pellucidus; assembly: GCA_963991005.1. Classification (NCBI taxonomy): domain Eukaryota; kingdom Metazoa; phylum Arthropoda; class Insecta; order Coleoptera; family Curculionidae; genus Barypeithes; species Barypeithes pellucidus. Next base: position 43,561,893 of record OZ022560.1, read on the forward strand.
AAATAATAAATATTAGAATAAAAAATAATAAATATTAGAATAAAAAATAGTAAATATTAAAATAAAAAATAGTAAATATTAGAATAAAAAATAGTAAATATTAAAATAAAAAATAATAAATATTAAAATAAAAAATAGTAAATATTAAAATAAAAAATAATAAATATTAGAATAAAAAATAATAAATATTAGAATAAAAAATAATGAATATTAGAATAAAAAAATAATAAATATTAGAATAAAAAATAATAAATATTAGAATAAAAAATAGTAAATATTAAAATAAAAAATAGTAATATTAGAATAGAAAATAAAAAATATTAAAATAAAAAATAATAAATATTAGAATAAAAAATAATAAATATTAAATAAGATTTTTGGAAAATATTTCGAAAATTAATTTCTTGGAAAAATGATTTTTTAAAGATTTTTTGGAAAAATTATTTTTTTCGATAATTTTAAAAAATCTTTGGAAAAAAAGATATTTTGGAAAATAATTTTTTAAACATTTCTTGGAAAAATAATTTTTTAAAGATTTTTTGGCAAAAATATTCTTTCGATAAAATTTTGAAAAATAAAATCTTTGGAGAAAAAAGATTTTTGGAAAATATTTCGAAAATTAATTTTTTAAACATTCCTTGGAAAAAATACATTTTTTAAAGGGTTTGTTCGGGTTGGTCGGGTTTGTTCGGGTTTGTCGGGCTTGTTCGGGTTTGTTCGGGTTTGTCGGGTTTGTTCGGGTTTGGGTTTGTTCGGGTTTGTTCCACTCAGAAGTTGGCATACAAGTGTTTAGTCTATCGATCTTTAACCGAAAAAAACCCATAGTCGCACCTTTGAGCCTTTGTACAGGGTCGAGGCTAATAATTCGAGAATACATAAATTGTCCAAAGTCGAACACGTGCAGAATTTGTTCCACTAAGAAATTGGCATAGAAGTGTTTAGTCTAACGATCTTTAACTGAAAAATACCCATAGTCGCACCTTTGAACCTTTATACAGGGTCGAGGCTAATAATTCGAAAAATATAAATTGGCCAAAGTCGAACACTTGCAGAATTTGTTCCACTCAGAAATTAGCATAGGATTCAGTCTATCGACCTTTAACTGAAAAATACCCATAGTCGCACCTTTGAGCGTTTGTACAGGGTCGAGACCAGTTATTCGAGAAAACATAAATTGGCCAAAGTCGAAACCTTGCAGAATTTGTTCCACTCAGAAATTGGCATAGAAGTGTTTAGTCTATCGATCTTTAACCGAGAAATACCCATAGTCGCACCTTGGAGCCTTTGTACAGGGTCGAGACTAGTTATTCGAGAAAACATAAATTGGCCAAAGTCGAAACCTTGCAGAATTTGTTCCACTCAGAAATTAGCATAGGAGTGTTTAGTCTATCGACCTTTAACCGAAAAATACCCATAGTCGCACCTTTGAGCCTTTGTACAGGGTCGAGGCTAATAATTCGAGAAAACATAAATTGGCCAAAGTCGAAACCTTGCAGAACTTGTTCTACATCGGAATTAGCATAGAAGTATTTAGTCTATCAACCTTTAACCGAAAAAAACCAATAGTCGCACCTTTGAGCCTTGTACAGGGTCGAGGCTAATAATTCGAGAATACATAAATTGGCCAAAGTCGAACACGTGCAGAATTTGTTCCACATCGAAATTGGCATAGAAGTGTTTAGTCTGTCGATCTTTAACCGAAAAATACCCATAGTCGCACCTTTGAACCTTTGTACAGGGTCGAGGCTAATAATTCGAGAAAACATAAATTGGCCAAAGTCGAAACGTTGCAGAATTTGTTCCACATCGGGATTAGCATAGAAGTGTTTAGTCTACCGACCTTCAACCGAAAAAAATCCATAGTCGCACCTTTGAGCCTTTGTACAGGGTCGAGGCTAATAATTCGAGAATACATAAATTGCCCAAAGTCGAACACATGCAGAATTTGTTCCACTCAGAAATTGGATAGAAGTACTCAGTCTATCGATCTTTAACCGAAAAATACCCATAGTCGCACCTTTGAGCCTTTGTACAGGGTTGAGACCAGTTATTCGAGAAAACATAAATTGGCCAAAGTCGAAAAGTGGCAGAATTTGTTCGACTCAGAAATTGGCATAGAAGTGTTTAGTCTAACGATCTTTAACTGAAAAATACCCATAGTCGCACCTTTGAGCCTTTGTACAGAGTCGAGGCTAATAATTCGAGAAAACATAAATTGGCCAAAGTCGAAACCTTGCAGAATTTGTTCCACATCGGGATTAGCATAGAAGTGTTTAGGCTATCGACCTTTAACCGAAAATAACCCATAGTCGCACCTTTGAGCCTTTGTACAGGGTCGAGGTTAATAATTCGAGAATACATAAATTGGCCAAAGTCGAACACGTGCAGAATTTGTTCCACTCAGAAATTAGCATAGGAGTGCTCAGTCTATCGATCTTTAACCGAAAAATACCCATAGTCGCACCTTTGAACCTTTATACAGGGTCGAGGCTAATAATTCGAAAAATATAAATTGGCCAAAGTCGAACACTTGCAGAATTTGTTCCACTCAGAAATTAGCATAGGAGTATTCAGTCTATCGACCTTTAACTGAAAAATACCCATAGTCGCACCTTTGAGCGTTTGTACAGGGTCGAGACCAGTTATTCGAGAAAACATAAATTGGCCAAAGTCGAAACCTTGCAGAATTTGTTCCACTCAGAAATTGGCATAGAAGTGTTTAGTCTATCGATCTTTAACCGAGAAATACCCATAGTCGCACCTTGGAGCCTTTGTACAGGGTCGAGACTAGTTATTCGAGAAAACATAAATTGGCCAAAGTCGAAACCTTGCAGAATTTGTTCCACTCAGAAATTAGCATAGGAGTGTTTAGTCTATCGACCTTTAACCGAAAAATACCCATAGTCGCACCTTTGAGCCTTTGTACAGGGTCGAGGCTAATAATTCGAGAAAACATAAATTGGCCAAAGTCGAAACCTTGCAGAATTTGTTCTACATCGGAATTAGCATAGAAGTATTTAGTCTATCAACCTTTAACCGAAAAAAACCAATAGTCGCACCTTTGAGCCTTGTACAGGGTCGAGGCTAATAATTCGAGAATACATAAATTGGCCAAAGTCGAACACGTGCAGAATTTGTTCCACATCGAAATTGGCATAGAAGTGTTTAGTCTGTCGATCTTTAACCGAAAAATACCCATAGTCGCACCTTTGAACCTTTGTACAGGGTCGAGGCTAATAATTCGAGAAAACATAAATTGGCCAAAGTCGAAACGTTGCAGAATTTGTTCCACATCGGGATTAGCATAGAAGTGTTTAGTCTACCGACCTTCAACCGAAAAAAATCCATAGTCGCACCTTTGAGCCTTTGTACAGGGTCGAGGCTAATAATTCGAGAATACATAAATTGCCCAAAGTCGAACACATGCAGAATTTGTTCCACTCAGAAATTGGATAGAAGTACTCAGTCTATCGATCTTTAACCGAAAAATACCCATAGTCGCACCTTTGAGTCTTTGTACAGGGTTGAGACCAGTTATTCGAGAAAACATAAATTGGCCAAAGTCGAAAAGTGGCAGAATTTGTTCGACTCAGAAATTGGCATAGAAGTGTTTAGTCTAACGATCTTTAACTGAAAAATACCCATAGTCGCACCTTTGAGCCTTTGTACAGGGCCGCGGCTAATAATTCGAGAAAACATAAATTGGCCAAAGTCGAAACCTTGCAGAACTTGTTCCACTCAGAAATTAGCATAGGAGTATTCAGTCTATCGACCTTTAACTGAAAAATACCCATAGTCGCACCTTTGAGCATTTGTACAGGGTCGAGACCAGTTATTCGAGAAAACATAAATTGGCCAAAGTCGAACATTTGCAGAATTTGTTCCACATCGAAATTGGCATAGAAGTTCTTAGTCTATCGATCTTTAAACGAAAAATACCCATAGTCGCACCTTTGAGCCTTTGTACAGGGTCGCGGCTAATAATTCGAGAAAACATAAATTGGCCAAAGTCGAAACTTTGCAGAATTTGTTCCACTCAGAAATTAGCATAGAAGTGTTTAGTCTATTGACCTTTAACCGAAAAATACTCATAGTCGCACCTTTGAGCCTTTGTACAGGTTCGAGGCTAATAATTCGAAAAATATAAATTTGCCAAAGTCGAAAACGTGCAGAATTTGTTTCACTCAGAAATTAGCATAGGAGTACTCAGTCTATCGATCTTTAACCGAAAAATACCCATAGTCGCACCTTTGAACTTTTGACAGGGTCGAGGCTAATAATTCGAGAAAACATAAATTGGCCAAAGTCGAAACCTTGCAGAACTTGTTCCACTCAGAAATTAGCATAGGAGTATTCAGTCTATCGATCTTTAACCGAAAAATACCCATAGTCGCACCTTTGAACTTTTGACAGGGTCGAGGCTAATAATTCGAAAAATATAAATTGGCCAAAGTCGAACACTTGCAGAATTTGTTCCACTCAGAAATTAGCATAGAAGTGTTTAGTCTATTGACCTTTAACCGAAAAATACTCATAGTCGCACCTTTGAGCCTTTGTACAGGTTCGAGGCTAATAATTCGAAAAATATAAATTTGCCAAAGTCGAAAACGTGCAGAATTTGTTTCACTCAGAAATTAGCATAGGAGTACTCAGTCTATCGATCTTTAACCGAAAAATACCCATAGTCGCACCTTTGAGCATTTGTACAGGGTCGAGGCGATTAATTCGAGAAAACATAAATTGGCCAAAGTCGAAACCTTGCAGAATTTGTTCCACTCAGAAATTAGCATAGGAGTACTCAGTCTATCGATCTTTATCCGAAAAATTCCCATAGTCGCACCTTTGAACCTTTGTACAGGGTCGAGGCTAATAATTCGAGAAAACATAAAGTGGCCAAAGTCGAACACTTGCAGAATTTGTTCCACTCAGAAATTAGCATAACTCAGTCTATCGATCTTTAACCGAAAAATACCCATAGTCGCACCTTTGAACCTTTGTACAGGGTCGAGGCTAATAATTCGAAAAATATAAATTGGCCAAAGTCGAACACTTGCAGAATTTGTTCCACTCAGAAATTTGCATAGGAGTATTCAGTCTATCGACCTTTAACTGAAAAATACCCATAGTCGCACCTTTGAGCCTTTGTACAGGGTCGAGGCTTATAATTCGAGAAACATAAATTGGCCAAAGTCGAACACTTGCAGAATTTATTCCACATCGAAATTGGCATAGAAGTGTTTAGTCTATCGATCTTTAACCGAAAAATACCCATAGTCGCACCTTTGAGCCTTTGTACAGGGTCGAGGCTAATAATTCGAGAAAACATAAATTGATCAAAGTCGAAACCTTGCAGAATTTGTTCCACATCGGGATTAGCATAGAAGTGTTTAGTCTATCGACCTTTAACCGAAAAAACCCATAGTCGCACCTTTGAGCCTTTGTAGGTTCAAAGGTGCGACTATGGGAATTTTTCGGTTAAAGATCGATAGACTGAGTACTCCTATGCTAATTTCTGGGTGGAACAAATTCTGCAAGGTTTCGACTTTCGCCAATTTATGTTTTCTCGAATTAATCGCCTCGACACTGTACAAATGCTCAAAGGTGCGACTATGGGTTTTTTTCGGTTAAAGATTGATAGACTAAGAACTTCTATGCCAATTTCGATGTGGAACAAATTCTGCAAGTGTTCGACTTTGGCCAATTTATGTTTTCTCGAATAACTGGTCTCGAACCTGTACAAATGCTCAAAGGTGCGACTATGGGTTTTTTTCGGTTAAAGGTCGATAGACTAAACACTTCTATGCCAATTTCTGAGTGGAACAAATTCTGCACGTGTTCGACTTTGGACAATTTATGTATTCTCGAATTATTAGCCTCGACCCTGTACAAAGGCTCAAAGGTGCGACTATGGGTTTTTTTCGGTTAAAGGTCGATAGACTAAACACTTCTATGCTAATCCCGATTTGGAACAAATTCTGCAAGGTTTCGACTTTGGCCAATTTATGTTTTCTCGAATTATTAGCCTCGACCCTGTACAAAGGCTCAAAGGTCCGACTATGGATATTTTTCGGTTAAAGATCGATAGACTAAACACTTCTATGCCAATTTCGATGTGGAACAAATTCTGCAAGTGTTCGACTTTGGCCAGTTTATGTTTTCTCGAATTATTAGCCTCGACCCTGTACAAAGGCTCAAAGGTGCGACTATGGGTATTTCTCGGTTAAAGGTCGATAGACTTAACACTCCTATGCTAATTTCTGAGTGGAAAAAATTCTGCAAGGTTTCGACTTTGGCCAATTTATGTTTTCTCGAATAACTGGTCTCGAACCTGTACAAAGGCTCAAAGGTGCGACTATGGGTATTTTTCGGTTAAAGATCGATAGACCGAGTCCTCCTATGCCAATTTTTGCGATGAACAAATTCTGCAAGGTTTCGACTTTGGCCAATTTATGTTTTGGCGAATTATTAGCCTCGACCCTGTTCAAAGGCTCAAAGGTGCGACTATGGGTATTTTTCGGTTAAAGATCGATAGACTAAACACTTGTATGCCAATTTCTGAGTGGAACAAATTCTGCAAGAGTTCGACTTTGGCCACTTTATGTTTTCTCGAATTATTAGCCTCGACCCTGTACAAAGGTTCAAAGGTGCGACTATGGGAATTTTTCGGTTAAAGATCGATAGACTGAGTACTCCTATGCTAATTTCTGGGTGGAACAAATTCTGCAAGGTTTCGACTTTCGCCAATTTATGTTTTCTCGAATTAATCGCCTCGACACTGTACAAATGCTCAAAGGTGCGACTATGGGTTTTTTTCGGTTAAAGATCGATAGACTAAGAACTTCTATGCCAATTTCGATGTGGAACAAATTCTGCAAGTGTTCGACTTTGGCCAATTTATGTTTTCTCGAATAACTGGTCTCGACCCTGTACAAATGCTCAAAGGTGCGACTATGGGTTTTTTTCGGTTAAAGGTCGATAGACTAAACACTTCTATGCCAATTTCTGAGTGGAACAAATTCTGCACGTGTTCGACTTTGGCCACTTTATGTTTTCTCGAATTATTAGCCTCGACCCTGTACAAAGGTTCAAAGGTGCGACTATGGGAATTTTTCGGTTAAAGATCGATAGACTGAGTACTCCTATGCTAATTTCTGGGTGGAACAAATTCTGCAAGGTTTCGACTTTCGCCAATTTATGTTTTCTCGAATTAATCGCCTCGACACTGTACAAATGCTCAAAGGTGCGACTATGGGTTTTTTTCGGTTAAAGATCGATAGACTAAGAACTTCTATGCCAATTTCGATGTGGAACAAATTCTGCAAGTGTTCGACTTTGGCCAATTTATGTTTTCTCGAATAACTGGTCTCGAACCTGTACAAATGCTCAAAGGTGCGACTATGGGTTTTTTTCGGTTAAAGGTCGATAGACTAAACACTTCTATGCCAATTTCTGAGTGGAACAAATTCTGCACGTGTTCGACTTTGGACAATTTATGTATTCTCGAATTATTAGCCTCGACCCTGTACAAAGGCTCGAAGGTGCGACTATGGGTTTTTTTCGGTTATAGGTCGATAGACTAAACACTTCTATGCTAATCCCGATTTGGAACAAATTCTGCAAGGTTTCGACTTTGGCCAATTTATGTTTTCTCGAATTATTAGCCTCGACCCTGTACAAATCTCAAAGGTCCGACTATGGATATTTTTCGGTTAAAGATCGATAGACTAAACACTTAACCCGAAATAGTAAATATTAGATAAAAAATAGTAAATATTAAAATAAAAAATAATAAATATTAGAAAAAATTATAATAATAAATAATAGAATAAAAAATAATAAATATTAAAATAAAAAATAATAAATGTTAGACTAAAAAAATAGTAAAAGTTAAAATAAAATATAATAAATATTAGAATAAATAATAGTAAATATTAAAATAAAAAATAGTAAATATTAGAATAGAAAATAATAAATATTAAAATAAAAAATAGAAACTATTAGAATAAAAAATAATAAATATTAAAATAAAAATTAATAAATATTAAAATAAAAATAGCGAATATTAAAATAAAAAATAATAAATATTAAAATAAAAAATAATAAATATTAAAATAAAAAATAATAAATATTAGAATAAAAAATAGTAAATATTAAAATAAAAAATAGTAAATATTAGAATAAAAAATAGTAAATATTAAAATAAAAAATAATAAATATTAAAATAAAAAATAGTAAATATTAAAATAAAAAATAATAAATATTAGAATAAAAAATAATAAATATTAGAATAAAAAATAATAAATATTAGAATAAAAAATAGTAAATATTAAAATAAAAAATAGTAAATATTAGAATAAAAAATAGTAAATATTAAAATAAAAAATAATAAATATTAAAATAAAAAATAGTAAATATTAAAATAAAAAATAATAAATATTAGAATAAAAAATAATAAATATTAGAATAAAAAATAATGAATATTAGAATAAAAAAATAATAAATATTAGAATAAAAAATAATAAATATTAGAATAAAAAATAGTAAATATTAAAATAAAAAATAGTAATATTAGAATAGAAAATAAAAAATATTAAAATAAAAAATAATAAATATTAGAATAAAAAATAATAAATATTAAATAAGATTTTTGGAAAATATTTCGAAAATTAATTTCTTGGAAAAATGATTTTTTAAAGATTTTTTGGAAAAATTATTTTTTTCGATAATTTTAAAAAATCTTTGGAAAAAAAGATATTTTGGAAAATAATTTTTTAAACATTTCTTGGAAAAATAATTTTTTAAAGATTTTTTGGCAAAAATATTCTTTCGATAAAATTTTGAAAAATAAAATCTTTGGAGAAAAAAGATTTTTGGAAAATATTTCGAAAATTAATTTTTTAAACATTCCTTGGAAAAAATACATTTTTTAAAGGGTTTGTTCGGGTTGGTCGGGTTTGTTCGGGTTTGTCGGGCTTGTTCGGGTTTGTTCGGGTTTGTCGGGTTTGTTCGGGTTTGGGTTTGTTCGGGTTTGTTCCACTCAGAAGTTGGCATACAAGTGTTTAGTCTATCGATCTTTAACCGAAAAAAACCCATAGTCGCACCTTTGAGCCTTTGTACAGGGTCGAGGCTAATAATTCGAGAATACATAAATTGTCCAAAGTCGAACACGTGCAGAATTTGTTCCACTAAGAAATTGGCATAGAAGTGTTTAGTCTAACGATCTTTAACTGAAAAATACCCATAGTCGCACCTTTGAACCTTTATACAGGGTCGAGGCTAATAATTCGAAAAATATAAATTGGCCAAAGTCGAACACTTGCAGAATTTGTTCCACTCAGAAATTAGCATAGGATTCAGTCTATCGACCTTTAACTGAAAAATACCCATAGTCGCACCTTTGAGCGTTTGTACAGGGTCGAGACCAGTTATTCGAGAAAACATAAATTGGCCAAAGTCGAAACCTTGCAGAATTTGTTCCACTCAGAAATTGGCATAGAAGTGTTTAGTCTATCGATCTTTAACCGAGAAATACCCATAGTCGCACCTTGGAGCCTTTGTACAGGGTCGAGACTAGTTATTCGAGAAAACATAAATTGGCCAAAGTCGAAACCTTGCAGAATTTGTTCCACTCAGAAATTAGCATAGGAGTGTTTAGTCTATCGACCTTTAACCGAAAAATACCCATAGTCGCACCTTTGAGCCTTTGTACAGGGTCGAGGCTAATAATTCGAGAAAACATAAATTGGCCAAAGTCGAAACCTTGCAGAACTTGTTCTACATCGGAATTAGCATAGAAGTATTTAGTCTATCAACCTTTAACCGAAAAAAACCAATAGTCGCACCTTTGAGCCTTGTACAGGGTCGAGGCTAATAATTCGAGAATACATAAATTGGCCAAAGTCGAACACGTGCAGAATTTGTTCCACATCGAAATTGGCATAGAAGTGTTTAGTCTGTCGATCTTTAACCGAAAAATACCCATAGTCGCACCTTTGAACCTTTGTACAGGGTCGAGGCTAATAATTCGAGAAAACATAAATTGGCCAAAGTCGAAACGTTGCAGAATTTGTTCCACATCGGGATTAGCATAGAAGTGTTTAGTCTACCGACCTTCAACCGAAAAAAATCCATAGTCGCACCTTTGAGCCTTTGTACAGGGTCGAGGCTAATAATTCGAGAATACATAAATTGCCCAAAGTCGAACACATGCAGAATTTGTTCCACTCAGAAATTGGATAGAAGTACTCAGTCTATCGATCTTTAACCGAAAAATACCCATAGTCGCACCTTTGAGCCTTTGTACAGGGTTGAGACCAGTTATTCGAGAAAACATAAATTGGCCAAAGTCGAAAAGTGGCAGAATTTGTTCGACTCAGAAATTGGCATAGAAGTGTTTAGTCTAACGATCTTTAACTGAAAAATACCCATAGTCGCACCTTTGAGCCTTTGTACAGAGTCGAGGCTAATAATTCGAGAAAACATAAATTGGCCAAAGTCGAAACCTTGCAGAATTTGTTCCACATCGGGATTAGCATAGAAGTGTTTAGGCTATCGACCTTTAACCGAAAATAACCCATAGTCGCACCTTTGAGCCTTTGTACAGGGTCGAGGTTAATAATTCGAGAATACATAAATTGGCCAAAGTCGAACACGTGCAGAATTTGTTCCACTCAGAAATTAGCATAGGAGTGCTCAGTCTATCGATCTTTAACCGAAAAATACCCATAGTCGCACCTTTGAACCTTTATACAGGGTCGAGGCTAATAATTCGAAAAATATAAATTGGCCAAAGTCGAACACTTGCAGAATTTGTTCCACTCAGAAATTAGCATAGGAGTATTCAGTCTATCGACCTTTAACTGAAAAATACCCATAGTCGCACCTTTGAGCGTTTGTACAGGGTCGAGACCAGTTATTCGAGAAAACATAAATTGGCCAAAGTCGAAACCTTGCAGAATTTGTTCCACTCAGAAATTGGCATAGAAGTGTTTAGTCTATCGATCTTTAACCGAGAAATACCCATAGTCGCACCTTGGAGCCTTTGTACAGGGTCGAGACTAGTTATTCGAGAAAACATAAATTGGCCAAAGTCGAAACCTTGCAGAATTTGTTCCACTCAGAAATTAGCATAGGAGTGTTTAGTCTATCGACCTTTAACCGAAAAATACCCATAGTCGCACCTTTGAGCCTTTGTACAGGGTCGAGGCTAATAATTCGAGAAAACATAAATTGGCCAAAGTCGAAACCTTGCAGAATTTGTTCTACATCGGAATTAGCATAGAAGTATTTAGTCTATCAACCTTTAACCGAAAAAAACCAATAGTCGCACCTTTGAGCCTTGTACAGGGTCGAGGCTAATAATTCGAGAATACATAAATTGGCCAAAGTCGAACACGTGCAGAATTTGTTCCACATCGAAATTGGCATAGAAGTGTTTAGTCTGTCGATCTTTAACCGAAAAATACCCATAGTCGCACCTTTGAACCTTTGTACAGGGTCGAGGCTAATAATTCGAGAAAACATAAATTGGCCAAAGTCGAAACGTTGCAGAATTTGTTCCACATCGGGATTAGCATAGAAGTGTTTAGTCTACCGACCTTCAACCGAAAAAAATCCATAGTCGCACCTTTGAGCCTTTGTACAGGGTCGAGGCTAATAATTCGAGAATACATAAATTGCCCAAAGTCGAACACATGCAGAATTTGTTCCACTCAGAAATTGGATAGAAGTACTCAGTCTATCGATCTTTAACCGAAAAATACCCATAGTCGCACCTTTGAGTCTTTGTACAGGGTTGAGACCAGTTATTCGAGAAAACATAAATTGGCCAAAGTCGAAAAGTGGCAGAATTTGTTCGACTCAGAAATTGGCATAGAAGTGTTTAGTCTAACGATCTTTAACTGAAAAATACCCATAGTCGCACCTTTGAGCCTTTGTACAGGGCCGCGGCTAATAATTCGAGAAAACATAAATTGGCCAAAGTCGAAACCTTGCAGAACTTGTTCCACTCAGAAATTAGCATAGGAGTATTCAGTCTATCGACCTTTAACTGAAAAATACCCATAGTCGCACCTTTGAGCATTTGTACAGGGTCGAGACCAGTTATTCGAGAAAACATAAATTGGCCAAAGTCGAACATTTGCAGAATTTGTTCCACATCGAAATTGGCATAGAAGTTCTTAGTCTATCGATCTTTAAACGAAAAATACCCATAGTCGCACCTTTGAGCCTTTGTACAGGGTCGCGGCTAATAATTCGAGAAAACATAAATTGGCCAAAGTCGAAACTTTGCAGAATTTGTTCCACTCAGAAATTAGCATAGAAGTGTTTAGTCTATTGACCTTTAACCGAAAAATACTCATAGTCGCACCTTTGAGCCTTTGTACAGGTTCGAGGCTAATAATTCGAAAAATATAAATTTGCCAAAGTCGAAAACGTGCAGAATTTGTTTCACTCAGAAATTAGCATAGGAGTACTCAGTCTATCGATCTTTAACCGAAAAATACCCATAGTCGCACCTTTGAGCCTTTGTACAGGGCCGCGGCTAATAATTCGAGAAAACATAAATTGGCCAAAGTCGAAACCTTGCAGAACTTGTTCCACTCAGAAATTAGCATAGGAGTATTCAGTCTATCGATCTTTAACCGAAAAATACCCATAGTCGCACCTTTGAACTTTTGACAGGGTCGAGGCTAATAATTCGAAAAATATAAATTGGCCAAAGTCGAACACTTGCAGAATTTGTTCCACTCAGAAATTAGCATAGAAGTGTTTAGTCTATTGACCTTTAACCGAAAAATACTCATAGTCGCACCTTTGAGCCTTTGTACAGGTTCGAGGCTAATAATTCGAAAAATATAAATTTGCCAAAGTCGAAAACGTGCAGAATTTGTTTCACTCAGAAATTAGCATAGGAGTACTCAGTCTATCGATCTTTAACCGAAAAATACCCATAGTCGCACCTTTGAGCATTTGTACAGGGTCGAGGCGATTAATTCGAGAAAACATAAATTGGCCAAAGTCGAAACCTTGCAGAATTTGTTCCACTCAGAAATTAGCATAGGAGTACTCAGTCTATCGATCTTTATCCGAAAAATTCCCATAGTCGCACCTTTGAACCTTTGTACAGGGTCGAGGCTAATAATTCGAGAAAACATAAAGTGGCCAAAGTCGAACACTTGCAGAATTTGTTCCACTCAGAAATTAGCATAACTCAGTCTATCGATCTTTAACCGAAAAATACCCATAGTCGCACCTTTGAACCTTTGTACAGGGTCGAGGCTAATAATTCGAAAAATATAAATTGGCCAAAGTCGAACACTTGCAGAATTTGTTCCACTCAGAAATTTGCATAGGAGTATTCAGTCTATCGACCTTTAACTGAAAAATACCCATAGTCGCACCTTTGAGCCTTTGTACAGGGTCGAGGCTTATAATTCGAGAAACATAAATTGGCCAAAGTCGAACACTTGCAGAATTTATTCCACATCGAAATTGGCATAGAAGTGTTTAGTCTATCGATCTTTAACCGAAAAATACCCATAGTCGCACCTTTGAGCCTTTGTACAGGGTCGAGGCTAATAATTCGAGAAAACATAAATTGATCAAAGTCGAAACCTTGCAGAATTTGTTCCACATCGGGATTAGCATAGAAGTGTTTAGTCTATCGACCTTTAACCGAAAAAACCCATAGTCGCACCTTTGAGCCTTTGTACAGGGTCGAGGCTAATAATTCGAGAAAACATAAATTGATCAAAGTCGAAACCTTGCAGGATTTGTTCCACATCGGGATTAGCATAGAAGTGTTTAGTCTATCGACCTTTAACCGAAAAAAACCCATAGTCGCACCTTTGAACCTTTGTACAGGGTCGAGGCTAGTTATTCGAGAAAACATAAATTGGCCAAAGTCGAAACCTTGCAGAATTTGTTCCACTCAGAAATTAGCATAGGAGTGTTTAGTCTATCGACCTTTAACCGAAAAATACCCATAGTCGCACCTTTGAGCCTTTGTACAGGGTCGAGGCTAATAATTCGAGAAAACATAAATTGGCCAAATTCGAAACCTTGCAGAATTTGTTCCACATCGGAATTAGCATAGAAGTATTTAGTCTATCAACCTTTAACCGAAAAAAACCCATAGTCGCACCTTTGAGCCTTGTACAGGGTCGAGGCTAATAATTCGAGAATACATAAATTGGCCAAAGTCGAACACGTGCAGAATTTGTTCCACATCGAAATTGGCATAGAAGTGTTTAGTCTATCGATCTTTAACCGAAAAATACCCATAGTCGCACCTTTGAACCTTTGTACAGGGTCGAGGCTAATAATTCGAGAAAACATAAATTGGCCAAAGTCGAAACGTTGCAGAATTTGTTCCACATCGGGATTAGCATAGAAGTGTTTAGTCTACCGACCTTCAACCGAAAAAAATCCATAGTCGCACCTTTGAGCCTTTGTACAGGGTCGAGGCTAATAATTCGAGAATACATAAATTGCCCAAAGTCGAACACATGCAGAATTTGTTCCACTCAGAAATTGGATAGAAGTACTCAGTCTATCGATCTTTAACCGAAAATACCCATAGTCGCACCTTTGAGCCTTTGTACAGGGTTGAGACCAGTTATTCGAGAAAACATAAATTGGCCAAAGTCGAAAAGTGGCAGAATTTGTTCCACTCAGAAATTGGCATAGAAGTGTTTAGTCTAATGATCTTTAACTGAAAAATACCCATAGTCGCACCTTTGAGCCTTTGTACAGGGCCGCGGCTAATAATTCGAGAAAACATAAATTGGCCAAAGTCGAAACCTAGCAGAACTTGTTCCACTCAGAAATTAACATAGAAGTGTTTAGTCTATCGACCTTTAACCGAAAAATACCCATAGTCGCACCTTTGAGCCTTTGTACAGGGTCGAGGCTAATAATTCGTAAAATATAAATTGGCCAAAGTCGAACACGTGCAGAATTTGTTCCACTAAGAGATTAGCATAGGAGTACTCAGTCTATCGATCTTTAACCGAAAAATACCCATAGTCGCACCTTTGAACTTTTGACAGGGTCGAGGCAATAATTCGAAACATATAAATTGGCCAAAGTCGAACACTTGCAGAATTTGTTCCACTCAGAAATTAGCATAGAAGTGTTTAGTCTATTGACCTTTAACCGAAAAATACTCATAGTCGCACCTTTGAGCCTTTGTACAGGGTCGAGGCTAATAATTCGAAAAATATAAATTTGCCAAAGTCGAAAACGTGCAGAATTTGTTTCACTCAGAAATTAGCATAGGAGTACTCAGTCTATCGATCTTTAACCGAAAAATACCCATAGTCGCACCTTTGAGCATTTGTACAGGGTCGAGGCGATTAATTCGAGAAAACATAAATTGGCCAAAGTCGAAACCTTGCAGAATTTGTTCCACTCAGAAATTAGCATAGGAGTACTCAGTCTATCGATCTTTATACGAAAAATTCCCATAGTCGCACCTTTGAACCTTTGTACAGGGTCGAGGCTAATAATTCGAGAAAACATAAAGTGGCCAAAGTCGAACACTTGCAGAATTTGTTCCACTCAGAAATTAGCATAACTCAGTCTATCGATCTTTAACCGAAAAATACCCATAGTCGCACCTTTGAACCTTTGTACAGGGTCGAGGCTAATAATTCGAAAAATATAAATTGGCCAAAGTCGAACACTTGCAGAATTTGTTCCACTCAGAAATTAGCATAGGAGTATTCAGTCTATCGACCTTTAACTGAAAAATACCCATAGTCGCACCTTTGAGCCTTTGTACAGGGTCGAGGCTTATAATTCGAGAAACATAAATTGGCCAAATTCGAACACTTGCAGAATTTATTCCACATCGAAATTGGCATAGAAGTGTTTAGTCTATCGATCTTTAACCGAAAAATACCCATAGTCGCACCTTTGAGCCTTTGTACAGGGTCGAGGCTAATAATTCGAGAAAACATAAATTGATCAAAGTCGAAACCTTGCAGGATTTGTTCCACATCGGGATTAGCATAGAAGTGTTTAGTCTATCGACCTTTAACCGAAAAAAACCCATAGTCGCAACTTTGAACCTTTGTACAGGGTCGAGGCTAATAATTCGAGAAAACATAAAGTGGCCAAAGTCGAACACTTGCAGAATTTGTTCCACTCAGAAATTAGCATAGGAGTACTCAGTCTATCGATCTTTAACCGAAAAATACCCATAGTCGCACTTTTGAACCTTTGTACAGGGTCGAGGCTAATAAATCGAAAAATATAAATTGGCCAAAGTCGAACACTTGCAGAAATTGTTCCACATCGAAATTGGCATAGAAGTGTTTAGTCTATCGACCTTTAACCGAAAAAAACCCATAGTCGCACCTTTGAGCCTTTGTACAGGGTCGAGGCTAATAATTCGAGAAAACATAAATTGATCAAAGTCGAAACCTTGCAGGATTTGTTCCACATCGGGATTAGCATAGAAGTGTTTAGTCTATCGACCTTTAACCGAAAAAAACCCATAGTCGCACCTTTGAACCTTTGTACAGGGTCGAGGCTAATAATTCGAGAAAACATAAAGTGGCCAAAGTCGAACACTTGCAGAATTTGTTCCACTCAGAAATTAGCATAGGAGTACTCAGTCTATCGATCTTTAACCGAAAAATACCCATAGTCGCACTTTTGAACCTTTGTACAGGGTCGAGGCTAATAAATCGAAAAATATAAATTGGCCAAAGTCGAACACTTGCAGAAATTGTTCCACATCGAAATTGGCATAGAAGTGTTTAGTCTATCGATCTTTAACCGAAAAATACCCATAGTCGCACCTTTGAGCCTTTGTACAGGGTCGAGGCTAATAATTCGAGAAAACATAAATTGATCAAAGTCGAAACCTTGCAGAATTTGTTCCACATCGGGATTAGCATAGAAGTGTTTAGTCTATCGACCTTTAACCGAAAAAAAACCCATAGTCGCAACTTTGAGCCTTTGTACAGGGTCGAGGCTAATAATTCGAGAAAACATAAATTGGCCAAAGTCGAAACCTTGCAGAATTTGTTCCACATCGGAATTAGCATAGAAGTATTTAGTCTATCAACCTTTAACCGAAAAAAACCCATAGTCGCACCTTTGAGCCTTGTACAGGGTCGAGGCTAATAATTCGAGAATACATAAATTGGCCAAAGTCGAACACGTGCAGAATTTGTTCCACATCGAAATTGGCATAGAAGTGTTTAGTCTATCGATCTTTAACCGAAAAATACCCATAGTCGCACCTTTGAACCTTTGTACAGGGTCGAGGCTAATAATTCGAGAAAACATAAATTGGCCAAAGTCGAAACGTTGCAGAATTTGTTCCACATCGGGATTAGCATAGAAGTGTTTAGTCTACCGACCTTCAACCGAAAAAAATCCATAGTCGCACCTTTGAGCCTTTGTACAGGGTCGAGGCTAATAATTCGAGAATACATAAATTGCCCAAAGTCGAACACATGCAGAATTTGTTCCACTCAGAAATTGGATAGAAGTACTCAGTCTATCGATCTTTAACCGAAAAATACCCATAGTCGCACCTTTGAGCCTTTGTACAGGGTTGAGACCAGTTATTCGAGAAAACATAAATTGGCCAAAGTCGAAAAGTGGCAGAATTTATTCCACTCAGAAATTGGCATAGAAGTGTTTAGTCTAATGATCTTTAACTGAAAAATACCCATAGTCGCACCTTTGAGCCTTTGTACAGGGCCGCGGCTAATAATTCGAGAAAACATAAATTGGCCAAAGTCGAAACCTTGCAGAACTTGTTCCACTCAGAAATTAAGATAGAAGTGTTTAGTCTATCGACCTTTAACCGAAAAATACCCATAGTCGCACCTTTGAGCCTTTGTACAGGGTCGAGGCTAATAATTCGTAAAATATAAATTGGCCAAAGTCGAACACGTGCAGAATTTGTTCCACTAAGAGATTAGCATAGGAGTACTCAGTCTATCGATCTTTAACCGAAAAATACCCATAGTCGCACCTTTGAACTTTTGACAGGGTCGAGGCTAATAATTCGAAACATATAAATTGGCCAAAGTCGAACACTTGCAGAATTTGTTCCACTCAGAAATTAGCATAGAAGTGTTTAGTCTATTGACCTTTAACCGAAAAATACTCATAGTCGCACCTTTGAGCCTTTGTACAGGGTCGAGGCTAATAATTCGAAAAATATAAATTTGCCAAAGTCGAAAACGTGCAGAATTTGTTTCACTCAGAAATTAGCATAGGAGTACTCAGTCTATCGATCTTTAACCGAAAAATACCCATAGTCGCACCTTTGAGCATTTGTACAGGGTCGAGGCGATTAATTCGAGAAAACATAAATTGGCCAAAGTCGAAACCTTGCAGAATTTGTTCCACTCAGAAATTAGCATAGGAGTACTCAGTCTATCGATCTTTATCCGAAAAATTCCCATAGTCGCACCTTTGAACCTTTGTACAGGGTCGAGGCTAATAATTCGAGAAAACATAAAGTGGCCAAAGTCGAACACTTGCAGAATTTGTTCCACTCAGAAATTAGCATAGGAGTACTCAGTCTATCGATCTTTAACCGAAAAATACCCATAGTCGCACCTTTGAGCCTTTGTACAGGGTCGAGGCTTATAATTCGAGAAACATAAATTGGCCAAAGTCGAACACTTGCAGAATTTATTCCACATCGAAATTGGCATAGAAGTGTTTAGTCTATCGATCTTTAACTGAAAAATACCCATAGTCGCACCTTTGAGCCTTTCTACAGGGTCGAGGCCAGTTATTCGAGAAAACATAAATTGGCCAAAGTCAAAACCTTGCAGAATTTGTTCCACATCGTAATTGGCATAGAAGTGTTTAGTCTATCGATCTTTAACCGAAAAATACCCATAGTCGCACCTTTGAGCTTTTGTACAGGGTCGAGGCTAATAATTCGAGAAAACATAAATTGGCCAAAGTCGAACACTTGCAGAATTTGTTCCAAATCGAAATTGGCATAGAAGTGTTTAGTCTATCGATCTTTAACCGAAAAATAACCATAGTCGCACCTTTGAGTCTTTGTACAGGGTCGAGGCTAATAATTCGAGAAAACATAAATTGGCCAAAGTCGAAACCTTGCAGAATTTGTTCCACATCGAAATTAGCATAGAAGTGTTTAGTCCATCGATCTTTAAACGAAAAATACCCATAGTCGCACCTTTGAGCCTTTGTACAGGGTCGAGGCCAGTTATTCGAGAAAACATAAATTGGCCAAAGTCGAAACCTTGCAGAATTTGTTCCACTCAGAAATTGGCATAGAAGTGTTTAGTCTAACGATCTTTAACCGAGAAATACCCATAGTCGCACCTTTGAGCCTTTGTACAGGGTCGAAGCTAATAATTCGAGAAAACATAAATTAGCCAAAGCGAACACTTGCAGAATTTGTTCCACTCAGAAATTGGCATAGAAATGTTTAGTCTAACGATCTTTAACTGAAAAATACCCATAGTCGCACCTTTGAGCCTTTGTACAGGGTCGAGGCTAATAATTCGAGAAAACATAAATTTGCCAAAGTCGAAACCTTGCAGAATTTGTTCCACTCAGAAATTGGCATAGGAGTACTCAGTCTATCGATCTTTAACCGAAAAATACCCATAGTCGCACCTTTGAACCTTTGTACAGGGTCGAGGCTAATAATTCGAGAAACATAAATTGGCCAAAGTCGAACACTTGCAGAATTTGTTCCACATCGAAATTGGCATAGAAGTGTTTTTTCTATCGATCTTTAACTGAAAAATACCCATAGTCGCACCTTTGAGCCTTTATACAGGGTCGAAGCTAATAATTCGAGAAAACATAAATTGGCCAAAGTCGAACACTTGCAGAATTTGTTCCACTCAGAAATTAGCATAGGAGTACTCAGTCTATCGATCTTTAACCGAAAAATACCCATAGTCGCACCTTTGAACCTTTGTACAGGGTCGAGGCTAATAATTCGAGAAACATAAATTGGCCAAAGTCGAACACTTGCAGAATTTGTTCCACTCAGAAATTAGCATAGGAGTACTCAGTCTATCGATCTTTAACCGAAAAATACCCATAGTCGCACCTTTGAACCTTTGTACAGGGTCGAGGCTAATAATTCGAGAAACATAAATTGGCCAAATTCGAACACTTGCAGAATTTGTTCCACATCGAAATTGGCATAGAAGTGTTTAGTCTATCGATCTTTAACTGAAAAATACCCATAGTCGCACCTTTGAGCCTTTATACAGGGTCGAAGCTAATAATTCGAGAAAACATAAATTGGCCAAAGTCGAACACTTGCAGAACTTGTTCCACTCAGAAATTAGCATAGGAGTACTCAGTCTATCGATCTTTAACCGAAAAATACCCATAGTCGCAGCTTTGAGCCTTTGTACAGGGTCGAGGCTAATAATTCGAAAAATATAAATTGGCCAAAGTCGAACAAGTGCAGAATTTGTTCCACTCAGAAATTAGCATAGAAGTGTTTAGTCTATCGACCTTTAACCGAAAAATACCCATAGTCGCACCTTTGAGCCTTTGTACAGGGTCGATGCTAATAATTCGAGAAACATAAATTGGCCAAAGTCGAACACTTGCAGAATTTGTTCCACTCAGAAATTGGCATAGAAGTGTTTAGTTTAACGATCTTTAACTGAAAAATACCCATAGTCGCACCTTTGAGCCTTTGTGCAGGGTCGAGGCTAATAATTCGAGAAAACATAAATTTGCCAAAGTCGAAACCTTGCAGAATTTGTTCCACTCAGAAATTGGCATAGAAGTGTTTAGTCTATCGATCTTTAACCGAAAAATACCCATAGTCGCACCTTTGAGCCTTTGTACCGGGTCGAGGCTAATAATTCGAGAAACATAAATTGGCCAAAGTCGAACACTTGCAGAATTTGTTCCACATCGAAATTAGCATAGAAGTGTTTAGTCTATCTACCTTTAACCGAAAAATACCCATAGTCGCACCTTTGACCCTTTGTACAGGGTCGAGGCTAATAATTCGAGAAAACATAAATTGGCCAAAGTCGAAACCTTGCCGAATTTGTTCCACTCAGAAATTGGCATAGAAGTGTTTAGTTTAACGATCTTTAACTGAAAAATACCCATAGCCGCACCTTTGAGCCTTTGTACAGGGTCGGGACCAGTTATTCGAGAAAACATAAATTGGCCAAAGTCGAAACCTTGCAGAATTTGATCCACTTATAAATTGGCATAGGAGTATTCAGTCTATCGATCTTTACCCGAAAAATACCCATAGTCGCACCTTTGAACCTTTGTACAGGGTCGAGGCTAATAATTCGAGAAAACATAAATTGGCCAAAGTCGAAACCTTGCAGAATTTGTTTCACTCAGAAATTGGCATAGAAGGGTTTAGTCTAACGATCTTTAACTGAAAAATACCCATAGTCGCACCTTTGAGCCTTTGTACAGGGTCGAGGCTAATAATTCGAGAAAACATAAATTTGCCAAAGTCGAAACCTTGCAGAATTTGTTCCACTCAGAAATTGGCATAGAAGTGTTTAGTCTATCGATCTTTAACCGAAAAATACCCATAGTCGAACCTTTGAGCCTTTGTACAGGGTCGAGGCTAATAATTCGAGAAACATAAATTGGCCAAAGTCGAACACTTACAGAATTTGTTCCACTCAGAAATTAGCATAGGAGTACTCAGTCTATCGATCTTCAACCGAAAAATACCCATAGTCGCACCTTTGAACCTTTGTACAGGGTCGAGGCTAATAATTTGAGAAACATAAATTGGCCAAAGTCGAACACTTGCAGAATTTGTTCCACATCGAAATTGGCATAGAAGTGTTTAGTCTATCGACCTTTAACCGAAAAATACCCATAGTCGCACCTTTGAGCCTTTGTACAGGGTCGAAGCTAATAATTCGAGAAAACATAAATTGGCCAAAGTCGAACACTTGCAGAATTTGTTCCACTCAGAAATTAGCATAGGAGTACTCAGTCTATCGATCTTTAACCGAAAAATACCCATAGTCGCACCTTTGAGCCTTTGTACAGGGTCGAAGCTAATAATTCGAGAAAACATAAATTGGCCAAAGTCGAACACTTGCAGAATTTGTTCCACTCAGAAATTAGCATAGGAGTACTCAGTCTATCGATCTTTAACCGAAAAATACCCACCTTTGAACCTTTGTACAGGGTCGAGGCTAATAATTCGAGAAACATAAATTGGAAAAATTCGAACACTTGCAGAATTTGTTCCACATCGAAATTGGCATAGAAGTGTTTAGTCTATCGATCTTTAACTGAAAAATACCCATAGTCGTACCTTTGAGCCTTTGTACAGGGTCGAGGCCAGTTATTCGAGAAAACATAAATTGGCCAAAGTCAAAACCTTGCAGAATTTGTTCCACATCGTAATTGGCATAGAAGTGTTTAGTCTATCGATCTTTAACCGAAAAATACCCATAGTCGCACCTTTGAGCCTTTGTACAGGGTCGAGGCTAATAATTCGAAAAATATAAATTGGCCAAAGTCGAACAAGTGCAGAATTTGTTCCACTCAGAAATTAGCATAGAAGTGTTTAGTCTATCGACCTTTAACCGAAAAATACCCATAGTCGCACCTTTGAGCCTTTGTACAGGGTCGATGCTAATAATTCGAGAAACATAAATTGGCCAAAGTCGAACACTTGCAGAATTTGTTCCACATCGAAATTGGCATAGAAGTGTTTAGTCTATCGATCTTTAACCGAAAAATACCCATAGTCGCACCTTTGAGCCTTTGTACAGGGTCGAGGCTAATAATTCGAGAAAACATAAATTGGCCAAAGTCGAACACTTGCAGAATTTGTTCCAAATCGAAATTGGCATAGAAGTGTTTAGTCTATCGATCTTTAACCGAAAAATAATCATAGTCGCACCTTTGAGTCTTTGTACAGGGTCGAGGCTAATAATTCGAGAAAACATAAATTGGCCAAAGTCGAAACCTTGCAGAATTTGTTCCACATCGAAATTAGCATAGAAGTGTTTAGTCCATCGATCTTTAACCGAAAAATACCCATAGTCGCACCTTTGAGCCTTTGTACAGGGTCGAGGCCAGTTATTCGAATTATTAGCCTCGACCCTGTACAAAGGTTCAAAGGTGCGACTATGGGTATTTTTCGGTTAAAGATCGATAGACTGAGTACTCCTATGCTAATTTCTGAGTGGAACAAATTCTGCAAGTGTTCGACTTTGGCCAATTTATGTTTTCTCGAATTATTAGCTTCGACCCTGTATAAAGGCTCAAAGGTGCGACTATGGGTATTTTTCGGTTAAAGATCGATAGACTGAGTACTCCTATGCCAATTTCTGAGTGGAACAAATTCTGCAAGGTTTCGACTTTGGCAAATTTATGTTTTCTCGAATTATTAGCCTCGACCCTGTACAAAGGCTCAAAGGTGCGACTATGGGTATTTTTCAGTTAAAGATCGTTAGACTAAACACTTCTATGCCAATTTCTGAGTGGAACAAATTCTGCAAGTGTTCGCTTTGGCTAATTTATGTTTTCTCGAATTATTAGCTTCGACCCTGTACAAAGGCTCAAAGGTGCGACTATGGGTATTTCTCGGTTAAAGATCGTTAGACTAAACACTTCTATGCCAATTTCTGAGTGGAACAAATTCTGCAAGGTTTCGACTTTGGCCAATTTATGTTTTCTCGAATAACTGGCCTCGACCCTGTACAAAGGCTCAAAGGTGCGACTATGAGTATTTTTCGTTTAAAGATCGATGGACTAAACACTTCTATGCTAATTTCGATGTGGAACAAATTCTGCAAGGTTTCGACTTTGGCCAATTTATGTTTTCTCGAATTATTAGCCTCGACCCTGTACAAAGACTCAAAGGTGCGACTATGGTTATTTTTCGGTTAAAGATCGATAGACTAAACACTTCTATGCCAATTTCGATTTGGAACAAATTCTGCAAGTGTTCGACTTTGGCCAATTTATGTTTTCTCGAATTATTAGCCTCGACCCTGTACAAAAGCTCAAAGGTGCGACTATGGGTATTTTTCGGTTAAAGATCGATAGACTAAACACTTCTATGCCAATTACGATGTGGAACAAATTCTGCAAGGTTTTGACTTTGGCCAATTTATGTTTTCTCGAATAACTGGCCTCGACCCTGTACAAAGGCTCAAAGGTGCGACTATGGGTATTTTTCAGTTAAAGATCGATAGACTAAACACTTCTATGCCAATTTCGATGTGGAACAAATTCTGCAAGTGTTCGAATTTGGCCAATTTATGTTTCTCGAATTATTAGCCTCGACCCTGTACAAAGGTTCAAAGGTGGGTATTTTTCGGTTAAAGATCGATAGACTGAGTACTCCTATGCTAATTTCTGAGTGGAACAAATTCTGCAAGTGTTCGACTTTGGCCAATTTATGTTTTCTCGAATTATTAGCTTCGACCCTGTACAAAGGCTCAAAGGTGCGACTATGGGTATTTTTCGGTTAAAGATCGATAGACTGAGTACTCCTATGCTAATTTCTGAGTGGAACAAATTCTGCAAGTGTTCGACTTTGGCCAATTTATGTTTTCTCGAATTATTAGCTTCGACCCTGTACAAAGGCTCAAAGGTGCGACTATGGGTATTTTTCGGTTAAAGGTCGATAGACTAAACACTTCTATGCCAATTTCGATGTGGAACAAATTCTGCAAGTGTTCGACTTTGGCCAATTTATGTTTCTCGAATTATTAGCCTCGACCCTGTACAAAGGTTCAAAGGTGCGACTATGGGTATTTTTCGGTTGAAGATCGATAGACTGAGTACTCCTATGCTAATTTCTGAGTGGAACAAATTCTGCAAGTGTTCGACTTTGGCCAATTTATGTTTCTCGAATTATTAGCCTCGACCCTGTACAAAGGCTCAAAGGTTCGACTATGGGTATTTTTCGGTTAAAGATCGATAGACTAAACACTTCTATGCCAATTTCTGAGTGGAACAAATTCTGCAAGGTTTCGACTTTGGCAAATTTATGTTTTCTCGAATTATTAGCCTCGACCCTGTACAAAGGCTCAAAGGTGCGACTATGGGTATTTTTCAGTTAAAGATCGTTAGACTAAACCCTTCTATGCCAATTTCTGAGTGAAACAAATTCTGCAAGGTTTCGACTTTGGCCAATTTATGTTTTCTCGAATTATTAGCCTCGACCCTGTACAAAGGTTCAAAGGTGCGACTATGGGTATTTTTCGGGTAAAGATCGATAGACTGAATACTCCTATGCCAATTTATAAGTGGATCAAATTCTGCAAGGTTTCGACTTTGGCCAATTTATGTTTTCTCGAATAACTGGTCCCGACCCTGTACAAAGGCTCAAAGGTGCGGCTATGGGTATTTTTCAGTTAAAGATCGTTAAACTAAACACTTCTATGCCAATTTCTGAGTGGAACAAATTCGGCAAGGTTTCGACTTTGGCCAATTTATGTTTTCTCGAATTATTAGCCTCGACCCTGTACAAAGGGTCAAAGTTGCGACTATGGGTATTTTTCGGTTAAAGGTAGATAGACTAAACACTTCTGTGCTAATTTCGATGTGGAACAAATTCTGCAAGTGTTCGACTTTGGCCAATTTATGTTTCTCGAATTATTAGCCTCGACCCGGTACAAAGGCTCAAAGGTGCGACTATGGGTATTTTTCGGTTAAAGATCGATAGACTAAACACTTCTATGCCAATTTCTGAGTGGAACAAATTCTGCAAGGTTTCGACTTTGGCAAATTTATGTTTTCTCGAATTATTAGCCTCGACCCTGTACAAAGGCTCAAAGGTGCGACTATGGGTATTTTTCAGTTAAAGATCGTTAAACTAAACACTTCTATGCCAATTTCTGAGTGGAACAAATTCTGCAAGTGTTCGACTTTGGCCAATTTATGTTTCTCGAATTATTAGCATCGACCCTGTACAAAGGCTCAAAGGTGCGACTATGGGTATTTTTCGGTTAAAGGTCGATAGACTAAACACTTCTATGCTAATTTCTGAGTGGAACAAATTCTGCACTTGTTCGACTTTGGCCAATTTATATTTTTCGAATTATTAGCCTCGACCCTGTACAAAGGCTCAAAGGTGCGACTATGGGTATTTTTCGGTTAAAGATCGATAGACTAAACACTTCTATGCCAATTACGATGTGGAACAAATTCTGCAAGGTTTTGACTTTGGCCAATTTATGTTTCTAGAATAACTGGCCTCGACCCTGTACAAAGGCTCAAAGGTGCGACTATGGGTATTTTTCAGTTAAAGATCGATAGACTAAACACTTCTATGCCAATTTCGATGTGGAACAAATTCTGCAAGTGTTCGAATTTGGCCAATTTATGTTTCTCGAATTATTAGCCTCGACCCTGTACATCGCGACGAGTACAATACGATAAAATCATAAAATCATTTTTTTTTTTTTTTTTTTATGGTCAAACACAAGCACTATAGGAAAAATCCTTTAGGGCACTCTGGGAGTGGTGCGTATGCGCAGAAAGCGATTCACGTTAGATTTGAATCGTTGGAGGTTATATTCGTTGGGAAAAACGACCTCGGGAAGGTCGTTCCACAAGGATGAAGTCCTCCAGATGAAAGAATTTTTAAATAATGAAGTTCGAGGAGTACTAAGCTTAACCACATACGGATGGGCGGTAGTGGTTCGTCGTGTATTTCTGCTATTCGTCGCTCTGGGCGGAATTAAGAGGGCAAGGCCAGCCGAGCACCTTCCATGAAAATATCTGTAAAAGAGAGTCAAATCCCCAACCTGTCTTCGATGTTCTAGGCTGTCGAGGTTCTTCGTCAGCTCGTGGTCTCCAATCAGACGAATGGCCTTCCTTTCGATGGAGTCCAGTAGCCGAAGAGTATGTTTGGATGCAGAGCTCCAGACATGAGAGCAGTATTCTAGTGATGGTCGAATCTGGGCTTTGTATAGTGTCAAAAGTTGTTGAGGTGTATACAACTTTCTGGTTCGGAAGAGTACGCCAAGCTTCTGAGAAGCTATCTTGGCGATTGCCACAACGTGGTTATGCCAAGACATATTTCCTCCCAGATTGACACCCAGCAAATTAATAGATGAAGCCAGTGGGATTGCGTGTCCGGCCATGACTATTTCCGGTTCTGTAATGTTAACCTTTTTAGAGAAAACTACTGCCTGGGTTTTTTAGCGTTAAATTCGACTTGGTTACTGTCACCCCAAGCCAAAATTTCTTCCAGGCCTTTGTTGAGGCGTGATACTTCATGCTGTCTGCGAAGATGTGCGTCGGCAGCCGATGTTTGCGCATTCAAAGAGAAAGATGAGAAAAGTGTGCTATCGTCAGCAAAACTAAATATCGGATTTTTAGTTTTCACTAGAAGGTCGTTAATGTAGAGTAAGAAGAGAGTGGGAGACAATATGGACCCTTGAGGAACACCGGCATTGATGGTGAAGGTGTCTGAGAGAAATCCGTCAATCCCCACTTGCAGAGAGCGGTCCTTAAGAAAGCTAGATAACCATGCACAGAATCGACTGGGCATACCATAGGATCGCAGTTTACTTAGAAGCCCCTCATGCCCAACACGATCGAAAGCTTTAGAAATATCCAGCGCAACAACCCGAGACTTCCCATGATGTTCGATTGCGTTGTTCCAAATATGGGTGACATAGGCTAGAAGATCTCCAGTTGATCTGTACTTCCGAAAACCATATTGATGATCGCTGATGATGCTGAAGCCTTCCAGGTACTTTAGAAGATGTTGGTTAATAGCTTTCTCCATTACTTTTGATATAACTGAAAGCAATGCGACTGGTCGATAGTTGTTAGGCAGGGTTCTCTTACCTTTCTTTGGAATAGGCTGGACTCGCGCCGTCTTCCAGCAAGATGGAAATATTCCTTTTTTGTAGGATAAGTTGAAAAGTCTACAAAATACTGGTGTTAGTTCATCGGCGCATCTCTTGAGAACTATAATAGGAATTTCGTCTGGACCAGTAGCTTTTTTGACGTCGAGTCCTTTCAGGATTCGTTTCACGGGACGCTGACGGAACACGATTTCGGTCATTTCGGATTCAACTGCAGGAATGTCGGGTGGTGTTCTTCCCTGGAAATCTACAGTGGAATGCGAAGAAAATAGTTCAGCAAGTAAGTTTGCTTTGTCTCCGGCTGTGGAGGCTATTGTACCATCGGGACGTATTAGAGGTGGAATAGTTGATTTGGTAAAATTTTGGCTGACGGCCTTAGCGACTGACCAAAAGGACCTTGATCCGTTTGGACAGTCAAGAAGTTTGTTTTTGATCCTCACGTTATGGGCTTCTTTGCTTTGATCTATTGTTAGCTTACATTGGTTTCGAGCGGTAATAAAGATGGTACGATTCTCAGTGGTAGGGTTTTTACTCCACTGTCGGTAAGCCAGATTTTTTGATTTGACAGCACGCTCACAATCCTTGCTAAACCAGGGCTTGCCGTTGGAAGGGCGTTTTTGGGAGGAGGGGATAAATGCTTCCATGCTCGTTAGAATGACGTCGGAGACCTCCCCAGCACAGACGGATGGATCATCAGAAGAGAAGCATACGCTCATCCAAGGAAAAGTCCGAAAATGGTCTTTCAGGTCTTCCCACTTGGCCGATCTGTAATGCCATATCTTGCGAGGTTTAGGAGGTTGTTCAGAATTAATTGGTAGTTCGCTTAGAGTTGAAATAAGTTTGTGATCGGAAGATCCTAACGGAGGCTGTACGGTGACTGTATATAGATCGGGATTTGACGTTAAGAAAAGATCCAAAAGACTAGCAAAATCTCCAGCTCGGTCTGGAATCCGCGTTGGTTCTTCTACGAGTTGAGTTAGACCAGAACTGATCGCGTTTGTACAGGGTCGGACCGAGAAAACATAAATTGGCCAAAGTCGAAACCTTGCAGAATTTGTTCCACTCAGAAATTGGCATAGAAGTGTTTAGTCTATCGATCTTTAACCGAGAAATACCCATAGTCGCACCTTGGAGCCTTTGTACAGGGTCGAGACTAGTTATTCGAGAAAACATAAATTGGCCAAAGTCGAAACCTTGCAGAATTTGTTCCACTCAGAAATTAGCATAGGAGTGTTTAGTCTATCGACCTTTAACCGAAAAATACCCATAGTCGCACCTTTGAGCCTTTGTACAGGAATGTTTAAAAAATTAATTTTCGAAATATTTTCCAAAAATCTTTTTTTCTTCAAAGATTTTTTTTTCAAAATTATCGAAAAGAATATTTTTTCAAAAAATATTTAAAAAAATTATTTTTTCCAAGAAATGTTTAAAAAATTATTTTTCAAAAATCTTTTTTTTTTCCATAGATTTTATAAAATTATCGAAGAAAATCATTTTTCCAAAAAATCTTAAAAAATTATTTTTTCCAAGGAATGTTTAAAAATTATTTTTCGAAATATTTTCCAAAAATCTTTTTTCTCCAAAGATTTTATTTTTCAAAATTTTATCAGAAGAATATTTTTTCAAAAAAATCTTTAAAAAATTATTTTTTCAAGAAATGCTCCAAAAAATCTTTTTTTCCAAAGATTTTTAAAAGTAGTTTCCGAAGATTTTATATTTATTTCAACAATTTTCTCCAAAAAAGAATTTCCAAAATTTATTTTTTCAAAATTGTCGAAAAAAAATTTTTTTTCACAAAATCTTTAAAAAAATATTTTTTTAAATGTTTAAAAATTAATTTTCGAAATATTTTCCAAAAATCTTTTTTTCTTCAAAGATTTTATAAAATTATCGCAAAAAACTGTTTTTCCAAAAAATCTTAAAAAATTATTTTTTCCAAGGAATGTTTAAAAATTATTTTTCGAAATATTTTCCAATAATCTTTTTTATCCAAAGATTTTATTTTTCAAAAGAATATTTTTTCCAAAAATCTTTAAAAAATTATTTTCCAAAAAATCTTTTTTTCCAAAGATTTTTAAAAATTATCGAAAAAAATAGTTTTTCCAAAAAATCTTTAAAAAATTATTTTTTCCAAGAAATTAATTTTCGAAATATTTTCCAAAAATCTTATTTTAATATTTATTATTTTTTATTCTAATATTTATTATTTTTTATTTTAATATTTACTATTTTTCATTCTAATATTTACTATTTTTTATTTTAATATTTAATATTTTTTATTCTAATATTTATTATTTTTTATTTTAATATTTATTATTAAAGTAGTTAGTTTCTTTTTGCGGAATATCATAACCTTGTTCAATTTGCTGATACGACGTGTCGTTAGACTCAGTATAATACTGAGAGTCATCATCGTTTTGATCGTTCGGGATTCATTGACATATTATTATTTGGCAAATAGGATGAACAATTTTGTTGGAAAAAGCGGGGTTGTGTATTAGTGGAATAATGTTGCGGAGGCGTATTGAGTTTATTCTTAGAAATATTCAAATTAACAGTTGTTTTTGTACCAAAATTTCCGCGATTTTTCTAGTATAGGAAAGTTTCTATATTTATTATTTTTTATTTTATTATTAATTAATATTTATTATTATAAATATTAAAATAAAAAATAATAAATATTAAAATAAAAAATAATAAATATTAGAATAAAAAATAATAAA
The DNA here is from genome assembly GCA_963991005.1 of Barypeithes pellucidus. Taxonomy (NCBI): domain Eukaryota; kingdom Metazoa; phylum Arthropoda; class Insecta; order Coleoptera; family Curculionidae; genus Barypeithes; species Barypeithes pellucidus. The sequence goes on from OZ022560.1 coordinate 43,592,443, forward strand.
TATTAAAATAAAAAATAATAAATATTAGAATAAAAAATAATAAATATTAAAATAAAAAATAGTAAATATTAAAATAAAAAATAATAAATATTAGAACAAAAAATAGTAAATATTAAAATAAAAAATAATAAATATTAAAATAAAAAATAATAAATATTAGAGTAAAAAAAATAAATATTAAAATAAAAAATAGTAAATATTAAAATAAAAAATAATAAATATTAGATTAAAAAATAATAAATATTAGAATAAAAAATAATAAATATTAAAATAAAAAATAGTAAAATTAAAATAAAAAATAATAAATATTAGAGTAAAAAATAATAAATATTAGGTGCGACTATGGGTATTTTTCGGTTAAAGATCGATAGACTAAACACTTCTATGCCAATTTCGATGTGGAACAAATTCTGCAAGTGTTCGACTTTGGCCAATTTATGTTTCTCGAATTATTAGCATCGACCCTGTACAAAGGCTCAAAGGTGCGACTATGGGTATTTTTCGGTTAAAGGTCGATAGACTAAACACTTCTATGCTAATTTCTGAGTGGAACAAATTCTGCACTTGTTCGACTTTGGCCAATTTATATTTTTCGAATTATTAGCCTCGACCCTGTACAAAGGCTCAAAGGTGCGACTATGGGTATTTTTCGGTTAAAGATCGATAGACTAAACACTTCTATGCCAATTACGATGTGGAACAAATTCTGCAAGGTTTTGACTTTGGCCAATTTATGTTTTCTCGAATAACTGGCCTCGACCCTGTACAAAGGCTCAAAGGTGCGACTATGGGTATTTTTCAGTTAAAGATCGATAGACTAAACACTTCTATGCCAATTTCGATGTGGAACAAATTCTGCAAGTGTTCGAATTTGGCCAATTTATGTTTCTCGAATTATTAGCCTCGACCCTGTACAAAGGTTCAAAGGTGCGACTATGGGTATTTTTCGGTTAAAGATCGATAGACTGAGTACTCCTATGCTAATTTCTGAGTGGAACAAATTCTGCAAGTGTTCGACTTTGGCCAATTTATGTTTTCTCGAAATAATAAATATTAGAATAAAAAATAATAAATAATAGAATAAAAAATAATAAATATTAGAATAAAAAATAATAAATATTAGAATAAAAAATAATAAATATTAAAATAAAAAATAGTAAATATTAAAATAAAAAATAATAAATATTAGAATAAAAAATAATAAATATTAGAATAAAAAATAATAAATATTAGAATAAAAAAATAATAAATATTAGAATAAAAAATAATAAATATTAGAATAAAAAATAGTAAATATTAAAATAAAAAATAGTAAATATTAGAATAGAAAATAATAAATATTAAAATAAAAAATAATAAATATTAGAATAAAAAATAATAAATATTAAATAAGATTTTTGGAAAATATTTCGAAAATTAATTTCTTGGAAAAATGATTTTTTAAAGATTTTTTGGAAAAATTATTTTTTTCGATAATTTTAAAAAATCTTTGGAAAAAAAGATATTTTGGAAAATAATTTTTTAAACATTTCTTGGAAAAATAATTTTTTAAAGATTTTTTGGAAAAAATATTCTTTTGATAAAATTTTGAAAAATAAAATCTTTGGAGAAAAAAGATTTTTGGAAAATATTTCGAAAATTAATTTTTTAAACATTTCTTGGAAAAAATACATTTTTTAAAGGGTTTGTTCGGGTTGGTCGGGTTTGTTCGGGTTTGTCGGGCTTGTTCGGGTTTGTTCGGGTTTGTTCGGGTTTGTTCGGGTTTGTCGGGTTTGTTCGGGTTTGGGTTTGTTCGGGTTTGTTCAAAATTATCGCGACGAGTACAATACGATAAAATCATAAAATCATAAAAAAATTCAAGCTATAACTTCCTTAATACTAATTTAACTAATTTTGATAAAATTTTGAAAAATAAAATCTTTGGAGAAAAAAGATTTTTGGAAAATATTTCGAAAATTAATTTTTTAAACATTTCTTGGAAAAAATACATTTTTTAAAGGGTTTGTTCGGGTTTGTCGGGCCCATGGAGTTTGGGCTCATTTGAAAGGGCTTGTTCGGGTTTGTCGGGTTTGTTCGGGTTTGTCGGGTTTGTTCGGGTTTGGGTTTGTTCGGGTGTGTTCAAAATTATCGAAAAAAAATTGTTTAACAAAAATTTATTTTCTAAAAAATATTTTTTTAACAAAAATTTATTTTCTAAAAAATATTTTTTTAACAAAAATTTATTTTCTAAAAAATATTTTTTTTTGGAGAAAATTTTGATAGAAGTAAAATCTAATTTTATAAAATCTTTGAAGAAAAAAAAATTTTTGGAAAATATTTCGAAAATTAATTTCACTCAATCATTCCTTGGAACATTCCTTGGAAAAAATAAACTTTTTAAAGGGTTTGTTCGGGTTGGTCGGGTTTGTTCGGGTTTGTCGGGCTTGTTCGGGTTTGTTCGGGTTTGTCGGGTTTGTTCGACTTTGGCCAATTTATGTTTTCTCGAATTATTAGCTTCGACCCTGTACAAAGGCTCAAAGGTGCGACTATGGGTATTTTTCGGTTAAAGATCGATAGACTGAGTACTCCTATGCTAATTTCTGAGTGGAACAAATTCTGCAAGTGTTCGACTTTGGCCAATTTATGTTTTCTCGAATTATTAGCTTCGACCTGTACAAAGGCTCAAAGGTGCGACTATGGGTATTTTTCGGTTAAAGGTCGATAGACTAAACACTTCTATGCCAATTTCGATGTGGAACAAATTCTGCAAGTGTTCGACTTTGGCCAATTTATGTTTCTCGAATTATTAGCCTCGACCCTGTACAAAGGTTCAAAGGTGCGACTATGGGTATTTTTCGGTTGAAGATCGATAGACTGAGTACTCCTATGCTAATTTCTGAGTGGAACAAATTCTGCAAGTGTTCGACTTTGGCCAATTTATGTTTCTCGAATTATTAGCCTCGACCCTGTACAAAGGCTCAAAGGTTCGACTATGGGTATTTTTCGGTTAAAGATCGATAGACTAAACACTTCTATGCCAATTTCTGAGTGGAACAAATTCTGCAAGGTTTCGACTTTGGCAAATTTATGTTTTCTCGAATTATTAGCCTCGACCCTGTACAAAGGCTCAAAGGTGCGACTATGGGTATTTTTCAGTTAAAGATCGTTAGACTAAACCCTTCTATGCCAATTTCTGAGTGAAACAAATTCTGCAAGGTTTCGACTTTGGCCAATTTATGTTTTCTCGAATTATTAGCCTCGACCCTGTACAAAGGTTCAAAGGTGCGACTATGGGTATTTTTCGGGTAAAGATCGATAGGCTGAATACTCCTATGCCAATTCATAAGTGGATCAAATTCTGCAAGGTTTCGACTTTGGCCAATTTATGTTTTCTCGAATAACTGGTCCCGACCCTGTACAAAGGCTCAAAGGTGCGGCTATGGGTATTTTTCAGTTAAAGATCGTTAAACTAAACACGTCTATGCCAATTTCTGAGTGGAACAAATTCGGCAAGGTTTCGACTTTGGCCAATTTATGTTTTCTCGAATTATTAGCCTCGACCCTGTACAAAGGGTCAAAGGTGCGACTATGGGTATTTTTCGGTTAAAGGTAGATAGACTAAACACTTCTATGCTAATTTCGATGTGGAACAAATTCTGCAAGTGTTCGACTTTGGCCAATTTATGTTTCTCGAATTATTAGCCTCGACCCGGTACAAAGGCTCAAAGGTGCGACTATGGGTATTTTTCGGTTAAAGATCGATAGACTAAACACTTCTATGCCAATTTCTGAGTGGAACAAATTCTGCAAGGTTTCGACTTTGGCAAATTTATGTTTTCTCGAATTATTAGCCTCGACCCTGTACAAAGGCTCAAAGGTGCGACTATGGGTATTTTTCAGTTAAAGATCGTTAAACTAAACACTTCTATGCCAATTTCTGAGTGGAACAAATTCTGCAAGTGTTCGACTTTGGCCAATTTATGTTTCTCGAATTATTAGCATCGACCCTGTACAAAGGCTCAAAGGTGCGACTATGGGTATTTTTCGGTTAAAGGTCGATAGACTAAACACTTCTATGCTAATTTCTGAGTGGAACAAATTCTGCACTTGTTCGACTTTGGCCAATTTATATTTTTCGAATTATTAGCCTCGACCCTGTACAAAGGCTCAAAGGTGCGACTATGGGTATTTTTCGGTTAAAGATCGATAGACTAAACACTTCTATGCCAATTACGATGTGGAACAAATTCTGCAAGGTTTTGACTTTGGCCAATTTATGTTTTCTAGAATAACTGGCCTCGACCCTGTACAAAGGCTCAAAGGTGCGACTATGGGTATTTTTCAGTTAAAGATCGATAGACTAAACACTTCTATGCCAATTTCGATGTGGAACAAATTCTGCAAGTGTTCGAATTTGGCCAATTTATGTTTCTCGAATTATTAGCCTCGACCCTGTACAAAGGTTCAAAGGTGCGACTATGGGTATTTTTCGGTTAAAGATCGATAGACTGAGTACTCCTATGCTAATTTCTGAGTGGAACAAATTCTGCAAGTGTTCGACTTTGGCCAATTTATGTTTCTCGAATTATTAGCCTCGACCCTGTACAAAGGTTCAAAGGTGCGACTATGGGTATTTTTCGGATAAAGATCGATAGACTGAGTACTCCTATGCTAATTTCTGAGTGGAACAAATTCTGCAAGTGTTCGACTTTGGCCAATTTATGTTTTCTCGAATTATTAGCTTCGACCCTGTATAAAGGCTCAAAGGTGCGACTATGGGTATTTTTCAGTTAAAGATCGATAGACTAAACACTTCTATGCCAATTTCGATGTGGAACAAATTCTGCAAGTGTTCGACTTTGGCCAATTTATGTTTCTCGAATTATTAGCCTCGACCCTGTACAAAGGTTCAAAGGTGCGACTATGGGTATTTTTCGGTTAAAGATCGATAGACTGAGTACTCCTATGCCAATTTCTGAGTGGAACAAATTCTGCAAGGTTTCGACTTTGGCAAATTTATGTTTTCTCGAATTATTAGCCTCGACCCTGTACAAAGGCTCAAAGGTGCGACTATGGGTATTTTTCAGTTAAAGATCGTTAGACTAAACACTTCTATGCCAATTTCTGAGTGGAACAAATTCTGCAAGTGTTCGCTTTGGCTAATTTATGTTTTCTCGAATTATTAGCTTCGACCCTGTACAAAGGCTCAAAGGTGCGACTATGGGTATTTCTCGGTTAAAGATCGTTAGACTAAACACTTCTATGCCAATTTCTGAGTGGAACAAATTCTGCAAGGTTTCGACTTTGGCCAATTTATGTTTTCTCGAATAACGGGCCTCGACCCTGTACAAAGGCTCAAAGGTGCGACTATGGGTATTTTTCGTTTAAAGATCGATGGACTAAACACTTCTATGCTAATTTCGATGTGGAACAAATTCTGCAAGGTTTCGACTTTGGCCAATTTATGTTTTCTCGAATTATTAGCCTCGACCCTGTACAAAGACTCAAAGGTGCGACTATGGTTATTTTTCGGTTAAAGATCGATAGACTAAACACTTCTATGCCAATTTCGATTTGGAACAAATTCTGCAAGTGTTCGACTTTGGCCAATTTATGTTTTCTCGAATTATTAGCCTCGACCCTGTACAAAAGCTCAAAGGTGCGACTATGGGTATTTTTCGGTTAAAGATCGATAGACTAAACACTTCTATGCCAATTTCGATGTGGAACAAATTCTGCAAGTGTTCGACTTTGGCCAATTTATGTTTCTCGAATTATTAGCATCGACCCTGTACAAAGGCTCAAAGGTGCGACTATGGGTATTTTTCGGTTAAAGGTCGATAGACTAAACACTTCTATGCTAATTTCTGAGTGGAACAAATTCTGCACTTGTTCGACTTTGGCCAATTTATATTTTTCGAATTATTAGCCTCGACCCTGTACAAAGGCTCAAAGGTGCGACTATGGGTATTTTTCGGTTAAAGATCGATAGACTAAACACTTCTATGCCAATTACGATGTGGAACAAATTCTGCAAGGTTTTGACTTTGGCCAATTTATGTTTTCTCGAATAACTGGCCTCGACCCTGTACAAAGGCTCAAAGGTGCGACTATGGGTATTTTTCAGTTAAAGATCGATAGACTAAACACTTCTATGCCAATTTCGATGTGGAACAAATTCTGCAAGTGTTCGAATTTGGCCAATTTATGTTTCTCGAATTATTAGCCTCGACCCTGTACAAAGGTTCAAAGGTGCGACTATGGGTATTTTTCGGTTAAAGATCGATAGACTGAGCACTCCTATGCTAATTTCTGAGTGGAACAAATTCTGCAAGTGTTCGACTTTGGCCAATTTATGTTTTCTCGAAATAATAAATATTAGAATAAAAAATAATAAATAATAGAATAAAAAATAATAAATATTAGAATAAAAAATAATAAATATTAGAATAAAAAATAATAAATATTAAAATAAAAAATAGTAAATATTAAAATAAAAAATAATAAATATTAGAATAAAAAATAATAAATATTAGAATAAAAAATAATAAATATTAGAATAAAAAAATAATAAATATTAGAATAAAAAATAATAAATATTAGAATAAAAAATAGTAAATATTAAAATAAAAAATAGTAAATATTAGAATAGAAAATAATAAATATTAAAATAAAAAATAATAAATATTAGAATAAAAAATAATAAATATTAAATAAGATTTTTGGAAAATATTTCGAAAATTAATTTCTTGGAAAAATGATTTTTTAAAGATTTTTTGGAAAAATTATTTTTTTCGATAATTTTAAAAAATCTTTGGAAAAAAAGATATTTTGGAAAATAATTTTTTAAACATTTCTTGGAAAAATAATTTTTTAAAGATTTTTTGGAAAAAATATTCTTTTGATAAAATTTTGAAAAATAAAATCTTTGGAGAAAAAAGATTTTTGGAAAATATTTCGAAAATTAATTTTTTAAACATTTCTTGGAAAAAATACATTTTTTAAAGGGTTTGTTCGGGTTGGTCGGGTTTGTTCGGGTTTGTCGGGCTTGTTCGGGTTTGTTCGGGTTTGTTCGGGTTTGTCGGGTTTGTTCGGGTTTGGGTTTGTTCGGGTTTGTTCAAAATTATCGCGACGAGTACAATACGATAAAATCATAAAATCATAAAAAAATTCAAGCTATAACTTCCTTAATACTAATTTAACTAATTTTGATAAAATTTTGAAAAATAAAATCTTTGGAGAAAAAAGATTTTTGGAAAATATTTCGAAAATTAATTTTTTAAACATTTCTTGGAAAAAATACATTTTTTAAAGGGTTTGTTCGGGTTTGTCGGGCCCATGGAGTTTGGGCTCATTTGAAAGGGCTTGTTCGGGTTTGTCGGGTTTGTTCGGGTTTGGGTTTGTTCGGGTGTGTTCAAAATTATCGAAAAAAAATTGTTTAACAAAAATTTATTTTCTAAAAAATATTTTTTTAACAAAAATTTATTTTCTAAAAAATATTTTTTTTTGGAGAAAATTTTGATAGAAGTAAAATCTAATTTTATAAAATCTTTGAAGAAAAAAAAATTTTTGGAAAATATTTCGAAAATTAATTTCACTCAATCATTCCTTGGAACATTCCTTGGAAAAAATAAACTTTTTAAAGGGTTCGTTCGGGTTGGTCGGGTTTGTTCGGGTTTGTCGGGCTTGTTCGGGTTTGTTCGGGTTTGTCGGGTTTGGGTTTGTTCGGGTTTGTTCAAAATTATCGAAAAAAAAATTTTTTAACAGAAATTTATTTTCTAAAAAATATTTTTTTTTGAGAAAATCTTTGGAAAAAAAGATTGAAGAAAATATTTATATCGAAAATTAATTTTTAAACATTGGAAAAAAATTTTTTTTTTAAAGATTTTGTGAAAAAAATTTTTTTTTCGATAATTTTGAAAAAATAAATTTTGGAAATTTTTTTTGGAGAAATGTTGAAATAAAAAAAAAATCTTCGGAAAAATAATTTTTTTAAGGAAACTATTTTTTTCGATAATTTTAAAAATCTTTGGAAAAAAAGATTTTTTGAAACATTTCTTGGAAAAATAATTTTTTAAGATTTTTTGGAAAAACAATTTATTTCGATAATTTTATAAAATCTTTGAAGAAAATAAGATTTTTGGAAAATATTTGGAAAATTAATTTTTTAAACATTCCTTGGAAAAAATAAACTTTTTAAAGTTGGGTCTTTGAAAAAAAGATTTTTGGCAAATAAATTTTTTAAAAATTTCTTGAAAAAATAATTTTTTTAAGATTTTTTGGAAAAACAATTTTTTTCGATAATTTTAAAAATCTTAAAAAAATAGATTTTTTGAAAAATAATTTTTTAAACATTTCTTGGAAAATATAATTTTTTTAAATATTTTTTGGAAATTTCTTAATTTTTTATTACAAATATTTATTTTCTAAAAAATAATTTTTTCGGACAAAATTTTGAAAAATAACATCTTTGGAGAAAAAAGATTTTTCCATCGGCCCTACACCGCTGGATCGAATAAAAGCCGCTCGAAGCCCTAGGAACAGCAGAGTTTGCCGCCGACTCTCAAACCACCCCACTTGCTTCGCCGACTGCTTTGTCGGGTTTGTTCGGGTTTGGGTTTGTTCAAAATTATCGCGACGAGTACAATACGATAAAATCATAAAATCTTTTTTTTTTTTTTTTTTTTTTTATGGTCAAACACAAGCACTATAGGAAAAATCCTTTAGGGCACTCTGGGAGTGGTGCGTATGCGCAGAAAGCGATTCACGTTAGATTTGAATCGTTGGAGGTTATATTCGTTGGGAAAAACGACCTCGGGAAGGTCGTTCACAAGGATGAAGTCCTCCAGATGAAAGAATTTTTAAATAATGAAGTTCGAGGAGTACTAAGCTTAACCACATACGGATGGGCGGCAGTGGTTCGTCGTGTATTTCTGCTATTCGTCGCTCTGGGCGGAATTAAGAGGGCAAGGCCAGCCGAGCACCTTCCATGAAAATATCTGTAAAAGAGAGTCAAATCCCCAACCTGTCTTCGATGTTCTAGGCTGTCGAGGTTCTTCGTCAGCTCGTGGTCTCCAATCAGACGAATGGCCTTCCTTTCGATGGAGTCCAGTAGCCGAAGAGTATGTTTGGATGCAGAGCTCCAGACATGAGAGCAGTATTCTAGTGATGGTCGAATCTGGGCTTTGTATAGTGTCAAAAGTTGTTGAGGTGTATACAACTTTCTGGTTCGGAAGAGTACGCCAAGCTTCTGAGAAGCTATCTTGGCGATTGCCACAACGTGGTTATGCCAAGACATATTTCCTCCCAGATTGACACCCAGCAAATTAACAGATGAAGCCAGTGGGATTGCGTGTCCGGCCATGACTATTTCCGGTTCTGTAATGTTAACCTTTTTAGAGAAAACTGCTGCCTGGGTTTTTTAGCGTTAAATTCGACTTGGTTACTGTCACCCCAAGCCAAAATTTCTTCCAGGCCTTTGTTGAGGCGTGATACTTCATGCTGTCTGCGAAGATGTGCGTCGGCAGCCGATGTTTGCGCATTCAAAGAGAAAGATGAGAAAAGTGTGCTATCGTCAGCAAAACTAAATATCGGATTTTTAGTTTTCACTAGAAGGTCGTTAATGTAGAGTAAGAAGAGAGTGGGAGACAATATGGACCCTTGAGGAACACCGGCATTGATGGTGAAGGTGTCTGAGAGAAATCCGTCAATCCCCACTTGCAGAGAGCGGTCCTTAAGAAAGCTAGATAACCATGCACAGAATCGACTGGGCATACCATAGGATCGCAGTTTACTTAGAAGCCCCTCATGCCAAACACGATCGAAAGCTTTAGAAATATCCAGCGCAACAACCCGAGACTCCCCATGATGTTCGATTGCGTTGTTCCAAATATGGGTGACATAGGCTAGAAGATCTCCAGTTGATCTGTACTTCCGAAAACCATATTGATGATCGCTGATGATGCTGAAGCCTTCCAGGTACTTTAGAAGATGTTGGTTAATAGCTTTCTCCATTACTTTTGATATAACTGAAAGCAATGCGACTGGTCGATAGTTGTTAGGCAGGGTTCTCTTACCTTTCTTTGGAATAGGCTGGACTCGCGCCGTCTTCCAGCAAGATGGAAATATTCCTTTTTTGTAGGATAAGTTGAAAAGTCTACAAAATACTGGTGTTAGTTCATCGGCGCATCTCTTGAGAACTATAATAGGAATTTCGTCTGGACCAGTAGCTTTTTTGACGTCGAGTCCTTTCAGGATTCGTTTCACGGGACGCTGACGGAACACGATTTCGGTCATTTCGGATTCAACTGCAGGAATGTCGGGTGGTGTTCTTCCCTGGAAATCTACAGTGGAATGCGAAGAAAATAGTTCAGCAAGTAAGTTTGCTTTGTCTCCGGCTGTGGAGGCTATTGTACCATCGGGACGTATTAGAGGTGGAATAGTTGATTTGGTAAAATTTTGGCTGACGGCCTTAGCGACTGACCAAAAGGACCTTGATCCGTTTGGACAGTCAAGAAGTTTGTTTTTGATCCTCACGTTATGGGCTTCTTTGCTTTGATCTATTGTTAGCTTACATTGGTTTCGAGCGGTAATAAAGATGGTACGATTCTCAGTGGTAGGGTTTTTACTCCACTGTCGGTAAGCCAGATTTTTTGATTTGACAGCACGCTCACAATCCTTGCTAAACCAGGGCTTGCCGTTGGAAGGGCGTTTTTGGGAGGAGGGGATAAATGCTTCCATGCTCGTTAGAATGACGTCGGAGACCTCCCCAGCACAGACGGATGGATCATCAGAAGAGAAGCATACGCTCATCCAAGGAAAAGTCCGAAAATGGTCTTTCAGGTCTTCCCACTTGGCCGATCTGTGATGCCATATCTTGCGAGGTTTAGGAGGTTGTTCAGAATTAATTGGTAGTTCGCTTAGAGTTGAAATAAGTTTGTGATCGGAAGATCCTAACGGAGGCTGTACGGTGACTGTATATAGATCGGGATTTGACGTTAAGAAAAGATCCAAAAGACTAGCAAAATCTCCAGCTCGGTCTGGAATCCGCGTTGGTTCTTCTACGAGTTGAGTTAGACCAGAACTGATCGCGTTTGTACAGGGTCGGACCGAGAAAACATAAATTGGCCAAAGTCGAAACCTTGCAGAATTTGTTCCACTCAGAAATTGGCATAGAAGTGTTTAGTCTATCGATCTTTAACCGAGAAATACCCATAGTCGCACCTTGGAGCCTTTGTACAGGGTCGAGACTAGTTATTCGAGAAAACATAAATTGGCCAAAGTCGAAACCTTGCAGAATTTGTTCCACTCAGAAATTAGCATAGGAGTGTTTAGTCTATCGACCTTTAACCGAAAAATACCCATAGTCGCACCTTTGAGCCTTTGTACAGGAATGTTTAAAAAATTAATTTTCGAAATATTTTCCAAAAATCTTTTTTTCTTCAAAGATTTTTTTTTCAAAATTATCGAAAAGAATATTTTTTCAAAAAATATTTAAAAAAATTATTTTTTCCAAGAAATGTTTAAAAAATTATTTTTCAAAAATCTTTTTTTTTTCCATAGATTTTATAAAATTATCGAAGAAAATCATTTTTCCAAAAAATCTTAAAAAATTATTTTTTCCAAGGAATGTTTAAAAATTATTTTTCGAAATATTTTCCAAAAATCTTTTTTCTCCAAAGATTTTATTTTTCAAAATTTTATCAGAAGAATATTTTTTCAAAAAAATCTTTAAAGAATTATTTTTTCAAGAAATGCTCCAAAAAATCTTTTTTTCCAAAGATTTTTAAAAGTAGTTTCCGAAGATTTTATATTTATTTCAACAATTTTCTCCAAAAAAGAATTTCCAAAATTTATTTTTTCAAATTGTCGAAAAAAAATTTTTTTTCACAAAATCTTTAAAAAAATATTTTTTTAAATGTTTAAAAATTAATTTTCGATATAAATATTTTCTTCAATCTTTTTTTCCAAAGATTTTACTTCTATCAAAACTATTTTTTAGAAAATAAATTTTTGTTAAAAAAATTTTTTTCGATAATTTTGAACAAACCCAAACCCGACAAACCCGAACAAACCCGACAAACCCGAACAAGCCCTTTCAAATGAGCCAAACCCGAAATTTTATTTATTTATTGCTTGAATTTTTTTATGATTTTGTCGTATTGTACTCGTCGCGATAATTTTGAACAAACCCGAACAAACCCAAACCCGAACAAACCCGACAAACCCGAACAAACCCGAACAAGCCCGACAAACTCGACAAACCCGAACAAACCCTATAAAAAATGTTTTTTTTCCAAGGACTGTTTAAAAAATTAATTTTCGAAATATTTTCCAAAAATCTTTTTTTCTTCAAAGATTTTATAAAATTATCGCAAAAAACTGTTTTTCCAAAAAATCTTAAAAAATTATTTTTTCCAAGGAATGTTTAAAAATTATTTTTCGAAATATTTTCCAATAATCTTTTTTATCCAAAGATTTTATTTTTCAAAAGAATATTTTTTCCAAAAATCTTTAAAAAATTATTTTCCAAAAAATCTTTTTTTCCAAAGATTTTTAAAAATTATCGAAAAAAATAGTTTTTCCAAAAAATCTTTAAAAAATTATTTTTTCCAAGAAATTAATTTTCGAAATATTTTCCAAAAATCTTATTTTAATATTTATTATTTTTTATTCTAATATTTATTATTTTTTATTTTAATATTTACTATTTTTCATTCTAATATTTACTATTTTTTATTTTAATATTTAATATTTTTTATTCTAATATTTATTATTTTTTATTTTAATATTTATTATTAAAGTAGTTAGTTTCTTTTTGCGGAATATCATAACCTTGTTCAATTTGCTGATACGACGTGTCGTTAGACTCAGTATAATACTGAGAGTCATCATCGTTTTGATCGTTCGGGATTCATTGACATATTATTATTTGTCAAATAGGATGAACAATTTTGTTGGAAAAAGCGGGGTTGTGTATTAGTGGAATAATGTTGCGGAGGCGTATTGAGTTTATTCTTAGAAATATTCAAATTAACAGTTGTTTTTGTACCAAAATTTCCGCGATTTTTCTGGTATAGGAAAGTTTCTATATTTATTATTTCTAACGACACGTCGTATCAGCAAATTGAACAAGGTTATGATATTCCGCAAAAAGAAACTAACTACTTTAATAATAAATATTAAAATAAAAAATAATAAATATTAGAATAAAAAATATTAAATATTAAAATAAAAAATAGTAAATATTAGAATGAAAAATAGTAAATATTAAAATAAAAAATAATAAATATTAGAATAAAAAATAATAAATATTAAAATAAGATTTTTGGAAAATATTTCGAAAATTAATTTCTTGGAAAAAATAATTTTTTAAAGATTTTTTGGAAAAACTATTTTTTTCGATAATTTTTAAAAATCTTTGGAAAAAAAGATTTTTTGGAAAATAATTTTTTAAAGATTTTTGGAAAAAATATTCTTTTGAAAAATAAAATCTTTGGATAAAAAAGATTATTGGAAAATATTTCGAAAAATAATTTTTAAACATTCCTTGGAAAAAATAATTTTTTAAGATTTTTTGGAAAAACAGTTTTTTGCGATAATTTTATAAAATCTTTGAAGAAAAAAAGATTTTTGGAAAATATTTCGAAAATTAATTTTTAAACATTTAAAAAAATATTTTTTTAAAGATTTTGTGAAAAAAAATTTTTTTTCGACAATTTAAAAAAATAAATTTTGGAAATTCTTTTTTGGAGAAAATTGTTGAAATAAATATAAAATCTTCGGAAACTACTTTTAAAAATCTTTGGAAAAAAAGATTTTTTGGAGCATTTCTTGAAAAAATAATTTTTTAAAGATTTTTTTGAAAAAATATTCTTCTGATAAAATTTTGAAAAATAAAATCTTTGGAGAAAAAAGATTTTTGGAAAATATTTCGAAAAATAATTTTTAAACATTCCTTGGAAAAAATAATTTTTTAAGATTTTTTGGAAAAATGATTTTCTTCGATAATTTTATAAAATCTATGGAAAAAAAAAAGATTTTTGAAAAATAATTTTTTAAACATTTCTTGGAAAAAATAATTTTTTTAAATATTTTTTGAAAAAATATTCTTTTCGATAATTTTGAAAAAAAAATCTTTGAAGAAAAAAAGATTTTTGGAAAATATTTCGAAAATTAATTTTTTAAACATTCCTGTACAAAGGCTCAAAGGTGCGACTATGGGTATTTTTCGGTTAAAGGTCGATAGACTAAACACTCCTATGCTAATTTCTGAGTGGAACAAATTCTGCAAGGTTTCGACTTTGGCCAATTTATGTTTTCTCGAATAACTAGTCTCGACCCTGTACAAAGGCTCCAAGGTGCGACTATGGGTATTTCTCGGTTAAAGATCGATAGACTAAACACTTCTATGCCAATTTCTGAGTGGAACAAATTCTGCAAGGTTTCGACTTTGGCCAATTTATGTTTTCTCGGTCCGACCCTGTACAAACGCGATCAGTTCTGGTCTAACTCAACTCGTAGAAGAACCAACGCGGATTCCAGACCGAGCTGGAGATTTTGCTAGTCTTTTGGATCTTTTCTTAACGTCAAATCCCGATCTATATACAGTCACCGTACAGCCTCCGTTAGGATCTTCCGATCAGAACTGTTATTCTCTTCACTTTGTATTGAAAAATTAGTGTTCTGTGACCCGCCTTCATTTTTATCTAGTGCGTTTGATCTCTGATTGTCATGAAGTAAATAATGATGTTTCCCTGAACACAATTTGCATTTTTCTTTATAACACTGATATACCCCATGACCTTTACCAAAGCAATTAAAACAAAGGTGATTTTTTGCTATAAAATCCCTTTTTTGTGCTAGATCCAAAGATCTAAATTTTGTACACTTAAATATATTATGTTCCTTGATTTTACAAAAAATACATTCAACAACATTTTTAGTAACTGAGTAACTTGAAATTCTACTATTCGGATTACCGTACGAGTTACCATTTGAGTTACCGTACGAGTTACCATACTTTAATTTTTGATCATTTTTTACATTCATAATTTGAGATGACGATTCCCAAGCAACTATTCTTTTGTCCAAAAATTCAAAAAATTCTTTTAAGTTTGGCAACTCCGATTGATCTCTCGATAATTCAAACTCGTTCCTTAAATTTCTCTCAATCTTACTAGAAAAAATATTTATCAACAGTAAATCCCATTGACCCATTACTTTTACACTTAGTGCTTCCAGAGCATTAATATGCTGTTTTATTTGACTTAGAAAGTCCCTTAACCCGTTATTACCTTTAACAATCGTAGCTTGCATAAGCCCATTAATGTGATAAGTAATAACTGGCATTTTCTTATCATACCTGGCCTTTAAAATATCTAATGCCTTGTTATAATTTTGATCTGAAATATTTAGCTCATTGATCAATGCCAAAGGTTCATTTTTTAAAAATGATTTTAAATAGACAAACTTTTGTGAATCTGCTAATCCTGTATCATTATGAACGGCTGCATTGAACAAATCGATAAATGTGCGCCAATCACCATAATTACCTGTGAAGATTGGAATCTTCATACTTGGCAAATTAACTTTTACAGCTGGGATGTGAGGTCGCTGCGTATTTCCCATATGACCCTGCGTTGGGCCACCACTGGTAGATGCTGCTTGACGATTTAATTGCGCGTAAATAAGTGTTTTAATTTTACTATGACACCCAATGTACTTAGTTTCCGCGTCCTCCCGCTCCACAGCATGCGCCTCTAGATCGGTATCGCTCGTTGCTAAATCTTCAATATCATCCTGAATCTTACAAAAATCATTATATGTTTTTAGTAATAAAGACTCCCTTACTATTAGATCATTTACTTCAATTATTGAGTCCGAATCGTATCTATTTAAATAATTTTGATTTCGCGTTAGATCACCCTTAGCGCGAGCCCTTTTACGTATTAACGCGTCCATGCTCTGTCAGTTCAGTACGCTTGAGAAAATCAATAATTATCTGAACGAAACCTAAATTATATGATGAATATTACAATATTATTTTGGTATTAAAACCACCTTATTTTTAAATACAATGTATTTAGTTATATCTAGGTTACTGTCCTATTATTGTAACAATAAAGGTAACAATATCCCAACAATCACTGCAAAATCACTCTCAAGTACTGCAATTGTTTTTGTCAATAATCAACTTGTTACAAACAACCTCAAATTTTCTGTTACAACAACAATTTTAAGGTTTGTTCATATAAAACTACAAATTCTAGTCATGCAAGACACAATTTTTTCTCATACAAGAGACCTTAATTTGAACCTTTTTCTCATTCAAGAGACCTTAGGGTGATATTTTTCTCATTCAAGAGACCTTAAAAATATTCTCCTAACCAAATTATTCAAAATTTGTTGAAAACTTTTTCCTTTGAAAGTCAATATTGAAAACATAAACCTGATTCATCCGGCTCGAAGGACCATGTAGTAGCCCTGGCTGGTATTTTCTTCTATTTTCTCCTCGAGCTGCCTATGGTTCCCTTCAGTGGACTGTATCTGATATATGAAGCTTCAGATCGTTATAACTAAAACTCCATCCTTTCCTTCAATGTGGTTTATTATTTTTAACATCGACAAACTATAACTACTATTTCTATGGCATCAAAATCGCCCTGAACTGACCAAAACTTAACTTAATTATTTGACACCTTGTCAAAATCTTATTTTGTTTATTTTTCTCGACAAAAGATATTATTAATTACCTAGCAACGACGCTACCTATTACCTATTACCTAATACAGGTAAGAGCGTTATGCTGTGGAGCAGGTATTTTTATGAATCTTCAACATCCATAGTCGCACTTTTGAACCTTTGTACAGGGTCGAGGCTAATAAATCGAAAAATATAAATTGGCCAAAGTCGAACACTTGCAGAAATTGTTCCACATCGAAATTGGCATAGAAGTGTTTAGTCTATCGATCTTTAACCGAAAAATACCCATAGTCGCACCTTTGAGCCTTTGTACAGGGTCGAGGCTAATAATTCGAGAAAACATAAATTGATCAAAGTCGAAACCTTGCAGAATTTCTTCCACATCGGGATTAGCATAGAAGTGTTTAGTCTATCGACCTTTAACCGAAAAAAAACCCATAGTCGCAACTTTGAGCCTTTGTACAGGGTCGAGGCTAATAATTCGAGAAAACATAAATTGGCCAAAGTCGAAACCTTGCAGAATTTATTCCACATCGGAATTAGCATAGAAGTATTTAGTCTATCAACCTTTAACCGAAAAAAACCCATAGTCGCACCTTTGAGCCTTGTACAGGGTCGAGGCTAATAATTCGAGAATACATAAATTGGCCAAAGTCGAACACGTGCAGAATTTGTTCCACATCGAAATTGGCATAGAAGTGTTTAGTCTATCGATCTTTAACCGAAAAATACCCATAGTCGCACCTTTGAACCTTTGTACAGGGTCGAGGCTAATAATTCGAGAAAACATAAATTGGCCAAAGTCGAAACGTTGCAGAATTTGTTCCACATCGGGATTAGCATAGAAGTGTTTAGTCTACCGACCTTCAACCGAAAAAAATCCATAGTCGCACCTTTGAGCCTTTGTACAGGGTCGAGGCTAATAATTCGAGAATACATAAATTGCCCAAAGTCGAACACATGCAGAATTTGTTCCACTCAGAAATTGGATAGAAGTACTCAGTCTATCGATCTTTAACCGAAAAATACCCATAGTCGCACCTTTGAGCCTTTGTACAGGGTTGAGACCAGTTATTCGAGAAAACATAAATTGGCCAAAGTCGAAAAGTGGCAGAATTTATTCCACTCAGAAATTGGCATAGAAGTGTTTAGTCTAATGATCTTTAACTGAAAAATACCCATAGTCGCACCTTTGAGCCTTTGTACAGGGCCGCGGCTAATAATTCGAGAAAACATAAATTGGCCAAAGTCGAAACCTTGCAGAACTTGTTCCACTCAGAAATTAAGATAGAAGTGTTTAGTCTATCGACCTTTAACCGAAAAATACCCATAGTCGCACCTTTGAGCCTTTGTACAGGGTCGAGGCTAATAATTCGTAAAATATAAATTGGCCAAAGTCGAACACGTGCAGAATTTGTTCCACTAAGAGATTAGCATAGGAGTACTCAGTCTATCGATCTTTAACCGAAAAATACCCATAGTCGCACCTTTGAACTTTTGACAGGGTCGAGGCTAATAATTCGAAACATATAAATTGGCCAAAGTCGAACACTTGCAGAATTTGTTCCACTCAGAAATTAGCATAGAAGTGTTTAGTCTATTGACCTTTAACCGAAAAATACTCATAGTCGCACCTTTGAGCCTTTGTACAGGGTCGAGGCTAATAATTCGAAAAATATAAATTTGCCAAAGTCGAAAACGTGCAGAATTTGTTTCACTCAGAAATTAGCATAGGAGTACTCAGTCTATCGATCTTTAACCGAAAAATACCCATAGTCGCACCTTTGAGCATTTGTACAGGGTCGAGGCGATTAATTCGAGAAAACATAAATTGGCCAAAGTCGAAACCTTGCAGAATTTGTTCCACTCAGAAATTAGCATAGGAGTACTCAGTCTATCGATCTTTATCCGAAAAATTCCCATAGTCGCACCTTTGAACCTTTGTACAGGGTCGAGGCTAATAATTCGAGAAAACATAAAGTGGCCAAAGTCGAACACTTGCAGAATTTGTTCCACTCAGAAATTAGCATAGGAGTACTCAGTCTATCGATCTTTAACCGAAAAATACCCATAGTCGCACCTTTGAGCCTTTGTACAGGGTCGAGGCTTATAATTCGAGAAACATAAATTGGCCAAAGTCGAACACTTGCAGAATTTATTCCACATCGAAATTGGCATAGAAGTGTTTAGTCTATCGATCTTTAACTGAAAAATACCCATAGTCGCACCTTTGAGCCTTTCTACAGGGTCGAGGCCAGTTATTCGAGAAAACATAAATTGGCCAAAGTCAAAACCTTGCAGAATTTGTTCCACATCGTAATTGGCATAGAAGTGTTTAGTCTATCGATCTTTAACCGAAAAATACCCATAGTCGCACCTTTGAGCTTTTGTACAGGGTCGAGGCTAATAATTCGAGAAAACATAAATTGGCCAAAGTCGAACACTTGCAGAATTTGTTCCAAATCGAAATTGGCATAGAAGTGTTTAGTCTATCGATCTTTAACCGAAAAATAACCATAGTCGCACCTTTGAGTCTTTGTACAGGGTCGAGGCTAATAATTCGAGAAAACATAAATTGGCCAAAGTCGAAACCTTGCAGAATTTGTTCCACATCGAAATTAGCATAGAAGTGTTTAGTCCATCGATCTTTAAACGAAAAATACCCATAGTCGCACCTTTGAGCCTTTGTACAGGGTCGAGGCCAGTTATTCGAGAAAACATAAATTGGCCAAAGTCGAAACCTTGCAGAATTTGTTCCACTCAGAAATTGGCATAGAAGTGTTTAGTCTAACGATCTTTAACCGAGAAATACCCATAGTCGCACCTTTGAGCCTTTGTACAGGGTCGAAGCTAATAATTCGAGAAAACATAAATTAGCCAAAGCGAACACTTGCAGAATTTGTTCCACTCAGAAATTGGCATAGAAATGTTTAGTCTAACGATCTTTAACTGAAAAATACCCATAGTCGCACCTTTGAGCCTTTGTACAGGGTCGAGGCTAATAATTCGAGAAAACATAAATTTGCCAAAGTCGAAACCTTGCAGAATTTGTTCCACTCAGAAATTGGCATAGGAGTACTCAGTCTATCGATCTTTAACCGAAAAATACCCATAGTCGCACCTTTGAACCTTTGTACAGGGTCGAGGCTAATAATTCGAGAAACATAAATTGGCCAAAGTCGAACACTTGCAGAATTTGTTCCACATCGAAATTGGCATAGAAGTGTTTTTTCTATCGATCTTTAACTGAAAAATACCCATAGTCGCACCTTTGAGCCTTTATACAGGGTCGAAGCTAATAATTCGAGAAAACATAAATTGGCCAAAGTCGAACACTTGCAGAACTTGTTCCACTCAGAAATTAGCATAGGAGTACTCAGTCTATCGATCTTTAACCGAAAAATACCCATAGTCGCACCTTTGAACCTTTGTACAGGGTCGAGGCTAATAATTCGAGAAACATAAATTGGCCAAAGTCGAACACTTGCAGAATTTGTTCCACTCAGAAATTAGCATAGGAGTACTCAGTCTATCGATCTTTAACCGAAAAATACCCATAGTCGCACCTTTGAACCTTTGTACAGGGTCGAGGCTAATAATTCGAGAAACATAAATTGGCCAAATTCGAACACTTGCAGAATTTGTTCCACATCGAAATTGGCATAGAAGTGTTTAGTCTATCGATCTTTAACTGAAAAATACCCATAGTCGCACCTTTGAGCCTTTATACAGGGTCGAAGCTAATAATTCGAGAAAACATAAATTGGCCAAAGTCGAACACTTGCAGAACTTGTTCCACTCAGAAATTAGCATAGGAGTACTCAGTCTATCGATCTTTAACCGAAAAATACCCATAGTCGCAGCTTTGAGCCTTTGTACAGGGTCGAGGCTAATAATTCGAAAAATATAAATTGGCCAAAGTCGAACAAGTGCAGAATTTGTTCCACTCAGAAATTAGCATAGAAGTGTTTAGTCTATCGACCTTTAACCGAAAAATACCCATAGTCGCACCTTTGAGCCTTTGTACAGGGTCGATGCTAATAATTCGAGAAACATAAATTGGCCAAAGTCGAACACTTGCAGAATTTGTTCCACTCAGAAATTGGCATAGAAGTGTTTAGTTTAACGATCTTTAACTGAAAAATACCCATAGTCGCACCTTTGAGCCTTTGTACAGGGTCGAGGCTAATAATTCGAGAAAACATAAATTTGCCAAAGTCGAAACCTTGCAGAATTTGTTCCACTCAGAAATTGGCATAGAAGTGTTTAGTCTATCGATCTTTAACCGAAAAATACCCATAGTCGCACCTTTGAGCCTTTGTACCGGGTCGAGGCTAATAATTCGAGAAACATAAATTGGCCAAAGTCGAACACTTGCAGAATTTGTTCCACATCGAAATTAGCATAGAAGTGTTTAGTCTATCTACCTTTAACCGAAAAATACCCATAGTCGCACCTTTGACCCTTTGTACAGGGTCGAGGCTAATAATTCGAGAAAACATAAATTGGCCAAAGTCGAAACCTTGCCGAATTTGTTCCACTCAGAAATTGGCATAGAAGTGTTTAGTTTAACGATCTTTAACTGAAAAATACCCATAGCCGCACCTTTGAGCCTTTGTACAGGGTCGGGACCAGTTATTCGAGAAAACATAAATTGGCCAAAGTCGAAACCTTGCAGAATTTGATCCACTTATAAATTGGCATAGGAGTATTCAGTCTATCGATCTTTACCCGAAAAATACCCATAGTCGCACGTTTGAACCTTTGTACAGGGTCGAGGCTAATAATTCGAGAAAACATAAATTGGCCAAAGTCGAAACCTTGCAGAATTTGTTTCACTCAGAAATTGGCATAGAAGGGTTTAGTCTAACGATCTTTAACTGAAAAATACCCATAGTCGCACCTTTGAGCCTTTGTACAGGGTCGAGGCTAATAATTCGAGAAAACATAAATTTGCCAAAGTCGAAACCTTGCAGAATTTGTTCCACTCAGAAATTGGCATAGAAATGTTTAGTCTATCGATCTTTAACCGAAAAATACCCATAGTCGAACCTTTGAGCCTTTGTACAGGGTCGAGGCTAATAATTCGAGAAACATAAATTGGCCAAAGTCGAACACTTACAGAATTTGTTCCACTCAGAAATTAGCATAGGAGTACTCAGTCTATCGATCTTCAACCGAAAAATACCCATAGTCGCACCTTTGAACCTTTGTACAGGGTCGAGGCTAATAATTCGAGAAACATAAATTGGCCAAAGTCGAACACTTGCAGAATTTGTTCCACATCGAAATTGGCATAGAAGTGTTTAGTCTATCGACCTTTAACCGAAAAATACCCATAGTCGCACCTTTGAGCCTTTGTACAGGGTCGAAGCTAATAATTCGAGAAAACATAAATTGGCCAAAGTCGAACACTTGCAGAATTTGTTCCACTCAGAAATTAGCATAGGAGTACTCAGTCTATCGATCTTTAACCGAAAAATACCCATAGTCGCACCTTTGAGCCTTTGTACAGGGTCGAAGCTAATAATTCGAGAAAACATAAATTGGCCAAAGTCGAACACTTGCAGAATTTGTTCCACTCAGAAATTAGCATAGGAGTACTCAGTCTATCGATCTTTAACCGAAAAATACCCACCTTTGAACCTTTGTACAGGGTCGAGGCTAATAATTCGAGAAACATAAATTGGAAAAATTCGAACACTTGCAGAATTTGTTCCACATCGAAATTGGCATAGAAGTGTTTAGTCTATCGATCTTTAACTGAAAAATACCCATAGTCGTACCTTTGAGCCTTTGTACAGGGTCGAGGCCAGTTATTCGAGAAAACATAAATTGGCCAAAGTCAAAACCTTGCAGAATTTGTTCCACATCGAAATTGGCATAGAAGTGTTTAGTCTATCGATCTTTAACCGAAAAATAATCATAGTCGCACCTTTGAGTCTTTGTACAGGGTCGAGGCTAATAATTCGAGAAAACATAAATTGGCCAAAGTCGAAACCTTGCAGAATTTGTTCCACATCGAAATTAGCATAGAAGTGTTTAGTCCATCGATCTTTAACCGAAAAATACCCATAGTCGCACCTTTGAGCCTTTGTACAGGGTCGAGGCCAGTTATTCGAATTATTAGCCTCGACCCTGTACAAAGGTTCAAAGGTGCGACTATGGGTATTTTTCGGTTAAAGATCGATAGACTGAGTACTCCTATGCTAATTTCTGAGTGGAACAAATTCTGCAAGTGTTCGACTTTGGCCAATTTATGTTTTCTCGAATTATTAGCTTCGACCCTGTATAAAGGCTCAAAGGTGCGACTATGGGTATTTTTCGGTTAAAGATCGATAGACTGAGTACTCCTATGCCAATTTCTGAGTGGAACAAATTCTGCAAGGTTTCGACTTTGGCAAATTTATGTTTTCTCGAATTATTAGCCTCGACCCTGTACAAAGGCTCAAAGGTGCGACTATGGGTATTTTTCAGTTAAAGATCGTTAGACTAAACACTTCTATGCCAATTTCTGAGTGGAACAAATTCTGCAAGTGTTCGCTTTGGCTAATTTATGTTTTCTCGAATTATTAGCTTCGACCCTGTACAAAGGCTCAAAGGTGCGACTATGGGTATTTCTCGGTTAAAGATCGTTAGACTAAACACTTCTATGCCAATTTCTGAGTGGAACAAATTCTGCAAGGTTTCGACTTTGGCCAATTTATGTTTTCTCGAATAACTGGCCTCGACCCTGTACAAAGGCTCAAAGGTGCGACTATGGGTATTTTTCGTTTAAAGATCGATGGACTAAACACTTCTATGCTAATTTCGATGTGGAACAAATTCTGCAAGGTTTCGACTTTGGCCAATTTATGTTTTCTCGAATTATTAGCCTCGACCCTGTACAAAGACTCAAAGGTGCGACTATGGTTATTTTTCGGTTAAAGATCGATAGACTAAACACTTCTATGCCAATTTCGATTTGGAACAAATTCTGCAAGTGTTCGACTTTGGCCAATTTATGTTTTCTCGAATTATTAGCCTCGACCCTGTACAAAAGCTCAAAGGTGCGACTATGGGTATTTTTCGGTTAAAGATCGATAGACTAAACACTTCTATGCCAATTACGATGTGGAACAAATTCTGCAAGGTTTTGACTTTGGCCAATTTATGTTTTCTCGAATAACTGGCCTCGACCCTGTACAAAGGCTCAAAGGTGCGACTATGGGTATTTTTCAGTTAAAGATCGATAGACTAAACACTTCTATGCCAATTTCGATGTGGAACAAATTCTGCAAGTGTTCGAATTTGGCCAATTTATGTTTCTCGAATTATTAGCCTCGACCCTGTACAAAGGTTCAAAGGTGGGTATTTTTCGGTTAAAGATCGATAGACTGAGTACTCCTATGCTAATTTCTGAGTGGAACAAATTCTGCAAGTGTTCGACTTTGGCCAATTTATGTTTTCTCGAATTATTAGCTTCGACCCTGTACAAAGGCTCAAAGGTGCGACTATGGGTATTTTTCGGTTAAAGATCGATAGACTGAGTACTCCTATGCTAATTTCTGAGTGGAACAAATTCTGCAAGTGTTCGACTTTGGCCAATTTATGTTTTCTCGAATTATTAGCTTCGACCCTGTACAAAGGCTCAAAGGTGCGACTATGGGTATTTTTCGGTTAAAGGTCGATAGACTAAACACTTCTATGCCAATTTCGATGTGGAACAAATTCTGCAAGTGTTCGACTTTGGCCAATTTATGTTTCTCGAATTATTAGCCTCGACCCTGTACAAAGGTTCAAAGGTGCGACTATCGGTATTTTTCGGTTGAAGATCGATAGACTGAGTACTCCTATGCTAATTTCTGAGTGGAACAAATTCTGCAAGTGTTCGACTTTGGCCAATTTATGTTTCTCGAATTATTAGCCTCGACCCTGTACAAAGGCTCAAAGGTTCGACTATGGGTATTTTTCGGTTAAAGATCGATAGACTAAACACTTCTATGCCAATTTCTGAGTGGAACAAATTCTGCAAGGTTTCGACTTTGGCAAATTTATGTTTTCTCGAATTATTAGCCTCGACCCTGTACAAAGGCTCAAAGGTGCGACTATGGGTATTTTTCAGTTAAAGATCGTTAGACTAAACCCTTCTATGCCAATTTCTGAGTGAAACAAATTCTGCAAGGTTTCGACTTTGGCCAATTTATGTTTTCTCGAATTATTAGCCTCGACCCTGTACAAAGGTTCAAAGGTGCGACTATGGGTATTTTTCGGGTAAAGATCGATAGACTGAATACTCCTATGCCAATTTATAAGTGGATCAAATTCTGCAAGGTTTCGACTTTGGCCAATTTATGTTTTCTCGAATAACTGGTCCCGACCCTGTACAAAGGCTCAAAGGTGCGGCTATGGGTATTTTTCAGTTAAAGATCGTTAAACTAAACACTTCTATGCCAATTTCTGAGTGGAACAAATTCGGCAAGGTTTCGACTTTGGCCAATTTATGTTTTCTCGAATTATTAGCCTCGAACCTGTACAAAGGGTCAAAGGTGCGACTATGGGTATTTTTCGGTTAAAGGTAGATAGACTAAACACTTCTATGCTAATTTCGATGTGGAACAAATTCTGCAAGTGTTCGACTTTGGCCAATTTATGTTTCTCGAATTATTAGCCTCGACCCGGTACAAAGGCTCAAAGGTGCGACTATGGGTATTTTTCGGTTAAAGATCGATAGACTAAACACTTCTATGCCAATTTCTGAGTGGAACAAATTCTGTAAGGTTTCGACTTTGGCAAATTTATGTTTTCTCGAATTATTAGCCTCGACCCTGTACAAAGGCTCAAAGGTGCGACTATGGGTATTTTTCAGTTAAAGATCGTTAAACTAAACACTTCTATGCCAATTTCTGAGTGGAACAAATTCTGCAAGTGTTCGACTTTGGCCAATTTATGTTTCTCGAATTATTAGCATCGACCCTGTACAAAGGCTCAAAGGTGCGACTATGGGTATTTTTCGGTTAAAGGTCGATAGACTAAACACTTCTATGCTAATTTCTGAGTGGAACAAATTCTGCACTTGTTCGACTTTGGCCAATTTATATTTTTCGAATTATTAGCCTCGACCCTGTACAAAGGCTCAAAGGTGCGACTATGGGTATTTTTCGGTTAAAGATCGATAGACTAAACACTTCTATGCCAATTACGATGTGGAACAAATTCTGCAAGGTTTTGACTTTGGCCAATTTATGTTTTCTCGAATAACTGGCCTCGACCCTGTACAAAGGCTCAAAGGTGCGACTATGGGTATTTTTCAGTTAAAGATCGATAGACTAAACACTTCTATGCCAATTTCGATGTGGAACAAATTCTGCAAGTGTTCGAATTTGGCCAATTTATGTTTCTCGAATTATTAGCCTCGACCCTGTACAAAGGTTCAAAGGTGCGACTATGGGTATTTTTCGGTTAAAGATCGATAGACTGAGCACTCCTATGCTAATTTCTGAGTGGAACAAATTCTGCAAGTGTTCGACTTTGGCCAATTTATGTTTTCTCGAAATAATAAATATTAGAATAAAAAATAATAAATAATAGAATAAAAAATAATAAATATTAGAATAAAAAATAATAAATATTAGAATAAAAAATAATAAATATTAAAATAAAAAATAGTAAATATTAAAATAAAAAATAATAAATATTAGAATAAAAAATAATAAATATTAGAATAAAAAATAATAAATATTAGAATAAAAAAATAATAAATATTAGAATAAAAAATAATAAATATTAGAATAAAAAATAGTAAATATTAAAATAAAAAATAGTAAATATTAGAATAGAAAATAATAAATATTAAAATAAAAAATAATAAATATTAGAATAAAAAATAATAAATATTAAATAAGATTTTTGGAAAATATTTCGAAAATTAATTTCTTGGAAAAATGATTTTTTAAAGATTTTTTGGAAAAATTATTTTTTTCGATAATTTTAAAAAATCTTTGGAAAAAAAGATATTTTGGAAAATAATTTTTTAAACATTTCTTGGAAAAATAATTTTTTAAAGATTTTTTGGAAAAAATATTCTTTTGATAAAATTTTGAAAAATAAAATCTTTGGAGAAAAAAGATTTTTGGAAAATATTTCGAAAATTAATTTTTTAAACATTTCTTGGAAAAAATACATTTTTTAAAGGGTTTGTTCGGGTTGGTCGGGTTTGTTCGGGTTTGTCGGGCTTGTTCGGGTTTGTTCGGGTTTGTTCGGGTTTGTCGGGTTTGTTCGGGTTTGGGTTTGTTCGGGTTTGTTCAAAATTATCGCGACGAGTACAATACGATAAAATCATAAAATCATAAAAAAATTCAAGCTATAACTTCCTTAATACTAATTTAACTAATTTTGATAAAATTTTGAAAAATAAAATCTTTGGAGAAAAAAGATTTTTGGAAAATATTTCGAAAATTAATTTTTTAAACATTTCTTGGAAAAAATACATTTTTTAAAGGGTTTGTTCGGGTTTGTCGGGCCCATGGAGTTTGGGCTCATTTGAAAGGGCTTGTTCGGGTTTGTCGGGTTTGTTCGGGTTTGTCGGGTTTGTTCGGGTTTGGGTTTGTTCGGGTGTGTTCAAAATTATCGAAAAAAAATTGTTTAACAAAAATTTATTTTCTAAAAAATATTTTTTTAACAAAAATTTATTTTCTAAAAAATATTTTTTTTTGGAGAAAATTTTGATAGAAGTAAAATCTAATTTTATAAAATCTTTGAAGAAAAAAAAATTTTTGGAAAATATTTCGAAAATTAATTTCACTCAATCATTCCTTGGAACATTCCTTGGAAAAAATAAACTTTTTAAAGGGTTTGTTCGGGTTGGTCGGGTTTGTTCGGGTTTGTCGGGCTTGTTCGGGTTTGTTCGGGTTTGTCGGGTTTGGGTTTGTTCGGGTTTGTTCAAAATTATCGAAAAAAAAATTTTTTAACAGAAATTTATTTTCTAAAAAATATTTTTTTTTGAGAAAATTTTGATAGAAGTAAAATCTTTGGAAAAAAAGATTGAAGAAAATATTTATATCGAAAATTAATTTTTAAACATTGGAAAAAAATTTTTTTTTTAAAGATTTTGTGAAAAAAATTTTTTTTTCGATAATTTTGAAAAAATAAATTTTGGAAATTTTTTTTGGAGAAATGTTGAAATAAAAAAAAATCTTCGGAAAAATAATTTTTTTAAGGAAACTATTTTTTTCGATAATTTTAAAAATCTTTGGAAAAAAAGATTTTTTGAAACATTTCTTGGAAAAATAATTTTTAAAGATTTTTTGGAAAAACAATTTATTTCGATAATTTTATAAAATCTTTGAAGAAAATAAGATTTTTGGAAAATATTTGGAAAATTAATTTTTTAAACATTCCTTGGAAAAAATAAACTTTTTAAAGTTGGGTCTTTGAAAAAAAGATTTTTGGCAAATAAATTTTTTAAAAATTTCTTGAAAAAATAATTTTTTTAAGATTTTTTGGAAAAACAATTTTTTTCGATAATTTTAAAAATCTTAAAAAAATAGATTTTTTGAAAAATAATTTTTTAAACATTTCTTGGAAAATATAATTTTTTTAAATATTTTTTGGAAATTTCTTAATTTTTTATTACAAATATTTATTTTCTAAAAAATAATTTTTTCGGACAAAATTTTGAAAAATAACATCTTTGGAGAAAAAAGATTTTTCCATCGGCCCTACACCGCTGGATCGAATAAAAGCCGCTCGAAGCCCTAGGGACAGCAGAGTTTGCCGCCGACTCTCAAACCACCCCACTTGCTTCGCCGACTGCTTTGTCGGGTTTGTTCGGGTTTGGGTTTGTTCAAAATTATCGCGACGAGTACAATACGATAAAATCATAAAATCATTTTTTTTTTTTTTTTTTTTTATGGTCAAACACAAGCACTATAGGAAAAATCCTTTAGGGCACTCTGGGAGTGGTGCGTATGCGCAGAAAGCGATTCACGTTAGATTTGAATCGTTGGAGGTTATATTCGTTGGGAAAAACGACCTCGGGAAGGTCGTTCACAAGGATGAAGTCCTCCAGATGAAAGAATTTTTAAATAATGAAGTTCGAGGAGTACTAAGCTTAACCACATACGGATGGGCGGCAGTGGTTCGTCGTGTATTTCTGCTATTCGTCGCTCTGGGCGGAATTAAGAGGGCAAGGCCAGCCGAGCACCTTCCATGAAAATATCTGTAAAAGAGAGTCAAATCCCCAACCTGTCTTCGATGTTCTAGGCTGTCGAGGTTCTTCGTCAGCTCGTGGTCTCCAATCAGACGAATGGCCTTCCTTTCGATGGAGTCCAGTAGCCGAAGAGTATGTTTGGATGCAGAGCTCCAGACATGAGAGCAGTATTCTAGTGATGGTCGAATCTGGGCTTTGTATAGTGTCAAAAGTTGTTGAGGTGTATACAACTTTCTGGTTCGGAAGAGTACGCCAAGCTTCTGAGAAGCTATCTTGGCGATTGCCACAACGTGGTTATGCCAAGACATATTTCCTCCCAGATTGACACCCAGCAAATTAATAGATGAAGCCAGTGGGATTGCGTGTCCGGCCATGACTATTTCCGGTTCTGTAATGTTAACCTTTTTAGAGAAAACTGCTGCCTGGGTTTTTTAGCGTTAAATTCGACTTGGTTACTGTCACCCCAAGCCAAAATTTCTTCCAGGCCTTTGTTGAGGCGTGATACTTCATGCTGTCTGCGAAGATGTGCGTCGGCAGCCGATGTTTGCGCATTCAAGAGAAAGATGAGAAAAGTGTGCTATCGTCAGCAAAACTAAATATCGGATTTTTAGTTTTCACTAGAAGGTCGTTAATGTAGAGTAAGAAGAGAGTGGGAGACAATATGGACCCTTGAGGAACACCGGCATTGATGGTGAAGGTGTCTGAGAGAAATCCGTCAATCCCCACTTGCAGAGAGCGGTCCTTAAGAAAGCTAGATAACCATGCACAGAATCGACTGGGCATACCATAGGATCGCAGTTTACTTAGAAGCCCCTCATGCCAAACACGATCGAAAGCTTTAGAAATATCCAGCGCAACAACCCGAGACTCCCCATGATGTTCGATTGCGTTGTTCCAAATATGGGTGACATAGGCTAGAAGATCTCCAGTTGATCTGTACTTCCGAAAACCATATTGATGATCGCTGATGATGCTGAAGCCTTCCAGGTACTTTAGAAGATGTTGGTTAATAGCTTTCTCCATTACTTTTGATATAACTGAAAGCAATGCGACTGGTCGATAGTTGTTAGGCAGGGTTCTCTTACCTTTCTTTGGAATAGGCTGGACTCGCGCCGTCTTCCAGCAAGATGGAAATATTCCTTTTTTGTAGGATAAGTTGAAAAGTCTACAAAATACTGGTGTTAGTTCATCGGCGCATCTCTTGAGAACTATAATAGGAATTTCGTCTGAACCAGTAGCTTTTTTGACGTCGAGTCCTTTCAGGATTCGTTTGACGGGACGCTGACGGAACACGATTTCGGTCATTTCGGATTCAACTGCAGGAATGTCGGGTGGTGTTCTTCCCTGGAAATCTACAGTCGAATGCGAAGAAAATAGTTCAGCAAGTAAGTTTGCTTTGTCTCCGGCTGTGGAGGCTATTGTACCATCGGGACGTATTAGAGGTGGAATAGTTGATTTGGTAAAATTTTGGCTGACGGCCTTAGCGACTGACCAAAAGGACCTTGATCCGTTTGGACAGTCAAGAAGTTTGTTTTTGATCCTCACGTTATGGGCTTCTTTGCTTTGATCTATTGTTAGCTTACATTGGTTTCGAGCGGTAATAAAGATGGTACGATTCTCAGTGGTAGGGTTTTTACTCCACTGTCGGTAAGCCAGATTTTTTGATTTGACAGCACGCTCACAATCCTTGCTAAACCAGGGCTTGCCGTTGGAAGGGCGTTTTTGGGAGGAGGGGATAAATGCTTCCATGCTCGTTAGAATGACGTCGGAGACCTCCCCAGCACAGACGGATGGATCATCAGAAGAGAAGCATACGCTCATCCAAGGAAAAGTCCGAAAATGGTCTTTCAGGTCTTCCCACTTGGCCGATCTGTAATGCCATATCTTGCGAGGTTTAGGAGGTTGTTCAGAATTAATTGGTAGTTCGCTTAGAGTTGAAATAAGTTTGTGATCGGAAGATCCTAACGGAGGCTGTACGGTGACTGTATATAGATCGGGATTTGACGTTAAGAAAAGATCCAAAAGACTAGCAAAATCTCCAGCTCGGTCTGGAATCCGCGTTGGTTCTTCTACGAGTTGAGTTAGACCAGAACTGATCGCGTTTGTACAGGGTCGGACCGAGAAAACATAAATTGGCCAAAGTCGAAACCTTGCAGAATTTGTTCCACTCAGAAATTGGCATAGAAGTGTTTAGTCTATCGATCTTTAACCGAGAAATACCCATAGTCGCACCTTGGAGCCTTTGTACAGGGTCGAGACTAGTTATTCGAGAAAACATAAATTGGCCAAAGTCGAAACCTTGCAGAATTTGTTCCACTCAGAAATTAGCATAGGAGTTTTTAGTCTATCGACCTTTAACCGAAAAATACCCATAGTCGCACCTTTGAGCCTTTGTACAGGAATGTTTAAAAAATTAATTTTCGAAATATTTTCCAAAAATCTTTTTTTCTTCAAAGATTTTTTTTTCAAAATTATCGAAAATAATATTTTTTCAAAAAATATTTAAAAAAATTATTTTTTCCAAGAAATGTTTAAAAAATTATTTTTCAAAAATCTTTTTTTTTTCCATAGATTTTATAAAATTATCGAAGAAAATCATTTTTCCAAAAAATCTTAAAAAATTATTTTTTCCAAGGAATGTTTAAAAATTATTTTTCGAAATATTTTCCAAAAATCTTTTTTCTCCAAAGATTTTATTTTTCAAAATTTTATCAGAAGAATATTTTTTCAAAAAAATCTTTAAAGAATTATTTTTTCAAGAAATGCTCCAAAAAATCTTTTTTTCCAAAGATTTTTAAAAGTAGTTTCCGAAGATTTTATATTTATTTCAACAATTTTCTCCAAAAAAGAATTTCCAAAATTTATTTTTTCAAAATTGTCGAAAAAAAATTTTTTTTCACAAAATCTTTAAAAAAATATTTTTTTAAATGTTTAAAAATTAATTTTCGATATAAATATTTTCTTCAATCTTTTTTTCCAAAGATTTTACTTCTATCAAAACTATTTTTTAGAAAATAAATTTTTGTTAAAAAAATTTTTTTCGATAATTTTGAACAAACCCAAACCCGACAAACCCGAACAAACCCGACAAACCCGAACAAGCCCTTTCAAATGAGCCAAACTCGAAATTTTATTTATTTATTCCTTGAATTTTTTTATGATTTTGTCGTATTGTACTCGTCGCGATAATTTTGAACAAACCCGAACAAACCCAAACCCGAACAAACCCGACAAACCCGAACAAACCCGAACAAGCCCGACAAACTCGACAAACCCGAACAAACCCTATAAAAAATGTTTTTTTTCCAAGGACTGTTTAAAAAATTAATTTTCGAAATATTTTCCAAAAATCTTTTTTTCTTCAAAGATTTTATAAAATTATCGCAAAAAACTGTTTTTCCAAAAAATCTTAAAAAATTATTTTTTCCAAGGAATGTTTAAAAATTATTTTTCGAAATATTTTCCAATAATCTTTTTTATCCAAAGATTTTATTTTTCAAAAGAATATTTTTTCCAAAAATCTTTAAAAAATTATTTTCCAAAAAATCTTTTTTTCCAAAGATTTTTAAAAATTATCGAAAAAAATAGTTTTTCCAAAAAATCTTTAAAAAATTATTTTTTCCAAGAAATTAATTTTCGAAATATTTTCCAAAAATCTTATTTTAATATTTATTATTTTTTATTCTAATATTTATTATTTTTTATTTTAATATTTACTATTTTTCATTCTAATATTTACTATTTTTTATTTTAATATTTAATATTTTTTATTCTAATATTTATTATTTTTTATTTTAATATTTATTATTAAAGTAGTTAGTTTCTTTTTGCGGAATATCATAACCTTGTTCAATTTGCTGATACGACGTGTCGTTAGACTCAGTATAATACTGAGAGTCATCATCGTTTTGATCGTTCGGGATTCATTGACATATTATTATTTGTCAAATAGGATGAACAATTTTGTTGGAAAAAGCGGGGTTGTGTATTAGTGGAATAATGTTGCGGAGGCGTATTGAGTTTATTCTTAGAAATATTCAAATTAACAGTTGTTTATGTAGCAAAATTACCGCGATTTTTCTGGTATAGGAAAGTTTCTATATTTATTATTTCTTATTTTATTATTTACTATTTTTTATTTTAATATTTATTATTTTTTATTCTAATATTTAATATTTTTTATTTTAATATTTATTATTTTTTATTCTAATATATATTATTTTTTATTCTAATGTTTACTATTTTTTATCTTAATATTTATTATTTTTTTTTTAATATTTATTATTTTTTGTTCTAATATTTATTATTTTTTACTCTAATATTTATTATTTTTTATTTTAATTTTACTATTTTTTATTTTAATATTTATTATTTTTTATTCTAATATTTATTATTTTTTAATCTAATATTTATTATTTTTTATTTTAATATTTACTATTTTTTATTTTAATATTTATTTTTTTTACTCTAATATTTATTATTTTTTATTTTAATATTTATTATTTTTTATTTTAATATTTACTATTTTTTGTTCTAATATTTATTATTTTTTATTTTAATATTTACTATTTTTTATTTTAATATTTATTATTTTTTATTCTAATATTTATTATTTTTTATTTTAATATTTATAATAATAAATATTAATTAATAATAAAATAAAAAATAATAAATATAGAAACTTTCCTATACTAGAAAAATCGCGGAAATTTTGGTACAAAAACAACTGTTAATTTGAATATTTCTAAGAATAAACTCAATACGCCTCCGCAACATTATTCCACTAATACACAACCCCGCTTTTTCCAACAAAATTGTTCATCCTATTTGCCAAATAATAATATGTCAATGAATCCCGAACGATCAAAACGATGAT
The DNA here is from genome assembly GCA_963991005.1 of Barypeithes pellucidus. Lineage (NCBI taxonomy): Eukaryota > Metazoa > Arthropoda > Insecta > Coleoptera > Curculionidae > Barypeithes > Barypeithes pellucidus. Next base: position 43,626,192 of record OZ022560.1, read on the forward strand.
GACTCTCAGTATTATACTGAGTCTAACGACACGTCGTATCAGCAAATTGAACAAGGTTATGATATTCCGCAAAAAGAAACTAACTACTTTAATAATAAATATTAAAATAAAAAATAATAAATATTAGAATAAAAAATATTAAATATTAAAATAAAAAATAGTAAATATTAGAATGAAAAATAGTAAATATTAAAATAAAAAATAATAAATATTAGAATAAAAAATAATAAATATTAAAATAAGATTTTTGGAAAATATTTCGAAAATTAATTTCTTGGAAAAAATAATTTTTTAAAGATTTTTTGGAAAAACTATTTTTTTCGATAATTTTTAAAAATCTTTGGAAAAAAAGATTTTTTGGAAAATAATTTTTTAAAGATTTTTGGAAAAAATATTCTTTTGAAAAATAAAATCTTTGGATAAAAAAGATTATTGGAAAATATTTCGAAAAATAATTTTTAAACATTCCTTGGAAAAAATAATTTTTTAAGATTTTTTGGAAAAACAGTTTTTTGCGATAATTTTATAAAATCTTTGAAGAAAAAAAGATTTTTGGAAAATATTTCGAAAATTAATTTTTAAACATTTAAAAAAATATTTTTTTAAAGATTTTGTGAAAAAAAATTTTTTTTCGACAATTTTGAAAAAATAAATTTTGGAAATTCTTTTTTGGAGAAAATTGTTGAAATAAATATAAAATCTTCGGAAACTACTTTTAAAAATCTTTGGAAAAAAAGATTTTTTGGAGCATTTCTTGAAAAAATAATTTTTTAAAGATTTTTTTGAAAAAATATTCTTCTGATAAAATTTTGAAAAATAAAATCTTTGGAGAAAAAAGATTTTTGGAAAATATTTCGAAAAATAATTTTTAAACATTCCTTGGAAAAAATAATTTTTTAAGATTTTTTGGAAAAATGATTTTCTTCGATAATTTTATAAAATCTATGGAAAAAAAAAAAGATTTTTGAAAAATAATTTTTTAAACATTTCTTGGAAAAAATAATTTTTTTAAATATTTTTTGAAAAAATATTCTTTTCGATAATTTTGAAAAAAAAATCTTTGAAGAAAAAAAGATTTTTGGAAAATATTTCGAAAATTAATTTTTTAAACATTCCTGTACAAAGGCTCAAAGGTGCGACTATGGGTATTTTTCGGTTAAAGGTCGATAGACTAAACACTCCTATGCTAATTTCTGAGTGGAACAAATTCTGCAAGGTTTCGACTTTGGCCAATTTATGTTTTCTCGAATAACTAGTCTCGACCCTGTACAAAGGCTCCAAGGTGCGACTATGGGTATTTCTCGGTTAAAGATCGATAGACTAAACACTTCTATGCCAATTTCTGAGTGGAACAAATTCTGCAAGGTTTTCGACTTTGGCCAATTTATGTTTTCTCGGTCCGACCCTGTACAAACGCGATCAGTTCTGGTCTAACTCAACTCGTAGAAGAACCAACGCGGATTCCAGACCGAGCTGGAGATTTTGCTAGTCTTTTGGATCTTTTCTTAACGTCAAATCCCGATCTATATACAGTCACCGTACAGCCTCCGTTAGGATCTTCCGATCACAAACTTATTTCAACTCTAAGCGAACTACCAATTAATTCTGAACAACCTCCTAAACCTCGCAAGATATGGCATTACAGATCGGCCAAGTGGGAAGACCTGAAAGACCATTTTCGGACTTTTCCTTGGATGAGCGTATGCTTCTCTTCTGATGATCCATCCGTCTGTGCTGGGGAGGTCTCCGACGTCATTCTAACGAGCATGGAAGCATTTATCCCCTCCTCCCAAAAACGCCCTTCCAACGGCAAGCCCTGGTTTAGCAAGGATTGTGAGCGTGCTGTCAAATCAAAAAATCTGGCTTACCGACAGTGGAGTAAAAACCCTACCACTGAGAATCGTACCATCTTTATTACCGCTCGAAACCAATGTAAGCTAACAATAGATCAAAGCAAAGAAGCCCATAACGTGAGGATCAAAAACAAACTTCTTGACTGTCCAAACGGATCAAGGTCCTTTTGGTCAGTCGCTAAGGCCGTCAGCCAAAATTTTACCAAATCAACTATTCCACCTCTAATACGTCCCGATGGTACAATAGCCTCCACAGCCGGAGACAAAGCAAACTTACTTGCTGAACTATTTTCTTCGCATTCCACTGTAGATTTCCAGGGAAGAACACCACCCGACATTCCTGCAGTTGAATCCGAAATGACCGAAATCGTGTTCCGTCAGCGTCCCGTCAAACGAATCCTGAAAGGACTCGACGTCAAAAAAGCTACTGGTCCAGACGAAATTCCTATTATAGTTCTCAAGAGATGCGCCGATGAACTAACACCAGTATTTTGTAGACTTTTCAACTTATCCTACAAAAAAGGAATATTTCCATCTTGCTGGAAGACGGCGCGAGTCCAGCCTATTCCAAAGAAAGGTAAGAGAACCCTGCCTAACAACTATCGACCAGTCGCATTGCTTTCAGTTATATCAAAAGTAATGGAGAAAGCTATTAACCAACATCTTCTAAAGTACCTGGAAGGCTTCAGCATCATCAGCGATCATCAATATGGTTTTCGGAAGTACAGATCAACTGGAGATCTTCTAGCCTATGTCACCCATATTTGGAACAACGCAATCGAACATCATGGGGAGTCTCGGGTTGTTGCGCTGGATATTTCTAAAGCTTTCGATCGTGTTGGGCATGAGGGGCTTCTAAGTAAACTGCGATCCTATGGTATGCCCAGTCGATTCTGTGCATGGTTATCTAGCTTTCTTAAGGACCGCTCTCTGCAAGTGGGGATTGACGGATTTCTCTCAGACACCTTCACCATCAATGCCGGTGTTCCTCAAGGGTCCATATTGTCTCCCACTCTCTTCTTACTCTACATTAACGACCTTCTAGTGAAAACTAAAAATCCGATATTTAGTTTTGCTGACGATAGCACACTTTTCTCATCTTTCTCTTTGAATGCGCAAACATCGGCTGCCGACGCACATCTTCGCAGACAGCATGAAGTATCACGCCTCAACAAAGGCCTGGAAGAAATTTTGGCTTGGGGTGACAGTAACCAAGTCGAATTTAACGCTAAAAAACCCAGGCAGTAGTTTTCTCTAAAAAGGTTAACATTACAGAACCGGAAATAGTCATGGCCGGACACGCAATCCCACTGGCTTCATCTATTAATTTGCTGGGTGTCAATCTGGGAGGAAATATGTCTTGGCATAACCACGTTGTGGCAATCGCCAAGATAGCTTCTCAGAAGCTTGGCGTACTCTTCCGAACCAGAAAGTTGTATACACCTCAACAACTTTTGACACTATACAAAGCCCAGATTCGACCATCACTAGAATACTGCTCTCATGTCTGGAGCTCTGCATCCAAACATACTCTTCGGCTACTGGACTCCATCGAAAGGAAGGCCATTCGTCTGATTGGAGACCACGAGCTGACGAAGAACCTCGACAGCCTAGAACATCGAAGACAGGTTGGGGATTTGACTCTCTTTTACAGATATTTTCATGGAAGGTGCTCGGCTGGCCTTGCCCTCTTAATTCCGCCCAGAGCGACGAATAGCAGAAATACACGACGAACCACTGCCGCCCATCCGTATGTGGTTAAGCTTAGTACTCCTCGAACTTCATTATTTAAAAATTCTTTCATCTGGAGGACTTCATCCTTGTGGAACGACCTTCCCGAGGTCGTTTTTCCCAACGAATATAACCTCCAACGATTCAAATCTAACGTGAATCGCTTTCTGCGCATAAGCACCACTCCCAGAGTGCCCTAAAGGATTTTTCCTATAGTGCTTGTGTTTGACCATAAAAAAAAAAAAAAAAAAATGATTTTATGATTTTATCGTATTGTACTCGTCGCGATGTACAGGGTCGAGGCTAATAATTCGAGAAACATAAATTGGCCAAATTCGAACACTTGCAGAATTTGTTCCACATCGAAATTGGCATAGAAGTGTTTAGTCTATCGATCTTTAACTGAAAAATACCCATAGTCGCACCTTTGAGCCTTTGTACAGGGTCGAGGCCAGTTATTCTAGAAAACATAAATTGGCCAAAGTCAAAACCTTGCAGAATTTGTTCCACATCGTAATTGGCATAGAAGTGTTTAGTCTATCGATCTTTAACCGAAAAATACCCATAGTCGCACCTTTGAGCCTTTGTACAGGGTCGAGGCTAATAATTCGAAAAATATAAATTGGCCAAAGTCGAACAAGTGCAGAATTTGTTCCACTCAGAAATTAGCATAGAAGTGTTTAGTCTATCGACCTTTAACCGAAAAATACCCATAGTCGCACCTTTGAGCCTTTGTACAGGGTCGATGCTAATAATTCGAGAAACATAAATTGGCCAAAGTCGAACACTTGCAGAATTTGTTCCACTCAGAAATTGGCATAGAAGTGTTTAGTTTAACGATCTTTAACTGAAAAATACCCATAGTCGCACCTTTGAGCCTTTGTACAGGGTCGAGGCTAATAATTCGAGAAAACATAAATTTGCCAAAGTCGAAACCTTGCAGAATTTGTTCCACTCAGAAATTGGCATAGAAGTGTTTAGTCTATCGATCTTTAACCGAAAAATACCCATAGTCGCACCTTTGAGCCTTTGTACCGGGTCGAGGCTAATAATTCGAGAAACATAAATTGGCCAAAGTCGAACACTTGCAGAATTTGTTCCACATCGAAATTAGCATAGAAGTGTTTAGTCTATCTACCTTTAACCGAAAAATACCCATAGTCGCACCTTTGACCCTTTGTACAGGTTCGAGGCTAATAATTCGAGAAAACATAAATTGGCCAAAGTCGAAACCTTGCCGAATTTGTTCCACTCAGAAATTGGCATAGAAGTGTTTAGTTTAACGATCTTTAACTGAAAAATACCCATAGCCGCACCTTTGAGCCTTTGTACAGGGTCGGGACCAGTTATTCGAGAAAACATAAATTGGCCAAAGTCGAAACCTTGCAGAATTTGATCCACTTATAAATTGGCATAGGAGTATTCAGTCTATCGATCTTTACCCGAAAAATACCCATAGTCGCACCTTTGAACCTTTGTACAGGGTCGAGGCTAATAATTCGAGAAAACATAAATTGGCCAAAGTCGAAACCTTGCAGAATTTGTTTCACTCAGAAATTGGCATAGAAGGGTTTAGTCTAACGATCTTTAACTGAAAAATACCCATAGTCGCACCTTTGAGCCTTTGTACAGGGTCGAGGCTAATAATTCGAGAAAACATAAATTTGCCAAAGTCGAAACCTTGCAGAATTTGTTCCACTCAGAAATTGGCATAGAAGTGTTTAGTCTATCGATCTTTAACCGAAAAATACCCATAGTCGAACCTTTGAGCCTTTGTACAGGGTCGAGGCTAATAATTCGAGAAACATAAATTGGCCAAAGTCGAACACTTGCAGAATTTGTTCCACTCAGAAATTAGCATAGGAGTACTCAGTCTATCGATCTTCAACCGAAAAATACCGATAGTCGCACCTTTGAACCTTTGTACAGGGTCGAGGCTAATAATTCGAGAAACATAAATTGGCCAAAGTCGAACACTTGCAGAATTTGTTCCACATCGAAATTGGCATAGAAGTGTTTAGTCTATCGACCTTTAACCGAAAAATACCCATAGTCGCACCTTTGAGCCTTTGTACAGGGTCGAAGCTAATAATTCGAGAAAACATAAATTGGCCAAAGTCGAACACTTGCAGAATTTGTTCCACTCAGAAATTAGCATAGGAGTACTCAGTCTATCGATCTTTAACCGAAAAATACCCATAGTCGCACCTTTGAGCCTTTGTACAGGGTCGAAGCTAATAATTCGAGAAAACATAAATTGGCCAAAGTCGAACACTTGCAGAATTTGTTCCACTCAGAAATTAGCATAGGAGTACTCAGTCTATCGATCTTTAACCGAAAAATACCCACCTTTGAACCTTTGTACAGGGTCGAGGCTAATAATTCGAGAAACATAAATTGGCCAAATTCGAACACTTGCAGAATTTGTTCCACATCGAAATTGGCATAGAAGTGTTTAGTCTATCGATCTTTAACTGAAAAATACCCATAGTCGCACCTTTGAGCCTTTGTACAGGGTCGAGGCCAGTTATTCGAGAAAACATAAATTGGCCAAAGTCAAAACCTTGCAGAATTTGTTCCACATCGTAATTGGCATAGAAGTGTTTAGTCTATCGATCTTTAACCGAAAAATACCCATAGTCGCACCTTTGAGCTTTTGTACAGGGTCGAGGCTAATAATTCGAGAAAACATAAATTGGCCAAAGTCGAACACTTGCAGAATTTGTTCCAAATCGAAATTGGCATAGAAGTGTTTAGTCTATCGATCTTTAACCGAAAAATAACCATAGTCGCACCTTTGAGTCTTTGTACAGGGTCGAGGCTAATAATTCGAGAAAACATAAATTGGCCAAAGTCGAAACCTTGCAGAATTTGTTCCACATCGAAATTAGCATAGAAGTGTTTAGTCCATCGATCTTTAAACGAAAAATACCCATAGTCGCACCTTTGAGCCTTTGTACAGGGTCGAGGCCAGTTATTCGAGAAAACATAAATTGGCCAAAGTCGAAACCTTGCAGAATTTGTTCCACTCAGAAATTGGCATAGAAGTGTTTAGTCTAACGATCTTTAACCGAGAAATACCCATAGTCGCACCTTTGAGCCTTTGTACAGGGTCGAAGCTAATAATTCGAGAAAACATAAATTAGCCAAAGCGAACACTTGCAGAATTTGTTCCACTCAGAAATTGGCATAGAAGTGTTTAGTCTAACGATCTTTAACTGAAAAATACCCATAGTCGCACCTTTGAGCCTTTGTACAGGGTCGAGGCTAATAATTCGAGAAAACATAAATTTGCCAAAGTCGAAACCTTGCAGAATTTGTTCCACTCAGAAATTGGCATAGGAGTACTCAGTCTATCGATCTTTAACCGAAAAATACCCATAGTCGCACCTTTGAGCCTTTATACAGGGTCGAAGCTAATAATTCGAGAAAACATAAATTGGCCAAAGTCGAACACTTGCAGAATTTGTTCCACTCAGAAATTAGCATAGGAGTACTCAGTCTATCGATCTTTAACCGAAAAATACCCATAGTCGCACCTTTGAACCTTTGTACAGGGTCGAGGCTAATAATTCGAATAACTGGCCTCGACCCTGTACAAAGGCTCAAAGGTGCGACTATGGGTATTTTTCGGTTAAAGATCGATGGACTAAACACTTCTATGCTAATTTCGATGTGGAACAAATTCTGCAAGGTTTCGACTTTGGCCAATTTATGTTTTCTCGAATTATTAGCCTCGACCCTGTACAAAGACTCAAAGGTGCGACTATGATTATTTTTCGGTTAAAGATCGATAGACTAAACACTTCTATGCCAATTTCGATTTGGAACAAATTCTGCAAGTGTTCGACTTTGGCCAATTTATGTTTTCTCGAATTATTAGCCTCGACCCTGTACAAAGGCTCAAAGGTGCGACTATGGGTATTTTTCGGTTAAAGATCGATAGACTAAACACTTCTATGCCAATTTCGATGTGGAACAAATTCTGCAAGTGTTCGACTTTGGCCAATTTATGTTTCTCGAATTATTAGCATCGACCCTGTACAAAGGCTCAAAGGTGCGACTATGGGTATTTTTCGGTTAAAGGTCGATAGACTAAACACTTCTATGCTAATTTCTGAGTGGAACAAATTCTGCACTTGTTCGACTTTGGCCAATTTATATTTTTCGAATTATTAGCCTCGACCCTGTACAAAGGCTCAAAGGTGCGACTATGGGTATTTTTCGGTTAAAGATCGATAGACTAAACACTTCTATGCCAATTACGATGTGGAACAAATTCTGCAAGGTTTTGACTTTGGCCAATTTATGTTTTCTCGAATAACTGGCCTCGACCCTGTACAAAGGCTCAAAGGTACGACTATGGGTATTTTTCAGTTAAAGATCGATAGACTAAACACTTCTATGCCAATTTCGATGTGGAACAAATTCTGCAAGTGTTCGAATTTTTCCAATTTATGTTTCTCGAATTATTAGCCTCGACCCTGTACAAAGGTTCAAAGGTGGGTATTTTTCGGTTAAAGATCGATAGACTGAGTACTCCTATGCTAATTTCTGAGTGGAACAAATTCTGCAAGTGTTCGACTTTGGCCAATTTATGTTTTCTCGAATTATTAGCTTCGACCCTGTACAAAGGCTCAAAGGTGCGACTATGGGTATTTTTCGGTTAAAGATCGATAGACTGAGAACTCCTATGCTAATTTCTGAGTGGAACAAATTCTGCAAGTGTTCGACTTTGGCCAATTTATGTTTTCTCGAATTATTAGCTTCGACCCTGTACAAAGGCTCAAAGGTGCGACTATGGGTATTTTTCGGTTAAAGGTCGATAGACTAAACACTTCTATGCCAATTTCGATGTGGAACAAATTCTGCAAGTGTTCGACTTTGGCCAATTTATGTTTCTCGAATTATTAGCCTCGACCCTGTACAAAGGTTCAAAGGTGCGACTATGGGTATTTTTCGGTTGAAGATCGATAGACTGAGTACTCCTATGCTAATTTCTGAGTGGAACAAATTCTGTAAGTGTTCGACTTTGGCCAATTTATGTTTCTCGAATTATTAGCCTCGACCCTGTACAAAGGCTCAAAGGTTCGACTATGGGTATTTTTCGGTTAAAGATCGATAGACTAAACACTTCTATGCCAATTTCTGAGTGGAACAAATTCTGCAAGGTTTCGACTTTGGCAAATTTATGTTTTCTCGAATTATTAGCCTCGACCCTGTACAAAGGCTCAAAGGTGCGACTATGGGTATTTTTCAGTTAAAGATCGTTAGACTAAACCCTTCTATGCCAATTTCTGAGTGAAACAAATTCTGCAAGGTTTCGACTTTGGCCAATTTATGTTTTCTCGAATTATTAGCCTCGACCCTGTACAAAGGTTCAAAGGTGCGACTATGGGTATTTTTCGGGTAAAGATCGATAGACTGAATACTCCTATGCCAATTTATAAGTGGATCAAATTCTGCAAGGTTTCGACTTTGGCCAATTTATGTTTTCTCGAATAACTGGTCCCGACCCTGTACAAAGGCTCAAAGGTGCGGCTATGGGTATTTTTCAGTTAAAGATCGTTAAACTAAACACTTCTATGCCAATTTCTGAGTGGAACAAATTCGGCAAGGTTTCGACTTTGGCCAATTTATGTTTTCTCGAATTATTAGCCTCGACCCTGTACAAAGGGTCAAAGGTGCGACTATGGGTATTTTTCGGTTAAAGGTAGATAGACTAAACACTTCTATGCTAATTTCGATGTGGAACAAATTCTGCAAGTGTTCGACTTTGGCCAATTTATGTTTCTCGAATTATTAGCCTCGACCCGGTACAAAGGCTCAAAGGTGCGACTATGGGTATTTTTCGGTTAAAGATCGATAGACTAAACACTTCTATGCCAATTTCTGAGTGGAACAAATTCTGCAAGGTTTCGACTTTGGCAAATTTATGTTTTCTCGAATTATTAGCCTCGACCCTGTACAAAGGCTCAAAGGTGCGACTATGGGTATTTTTCAGTTAAAGATCGTTAAACTAAACACTTCTATGCCAATTTCTGAGTGGAACAAATTCTGCAAGTGTTCGACTTTGGCCAATTTATGTTTCTCGAATTATTAGCATCGACCCTGTACAAAGGCTCAAAGGTGCGACTATGGGTATTTTTCGGTTAAAGGTCGATAGACTAAACACTTCTATGCTAATTTCTGAGTGGAACAAATTCTGCACTTGTTCGACTTTGGCCAATTTATATTTTTCGAATTATTAGCCTCGACCCTGTACAAAGGCTCAAAGCTGCGACTATGGGTATTTTTCGGTTAAAGATCGATAGACTGAGTACTCCTATGCTAATTTCTGAGTGGAACAAGTTCTGCAAGTGTTCGACTTTGGCCAATTTATGTTTTCTCGAATTATTAGCTTCGACCCTGTATAAAGGCTCAAAGGTGCGACTATGGGTATTTTTCAGTTAAAGATCGATAGACTAAACACTTCTATGCCAATTTCGATGTGGAACAAATTCTGCAAGTGTTCGAATTTGGCCAATTTATGTTTCTCGAATTATTAGCCTCGACCCTGTACAAAGGTTCAAAGGTGCGACTATGGGTATTTTTCGGTTAAAGATCGATAGACTGAGTACTCCTATGCTAATTTCTGAGTGGAACAAATTCTGCAAGTGTTCGACTTTGGCCAATTTATGTTTCTCGAATTATTAGCCTCGACCCTGTACAAAGGTTCAAAGGTGCGACTATGGGTATTTTTCGGTTAAAGATCGATAGACTGAGTACTCCTATGCTAATTTCTGAGTGGAACAAGTTCTGCAAGTGTTCGACTTTGGCCAATTTATGTTTTCTCGAATTATTAGCTTCGACCCTGTATAAAGGCTCAAAGGTGCGACTATGGGTATTTTTCAGTTAAAGATCGATAGAAAAAACACTTCTATGCCAATTTCGATGTGGAACAAATTCTGCAAGTGTTCGACTTTGGCCAATTTATGTTTCTCGAATTATTAGCCTCGACCCTGTACAAAGGTTCAAAGGTGCGACTATGGGTATTTTTCGGTTAAAGATCGATAGACTGAGTACTCCTATGCCAATTTCTGAGTGGAACAAATTCTGCAAGGTTTCGACTTTGGCAAATTTATGTTTTCTCGAATTATTAGCCTCGACCCTGTACAAAGGCTCAAAGGTGCGACTATGGGTATTTTTCAGTTAAAGATCGTTAGACTAAACATTTCTATGCCAATTTCTGAGTGGAACAAATTCTGCAAGTGTTCGCTTTGGCTAATTTATGTTTTCTCGAATTATTAGCTTCGACCCTGTACAAAGGCTCAAAGGTGCGACTATGGGTATTTCTCGGTTAAAGATCGTTAGACTAAACACTTCTATGCCAATTTCTGAGTGGAACAAATTCTGCAAGGTTTCGACTTTGGCCAATTTATGTTTTCTCGAATAACTGGCCTCGACCCTGTACAAAGGCTCAAAGGTGCGACTATGGGTATTTTTCGTTTAAAGATCGATGGACTAAACACTTCTATGCTAATTTCGATGTGGAACAAATTCTGCAAGGTTTCGACTTTGGCCAATTTATGTTTTCTCGAATTATTAGCCTCGACCCTGTACAAAGACTCAAAGGTGCGACTATGGTTATTTTTCGGTTAAAGATCGATAGACTAAACACTTCTATGCCAATTTCGATTTGGAACAAATTCTGCAAGTGTTCGACTTTGGCCAATTTATGTTTTCTCGAATTATTAGCCTCGACCCTGTACAAAAGCTCAAAGGTGCGACTATGGGTATTTTTCGGTTAAAGATCGATAGACTAAACACTTCTATGCCAATTACGATGTGGAACAAATTCTGCAAGGTTTTGACTTTGGCCAATTTATGTTTTCTCGAATAACTGGCCTCGACCCTGTAGAAAGGCTCAAAGGTGCGACTATGGGTATTTTTCAGTTAAAGATCGATAGACTAAACACTTCTATGCCAATTTCGATGTGGAATAAATTCTGCAAGTGTTCGACTTTGGCCAATTTATGTTTCTCGAATTATAAGCCTCGACCCTGTACAAAGGCTCAAAGGTGCGACTATGGGTATTTTTCGGTTAAAGATCGATAGACTGAGTACTCCTATGCTAATTTCTGAGTGGAACAAATTCTGCAAGTGTTCGACTTTGGCCACTTTATGTTTTCTCGAATTATTAGCCTCGACCCTGTACAAAGGTTCAAAGGTGCGACTATGGGAATTTTTCGGATAAAGATCGATAGACTGAGTACTCCTATGCTAATTTCTGAGTGGAACAAATTCTGCAAGGTTTCGACTTTGGCCAATTTATGTTTTCTCGAATTAATCGCCTCGACCCTGTACAAATGCTCAAAGGTGCGACTATGGGTATTTTTCGGTTAAAGATCGATAGACTGAGTACTCCTATGCTAATTTCTGAGTGAAACAAATTCTGCACGTTTTCGACTTTGGCAAATTTATATTTTTCGAATTATTAGCCTCGACCCTGTACAAAGGCTCAAAGGTGCGACTATGAGTATTTTTCGGTTAAAGGTCAATAGACTAAACACTTCTATGCTAATTTCTGAGTGGAACAAATTCTGCAAGTGTTCGACTTTGGCCAATTTATATGTTTCGAATTATTAGCCTCCACCCTGTCAAAAGTTCAAAGGTGCGACTATGGGTATTTTTCGGTTAAAGATCGATAGACTGAGTACTCCTATGCTAATCTCTTAGTGGAACAAATTCTGCACGTGTTCGACTTTGGCCAATTTATATTTTACGAATTATTAGCCTCGACCCTGTACAAAGGCTCAAAGGTGCGACTATGGGTATTTTTCGGTTAAAGGTCGATAGACTAAACACTTCTATCTTAATTTCTGAGTGGAACAAGTTCTGCAAGGTTTCGACTTTGGCCAATTTATGTTTTCTCGAATTATTAGCCGCGGCCCTGTACAAAGGCTCAAAGGTGCGACTATGGGTATTTTTCAGTTAAAGATCATTAGACTAAACACTTCTATGCCAATTTCTGAGTGGAATAAATTCTGCCACTTTTCGACTTTGGCCAATTTATGTTTTCTCGAATAACTGGTCTCAACCCTGTACAAAGGCTCAAAGGTGCGACTATGGGTATTTTTCGGTTAAAGATCGATAGACTGAGTACTTCTATCCAATTTCTGAGTGGAACAAATTCTGCATGTGTTCGACTTTGGGCAATTTATGTATTCTCGAATTATTAGCCTCGACCCTGTACAAAGGCTCAAAGGTGCGACTATGGATTTTTTTCGGTTGAAGGTCGGTAGACTAAACACTTCTATGCTAATCCCGATGTGGAACAAATTCTGCAACGTTTCGACTTTGGCCAATTTATGTTTTCTCGAATTATTAGCCTCGACCCTGTACAAAGGTTCAAAGGTGCGACTATGGGTATTTTTCGGTTAAAGATCGATAGACTAAACACTTCTATGCCAATTTCGATGTGGAACAAATTCTGCACGTGTTCGACTTTGGCCAATTTATGTATTCTCGAATTATTAGCCTCGACCCTGTACAAGGCTCAAAGGTGCGACTATGGGTTTTTTTCGGTTAAAGGTTGATAGACTAAATACTTCTATGCTAATTCCGATGTGGAACAAATTCTGCAAGGTTTCGACTTTGGCCAATTTATGTTTTCTCGAATTATTAGCCTCGACCCTGTACAAAGGCTCAAAGTTGCGACTATGGGTTTTTTTTCGGTTAAAGGTCGATAGACTAAACACTTCTATGCTAATCCCGATGTGGAACAAATTCTGCAAGGTTTCGACTTTGATCAATTTATGTTTTCTCGAATTATTAGCCTCGACCCTGTACAAAGGCTCAAAGGTGCGACTATGGGTATTTTTCGGTTAAAGATCGATAGACTAAACACTTCTATGCCAATTTCGATGTGGAACAATTTCTGCAAGTGTTCGACTTTGGCCAATTTATATTTTTCGATTTATTAGCCTCGACCCTGTACAAAGGTTCAAAAGTGCGACTATGGGTATTTTTCGGTTAAAGATCGATAGACTGAGTACTCCTATGCTAATTTCTGAGTGGAACAAATTCTGCAAGTGTTCGACTTTGGCCACTTTATGTTTTCTCGAATTATTAGCCTCGACCCTGTACAAAGGTTCAAAGGTGCGACTATGGGTTTTTTTCGGTTAAAGGTCGATAGACTAAACACTTCTATGCTAATCCCGATGTGGAACAAATCCTGCAAGGTTTCGACTTTGATCAATTTATGTTTTCTCGAATTATTAGCCTCGACCCTGTACAAAGGCTCAAAGGTGCGACTATGGGTTTTTTTCGGTTAAAGGTCGATAGACTAAACACTTCTATGCCAATTTCGATGTGGAACAATTTCTGCAAGTGTTCGACTTTGGCCAATTTATATTTTTCGATTTATTAGCCTCGACCCTGTACAAAGGTTCAAAAGTGCGACTATGGGTATTTTTCGGTTAAAGATCGATAGACTGAGTACTCCTATGCTAATTTCTGAGTGGAACAAATTCTGCAAGTGTTCGACTTTGGCCACTTTATGTTTTCTCGAATTATTAGCCTCGACCCTGTACAAAGGTTCAAAGGTGCGACTATGGGTTTTTTTCGGTTAAAGGTCGATAGACTAAACACTTCTATGCTAATCCCGATGTGGAACAAATCCTGCAAGGTTTCGACTTTGATCAATTTATGTTTTCTCGAATTATTAGCCTCGACCCTGTACAAAGGCTCAAAGGTGCGACTATGGGTTTTTTTCGGTTAAAGGTCGATAGACTAAACACTTCTATGCTAATCCCGATGTGGAACAAATTCTGCAAGGTTTCGACTTTGATCAATTTATGTTTTCTCGAATTATTAGCCTCGACCCTGTACAAAGGCTCAAAGGTGCGACTATGGGAATTTTTCGGTTAAAGATCGATAGACTAAACACTTCTATGCCAATTTCGATGTGGAATAAATTCTGCAAGTGTTCGAATTTGGCCAATTTATGTTTCTCGAATTATAAGCCTCGACCCTGTACAAAGGCTCAAAGGTGCGACTATGGGTATTTTTCAGTTAAAGGTCGATAGACTGAATACTCCTATGCTAATTTCTGAGTGGAACAAATTCTGCAAGTGTTCGACTTTGGCCAATTTATATTTTTCGAATTATTAGCCTCGACCCTGTACAAAGGTTCAAAGGTGCGACTATGGGTATTTTTCGGTTAAAGATCGATAGACTGAGTTATGCTAATTTCTGAGTGGAACAAATTCTGCAAGTGTTCGACTTTGGCCACTTTATGTTTTCTCGAATTATTAGCCTCGACCCTGTACAAAGGTTCAAAGGTGCGACTATGGGAATTTTTCGTATAAAGATCGATAGACTGAGTACTCCTATGCTAATTTCTGAGTGGAACAAATTCTGCAAGGTTTCGACTTTGGCCAATTTATGTTTTCTCGAATTAATCGCCTCGACCCTGTACAAATGCTCAAAGGTGCGACTATGGGTATTTTTCGGTTAAAGATCGATAGACTGAGTACTCCTATGCTAATTTCTGAGTGAAACAAATTCTGCACGTTTTCGACTTTGGCAAATTTATATTTTTCGAATTATTAGCCTCGACCCCGTACAAAGGCTCAAAGGTGCGACTATGAGTATTTTTCGGTTAAAGGTCAATAGACTAAACACTTCTATGCTAATTTCTGAGTGGAACAAATTCTGCAAGTGTTCGACTTTGGCCAATTTATATGTTTCGAATTATTAGCCTCGACCCTGTCAAAAGTTCAAAGGTGCGACTATGGGTATTTTTCGGTTAAAGATCGATAGACTGAGTACTCCTATGCTAATCTCTTAGTGGAACAAATTCTGCACGTGTTCGACTTTGGCCAATTTATATTTTACGAATTATTAGCCTCGACCCTGTACAAAGGCTCAAAGGTGCGACTATGGGTATTTTTCGGTTAAAGGTCGATAGACTAAACACTTCTATGTTAATTTCTGAGTGGAACAAGTTCTGCTAGGTTTCGACTTTGGCCAATTTATGTTTTCTCGAATTATTAGCCGCGGCCCTGTACAAAGGCTCAAAGGTGCGACTATGGGTATTTTTCAGTTAAAGATCATTAGACTAAACACTTCTATGCCAATTTCTGAGTGGAACAAATTCTGCCACTTTTCGACTTTGGCCAATTTATGTTTTCTCGAATAACTGGTCTCAACCCTGTACAAAGGCTCAAAGGTGCGACTATGGGTATTTTCGGTTAAAGATCGATAGACTGAGTACTTCTATCCAATTTCTGAGTGGAACAAATTCTGCATGTGTTCGACTTTGGGCAATTTATGTATTCTCGAATTATTAGCCTCGACCCTGTACAAAGGCTCAAAGGTGCGACTATGGATTTTTTTCGGTTGAAGGTCGGTAGACTAAACACTTCTATGCTAATCCCGATGTGGAACAAATTCTGCAACGTTTCGACTTTGGCCAATTTATGTTTTCTCGAATTATTAGCCTCGACCCTGTACAAAGGTTCAAAGGTGCGACTATGGGTATTTTTCGGTTAAAGATCGATAGACTAAACACTTCTATGCCAATTTCGATGTGGAACAAATTCTGCACGTGTTCGACTTTGGCCAATTTATGTATTCTCGAATTATTAGCCTCGACCCTGTACAAGGCTCAAAGGTGCGACTATGGGTTTTTTTCGGTTAAAGGTTGATAGACTAAATACTTCTATGCTAATTCCGATGTGGAACAAATTCTGCAAGGTTTCGAATTTGGCCAATTTATGTTTTCTCGAATTATTAGCCTCGACCCTGTACAAAGGCTCAAAGGTGCGACTATGGGTATTTTTCGGTTAAAGGTCGATAGACTAAACACTCCTATGCTAATTTCTGAGTGGAACAAATTCTGCAAGGTTTCGACTTTGGCCAATTTATGTTTTCTCGAATAACTAGCCTCGACCCTGTACAAAGGTTCAAAGGTGCGACTATGGGTTTTTTTCGGTTAAAGGTCGATAGACTAAACACTTCTATGCTAATCCCGATGTGGAACAAATCCTGCAAGGTTTCGAGTTTGATCAATTTATGTTTTCTCGAATTATTAGCCTCGACCCTGTACAAAGGCTCAAAGGTGCGACTATGGGTTTTTTCGGTTAAAGGTCGATAGACTAAACACTTCTATGCTAATCCCGATGTGGAACAAATTCTGCAAGGTTTCGACTTTGATCAATTTATGTTTTCTCGAATTATTAGCCTCGACCCTGTACAAAGGCTCAAAGGTGCGACTATGGGTATTTTTCGGTTAAAGATCGATAGACTAAACACTTCTATGCCAATTTCGATGTGGAATAAATTCTGCAAGTGTTCGACTTTGGCCAATTTATGTTTCTCGAATTATTAGCCTCGACCCTGTACAAAGGTTCAAAGGTGCGACTATGGGTATTTTTCGGTTAAAGATCGATAGACTGAGTTATGCTAATTTCTGAGTGGAACAAATTCTGCAAGTGTTCGACTTTGGCCACTTTATGTTTTCTCGAATTATTAGCCTCGACCCTGTACAAAGGTTCAAAGGTGCGACTATGGGAATTTTTCGGATAAAGATCGATAGACTGAGTACTCCTATGCTAATTTCTGAGTGGAACAAATTCTGCAAGGTTTCGACTTTGGCCAATTTATGTTTTCTCGAATTAATCGCCTCGACCCTGTACAAATGCTCAAAGGTGCGACTATGGGTATTTTTCGGTTAAAGATCGATAGACTGAGTACTCCTATGCTAATTTCTGAGTGAAACAAATTCTGCACGTTTTCGACTTTGGCAAATTTATATTTTTCGAATTATTAGCCTCGAACCTGTACAAAGGCTCAAAGGTGCGACTATGAGTATTTTTCGGTTAAAGGTCAATAGACTAAACACTTCTATGCTAATTTCTGAGTGGAACAAATTCTGCAAGTGTTCGACTTTGGCCAATTTATATTTTTCGAATTATTAGCCTCGACCCTGTCAAAAGTTCAAAGGTGCGACTATGGGTATTTTTCGGTTAAAGATCGATAGACTGAATACTCCTATGCTAATTTCTGAGTGGAACAAGTTCTGCAAGGTTTCGACTTTGGCCAATTTATGTTTTCTCGAATTATTAGCCGCGGCCCTGTACAAAGGCTCAAAGGTGCGACTATGGGTATTTTTCGGTTAAAGATCGATAGACTGAGTACTCCTATGCTAATTTCTGAGTGAAACAAATTCTGCACGTTTTCGACTTTGGCAAATTTATATTTTTCGAATTATTAGCCTCTAACCTGTACAAAGGCTCAAAGGTGCGACTATGAGTATTTTTCGGTTAAAGGTCAATAGACTAAACACTTCTATGCTAATTTCTGAGTGGAACAAATTCTGCAAAGTTTCGACTTTGGCCAATTTATGTTTTCTCGAATTATTAGCCGCGACCCTGTACAAAGGCTCAAAGGTGCGACTATGGGTATTTTTCGTTTAAAGATCGATAGACTAAGAACTTCTATGCCAATTTCGATGTGGAACAAATTCTGCAAATGTTCGACTTTGGCCAATTTATGTTTTCTCGAATAACTGGTCTCGACCCTGTACAAATGCTCAAAGGTGCGACTATGGGTATTTTTCAGTTAAAGGTCGATAGACTGAATACTCCTATGCTAATTTCTGAGTGGAACAAGTTCTGCAAGGTTTCGACTTTGGCCAATTTATGTTTTCTCGAATTATTAGCCGCGGCCCTGTACAAAGGCTCAAAGGTGCGACTATGGGTATTTTTCAGTTAAAGATCGTTAGACTAAACACTTCTATGCCAATTTCTGAGTCGAACAAATTCTGCCACTTTTCGACTTTGGCCAATTTATGTTTTCTCGAATAACTGGTCTCAACCCTGTACAAAGACTCAAAGGTGCGACTATGGGTATTTTTCGGTTAAAGATCGATAGACTGAGTACTTCTATCCAATTTCTGAGTGGAACAAATTCTGCATGTGTTCGACTTTGGGCAATTTATGTATTCTCGAATTATTAGCCTCGACCCTGTACAAAGGCTCAAAGGTGCGACTATGGATTTTTTTCGGTTGAAGGTCGGTAGACTAAACACTTCTATGCTAATCCCGATGTGGAACAAATTCTGCAACGTTTCGACTTTGGCCAATTTATGTTTTCTCGAATTATTAGCCTCGACCCTGTACAAAGGTTCAAAGGTGCGACTATGGGTATTTTTCGGTTAAAGATCGACAGACTAAACACTTCTATGCCAATTTCGATGTGGAACAAATTCTGCACGTGTTCGACTTTGGCCAATTTATGTATTCTCGAATTATTAGCCTCGACCCTGTACAAGGCTCAAAGGTGCGACTATTGGTTTTTTTCGGTTAAAGGTTGATAGACTAAATACTTCTATGCTAATTCCGATGTAGAACAAATTCTGCAAGGTTTCGACTTTGGCCAATTTATGTTTTCTCGAATTATTAGCCTCGACCCTGTACAAAGGCTCAAAGGTGCGACTATGGGTATTTTTCGGTTAAAGGTCGATAGACTAAACACTCCTATGCTAATTTCTGAGTGGAACAAATTCTGCAAGGTTTCGACTTTGGCCAATTTATGTTTTCTCGAATAACTAGTCTCGACCCTGTACAAAGGCTCCAAGGTGCGACTATGGGTATTTCTCGGTTAAAGATCGATAGACTAAACACTTCTATGCCAATTTCTGAGTGGAACAAATTCTGCAAGGTTTCGACTTTGGCCAATTTATGTTTTCTCGAATAACTGGTCTCGACCCTGTACAAACGCTCAAAGGTGCGACTATGGGTATTTTTCAGTTAAAGGTCGATAGACTGAATACTCCTATGCTAATTTCTGAGTGGAACAAATTCTGCAAGTGTTCGACTTTGGCCAATTTATATTTTTCGAATTATTAGCCTCGACCCTGTATAAAGGTTCAAAGGTGCGACTATGGGTATTTTTCGGTTAAAGATCGATAGACTGAGCACTCCTATGCTAATTTCTGAGTGGAACAAATTCTGCACGTGTTCGACTTTGGCCAATTTATGTATTCTCGAATTATTAACCTCGACCCTGTACAAAGGCTCAAAGGTGCGACTATGGGTTTTTTTCGGTTAAAGGTCGATAGCCTAAACACTTCTATGCTAATCCCGATGTGGAACAAATTCTGCAAGGTTTCGACTTTGGCCAATTTATGTTTTCTCGAATTATTAGCCTCGACTCTGTACAAAGGCTCAAAGGTGCGACTATGGGTATTTTTCAGTTAAAGATCGTTAGACTAAACACTTCTATGCCAATTTCTGAGTCGAACAAATTCTGCCACTTTTCGACTTTGGCCAATTTATGTTTTCTCGAATAACTGGTCTCAACCCTGTACAAAGGCTCAAAGGTGCGACTATGGGTATTTTTCGGTTAAAGATCGATAGACTGAGTACTTCTATCCAATTTCTGAGTGGAACAAATTCTGCATGTGTTCGACTTTGGGCAATTTATGTATTCTCGAATTATTAGCCTCGACCCTGTACAAAGGCTCAAAGGTGCGACTATGGATTTTTTTCGGTTGAAGGTCGGTAGACTAAACACTTCTATGCTAATCCCGATGTGGAACAAATTCTGCAACGTTTCGACTTTGGCCAATTTATGTTTTCTCGAATTATTAGCCTCGACCCTGTACAAAGGTTCAAAGGTGCGACTATGGGTATTTTTCGGTTAAAGATCGACAGACTAAACACTTCTATGCCAATTTCGATGTGGAACAAATTCTGCACGTGTTCGACTTTGGCCAATTTATGTATTCTCGAATTATTAGCCTCGACCCTGTACAAGGCTCAAAGGTGCGACTATTGGTTTTTTTCGGTTAAAGGTTGATAGACTAAATACTTCTATGCTAATTCCGATGTAGAACAAGTTCTGCAAGGTTTCGACTTTGGCCAATTTATGTTTTCTCGAATTATTAGCCTCGACCCTGTACAAAGGCTCAAAGGTGCGACTATGGGTATTTTTCGGTTAAAGGTCGATAGACTAAACACTCCTATGCTAATTTCTGAGTGGAACAAATTCTGCAAGGTTTCGACTTTGGCCAATTTATGTTTTCTCGAATAACTAGTCTCGACCCTGTACAAAGGCTCCAAGGTGCGACTATGGGTATTTCTCGGTTAAAGATCGATAGACTAAACACTTCTATGCCAATTTCTGAGTGGAACAAATTCTGCAAGGTTTCGACTTTGGCCAATTTATGTTTTCTCGAATAACTGGTCTCGACCCTGTACAAACGCTCAAAGGTGCGACTATGGGTATTTTTCAGTTAAAGGTCGATAGACTGAATCCTATGCTAATTTCTGAGTGGAACAAATTCTGCAAGTGTTCGACTTTGGCCAATTTATATTTTTCGAATTATTAGCCTCGACCCTGTATAAAGGTTCAAAGGTGCGACTATGGGTATTTTTCAGTTAAAGATCGTTAGACTAAACACTTCTATGCCAATTTCTTAGTGGAACAAATTCTGCACGTGTTCGACTTTGGACAATTTATGTATTCTCGAATTATTAGCCTCGACCCTGTACAAAGGCTCAAAGGTGCGACTATGGGTTTTTTTCGGTTAAAGATCGATAGACTAAACACTTGTATGCCAACTTCTGAGTGGAACAAACCCGAACAAACCCAAACCCGAACAAACCCGACAAACCCGAACAAACCCGAACAAGCCCGACAAACCCGAACAAACCCGACCAACCCGAACAAACCCTTTAAAAAATGTATTTTTTCCAAGGAATGTTTAAAAAATTAATTTTCGAAATATTTTCCAAAAATCTTTTTTCTCCAAAGATTTTATTTTTCAAAATTTTATCGAAAGAATATTTTTGCCAAAAAATCTTTAAAAAATTATTTTTCCAAGAAATGTTTAAAAAATTATTTTCCAAAATATCTTTTTTTCCAAAGATTTTTTAAAATTATCGAAAAAAATAATTTTTCCAAAAAATCTTTAAAAAATCATTTTTCCAAGAAATTAATTTTCGAAATATTTTCCAAAAATCTTATTTAATATTTATTATTTTTTATTCTAATATTTATTATTTTTTATTTTAATATTTTTTATTTTCTCTTCTAATATTTACTATTTTTTATTTTAATATTTACTATTTTTTATTCTAATATTTATTATTTTTTATTCTAATATTTATTATTTTTTTATTCTAATATTTATTATTTTTTATTCTAATATTTATTATTTTTTATTCTAATATTTATTATTTTTTATTTTAATATTTACTATTTTTTATTTTAATATTTATTATTTTTTATTTTAATATTTACTATTTTTTATTCTAATATTTACTATTTTTTATTTTAATATTTACTATTTTTTATTCTAATATTTATTATTTTTTATTCTAATATTTATTATTTTTTATTCTAATATTTATTATTTTTTATTTTAATATTTACTATTTTTTATTCTAATATTTACTATTTTTTATTTTAATATTTACTATTTTTTATTCTAATATTTATTATTTTTTATTTTAATATTTATTATTTTTTATTTTAATATTTATTATTTTTTATTTTAATATTCGCTATTTTTATTTTAATATTTATTAATTTTTATTTTAATATTTATTATTTTTTATTCTAATAGTTTCTATTTTTTATTTTAATATTTATTATTTTCTATTCTAATATTTACTATTTTTTATTTTAATATTTACTATTATTTATTCTAATATTTATTATATTTTATTTTAACTTTTACTATTTTTTTAGTCTAACATTTATTATTTTTTATTTTAATATTTATTATTTTTTATTCTATTATTTATTATTATAATTTTTTCTAATATTTATTATTTTTTATTTTAATATTTACTATTTTTTATCTAATATTTACTATTTCGGGTTAAGTGTTTAGTCTATCGATCTTTAACCGAAAAATATCCATAGTCGGACCTTTGAGATTTGTACAGGGTCGAGGCTAATAATTCGAGAAAACATAAATTGGCCAAAGTCGAAACCTTGCAGAATTTGTTCCAAATCGGGATTAGCATAGAAGTGTTTAGTCTATCGACCTATAACCGAAAAAAACCCATAGTCTCACCTTTGAGCCTTTGTACAGGGTCGAGGCTAATAATTCGAGAATACATAAATTGTCCAAAGTCGAACACGTGCAGAATTTGTTCCACTCAGAAATTGGCATAGAAGTGTTTAGTCTATCGACCTTTAACCGAAAAAAACCCATAGTCGCACCTTTGAGCATTTGTACAGGTTCGAGACCAGTTATTCGAGAAAACATAAATTGGCCAAAGTCGAACACTTGCAGAATTTGTTCCACATCGAAATTGGCATAGAAGTTCTTAGTCTATCGATCTTTAACCGAAAAAAACCCATAGTCGCACCTTTGAGCATTTGTACAGTGTCGAGGCGATTAATTCGAGAAAACATAAATTGGCGAAAGTCGAAACCTTGCAGAATTTGTTCCACCCAGAAATTAGCATAGGAGTACTCAGTCTATCGATCTTTAACCGAAAAATTCCCATAGTCGCACCTTTGAACCTTTGTACAGGGTCGAGGCTAATAATTCGAGAAAACATAAAGTGGCCAAAGTCGAACACGTGCAGAATTTGTTCCACTCAGAAATTGGCATAGAAGTGTTTAGTCTATCGACCTTTAACCGAAAAAAACCCATAGTCGCACCTTTGAGCATTTGTACAGGGTCGAGACCAGTTATTCGAGAAAACATAAATTGGCCAAAGTCGAACACTTGCAGAATTTGTTCCACATCGAAATTGGCATAGAAGTTCTTAGTCTATCGATCTTTAACCGAAAAAAACCCATAGTCGCACCTTTGAGCATTTGTACAGTGTCGAGGCGATTAATTCGAGAAAACATAAATTGGCGAAAGTCGAAACCTTGCAGAATTTGTTCCACCCAGAAATTAGCATAGGAGTACTCAGTCTATCGATCTTTAACCGAAAAATTCCCATAGTCGCACCTTTGAACCTTTGTACAGGGTCGAGGCTAATAATTCGAGAAAACATAAAGTGGCCAAAGTCGAACTCTTGCAGAATTTGTTCCACTCAGAAATTGGCATACAAGTGTTTAGTCTATCGATCTTTAACCGAAAAATACCCATAGTCGCACCTTTGAGCCTTTGAACAGGGTCGAGGCTAATAATTCGCCAAAACATAAATTGGCCAAAGTCGAAACCTTGCAGAATTTGTTCATCGCAAAAATTGGCATAGGAGGACTCGGTCTATCGATCTTTAACCGAAAAATACCCATAGTCGCACCTTTGAGCCTTTGTACAGGTTCGAGACCAGTTATTCGAGAAAACATAAATTGGCCAAAGTCGAAACCTTGCAGAATTTTTTCCACTCAGAAATTAGCATAGGAGTGTTAAGTCTATCGACCTTTAACCGAGAAATACCCATAGTCGCACCTTTGAGCCTTTGTACAGGGTCGAGGCTAATAATTCGAGAAAACATAAATTGGCCAAAGTCGAACACTTGCAGAATTTGTTCCACATCGAAATTGGCATAGAAGTGTTTAGTCTATCGATCTTTAACCGAAAAATATCCATAGTCGGACCTTTGAGCCTTTGTACAGGGTCGAGGCTAATAATTCGAGAAAACATAAATTGGCCAAAGTCGAAACCTTGCAGAATTTGTTCCAAATCGGGATTAGCATAGAAGTGTTTAGTCTATCGACCTTTAACCGAAAAAAACCCATAGTCGCACCTTTGAGCCTTTGTACAGGGTCGAGGCTAATAATTCGAGAATACATAAATTGTCCAAAGTCGAACACGTGCAGAATTTGTTCCACTCAGAAATTGGCATAGAAGTGTTTAGTCTATCGACCTTTAACCGAAAAAAACCCATAGTCGCACCTTTGAGCATTTGTACAGGTTCGAGACCAGTTATTCGAGAAAACATAAATTGGCCAAAGTCGAACACTTGCAGAATTTGTTCCACATCGAAATTGGCATAGAAGTTCTTAGTCTATCAATCTTTAACCGAAAAAAACCCATAGTCGCACCTTTGAGCATTTGTACAGTGTCGAGGCGATTAATTCGAGAAAACATAAATTGGCGAAAGTCGAAACCTTGCAGAATTTGTTCCACCCAGAAATTAGCATAGGAGTACTCAGTCTATCGATCTTTAACCGAAAAATTCCCATAGTCGCACCTTTGAACCTTTGTACAGGGTCGAGGCTAATAATTCGAGAAAACATAAAGTGGCCAAAGTCGAACACGTGCATAATTTGTTCCACTCAGAAATTGGCATAGAAGTGTTTAGTCTATCGACCTTTAACCGAAAAAAACCCATAGTCGCACCTTTGAGCATTTGTACAGGGTCGAGACCAGTTATTCGAGAAAACATAAATTGGCCAAAGTCGAACACTTGCAGAATTTGTTCCACATCGAAATTGGCATAGAAGTTCTTAGTCTATCGATCTTTAACCGAAAAAAACCCATAGTCGCACCTTTGAGCATTTGTACAGTGTCGAGGCGATTAATTCGAGAAAACATAAATTGGCGAAAGTCGAAACCTTGCAGAATTTGTTCCACCCAGAAATTAGCATAGGAGTACTCAGTCTATCGATCTTTAACCGAAAAATTCCCATAGTCGCACCTTTGAACCTTTGTACAGGGTCGAGGCTAATAATTCGAGAAAACATAAAGTGGCCAAAGTCGAACTCTTGCAGAATTTGTTCCACTCAGAAATTAGCATAGGAGTACTCAGTCTATCGATCTTTAACCGAAAAAAACCCATAGTCGCACCTTTGAGCATTTGTACAGTGTCGAGGCGATTAATTCGAGAAAACATAAATTGGCGAAAGTCGAAACCTTGCAGAATTTGTTCCACCCAGAAATTAGCATAGGAGTACTCAGTCTATCGATCTTTAACCGAAAAATTCCCATAGTCGCACCTTTGAACCTTTGTACAGGGTCGAGGCTAATAATTCGAGAAAACATAAAGTGGCCAAAGTCGAACACGTGCAGAATTTGTTCCACTCAGAAATTGGCATAGAAGTGTTTAGTCTATCGACCTTTAACCGAAAAAAACCCATAGTCGCACCTTTGAGCATTTGTACAGGGTCGAGACCAGTTATTCGAGAAAACATAAATTGGCCAAAGTCGAACACTTGCAGAATTTGTTCCACATCGAAATTGGCATAGAAGTTCTTAGTCTATCGATCTTTAACCGAAAAAAACCCATAGTCGCACCTTTGAGCATTTGTACAGTGTCGAGGCGATTAATTCGAGAAAACATAAAGTGGCCAAAGTCGAACTCTTGCAGAATTTGTTCCACTCAGAAATTAGCATAGGAGTACTCAGTCTATCGATCTTTAACCGAAAAATACCCATAGTCGCACCTTTGAGCCTTTGTACAGGGTCGAGGCTAATAATTCGAGAAAACATAAATTGGCCAAAGTCGAAACCTTGCAGAATTTGTTCCAAATCGGGATTAGCATAGAAGTGTTTAGTCTGTCGACCTTTAACAGAAAAAAACCCATAGTCTCACCTTTGAGCCTTTGTACAGGGTCGAGGCTAATAATTCGAGAATACATAAATTGTCCAAAGTCGAACACGTGCAGAATTTGTTCCACTCAGAAATTGGCATAGAAGTGTTTAGTCTAACGATCTTTAACTGAAAAATACCCATAGTCGCACCTTTGGCCTTTGTACAGGGTCGCGTCTAATAATTCGAGAAAACATAAATTGGCCAAAGTCGAAACCTTGCAGAATTTGTTCCACATCGGGATTAGCATAGAAGTGTTTAGGCTATCGACCTTTAACCGAAAAAAACCCATAGTCGCACCTTTGAGCCTTTGTACAGGGTCGAGGTTAATAATTCGAGAATACATAAATTGGCCAAAGTCGAACACGTGCAGAATTTGTTCCACTCAGAAATTAGCAAAGGAGTGCTCAGTCTATCGATCTTTAACCGAAAAATACCCATAGTCGCACCTTTGAACCTTTGTACAGGGTCGAGGCTAATAATTCGAAAAATATAAATTGGCCAAAGTCGAACACTTGCAGAATCTGTTCCACTCAGAAATTAGCATAGGAGTATTCAGTCTATCGACCTTTAACTGAAAAATACCCATAGTCGCACCTTTGAGCGTTTGTACAGGGTCGAGACCAGTTATTCGAGAAAACATAAATTGGCCAAAGTCGAAACCTTGCGGAATTTGTTCCACTCAGAAATTGGCATAGAAGTGTTTAGTCTATCGATCTTTAACCGAGAAATACCCATAGTCGCACCTTGGAGCCTTTGTACAGGGTCGAGACTAGTTATTCGAGAAAACATAAATTGGCTAAAATCGAAACCTTGCAGAATTTGTTCCACTCAGAAATTAGCATAGGAGTGTTTAGTCTATCGACCTTTGACCGAAAAATACCCATAGTCGCACCTTTGAGCCTTTGTACAGGGTCGAGGCTAATAATTCGAGAAAACATAAATTGGCCAAAGTCGAAACCTTGCAGAATTTGTTCCACATCGGAATTAGCATAGAAGTATTTAGTCTATCAACCTTTAACCGAAAAAAACCCATAGTCGCACCTTTGAGCCTTGTACAGTGTCGAGGCGATTAATTCGAGAAAACATAAATTGGCGAAAGTCGAAACCTTGCAGAATTTGTTCCACCCAGAAATTAGCATAGGAGTACTCAGTCTATCGATCTTTAACCGAAAAATTCCCATAGTCGCACCTTTGAACCTTTGTACAGGGTCGAGGCTAATAATTCGAGAAAACATAAAGTGGCCAAAGTCGAACTCTTGCAGAATTTGTTCTACTCAGAAATTAGCATAGGAGTACTCAGTCTATCGATCTTTAACCGAAAAATACCCATAGTCGCACCTTTGAACCTTTGTACAGGGTCGAGGCTAATAATTCGAAAAATATAAATTGGCCAAAGTCGAACACTTGCAGAATTTGTTCCACTCAGAAATTAGCTAGGAGTATTCAGTATATCGACCTTTAACTGAAAAATACCCATAGTCGCACCTTTGAGCCTTTGTACAGGGTCGAGGCTTATAATTCGAGAAACATAAATTGGCCAAAGTCGAAACCTTGCAGAATTTGTTCCACTCAGAAACTAGCATAGAAGTGTTTAGTCTATCGACCTTTAACCGAAAAATACTCATAGTCGCACCTTTGAGCCTTTGTACAGGTCGAGACCAGTTATTCGAGAAAACATAAATTGGCCAAAGTCGAAACCTTGCAGAATTTGTTCCACTCAGAAATTGGCATAGGAGTACTCAGTTTATCGATCTTTAACCGAAAAATACCCATAGTCGGACCTTTGAACCTTTGTACAGGGTCGAGACCAGTTATTCGAGAAAACATAAATTGGCCAAAGTCGAAACCTTGCAGAATTTGTTCCACATCGGAATTAGCATAGAAGTATTTAGTCTATCAACCTTTAACCGAAAAAAACCCATAGTCGCACCTTTGAGCCTTGTACAGTGTCGAGGCGATTAATTCGAGAAAACATAAATTGGCGAAAGTCGAAACCTTGCAGAATTTGTTCCACCCAGAAATTAGCATAGGAGTACTCAGTCTATCGATCTTTAACCGAAAAATTCCCATAGTCGCACCTTTGAACCTTTGTACAGGGTCGAGGCTAATAATTCGAGAAAACATAAAGTGGCCAAAGTCGAACTCTTGCAGAATTTGTTCTACTCAGAAATTAGCATAGGAGTACTCAGTCTATCGATCTTTAACCGAAAAATACCCATAGTCGCACCTTTGAACCTTTGTACAGGGTCGAGGCTAATAATTCGAAAAATATAAATTGGCCAAAGTCGAACACTTGCAGAATTTGTTCCACTCAGAAATTAGCTAGGAGTATTCAGTATATCGACCTTTAACTGAAAAATACCCATAGTCGCACCTTTGAGCCTTTGTGCAGGGTCGAGGCTTATAATTCGAGAAACATAAATTGGCCAAAGTCGAAACCTTGCAGAATTTGTTCCACTCAGAAACTAGCATAGAAGTGTTTAGTCTATCGACCTTTAACCGAAAAATACTCATAGTCGCACCTTTGAGCCTTTGTACAGGTCGAGACCAGTTATTCGAGAAAACATAAATTGGCCAAAGTCGAAACCTTGCAGAATTTGTTCCACTCAGAAATTGGCATAGGAGTACTCAGTTTATCGATCTTTAACCGAAAAATACCCATAGTCGGACCTTTGAACCTTTGTACAGGGTCGAGACCAGTTATTCGAGAAAACATAAATTGGCCAAAGTCGAAACCTTGCAGAATTTGTTCCACTCAGAAATTGGCATAGGAGTACTCAGTCTATCGATCTTTAACCGAAAAATACCCATAGTCGCACCTTTGAGCCTTTGTACAGGGCCGAGACCAGTTATTCGAGAAAACATAAATTGGCCAAAGTCGAAACCTTGCAGAATTTGTTCCACTCAGAAATTGGCATAGGAGTACTCAGTCTATCGATCTTTAACCGAAAAATACCCATAGTCGCACCTTTGAGCCTTTGTACAGGGCCGAGACCAGTTATTCGAGAAAACATAAATTGGCCAAAGTCGAAACCTTGCAGAATTTGTTCCACGCAAAAATTGGCATAGGAGGACTCAGTCTATCGATCTTTAACCAAAAAATACCCATAGTCGCACCTTTGAGCCTTTGTACAGGGTCGAGACCAGTTATTCGAGAAAACATAAATTGGCCAAAGTCGAAACCTTGCAGAATTTGTTCCACTCAGAAATTGGCATACAAGTGTTTAGTCTATCGATCTTTAACCGAAAAATACCCATAGTCGCACCTTTGAGCCTTTGAACAGGGTCGAGGCTAATAATTCGCCAAAACATAAATTGGCCAAAGTCGAAACCTTGCAGAATTTGTTCCACGCAAAAATTGGCATAGGAGGACTCAGTCTATCGATCTTTAACCGAAAAATACCCATAGTCGCACCTTTGAGCCTTTGTACAGGGTCGAGACCAGTTATTCGAGAAAACATAAATTGGCCAAAGTCGAAACCTTGCAGAATTTTTTCCACTCAGAAATTAGCATAGGAGTGTTTAGTCTATCGACCTTTAACCGAGAAATACCCATAGTGGCACCTTTGAGCCTTTGTACAGGGTCGAGGCTAATAATTCGAGAAAACATAAATTGGCCAAAGTCGAACACTTGCAGAATTTGTTCCACATCGAAATTGGCATAGAAGTGTTTATTTAGTCTATCGATCTTTAACCGAAAAATATCCATAGTCGCACCTTTGAGCCTTTGTACAGGGTCGAGGCTAATAATTCGAGAAAACATAAATTGGCCAAAGTCGAAACCTTGCAGAATTTGTTCCAAATCGGGATTAGCATAGAAGTGTTTAGTCTGTCGACCTTTAACAGAAAAAAACCCATAGTCTCACCTTTGAGCCTTTGTACAGGGTCGAGGCTAATAATTCGAGAATACATAAATTGTCCAAAGTCGAACACGTGCAGAATTTGTTCCACTCAGAAATTGGCATAGAAGTGTTTAGTCTAACGATCTTTAACTGAAAAATACCCATAGTCGCACCTTTGGCCTTTGTACAGGGTCGCGTCTAATAATTCGAGAAAACATAAATTGGCCAAAGTCGAAACCTTGCAGAATTTGTTCCACATCGGGATTAGCATAGAAGTGTTTAGGCTATCGACCTTTAACCGAAAAAAACCCATAGTCGCACCTTTGAGCCTTTGTACAGGGTCGAGGTTAATAATTCGAGAATACATAAATTGGCCAAAGTCGAACACGTGCAGAATTTGTTCCACTCAGAAATTAGCAAAGGAGTGCTCAGTCTATCGATCTTTAACCGAAAAATACCCATAGTCGCACCTTTGAACCTTTGTACAGGGTCGAGGCTAATAATTCGAAAAATATAAATTGGCCAAAGTCGAACACTTGCAGAATTTGTTCCACTCAGAAATTAGCATAGGAGTATTCAGTCTATCGACCTTTAACTGAAAAATACCCATAGTCGCACCTTTGAGCGTTTGTACAGGGTCGAGACCAGTTATTCGAGAAAACATAAATTGGCCAAAGTCGAAACCTTGCAGAATTTGTTCCACTCAGAAATTGGCATAGAAGTGTTTAGTCTATCGATCTTTAACCGAGAAATATACCCATAGTCGCACCTTGGAGCCTTTGTACAGGGTCGAGACTAGTTATTCGAGAAAACATAAATTGGCCAAAGTCGAAACCTTGCAGAATTTGTTCCACTCAGAAATTAGCATAGGAGTGTTTAGTCTATCGACCTTTAACCGAAAAATACCCATAGTCGCACCTTTGAGCCTTTGTACAGGGTCTAGGCTAATAATTCGAGAAAACATAAATTGGCCAAAGTCGAAACCTTGCAGAATTTGTTCCACATCGGAATTAGCATAGAAGTATTTAGTCTATCAACCTTTAACCGAAAAAAACCCATAGTCGCACCTTTGAGCCTTGTACAGGGTCGAGGCTAATAATTCGAGAATACATAAATTGGTCAAAGTCGAACACGTGCAGAATTTGTTCCACATCGAAATTGGCATAGAAGTGTTTAGTCTATCGATCTTTAACCGAAAAATACCCATAGTCGCACCTTTGAACCTTTGTATAGGGTCGAGGCTAATAATTCGAGAAAACATAAATTGGCCAAAGTCGAACATTTGCAGAATTTGTTCCACATCGAAATTGGCATAGAAGTTCTTAGTCTATCGATCTTTAACCGAAAAAAACCCATAGTCGCACCTTTGAGCATTTGTACAGGGTCGAGGCGATTAATTCGAGAAAACATAAATTGGCCAAAGTCGAAACCTTGCAGAATTTGTTCCACTCAGAAATTGGCATACAAGTGTTTAGTCTATCGATCTTTAACAGAAAAAACCCATAGTCGCACCTTTGAGCCTTTGTACAGGGTCGAGGCTAATAATTCGAGAAAACATAAATTGATCAAAGTCGAAACCTTGCAGAATTTGTTCCACATCGGGATTAGCATAGAAGTGTGTAGTCTATCGACCTTTAACTGAAAATTACCCATAGTCGCACCTTTGAGCCTTTGTACAGGGTCGAGATCAGTTATTCGGGAAAACATAAATTGGCCAAAGTCGAAACCTTGCAGAATTTGTTCCACTCAGAAATTAGCATAGGAGTGTTTATTCTATCGACCTTTAACCGAAAAATACCCATAGTCGCACCTTGGAGCCTTTGTACAGGGTCGAGACTAGTTATTCGAGAAAACATAAATTGGCCAAAGTCGAAACCTTGCAGAATTTGTTCCACTCAGAAATTAGCATAGGAGTGTTTAGTCTATCGACCTTTAACCGAAAAATACCCATAGTCGCACCTTTGAGCCTTTGTACAGGGTCGAGGCTAATAATTCGAGAAAACATAAATTGGCCAAAGTCGAAACCTTGCAGAATTTGTTCCACATCGGAATTAGCATAGAAGTATTTAGTCTATCAACCTTTAACCGAAAAAAACCCATAGTCGCACCTTTGAGCCTTGTACAGGGTCGAGGCTAATAATTCGAGAATACATAAATTGGCCAAAGTCGAACACGTGCAGAATTTGTTCCACATCGAAATTGGCATAGAAGTGTTTAGTCTATCGATCTTTAACCGAAAAATACCCATAGTCGTACCTTTGAACCTTTGTACAGGGTCGAGGCTAATAATTCGAGAAAACATAAATTGGCCAAAGTCGAAACGTTGCAGAATTTGTTCCATATCGGGATTAGCATAGAAGTGTTTAGTCTATCGATCTTTAATTAATGAATATTAGAATTAAAAATAGTAAATATTAAAATAAAAAATAGTAAAATTAGAATAAAAAATAATAAATATTAGAATAAAAAATAATAAATATTAAAATAAAAATAGCGAATATTAAAATAAAAAATAATAAATATTAGAATAAAAAATAATAAATATTAAAATAAAAAATAATAAATATTAGAATAAAAAATAGTAAATATTAAAATAAAAAATAGTAAATATTAGAATAAAAAATAGTAAATATTAAAATAAAAAATAATAAATATTAAAATAAAAAATAGTAAATATTAAAATAAAAAATAATAAATATTAGAATAAAAAATAATAAATAATAGAATAAAAAATAATAAATATTAGAATAAAAAATAATAAATATTAGAATAAAAAATAATAAATATTAAAATAAAAAATAGTAAATATTAAAATAAAAAATAATAAATATTAGAATAAAAAATAATAAATATTAGAATAAAAAATAATAAATATTAGAATAAAAAAATAATAAATATTAGAATAAAAAATAATAAATATTAGAATAAAAAATAGTAAATATTAAAATAAAAAATAGTAAATATTAGATAGAAAATAATAAATATTAAAATAAAAAATAATAAATATTAGAATAAAAAATAATAAATATTAAATAAGATTTTTGGAAAATATTTCGAAAATTAATTTCTTGGAAAAATGATTTTTTTAAAGATTTTTTGGAAAAATTATTTTTTTCGATAATTTTAAAAAATCTTTGGAAAAAAAGATATTTTGGAAAATAATTTTTTAAACATTTCTTGGAAAAATAATTTTTTAAAGATTTTTTGGAAAAAATATTCTTTTGATAAAATTTTGAAAAATAAAATCTTTGGAGAAAAAAGATTTTTGGAAAATATTTCGAAAATTAATTTTTTAAACATTTCTTGGAAAAAATACATTTTTTAAAGGGTTTGTTCGGGTTGGTCGGGTTTGTTCGGGTTTGTCGGGCTTGTTCGGGTTTGTTCGGGTTTGTTCGGGTTTGTCGGGTTTGTTCGGGTTTGGGTTTGTTCGGGTTTGTTCAAAATTATCGCGACGAGTACAATACGATAAAATCATAAAATCATAAAAAAATTCAAGCTATAACTTCCTTAATACTAATTTAACTAATTTTGATAAAATTTTGAAAAATAAAATCTTTGGAGAAAAAAGATTTTTGGAAAATATTTCGAAAATTAATTTTTTAAACATTTCTTGGAAAAAATACATTTTTTAAAGGGTTTGTTCGGGTTGGTCGGGTTTGTTCGGGTTTGTCGGGCCCATGGAGTTTGGGCTCATTTGAAAGGGCTTGTTCGGGTTTGTCGGGTTTGTTCGGGTTTGGGTTTGTTCGGGTGTGTTCAAAATTATCGAAAAAAAATTGTTTAACAAAAATTTATTTTCTAAAAAATATTTTTTTAACAAAAATTTATTTTCTAAAAAATATTTTTTTTTGGAGAAAATTTTGATAGAAGTAAAATCTAATTTTATAAAATCTTTGAAGAAAAAAAAATTTTTGGAAAATATTTCGAAAATTAATTTCACTCAATCATTCCTTGGAACATTCCTTGGAAAAAATAAACTTTTTAAAGGGTTTGTTCGGGTTGGTCGGGTTTGTTCGGGTTTGTCGGGCTTGTTCGGGTTTGTCGGGTTTTGGTTTGTTCGGGTTTGTTCAAAATTATCGAAAAAAAAATTTTTTAACAGAAATTTATTTTCTAAAAAATATTTTTTTTGAGAAAATTTTGATAGAAGTAAAATCTTTGGAAAAAAAGATTGAAGAAAATATTTATATCGAAAATTAATTTTTAAACATTGGAAAAAAATTTTTTTTTTAAAGATTTTGTGAAAAAAATTTTTTTTTCGATAATTTTGAAAAAATAAATTTTGGAAATTTTTTTTGGAGAAATGTTGAAATAAAAAAAAAATCTTCGGAAAAATAATTTTTTTAAGGAAACTATTTTTTTCGATAATTTTAAAAATCTTTGGAAAAAAAGATTTTTTGAAACATTTCTTGGAAAAATAATTTTTAAAGATTTTTTGGAAAAACAATTTATTTCGATAATTTTATAAAATCTTTGAAGAAAATAAGATTTTTGGAAAATATTTGGAAAATTAATTTTTTAAACATTCCTTGGAAAAAATAAACTTTTTAAAGTTGGGTCTTTGAAAAAAAGATTTTTGGCAAATAAATTTTTTAAAAATTTCTTGAAAAAATATTTTTTTTAAGATTTTTTGGAAAAACAATTTTTTTCGATAATTTTAAAAATCTGAAAAAAAAAGATTTTTTGAAAAATAATTTTTTAAACATTTCTTGGAAAATATAATTTTTTTAAATATTTTTTGGAAATTTCTTAATTTTTTATTACAAATATTTATTTTCTAAAAAATAATTTTTTCGGACAAAATTTTGAAAAATAACATCTTTGGAGAAAAAAGATTTTTCCATCGGCCCTACACCGCTGGATCGAATAAAAGCCGCTCGAAGCCCTAGGAACAGCAGAGTTTGCCGCCGACTCTCAAACCACCCCACTTGCTTCGCCGACTGCTTTGTCGGGTTTGTTCGGGTTTGGGTTTGTTCAAAATTATCGCGACGAGTACAATACGATAAAATCATAAAATCATTTTTTTTTTTTTTTTTTATGGTCAAACACAAGCACTATAGGAAAAATCCTTTAGGGCACTCTGGGAGTGGTGCGTATGCGCAGAAAGCGATTCACGTTAGATTTGAATCGTTGGAGGTTATATTCGTTGGGAAAAACGACCTCGGGAAGGTCGTTCCACAAGGATGAAGTCCTCCAGATGAAAGAATTTTTAAATAATGAAGTTCGAGGAGTACTAAGCTTAACCACATACGGATGGGCGGCAGTGGTTCGTCGTGTATTTCTGCTATTCGTCGCTCTGGGCGGAATTAAGAGGGCAAGGCCAGCCGAGCACCTTCCATGAAAATATCTGTAAAAGAGAGTCAAATCCCCAACCTGTCTTCGATGTTCTAGGCTGTCGAGGTTCTTCGTCAGCTCGTGGTCTCCAATCAGACGAATGGCCTTCCTTTCGATGGAGTCCAGTAGCCGAAGAGTATGTTTGGATGCAGAGCTCCAGACATGAGAGCAGTATTCTAGTGATGGTCGAATCTGGGCTTTGTATAGTGTCAAAAGTTGTTGAGGTGTATACAACTTTCTGGTTCGGAAGAGTACGCCAAGCTTCTGAGAAGCTATCTTGGCGATTGCCACAACGTGGTTATGCCAAGACATATTTCCTCCCAGATTGACACCCAGCAAATTAATAGATGAAGCCAGTGGGATTGCGTGTCCGGCCATGACTATTTCCGGTTCTGTAATGTTAACCTTTTTAGAGAAAACTACTGCCTGGGTTTTTTAGCGTTAAATTCGACTTGGTTACTGTCACCCCAAGCCAAAATTTCTTCCAGGCCTTTGTTGAGGCGTGATACTTCATGCTGTCTGCGAAGATGTGCGTCGGCAGCCGATGTTTGCGCATTCAAAGAGAAAGATGAGAAAAGTGTGCTATCGTCAGCAAAACTAAATATCGGATTTTTAGTTTTCACTAGAAGGTCGTTAATGTAGAGTAAGAAGAGAGTGGGAGACAATATGGACCCTTGAGGAACACCGGCATTGATGGTGAAGGTGTCTGAGAGAAATCCGTCAATCCTCACTTGCAGAGAGCGGTCCTTAAGAAAGCTAGATAACCATGCACAGAATCGACTGGGCATACCATAGGATCGCAGTTTACTTAGAAGCCCCTCATGCCAAACACGATCGAAAGCTTTAGAAATATCCAGCGCAACAACCCGAGACTCCCCATGATGTTCGATTGCGTTGTTCCAAATATGGGTGACATAGGCTAGAAGATCTCCAGTTGATCTGTACTTCCGAAAACCATATTGATGATCGCTGATGATGCTGAAGCCTTCCAGGTACTTTAGAAGATGTTGGTTAATAGCTTTCTCCATTACTTTTGATATAACTGAAAGCAATGCGACTGGTCGATAGTTGTTAGGCAGGGTTCTCTTACCTTTCTTTGGAATAGGCTGGACTCGCGCCGTCTTCCAGCAAGATGGAAATATTCCTTTTTTGTAGGATAAGTTGAAAAGTCTACAAAATACTGGTGTTAGTTCATCGGCGCATCTCTTGAGAACTATAATAGGAATTTCGTCTGGACCAGTAGCTTTTTTGACGTCGAGTCCTTTCAGGATTCGTTTGACGGGACGCTGACGGAACACGATTTCGGTCATTTCGGATTCAACTGCAGGAATGTCGGGTGGTGTTCTTCCCTGGAAATCTACAGTGGAATGCGAAGAAAATAGTTCAGCAAGTAAGTTTGCTTTGTCTCCGGCTGTGGAGGCTATTGTACCATCGGGACGTATTAGAGGTGGAATAGTTGATTTGGTAAAATTTTGGCTGACGGCCTTAGCGACTGACCAAAAGGACCTTGATCCGTTTGGACAGTCAAGAAGTTTGTTTTTGATCCTCACGTTATGGGCTTCTTTGCTTTGATCTATTGTTAGCTTACATTGGTTTCGAGCGGTAATAAAGATGGTACGATTCTCAGTGGTAGGGTTTTTACTCCACTGTCGGTAAGCCAGATTTTTTGATTTGACAGCACGCTCACAATCCTTGCTAAACCAGGGCTTGCCGTTGGAAGGGCGTTTTTGGGAGGAGGGGATAAATGCTTCCATGCTCGTTAGAATGACGTCGGAGACCTCCCCAGCACAGACGGATGGATCATCAGAAGAGAAGCATACGCTCATCCAAGGAAAAGTCCGAAAATGGTCTTTCAGGTCTTCCCACTTGGCCGATCTGTAATGCCATATCTTGCGAGGTTTAGGAGGTTGTTCAGAATTAATTGGTAGTTCGCTTAGAGTTGAAATAAGTTTGTGATCGGAAGATCCTAACGGAGGCTGTACGGTGACTGTATATAGATCGGGATTTGACGTTAAGAAAAGATCCAAAAGACTAGCAAAATCTCCAGCTCGGTCTGGAATCCGCGTTGGTTCTTCTACGAGTTGAGTTAGACCAGAACTGATCGCGTTTGTACAGGGTCGGACCGAGAAAACATAAATTGGCCAAAGTCGAAACCTTGCAGAATTTGTTCCACTCAGAAATTGGCATAGAAGTGTTTAGTCTATCGATCTTTAACCGAGAAATACCCATAGTCGCACCTTGGAGCCTTTGTACAGGGTCGAGACTAGTTATTCGAGAAAACATAAATTGGCCAAAGTCGAAACCTTGCAGAATTTGTTCCACTCAGAAATTAGCATAGGAGTGTTTAGTCTATCGACCTTTAACCGAAAAATACCCATAGTCGCACCTTTGAGCCTTTGTACAGGAATGTTTAAAAAATTAATTTTCGAAATATTTTCCAAAAATCTTTTTTTCTTCAAAGATTTTTTTTTCAAAATTATCGAAAAGAATATTTTTTCAAAAAATATTTAAAAAAATTATTTTTTCCAAGAAATGTTTAAAAAATTATTTTTCAAAAATCTTTTTTTTTTCCATAGATTTTATAAAATTATCGAAGAAAATCATTTTTCCAAAAAATCTTAAAAAATTATTTTTTCCAAGGAATGTTTAAAAATTATTTTTCGAAATATTTTCCAAAAATCTTTTTTCTCCAAAGATTTTATTTTTCAAAATTTTATCAGAAGAATATTTTTTCAAAAAAATCTTTAAAAAATTATTTTTTCAAGAAATGCTCCAAAAAATCTTTTTTTCCAAAGATTTTTAAAAGTAGTTTCCGAAGATTTTATATTTATTTCAACCCATAGTCGCACCTTTGAGCCTTTGTACAGGGTCGAGGCCAGTTATTCGAGAAAACATAAATTGGCCAAAGTCAAAACCTTGCAGAATTTGTTCCACATCGTAATTGGCATAGAAGTGTTTAGTCTATCGATCTTTAACCGAAAAATACCCATAGTCGCACCTTTGAGCCTTTGTACAGGGTCGAGGCTAATAATTCGAAAAATATAAATTGGCCAAAGTCGAACAAGTGCAGAATTTGTTCCACTCAGAAATTAGCATAGAAGTGTTTAGTCTATCGACCTTTAACCGAAAAATACCCATAGTCGCACCTTTGAGCCTTTGTACAGGGTCGATGCTAATAATTCGAGAAACATAAATTGGCCAAAGTCGAACACTTGCAGAATTTGTTCCACATCGAAATTGGCATAGAAGTGTTTAGTCTATCGATCTTTAACCGAAAAATACCCATAGTCGCACCTTTGAGCTTTTGTACAGGGTCGAGGCTAATAATTCGAGAAAACATAAATTGGCCAAAGTCGAACACTTGCAGAATTTGTTCCAAATCGAAATTGGCATAGAAGTGTTTAGTCTATCGATCTTTAACCGAAAAATAACCATAGTCGCACCTTTGAGTCTTTGTACAGGGTCGAGGCTAATAATTCGAGAAAACATAAATTGGCCAAAGTCGAAACCTTGCAGAATTTGTTCCACATCGAAATTAGCATAGAAGTGTTTAGTCTATCGACCTTTAACCGAAAAATACCCATAGTCGCACCTTTGAGCCTTTGTACAGGGTCGAAGCTAATAATTCGAGAAAACATAAATTGGCCAAAGTCGAACACTTGCAGAATTTGTTCCACTCAGAAATTAGCATAGGAGTACTCAGTCTATCGATCTTTAACCGAAAAATACCCATAGTCGCACCTTTGAGCCTTTGTACAGGGTCGAAGCTAATAATTCGAGAAAACATAAATTGGCCAAAGTCGAACAAACCCGACAAACCCGAACAAACCCGAACAAGCCCGACAAACCCGAACAAACCCGACCAACCCGAACAAACCCTTTAAAAAGTTTATTTTTTCCAAGGAATGTTCCAAGGAATGATTGAGTGAAATTAATTTTCGAAATATTTTCCAAAAATTTTTTTTTCTTCAAAGATTTTATAAAATTAGATTTTACTTCTATCAAAATTTTCTCCAAAAAAAAATATTTTTTAGAAAATAAATTTTTGTTAAAAAAATATTTTTTAGAAAATAAATTTTTGTTAAACAATTTTTTTTCGATAATTTTGAACACACCCGAACAAACCCAAACCCGAACAAACCCGACAAACCCGAACAAGCCCTTTCAAATGAGCCCAAACTCCATGGGCCCGACAAACCCGAACAAACCCTTTAAAAAATGTATTTTTTCCAAGAAATGTTTAAAAAATTAATTTTCGAAATATTTTCCAAAAATCTTTTTTCTCCAAAGATTTTATTTTTCAAAATTTTATCAAAATTAGTTAAATTAGTATTAAGGAAGTTATAGCTTGAATTTTTTTATGATTTTATGATTTTATCGTATTGTACTCGTCGCGATAATTTTGAACAAACCCGAACAAACCCAAACCCGAACAAACCCGACAAACCCGAACAAACCCGAACAAACCCGAACAAACCCGAACAAGCCCGACAAACCCGAACAAACCCGACCAACCCGAACAAACCCTTTAAAAAATGTATTTTTTCCAAGAAATGTTTAAAAAATTAATTTTCGAAATATTTTCCAAAAATCTTTTTTCTCCAAAGATTTTATTTTTCAAAATTTTATCAAAAGAATATTTTTTCCAAAAAATCTTTAAAAAATTATTTTTCCAAGAAATGTTTAAAAAATTATTTTCCAAAATATCTTTTTTTCCAAAGATTTTTTAAAATTATCGAAAAAAATAATTTTTCCAAAAAATCTTTAAAAAATCATTTTTCCAAGAAATTAATTTTCGAAATATTTTCCAAAAATCTTATTTAATATTTATTATTTTTTATTCTAATATTTATTATTTTTTATTTTAATATTTATTATTTTCTATTCTAATATTTACTATTTTTTATTTTAATATTTACTATTTTTTATTCTAATATTTATTATTTTTTATTCTAATATTTATTATTTTTTTATTCTAATATTTATTATTTTTTATTCTAATATTTATTATTTTTTATTCTAATATTTATTATTTTTTATTTTAATATTTACTATTTTTTATTTTAATATTTATTATTTTTTATTCTAATATTTATTATTTTTTATTCTAATATTTATTATTTTTTATTCTATTATTTATTATTTTTTATTCTAATATTTATTATTTCGAGAAAACATAAATTGGCCAAAGTCGAACACTTGCAGAATTTGTTCCACTCAGAAATTAGCATAGGAGTACTCAGTCTATCGATCTTTAACCGAAAAATACCCATAGTCGCACCTTTGAACCTTTGTACAGGGTCGAGGCTAATAATTCGAGAAACATAAATTGGCCAAATTCGAACACTTGCAGAATTTGTTCCACATCGAAATTGGCATAGAAGTGTTTAGTCTATCGATCTTTAACTGAAAAATACCCATAGTCGCACCTTTGAGCCTTTGTACAGGGTCGAGGCCAGTTATTCGAGAAAACATAAATTGGCCAAAGTCAAAACCTTGCAGAATTTGTTCCACATCGTAATTGGCATAGAAGTGTTTAGTCTATCGATCTTTAACCGAAAAATACCCATAGTCGCACCTTTGAGCCTTTGTACAGGGTCGAGGCTAATAATTCGAAAAATATAAATTGGCCAAAGTCGAACAAGTGCAGAATTTGTTCCACTCAGAAATTAGCATAGAAGTGTTTAGTCTATCGACCTTTAACCGAAAAATACCCATAGTCGCACCTTTGAGCCTTTGTACAGGGTCGATGCTAATAATTCGAGAAACATAAATTGGCCAAAGTCGAACACTTGCAGAATTTGTTCCACATCGAAATTGGCATAGAAGTGTTTAGTCTATCGATCTTTAACCGAAAAATACCCATAGTCGCACCTTTGAGCTTTTGTACAGGGTCGAGGCTAATAATTCGAGAAAACATAAATTGGCCAAAGTCGAACACTTGCAGAATTTGTTCCAAATCGAAATTGGCATAGAAGTGTTTAGTCTATCGATCTTTAACCGAAAAATAACCATAGTCGCACCTTTGAGTCTTTGTACAGGGTCGAGGCTAATAATTCGAGAAAACATAAATTGGCCAAAGTCGAAACCTTGCAGAATTTGTTCCACATCGAAATTAGCATAGAAGTGTTTAGTCCATCGATCTTTAAACGAAAAATACCCATAGTCGCACCTTTGAGCCTTTGTACAGGGTCGAGGCCAGTTATTCGAGAAAACATAAATTGGCCAAAGTCGAAACCTTGCAGAATTTGTTCCACATCGAAATTAGCATAGAAGTGTTTAGTCTAACGATCTTTAACCGAGAAATACCCATAGTCGCACCTTTGAGCCTTTGTACAGGGTCGAAGCTAATAATTCGAGAAAACATAAATTAGCCAAAGCGAACACTTGCAGAATTTGTTCCACTCAGAAATTGGCATAGAAGTGTTTAGTCTAACGATCTTTAACTGAAAAATACCCATAGTCGCACCTTTGAGCCTTTGTACAGGGT
Source organism: Barypeithes pellucidus (assembly GCA_963991005.1). Lineage (NCBI taxonomy): Eukaryota > Metazoa > Arthropoda > Insecta > Coleoptera > Curculionidae > Barypeithes > Barypeithes pellucidus. The sequence goes on from OZ022560.1 coordinate 43,667,938, forward strand.
CGAGGCTAATAATTCGAGAAAACATAAATTTGCCAAAGTCGAAACCTTGCAGAATTTGTTCCACTCAGAAATTGGCATAGGAGTACTCAGTCTATCGATCTTTAACCGAAAAATACCCATAGTCGCACCTTTGAACCTTTGTACATGGTCGAGGCTAATAATTCGAGAAACATAAATTGGCCAAAGTCGAACACTTGCAGAATTTGTTCCACATCGAAATTGGCATAGAAGTGTTTAGTCTATCGATCTTTAACTGAAAAATACCCATAGTCGCACCTTTGAGCCTTTATACAGGGTCGAAGCTGATAATTCGAGAAAACATAAATTGGCCAAAGTCGAACACTTGCAGAACTTGTTCCACTCAGAAATTAGCATAGGAGTACTCAGTCTATCGATCTTTAACCGAAAAATACCCATAGTCGCACCTTTGAACCTTTGTACAGGGTCGAGGCTAATAATTCGAGAAACATAAATTGGCCAAAGTCGAACACTTGCAGAATTTGTTCCACTCAGAAATTAGCATAGGAGTACTCAGTCTATCGATCTTTAACCGAAAAATACCCATAGTCGCACCTTTGAACCTTTGTACAGGGTCGAGGCTAATAATTCGAGAAACATAAATTGGCCAAATTCGAACACTTGCAGAATTTGTTCCACATCGAAATTGGCATAGAAGTGTTTAGTCTATCGATCTTTAACTGAAAAATACCCATAGTCGCACCTTTGAGCCTTTGTACAGGGTCGAGGCCAGTTATTCTAGAAAACATAAATTTTCCAAAGTCAAAACCTTGCAGAATTTGTTCCACATCGTAATTGGCATAGAAGTGTTTAGTCTATCGATCTTTAACCGAAAAATACCCATAGTCGCACCTTTGAGCCTTTGTACAGGGTCGAGGCTAATAATTCGAAAAATATAAATTGGCCAAAGTCGAACAAGTGCAGAATTTGTTCCACTCAGAAATTAGCATAGAAGTGTTTAGTCTATCGACCTTTAACCGAAAAATACCCATAGTCGCACCTTTGAGCCTTTGTACAGGGTCGATGCTAATAATTCGAGAAACATAAATTGGCCAAAGTCGAACACTTGCAGAATTTGTTCCACTCAGAAATTGGCATAGAAGTGTTTAGTTTAACGATCTTTAACTGAAAAATACCCATAGTCGCACCTTTGAGCCTTTGTACAGGGTCGAGGCTAATAATTCGAGAAAACATAAATTTGCCAAAGTCGAAACCTTGCAGAATTTGTTCCACTCAGAAATTGGCATAGAAGTGTTTAGTCTATCGATCTTTAACCGAAAAATACCCATAGTCGCACCTTTGAGCCTTTGTACCGGGTCGAGGCTAATAATTCGAGAAACATAAATTGGCCAAAGTCGAACACTTGCAGAATTTGTTCCACATCGAAATTAGCATAGAAGTGTTTAGTCTATCTACCTTTAACCGAAAAATACCCATAGTCGCACCTTTGACCCTTTGTACAGGGTCGAGGCTAATAATTCGAGAAAACATAAATTGGCCAAAGTCGAAACCTTGCCGAATTTGTTCCACTCAGAAATTGGCATAGAAGTGTTTAGTTTAACGATCTTTAACTGAAAAATACCCATAGCCGCACCTTTGAGCCTTTGTACAGGGTCGGGACCAGTTATTCGAGAAAACATAAATTGGCCAAAGTCGAAACCTTGCAGAATTTGATCCACTTATAAATTGGCATAGGAGTATTCAGTCTATCGATCTTTACCCGAAAAATACCCATAGTCGCACCTTTGAACCTTTGTACAGGGTCGAGGCTAATAATTCGAGAAAACATAAATTGGCCAAAGTCGAAACCTTGCAGAATTTGTTTCACTCAGAAATTGGCATAGAAGGGTTTAGTCTAACGATCTTTAACTGAAAAATACCCATAGTCGCACCTTTGAGCCTTTGTACAGGGTCGAGGCTAATAATTCGAGAAAACATAAATTTGCCAAAGTCGAAACCTTGCAGAATTTGTTCCACTCAGAAATTGGCATAGAAGTGTTTAGTCTATCGATCTTTAACCGAAAAATACCCATAGTCGAACCTTTGAGCCTTTGTACAGGGTCGAGGCTAATAATTCGAGAAACATAAATTGGCCAAAGTCGAACACTTACAGAATTTGTTCCACTCAGAAATTAGCATAGGAGTACTCAGTCTATCGATCTTCAACCGAAAAATACCCATAGTCGCACCTTTGAACCTTTGTACAGGGTCGAGGCTAATAATTCGAGAAAAATAAATTGGCCAAAGTCGAACACTTGCAGAATTTGTTCCACATCGAAATTGGCATAGAAGTGTTTAGTCTATCGACCTTTAACCGAAAAATACCCATAGTCGCACCTTTGAGCCTTTGTACAGGGTCGAAGCTAATAATTCGAGAAAACATAAATTGGCCAAAGTCGAACACTTGCAGAATTTGTTCCACTCAGAAATTAGCATAGGAGTACTCAGTCTATCGATCTTTAACCGAAAAATACCCATAGTCGCACCTTTGAGCCTTTGTACAGGGTCGAAGCTAATAATTCGAGAAAACATAAATTGGCCAAAGTCGAACACTTGCAGAATTTGTTCCACTCAGAAATTAGCATAGGAGTACTCAGTCTATCGATCTTTAACCGAAAAATACCCACCTTTGAACCTTTGTACAGGGTCGAGGCTAATAATTCGAGAAACATAAGTTGGCCAAATTCGAACACTTGCAGAATTTGTTCCACATCGAAATTGGCATAGAAGTGTTTAGTCTATCGATCTTTAACTGAAAAATACCCATAGTCGCACCTTTGAGCCTTTGTACAGGGTCGAGGCCAGTTATTCGAGAAAACATAAATTGGCCAAAGTCAAAACCTTGCAGAATTTGTTCCACATCGTAATTGGCATAGAAGTGTTTAGTCTATCGATCTTTAACCGAAAAATACCCATAGTCGCACCTTTGAGCCTTTGTACAGGGTCGAGGCTAATAATTCGAAAAATATAAATTGGCCAAAGTCGAACAAGTGCAGAATTTGTTCCACTCAGAAATTAGCATAGAAGTGTTTAGTCTATCGACCTTTAACCGAAAAATACCCATAGTCGCACCTTTGAGCCTTTGTACAGGGTCGATGCTAATAATTCGAGAAACATAAATTGGCCAAAGTCGAACACTTGCAGAATTTGTTCCACATCGAAATTGGCATAGAAGTGTTTAGTCTATCGATCTTTAACCGAAAAATACCCATAGTCGCACCTTTGAGCTTTTGTACAGGGTCGAGGCTAATAATTCGAGAAAACATAAATTGGCCAAAGTCGAACACTTGCAGAATTTGTTCCAAATCGAAATTGGCATAGAAGTGTTTAGTCTATCGATCTTTAACCGAAAAATAACCATAGTCGCACCTTTGAGTCTTTGTACAGGGTCGAGGCTAATAATTCGAGAAAACATAAATTGGCCAAAGTCGAAACCTTGCAGAATTTGTTCCACATCGAAATTAGCATAGAAGTGTTTAGTCCATCGATCTTTAAACGAAAAATACCCATAGTCGCACCTTTGAGCCTTTGTACAGGGTCGAGGCCAGTTATTCGAGAAAACATAAATTGGCCAAAGTCGAACAAGTGCAGAATTTGTTCCACTCAGAAATTAGCATAGAAGTGTTTAGTCTATCGACCTTTAACCGAAAAATACCCATAGTCGCACCTTTGAGCCTTTGTACAGGGTCGATGCTAATAATTCGAGAAACATAAATTGGCCAAAGTCGAACACTTGCAGAATTTGTTCCACTCAGAAATTGGCATAGAAGTGTTTAGTTTAACGATCTTTAACTGAAAAATACCCATAGTCGCACCTTTGAGCCTTTGTACAGGGTCGAGGCTAATATCGAGAAAACATAAATTTGCCAAAGTCGAAACCTTGCAGAATTTGTTCCACTCAGAAATTGGCATAGAAGTGTTTAGTCTATCGATCTTTAACCGAAAAATACCCATAGTCGCACCTTTGAGCCTTTGTACCGGGTCGAGGCTAATAATTCGAGAAACATAAATTGGCCAAAGTCGAACACTTGCAGAATTTGTTCCACATCGAAATTAGCATAGAAGTGTTTAGTCTATCTACCTTTAACCGAAAAATACCCATAGTCGCACCTTTGAGCCTTTGTACAGGGTCGAGGCCAGTTATTCGAGAAAACATAAATTGGCCAAAGTCAAAACCTTGCAGAATTTGTTCCACTCAGAAATTGGCATAGAAGTGTTTAGTTTAACGATCTTTAACTGAAAAATACCCATAGCCGCACCTTTGAGCCTTTGTACAGGGTCGGGACCAGTTATTCGAGAAAACATAAATTGGCCAAAGTCGAAACCTTGCAGAATTTGATCCACTTATAAATTGGCATAGGAGTATTCAGTCTATCGATCTTTACCCGAAAAATACCCATAGTCGCACCTTTGAACCTTTGTACAGGGTCGAGGCTAATAATTCGAGAAAACATAAATTGGCCAAAGTCGAAACCTTGCAGAATTTGTTCCACATCGAAATTGGCATAGAAGTGTTTAGTCTATCGATCTTTAACCGAAAAATACCCATAGTCGCACCTTTGAGCTTTTGTACAGGGTCGAGGCTAATAATTCGAGAAACATAAATTGGCCAAAGTCGAACACTTGCAGAATTTGTTCCACATCGAAATTGGCATAGAAGTGTTTAGTCTATCGATCTTTAACTGAAAAATAACCATAGTCGCACCTTTGAGTCTTTGTACAGGGTCGAGGCTAATAATTCGAGAAAACATAAATTGGCCAAAGTCGAAACCTTGCAGAATTTGTTCCACATCGAAATTAGCATAGAAGTGTTTAGTCCATCGATCTTTAAACGAAAAATACCCATAGTCGCACCTTTGAGCCTTTGTACAGGGTCGAGGCCAGTTATTCGAGAAAACATAAATTGGCCAAAGTCGAAACCTTGCAGAATTTGTTCCACATCGAAATTAGCATAGAAGTGTTTAGTCTAACGATCTTTAACCGAGAAATACCCATAGTCGCACCTTTGAGCCTTTGTACAGGGTCGAAGCTAATAATTCGAGAAAACATAAATTAGCCAAAGCGAACACTTGCAGAATTTGTTCCACTCAGAAATTGGCATAGAAGTGTTTAGTCTAACGATCTTTAACTGAAAAATACCCATAGTCGCACCTTTGAGCCTTTGTACAGGGTCGAGGCTAATAATTCGAGAAAACATAAATTTGCCAAAGTCGAAACCTTGCAGAATTTGTTCCACTCAGAAATTGGCATAGGAGTACTCAGTCTATCGATCTTTAACCGAAAAATACCCATAGTCGCACCTTTGAACCTTTGTACATGGTCGAGGCTAATAATTCGAGAAACATAAATTGGCCAAAGTCGAACACTTGCAGAATTTGTTCCACATCGAAATTGGCATAGAAGTGTTTAGTCTATCGATCTTTAACTGAAAAATACCCATAGTCGCACCTTTGAGCCTTTATACAGGGTCGAAGCTGATAATTCGAGAAAACATAAATTGGCCAAAGTCGAACACTTGCAGAACTTGTTCCACTCAGAAATTAGCATAGGAGTACTCAGTCTATCGATCTTTAACCGAAAAATACCCATAGTCGCACCTTTGAACCTTTGTACAGGGTCGAGGCTAATAATTCGAGAAACATAAATTGGCCAAAGTCGAACACTTGCAGAATTTGTTCCACTCAGAAATTAGCATAGGAGTACTCAGTCTATCGATCTTTAACCGAAAAATACCCATAGTCGCACCTTTGAACCTTTGTACAGGGTCGAGGCTAATAATTCGAGAAACATAAATTGGCCAAATTCGAACACTTGCAGAATTTGTTCCACATCGAAATTGGCATAGAAGTGTTTAGTCTATCGATCTTTAACTGAAAAATACCCATAGTCGCACCTTTGAGCCTTTGTACAGGGTCGAGGCCAGTTATTCTAGAAAACATAAATTTTCCAAAGTCAAAACCTTGCAGAATTTGTTCCACATCGTAATTGGCATAGAAGTGTTTAGTCTATCGATCTTTAACCGAAAAATACCCATAGTCGCACCTTTGAGCCTTTGTACAGGGTCGAGGCTAATAATTCGAAAAATATAAATTGGCCAAAGTCGAACAAGTGCAGAATTTGTTCCACTCAGAAATTAGCATAGAAGTGTTTAGTCTATCGACCTTTAACCGAAAAATACCCATAGTCGCACCTTTGAGCCTTTGTACAGGGTCGATGCTAATAATTCGAGAAACATAAATTGGCCAAAGTCGAACACTTGCAGAATTTGTTCCACTCAGAAATTGGCATAGAAGTGTTTAGTTTAACGATCTTTAACTGAAAAATACCCATAGTCGCACCTTTGAGCCTTTGTACAGGGTCGAGGCTAATATCGAGAAAACATAAATTTGCCAAAGTCGAAACCTTGCAGAATTTGTTCCACTCAGAAATTGGCATAGAAGTGTTTAGTCTATCGATCTTTAACCGAAAAATACCCATAGTCGCACCTTTGAGCCTTTGTACCGGGTCGAGGCTAATAATTCGAGAAACATAAATTGGCCAAAGTCGAACACTTGCAGAATTTGTTCCACATCGAAATTAGCATAGAAGTGTTTAGTCTATCTACCTTTAACCGAAAAATACCCATAGTCGCACCTTTGACCCTTTGTACAGGGTCGAGGCTAATAATTCGAGAAAACATAAATTGGCCAAAGTCGAAACCTTGCCGAATTTGTTCCACTCAGAAATTGGCATAGAAGTGTTTAGTTTAACGATCTTTAACTGAAAAATACCCATAGCCGCACCTTTGAGCCTTTGTACAGGGTCGGGACCAGTTATTCGAGAAAACATAAATTGGCCAAAGTCGAAACCTTGCAGAATTTGATCCACTTATAAATTGGCATAGGAGTATTCAGTCTATCGATCTTTACCCGAAAAATACCCATAGTCGCACCTTTGAACCTTTGTACAGGGTCGAGGCTAATAATTCGAGAAAACATAAATTGGCCAAAGTCGAAACCTTGCAGAATTTGTTTCACTCAGAAATTGGCATAGAAGGGTTTAGTCTAACGATCTTTAACTGAAAAATACCCATAGTCGCACCTTTGAGCCTTTGTACAGGGTCGAGGCTAATAATTCGAGAAAACATAAATTTGCCAAAGTCGAAACCTTGCAGAATTTGTTCCACTCAGAAATTGGCATAGAAGTGTTTAGTCTATCGATCTTTAACCGAAAAATACCCATAGTCGAACCTTTGAGCCTTTGTACAGGGTCGAGGCTAATAATTCGAGAAACATAAATTGGCCAAAGTCGAACACTTACAGAATTTGTTCCACTCAGAAATTAGCATAGGAGTACTCAGTCTATCGATCTTCAACCGAAAAATACCCATAGTCGCACCTTTGAACCTTTGTACAGGGTCGAGGCTAATAATTCGAGAAAAATAAATTGGCCAAAGTCGAACACTTGCAGAATTTGTTCCACATCGAAATTGGCATAGAAGTGTTTAGTCTATCGACCTTTAACCGAAAAATACCCATAGTCGCACCTTTGAGCCTTTGTACAGGGTCGAAGCTAATAATTCGAGAAAACATAAATTGGCCAAAGTCGAACACTTGCAGAATTTGTTCCACTCAGAAATTAGCATAGGAGTACTCAGTCTATCGATCTTTAACCGAAAAATACCCATAGTCGCACCTTTGAGCCTTTGTACAGGGTCGAAGCTAATAATTCGAGAAAACATAAATTGGCCAAAGTCGAACACTTGCAGAATTTGTTCCACTCAGAAATTAGCATAGGAGTACTCAGTCTATCGATCTTTAACCGAAAAATACCCACCTTTGAACCTTTGTACAGGGTCGAGGCTAATAATTCGAGAAACATAAGTTGGCCAAATTCGAACACTTGCAGAATTTGTTCCACATCGAAATTGGCATAGAAGTGTTTAGTCTATCGATCTTTAACTGAAAAATACCCATAGTCGCACCTTTGAGCCTTTGTACAGGGTCGAGGCCAGTTATTCGAGAAAACATAAATTGGCCAAAGTCAAAACCTTGCAGAATTTGTTCCACATCGTAATTGGCATAGAAGTGTTTAGTCTATCGATCTTTAACCGAAAAATACCCATAGTCGCACCTTTGAGCCTTTGTACAGGGTCGAGGCTAATAATTCGAAAAATATAAATTGGCCAAAGTCGAACAAGTGCAGAATTTGTTCCACTCAGAAATTAGCATAGAAGTGTTTAGTCTATCGACCTTTAACCGAAAAATACCCATAGTCGCACCTTTGAGCCTTTGTACAGGGTCGATGCTAATAATTCGAGAAACATAAATTGGCCAAAGTCGAACACTTGCAGAATTTGTTCCACATCGAAATTGGCATAGAAGTGTTTAGTCTATCGATCTTTAACCGAAAAATACCCATAGTCGCACCTTTGAGCTTTTGTACAGGGTCGAGGCTAATAATTCGAGAAAACATAAATTGGCCAAAGTCGAACACTTGCAGAATTTGTTCCAAATCGAAATTGGCATAGAAGTGTTTAGTCTATCGATCTTTAACCGAAAAATAACCATAGTCGCACCTTTGAGTCTTTGTACAGGGTCGAGGCTAATAATTCGAGAAAACATAAATTGGCCAAAGTCGAAACCTTGCAGAATTTGTTCCACATCGAAATTAGCATAGAAGTGTTTAGTCCATCGATCTTTAAACGAAAAATACCCATAGTCGCACCTTTGAGCCTTTGTACAGGGTCGAGGCCAGTTATTCGAGAAAACATAAATTGGCCAAAGTCGAAACCTTGCAGAATTTGTTCCACATCGAAATTAGCATAGAAGTGTTTAGTCTAACGATCTTTAACCGAGAAATACCCATAGTCGCACCTTTGAGCCTTTGTACAGGGTCGAAGCTAATAATTCGAGAAAACATAAATTAGCCAAAGCGAACACTTGCAGAATTTGTTCCACTCAGAAATTGGCATAGAAGTGTTTAGTCTAACGATCTTTAACTGAAAAATACCCATAGTCGCACCTTTGAGCCTTTGTACAGGGTCGAGGCTAATAATTCGAGAAAACATAAATTTGCCAAAGTCGAAACCTTGCAGAATTTGTTCCACTCAGAAATTGGCATAGGAGTACTCAGTCTATCGATCTTTAACCGAAAAATACCCATAGTCGCACCTTTGAACCTTTGTACATGGTCGAGGCTAATAATTCGAGAAACATAAATTGGCCAAAGTCGAACACTTGCAGAATTTGTTCCACATCGAAATTGGCATAGAAGTGTTTAGTCTATCGATCTTTAACTGAAAAATACCCATAGTCGCACCTTTGAGCCTTTATACAGGGTCGAAGCTGATAATTCGAGAAAACATAAATTGGCCAAAGTCGAACACTTGCAGAACTTGTTCCACTCAGAAATTAGCATAGGAGTACTCAGTCTATCGATCTTTAACCGAAAAATACCCATAGTCGCACCTTTGAACCTTTGTACAGGGTCGAGGCTAATAATTCGAGAAACATAAATTGGCCAAAGTCGAACACTTGCAGAATTTGTTCCACTCAGAAATTAGCATAGGAGTACTCAGTCTATCGATCTTTAACCGAAAAATACCCATAGTCGCACCTTTGAACCTTTGTACAGGGTCGAGGCTAATAATTCGAGAAACATAAATTGGCCAAATTCGAACACTTGCAGAATTTGTTCCACATCGAAATTGGCATAGAAGTGTTTAGTCTATCGATCTTTAACTGAAAAATACCCATAGTCGCACCTTTGAGCCTTTGTACAGGGTCGAGGCCAGTTATTCTAGAAAACATAAATTTTCCAAAGTCAAAACCTTGCAGAATTTGTTCCACATCGTAATTGGCATAGAAGTGTTTAGTCTATCGATCTTTAACCGAAAAATACCCATAGTCGCACCTTTGAGCCTTTGTACAGGGTCGAGGCTAATAATTCGAAAAATATAAATTGGCCAAAGTCGAACAAGTGCAGAATTTGTTCCACTCAGAAATTAGCATAGAAGTGTTTAGTCTATCGACCTTTAACCGAAAAATACCCATAGTCGCACCTTTGAGCCTTTGTACAGGGTCGATGCTAATAATTCGAGAAACATAAATTGGCCAAAGTCGAACACTTGCAGAATTTGTTCCACTCAGAAATTGGCATAGAAGTGTTTAGTTTAACGATCTTTAACTGAAAAATACCCATAGTCGCACCTTTGAGCCTTTGTACAGGGTCGAGGCTAATAATTCGAGAAAACATAAATTTGCCAAAGTCGAAACCTTGCAGAATTTGTTCCACTCAGAAATTGGCATAGAAGTGTTTAGTCTATCGATCTTTAACCGAAAAATACCCATAGTCGCACCTTTGAGCCTTTGTACCGGTTCGAGGCTAATAATTCGAGAAACATAAATTGGCCAAAGTCGAACACTTGCAGAATTTGTTCCACATCGAAATTAGCATAGAAGTGTTTAGTCTATCTACCTTTAACCGAAAAATACCCATAGTCGCACCTTTGACCCTTTGTACAGGGTCGAGGCTAATAATTCGAGAAAACATAAATTGGCCAAAGTCGAAACCTTGCCGAATTTGTTCCACTCAGAAATTGGCATAGAAGTGTTTAGTTTAACGATCTTTAACTGAAAAATACCCATAGCCGCACCTTTGAGCCTTTGTACAGGGTCGGGACCAGTTATTCGAGAAAACATAAATTGGCCAAAGTCGAAACCTTGCAGAATTTGATCCACTTATAAATTGGCATAGGAGTATTCAGTCTATCGATCTTTACCCGAAAAATACCCATAGTCGCACCTTTGAACCTTTGTACAGGGTCGAGGCTAATAATTCGAGAAAACATAAATTGGCCAAAGTCGAAACCTTGCAGAATTTGTTTCACTCAGAAATTGGCATAGAAGGGTTTAGTCTAACGATCTTTAACTGAAAAATACCCATAGTCGCACCTTTGAGCCTTTGTACAGGGTCGAGGCTAATAATTCGAGAAAACATAAATTTGCCAAAGTCGAAACCTTGCAGAATTTGTTCCACTCAGAAATTGGCATAGAAGTGTTTAGTCTATCGATCTTTAACCGAAAAATACCCATAGTCGAACCTTTGAGCCTTTGTACAGGGTCGAGGCTAATAATTCGAGAAACATAAATTGGCCAAAGTCGAACACTTACAGAATTTGTTCCACTCAGAAATTAGCATAGGAGTACTCAGTCTATCGATCTTCAACCGAAAAATACCCATAGTCGCACCTTTGAACCTTTGTACAGGGTCGAGGCTAATAATTCGAGAAAAATAAATTGGCCAAAGTCGAACACTTGCAGAATTTGTTCCACATCGAAATTGGCATAGAAGTGTTTAGTCTATCGACCTTTAACCGAAAAATACCCATAGTCGCACCTTTGAGCCTTTGTACAGGGTCGAAGCTAATAATTCGAGAAAACATAAATTGGCCAAAGTCGAACACTTGCAGAATTTGTTCCACTCAGAAATTAGCATAGGAGTACTCAGTCTATCGATCTTTAACCGAAAAATACCCATAGTCGCACCTTTGAGCCTTTGTACAGGGTCGAAGCTAATAATTCGAGAAAACATAAATTGGCCAAAGTCGAACACTTGCAGAATTTGTTCCACTCAGAAATTAGCATAGGAGTACTCAGTCTATCGATCTTTAACCGAAAAATACCCACCTTTGAACCTTTGTACAGGGTCGAGGCTAATAATTCGAGAAACATAAGTTGGCCAAATTCGAACACTTGCAGAATTTGTTCCACATCGAAATTGGCATAGAAGTGTTTAGTCTATCGATCTTTAACTGAAAAATACCCATAGTCGCACCTTTGAGCCTTTCTACAGGGTCGAGGCCAGTTATTCGAGAAAACATAAATTGGCCAAAGTCAAAACCTTGCAGAATTTGTTCCACATCGTAATTGGCATAGAAGTGTTTAGTCTATCGATCTTTAACCGAAAAATACCCATAGTCGCACCTTTGAGCTTTTGTACAGGGTCGAGGCTAATAATTCGAGAAAACATAAATTGGCCAAAGTCGAACACTTGCAGAATTTGTTCCAAATCGAAATTGGCATAGAAGTGTTTAGTCTAACGATCTTTAACCGAGAAATACCCATAGTCGCACCTTTGAGCCTTTGTACAGGGTCGAAGCTAATAATTCGAGAAAACATAAATTAGCCAAAGCGAACACTTGCAGAATTTGTTCCACTCAGAAATTGGCATAGAAGTGTTTAGTCTAACGATCTTTAACTGAAAAATACCCATAGTCGCACCTTTGAGCCTTTGTACAGGGTCGAGGCTAATAATTCGAGAAAACATAAATTTGCCAAAGTCGAAACCTTGCAGAATTTGTGCCACTCAGAAATTGGCATAGGAGTACTCAGTCTATCGATCTTTAACCGAAAAATACCCATAGTCGCACCTTTGAACCTTTGTACATGGTCGAGGCTAATAATTCGAGAAACATAAATTGGCCAAAGTCGAACACTTGCAGAATTTGTTCCACATCGAAATTGGCATAGAAGTGTTTAGTCTATCGATCTTTAACTGAAAAATACCCATAGTCGCACCTTTGAGCCTTTATACAGGGTCGAAGCTAATAATTCGAGAAAACATAAATTGGCCAAAGTCGAACACTTGCAGAACTTGTTCCACTCAGAAATTAGCATAGGAGTACTCAGTCTATCGATCTTTAACCGAAAAATACCCATAGTCGCACCTTTGAACCTTTGTACAGGGTCGAGGCTAATAATTCGAGAAACATAAATTGGCCAAAGTCGAACACTTGCAGAATTTGTTCCACTCAGAAATTAGCATAGGAGTACTCAGTCTATCGATCTTTAACCGAAAAATACCCATAGTCGCACCTTTGAACCTTTGTACAGGGTCGAGGCTAATAATTCGAGAAACATAAATTGGCCAAATTCGAACACTTGCAGAATTTGTTCCACATCGAAATTGGCATAGAAGTGTTTAGTCTATCGATCTTTAACTGAAAAATACCCATAGTCGCACCTTTGAGCCTTTGTACAGGGTCGAGGCCAGTTATTCTAGAAAACATAAATTTTCCAAAGTCAAAACCTTGCAGAATTTGTTCCACTTCGTAATTGGCATAGAAGTGTTTAGTCTATCGATCTTTAACCGAAAAATACCCATAGTCGCACCTTTGAGCCTTTGTACAGGGTCGAGGCTAATAATTCGAAAAATATAAATTGGCCAAAGTCGAACAAGTGCAGAATTTGTTCCACTCAGAAATTAGCATAGAAGTGTTTAGTCTATCGACCTTTAACCGAAAAATACCCATAGTCGCACCTTTGAGCCTTTGTACAGGGTCGATGCTAATAATTCGAGAAACATAAATTGGCCAAAGTCGAACACTTGCAGAATTTGTTCCACTCAGAAATTGGCATAGAAGTGTTTAGTTTAACGATCTTTAACTGAAAAATACCCATAGTCGCACCTTTGAGCCTTTGTACAGGGTCGAGGCTAATAATTCGAGAAAACATAAATTTGCCAAAGTCGAAACCTTGCAGAATTTGTTCCACTCAGAAATTGGCATAGAAGTGTTTAGTCTATCGATCTTTAACCGAAAAATATCCATAGTCGCACCTTTGAGCCTTTGTACCGGGTCGAGGCTAATAATTCGAGAAACATAAATTGGCCAAAGTCGAACACTTGCAGAATTTGTTCCACATCGAAATTAGCATAGAAGTGTTTAGTCTATCTACCTTTAACCGAAAAATACCCATAGTCGCACCTTTGACCCTTTGTACAGGGTCGAGGCTAATAATTCGAGAAAACATAAATTGGCCAAAGTCGAAACCTTGCCGAATTTGTTCCACTCAGAAATTGGCATAGAAGTGTTTAGTTTAACGATCTTTAACTGAAAAATACCCATAGCCGCACCTTTGAGCCTTTGTACAGGGTCGGGACCAGTTATTCGAGAAAACATAAATTGGCCAAAGTCGAAACCTTGCAGAATTTGATCCACTTATAAATTGGCATAGGAGTATTCAGTCTATCGATCTTTACCCGAAAAATACCCATAGTCGCACCTTTGAACCTTTGTACAGGGTCGAGGCTAATAATTCGAGAAAACATAAATTGGCCAAAGTCGAAACCTTGCAGAATTTGTTTCACTCAGAAATTGGCATAGAAGGGTTTAGTCTAACGATCTTTAACTGAAAAATACCCATAGTCGCACCTTTGAGCCTTTGTACAGGGTCGAGGCTAATAATTCGAGAAAACATAAATTTGCCAAAGTCGAAACCTTGCAGAATTTGTTCCACTCAGAAATTGGCATAGAAGTGTTTAGTCTATCGATCTTTAACCGAAAAATACCCATAGTCGAACCTTTGAGCCTTTGTACAGGGTCGAGGCTAATAATTCGAGAAACATAAATTGGCCAAAGTCGAACACTTACAGAATTTGTTCCACTCAGAAATTAGCATAGGAGTACTCAGTCTATCGATCTTCAACCGAAAAATACCCATAGTCGCACCTTTGAACCTTTGTACAGGGTCGAGGCTAATAATTCGAGAAACATAAATTGGCCAAAGTCGAACACTTGCAGAATTTGTTCCACATCGAAATTGGCATAGAAGTGTTTAGTCTATCGACCTTTAACCGAAAAATACCCATAGTCGCACCTTTGAGCCTTTGTACAGGGTCGAAGCTAATAATTCGAGAAAACATAAATTGGCCAAAGTCGAACACTTGCAGAATTTGTTCCACTCAGAAATTAGCATAGGAGTACTCAGTCTATCGATCTTTAACCGAAAAATACCCATAGTCGCACCTTTGAGCCTTTGTACAGGGTCGAAGCTAATAATTCGAGAAAACATAAATTGGCCAAAGTCGAACACTTGCAGAATTTGTTCCACTCAGAAATTAGCATAGGAGTACTCAGTCTATCGATCTTTAACCGAAAAATACCCACCTTTGAACCTTTGTACAGGGTCGAGGCTAATAATTCGAGAAACATAAATTGGAAAAATTCGAACACTTGCAGAATTTGTTCCACATCGAAATTGGCATAGAAGTGTTTAGTCTATCGATCTTTAACTGAAAAATACCCATAGTCGTACCTTTGAGCCTTTGTACAGGGTCGAGGCCAGTTATTCGAGAAAACATAAATTGGCCAAAGTCAAAACCTTGCAGAATTTGTTCCACATCGTAATTGGCATAGAAGTGTTTAGTCTATCGATCTTTAACCGAAAAATACCCATAGTCGCACCTTTGAGCCTTTGTACAGGGTCGAGGCTAATAATTCGAAAAATATAAATTGGCCAAAGTCGAACAAGTGCAGAATTTGTTCCACTCAGAAATTAGCATAGAAGTGTTTAGTCTATCGACCTTTAACCGAAAAATACCCATAGTCGCACCTTTGAGCCTTTGTACAGGGTCGATGCTAATAATTCGAGAAACATAAATTGGCCAAAGTCGAACACTTGCAGAATTTGTTCCACATCGAAATTGGCATAGAAGTGTTTAGTCTATCGATCTTTAACCGAAAAATACCCATAGTCGCACCTTTGAGCCTTTGTACAGGGTCGAGGCTAATAATTCGAGAATACATAAATTGGCCAAAGTCGAACACGTGCAGAATTTGTTCCACATCGAAATTGGCATAGAAGTGTTTAGTCTATCGATCTTTAACCGAAAAATACCCATAGTCGCACCTTTGAACCTTTGTACAGGGTCGAGGCTAATAATTCGAGAAAACATAAATTGGCCAAAGTCGAAACGTTGCAGAATTTGTTCCACATCGGGATTAGCATAGAAGTGTTTAGTCTACCGACCTTCAACCGAAAAAAATCCATAGTCGCACCTTTGAGCCTTTGTACAGGGTCGAGGCTAATAATTCGAGAATACATAAATTGCCCAAAGTCGAACACATGCAGAATTTGTTCCACTCAGAAATTGGATAGAAGTACTCAGTCTATCGATCTTTAACCGAAAAATACCCATAGTCGCACCTTTGAGCCTTTGTACAGGGTTGAGACCAGTTATTCGAGAAAACATAAATTGGCCAAAGTCGAAAAGTGGCAGAATTTGTTCCACTTATTATTATAAATATTAAAATATTAAAATAAAAAATAATAAATATTAAAATAAAAAATAATAAATATTAGAATAAAAAATAATAAATATTAAAATAAAAAATAGTAAATATTAAAATAAAAAATAATAAATATTAGAACAAAAAATAGTAAATATTAAAATAAAAAATAATAAATATTAAAATAAAAAATAATAAATATTAGAGTAAAAAAAATAAATATTAAAATAAAAAATAGTAAATATTAAAATAAAAAATAATAAATATTAGATTAAAAAATAATAAATATTAGAATAAAAAATAATAAATATTAAAATAAAAAATAGTAAAATTAAAATAAAAAATAATAAATATTAGAGTAAAAAATAATAAATATTAGAACAAAAAATAATAAATATTAAAAAAAAAATAATAAATATTAAGATAAAAAATAGTAAACATTAGAATAAAAAATAATATATATTAGAATAAAAAATAATAAATATTAAAATAAAAAATATTAAATATTAGAATAAAAAATAATAAATATTAAAATAAAAAATAGTAAATAATAAAATAAGAAATAATAAATATAGAAACTTTCCTATACCAGAAAAATCGCGGAAATTTTGGTACAAAAACAACTGTTAATTTGAATATTTCTAAGAATAAACTCAATACGCCTCCGCAACATTATTCCACTAATACACAACCCCGCTTTTTCCAACAAAATTGTTCATCCTATTTGACAAATAATAATATGTCAATGAATCCCGAACGATCAAAACGATGATGACTCTCAGTATTATACTGAGTCTAACGACACGTCGTATCAGCAAATTGAACAAGGTTATGATATTCCGCAAAAAGAAACTAACTACTTTAATAATAAATATTAAAATAAAAAATAATAAATATTAGAATAAAAAATATTAAATATTAAAATAAAAAATAGTAAATATTAGAATGAAAAATAGTAAATATTAAAATAAAAAATAATAAATATTAGAATAAAAAATAATAAATATTAAAATAAGATTTTTGGAAAATATTTCGAAAATTATTTTTTATTCTAATATTTATTATTTTTTAATCTAATATTTATTATTTTTTATTTTAATATTTACTATTTTTTATTTTAATATTTATTTTTTTTACTCTAATATTTATTATTTTTTATTTTAATATTTATTATTTTTTATTTTAATATTTACTATTTTTTGTTCTAATATTTATTATTTTTTATTTTAATATTTACTATTTTTTATTTTAATATTTATTATTTTTTATTCTAATATTTATTATTTTTTATTTTAATATTTATTATTTTTTATTTTAATATTTTAATATTTATAATAATAAGTGGAACAAATTCTGCCACTTTTCGACTTTGGCCAAACCCTGTACAAAGGCTCAAAGGTGCGACTATGGGTATTTTTCGTTTAAAGATCGATGGACTAAACACTTCTATGCTAATTTCGATGTGGAACAAATTCTGCAAGGTTTCGACTTTGGCCAATTTATGTTTTCTCGAATTATTAGCCTCGACCCTGTACAAAGACTCAAAGGTGCGACTATGGTTATTTTTCGGTTAAAGATCGATAGACTAAACACTTCTATGCCAATTTCGATTTGGAACAAATTCTGCAAGTGTTCGACTTTGGCCAATTTATGTTTTCTCGAATTATTAGCCTCGACCCTGTACAAAGGTTCAAAGGTGCGACTATGGGTATTTTTCGGTTAAAGATCGATAGACTGAGTACTCCTATGCTAATTTCTGAGTGGAACAAATTCTGCAAGTGTTCGACTTTGGCCAATTTATGTTTCTCGAATTATTAGCCTCGACCCTGTACAAAGGTTCAAAGGTGCGACTATGGGTATTTTTCGGTTAAAGATCGATAGACTGAGTACTCCTATGCTAATTTCTGAGTGGAACAAGTTCTGCAAGTGTTCGACTTTGGCCAATTTATGTTTTCTCGAATTATCAGCTTCGACCCTGTATAAAGGCTCAAAGGTGCGACTATGGGTATTTTTCAGTTAAAGATCGATAGACTAAACACTTCTATGCCAATTTCGATTTGGAACAAATTCTGCAAGGTTTCGACTTTGGCCAATTTATGTTTTCTCGAATAACTGGCCTCGACCCTGTACAAAGGCTCAAAGGTGCGACTATGGGTATTTTTCGTTTAAAGATCGATGGACTAAACACTTCTATGCTAATTTCGATGTGGAACAAATTCTGCAAGGTTTCGACTTTGGCCAATTTATGTTTTCTCGAATTATTAGCCTCGACCCTGTACAAAGACTCAAAGGTGCGACTATGGTTATTTTTCGGTTAAAGATCGATAGACTAAACACTTCTATGCCAATTTCGATTTGGAACAAATTCTGCAAGTGTTCGACTTTGGCCAATTTATGTTTTCTCGAATTATTAGCCTCGACCCTGTACAAAGGTTCAAAGGTGCGACTATGGGTATTTTTCGGTTAAAGATCGATAGACTGAGTACTCCTATGCTAATTTCTGAGTGGAACAAATTCTGCAAGTGTTCGACTTTGGCCAATTTATGTTTCTCGAATTATTAGCCTCGACCCTGTACAAAGGTTCAAAGGTGCGACTATGGGTATTTTTCGGTTAAAGATCGATAGACTGAGTACTCCTATGCTAATTTCTGAGAAAAATATTTAAAAAAATTATTTTTTCCAAGAAATGTTTAAAAAATTATTTTTCAAAAATCTTTTTTTTTTCCATAGATTTTATAAAATTATCGAAGAAAATCATTTTTCCAAAAAATCTTAAAAAATTATTTTTTCCAAGGAATGTTTAAAAATTATTTTTCGAAATATTTTCCAAAAATCTTTTTTCTCCAAAGATTTTATTTTTCAAAATTTTATCAGAAGAATATTTTTTCAAAAAAATCTTTAAAAAATTATTTTTTCAAGAAATGCTCCAAAAAATCTTTTTTTCCAAAGATTTTTAAAAGTAGTTTCCGAAGATTTTATATTTATTTCAACCCATAGTCGCACCTTTGAGCCTTTGTACAGGGTCGAGGCCAGTTATTCGAGAAAACATAAATTGGCCAAAGTCAAAACCTTGCAGAATTTGTTCCACATCGTAATTGGCATAGAAGTGTTTAGTCTATCGATCTTTAACCGAAAAATACCCATAGTCGCACCTTTGAGCCTTTGTACAGGGTCGAGGCTAATAATTCGAAAAATATAAATTGGCCAAAGTCGAACAAGTGCAGAATTTGTTCCACTCAGAAATTAGCATAGAAGTGTTTAGTCTATCGACCTTTAACCGAAAAATACCCATAGTCGCACCTTTGAGCCTTTGTACAGGGTCGATGCTAATAATTCGAGAAACATAAATTGGCCAAAGTCGAACACTTGCAGAATTTGTTCCACATCGAAATTGGCATAGAAGTGTTTAGTCTATCGATCTTTAACCGAAAAATACCCATAGTCGCACCTTTGAGCTTTTGTACAGGGTCGAGGCTAATAATTCGAGAAAACATAAATTGGCCAAAGTCGAACACTTGCAGAATTTGTTCCAAATCGAAATTGGCATAGAAGTGTTTAGTCTATCGATCTTTAACCGAAAAATAACCATAGTCGCACCTTTGAGTCTTTGTACAGGGTCGAGGCTAATAATTCGAGAAAACATAAATTGGCCAAAGTCGAAACCTTGCAGAATTTGTTCCACATCGAAATTAGCATAGAAGTGTTTAGTCTATCGACCTTTAACCGAAAAATACCCATAGTCGCACCTTTGAGCCTTTGTACAGGGTCGAAGCTAATAATTCGAGAAAACATAAATTGGCCAAAGTCGAACACTTGCAGAATTTGTTCCACTCAGAAATTAGCATAGGAGTACTCAGTCTATCGATCTTTAACCGAAAAATACCCATAGTCGCACCTTTGAGCCTTTGTACAGGGTCGAAGCTAATAATTCGAGAAAACATAAATTGGCCAAAGTCGAACAAACCCGACAAACCCGAACAAACCCGAACAAGCCCGACAAACCCGAACAAACCCGACCAACCCGAACAAACCCTTTAAAAAGTTTATTTTTTCCAAGGAATGTTCCAAGGAATGATTGAGTGAAATTAATTTTCGAAATATTTTCCAAAAATTTTTTTTTCTTCAAAGATTTTATAAAATTAGATTTTACTTCTATCAAAATTTTCTCCAAAAAAAAATATTTTTTAGAAAATAAATTTTTGTTAAAAAAATATTTTTTAGAAAATAAATTTTTGTTAAACAATTTTTTTTCGATAATTTTGAACACACCCGAACAAACCCAAACCCGAACAAACCCGACAAACCCGAACAAGCCCTTTCAAATGAGCCCAAACTCCATGGGCCCGACAAACCCGAACAAACCCTTTAAAAAATGTATTTTTTCCAAGAAATGTTTAAAAAATTAATTTTCGAAATATTTTCCAAAAATCTTTTTTCTCCAAAGATTTTATTTTTCAAAATTTTATCAAAATTAGTTAAATTAGTATTAAGGAAGTTATAGCTTGAATTTTTTTATGATTTTATGATTTTATCGTATTGTACTCGTCGCGATAATTTTGAACAAACCCGAACAAACCCAAACCCGAACAAACCCGACAAACCCGAACAAACCCGAACAAACCCGAACAAGCCCGACAAACCCGAACAAACCCGACCAACCCGAACAAACCCTTTAAAAAATGTATTTTTTCCAAGAAATGTTTAAAAAATTAATTTTCGAAATATTTTCCAAAAATCTTTTTTCTCCAAAGATTTTATTTTTCAAAATTTTATCAAAAGAATATTTTTTCCAAAAAATCTTTAAAAAATTATTTTTCCAAGAAATGTTTAAAAAATTATTTTCCAAAATATCTTTTTTTCCAAAGATTTTTTAAAATTATCGAAAAAAATAATTTTTCCAAAAAATCTTTAAAAAATCATTTTTCCAAGAAATTAATTTTCGAAATATTTTCCAAAAATCTTATTTAATATTTATTATTTTTTATTCTAATATTTATTATTTTTTATTTTAATATTTATTATTTTCTATTCTAATATTTACTATTTTTTATTTTAATATTTACTATTTTTTATTCTAATATTTATTATTTTTTATTCTAATATTTATTATTTTTTTATTCTAATATTTATTATTTTTTATTCTAATATTTATTATTTTTTATTCTAATATTTATTATTTTTTATTTTAATATTTACTATTTTTTATTTTAATATTTATTATTTTTTATTCTAATATTTATTATTTTTTATTCTAATATTTATTATTTTTTATTCTATTATTTATTATTTTTTATTCTAATATTTATTATTTCGAGAAAACATAAATTGGCCAAAGTCGAACACTTGCAGAATTTGTTCCACTCAGAAATTAGCATAGGAGTACTCAGTCTATCGATCTTTAACCGAAAAATACCCATAGTCGCACCTTTGAACCTTTGTACAGGGTCGAGGCTAATAATTCGAGAAACATAAATTGGCCAAATTCGAACACTTGCAGAATTTGTTCCACATCGAAATTGGCATAGAAGTGTTTAGTCTATCGATCTTTAACTGAAAAATACCCATAGTCGCACCTTTGAGCCTTTGTACAGGGTCGAGGCCAGTTATTCGAGAAAACATAAATTGGCCAAAGTCAAAACCTTGCAGAATTTGTTCCACATCGTAATTGGCATAGAAGTGTTTAGTCTATCGATCTTTAACCGAAAAATACCCATAGTCGCACCTTTGAGCCTTTGTACAGGGTCGAGGCTAATAATTCGAAAAATATAAATTGGCCAAAGTCGAACAAGTGCAGAATTTGTTCCACTCAGAAATTAGCATAGAAGTGTTTAGTCTATCGACCTTTAACCGAAAAATACCCATAGTCGCACCTTTGAGCCTTTGTACAGGGTCGATGCTAATAATTCGAGAAACATAAATTGGCCAAAGTCGAACACTTGCAGAATTTGTTCCACATCGAAATTGGCATAGAAGTGTTTAGTCTATCGATCTTTAACCGAAAAATACCCATAGTCGCACCTTTGAGCTTTTGTACAGGGTCGAGGCTAATAATTCGAGAAAACATAAATTGGCCAAAGTCGAACACTTGCAGAATTTGTTCCAAATCGAAATTGGCATAGAAGTGTTTAGTCTATCGATCTTTAACCGAAAAATAACCATAGTCGCACCTTTGAGTCTTTGTACAGGGTCGAGGCTAATAATTCGAGAAAACATAAATTGGCCAAAGTCGAAACCTTGCAGAATTTGTTCCACATCGAAATTAGCATAGAAGTGTTTAGTCCATCGATCTTTAAACGAAAAATACCCATAGTCGCACCTTTGAGCCTTTGTACAGGGTCGAGGCCAGTTATTCGAGAAAACATAAATTGGCCAAAGTCGAAACCTTGCAGAATTTGTTCCACATCGAAATTAGCATAGAAGTGTTTAGTCTAACGATCTTTAACCGAGAAATACCCATAGTCGCACCTTTGAGCCTTTGTACAGGGTCGAAGCTAATAATTCGAGAAAACATAAATTAGCCAAAGCGAACACTTGCAGAATTTGTTCCACTCAGAAATTGGCATAGAAGTGTTTAGTCTAACGATCTTTAACTGAAAAATACCCATAGTCGCACCTTTGAGCCTTTGTACAGGGTCGAGGCTAATAATTCGAGAAAACATAAATTTGCCAAAGTCGAAACCTTGCAGAATTTGTTCCACTCAGAAATTGGCATAGGAGTACTCAGTCTATCGATCTTTAACCGAAAAATACCCATAGTCGCACCTTTGAACCTTTGTACATGGTCGAGGCTAATAATTCGAGAAACATAAATTGGCCAAAGTCGAACACTTGCAGAATTTGTTCCACATCGAAATTGGCATAGAAGTGTTTAGTCTATCGATCTTTAACTGAAAAATACCCATAGTCGCACCTTTGAGCCTTTATACAGGGTCGAAGCTGATAATTCGAGAAAACATAAATTGGCCAAAGTCGAACACTTGCAGAACTTGTTCCACTCAGAAATTAGCATAGGAGTACTCAGTCTATCGATCTTTAACCGAAAAATACCCATAGTCGCACCTTTGAACCTTTGTACAGGGTCGAGGCTAATAATTCGAGAAACATAAATTGGCCAAAGTCGAACACTTGCAGAATTTGTTCCACTCAGAAATTAGCATAGGAGTACTCAGTCTATCGATCTTTAACCGAAAAATACCCATAGTCGCACCTTTGAACCTTTGTACAGGGTCGAGGCTAATAATTCGAGAAACATAAATTGGCCAAATTCGAACACTTGCAGAATTTGTTCCACATCGAAATTGGCATAGAAGTGTTTAGTCTATCGATCTTTAACTGAAAAATACCCATAGTCGCACCTTTGAGCCTTTGTACAGGGTCGAGGCCAGTTATTCTAGAAAACATAAATTTTCCAAAGTCAAAACCTTGCAGAATTTGTTCCACATCGTAATTGGCATAGAAGTGTTTAGTCTATCGATCTTTAACCGAAAAATACCCATAGTCGCACCTTTGAGCCTTTGTACAGGGTCGAGGCTAATAATTCGAAAAATATAAATTGGCCAAAGTCGAACAAGTGCAGAATTTGTTCCACTCAGAAATTAGCATAGAAGTGTTTAGTCTATCGACCTTTAACCGAAAAATACCCATAGTCGCACCTTTGAGCCTTTGTACAGGGTCGATGCTAATAATTCGAGAAACATAAATTGGCCAAAGTCGAACACTTGCAGAATTTGTTCCACTCAGAAATTGGCATAGAAGTGTTTAGTTTAACGATCTTTAACTGAAAAATACCCATAGTCGCACCTTTGAGCCTTTGTACAGGGTCGAGGCTAATAATTCGAGAAAACATAAATTTGCCAAAGTCGAAACCTTGCAGAATTTGTTCCACTCAGAAATTGGCATAGAAGTGTTTAGTCTATCGATCTTTAACCGAAAAATACCCATAGTCGCACCTTTGAGCCTTTGTACCGGGTCGAGGCTAATAATTCGAGAAACATAAATTGGCCAAAGTCGAACACTTGCAGAATTTGTTCCACATCGAAATTAGCATAGAAGTGTTTAGTCTATCTACCTTTAACCGAAAAATACCCATAGTCGCACCTTTGACCCTTTGTACAGGGTCGAGGCTAATAATTCGAGAAAACATAAATAGGCCAAAGTCGAAACCTTGCCGAATTTGTTCCACTCAGAAATTGGCATAGAAGTGTTTAGTTTAACGATCTTTAACTGAAAAATACCCATAGCCGCACCTTTGAGCCTTTGTACAGGGTCGGGACCAGTTATTCGAGAAAACATAAATTGGCCAAAGTCGAAACCTTGCAGAATTTGATCCACTTATAAATTGGCATAGGAGTATTCAGTCTATCGATCTTTACCCGAAAAATACCCATAGTCGCACCTTTGAACCTTTGTACAGGGTCGAGGCTAATAATTCGAGAAAACATAAATTGGCCAAAGTCGAAACCTTGCAGAATTTGTTTCACTCAGAAATTGGCATAGAAGGGTTTAGTCTAACGATCTTTAACTGAAAAATACCCATAGTCGCACCTTTGAGCCTTTGTACAGGGTCGAGGCTAATAATTCGAGAAAACATAAATTTGCCAAAGTCGAAACCTTGCAGAATTTGTTCCACTCAGAAATTGGCATAGAAGTGTTTAGTCTATCGATCTTTAACCGAAAAATACCCATAGTCGAACCTTTGAGCCTTTGTACAGGGTCGAGGCTAATAATTCGAGAAACATAAATTGGCCAAAGTCGAACACTTACAGAATTTGTTCCACTCAGAAATTAGCATAGGAGTACTCAGTCTATCGATCTTCAACCGAAAAATACCCATAGTCGCACCTTTGAACCTTTGTACAGGGTCGAGGCTAATAATTCGAGAAACATAAATTGGCCAAAGTCGAACACTTGCAGAATTTGTTCCACATCGAAATTGGCATAGAAGTGTTTAGTCTATCGACCTTTAACCGAAAAATACCCATAGTCGCACCTTTGAGCCTTTGTACAGGGTCGAAGCTAATAATTCGAGAAAACATAAATTGGCCAAAGTCGAACACTTGCAGAATTTGTTCCACTCAGAAATTAGCATAGGAGTACTCAGTCTATCGATCTTTAACCGAAAAATACCCATAGTCGCACCTTTGAGCCTTTGTACAGGGTCGAAGCTAATAATTCGAGAAAACATAAATTGGCCAAAGTCGAACACTTGCAGAATTTGTTCCACTCAGAAATTAGCATAGGAGTACTCAGTCTATCGATCTTTAACCGAAAAATACCCACCTTTGAACCTTTGTACAGGGTCGAGGCTAATAATTCGAGAAACATAAGTTGGCCAAATTCGAACACTTGCAGAATTTGTTCCACATCGAAATTGGCATAGAAGTGTTTAGTCTATCGATCTTTAACTGAAAAATACCCATAGTCGCACCTTTGAGCCTTTCTACAGGGTCGAGGCCAGTTATTCGAGAAAACATAAATTGGCCAAAGTCAAAACCTTGCAGAATTTGTTCCACATCGTAATTGGCATAGAAGTGTTTAGTCTATCGATCTTTAACCGAAAAATACCCATAGTCGCACCTTTGAGCTTTTGTACAGGGTCGAGGCTAATAATTCGAGAAAACATAAATTGGCCAAAGTCGAACACTTGCAGAATTTGTTCCAAATCGAAATTGGCATAGAAGTGTTTAGTCTAACGATCTTTAACCGAGAAATACCCATAGTCGCACCTTTGAGCCTTTGTACAGGGTCGAAGCTAATAATTCGAGAAAACATAAATTAGCCAAAGCGAACACTTGCAGAATTTGTTCCACTCAGAAATTGGCATAGAAGTGTTTAGTCTAACGATCTTTAACTGAAAAATACCCATAGTCGCACCTTTGAGCCTTTGTACAGGGTCGAGGCTAATAATTCGAGAAAACATAAATTTGCCAAAGTCGAAACCTTGCAGAATTTGTTCCACTCAGAAATTGGCATAGGAGTACTCAGTCTATCGATCTTTAACCGAAAAATACCCATAGTCGCACCTTTGAACCTTTGTACATGGTCGAGGCTAATAATTCGAGAAACATAAATTGGCCAAAGTCGAACACTTGCAGAATTTGTTCCACATCGAAATTGGCATAGAAGTGTTTAGTCTATCGATCTTTAACTGAAAAATACCCATAGTCGCACCTTTGAGCCTTTATACAGGGTCGAAGCTAATAATTCGAGAAAACATAAATTGGCCAAAGTCGAACACTTGCAGAACTTGTTCCACTCAGAAATTAGCATAGGAGTACTCAGTCTATCGATCTTTAACCGAAAAATACCCATAGTCGCACCTTTGAACCTTTGTACAGGGTCGAGGCTAATAATTCGAGAAACATAAATTGGCCAAAGTCGAACACTTGCAGAATTTGTTCCACTCAGAAATTAGCATAGGAGTACTCAGTCTATCGATCTTTAACCGAAAAATACCCATAGTCGCACCTTTGAACCTTTGTACAGGGTCGAGGCTAATAATTCGAGAAACATAAATTGGCCAAATTCGAACACTTGCAGAATTTGTTCCACATCGAAATTGGCATAGAAGTGTTTAGTCTATCGATCTTTAACTGAAAAATACCCATAGTCGCACCTTTGAGCCTTTGTACAGGGTCGAGGCCAGTTATTCTAGAAAACATAAATTTTCCAAAGTCAAAACCTTGCAGAATTTGTTCCACTTCGTAATTGGCATAGAAGTGTTTAGTCTATCGATCTTTAACCGAAAAATACCCATAGTCGCACCTTTGAGCCTTTGTACAGGGTCGAGGCTAATAATTCGAAAAATATAAATTGGCCAAAGTCGAACAAGTGCAGAATTTGTTCCACTCAGAAATTAGCATAGAAGTGTTTAGTCTATCGACCTTTAACCGAAAAATACCCATAGTCGCACCTTTGAGCCTTTGTACAGGGTCGATGCTAATAATTCGAGAAACATAAATTGGCCAAAGTCGAACACTTGCAGAATTTGTTCCACTCAGAAATTGGCATAGAAGTGTTTAGTTTAACGATCTTTAACTGAAAAATACCCATAGTCGCACCTTTGAGCCTTTGTACAGGGTCGAGGCTAATAATTCGAGAAAACATAAATTTGCCAAAGTCGAAACCTTGCAGAATTTGTTCCACTCAGAAATTGGCATAGAAGTGTTTAGTCTATCGATCTTTAACCGAAAAATATCCATAGTCGCACCTTTGAGCCTTTGTACCGGGTCGAGGCTAATAATTCGAGAAACATAAATTGGCCAAAATCGAACACTTGCAGAATTTGTTCCACATCGAAATTAGCATAGAAGTGTTTAGTCTATCTACCTTTAACCGAAAAATACCCATAGTCGCACCTTTGACCCTTTGTACAGGGTCGAGGCTAATAATTCGAGAAAACATAAATTGGCCAAAGTCGAAACCTTGCCGAATTTGTTCCACTCAGAAATTGGCATAGAAGTGTTTAGTTTAACGATCTTTAACTGAAAAATACCCATAGCCGCACCTTTGAGCCTTTGTACAGGGTCGGGACCAGTTATTCGAGAAAACATAAATTGGCCAAAGTCGAAACCTTGCAGAATTTGATCCACTTATAAATTGGCATAGGAGTATTCAGTCTATCGATCTTTACCCGAAAAATACCCATAGTCGCACCTTTGAACCTTTGTACAGGGTCGAGGCTAATAATTCGAGAAAACATAAATTGGCCAAAGTCGAAACCTTGCAGAATTTGTTTCACTCAGAAATTGGCATAGAAGGGTTTAGTCTAACGATCTTTAACTGAAAAATACCCATAGTCGCACCTTTGAGCCTTTGTACAGGGTCGAGGCTAATAATTCGAGAAAACATAAATTTGCCAAAGTCGAAACCTTGCAGAATTTGTTCCACTCAGAAATTGGCATAGAAGTGTTTAGTCTATCGATCTTTAACCGAAAAATACCCATAGTCGAACCTTTGAGCCTTTGTACAGGGTCGAGGCTAATAATTCGAGAAACATAAATTGGCCAAAGTCGAACACTTACAGAATTTGTTCCACTCAGAAATTAGCATAGGAGTACTCAGTCTATCGATCTTCAACCGAAAAATACCCATAGTCGCACCTTTGAACCTTTGTACAGGGTCGAGGCTAATAATTCGAGAAACATAAATTGGCCAAAGTCGAACACTTGCAGAATTTGTTCCACATCGAAATTGGCATAGAAGTGTTTAGTCTATCGACCTTTAACCGAAAAATACCCATAGTCGCACCTTTGAGCCTTTGTACAGGGTCGAAGCTAATAATTCGAGAAAACATAAATTGGCCAAAGTCGAACACTTGCAGAATTTGTTCCACTCAGAAATTAGCATAGGAGTACTCAGTCTATCGATCTTTAACCGAAAAATACCCATAGTCGCACCTTTGAGCCTTTGTACAGGGTCGAAGCTAATAATTCGAGAAAACATAAATTGGCCAAAGTCGAACACTTGCAGAATTTGTTCCACTCAGAAATTAGCATAGGAGTACTCAGTCTATCGATCTTTAACCGAAAAATACCCACCTTTGAACCTTTGTACAGGGTCGAGGCTAATAATTCGAGAAACATAAATTGGAAAAATTCGAACACTTGCAGAATTTGTTCCACATCGAAATTGGCATAGAAGTGTTTAGTCTATCGATCTTTAACTGAAAAATACCCATAGTCGTACCTTTGAGCCTTTGTACAGGGTCGAGGCCAGTTATTCGAGAAAACATAAATTGGCCAAAGTCAAAACCTTGCAGAATTTGTTCCACATCGTAATTGGCATAGAAGTGTTTAGTCTATCGATCTTTAACCGAAAAATACCCATAGTCGCACCTTTGAGCCTTTGTACAGGGTCGAGGCTAATAATTCGAAAAATATAAATTGGCCAAAGTCGAACAAGTGCAGAATTTGTTCCACTCAGAAATTAGCATAGAAGTGTTTAGTCTATCGACCTTTAACCGAAAAATACCCATAGTCGCACCTTTGAGCCTTTGTACAGGGTCGATGCTAATAATTCGAGAAACATAAATTGGCCAAAGTCGAACACTTGCAGAATTTGTTCCACATCGAAATTGGCATAGAAGTGTTTAGTCTATCGATCTTTAACCGAAAAATACCCATAGTCGCACCTTTGAGCCTTTGTACAGGGTCGAGGCTAATAATTCGAGAATACATAAATTGGCCAAAGTCGAACACGTGCAGAATTTGTTCCACATCGAAATTGGCATAGAAGTGTTTAGTCTATCGATCTTTAACCGAAAAATACCCATAGTCGCACCTTTGAACCTTTGTACAGGGTCGAGGCTAATAATTCGAGAAAACATAAATTGGCCAAAGTCGAAACGTTGCAGAATTTGTTCCACATCGGGATTAGCATAGAAGTGTTTAGTCTACCGACCTTCAACCGAAAAAAATCCATAGTCGCACCTTTGAGCCTTTGTACAGGGTCGAGGCTAATAATTCGAGAATACATAAATTGCCCAAAGTCGAACACATGCAGAATTTGTTCCACTCAGAAATTGGATAGAAGTACTCAGTCTATCGATCTTTAACCGAAAAATACCCATAGTCGCACCTTTGAGCCTTTGTACAGGGTTGAGACCAGTTATTCGAGAAAACATAAATTGGCCAAAGTCGAAAAGTGGCAGAATTTGTTCCACTTATTATTATAAATATTAAAATATTAAAATAAAAAATAATAAATATTAAAATAAAAAATAATAAATATTAGAATAAAAAATAATAAATATTAAAATAAAAAATAGTAAATATTAAAATAAAAAATAATAAATATTAGAACAAAAAATAGTAAATATTAAAATAAAAAATAATAAATATTAAAATAAAAAATAATAAATATTAGAGTAAAAAAAATAAATATTAAAATAAAAAATAGTAAATATTAAAATAAAAAATAATAAATATTAGATTAAAAAATAATAAATATTAGAATAAAAAATAATAAATATTAAAATAAAAAATAGTAAAATTAAAATAAAAAATAATAAATATTAGAGTAAAAAATAATAAATATTAGAACAAAAAATAATAAATATTAAAAAAAAAATAATAAATATTAAGATAAAAAATAGTAAACATTAGAATAAAAAATAATATATATTAGAATAAAAAATAATAAATATTAAAATAAAAAATATTAAATATTAGAATAAAAAATAATAAATATTAAAATAAAAAATAGTAAATAATAAAATAAGAAATAATAAATATAGAAACTTTCCTATACCAGAAAAATCGCGGAAATTTTGGTACAAAAACAACTGTTAATTTGAATATTTCTAAGAATAAACTCAATACGCCTCCGCAACATTATTCCACTAATACACAACCCCGCTTTTTCCAACAAAATTGTTCATCCTATTTGACAAATAATAATATGTCAATGAATCCCGAACGATCAAAACGATGATGACTCTCAGTATTATACTGAGTCTAACGACACGTCGTATCAGCAAATTGAACAAGGTTATGATATTCCGCAAAAAGAAACTAACTACTTTAATAATAAATATTAAAATAAAAAATAATAAATATTAGAATAAAAAATATTAAATATTAAAATAAAAAATAGTAAATATTAGAATGAAAAATAGTAAATATTAAAATAAAAAATAATAAATATTAGAATAAAAAATAATAAATATTAAAATAAGATTTTTGGAAAATATTTCGAAAATTATTTTTTATTCTAATATTTATTATTTTTTAATCTAATATTTATTATTTTTTATTTTAATATTTACTATTTTTTATTTTAATATTTATTTTTTTTACTCTAATATTTATTATTTTTTATTTTAATATTTATTATTTTTTATTTTAATATTTACTATTTTTTGTTCTAATATTTATTATTTTTTATTTTAATATTTACTATTTTTTATTTTAATATTTATTATTTTTTATTCTAATATTTATTATTTTTTATTTTAATATTTATTATTTTTTATTTTAATATTTTAATATTTATAATAATAAGTGGAACAAATTCTGCCACTTTTCGACTTTGGCCAATTTATGTTTTCTCGAATAACTGGTCTCAACCCTGTACAAAGGCTCAAAGGTGCGACTATGGGTATTTTTCGGTTAAAGATCGATAGACTGAGTACTTCTATCCAATTTCTGAGTGGAACAAATTCTGCATGTGTTCGACTTTGGGCAATTTATGTATTCTCGAATTATTAGCCTCGACCCTGTACAAAGGCTCAAAGGTGCGACTATGGATTTTTTTCGGTTGAAGGTCGGTAGACTAAACACTTCTATGCTAATCCCGATGTGGAACAAATTCTGCAACGTTTCGACTTTGGCCAATTTATGTTTTCTCGAATTATTAGCCTCGACCCTGTACAAAGGTTCAAAGGTGCGACTATGGGTATTTTTCGGTTAAAGATCGATAGACTAAACACTTCTATGCCAATTTCGATGTGGAACAAATTCTGCACGTGTTCGACTTTGGCCAATTTATGTATTCTCGAATTATTAGCCTCGACCCTGTACAAAGGCTCAAAGGTGCGACTATGGGTATTTTTCGGTTAAAGATCGATAGACTAAACACTTCTATGCCAATTTCGATGTGGAACAAATTCTGCAAGTGTTCGACTTTGCCCAATTTATGTTTCTCGAATTATTAGCATCGACCCTGTACAAAGGCTCAAAGGTGCGACTATGGGTATTTTTCGGTTAAAGGTCGATAGACTAAACACTTCTATGCTAATTTCTGAGTGGAACAAATTCTGCACTTGTTCGACTTTGGCCAATTTATATTTTTCGAATTATTAGCCTCGACCCTGTACAAAGGCTCAAAGGTGCGACTATGGGTATTTTTCGGTTAAAGATCGATAGACTAAACACTTCTATGCCAATTACGATGTGGAACAAATTCTGCAAGGTTTTGACTTTGGCCAATTGTTGAAGATCGATAGACTGAGTACTCCTATGCTAATTTCTGAGTGGAACAAATTCTGTAAGTGTTCGACTTTGGCCAATTTATGTTTCTCGAATTATTAGCCTCGACCCTGTACAAAGGCTCAAAGGTTCGACTATGGGTATTTTTCGGTTAAAGATCGATAGACTAAACACTTCTATGCCAATTTCTGAGTGGAACAAATTCTGCAAGGTTTCGACTTTGGCAAATTTATGTTTTCTCGAATTATTAGCCTCGACCCTGTACAAAGGCTCAAAGGTGCGACTATGGGTATTTTTCAGTTAAAGATCGTTAGACTAAACCCTTCTATGCCAATTTCTGAGTGAAACAAATTCTGCAAGGTTTCGACTTTGGCCAATTTATGTTTTCTCGAATTATTAGCCTCGACCCTGTACAAAAGTTCAAAGGTGCGACTATGGGTATTTTTCGGGTAAAGATCGATAGACTGAATACTCCTATGCCAATTTATAAGTGGATCAAATTCTGCAAGGTTTCGACTTTGGCCAATTTATGTTTTCTCGAATAACTGGTCCCGACCCTGTACAAAGGCTCAAAGGTGCGGCTATGGGTATTTTTCAGTTAAAGATCGTTAAACTAAACACTTCTATGCCAATTTCTGAGTGGAACAAATTCGGCAAGGTTTCGACTTTGGCCAATTTATGTTTTCTCGAATTATTAGCCTCGACCCTGTACAAAGGGTCAAAGGTGCGACTATGGGTATTTTTCGGTTAAAGGTAGATAGACTAAACACTTCTATGCTAATTTCGATGTGGAACAAATTCTGCAAGTGTTCGACTTTGGCCAATTTATGTTTCTCGAATTATTAGCCTCGACCCGGTACAAAGGCTCAAAGGTGCGACTATGGGTATTTTTCGGTTAAAGATCGATAGACTAAACACTTCTATGCCAATTTCTGAGTGGAACAAATTCTGCAAGGTTTCGACTTTGGCAAATTTATGTTTTCTCGAATTATTAGCCTCGACCCTGTACAAAGGCTCAAAGGTGCGACTATGGGTATTTTTCAGTTAAAGATCGTTAAACTAAACACTTCTATGCCAATTTCTGAGTGGAACAAATTCTGCAAGTGTTCGACTTTGGCCAATTTATGTTTCTCGAATTATTAGCATCGACCCTGTACAAAGGCTCAAAGGTGCGACTATGGGTATTTTTCGGTTAAAGGTCGATAGACTAAACACTTCTATGCTAATTTCTGAGTGGAACAAATTCTGCACTTGTTCGACTTTGGCCAATTTATATTTTTCGAATTATTAGCCTCGACCCTGTACAAAGGCTCAAAGGTGCGACTATGGGTATTTTTCGGTTAAAGATCGATAGACTAAACACTTCTATGCCAATTACGAAGTGGAACAAATTCTGCAAGGTTTTGACTTTGGAAAATTTATGTTTTCTAGAATAACTGGCCTCGACCCTGTACAAAGGCTCAAAGGTGCGACTATGGGTATTTTTCAGTTAAAGATCGATAGACTAAACACTTCTATGCCAACTTCGATGTGGAACAAATTCTGCAAGTGTTCGAATTTGGCCAATTTATGTTTTTCGAATTATTAGCCTCGACCCTGTACAAAGGTTCAAAGGTGCGACTATGGGTATTTTTCGGTTAAAGATCGATAGACTGAGTACTCCTATGCTAATTTCTGAGTGGAACAAATTCTGCAAGTGTTCGACTTTGGCCAATTTATGTTTCTCGAATTATTAGCCTCGACCCTGTACAAAGGTTCAAAGGTGCGACTATGGGTATTTTTCGGTTAAAGATCGATAGACTGAGTACTCCTATGCTAATTTCTGAGTGGAACAAGTTCTGCAAGTGTTCGACTTTGGCCAATTTATGTTTTCTCGAATTATTAGCTTCGACCCTGTATAAAGGCTCAAAGGTGCGACTATGGGTATTTTTCAGTTAAAGATCGATAGACTAAACACTTCTATGCCAATTTCGATGTGGAACAAATTCTGCAAGTGTTCGACTTTGGCCAATTTATGTTTCTCGAATTATTAGCCTCGACCATGTACAAAGGTTCAAAGGTGCGACTATGGGTATTTTTCGGTTAAAGATCGATAGACTGAGTACTCCTATGCCAATTTCTGAGTGGAACAAATTCTGCAAGGTTTCGACTTTGGCAAATTTATGTTTTCTCGAATTATTAGCCTCGACCCTGTACAAAGGCTCAAAGGTGCGACTATGGGTATTTTTCAGTTAAAGATCGTTAGACTAAACACTTCTATGCCAATTTCTGAGTGGAACAAATTCTGCAAGTGTTCGCTTTGGCTAATTTATGTTTTCTCGAATTATTAGCTTCGACCCTGTACAAAGGCTCAAAGGTGCGACTATGGGTATTTCTCGGTTAAAGATCGTTAGACTAAACACTTCTATGCCAATTTCGATTTGGAACAAATTCTGCAAGTGTTCGACTTTGGCCAATTTATGTTTTCTCGAATTATTAGCCTCGACCCTGTACAAAAGCTCAAAGGTGCGACTATGGGTATTTTTCGGTTAAAGATCGATAGACTAAACACTTCTATGCCAATTACGATGTGGAACAAATTCTGCAAGGTTTTGACTTTGGCCAATTTATGTTTTCTCGAATAACTGGCCTCGACCCTGTAGAAAGGCTCAAAGGTGCGACTATGGGTATTTTTCAGTTAAAGATCGATAGACTAAACACTTCTATGCCAATTTCGATGTGGAACAAATTCTGCAAGTGTTCGAATTTGGCCAATTTATGTTTCTCGAATTATTAGCCTCGACCCTGTACAAAGGTTCAAAGGTGGGTATTTTTCGGTTAAAGATCGATAGACTGAGTACTCCTATGCTAATTTCTGAGTGGAACAAATTCTGCAAGTGTTCGACTTTGGCCAATTTATGTTTTCTCGAATTATTAGCTTCGACCCTGTACAAAGGCTCAAAGGTGCGACTATGGGTATTTTTCGGTTAAAGATCGATAGACTGAGTACTCCTATGCTAATTTCTGAGTGGAACAAATTCTGCAAGTGTTCGACTTTGGCCAATTTATGTTTTCTCGAATTATTAGCTTCGACCCTGTACAAAGGCTCAAAGGTGCGACTATGGGTATTTTTCGGTTAAAGGTCGATAGACTAAACACTTCTATGCCAATTTCGATGTGGAACAAATTCTGCAAGTGTTCGACTTTGGCCAATTTATGTTTCTCGAATTATTAGCCTCGACCCTGTACAAAGGTTCAAAGGTGCGACTATGGGTATTTTTCGGTTGAAGATCGATAGACTGAGTACTCCTATGCTAATTTCTGAGTGGAACAAATTCTGTAAGTGTTCGACTTTGGCCAATTTATGTTTCTCGAATTATTAGCCTCGACCCTGTACAAAGGCTCAAAGGTTCGACTATGGGTATTTTTCGGTTAAAGATCGATAGACTAAACACTTTTATGCCAATTTCTGAGTGGAACAAATTCTGCAAGGTTTCGACTTTGGCAAATTTATGTTTTCTCGAATTATTAGCCTCGACCCTGTACAAAGGCTCAAAGGTGCGACTATGGGTATTTTTCAGTTAAAGATCGTTAGACTAAACCCTTCTATGCCAATTTCTGAGTGAAACAAATTCTGCAAGGTTTCGACTTTGGCCAATTTATGTTTTCTCGAATAACTGGTCCCGACCCTGTACAAAGGCTCAAAGGTGCGGCTATGGGTATTTTTCAGTTAAAGATCGTTAAACTAAACACTTCTATGCCAATTTCTGAGTGGAACAAATTCGGCAAGGTTTCGACTTTGGCCAATTTATGTTTTCTCGAATTATTAGCCTCGACCCTGTACAAAGGGTCAAAGGTGCGACTATGGGTATTTTTCGGTTAAAGGTAGATAGACTAAACACTTCTATGCTAATTTCGATGTGGAACAAATTCTGCAAGTGTTCGACTTTGGCCAATTTATGTTTCTCGAATTATTAGCCTCGACCCGGTACAAAGGCTCAAAGGTGCGACTATGGGTATTTTTCGGTTAAAGATCGATAGACTAAACACTTCTATGCCAATTTCTGAGTGGAACAAATTCTGCAAGGTTTCGACTTTGGCAAATTTATGTTTTCTCGAATTATTAGCCTCGACCCTGTACAAAGGCTCAAAGGTGCGACTATGGGTATTTTTCAGTTAAAGATCGTTAAACTAAACACTTCTATGCCAATTTCTGAGTGGAACAAATTCTGCAAGTGTTCGACTTTGGCCAATTTATGTTTCTCGAATTATTAGCATCGACCCTGTACAAAGGCTCGAAGGTGCGACTATGGGTATTTTTCGGTTAAAGGTCGATAGACTAAACACTTCTATGCTAATTTCTGAGTGGAACAAATTCTGCACTTGTTCGACTTTGGCCAATTTATATTTTTCGAATTATTAGCCTCGACCCTGTACAAAGGCTCAAAGGTGCGACTATGGGTATTTTTCGGTTAAAGATCGATAGACTAAACACTTCTATGCCAATTACGATGTGGAACAAATTCTGCAAGGTTTTGACTTTGGAAAATTTATGTTTTCTAGAATAACTGGCCTCGACCCTGTACAAAGGCTCAAAGGTGCGACTATGGGTATTTTTCAGTTAAAGATCGATAGACTAAACACTTCTATGCCAATTTCGATGTGGAACAAATTCTGCAAGTGTTCGAATTTGGCCAATTTATGTTTCTCGAATTATTAGCCTCGACCCTGTACAAAGGTTCAAAGGTGCGACTATGGGTATTTTTCGGTTAAAGATCGATAGACTGAGTACTCCTATGCTAATTTCTGAGTGGAACAAATTCTGCAAGTGTTCGACTTTGGCCAATTTATGTTTTCTCGAAATAATAAATATTAGAATAAAAAATAATAAATAATAGAATAAAAAATAATAAATATTAGAATAAAAAATAATAAATATTAGAATAAAAAATAATAAATATTAAAATAAAAAATAGTAAATATTAAAATAAAAAATAATAAATATTAGAATAAAAAATAATAAATATTAGAATAAAAAATAATAAATATTAGAATAAAAAAATTAATTTTCGAAATATTTTCCAAAAATCTTTTTTTGTTAATGTTAATGTTTTTTTCTTCAAAGATTTTAAAAAATTATCGCAAAAAACTGTTTTTCCAAAAAATCTTAAAAAATTATTTTTTCCAAGGAATGTTTAAAAATTATTTTTCGAAATATTTTCCAATAATCTTTTTTCTCCAAAGATTTTATTTTTCAAAAGAATATTTTTTCCAAAAATCTTTAAAAAATTATTTTCCAAAAAATCTTTTTTTCCAAAGATTTTTAAAAATTATCGAAAAAAATAGTTTTTCCAAAAAAATCTTAAAAAAATTATTTTTTTCCAAGAAATTAATTTTCGAGATATTTTCCAAAAATCTTATTTTAATATTTATTATTTTTTATTCTAATATTTATTATTTTTTATTTTAATATTTACTATTTTTTATTTTAATATTTATTATTTTTTATTCTAATATTTATTATTTTTTATTCTAATATTTATTATTTTTTATTCTATTATTTATTATTTTTTATTCTAATATTTATTATTTTTTATTTTAATATTTACTATTTTTTATTTTAATATTTATTATTTTTTATTTTAATATTTACTATTTTTTATTCTAATATTTACTATTTTTTATTTTAATATTTACTATTTTTTATTCTAATATTTATTATTTTTTATTTTAATATTTATTATTTTTTATTCTAATATTTATTATTTTTTATTTTAATATTCGCAATTTTTATTTTAATATTTATTATTTTTTATTCTAATATTTATTATTTTTTATTCTAATTTTACTATTTTTTATTTTAATATTTACTATTTTTAATTCTAATATTCAGTAATTAAAGATCGATAGACTAAACACTTCTATGCTAATCCCGATATGGAACAAATTCTGCAACGTTTCGACTTTGGCCAATTTATGTTTTCTCGAATTATTAGCCTCGACCCTGTACAAAGGTTCAAAGGTACGACTATGGGTATTTTTCGGTTAAAGATCGATAGACTAAACACTTCTATGCTAATTCCGATGTTTAACAAATTCTGCAAGGTTTCGACTTTGGCCAATTTATGTTTTCTCGAATTATTAGCCTCGACCCTGTACAAAGGCTCAAAGGTGCGACTATGGGTATTTTTCGGTTAAAGGTCGATAGACTAAACACTCCTATGCTAATTTCTGAGTGGAACAAATTCTGCAAGGTTTCGACTTTGGCCAATTTATGTTTTCTCGAATAACTAGTCTCGACCCTGTACAAAGGCTCCAAGGTGCGACTATGGGTATTTTTCGGTTAAAGGTCGATAGACTAAACACTCCTATGCTAATTTCTGAGTGGAACAAATTCTGCAAGGTTTCGACTTTGGCCAATTTATGTTTTCCCGAATAACTGATCTCGACCCTGTACAAAGGCTCAAAGGTGCGACTATGGGTAATTTTCAGTTAAAGATCGTTAGACTAAACACTTCTATGCCAATTTCTGAGTGGAACAAATTCTGCCACTTTTCGACTTTGGCTAATTTATGTTTTCTCGAATAACTGGTCTCGACCCTGTACAAAGGCTCAAAGTTGCGACTATGGGTTTTTTTCGGTTAAAGGTCGATAGACTAAACACTTCTATGCTAATCCCGATGTGGAACAAATTCTGCAAGGTTTCGACTTTGATCAATTTATGTTTTCTCGAATTATTAGCCTCGACCCTGTACAAAGGCTCAAAGGTGCGACTATGGGTATTTTTCGGTTAAAGATCGATAGACTAAACACTTCTATGCCAATTTCGATGTGGAACAAATTCTGCATGTGTTCGACTTTGGCCAATTTATGTTTCTCGAATTATAAGCCTCGACCCTGTACAAAGGCTCAAAGGTGCGACTATGGGTATTTTTCAGTTAAAGGTCGATAGACTGAATACTCCTATGCTAATTTTTGAGTGGAACAAATTCTGCAAGTGTTCGACTTTGGCCAATTTATATTTTTCGAATT
This sequence comes from Barypeithes pellucidus, assembly GCA_963991005.1. Classification (NCBI taxonomy): domain Eukaryota; kingdom Metazoa; phylum Arthropoda; class Insecta; order Coleoptera; family Curculionidae; genus Barypeithes; species Barypeithes pellucidus. The sequence continues at coordinate 43,706,947 of OZ022560.1, forward strand.
ATTAGCCTCGACCCTGTACAAAGGTTCAAAGGTGCGACTATGGGTATTTTTCGGTTAAAGATCGATAGACTGAGTACTCCTATGCTAATTTCTGAGTGGAACAAATTCTGCAAGTGTTCGACTTTGGCCAATTTATATTTTTCGAATTATAAGCCTCGACCCTGTACAAAGGCTCAAAGGTGCGACTATGGGTATTTTTCGGTTAAAGATCGATAGACGGAGTACTCCTATGCTAATTTCTGAGTGGAACAAATTCTGCAAGGTTTCGACTTTGGCCAATTTATGTTTTCTCGAATTAATCGCCTCGACCCTGTACAAATGCTCAAAGGTGCGACTATGGGTTTTTTTCGGTTAAAGATCGATAGACTAAGAACTTCTATGCCAATTTCGATGTGGAACAAATTCTGCAAGTGTTCGACTTTGGCCAATTTATGTTTTCTCGAATAACTGGTCTCGACCCTGTACAAATGCTCAAAGGTGCGACTATGGGTATTTTTCAGTTAAAGGTCGATAGACTGAATACTCCTATGCTAATTTCTGAGTGGAACAAATTCTGCAAGTGTTCGACTTTGGCCAATTTATATTTTTCGAATTATTAGCCTCGACCCTGTACAAAGGCTCAAAGGTGCGACTATGGGTATTTTTCGGGTTAAGATCGATAGACTAAACACTTCTATGCCAATTTCGATGTGGAACAAATTCTGCAAGTGTTCGACTTTGGCCAATTTATATTTTTCGAATTATTAGCCTCGACCCTGTACAAAGGTTCAAAGGTGCGACTATGGGTATTTTTCGGTTAAAGATCGATAGACTGAGTACTCCTATGCTAATTTCTGAGTGAAACAAATTCTGCACGTTTTCGACTTTGGCAAATTTATATTTTTCGAATTATTAGCCTCGACCCTGTACAAAGGCTCAAAGGTGCGACTATGAGTATTTTTCGGTTAAAGGTCAATAGACTAAACACTTCTATGCTAATTTCTGAGTGGAACAAATTCTGCAAGGTTTCGACTTTGGCCAATTTATGTTTTCTCGAATTATTAGCCGCGACCCTGTACAAAGGCTCAAAGGTGCGACTATGGGTATTTTTCGTTTAAAGATCGATAGACTAAACACTTCTATACCAATTTCGATGTGGAACAAATTCTGCAAGTGTTCGACTTTGGCCAATTTATGTTTTCCCGAATAACTGATCTCGACCCTGTACAAAGGCTCAAAGTTGCGACTATGGGTTTTTTTCGGTTAAAGGTCGATAGACTAAACACTTCTATGCTAATCCCGATGTGGAACAAATTCTGCAAGGTTTCGACTTTGATCAATTTATGTTTTCTCGAATTATTAACCTCGACCCTGTACAAAGGCTCAAAGGTGCGACTATGGGTATTTTTCGGTTAAAGATCGATAGACTAAACACTTCTATGCCAATTTCGATGTGGAACAAATTCTGCATGTGTTCGACTTTGGCCAATTTATGTTTCTCGAATTATAAGCCTCGACCCTGTACAAAGGCTCAAAGGTGCGACTATGGGTATTTTTCAGTTAAAGGTCGATAGACTGAATACTCCTATGCTAATTTTTGAGTGGAACAAATTCTGCAAGTGTTCGACTTTGGCCAATTTATATTTTTCGAATTATTAGCCTCGACCCTGTACAAAGGTTCAAAGGTGCGACTATGGGTATTTTTCGGTTAAAGATCGATAGACTGAGTACTCCTATGCTAATTTCTGAGTGGAACAAATTCTGCAAGTGTTCGACTTTGGCCAATTTATATTTTTCGAATTATTAGCCTCGACCCTGTACAAAGGTTCAAAGGTGCGACTATGGGTATTTTTCGGTTAAAGATCGATAGACTGAGTACTCCTATGCTAATTTCTGAGTGGAACAAATTCTGCAAGAGTTCGACTTTGGCCACTTTATGTTTTCTCGAATTATTAGCCTCGACCCTGTACAAAGGTTCAAAGGTGCGACTATGGGAATTTTTCGGTAAACGATCGATAGACTGAGTACTCCTATGCTAATTTCTGAGTGGAACAAATTCTGCAAGGTTTCGACTTTGGCCAATTTATGTTTTCCCGAATAACTGATCTCGACCCTGTACAAAGGCTCAAAGGTGCGACTATGGGTAATTTTCAGTTAAAGGTCGATAGACTAAACACTTCTATGCTAGTTTCTGAGTGGAACAAATTCTGCAAGGTTTCGACTTTGGCCAATTTATGTTTCTCGAATTATAAGCCTCGACCCTGTACAAAGGCTCAAAGGTGCGACTATGGGTATTTTTCAGTTAAAGGTCGATATACTGAATACTCCTAGCTAATTTCTGAGTGGAACAAATTCCGCAAGTGTTCGACTTTGGCCAATTTATATTTTTCGAATTATTAGCCTCGACCCTGTACAAAGGTTCAAAGGTGCGACTATGGGTATTTTTCGGTTAAAGATCGATAGACTGAGTACTCCTATGCTAATTTCTGAATAGAACAAATTCTGCAAGAGTTCGACTTTGGCCACTTTATGTTTTCTCGAATTATTAGCCTCGACCCTGTACAAAGGTTCAAAGGTGCGACTATGGGAATTTTTCGGTTAAAGATCGATAGACTGAGTACTCCTATGCTAATTTCTGGGTGGAACAAATTCTGCAAGGTTTCGACTTTCGCCAATTTATGTTTTCTCGAATTAATCGCCTCGACACTGTACAAAGGCTCAAAGGTGCGACTATGGGTATTTTTCGGTTAAAGGTCGATAGACTAAACACTCCTATGCTAATTTCTGAGTGGAACAAATTCTGCAAGGTTTCGACTTTGGCCAATTTATGTTTTCTCGAATAACTAGTCTCGACCCTGTACAAAGGCTCCAAGGTGCGACTATGGGTATTTCTCGGTTAAAGATCGATAGACTAAACACTTCTATGCCAATTTCTGAGTGGAACAAATTCTGCAAGGTTTCGACTTTGGCCAATTTATGTTTTCTCGAATAACTGGTCTCGACCCTGTACAAACGCTCAAAGGTGCGACTATGGGTATTTTTCAGTTAAAGGTCGATAGACTGAATACTCCTATGCTAATTTCTGAGTGGAACAGATTCTGCAAGTGTTCGACTTTGGCCAATTTATATTTTTCGAATTATTAGCCTCGACCCTGTACAAAGGTTCAAAGGTGCGACTATGGGTATTTTTCGGTTAAAGATCGATAGACTGAGCACTCCTTTGCTAATTTCTGAGTGGAACAAATTCTGCACGTGTTCGACTTTGGCCAATTTATGTATTCTCGAATTATTAACCTCGACCCTGTACAAAGGCTCAAAGGTGCGACTATGGGTTTTTTTCGGTTAAAGGTCGATAGCCTAAACACTTCTATGCTAATCCCGATGTGGAACAAATTCTGCAAGGTTTCGACTTTGGCCAATTTATGTTTTCTCGAATTATTAGACGCGACCCTGTACAAAGGCCAAAGGTGCGACTATGGGTATTTTTCAGTTAAAGATCGTTAGACTAAACACTTCTATGCCAATTTCTGAGTGGAACAAATTCTGCACGTGTTCGACTTTGGACAATTTATGTATTCTCGAATTATTAGCCTCGACCCTGTACAAAGGCTCAAAGGTGAGACTATGGGTTTTTTTTTGTTAAAGGTCGACAGACTAAACACTTCTATGCTAATCCCGATTTGGAACAAATTCTGCAAGGTTTCGACTTTGGCCAATTTATGTTCTCTCGAATTATTAGCCTCGACCCTGTACAAAGGCTCAAAGGTGCGACTATGGGTATTTTTCGGTTAAAGATCGATAGACTGAGTACTCCTATGCTAATTTCTGAGTGGAACAAATTCTGCAAGAGTTCGACTTTGGCCACTTTATGTTTTCTCGAATTATTAGCCTCGACCCTGTACAAAGGTTCAAAGGTGCGACTATGGGAATTTTTCGGTTAAAGATCGATAGACTGAGTACTCCTATGCTAATTTCTGGGTGGAACAAATTCTGCAAGGTTTCGACTTTCGCCAATTTATGTTTTCTCGAATTAATCGCCTCGACACTGTACAAATGCTCAAAGGTGCGACTATGGGTTTTTTTCGGTTAAAGATCGATAGACTAAGAACTTCTATGCCAATTTCGATGTGGAACAAATTCTGCAAGTGTTCGACTTTGGCCAATTTATGTTTTCTCGAATAACTGGTCTCGACCCTGTACAAATGCTCAAAGGTGCGACTATGGGTATTTTTCGGTTAAAGATCGATAGACTAAACACTTGTATGCCAATTTCTGAGTGGAACAAATTCTGCAAGAGTTCGACTTTGGCCACTTTATGTTTTCTCGAATTATTAGCCTCGACCCTGTACAAAGGTTCAAGGGTGCGCGACTATGGGAATTTTTCGGTTAAAGATCGATAGACTGAGTACTCCTATGCCAATTTCGATGTGGAACAAATTGAAACAAATTGAGCCTTTGTACAGGGTCGAGGCCAGTTATTCGAGAAAACATAAATTGGCCAAAGTCAAAACCTTGCAGAATTTGTTCCACATCGTAATTGGCATAGAAGTGTTTAGTCTATCGATCTTTAACCGAAAAATACCCATAGTCGCACCTTTGAGCCTTTGTACAGGGTCGATGCTAATAATTCGAGAAACATAAATTGGCCAAAGTCGAACACTTGCAGAATTTGTTCCACATCGAAATTGGCATAGAAGTGTTTAGTCTATCGATCTTTAACCGAAAAATACCCATAGTCGCACCTTTGAGCCTTTGTACAGGGTCGAGGCTAATAATTCGAGAAAACATAAATTGGCCAAAGTCGAACACTTGCAGAATTTGTTCCAAATCGAAATTGGCATAGAAGTGTTCAGTCTATCGATCTTTAACCGAAAAATAATCATAGTCGCACCTTTGAGTCTTTGTACAGGGTCGAGGCTAATAATTCGAGAAGACATAAATTGGCCAAAGTCGAAACCTTGCAGAATTTGTTCCACATCGAAATTAGCATAGAAGTGTTTAGTCCATCGATCTTTAACCGAAAAATACCCATAGTCGCACCTTTGAGCCTTTGTACAGGGTCGAGGCCAGTTATTCGAATTATTAGCCTCGACCCTGTACAAAGGTTCAAAGGTGCGACTATGGGTATTTTTCGGTTAAAGATCGATAGACTGAGTACTCCTATGCTAATTTCTGAGTGGAACAAATTCTGCAAGTGTTCGACTTTGGCCAATTTATGTTTTCTCGAATTATTAGCTTCGACCCTGTATAAAGGCTCAAAGGTGCGACTATGGATATTTTTCGGTTAAAGATCGATAGACTGAGTACTCCTATGCCAATTTCTGAGTGGAACAAATTCTGCAAGGTTTCGACTTTGGCAAATTTATGTTTTCTCGAATTATTAGCCTCGACCCTGTACAAAGGCTCAAAGGTGCGACTATGGGTATTTTTCAGTTAAAGATCGTTAGACTAAACACTTCTATGCCAATTTCTGAGTGGAACAAATTCTGCAAGTGTTCGCTTTGGCTAATTTATGTTTTCTCGAATTATTAGCTTCGACCCTGTACAAAGGCTCAAAGGTGCGACTATGGGTATTTCTCGGTTAAAGATCGTTAGACTAAACACTTCTATGCCAATTTCTGAGTGGAACAAATTCTGCAAGGTTTCGACTTTGGCCAATTTATGTTTTCTCGAATAACTGGCCTCGACCCTGTACAAAGGCTCAAAGGTGCGACTATGGGTATTTTTCGTTTAAAGATCGATGGACTAAACACTTCTATGCTAATTTCGATGTGGAACAAATTCTGCAAGGTTTCGACTTTGGCCAATTTATGTTTCCTCGAATTATTAGCCTCGACCCTGTACAAAGACTCAAAGGTGCGACTATGGTTATTTTTCGGTTAAAGATCGATAGACTAAACACTTCTATGCCAATTTCGATTTGGAACAAATTCTGCAAGTGTTCGACTTTGGCCAATTTATGTTTTCTCGAATTATTAGCCTCGACCCTGTACAAAAGCTCAAAGGTGCGACTATGGGTATTTTTCGGTTAAAGATCGATAGACTAAACACTTCTATGCCAATTACGATGTGGAACAAATTCTGCAAGGTTTTGACTTTGGCCAATTTATGTTTTCTCGAATAACTGGCCTCGACCCTGTACAAAGGCTCAAAGGTGCGACTATGGGTATTTTTCAGTTAAAGATCGATAGACTAAACACTTCTATGCCAATTTCGATGTGGAACAAATTCTGCAAGTGTTCGAATTTGGCCAATTTATGTTTCTCGAATTATTAGCCTCGACCCTGTACAAAGGTTCAAAGGTGGGTATTTTTCGGTTAAAGATCGATAGACTGAGTACTCCTATGCTAATTTCTGAGTGGAACAAATTCTGCAAGTGTTCGACTTTGGCCAATTTATGTTTTCTCGAATTATTAGCTTCGACCCTGTACAAAGGCTCAAAGGTGCGACTATGGGTATTTTTCGGTTAAAGATCGATAGACTGAGTACTCCTATGCTAATTTCTGAGTGGAACAAATTCTGCAAGTGTTCGACTTTGGCCAATTTATGTTTTCTCGAATTATTAGCTTCGACCCTGTACAAAGGCTCAAAGGTGCGACTATGGGTATTTTTCGGTTAAAGGTCGATAGACTAAACACTTCGATGCCAATTTCGATGTGGAACAAATTCTGCAAGTGTTCGACTTTGGCCAATTTATGTTTCTCGAATTATTAGCCTCGACCCTGTACAAAGGTTCAAAGGTGCGACTATGGGTATTTTTCGGTTGAAGATCGATAGACTGAGTACTCCTATGCTAATTTCTGAGTGGAACAAATTCTGCAAGTGTTCGACTTTGGCCAATTTATGTTTCTCGAATTATTAGCCTCGACCCTGTACAAAGGCTCAAAGGTTCGACTATGGGTATTTTTCGGTTAAAGATCGATAGACTAAACACTTCTATGCCAATTTCTGAGTGGAACAAATTCTGCAAGGTTTCGACTTTGGCAAATTTATGTTTTCTCGAATTATTAGCCTCGACCCTGTACAAAGGCTCAAAGGTGCGACTATGGGTATTTTTCAGTTAAAGATCGTTAGACTAAACCCTTCTATGCCAATTTCTGAGTGAAACAAATTCTGCAAGGTTTCGACTTTGGCCAATTTATGTTTTCTCGAATTATTAGCCTCGACCCTGTACAAAGGTTCAAAGGTGCGACTATGGGTATTTTTCGGGTAAAGATCGATAGACTGAATACTCCTATGCCAATTTATAAGTGGATCAAATTCTGCAAGGTTTCGACTTTGGCCAATTTATGTTTTCTCGAATAACTGGTCCCGACCCTGTACAAAGGCTCAAAGGTGCGGCTATGGGTATTTTTCAGTTAATGATCGTTAAACTAAACACTTCTATGCCAATTTCTGAGTGGAACAAATTCGGCAAGGTTTCGACTTTGGCCAATTTATGTTTTCTCGAATTATTAGCCTCGACCCTGTACAAAGGGTCAAAGGTGCGACTATGGGTATTTTTCGGTTAAAGGTAGATAGACTAAACACTTTTATGCTAATTTCGATGTGGAACAAATTCTGCAAGTGTTCGACTTTGGCCAATTTATGTTTCTCGAATTATTAGCCTCGACCCGGTACAAAGGCTCAAAGGTGCGACTATGGGTATTTTTCGGTTAAAGATCGATAGACTAAACACTTCTATGCCAATTTCTGAGTGGAACAAATTCTGCAAGGTTTCGACTTTGGCAAATTTATGTTTTCTCGAATTATTAGCCTCGACCCTGTACAAAGGCTCAAAGGTGCGACTATGGGTATTTTTCAGTTAAAGATCGTTAAACTAAACACTTCTATGCCAATTTCTGAGTGGAACAAATTCTGCAAGTGTTCGACTTTGGCCAATTTATGTTTCTCGAATTATTAGCATCGACCCTGTACAAAGGCTCAAAGGTGCGACTATGGGTATTTTTCGGTTAAAGGTCGATAAACTAAACACTTCTATGCTAATTTCTGAGTGGAACAAATTCTGCACTTGTTCGACTTTGGCCAATTTATATTTTTCGAATTATTAGCCTCGACCCTGTACAAAGGCTCAAAGGTGCGACTATGGGTATTTTTCGGTTAAAGATCGATAGACTAAACACTTCTATGCCAATTACGATGTGGAACAAATTCTGCAAGGTTTTGACTTTGGCCAATTTATGTTTTCTAGAATAACTGGCCTCGACCCTGTACAAAGGCTCAAAGGTGCGACTATGGGTATTTTTCAGTTAAAGATCGATAGACTAAACACTTCTATGCCAATTTCGATGTGGAACAAATTCTGCAAGTGTTCGAATTTGGCCAATTTATGTTTCTCGAATTATTAGCCTCGACCCTGTACATCGCGACGAGTACAATACGATAAAATCATAAAATCATTTTTTTTTTTTTTTTTTTTTTTTATGGTCAAACACAAGCACTATAGGAAAAATCCTTTAGGGCACTCTGGGAGTGGTGCGTATGCGCAGAAAGCGATTCACGTTAGATTTGAATCGTTGGAGGTTATATTCGTTGGGAAAAACGACCTCGGGAAGGTCGTTCCACAAGGATGAAGTCCTCCAGATGAAAGAATTTTTAAATAATGAAGTTCGAGGAGTACTAAGCTTAACCACATACGGATGGGCGGCAGTGGTTCGTCGTGTATTTCTGCTATTCGTCGCTCTGGGCGGAATTAAGAGGGCAAGGCCAGCCGAGCACCTTCCATGAAAATATCTGTAAAAG